>CM055116.1:456492596-457797596 GCA_029206835.1 Rana muscosa | reverse complement strand
AGCCCGCTGGTCCCTCTACCCATCATTGAGGTCCCGTTTGAGAGGATCGCAATGGATTTGGTAGGTCCTATAATCAAGTCCGCTAGGGGGCACCAGTACATATTAGTTATAATGGACTATGCCACCCGTTATCCAGAAGCGATCCCTCTCCGAAATACCTCGGCCAAAACCATAGCCAAAGAGCTATCTCTTGTTTTTAGCCGGGTGGGTATTTGTAAAAAACTGCTTACGGACCAAGGTACACCCTTTATGTCCCGGGTTATGAAAGAGCTGTGTAAATTGTTCAAAGTGACGCAATTGCGTACGTCTGTGTATCACCCCCAAACCGATGGGCTGGTTGAAAGATTCAACAAAACCCTAAAACAAATGTTGAAGAAAGTGGTGGATAGAGATGGAAAGGATTGGGACTGTCTACTTCCTTATTTGATGTTTGCTATTAGGGAGGTGCCCCAATCCTCTACGGGATTCTCCCCCTTTGAGTTACTGTATGGGAGACACCCAAGAGGGCTGTTGGATATTGCCAAGGAAACTTGGGAAAGTGAGAGTTCTCCCCACAGGAGTGTGATTGAGCATGTCGCCCTGATGCAAGATCGAATTGCACAGGTAATGCCCATCGTGAAGGAACATTTGGCCCAAGCACAGTTGGCACAGCAGAGAGTGTACAACCGTGGAGCCAAGACCCGTACCTTTTCCCCGGGGGATAGGATATTGGTACTTGTCCCTACGGTTGAAAGTAAATTCCTTGCCAAATGGCAAGGCCCCTACGAGATAATGGAAAAAGTGAGCGAAGTGAATTACAAGGTCAGACAACCAGGAAGGTGAAAGCCCGAACAGATCTATCACGTTAATCTGTTGAAAGCCTGGAGGGATAGAGAGTCCCTAGTCGCAGAAACTTGGTCACCAGCTCAAACTGGTTGCGTGATTCCGGAGGTTGGAATAGCAGCCACCTTGTCACAACCCCAACAACAGGAGGTTAAGGAGTTTGTGCTTCGCAACAAGG
This sequence comes from Rana muscosa, assembly GCA_029206835.1. Taxonomy (NCBI): domain Eukaryota; kingdom Metazoa; phylum Chordata; class Amphibia; order Anura; family Ranidae; genus Rana; species Rana muscosa. Next base: position 457,796,596 of record CM055116.1, on the reverse strand, counting down.
AGGTGTTCTCTGAGCTGCCAGGACAAACATCTGGGGTAGAGCATGATATTATTACCCCGCCCGGTGAAAGGGTGAAGTTAAAACCCTATCGGATCCCAGAGGCCCGACGGGAGGCAATACGGGAGGAAGTACAGAAAATGCTGAACTTAGGGGTGATAGAGGAGTCCCAAAGTGATTGGTCTAGTCCCATTGTATTGGTGCCTAAACCGGATGGGAGCTGGCGATTTTGTAACGATTTTCGTCAGTTGAACAAAGTTACAAAATTTGACACCTACCCCATGCCACGTATAGATGAGTTGATCGACCGGCTGGGAACAGCCCGATACATGACGACTCTTGACCTCACAAAAGGGTATTGGCAAATTCCCCTGGCCAAGTCGGCCAAAGAGAAAACCGCATTTGTAACCCCAGACGGGGCGTTCCAATATAAGAGAATGCCGTTCGGGTTACAGAATGCGCCGGCCACATTCCAGCGGAAAATGGACCAGATACTGAGGCCCCATCGGAAGTATGCTGCGGCTTACCTGGATGACGTAATTGTCCATAGCACAGATTGGGCCTCACATCTGCCAAAAGTGCAAGCAGTCCTAGACTCTATCCGGGAAGCGGGGTTTACGGCTAACCCCAAGAAGTGTACCATTGGGCAGGAGGAGGCCAAATATCTTGGGTACACCATTGGCAGGGGAGTAATAAAACCCCAACTCAACAAAGTCGAGGCCATCCAGAGTTGGCCACGTCCCAACAGCAAGAAGCAGGTACGAGCCTTTCTGGGAATCGCGGGTTATTATCGGCGCTTCATTCCCCACTTTGCTTCTAAGGCTGTGCCCCTAACCAACCTGACGAAAGGGAAAGGGTCGGTCATGATTAAATGGACCCCCGAGGCTGAGGCAGCATTCCAATTCTTGAAACAAGCCTTATGTAGCCAGCCAGTGTTGTACTCACCCGACTTCTCTAAAGACTTTGTCGTACAAAGTGATGCGTCAGATGTGGGGTTAGGAGCAGTATTGTCCCAGGTCTGGAACGGGGAAGAGCACCCAGTCATTTACCTCAGCAGGAAGTTGAAGTCCCATGAGGTAAATTACGCCACGGTTGAAAAGGAGTGTTTAGCGGTGAAGTGGGCTCTAGATTCCCTTCGGTACTATCTGCTAGGTAGGCACTTTGACATGGTTACGGATCACGCTCCGTTAAAGTGGATGGCTCAAAACAAGGAGACAAATAGAAGAGTAAATAGGTGGTTCCTGGCCCTACAGGAATTCAACTTCACAGTAAAGCATCGCCCTGGTGTTCAAATGGGGAATGTGGATGCTTTGTCTCGAGTACATGAATGCCTGATTGCTGGTGTTCCAACCCCAAGGTTAAAACAAGAGGGGGGGGTATGTGACAGCAGGAAGGTAAAGTCACCTGGTTGCATCCAGGGGGGTAGGTATATTTCTCCCAGATTCAGGCTTTATGCCGACTTATACAACTAGGGAGAGAGTTGATGAAGCCCAGCTGAGGCTAGTGGGCTCATGGATGATTCATACCTCTAGGGAGAGTGCTGGGCGTCGTGCAGGCAGGGAGTTGATGAGACCAGCTGAAGCTTGTCAGCTCGTTTAAGGCCTCTATAAAAACTCCCAGCTTCATTAGGTGTTTGCTCATGCCCGGAACCAGACCTGTGTGGACTGTCCAGGGAGAGTGAACCCCTGTGCGGTGAGACAAAGCCTGTGTGGCTATTTGTTTGGACAGTTACTAAACCAGGGACTTAGGGACTAGGACAGCACCAGGCTGATCCCAGTTGTTAGTTAGGGAAACCTGCATGTTTAGTCAGAGGTCAAGCTGACCAGGATTTATTTTGTTTATGTTTCTTTTTGCTTTGCTGTGTTTTTGTCACTGTAAATAGAGAAATAAACCGCACCTTTTGATCTTGAAAACCACAACCTCCGTCTGCTGGGCCTGTTTTTGTGTGGGGAGCCCATCCAGGGGGTCACACACACCCGCTACCGAGCTAACCCCCTCACAATATATATATATACACACACACACACACACACACACACACACACACACACACACACACACACACACACACACACACTGTATTCAGTTTAGCTAGATTTCACTAAAGAGTGTTCCTGTGTTATTCTCGCTGCAGTATATTAAGTCAGTGTAGTGTATACTGGGCTCAGTGTGCATATAAAGCTGACTGCAGACTATTGCTTTTCTATTACTGATCAAGTGATCATACAAGCAGTTGATTGAGCTAACCTGCAGTTTCTTAAAGAGGGGTTCCACCTGCGATTTATTTATTTTTAAAAGTCAGCAGCTACAAACACTGTAGCTGCTGACTTTTAATAAGGACACTTACCTGTCCTTCTCGCCCGCGATGTCAGCCCCCCCGAGGCCGATCCTTCTATCCTGGCAGCTCCCGGCGCCGCCATCCTCAGTAAGGGAAACAGGCAGTGAAGCTGTTTTTTACTGCGAATGCGCGAGTCTCGCATTGTTTTCTGAATGGGCGGCTTGCTCTCTGGGATACACACAGTTCCCAGAAGGCAGAGCGCCCCATTCACCAGAAGACAACGTGAGGAGGATGCGGAAGAAGACCAGCCGCGGATAAGGAAGAGGCAGATTAGGGACTTCGGCATAGCAACCGGTATTTCTGGTGAGTAAAAAAATTTTTTTTTTTCAATTTTTTTGCAGGTTTTTTGTGATTTTTATTTATTTTATTTATTTTTTTAGGGTGGAACTCCACTTTAAGTCAGTGTAGTGTGGCCACAGTGTGCACGTAAGGCTCACCGCAGACTATTGCTTTTTTAATACTGATAATACAAGCAGTTGATTGAGCTAACCTGCAGTTTCTTGAATCAGTGTAGTGTATACTGGCCACTAGGGATGAGCTTCGTGTTCGAGTCGAACATACGTTCGACTCGAACATCGGCTGTTCGATCGTTCGACGAAGATCGAACGATTTGGGCCGTTCGCGCCAAGTTCGAGTGACGCGAACGGCCCACAATGCACTACGCCATCGCAGTGTCATCCAGGCGCTGTGATTGGCCAAGCATGCACTGTGACCCCGCATGCTTGGCCAATCACAGCGCCGGCAGCGAGGAGAGCAATGATTGGCCACAGGCAGGATGCCTGTGGCCAATTATTGCTGAGGGTGTTTAGTACACGCCCCACACTATAAAAGGCCGCCAGCACGGCGGCCTAGTGTAGTGTGTTCCGGAGCAGGGAAAGACAAGCATAGGCAGGGACAGTGACATTTATTTCTTTCTTGCTTAACCTGGATTCCTTTAGTTTAGGGAAAGAGAAGGATAGGTAGGGAGAGTGTCAGTGTGTTTTACTGTGCGAGTCCTTGTTTCTAGGGACAAAGAAGGAAAGTGAGGGGAATTCTCCTTGTGCTATAGTGTGCTTTAAAAAAACATTTTTTCTAGGGACAGAAAACTCTAGGTAGGGAGAGTGTCAGTTTCTTTCACTGTGCCAGTCCTTGTTTCTAGGGACAAAGAAGGAAAGTGAGGGGAATTCTCCTTGTGCTATAGTGTGCTTTAAAAAAACATTTTTTCTAGGGACAGAAAACTCTAGGTAGGGAGAGTGTCAGTTTCTTTCACTGTGCCAGTCCTTGTTTCTAGGGACAAAGAAGGAAAGTGAGGGGAATTCTCCTTGTGCTATAGTGTGCTTTAAAAAAACATTTTTTCTAGGGACAGAAAACTCTAGGTAGGGAGAGTGTCAGTTTCTTTCACTGTGCCAGTCCTTGTTTCTAGGGACAAAGAAGGAAAGTGAGGGGAATTCTCCTTGTGCTATAGTGTGCTTTAAAAAAACATTTTTTCTAGGGACAGAAAACTCTAGGTAGGGAGAGTGTCAGTTTCTTTCACTGTGCCAGTCCTTGTTTCTAGGGACAAAGAAGGAAAGTGAGGGGAATTCTCCTTGTGCTATAGTGTGCTAAAGCATTCCTCATCAACCATCTTTGAAATCCTTGTTTTTTGGACAGTCAGGGAAATTGTCGTTGTGCTATTCTGTGCAAAAGCAATCATCCTCAACCATATTTAGAAATCCTTAAGTAAAGGGACAGAGAAGGACACCTGAAGGTAGCCCTTATTGCTTTTTTCCCATCTCCCTGCAGGCCATCTATTAGAATGTCTGGAAGGCAAACAAGGAGAGGCAGACAGTCAGGAGGCAATAAAAGAGGGCAAGCAGGCTCTGTGTCTGGGGGCAACAGTGCTGGTCGTGGACGCGGTGCATTGTCATCAGCACATGGCCATGGGACACGCTTGTCCTTCTTTTCGGCAGCTGGACATGTTGAGCCACATCATGCCGAAGACTTGGTAGAGTGGATGACCAAGCCCTCCTCCTCCTCCTCATCCTCTCTCACCCAGGCTCAGGGTACTGGCAAAGCAGCTGCCAAAGCGTCCTCTTCCCTGGTATCAATGTCAGACTCATCATCAGTCACTCCTTCCCTAGACCCACCATGTCCTCCTCCTGAGGAGTCCCCCGAACTGTTTGAGCACAGTGTTGGGTACATGCTCCAGGAGGATGCCCAGCGTTTCGAAGGGTCTGATGATGAAACCCAGCTACAGGAAGGCAGTAGCGTGAGAGCAGACAGAGGGGATGCTCAAGAAGGACACCAATCTGGCAGTCATGTTCCAGCAGCTGCAGCATACTGCCAGATTGGCTCCAGTGATGAGGAGGGAGGGGATGATGAGGTCACTGACTCCACGTGGGTGCCTAATAGGAGAGAGGAGGAGGAGGAGGATGAGGAGGAGGCACATCTCCAACGAGGCAGGATGCCCTTTGGTGGCCAGCGTAAGGGCAGTACACCAACGGAATCACACCGCAGAGCTCCGCCTGTGCAGGGCGCTGCCTCTGCCCGTCATTCAAAAAGTTCCTTGGTGTGGGCCTTTTTTGAGGCTAGTGCATCAGATCGCACAGCTGCTGTTTGCAACATATGTCTCAAGCGTATATCGCGTGGCCAAAACATCAGCCGCTTGGGTACCACATGCCTGACCAGACATATGTTGACCTGCCATGCAGCTCGTTGGCAAGCCTACCTCAAAGACCCACACCAAAGAACAAAGCGGACCTCTCCTTGCACCGCATCAGCTGGGATCTCCAACCCCACTATAACTTCAGTCCTCTCTGAAACATGCACTGAGAGGAATGAAGGTGTAGAATTAGGTGTGTCACAGCCAAGTACTTGCGGCCACTCTGCTAGCAGTACACCGACGTCCGATTCTAGCAGGCAAATTTCCCTGCCCCAGCTGCTGGACCGTCGAAAGAAGTTCACTCCCAGCCATCCACATGCCCAGCGGTTGAATGCTAGCTTGGCTAAATTGCTAGCGCTTCAACTGCTGCCTTTTCAGTTGGTAGACTCGGCCCCCTTCCGTGAGTTTGTGCAATGTGCGGTTCCTCAGTGGCAGGTTCCCAAACGCCACTTTTTCTCACGGAAGGCTATTCCGGCTCTCTACCGGCATGTGGAAGGCAATGTCTTGGCCTCGCTGGACAGGGCGGTCAGCGGTAAGGTGCATATTACCGCTGACTCATGGTCCAGCAGGCATGGACAGGGACGTTACCTTTCTTTCACGGCCCATTGGGTCACTCTTTTGGCAGCTGGGAAGGATGCAGGACAAGGTGCAGTAGTGTTGGAGGTTGTTCCACCGCCACGCCTCCAAAATGCTACTACTGGTTGTGACACACCTCTCTCCTCCACCCCCTCCTCTTCTTCTTCCTCCATGGCCTCTTCCTGTGGTTTGTCCTATGAACCAGCGGTGCTCCGTAGCCGTTCACGGGGCTACGCAAGTACGCAGGCAAAAAGATGCCATGCCGTGCTTGCGCTGGTGTGTTTGGGGGACAGAAGCCACACTGGGGCAGAGGTCCTGTCTGCTCTGCAGGGCCAGGCCGAGAGGTGGTTGACGCCACGCCAGCTTAAGTCAGGAATGGTGGTTTGCGACAATGGCACCAACCTCCTCTCCGCCCTCCGACAGGGACAACTGACCCATGTGCCCTGTGTGGCTCACGTCCTTAACCTGGTGGTGCAGCGGTTCTTGGGCAGGTACCCGGGCTTACAGGATGTCCTGAGGCAGGCCAGGAAAGTCTGTGTGCATTTCCGCAGATCTTATAATGCCAGTGCTCGCCTGGCTGAGCTGCAAAAGGAGTTGAACCTGCCCAAGAACCGCCTTTTATGTGACATGCCCACCAGGTGGAACTCAACGTTGGCCATGCTGCAGCGGCTGCACACGCAGCAGAGGGCCATCAATGAGTACCTGTGCGACTACGGCACCAGGACAGGGTCAGGGGAGCTTGGTTTTTTTTCTCCACGCCAGTGGGGCATGATCAGGGATGCATGCACTGTCCTGGCACCATTTGAGGAGGCCACGAGGATGGTGAGCAGTGACAGTGCATGCATCAGTGACACTGTACCTCTTGTCCACCTGTTGGAGTACACGCTGCGTGGAATAATGGACAGGGCACTTGAGGCAGAACAGAGGCAGGAAGAGGAGGACTTCCTTGCCTCTCAAGGCCCCCTTTACCCAGACAGTGTTCCTTCTGTCCCACCCATCGCACAGGAAGAGGAGGAGGAGGAGGAGGAGGAGGAGGAGGATTGTGTCAGCATGGAGGTGGAGGCTGGCACTCAGCATCATCAGCAGCAGTCTTTTAGGGATGATTTACAGTCCCAAGAAACCAGTGGACTTGTACGTGGCTGGGAGGAGGTGGCTGCGGATCATGTCGTCCTTAGTGACCCAGAGGACTCCGGAGCGAATGCCTCAGCAAACCTACGCTGCATGGCCTCCCTGATCCTGCAAAGTCTGCGGAAGGATCCTCGTATTCTTCGGATCAAGGAGAGGGACCATTACTGGCTGGCCACTCTCCTTGATCCACGGTACAAGGGTAAGGTTGCAGACCTTATGTTACCGTCGCAGAGGGAGCAGAGGATGAGACAACTCCGGGAGGCCTTGCAGAAAGGTCTGTGCAACGCGTTCCCAGAGACTGGGAGGTTACAAACTCCTGGTCCTGGACAACGAGTTGCTGAGGCTTCGGCCAGTCAAAGAAGGAGCGGTGGGGAAGGTGGCCGTCTGACCGATGCGTTCAGACAATTCTTTAGTCCGCAGCCCCAAAGTATGATCGGTTCCAGCAACCATCGCCAGCGTCTGATAAACATGGTGCAGGAATATCTAGGGGCAAGGTCAGACTTGGACACCTTCCCCACCGAAAATCCTCTGGCTTACTGGGTCTTGAGGATGGATCACTGGCCAGAGCTTGCACAGTATGCAATTGAGCTACTGGCCTGTCCTGCATCCAGCGTTCTTTCGGAACGCACATTCAGTGCTGCTGGAGGATTTGTCACGGATCACAGGGTGCGCCTGTCCACCGACTCGGTTGATCGACTGACTTTCATCAAGATGAACCAGTCTTGGATCACCACCAGCTACCACACACCTGATGCTGATATAACAGACTAATTGATTTTAACATGTCACATCCCTTCAAGACTGATGCTGATGCTGAGTGCCTGTGCTGTTATGTTGACTGGCTATCCTCCTCCTCCGAGTCCTCAATGATACGATTGATGATGATAGCTTGGAAGATCATTTTTGTTTATGGGTGCCGCCACCAGTGGCTAAGGCCCAATTTTTCAGCCCCTGTTTAACAGGGGCGTGTCATTACAATTTTTGAAGCAATACTTTGCAACAGGGCTCATTGCTGTGCTCCAAGTACAGTATCTGTGAGGGGTTGTAGTGTTGTGCCACCAGTGCCTAAGGCCCAATTTTTCAGCCCCTGTTCAACAGGGGCATGCAATTACAATTCTTGATCTAATAATTCACAGCAGGGCCCATTGCTGCACCCACCAAGAGTAACTCTGAGGGCTTACAGTGTTGTGGCAACGCCACCACCACCACCACCACGAAAGGCCCAATTTTTCAGCCCCTGTTCAAAAGGGGCATGTAATTACAATTCTTGATCTAATAATTCACAGCAGGGCCCATTCCTGCACCCACCAAGAGTAACTCTGAGGGCTTACAGTGTTGTGGCAACGCCACCACCACCACGAAAGGCCCAATTTTTCAGCCCCTGTTCAAAAGGGGCATGTAATTACAATTCTTGATCTAATAATTCACAGCAGGGCCCATTGCTGCACCCACCAAGAGTAACTCTGAGGGCTTACAGTGTTGTGGCAACACCACCACCACCACCACCACCACCACGAAAGGCCCAATTTTTCAGCCCCTGTTCAAAAGGGGCATGTAATTACAATTCTTGATCTAATAATTCACAGCAGGGCCCATTGCTGCACCCACCAAGAGTAACTCTGAGGGCTTACAGTGTTGTGGCAACGCCACCACCACCACCACCACGAAAGGCCCAATTTTTCAGCCCCTGTTCAAAAGGGGCATGTAATTACAATTCTTGATCTAATAATTCACAGCAGGGCCCATTCCTGCACCCACCAAGAGTAACTCTGAGGGCTTACAGTGTTGTGGCAACACCACCACCACCACCACCACCACCACGAAAGGCCCAATTTTTCAGCCCCTGTTCAACAGGGGCATGCAATTACAATTCTTGATCTAATAATTCACAGCAGGGCCCATTGCTGCACCCACCAAGAGTAACTGTCAGGGCTTACAGTGTTGTGGCACCAGCACCACCATCAAAGGCCCAATTTTTACTACCACTGTTCAACAATTATATGTAATTAAAATTCCTGATATAATAGTTGACAGCAGGGCGTTCCAGCACCAACCAAGAGTAACTGTGAGTGCTTACAGTGTTGTGCCAACACCAACAACTAAGGGGCCTATTTCTGCAGAGTATATACGGCAGGTCCCTACTTTCAAACATCCAACTTACAAACGACTCCTACTTGCAAACGCAAGAAGACAACAGGAAGTGAGAGGAAATCTACCACTAGGAAGGAAAATTCTCTCCTGTAAGAATAAATATGGGAGAAAGGTGTCTCCTCTGTACTGATGCTTTATCAGCAATCCTTGTTTCAAGAAAAACACCACATTTCAAAAACAGTTGTCATTGGGACGGAAAGTGAGGTGAAATGTTCTGAACAGGGGCACAGACAGCAAAACAAATGTTACAGGGGTGATAACCCTTACCTATGTTTTCCAAAAAGTTTAAAAATAGATTTTTGGGCTGGAGCTACACTTCAACAATGTACCTGTTCAAAATTACAAACAGATTCTACATAAGAACAAACCTACAGTCCCTGTCTTGTATGCACCGCCTGTATAGGGCTGTTCAGAGTATATAGGGCCTTTTTTATTTTATGTGCGGGGTTCCCCTTAATATCCATACAAGACCCAAAGGGGCTGGTAATGGGCTGGGGTAGGGGGGGGGGGTCATGGGGTAGCTATGCCATTTTTCTTAAAGATTTTCATCCATATTACCGGGACCAGACATTACATTAAAGCCGCAAGCAGTTTTAAATGGCTTTTTTTTCCTTTAGAAGTGTCATTTTGTGCAGGGACAGTTCTAAACACGGGAAACACGTGGCACTTCACAGGCATACTTTAGACACCCCCCAGGTACGATATTTAAAGGAATATTTGACTTTTTTTTTTTCACTTTATGCATCATTAAAATGACTGCTCCCGAAAAACGACCGTTTTTAAAACTTCTTTTTGCATTGATACATGTCCCCTGGTGCAGAACCCGGGTTCCCAAACCCTTTTTAGGACAATAACATGCATAATAGTTGTTATAATTAGCACTTTAGAATTCGAACGTTCGCATCCATTGTATTTAATAGGGTTCTAATGTTCGTACGAACTTTCGGTCCGTTCGCGGGTTCTGGTGCGAACCGAACCCGGGGGTGTTCGGCTCATCACTACTGGCCACAGTGTGCACGTAAAGCTCACCGCAGACTATTTCTTTTCTATTACGTATAATACAATAGGGATGAGCTTCAAGTTCGAGTCGAACCCATGTTCGACTTGAACATCACCTGTTCGGTTGTTCGCCGAATTGCGAACATTATTGGCCGTTCGCGCCAAATTCGAGTGGCGCGTCACGGCCCATAATTCACTGCGGCATCGCAGTGCATTGCTGTCTGACTATTGGCCAAGCAGGCACTATGACCCACATGCTTGGCCAATCACAGCGCCGTCTGTACAGAGAGCCGTAATTGGCCAAAGCCAGGATGGCTTAGGTCAATTATGGCTCAGGGAGTTTAGTACACGCCCCACACTATATAAGGCCGCCTGCGTGGTGGCCTTGTGTAGTGTGTTGCGGCGGCTGAGAGAGATAGACAGAGAGACAGTGTCATTTGATTAGAGTTAGATAGAGCAGGCAGGCGAGTTAGTTAGCTGCAGTTACAGTGTATGGAGGATATATATGCATCCTAGGTGTTGTGTGTGTGTGTGTGTGTGTGTGTATATATATATATATATATATATATATATATATATATATTCAGTTTAGTTAGATCCATTCCTGTTATTCTCTTCCTAATATACTGACAGGCAGGCAGGTGATTGTGGTAGCTGCAGTATTTACAGTTAGTGTACTGTGTCTTTTGCACAGTGTGCACCTAAAGCTACCTGTAGACAATTGCTGGTGTTCTGATCATATTAATACCACAGGCAGGCAGCTGCAGTATTTACAGTTAGTGTACTGTGTCCTTTGCACAGTGTGCACCTAAAGCTACCTGAAGACAATTGCTGGTGTTCTTCTGATACTGCAGCTGCCTGCCTGTGGTATTAATAGTATCAGAAGAACACCAGCAATTGTCTTCAGGTAGCTTTAGGTGCACACTGTGCAAAGGACACAGTACACTAATTGTAAATACTGCAGCTGCCTGCCTGTGGTATTAATAGTATTTACAGTTAGTGTACTGTGTCCTTTGCACAGTGTGCACCTAAAGCTACCTGAAGACAATTGCTGGTGTTCTCACACTAATAATATAAATAAATAAATATATATATATATATATATATATATATATATATATATATACACATCCCAGCTTTGTGCAGCTACATCTCACTGCAGGCCATAATATGTCTGGAAGGCCAACAAGGAGAGGCAGACAGTCACAAGCCAATAAAAGAGGGCAAGCAGGCTCTGTGTCTAGAGGCAACAGTGCTGGTCGTGGACACGGTGCATCCTCATCAGCACGTGGCCGTGGGACACGTTTGTCCTTTTTTCGGCAGCTAGCCTTGTTGAGCCGCAACATGCCAAAGACTTGGTAGAGTGGATGACCGTCCTCATCCTCCTCATCCTCTCTCACCCAGGCTCAGGGTACTTTGTCTGGCAAAGCAGCTGCCAACGTGGCCTCTTCCCTCGGCTCAATGGCATTAGTCACTCCTTATCTAGCCCCACCATGTCCTCCTGAGGAGTCCCCCGAACTGTTTGACCACAGTGATGGGTACATGCTCCAGGAGGATGCCCAGCGTTTTGAAGGCTCCGATGATGGTACCCAGCTTGAGGAAGGCAGTAACATGAGCCCAGAAAGAGGGGGTGCCCAAGAAGGACAGCAATCTGGCAGTCATGTTCCCCCAGCTGCAGCATACTGCCAGGTTTGCTCAAGTGATGAGGAGGGAGGGGATGATGAGGTCACTGACTCCATGTGGGTGCCTGATAGGAGAGAGGAGGAGGAGGCACATCTCCAACGAGGCAGGATGCCCTCCAGGGGCCAGATTAAGGGCATCACACCGCAGAGAACCGCATGTGCAGGGCGCTGCTGTCTCTGCGCGTTATTCCAAAAGATCTTTGGTGTGGGCATTTCGCCCCTCCTCCAGGGCATCATCCTGTCCTTGATGATGCCCTGGAGGAGGGGCGAAATGCATTGACGAATTTCCGGTCAACACTAAGAACCAGTGACGCTGCTTCCGGTTCTTGTGTAACGCATGCCGTTGTGAACCCGGAACACACTGACGCTCGGTTATCATTGAAGGCTTGTGAGTTTTCCCAATAACAGCGTATTGTTACCGTATATACTAGAGTATAAGCCGAGATTTTCAGCCCTTTTTTGAAAGTCCCCCCCTCGGCTTATACTCGAGTCATAGAAATTTTTACATTGTAAATATTACCTGTAAAGAAGTTGCGGCTGCGGCGTTCATCGTTCAAATTCCGCGGCGTCCATCGTTCAAATTCCGCGGTCTCTTCCTGTTCCTTCCTTGATAGGCGAGTCTCAGCAGACACTCTCCGCCTATCACGAACGTTCTCTCATCCTCAGTTTTCCAGCAGACGTCTGTGATTGGCGGAACACCCAACACAGTGTCTGCTGGGAAAACTGAGGATGAGAGAATGATCGTGATAGGCGGAGAGTGTCTGCTGAGACTCGCCTATCAAGGAAGGAACAGGAAGAGACCGCGGAATTTGAACGATGGACGCCGCGGAATTTGAACGATGGACGCCGCAGCCGCAACTTCTTTACAGGTAATATTTACAATGTAAAATGGGGAACAGCGATCTAGGGAACAGTGGGGCATCGGCTTATACTCGAGTCAGTAAGGTTTCCCAGTTTTTTTGGCAACATTAGGTACCTCGGCTTATACTCGAGTCGGCTTATACTTGAGTATATACGGTAATCTGTTCCTAAGCGGTACTTCACAAGTTGCTTTTTCTTTTTATTCCCCACACGGTCCTCTGATCTCTGCTGTTATTGAGCCAACTGTTGAATTTCACCGAACATTATCGGTCCTAGATGTCGGATGTTGTGTGACTTTTAATTTATTTTAAATCAATTTTTTTCCTTCCTTCTCTATTGCAACCACTGTTGCATATGGGACATTATTTCTTTGATGTTGAAAACCATCTGTAGTACTGTGAATTACCCCTAGAGCTATTTGCCTGGTTGTTCAGTTCATTTAATGTTTTGCACAGTATATTTTCTGGTTTTACTTAGTTAATCACTTTTTAGTGGTAACATTTAGTATTCCACCTACTGCATTTCTGGTGACACCAATCACTGGTGTATAATCTTTTCACTAATAGTGTGTACCATCATCCCAAAATGTTTAGATGGTTGACATTCACACATACGATTGCATTGAGCACATTTATATTTGCTAGCGCTGCATTTTATAGTTTTTTTTTATCTTCCTGTGCTTTGTCCTCGGAACCAGCGGTGCTTCTTAGGTGATCAAGGGGCTACGCAAGTACGCAGGCAAAAAGATGCCATGCGGTGCTTGAGCTGTTGTGCTTGGGGGACAGGAGCCACACTGGGGCAGAGATTCTGTCAGCTCTGAAGGGGCAGGCTCAGAGGTGGTTGACGCCACGCCAGCTTAAGCCAGGAATGGTGGTTTGCGACAATGGCACCAACCTCCTCTCTGCCCTCCAACAGAGACAACTGACCCATGTGCCCTGATTGGTTCATGTCCTTAACTTGGTGGTGCAGCGGTTCTTGGGCAGGTACCCGGGCTTACAGGAGGTCCTGAGGCAGGCCAGGAAACTCTGTGTGCATTTCCGCCGGTCATATAATGCCAGTGCTCAGCTGGCTGACCTCCAAAAGAAATACAACCTGCCCAAGAACCGCCTAATCTGTGACATGCCCACCAGGTGGAACTCAACATTGGCCATGCTGCAGCGGCTGCACATGCAGCAGAGGGCCATCAATTAGTATCTGTGCCAATATGGCACCAGGACAGGGTCAGGGGTGCTTGTTTTGTTTTTGCCACGCCAGTGGGTCATGATCAGGGATGCATGCACTGTCCTGTCACCATTTGAGGAGGCCACGAGGATGGTGAGCGGTGACAGTGCATGCATCAGTGACACTGTCCCTCTTGTCCACCTGTTGGAGCACACACTGCATGGAATAATGGACAGGGCACTTGAGGCAGAACAGAGAGAGGAAGAGGAGGACTTCCTTACCTCTCAAAGCCCCCTTTATCCAGATAGTGTTCCTGCTGGCCCGCCTATCACACAGGAAGAGGACGAGGAGGAGGATTGTGTCAGCATGGAGGTGGAGCCTAGCTCTCAGCATCAGCAGCAGTCTTCAAGGGATCAATTACAGTCCCAAGAAACCCATGGACTTGTATGTGGCTGGGAGGAGGTGGCTGCGGATCATGTCGTCCTGAGTGACCCAGAGGACTCCGGACCGAATGCCTCAGCAAACCTATGCTGCATGGCCTCCCTGATTATGCAAAGCCTGCGGAAGGATCCTCGTATTCGTGCTATCAAGGTGAGGGATCATTACTGGCTGGCAACCCTCCTTGATCCACGTTACAAGGGTAATGCCCCGTACACACGATTGTTTTTAATGTCATTTTTTAAACCGACGTTTTTCTCCTCGTTTTTTTTCATGTTTCCTCTCAAGCCTGCCTTGCGTACACACCATCATTAAAAAAAACGATCAAGCAAAGCGCAGTGACGTTCAACACGTACGACGGCACTATAAAGGGGAAGTTCCGTTTGAATGACGCCACCCTTTGGGACGCTTTTGCTAATTCCGTGTTTCCGCGTGTTAGTAAAAGTTTGGTGAGAGACGATTCGCGCTTTTCAGTCTTCGTGCTTTGAAGATCGTTTTCGGGAGTTCAGATTGCGCCTGTGGGTTCGTATCTGTTTAGCACTGCTTGTAGTCAGTTTGTATCTGTTTATTCAGTGCGGCCTGCTCTGCACGTTCGTGTTTTTCAGCTTGTTCTTCATAGGCCTTGCTGTTCTTCCGTGCGTTCTTCTAGTACGTTCTGTTCAGCCGACCGTTATCTAGCCACGTTTCGGCTACGTACTCGTCGTAGAGTTCGTGCTGTAGTTGGTGCAGGGGTTCATGCTGTATCCCGACTCCATGCCATGAGCAGGGTCAGGAGGAGTTCATGGACCAAGAATTGGTTGCTCCAGCGGCACCAATTCTGTCACATGCCTTTGTTGCGGGAGATCAGGGAGAATAATCCTGATGATTTCAGGAATTTTCTCAGGATGTCTGACCCCGTATTTCAGCAGCTGTTGGCTTTGGTGTCCCCCTATATTACCAGGCAGGACACCGTTATGCGGGAAGCCATCAGTGCTGAGCAGAGGCTCATCGCCACGTTGCGATACCTGGCTACTGGGAGAAGCCTGCAGGACCTTAAGTTCTCCACAGGCATATCCCCCCAGGCTCTGGGGATCATTATACCAGAGACTTGTTCTGCCATCCTTCAAGTTTTGCAGGAGGACTATATTAAGGTAAGTGTTCTTCTTCAAAAATTCACATTGTATGGTTTTTATTTTGGGATATTTTTAATTTGCTTTATTTGCAGTCCCTAATTCACATGATTCTTAGCTGCAGGGAATGTCCCCTTTCTCCCCATGTTTTATTATTTAAAGTTTGGTGTTTGAGGCCTACCTGTAAATTTGGCTTACCTAACCTCTCCAGCATGCTATCCTGGGGCCATACCTACCTTGCCTAGTCATTTCCATGTTTTTTATTATATGTTCCATCGTAGTACTTTACCCAAAACGCACCCTAAATTTGGCCTAGGAATGTTTCATTTTTGTTAACTTCAATACAGAGTGCTACAGCCTTCATGTGTGATATTCCCAACTCATCTTCAACCCTTCCCCCCCCCCCCCCCCCATAATGAATTTTTTTTTTTTTTTTTCTTGCTTCCAATTTTTTATGTTTTGAACAGTTTCTACCAATGTTGGCCATGAATGTGTGTATGAAATCAGCTTTCAATGTTTCTGGCTCCAAGTATTAATTTGTTATTTCTTTAATTCCACAGTTCCCTTCTTCGCCACATGAATGGCAGAATGTGGCTTCCGAGTTTGCCCAGCGATGGAACTTTCCGAACTGTGGAGGAGCCATCGACGGCAAACATGTTCGGGTCGTCCCACCACCCCATTCGGGATCCTTTTATTATAATTATAAGGGGTTCCACAGCGTCGTGATGATGGCAGTGGTGTCGGCCACCTACGAGTTCCTCTATGTGGACGTTGGCAAGAATGGCAGGATGTCTGATGGAGGAGTTTTTGCCCAGACGGAGTTTGGAGAACGGCTCCTTTTGGATCTGCTGGCCTTGCCACCCGCGGAGCAGAATGTGGAGGGACTACCTTTTGTGTTTGTGGCGGATGAGGCATTTGGCCTGGGACCCCATTTGATGAGGCCATTCCCGCAACGCACCCTCACCCCTGAGAGGAGGGTTTTCAATTATCGGCTGGCCAGAGCCAGAAGGGTGGTGGAAAATGCGTTTGGGATCATGGCCTCTTCCTTACCTCCATCCACCTTGCCCCATACAAATGGAACCATGTGGTTATGACGTGCTGTGTGCTGCATAATTTCCTAAGGGTGCATTCAACGAGTTATATATCTTTGAGTGGGCCTGAGGCCTCTTTAATCAATGCCGAAACTTTGGTGGCCCTGGAACCTGGCCGTTCTGGCTTGGCCCCCCCAACCGGACGTGAGGTCCGTAACCAATATGTGGACTATTTTATGGGTAGGGGGGCCATTGAAATGCCAGACAATCTCTAATAATTTTAGACCAAAAAAATAAAACTTTTAAAAAAAGTAAAGATTGGTTTGTCATTTTTATTGTATAATGTTTGATGTTTCTGGTAGGTTTACCTAGTGCATTTGTTTTGCCATGTGGATTAAAAAATCTTTTAATTAGCCTTCATTGTCAGTGTAAACACCAAACATTGATTAGTTCACTCAGCACCACATTTACATAATGAAGCCACAATGATTTGTTATGTAAAAATACCTTTATTTTTTTTGTTTAGGTGGGCAACTTCCATAGAAATGTGGATGTTCCCTTAATTTCAGGTGTATTAAAACGCATGACCAGCCATGCATAAACAAACTATAGTTCTCCAAATTTTGAAAAAGCTAAACATGTGCTAGTCATTAAAGGGTAAAATAACCCAAAAAAATAGAAATCTCTGCAAGTAAAACGTTATTTGGTGTAAAAACATTAGACACGCCCAAGCACAGCCATGATATTTTGGAGCCTTTCCTCCACCCGCTTTGTATTTGCCCTGATCTCTAGCAAATCTCCCTTAATTTTTTCGAGGTCATGACAGCAGACCATCAGGTATTGGATCAGGATCTGGGCACTGTGATGTGACAACTTATTGGGGTCTTCGGCCAGAACTGCACCTAAATGTAAAAATAAATATGTAGGATAGAATATGTAGGCCTACATCTATTTAACATGCATGTGTCTGGTTTCTCTCTGACCTGTGGTGGTGCCACTTTCAACTTCCACAACATCACATTCCTCTCCATCCTGCGGTTCTGGGGGTATTGTTGTAGGTATTGCAATTCTCGTCTCATCTGAGGTAGCTTTTCGAATCCCTAGGGAGATTGAAATAAAAGGAATAGTTTCATTAGTAGCGACTCAATTTTGCTAAAATAAGAAACGTGGAAAAAAACTTTTTAATCATTCTTTTGAAGCATGCTCCATTTTAATTTTTAACCCCTGTGCCAACCGGGACAAATGATTGGATACATAGGCCAAAACAGAGCATATACATTTTTAAACAAATTTGAAACATTGTAACACCCCAAAGTATCTACACTGGATCACCTGTGTGTGACTCCCTCAAGCTTTTTGGCTTTAGGCCCACACTTGTACTACTGCGTTCAGATGTTTCATCAGCTGCTGAGCATTCACTCCCTTTAACATTACCATGCATATCGTTTTTCCAAATGAACAAATCTCCTTTGGATTAGCACACCAAAAATAAGTGTGGCCCAAATGTACTCCCCCCAAATAAACAAAAAAACATGGGTGTTCACACTGGATGATCCGAAAACATAGTTTGAGGAACTGTACGGAGAAAGAGGTTTAATACGTCCGTTTACTATGCGGACGAACCTAAAAAAGATGGTATCTTTCAGTGTACTATATGAAAGTTAAAAATACACGACAGAATACAAGAAAATAATATGTACCATTGAAACTCAAAAAAAACAACTTACTTTTTAATATAACTTTCTTGATTCTTTTATATTGGTCGGCCTCCCGCAACTTCAGATCTGACCATCGTTTTCTGAGCTGTTCCTTCGTTCTGCACACCCCAAATTTTTTGTGGAGACTTTTGACCACTTTGCCCATAATTCTGGACTTGACCAGATTAGGCCTTTTATACGGACCATGCTTGGCATCATAATCCTCCTTCTTTAAAATGGCGACCATCTCCACCATTTCCTCGAATGACATGTTGGATGCCTTATATCTCCTGGGTCTTGATTTGGGCTCCTCTGTAATTTCATCCTCTGTAGAGGTAATCTCAGCCACCTGTGTCTCCGCCATGTTTTGTTCAGCACTACGAGCGAGAAGGGGCGGGGAAAGTACAATATCGAACGTCAGGGGCGGGGAAAGCGTGCGGAGTTTCACGCATGCGCTGTGTATATAAAGTGAAGATCCATGTCTGGGAAATACGTTCATTTTTCGGGAGAGAGAGTTAGCAACGAACGTCGTGACCAAGGTACCTAACAATTTTACTTTTTGAGGTTCATCAGACGAGGAGATTTGTGTGCTCAAAATATGTAGACAATACACAGTTGAGGAATGTTGCCTGAAATATATTTTTAATTTGGTTTCTCGCTTTTACAGATATCATGAATACTTTTAAAAACCCAGACTTCATGGGGGAGTTCATCGACAAATGGCAAGAGCTCCCTATATTATGACAAACCAAAAGTGGCGGTAATAAAATAAAGACGCCAGGAAAGCAGCACTGGAGAGCCTGCTTGCATTTGTGCAAACAAAGATACCCACAACAACTCTCCAAGATGTCAAAAACAAAATTGGGACCATCAGAGGGACATACAGGACCCAGAGGACTATGGTCCTGAGGTCCCAGAGGTCAGGTGCACCAGCAGATAAGGTTTATAAACCCAGTCTGTGGTACTACAGTAAGCTTTCTTTTCTGGATGACCAGCTGGAAGTGCGGGAATCTCTCTCCACCCTTCCCCCCAGAGGTCAATCCAGCCTTCCTTGTACCCAACCCTCCAGCCTTCCCTGCAGCCAGTCCTCCAGCCTTCCTGTCAGCCCTGCTCTGGCTTCCTCTGAGGATCAAGATCAGGGCCTTGAGGAGGCAGATTTGGAGATATGGAGCCAGGTAAAGTTTTGCTATCTATATTTCTATCGTACAAAATTGTAGATTTTAAATAGATGTTAGTATTGTTAAAGGTATGTACACTTCTACCAATAAAGTTTGTGAAGAGCAAGATACAGTAGTGGCCTAATTTTATGTGTCCAAGACAACAAAACCAGGATGCGTAATCAATGAAAAGGACATAACTTTTGGCATTGATTTCAACAATGTCTAGAGGTGAACAATGTCTGTGAATGATGATGTGGCAAAATAAATAATGTCCCTTTCTTTTTTTACAGCCAGAGCAGAGCCAGGAAGAGGGTGATGTTGGGGATCAGGAGGAGGCAGGGCCCAGTGGCACCCAGGAGGAGGCAGGGCCCAGTGGCACCCAGGAGGAGGCTGGGCCCAGCACAAGAGCCCAGATGCCTCCCCTGGTAGTTAAACCACGAGGGCCAAGGAGAGGTAGGCAGGTGGAGGAGGAAACCAGGGCCTTCCTCAGAGAGGCAACAGCGGCCCTCAGAGAGGCACCCTCTGTTGAAGAGGGATTTGCCGCAGTCCTCGCCCACAAACTAGGGCAAATGGAGTTGCAGCAAAAAAATTTCAGTGAGACCCTGCTATTGAAAGTCATCAATAAGGGCGTGCTGGGTGAACTCACTAGGTACACGGACATAACGGAGGTTGTCCCTACTCCTCCACCTCCTCCTCCTCCTCCTACTACTCCTCCTGCCACAACCTCTCCTCCTGATCCCCAGCCTCCAAGGAAGAAACCAACCAAGGCTGCAGAGAAGGCTGGAGAGAAGGCTACAAGGAAGAGAAGAAAATAATGCCTGCTGTAGTACCACAGACTGGGGACATATAGGACTTATCTGCTGTGGCTCCTGACCTCTGGGAGCTCAAGACAAGATTGGGCTCATTTTTTGGGGGGATCTAATCTCTATTTTGGTTTGGACATCTTGTATGGTTGTTGTGGGGTCAAAGGGATGCACAAATGCAAGCAGGCTCTCCAGTGCTGCCTTCCACTTTAATTTGTTAATGTTCTGAAATAAAAAAAAATTGAGTGCCCTTTAAATACTTGACTATGTGATTTGTATTTCAAAAGAGAGCTTGCTAGGAAGCAGGCAGGGACATCTCAAATTATATTATTGTTATTATCAGGGGACACAAACCTCCCTGAGGCCAAATGAGACACATTTGGAAGGTTGTTGTGGTAACTTTACACAAGAATAATTTAAGCCAAAATACTTAAAAAAAGGCCCAAAAAAAATAACCAAAAATAATATAAAATTTAAAGAAAAAAGGAGAATTAACTTATTTTATTATTATTAGTATTATTTAGGAGGGAGGTGCGGCTTATAAATAATATTTTATAATCATTAGAGCAATTTGGAATTACTTTAGAAACAAGTTTGGCATAAAACTCTCAATGTCAAAAGAAGAACGGAATGCGCTGCATTAAAACGATGCTATTAATTCCACCGTGACGAATGTGCCATCTCCATTTCCAACATTAGCTTTACCAAAACGAGTGCTCCCGTCTCATAGTTGCTTCTGAGCATGTGCGTTTTTTTTCACGTCGTGAAAGCATACACACTATCGTTTTTCACGTCGTTAAAAAAAACGACATGAAAAACGACGTGAAAAAAGAGAGCATGTCCGGAATTTTTAATGGCCGTTTTTCACGTCGTTAAAAATGCTCTGGAGCCTACACACGATCATTTTTAATGGCCATTTTTTAAAATGGCATTTTTAACGGCATGAAAAACGATCGTGTGTACGGGGCATAAGGTTTGCGGACCTTATCTTGCCGTCGCAGAGGGAGCAGAGGATGAAACATCTTTGGGAGGCCTTGCAGAAAGGTCTGTGCAACGCGTTCCCAGAGCCTGGGAGGTTTAAAATTCCTGGGCCTGGACAACGTGTTGCTGAGGCTTCGGTCAGTCACAGAAGGAGCGGTGGAGAAGGTGGCCATCTGACCAATGCATTCAGACAATTTTTTAGTCCGCAGCCCCAAAGTATCATCGGTTCCAGCAACCATCGCCAGCGTCTGGTTTACATGGTGCAAGACTACCTAGGGGCAAGATCAGACTTGGACACCTTTCCCACCGAAAATCCTCTGGGTTACTGGGTCTTGAGGATGGATCACTGGCCAGAGCTTGCAAAGTATGCAATTGAGCTATTGGCCTGTCCTGCATCCAGCGTTTATTCGGAACGCACATTCAGTGCTGCTGGAGGCTTTGTAACCGATCACAGGGTGCGCCTGTCCACCGACTCGGTCAATCGACTGACCTTTATAAAAATGAATCCGTCTTGGATCACCACCAGCTACCAAGCACCTGATGCTGATGTAACCGAATAATTTTTTGGGAAATGTCAGATCCCTTTAAGACTGCTGATGCTGAGTGACTATCCTGGTATGCTAAGGGACTATCCTCTTCCTCCTCAATGATCATGCTGATTGCTTGTAAGACCATTTTTGGTTCTGGGCGCCGCCACCAGTGGCTAAGGCAATACTTTGCAGCAGGGCTCATTCCTGCACTCCAACTAGAGTATTTGTGAGGGGTTGCAGTGTTGTGGCACCAGTGCCTAAGGCCCAATTTTTCTGCCCCTGTTCAACAGGGACATGTAATTACAATTCTTGATCTGATATTTCACAGCAGGGCTCATTCCTGCACCCACCAAGAGTAACTGTGAGGGCTTACAGTGTTGTGGCAACACCACCACCACCAAAGGCCCAATTTTTCTGCCCTTGTTTAGCAGGTGCATGTAATTACAATTCTTGATATAATATTTCACAGCAGGGCGTTCCAGCGCCCACCAAGATTAACTGTGAGGGCTCACAGTGTTATGGCAACACCAACACCTAAGGCCCAAATTTCTGCAGAGTATATAGGGCAGGCCCCTACTTTCAAACATCCAACTTACAAACGACTCCAACTTGCAAATGGAAGGAGACAACAGGAAGTGAGAGGAAATCTACTGCTAGGAAGGGAAATTCTCTGCTGTAAGAGTTAATATGAGAAAAACGTGTCTCCTCTCCAGTGATGCTTTATCACCAATCCTTGTTTCACTAAAAAACCCAAATTTTCAAAAAACATTTGTCATTGGGACAGAAAGTGAGGTGAAATCTTCTGAAGAGGTGCACAGACAGCAAAACAAATGTTACAGGGGTGATAACCCTTCCCTATGTTTTCCAAAAAGCTTAAAAATTTATTTTTTGGCTGGAGCTACACTTTAAAAATGTACCACTTCAAAATTACAAACAGATTCTACTTAAGAACAAACCTACAGTCCCTGTCTTGTTTGCACCGCCTGTATACTGCTGTTCAGAGTATATAGGGCCTGGGGGCCCAACGCCTTTCCTTTTTTGAATTTGGGTGCGGGGTTCCCCTTAATATCCATACAAGACCCAAAGGGGCTGGTAATGGGCTGGAGGGTACCCATGTCATTTTTCTCAATGATTTTCATCCATTTTGCCAGACATTACATTAAAGCCGCAAGCAGTTTTAAGTGACTTTTTTTCCTTTTTAGAAATGTCATTTTGTGCAGGGACAGTTCTAAACATGGGAAACACGTGCCACTTCACAGGCATACTATAGACACCCCCAGGTACGATATTTAAAGGAATATTTCACTTTTTTTTTCACTTTAAGCATCAATAAGATCACTGCTTCCGAAAAAACGGCCGTTTTAAAAACTTTTTTTTGCATTGATACATGTCCCCTGGGGCAGGACCCGGGTCCCCAAACCCTTTGTAGGACAATAACTTGCATATTAGCCTTTAAAATTGGCACTTTTGATTCTGAACGTTCGAGTCCCATAGACTTTAACACGGTTCTAAATTTTGCGGGAACTTTCGGTCCGTTCGCAGGTTCTGGTGCGAACCGAACCGGGGGGTGTTCGGCTCATCCCTATAATACAAGCAGTTGATTGAGCTAACCTGCAGTTTCTTAAGTCAGTGTAGTGTAGTCTGGCCACAGTGTGCATGTAAAGCTCACCACAGACTATTGATTTTCTATTACTGATAATACAAGCAGTTGATTGAGCTAACCTGCAGTATATTAAGTCGTTGTACTGTATACTGGCCACAGTGTGCAGCTAAAGCTGACTGCAGACAATTCCTTGTGTACCTACCTATTCCAATACATCAAATAAAGTATGTCTGGAATGCCAACAAGGAGACGCAGACACACATAGGCCAATAAAAGAGGGCAAGCAGGCTCTGTGTCTAGAGGCAACGGTGCTGGTCGTGGACACGGTGCATCTTCATCAGCACGTGGCCATGGGGCACACTTGTCCATTTTTTCAGCAACTGGCCGTGTTGAACCGCAACATGCTGAAGAGTTGGTAGAGTGGATGACCAAGGTGTCCTCATCCTCTCTCATCCAGCCTCAGGGTACTTTGTCTGCCAAAGCGGCCTCTTCCCTCGGCTCAATGGCATCAGTCACTCCTTCCCTAGCCCCACCATGTCCTCCTGAGGAGTCCCCTGAACCGTTTGACCACAGTGTTGGGTACATGCTGCAGAAGAATGTCCAGCGATTTGAAGGCTCCGATGATGGTACCCAGCTTGAGTAAGGCAGTAACGTGAGCCCAGAGAGGGGGTGCCCAAGAAGGATAGCAAACTGGCAGTCATGTTCCCCCTGCTGCAGCATACTGCCAGGTTTGCTCCAGTGACAAGGAGGGAGGGGATGATGAGGTCACTGACTCTACATGGGTGCCTGATAGGAGGGAGGAGGAGGAGGCTCAATTCCAAGGACGTAGGATGCCCTCCAGTGGCCAGCTTAAGGACAGCACACCAACTGCATCACACACCGCAGAGCTGTCTCTGCACGTTATTCCAAAAGTTCTTTGGTGTGGGCCTTTTTTGAGACGTGTGCATCAGATCACACCGTTGCTATTTGCAACCTATGTCTCAAGCGTATCTCGCGTGGCCAAAACACCAGTCCCTTGGGCACCACATGCTTGACCAGACATATGTCGACCTGCCATGCAGTCCGTTGGCAAGCGTACATGAAAGACCCACACCAAAGAACAAAGCAGACCTCTCCTTGCTCCTCATCAGCTGGGATCTCCAACCCCACTATACCTTCAGTCCTTTCAGAAACCTGAACTGAGAGGAATGAAGGTGTAGAATTAGGTGTGTCACTGCCAAGTACTTGCGGGCAATCTGCTATTGGTACACCAATATCAGATTGTACCAGGCAAATTTCCCTGCTCCAGCTGCTGCACCGCTCCCAGCCATCCAGATGCCCAGCGGTTGAATGCTAGCTTGGCTAAATTGCTAGCACTTCAACTGCTGCATTTTCAGTTGGTAAACTCTGCCCCCTTCCGTGAGTTTGTGGAATGTGTGGTTCCTCAGTGGCAGATTCTCAAACGCCATTTTTTTTCGATTCCGGCTCTCTACCGGCATGTGGAAGGCAGTGTCTTGACCCTGGACAGAGCGGTCAGCGATAAGGTGCATATTACCGCTGACTCATGGTCCAGCATGCATGGACAGGGACGTTACCTATCTTTCATGGTGCATTGGGTGATTCTGCTGGCAGCTGGGAAGGATGCAGGACAGGGTGCAGTAGTGTTGGAGGTTGTTCTGACACCACGCCTCCAAAATGCTACTAGTGGTGATTCTGACACACCTCTGTCCTCCACCCCCTCCTCTTCTTCTTCCTCTATGGCCTCTTCCTGTGCTGATTTGTTCTCGGAACCAGCAGTTCTCTGTAGGCATTCAAGGGGCTACGCAAGTACGCAGGCAAAAGATGCCATGCGGTGCTTGAGCTGGTGTGCTTGGGGGACAGGAGCCACACTGGGGCAGAGATTCTGTCAGCTCTGCAGGGGCAGGCTCAGTGGTGGTTAACGCCACGCCAGCTTAAGCCAGGAATGGTGATTTGCGACAATGGCTCCAACCTCCTCTCCGCCCTCCGACAGGGACAACTGACCCATGTGTCCTGTTTGGCTCACGTCCTTAACTTGGTGGTGCAGCGGTTCTTGAACAGAATCTCGGGCTTACAGGGTGTCCTGAGGCAGGCCAGGAAACTCTATGTGCAATTCCGCCGGTCATATAATGCCAGTGCTCGGCTGGCTGAACTCCAAAAGGAATACAAGAAGCGCCTAATCTGTGACATGCCCACCAGGTGGAACTCAACATTGGCCATGCTACAGCAGCTGCACACACAGCAGAGGGCCATCAATGAGTATCTGTGCCAATATGGCACCAGAACAGGGTCAGACGAGCTTGTTTTTTTTTTGCCACGCCAGTGGGTCATGATCAGGGATGCATGCACTATCCTGTCACCATTTGAGGAGGCCACGAGGATGGTGAGCAGTGGCAGTGCATGCATCAGTGACACTGTCCCTCTTGTCCACCTGTTGGAGCACACGCTGCATGGAATAATGGACAGGGCACTTGAGGCAGAACAGAGGGAGGAAGAGGAGGACTTTCTTACCTCTCAAGGCCCCCTTTATTCAGACAGTGTTCCTGCTGGCCCGCTTATCACGCAGGAGGAGGAGGATTGTGTCAGCATGGAGGTGGAGCCTAGCACTCAGCATCAGCAGCAGTCTTCAAGGGATCAATTACAGTCCCAAGAAACCCATGGACTTGTACGTGGCTGGGAGGAGATGGCTGCGGGTCATGTCGTCCTCGTATTCGTGGTATCAAGGAGAGGGATTATTACTGGCTGGCAACCCTCCTTGATCCACGTTACAAGGGTAAGGTTGCGGACCTTATCTTGCCATCGCAGAGGATGAAACATCTTCGGGAGGCCTTGCAGAAAGGTTTGTGCAACGCGTTCCCAGAGCCTGGGAGGTTACAAATTCCTGGGCCTGGACAACGTGTTGCTGAGGCTTCGGTCAGTCACAGAAGGAGCGGTGGAGAAGGTGGCCATCTGACCAATGCGTTCAGACAATTTTTTAGTCCGCAGCCCCGAAGTATCATCGGTTCCAGCAACCATCGCCAGTGTCTGATTTACATGGTGCAGGAATACCTAGGGGCAAGATCAGACTTCGACAACTTTCCCACTGAAAATCCTCTGGGTTACTGGGTCTTGAGGATGGATCACTGGCCAGAGCTTGCACAGTATGCAATTGAGGTACTGGCCTGTCCTGCATCCAGCGTTCTTTCGGAACGCACATTCAGTGCTGCTGGAGGGTTTGTAACCGATCACAGGGTGCGCCTGTCCACCAAATCGGGTGATCGGCTGACCTTCATAAAAATTAATCAGTCTTGCATCACCAGCTACCAAGCACCTGATACTGATGTAACCGAATAATTTTTTTTTGAATGTGAGATCCCTTCAAGACTGCTTATGCAGATGCTGAGTGACTATCCTGTTGTGCTGATTGACTATCCTTTTCCTCCTCAATGTTCATGCTGATAGTTTGTAAGAACATTTTTGGTTCTGGGCACCGCCACCAGTGGCTAAGGCCCAATTTTTCTGCCCCTGTTTAACAGGGGCGTGTAATTACAATTTTTTCTGCAATAATTGGCAGCAGGGCTCATTCATGCGTTCCAACTAGAGTTTCTGTGAGGGGTTGCACTGTTGTGGCACCAGCACCAGTGCCTAAGGCCTAATTTTTCTGCCCCTGTTTAACAGGGGCGTGTAATTAAAATTTTTGATGCAATACTTTGCAGCAGGGCTCATTCCTGCGCTCCAACTATAGTATCTGTGAGGTGTTGCAGTGCTGTGGCACCAGTGCCTAAGGCCCAATTTTTCTGCCCCTGTTTAACAGGGGCGTGTAATTACAATTTTTTCTGCAATAATTTGCAGCAGGGCTCATTCATGCGCTCCAACTAGAGTTTCTGCCCAATTTTTCTGCCCCTGTTCAACAGGGGAATGTAATTACAATTCTTGATCTAATATTTCACAGCAGGGCCCGTTCCTGTGCCCAAATTTCTGCAGAGTATATAGGGTCGGACCCTACTTTCAAACATCCAACTTACAAACGACTCCTACTTGCAAACGGAAGGAGACAACAGGAAGTGAGAGGAAATCTACCGCTAGGAAGGGAAATTCTCTCTTGTAAGAGTTAATATGGGAAAAACGTGTCTCCTCTCCACTTATGCTTTATCACCAATCCTTGTTTCACTAAAAACCCAAAATTTTCAAAAAACAATTGTCGTTGGGACAAAAAATGAGGTGAAATGTTCTGAACAGGTACACAGACAGCAAAACAAATGTTACAGGGGTGATAACCCTTCCCTATGTTTTCCAAAAAGCTTAAAAATTGATTTTTTGGCTGGAGCTACGCCTTAAAAATGTACCAGTTCAAAATTACAAACAGATTCTACTTAAGAACAAACCTACAGTCCCTGTCTTGTTTGCACCGCCTGTATACTGCTGTTCAGAGTATATAGGGCCTGGGGGCCCCACGCCTTTTCTTTTTTTAATTTGGGTGCGGGGTTCCCCTTAATATCCATACAAGCCACAAAGGGGCTGGTAATGGGCTGGGGGGGGTACCCATGCCGTTTTTCTCAATGATTTTCATCCATATTGCCGGGACCAGACATTACATTAAAGCCGCAAGCAGTTTTAAATGACTTTTATTCCTTTAGAATTGTCATTTTGTGCAGGGACTGTTCTAAACACAGGAAACACGCGCCACTTCACAGGCATACTGTAGACACCCCCCAAGTACGGTATTTTTTTATTAAATTTATTTTTATTGATTTTAAAAACATACACATTGAACCAATAACAGCCGACTCAACACAACGACAAGTCGGTAATAGGCCAACATGGCCACACACACATAGACAGGCAACAACACATCCTGTCTATATAAAGCCTCGTACACACGGTAGGACTTTTTGACAACAAACTTCAAAATGAGCAAGTTTTCAAAAAAATCCTACCGTGTGTACACTCCATCGGACAAACTTTTTTGGTTTTCATCGATCAAAAGTTTGCTCTGCAAACGGACAAACTTTTCGGCAACAAAAGTCCTACGGTGCAAAGTCCTATCGTGTGTACAGAAATCCATTGGACTTTTGTCCAAAGTACAAACACGCATGCCCAGAACCAATGTTAAAATCAACCAACAATAGCAGAAGTTGACCAAAGGGTGGCGGTAAAGAGCAGAAAAGAGCAGAAAAACCACGTGATGTTGGGAAAGTTTTGGGAATGTTTGCAGAAAAGTCCTGCCGTGTGTATGCTATGGGTGTGCCTGGCCAACTCCCTTCGGACAAAAATCCACGGAAAAGTTTGTTTGAAGTCTGACCGTGTGTACGAGGCTTAACAGTAGTTCTACTTAACAGGTAAAACACAAAAAACCTTCCTATCCCCCCTCCCCGCCACCCCCCCTTTGCTCAGTTCCCACCCCCCATCCCATGAGACTTCAGATCATAGTA
Source organism: Rana muscosa (assembly GCA_029206835.1). Taxonomy (NCBI): domain Eukaryota; kingdom Metazoa; phylum Chordata; class Amphibia; order Anura; family Ranidae; genus Rana; species Rana muscosa. Next base: position 457,768,323 of record CM055116.1, on the reverse strand, counting down.
ACCTGCCCCACCGCCCATCCCAAGCAAATACTTAGAGGAAAAGCCCCATAACTCCCAGCATAGCTTTCTCAGTGGTAGTGTGCAAATAAACAAAGTGGTTCATCTCTAACATTAGGCGTTAACCCACCGTCAAGTCTGATTTGTACCATGCCTGCCACACCCTGTCAAATTTCTTCCCACAGCCCCTAGATAAGTACATTGCTTTATAATATGGCATCATAGCGTTGACTAGGCCTTTCCAGAAGCGCAAATCAGGTGCCCCCGATTTGCGCCACCGCAAGAAAATTGTTTTTCTCCCATAAAATAGGAGAATGTTGAGCAAGGTCCTATGAGCCCTAGACGGGACCACATCTTCAACTAATCCTAGCAGGCACACGCTAACCGTCATCGGGACCGGAACCATCAGAACTTCTGAAATACAGGAGGGGACCTCCAACCAAAATTGTTTAACCTGAGGGCAGCTCCAGAACACATGCTCAGCTCAGCAGCCACCGGAGCAAACGTGCATCTCCAACACTCCGCTGGCACTGAAGGGTAGATGGACGCCAACCTGGCTGGCGTATAATATATCCTGTGAAGGAACTTGAAATGCCAGGTACGATATTTAAAGGTATATTTCACTTTTATTTTTTCATTTTAAGCATCATTAACCACTTAAGTCCCGTACCATTTTGTTGCTAAAGGACCAGGCCCCTTTTTGAGATTCGGCACTCCGACACTTTAACTGACAATTGCGCGGTCGTGCAATGTGGCTCCCAAACAAAATTGACGTACTTTTTTTCCCACAAATAGAGCTTTCTTTTGGTGGTGTTTGATCACCTCTGCGGTTTTTATTTTTTGCGCTATAAACAAAAATAGAATGACAATTTTGAAAAAAATTCAATATTTTTTACTTTTTGCTATAATAAATATCCCCAAAAAATATATAAAAAAATAATCATTTTTTTCCTCAGTTTAGGCCGATACGTATTCTTCTTCTACATATTTTTGGTAAAAAAAAATTGCAATAAGCGTTTATTGATTGGTTTCCGCAAAAGTTATAGCGTCTACAAAATAGGGGATAGTTTTATGGCATTTTTATTAATATTTTTTTTACTAGTAATGGCAGTGATCAGCGATTTTTATCATGACTGCGACATTATGGCGGACACATCGGACAGTTTTGACACCATTTTGGAACCATTGCGATAAAAATGCACTGATTTAATGTGAAAATTACACTGGCAGTGAAGGGGTTAACCTGTAGGGGGCGCTGAAGGGGTTAAGTGTTTCCTAGGGAGTGTTTACTACTGTGTGGGAGCGTGGCTTGTCGTGTGATGTCACTGATCGTCGTTCCCTATGACAGGGAACAGACGATCAGTGACACTAATGCCGCGTACACACGATCATTATTCACGGCGGTTAAAAAACCGCCGTGAATAATGTCATTAAAAACGGGGGAACAGACCTTCTCGGGTCTGAAATTGAACTGGGGTAAATCCTCTATCCTGCCGATAGATCCAGGAGCTAGGGACAAGGCTGACCCCAAGTTACCATTACAGTGGGTCTCCTCTCTAAAATATCTAGGAGTTCAGGTGACGGCAAATGTGCAGGTCTGTATCCCTCTTAATATACTTCCCTTAATTACGAGACTAAAGCAGAAGACTCTGACCTGGTCCAAACTCCCACTATCCCTTGTAGGCAGAATAAGTCTCTTAAAGATGAAATTTCTCCCTGTGGTACTATATTTCCTGCGCCATGCACCAGTCTGGATACCGAAAGCTATCTTTCGGAAGTTTGACAGTGTGGTCTCAACCTTCTTGTGGACCCCCCGGCCCACCAGAATTGGACTAAAAGTATTGCAGGAACCAGGAGTGCAAGGGGGTCTAGCGGTGCCAGACTGGCAAAAATACTATCTGGCGGGGCAAATGGTTTTTGCCCGCAGGTGGTTGGTGGCAGATGATGGTGATACGGCTACAGTTTTAGAGGCGGCCCTCTTGGGATCATATGAAAGCCTGAAGTATGCACTATTTAGAGGCACTAGATCTGATCTCCCACTGACACAGACGATGAAGGCAAACATTAAAGCCTGGGAAATGGCGGTAAAAACAGCGTGCCCCAATTATCGGGGGGTGTCGCCCTCTACCCCTATTTGGATGAACCCAAATCTACCACAATTCTATAACCTACCAGATCCTATGATCTGGGCGGTTAGAGGAATTAAGACGTTAAAAGACATAACGACTTTTGGAGAAATACAAACCTTCTCACAACTTAAATCTAGACACGGCCTCCCCAATCATTACCTGTTTAGATTTTTACAGGTCCGACATGCTTTTCAAGCTCAATTTCAGGAAATAAGGGTCGAATCTGTACCTCCATCCCTGGAAATGATGCTGACAGGAGAGGAACTGGCAAAGCCTCTCTCAGACACATACAAGGAATTCTTTAAGGTGACCCCTAAAGCTATCACTAGGTGCCGGGAAAAATGGGCTAGAGAGGTCCCAGAGGTACAAGGCGATGATTGGGAGGACCTCTGGTCTCAACCTTTTAAGAATCTCGTGTCGGCCAGGGACAGATTGATACAATTTAAATTTTTACACAGGAGTTACTACACACCGGCTAGACTGGGGAGAATTTTTCTCTCGACCTCGGCGGAGTGTTGGAGATGTTCCCATTCACCTGCTGACGCTGACCACATTTTCTGGCATTGCCCAATCATACAGAATTTCTGGAAAGATATCACTGCATGTATTACAGATCTCTTGTCGGTCCCGATCCCAATGAATGTAAAAACCTGTCTCCTGGGTCTGGTTGATGATGTGGTGCCCTCAAGAGCAATGCGTACAATGTTGAGTATACTGTTCTTCTATGGTAGGAAGGCTATCCTGCTTGCCTGGAAAAAACCGGTGGCTCCAAGCGTTCCCGCTTGGAAAGGCCTAGTAAATTCAATGTTACCTTATTACAAAGCCACTTATGAGAGTAGGGGATGTATACAGAAATTTAATAAAGTATGGCACTCATGGCTTAACTCTGATAGTACTGTAGGGTAGGAAATGTTTGTGGGGCGCAGGCAATGGAATCTTGAATGGCTCATTCCAATGTGATGTGTCTAGACGGCTAAACATGGCAAAACCGAGATGGTAGATTAGGACACCAGGAATCAGCATGGATAGAATTATAAGTGACTGATGTCAAAATCCGTCTAATAGTCGAGATGTGACTGGGGGGTGGGAAGGGGGGGGGGAGGGAGGGGGAAGGTTGGTTAGATTGGTCTATGTTAGACGGTTGGTATAGGCTGGTATATGGATGCTGTCTAGTCGACACATCCATCAATGTATGTTATGCATATAAAAATTCAATAAAAAAACAAATGTTAAAAAAAACAAAAACGGGGGGAACAGCTTGTTCCCCACACCTGGTCGTTTTTTACGTCGTTTTTTCTCTTGTCGAGAAAAACGACCGTCTGTGGGCTCCGCGGCAGTGTTTCCCTATGGGAAAACTGCCGCGGGAAAAATGTTGGACAAAAACGACGAGAAATTAGAACATGTTCTAATTTTTCTCGTCGTTTTTAATGCCGTTTTTCTCGTCGAGAAAAACGACCTAAAGCCCACAGATGATCGTTTTTCTCGTCGAAAGAAAAAAATTTTGTTTTTCTCGACAAGAAAAACGACCGTGTGTACGCGGCATCACACTAGGAAGCACGGGGAGAGGTTTGTTTACACTTACCTCTCCCCGTTTTTCAGCTCTGTGACCCGATCGCGGGACACCGGCGGCGATCGGGTCCGGCGGGCACGGTCACGGAGCTCAGGACTGGGCCGCGAGCGTGACCCACGGCTGGGCTTCTTAAAGAGGACGTACCTGTGCCCAGCCGTGCCATTCTGCCAACGTATATCGGCGTGAGGCGGTCCTTAAGTAGTTAAAATCACTGCTCCTGAAAAAACTGCCGTTTTTAAAACTTTTTTTTGCATTGATACATGTACCCTGGGGCAGGACCCGGGTCCCCAAACCCTTTTTGGGACAATAACTTGCATATTAGCCTTTAAAATTCGCACTTTTGATTTCTCACGTTCGAGTCCCATAGACTTTAACAGGGTTCGAAAGTTTGCGCGAACTTTCGGTCCGTTCGCAGGTTCTGGTGCGAACCGAACCGGGGGGTGTTCGGCTCATCCCTAATCCCTAGTTAGGATTCTACATAGGACTCCTTGGGGGACTTGAAGAAGACATGAGAGAGTGCATTAGGCGAGGGGAGGGGGAAAAAACAAAGTATGGGGTGGGTACAGGGCTGGACTCGGACAAAAATTTGGCCCTGGACTTCATCCAGACCGGCCCACTTTAATAAAAAAAAATGCTGCCCCCCCCACCCCCCTTAAAAAAAAAAAATCACGCCCACCAAAAGGCCCCTACATCCATTATTGTACATCATGAGAGGGAGAGAGAGGGGGGGGTTGAGGGAAAGGGAGTGAGTGTAGGACCCCTTTCACACTGAGGTGTTTTTCAGGTGCTTTTTGGCTAAAAATAGCGCCTGTAAAGCACCTGAAAAACGGCTCCCCTGCAGTCCCAGTGTGAAAGCCAGAGTGCCTTCACACTGGGGCGCTGCGCTGGCAGGGCATTTAAAAAAAAGTCCTGCAAGCAGTTTCTTTGGGGCGGTGAAATGAATGGCCACCGCTGCTGAAGCGTCTGCAAAGCACTTCGGCAGCAGGGCTACACGGGTGCATTTAACCGTTAATTCGGCCGCTAGTGGGGGTTAAAAGAGGAGGGGGTCTGAGAGGCAAAGGAGGGGGGCTGGCTGGGAGACAGAGGAGGGGGTACTGAGAGACAGAGGAGGGGGTACTGAGAGACAGAGGAGGGGGTACTGAGAGACAGAGGAGGGGGGTCTGAGAGACAGAGGGGGGTCTGAGAGACAGAGGGGAGGGCTGAGACACAGACCACATAGCACTGTCCCTTCCTGCAGCCCCTCCCCCCTTTCAGTGTGCTGGCATGTATGTACAGGATGCCGGGTACCTGATGGCCAGCAGTGGCAGCGCCGAGTCTCCCTCTGGATCTGGGGGGTTCTCTCGCTGCTCTGCTCCTTCCAGTGGCTCCTTGGCAGCCTCCGCCTCCCGCATGTTCTCTTCCTCCGGGCTCCCAGTCAGCCTGTCCTCCGGCCCGGGCTGCACGGTTCCTGGAGCAGAGAGGAGCCGGTGGAGGAATCCAAGTTCTGGGAGCGCGGGGGTGGCCGCACTCACTCTTGTTCATCTCTTCGGTGGTCAGGGAGGGGGTGGAGCTCTTCTCCCTCCTCAGCTTTTACATCCAACTCCCCAACTCGCTGGCCACCTTCCCGGGTGCGGACAGAAACACAGGGCACAGCGTGCTGCACCAAGCACACAGAAGGGAGAGGCGAGGGAGGCGCAGCGTACCTAATGACCACTTGGTCATACTGTAGGTGGTCTTCGCTGAGTCGAGAAAACGCCTCACTTCTCTGACTGTGTTCAGCGCCTCCTTCCCCGCAATTCCCTGAGAACATCACCATCCGATAGGTCAGTCCGTCCCAGGGCAGTACAGCGGTGCTCAAAGTCAGAGGCGTAACTAGAACCTTCAGGGCCCCGGTGCAAGAAACCATGGAGGGCCCCCCTGACCTCTGACCAGGGCCCTTCCCACTGATCCCGGGGGCAGCAGGACCTGGATAGGAGGGGGAACAAATTCCCTCCATTTTCCTCCTGCAGCCACTGAATGCCTATCAGAGGGAGAGGAGGAGAAGCAGACTTTTAGTGGCTGCAGGAGAAAAATGGAGGGGATTTGTTCCTCTAAATGCCCCCCCATCCAGGTGTTTAGGGGTAACATGTGCGCTATTGCAATTGTTACCCCTGTAGCTATGCCCCTGGGATGAGTGGCAGCGGTGGTGGTGGGGGATGGTATCAGTGGCAGCATTGGTGGTTGGGGAGGGATAGGATCAGTGGAATCGGTGGTGGTGGTGGGGGATGGGATGAGTGGCAGCGGCGAGGGATTGATGGGATGAGTGGCAGCAGTTTGGGGGGTGGGATCAGTGGCAGCAGTGGTGGTTGGGTGGGGATGGGATCAGTGGCAGCGGTGGTAGTTGGGTGGGTTTGGGATCATTGGCGGTGGGGGGATGGGATCAGTGGCAAGGGTGGTGGTTGGGGGGATGGGATGGGATAAGTGGTAGTGAAAGGGGTGATTGGATGGGATGAGTGGCAGCAGTGGAGGGCATTAGATGAAATAAGTGGTAACGGTGGTGGGAGGATGGGATCCATGGCGAGGGTGGTGGTTGTGGGTGGGATGGGATGAGTGGTGGGGGGGTGGTATCAGTGGCAAGAATGGTGGTTGCGGTATGGGATCAGTGGCAGTAGTGGTCATGGTGGGGTGGATCAGTGGCAGCAGTGGTCGTGGTGAGGGTGAGGGGGAATCAGTGGCAGTAGTGGTGGTGGTGTGGCGAGGGTGGTGTTGGGGGTGGGATGGGATGAGTGGTGCGGGGATGGTATCAGTGGCAAGAATGGTGGTTGCGGTATGGGATTAGTGGCAGTAGTGGTTGTGGTGGTGGTGTGGGGGAGGGGTAATCAGTGGCAGTAGTGGTGGTGGTGTGGGGGGGTATCAGTGGCAGTAGTGGTGGTGGTGTGGGGGTATCAGTGGCAGTAGTGGTGGTGGTGTGGGGGGTATCAGTGGCAGTAGTAGTGGTGGTGTGGGGGGGTATCAGTGGCAGTAGTGGTGTTAGTGTGGGGGGAAATCAGTGAAAGTGTTGAAATTGAGGGATGGGTGCCACTCACTTGCAGATCACTTGGTTCCCCCTTGTTGCTAGGTCTTGCTTTGGTGAGCAGAGAGGATGGGCGGGGCCTGTGGGTACAAGTGCGTGCAGGCGGAGCTGGAGAAGATGGGCGGAGCGGGTGGGAACTGTGCCCTTGAGTGCAGGAGGAGAGAATGGACGGAGCGGGCGGCGAGGATGGACGGAGCGGGCGGAGACTGTGCCCGTAAGAGCAGGAGGGGAGGATGGGCGGAGCGGATGGACGGAGCAGGCGGAGGCTGTGCCCGTGAGTGCAGGAGGTGAGGATGGGCGGAGAGGATTGGCGGAGTGAGGAAAGGATGGGCGGATCAGGCGGGGACTGCAGTCACAGTGTGCCCGCGGTTGCGGGCGGGAACTCGCCGTGAATGACCAGTGTCATTCGCAAGTGCGACTGGTGCCGTGCGACTATGGTGACCACATTTCCAAACTGCCATTCAGGGACAATTTTGCCAAGGACTGGGGGGGGGGGGTGGCTTGGTTGTGTTAAATGCAGTTTCGGGGTTAACGGGATTTCGGCGGCGAGTGATTTGTCGGGTGAATGGCTGGTTATAGCACTTATATCATCCCAATACCATGCTTGGAATTTATTTATATTATTACATTGTAATAATAGACCCCCTTCCCTCAGTATAGGCCCCCTCCCTCAGTACGGACCCCCTCCACTAACTATAGACCCCCTCACTCAGTACGGACCCCCCTCTCCACTAAGTATAGACCCCCCTCCCTCAGTACGGACCCCCCTCTCCACTAAGTATAGGCCCCCTCCCTCAGTATGGACCCCCCTCTCCACTAAGTATAGGCCCCCTCCCTCAATACGGACCCCTTCCACTAACTATAGACCCCTCCCTCAGTACGGATCCCCTCCACTAACTATAGACCCCCTCCCTCAGTACAGACCTCCGTACAGGAGATGGTCAGAGACTGCAGACATGATACAGAAAATGCTCAGAGACTGCAGACCTGATACAGAAATTGGTCCACCCGTAGCCTGCCACCAGATGCAGTGTGCCACTTTCCACCCGTAGCCTGCCACCAGATGCAGTGTACCACTTGTCACCTATAGCCTGCCACCAGTCCAACACACCGGAGCCCCGGGAAAGTGAACACCCCTCCCGCTGCTGGCTGCTGATGTGACTCCTCTCATGCGGGGGTCAGGGTTGTCACATCTTCAGCTCTGAGGGGTTCATGCTGGGACCTGGGTCACATTCCCCAAAAGTGAAGGACTACAAGTCCCAGCATGAACCTCTGATATCTAAGGATGTGACCCCCCCCAAATTGAAGGACTACAGGTCCCAGCATGGACCCCTGAGAATTAAGGGTGTGAGCCCATAGATTTCACATGCTAATGCTGGGACCTGTAGTTCTTCACTGATTAAGGGGGGGCATCTTCAGTCCTGGGGGGAGTTCATGCTGGGACCTGTAGTCTTTCACTTTTGGGGGGGGTCACATCCCAGCATGAACCTTGCCCTGATATCTAAGGATCTGTCCTCCTTCCTTCCCTCCGAGGGTGTAATCTCATCTTTCAGTGTCCTCTCTTCTTCTGCTGACCCCTTATCTGCCTCTTATCAGTGCTAGCTTACCTTACCCCAGATGATGACTATTTAGTCGAAACTAGTCGGGTGGACTTGTCCGTACATATCGCTCCTGTACCTGCATCCATGTTTTTATAAACCATCTTAAATGTGAGTGTTCCACTGTTATGTTTTGCCATTAAAACCCTTTACAAACGGTATCATGCTATGTGGATTTTTCTCCATCTCTACACATATGCTTCTTGGATACCGAGTTCTTATATGCATTGGTGATCTGTGTGTTGGATACCCTGTATGATTGAAGCTGATCAACCGCTTTGACTCCTGACCACCCTCCAACTCAAGACCATCCATACTGGGTTCCATTAACCCTCAAGCTTTCTCCGATTTGGGTGGCGTATGCCTCTCCAAATCCGAGATCTTTGGTAAGCCTCCTTCAACTTATCCTTGGTGGTGGTTTTCACATTAGTCCTATACACCGAATATTCTGTATCGCAAGTTCACATCTTGATTGAACACGTTTTCTTTTCTTTTTGGATTGATCTTCACCATTTGGACATTGTATTGATTTTTGTCTGATGGACTTTATTCTATCTGATGGATTTTATTTGATTATAATTCTCATTCTGTTTATTAATATGGGTTATCATATTATTGTTTGACCACTCTAGCAATAGAGACACTCAGCACGCATGATTTTTTGGGTGTTACACGTGTTCACTATATATGATTACTATATGTTTATGTTGTGTATTAATTTGCTCACATATATCATTTTTGTAGCGCTACATTTTTTATTTTTCACACTATTCCAGCTTTTTTTCTATTAGCAGTGTTGGCAGCTTCCTTTGGTATATACACAAGCCCAGCGCAGTATACCCCTTTACATTTCATTATCAGTGCTAGCTCCAGGCTGACACACACTCGGAGCTCCTGTGAAGTGCTGACAGTTCAGAACAGAACGCTGGCTGCTGGGGGAGAGCTGACTGAGGATTTTAACCCCAATCTGTCATGGTGAGTGCTTTGGATTGTACTTGCCTTTCATTCATCTCTCCTTCTTGAACTTCTGCATGCTGCTGGTTGGAAGATGCAGGGAGGAGGTGGGTGGAGCTAATGAGTAGGCGCGGAGGAGGAAGTTAAATCTTCCCCTCTCACGCGCTGTGCATACTGGGGCTCTAGTCCTCTCCTCCTCATGATGTCACTGGTTGCTACACGCCAAGCGGGCGGCAGAGCTAGCAACCATTTGGGCACTGAGCCAGCAGCTAATGGAAAAAGGGTCTCACCAGCCAGGGGTCCACCACAGGCTGTCAGTGAGTGACAGCAGTGATGTGAGAGATATTTTAGGGGGCATCAGATCCTAGGGCCAGGGGGCTATTCCGGGACACTCTATTGTCCCGGAATGAAGGTGCCCGGGACAGACCTGCTAATTGCGGGAATGTGCCGTGCAATCCCTGACACGTGGGCACCCTACGTGCGACCCTGGTAATTCCGCCACTGCTCAAAGTAATGGCTGCGCAAGCCGCGCAGCCATTACTTTGACAGGCTGTCACTCAAACCGGCCCACACTGAGCCATCAGCCCACCGGGAATCTTCCGGTAGTCCCGATGGCCAGTCCACATCTGGGTAGGGAGGAGAGTTTGTTGAGGATTTGGACCTGTCTTTAAGTTCGGGAAGATTTTTAGTCAATGTATGTTGCAAAGAAAAATGGGCCATCGTTCTTCCTGGAAGATCTCACAGATTAGACCTCAGAGCTTTATATTCAGTTGTAAAGTCAATCCAATAGCTGGAGTTCAGCTATGGTTTTGAAGGATTTTTTAAATCCAGTACTACTGCTATTAGTAGAAATCCAGTGGTACTGACCCCAAAAGCACAAAGCTGATTTATACTGTATGTGGGTCTCTTAGTTATAAAAAGCTTGCTATTAAATCTTCATTACACGTCGGCCATACATGGATCTAAATTGGGCTGGTCCCTGCTGAACTGGATGAATTTCGATCCATGTTTGTATGGACAGGCTGTTTGAACACAAGTCGATATATCGATTGACTTGTGTACAACCAGACAATTGGCTAGCCTTAGCTTGAAAGACACCATTGTCAAATACACACAATATTTTCAATCACTATTGTGAAATTAACTGTAATCAATTTGTTATCATTCTTTTACAAGTACAGTAAATCCTCGGATTGCAAGTAACGCGGTTTACAAGCGTTTCACAATTTGAGCTGTTTTAAAAAAATCCTGACTCAGTTTGCGAACATTGTCTCGCAAGACCAGCAGGATTTAAGCCTCAGGGGTGTGCAGTACCGCATTTGGCCAGAGGTGCGGGTGCGCCGGTGACGCTTGGAGACCTTTGGAGCCGCTCGGAGACACTCAGAAACACTAGCATTAACTAACACTAACACTCCGTTCCCGAGTGTCTCCAAACTGAGTCTCTGAGTGTTTCCAAATGTCTCCGGTGCCCCCCCACCTCTGGCCACATGCAGTACTGCATACACTAGCAGTGACACTGGAACTAATTATCTGAGTTTCCATTGATTCCTATGGGGAAACTCGCTTTGATATACGAGTGCTTTGGATTACAAGCATTCTTCTGGAACAGATTATGCTCGTAATTCAAGGTACTACTGTACTGTTGCTTGTGTGTAGCTGAGTCTCAACATACCCAATAACTAGAAACTCTGGAAAAAAAAAAGGCCCTTAGAATAGATGTAATAGGGGGCGCGATGCTGGACGGATGCTGCTGAGCTGAGCTCCGTCTGACCAGGCCTGCCAGGCAGGATTCCCGGGGCCATCCGTGCAATAAATCAAGCCAAAACTAACTCAACACCCCTGTGAGACATCCGGGTACATGCCAGCAAGAAAAAAAGAACGGAAAACTCGCTCCCAAGGCTCGCTGACCAACTTTCTTTTGGGGATTGAGCGCTCCTGTACTACAAGGAAGATGACCCAAAATAGCGCCGGCACACACGCGGCCTCCAGCAGCTCCATGCAGGCTCAGACAATAAACGCCTCAAACAGTGAGTACAATCTCCCCTTGACTAAGGCTGATCTTGATGCCAGCCTCACAGCCATATATGAAAAGCTGGCAGGGAAGCTGGAGTCTGAACTATTTAAATCTACCAGCGCTCTATCACAGGAGATAGCCAGCATAGGTGGCAGAACTGATATTTTAGAGACCAAGCATGATGAGCTCTCCTTGGCCCACAATGATCTCAGAAAAGATTATGAATCACTTGCAGACAGCTTCTCCATTATGCAAGCTCACGTAGAAGATTTAGGCAACAGGAACAGGAGACACAATATAAGACTGCGTGGTGTCCCTGAAACAATCACTGATCTAAACCAGACCATCACCAAACTATTTCATAACCTTGTCCCAGACAAGCCCCTGTCTGCCTTTGCATGCAACAGATTACATAGAGCTCTGAGGCCCAAACCAACTCCTGATAAACCACCTTGGGACATAATCATGTGTATGAAAGACTTTGTCACCAAGGAAGACATCTTGAGAGCGTCTAGAAACTGTCAGAACATAGAACTTGATGGAATCAGGATCCAGATCTACCCGGACATCTCCCCTGCGACTCTGGATAGACGCCGCAGGATGAAGGAGGTCACTAGTATCTTACAATCTGCCAGAATTAAATACAGATGGGGATTTCCCTTCAAGTTATCAATTATGCACAATGGCACAACGTATTCTGTATACAATGTCATTGAAGGGAAAGATCTGCTGGTCAAACTGGGCCTTTTGGACCAGGCCCCCCAACGCCGATTCCCTCCTACACCTAGATCATCACCCATCTGGTCCACCCCTAGACGCACACAAAGAGATCAAAGAGACCATAATGACCAGAGGAGATGGAACCCACCCTCCCCAAACCATCCTGCATGATTCTGCAAGTTCACTTTCTATAAACTGACCACACTAATCATCCAAGTTTCCAAATGTTGCTCAATCTCTGAATTAAAATTTTATTTTTATTTTTTTTCATTGCAAATGCACATCCTCCTAATACAAGGTGCATTCATTGTATTATCATTTTGCCTCCTCCCTCGTCTGTTGTCCTCAGACTTCATCTTTGAACCTCTCCTATTTGACCCATGTTTAGGAGTACAATTTTTGTATCCTACTATATGACCCCCTCATTAAGAGCAAGTGATCATCTAAAATTTGCTATGAGTCCGGTCTAGATGTACCTTGAAAATGGCACTCCTCATTCTAAACACAATGTTATCGAAGAAGAAAACTACTTATAAAGACCCTCAACATAAATCCCTATCCACAAATGAATCAGTACCCATCTGATCTAACCCGGGGATTTCACGATTGGATCGGTAACTTTTGAGTAGGAAGACCTAACCCTCCCCAGACTACTCGGCAAGACCATATCCTATAAACTGACCACACTAGCCCCTCACAATTTCATCTTCGTTACCTGGTTATTTTTTTTTCGAGGACTGCATTGCATCTATCCTTCTAAAACCCAATACTTCTTGGGTTCTTTCATTGTTTACTCTCTTGATAGATTTGTACCCCTTGCGGGGCGAATGATCCCAGATGAACCGGTCCTCATGAAAGTCTCGTTTTCCATATGATCGCTACCCGAAAACAGACTTTCAAGATTTACGTAAGACTTTGCTTCCCCTCCTTTTTATTGGGTTCCTTCATATGCTACCATTACCCCTTAATCTTTCATGTATTGTACCTTATACTGTAGTTTTCAGTTATTACCATGTACCTTCAACTGTTACATTTCTATGTTTTCAATTGCCTGGCATGTCCGCCGTCGCTGGATTGTTCCCCACTCTGCCCCCGCGGTTTGCCCCTCATCCCATTGAGATGGTGTGGCCGACCTTGTTGGCAGAACTAGGACTGTTTTGTCCTCAACATACTGTTACTGGTTCAGGTGACTCCTTGTCCCCTGACCCCCTGTTTTTTCTTGTTTTACTTTTTAGTTACTTTTGCCCTTTTGGCCTCAAAAAAGTTTAAAAATGTTTATGGAAGACCACAAATGACCTTTTTCTGTAGTTTCACTAGGACGATTACATTCTTAATCACCATAAGCTATATAAAGACACCTAAACTTCTACACGCCACCAAAATACATATCTGGCACTATACAAGTTTTCTACACAATGTACCTTTCATAATTTTGTTTAGATACCTCGGGAGCCCTTACTTGTCTATGGTGCCCGAGCTGTCTTTTCGCATCACCTATATCTCACCTAGCAGGACCTTCCCCCTCCTACAAAAATGGGTATCAGAATAATTTCTCACAACGTTCAGGGTTTCAACTCTCCCAATAAACGTAAGAAAGCATTTAAACATTACAAAAGACTTGGTGCTGACATTATTTTATTACAAGAAACACACTTCGCCCAAGCCAATCACCCACAATATTTTGATAAATCATTCAATCAATTCCATTATACCACCTTTGCAAATAAAACCAGAGGGGTCGCCATCTTCATCAAAAACTCAACTATCTTTGAAATCCAGAATATTTACAAAGACAAAGATAGCCGCTTCATTATACTTAAAGGTACTATAAACAGACGCTCCATCACAATAGCATCAGTATACGCCCCTAATGATTCACACTCAACCTTTTTTAATAATTTCTTCACTATATTAGATCAATACACTTCGCCCCACATGATTGTGGGAGGCGATTTCAATCTAGCCGCCCACCCTTCATTAGACAGGAGTAACACAACCCCCTCCTCTAAAGCCTTCTCCAAAACCATTAATCAATTTCTAAACAAGTCCCAACTGATTGACACATGGAGATCTCACAATATAGGTGTTAAAGCATTCACACACTACTCTCATCCACACGATTGTTATGCCCGCCTTGACTATATCTTTAGTACCCCAATACTCTTGGCAAACTCCTCCTCAGCTCAAATTCACCCTTGCCCTTGGTCAGACCATGACATGGTCGCCTTTAAGACCTCGCACATAGGAATGGCCCCAACTACCTTTAACTGGCGCCTAAATGATTCATTACTTACAGACCCCGCCACTTTCCAACAAATAAATTCCCACATAGATAATTTCTTCAAAGAAAACATAACAAATGAGACACCTCCCACATCCATATGGGCCGCTCACAAGGCTGTTCTTAGAGGTCACCTCATCAACATTGCTGTGGCAAAGAATAAAGCTAGAATTGCAGACATCAAATGTCTTACTAAAGAATTAAACGATTTATACAATAAATTGAGTCACTCAGTTTCCCCGGAATTAACTAACCTAATCCAGTCCAAACGTCAAGCATTGAACACACTTTTATCCGGTGACACTGAAAAATCTTTACGCTTTTCAAAAGCCAGATTCTTACTATTCAGCAATTCTGCCTCAACAATGTTTGCTAAAAAACTCAAACAAGACTCTAATCCTACACATGTCTACAAATTACGAAACCAAAATGGCAACCTTGCGACCCACCCCCAGGATGTACTCCAAATCTTCACAAACTTCTATAAAAACTTACTCTCAGGCCCCCAAACAACTCCTAATCCCTCCTCTTTATTGTGGCTGGACAACCTCTCAATCCCTAAACTTAGTGATCAACAGACCTCTTCCCTTAATATACCCTGCACAGATGAAGAAATTTTGAGCATAATCAAGTCTCTTAAAACATCCACAGCCCCAGGTCCGGATGGTTTTTCGTCTTCTTACTATAAACAATTTTCCCCTCCTATTAGTACCTAATCTCACTAGACTGTTTAATCACATCTTAAATGGAGGTCAATTCCCGGACGAGATGTTGTTGGCTAACCTCTCCCTTATTCCAAAGCCCCACAAAGATCACTCCCTTCCACAAAACTATCGTCCCATATCTGTCCTGAACAATGATATTAAGCTTTTTGGCAAATTGCTAGCCAACAGACTTGCTTCTGTAGTTACCTCCTTAGTACATACTGACCAATCTGGCTTTATCCCAGGACGTCAAATCACAGACAATATTAGACTGGTTTCCAACGTTATCCAAGATGCTAACCTTCACTCCCGCCCAATCTGTCTTTTAAGCCTTCATATACACAAGGCCTTCGACAGTGTTAGCTGGTCATACCTTAATCCCCTCCTCCCCCAAACATGCTGCTCACCCTGCAAAACAATTTTAGCTTTATCTGGCCTCCCAGCTCAATCAAATATTTGGGTGTCTATATTACCCCAACCCACTTATCTCTTTATAAAGCCAATTATATTCCCCTATTCTCCCACATAAGCTCACTACTTAAATCATGATCCAACCATCACATCTCCTTTTTAGGCAGAATTTGTGCTTTCAAAATGTCTATCCTTCCCAAACTCCTTTTATTACTTCAGAGCACTCCCCATTAATGTACCCAAATCCAGAATAATGGCCCTCCAAAGGGAAATTAACAAATTTATTTGGGACAATAAAAAACCCAGATGTAGCTATGCGCTTATGCATAACCCACAAAACAAAGGCGGTATGGGCCTCCCACACCTCTGGCACTACTATTTAGCAGCCAGACTCTCACACATGGCTCAATGGCATTCCCCCACTGCACACATTCCATGGCTGATTTTTGAATCTTCATCCATCTCCCCTTTATCACTAGGGGGCATCTTGTGGTCTTCTATAACACCATACCGCTCTCTTCTTAAAAAGAACATGATAGTTGCCCACTCTTTACAACTATGGAATAAAATCAAAGACTATTATGTCTTGTCCTCACCCACCCCTCCTTTGGCTAACTTCCTTGGTGACACCAGATTTATCCCCGCGTCCCCAAACTACAACCTTTTCCAACACTGGATTCAACTCAAACTAACCACCCTTAAATCGTTAGTGATCGATCTAAAATTCCCACCTTTCACATCCCTCCAATCCCGTCACAAACTCCCTGACTCAGAACTTCCCCAATACCATCTAATTCAAAACTTTTTTGCCACTTACTTCTCCCTTTCCATTGACACCCCAGGGACCATTTTTGAGCGTATCTGCACATCCTCTTGTAGAGATAAAGGTATCATCTCTCAACTATACAATTATCTAAATAATTTACACCAACCCGAGAAAACGAGCTCTATGACACATAGGGAAAGTGCAGTTCAAGTCAGTTTCCCAATCGAAACTTGGTTAAAGAGGATAGACAACCTCCGCAAGAGCAATCGTGCAGCAGCCTTTAGGGAATCTCCCCTTAAATTGTTTGTTAGATGGTATATGACCCCTGCCAAAATCCATTCCTTCTATCCCTCAGTCTCCCATACCTGCTTTAGAGGTTTCCCCGAAGAGGGGAATTATCTCCACATCTTCTGGAGCTGCAAATTCCTAGAACCCATATGGCAGGCAGTAATAACTATACTAGAACCCTCGCTCAAAAAAAAAATCTCCCTTTCCCCACAAATCTGCATCCTTTATGCAGAGATTTCAGATATCCCCTCACCATGCAACAGACTACTACACTCACTTATAAGCTCCATCCAATGGATGATTGCCCTAAACTGGAAATCACATAACTTACCCTGGTCCCAGGTCTTATCCAGAATGGAGGCTCTCAGACTATCTGAGAGGATCCACCACACTCTATTTGACAGTATGCACACTTTTAATGGAAAATTGATGTTTTGGTCTCCAACTTAATAGGAAAAACATGTATATGTCATCTTAAATCGAAGTTCACCACCCACCCCTCCTTTATAGTATAGACTCATACTGCTTAAACCTATTACTGAGATTACCCCTATAACATGCATATTCACACTACTCTTTCTTTATACCCAACTGTTATCTTATCCTCTTTATTGGTACTGATTACCTATTGATCTAACCTTTATTGCCATATTCATGAATACACCCTGTTGTTCCTAGCATTACTGTATTTTATACATTGCCTTATACTGAAGTATGTCATTTTTACTTGTCTTCCAAATAAAAAATTTTGTAAACAAAAAAGAATAGATGTAATAATAATTTACCTTGTGCAGTAATTGAGTTTCTGTGGGCTTGTGGGTTAAAAGCTTGCAGAGCTTAGTTGGTAAGTATTAGAACCTGACTGCAGTTATGCAAGAGAGGTAGGGACTTCTGTTGCCAAGAGAGTTCCAATTAAGCTCTGCAAGCTTTTAACCCACAAGCCCACACAAACTCATTTACTGCACAAGGTAAAGTATCTTATCACATGCACAACCCAATCCAGGTTGACCACTTCTTCCACCCTTTTTTGCTTTATTATAATAATTTTGGCCACTTAAACGTAATATCAAACCATATAATTTTTCAACACCACCCTGCAGACTCTTGCACTTTCTGACTGTTTTATATTGTCAGTCTTTCACATTTTTAAACTGCACTTTATTGTAGATATACACGTCTAGTAAGACGCATCAATAATATATAAAAAATATTGTTAATGGATCATCATAATAATTTTTGTAATACCGTATATACTTGAGTATAAGCCGACCCGAATATAAGCCGAGGCACCTAATTCTACCACAAAAAACTGGGAAAACGTATTGACTCGCGTATAAGCCTAGGGTGTCCATCTGCATGCCTCACTGTGGCTCACTTTGCCTCCATGCCTCACTGTGTCCATGCCTCACTGTGTCCATGCCTAGACTGACGTTTAACATTGGAGTCTATAAAAGGGGTTCCTGGCTTTAAAAAAATCAGTGCTCCCTGGCCGTAGGTCTCCCAGACAACAATCTTTGCACACTTGTAGAGGAGAAATGGGGCTACATGTGTGCCAAGTTCTGGGTCCAGGGGACCTACGACCGTCCGGTACCGGGTCCCCAAAGTTACCGGAGAAATGACCGTTTAACATGGGTGTCTATGGAAGGGGGCCCAGGTTTGAAAAATCGGTGCTCCCCGGCCGTAGGTCCCCCGCACAACAAACTATGCACACTTGTAGAGGAAGAGTGGGGCTACATGTGTGCCAAGTTGGGGTCCAGGGGACCTGCGGCCAGCCGGTACCGGGTCCCCAACTCTGGGAGATCAGGCGCAAAAAGGTGACTCGAGTATAAGCCGAGGGGGGCATTTTAAGCACAAAAAAATGTGCTGAAAACCTCGGCTTATATTCGAGTATATACGGTAATATGATTTTACTATACCCTGCTACATTAATCAAATATTACTTTTTATTGGCCAGTTACCCCAATGGGACGCTAATATGTTGCCTTGATTACTTAATTTACTGGCAACCTACAAATCTGTTGCTAGTCCCTTTACACTATATATGCCCAAAATACTTATAGTCAAACCGAAACTTTAGCAAAACATGCTATGAATTAATATTTATACCCCTCTCTAATTACTATACGGCTAACAATCAGGCGCTCTTTGCAGGCATTGGCTCCCCCATCCTTTGGAGGGCATTCGTAGTGTGGCTCCTTGTAAGCCCTTCAGGGTGGGCTCTTCCCCCCCTGGGTGTTTGGGCATCGCCTATGAGGCTCCCCTCAGATTCCCCAACGGCTACCATTTCTGGTCACCAGAATACCCATTCCACTTTTTAACGGTAAATATGAAATTTTTGGTTTATTCACGTGATATATAATGATATGTTTTTCTAATTCTAAATATATGTAATGTGTATTTTTTTAGAGTCAATTATCCCCCTGAGGAGACCATACACTGGTCGAAACGCGTCGGGGCACGCACACCATATATCTGTAGCGATACCTCCAACTAAGAAGGCCGCAGATTTAGTTTGGGCCCTGAAGACAGCTACGCCAACCCCCGGCAATATGCTCTACCCCCTACTGGCACAGCTAGTACTGACAGTAAATTATATCTCTTATACTGTATGAATACCTGAGCATTGAGACAATATTAAATTGAAATAAATGTAAGATTTTACTTAAGCTCTTGGTAAAGAAAAGGGTAACATCAATGACAGTTTACAGAATAATCATTTGTAATGCAGAGCCCAGCCACACTAACACACTATAGGGTTAACACATAACAAGTGCGCCACGCGGGTGACCGTTAGCTAAGTGCCCTGTGGCGCAGTAACCAAACCACCTCAGAAACCCCCCCACCAGGCCTGGTTCTGATATCTACAACTTAGTCCTTTTCTTCACCGGCAGATCTTTAACGGTGGTGCACATTAACAGAGTACAAAACTTTGTAATCCAATGGGGTAGGTAAAGATGGAGTAGAAACTTGACTATGCGAACGGTAGGTTCAGTTCTAACAAGGGTCTTCAATAAAAGCACTAAGAACAACTCATAGGCCACGGCAGTCTATAGGCCTATATGCAGTAACAGTATATCGGTTGGGCATATGCCCTCTCGCCCGCCCGGACCACGGTCCCAGTCCGGGAACTTCCACCTGTTGTGTCCTCACACACACACTCCGTCTCTTCAGCGATCGGGTCCCCGATCCAACAAGGCTGTAGTCAAGCGAAGTCAGATGCCACCCAGGCTCGCAGAGGGGTGAAGGCTCTTTGGTGCTGCGCAAGGCCTCAGGCTTCAGGCCCTGCACTCCGACACGTCCACACAGGAGGATCAGTCTCTGAAGTCTCGTGTCCCAAAGAGGCCGAGCCCAGCCTCGCCTCCTCCTTTTATAACCCCTCCCATGAGTCTCTGCGGCGGAACATTGCCGAATGGGGTTCTGGGTAATGTAGTCTTTCTGCATTAAAGGGGAACACCCCGCTACACACTCCCCCCACTTGAACTCTTTGGTCCCCAAAGATAAACCTTAACAAAGACTATGTACAACTCTAGACAATTCTACAAACGATGTTGGCATAGGGAATTCCCACCAAAACTGAGGAGTAGAATTCCCTTGCCCACAGGTCACATTATCATAGGTGGCCTGCCTAGCTGTGCCAGAGAGTGAGCTGGGGTTGCCCTCCACTAAATGGACAGTGGAGGGATCCGGATTTTCAGCATTCCTCCTAGTGGTAACTACAGAATCCTCTGAGCTATTCCCCATTTGTGGGTAGGTCAGCTTCTTAGGAGGCCGGATGACTCTTCGAGCCCTTTGCTCTCTTGGGATTTCTGGCTCTGGTGCCACAGACTCCTCCTTCCTCTGAGCAACCATCATGGGCATCTTCCCAGTAATCTGCTGAAGGACTAGAGGGGATGAATTCTGTGGCTTTTGGGTTCAGTGTTTCATCTGTGGTGTCTTCAGTGGTTGGAAGGTCTATGGTAGAAGTTCCTGGAGTTGGGGAAAGCCACAGCCAATTAAGTTCTCCATCCTCATCTCCACTAGGTTGAGAGGCCTCTCCATCTTCAGCTCGGGAGACCTGCGACCGAGTGTTCGGCCTAGGAGTATCCAGGATAGAGGCCGGTTCAGGGGAGTCTCCCACGGGAGGTATTCTAACTGCCTCAGCAAGTGGGAGCAGGTGGTTTCGATGCCACGTCTTCAGAGGGCCCACCTTTCCTTCCGGCTTCAACTTGTAGACAGGCAGGCCCGGCAACTTCCTACAGATGACATAAGGTTCAGATCTCCATCTATCTGCAAGTTTGTGCTTCCCAGGGACCCCCAGATTGCGTAACAGTACTCGATCCCCGGGCTGTAGGTCTTGTACCCGGACCTTCAAGTCAAAGTTTCTTTTGTTCCCCCATACCCACACCGCCGACTAAAACTTAAAAGCCCAACTCCATCCACAATGAAGACAGAGTGTAAAGGTGATGTCATTTAACGTACGGGGCCTCAATACGCCAGAAAAGAGACGCATGTTGCTAAATGACCTTAGAAGATCAAAAGTAGATATAGCCTTATTGCAGGAGACCCATTTTAAGGACACCAAATTACCCTACCTTAGAAACAAATACTACCCAGTCGCATACCATTCTACGAACCCAAATGCGAAATCCAAAGGAGTGACCGTACTGCTGTCAGGTAAAATCCCCTGGCAGTGCAAGGGGTGCCAACTGGACCCTACGGGCCGCTTCGTTTTTATTAAGGGCCTAATTGGGACCACTTTACTGACCATAGCAACAGTATATGCTCCCAATGAAGGCCAAGCCGCGTTCCTGGAAGGAACACTGGAACACCTCCAGGGGTTCACGGAAGGGAAACTGATCTTAGGTGGAGATTTTAATGCCCCCCTGACTCCGGCGGTTGACACCTCGCTGGGAAGGACCTCGATTCCTATTGCCCAACTTAAACGGATATCCAAGACCTTACATAGGATGCAGCTTATAGACATCTGGCGCCTGCAACACTCAGGCGATAGAGACTATACATACTACTCCCCATTACACCAGACATATTCGAGGATAGACTATTTTATGATCCCACACAACCAACTGGAAGCTGCAGAATACACTGAGATAGGAAACAGGACATGGTCGGATCATGCTCCCATATCGCTGACGTATAAGCTTATGGACTCATCTACCACCAGCCAAAAATTTTGGAGACTAAATGAGAGCCTATTACAGACTCCAGAGGTCCTAACCGAGGTCTCTAGAGAACTCAATTTCTACTTTGTAGAAAACGACCGTCCAGACTGCGCACCAGGGACCCTCTGGGAGGCTCACAAGCCGGTGATTAGGGGTATCCTTATTAAGCACGGGGCCAGGATTAAAAGAGAACGGAACCAGACACTCACCCAATTGCTCAGAGACCTCAAGGTAATAGAATCCAGACACAAACATGCCCCCACCCAACAATTGACTATAGACCTGGAGACGATTAGGAAGCAAATAAACGACATACTACAATACAGGGCAAAAGCATCCCTACAGGTCTGCCGAAAATCTACCTACGAATCTGGGGATAAGTGCAGGAGACTGCTAACTCAATCAGTTAAGGACCTCAGACTTTCCACGTACGTCCCACATATCACTAAACCAGACGGAAGCAGGGTAACCCTTCCCAAGCAAATTACCCAGGAATTTAAGTCCTTTTATACTACTCTGTATAACTTGCCACCAGTTACAGGGTCACAACGAGAGTTGGACGACTATGTGCCATCTGCCCGACTCCCGACCCTCTCCGCAGAGACCCGAACTGATTTGGACACCCCCATTACCCTGCTAGAACTGCAACAGGCTATGAAGCAAATGAAGCCGGGGAAAGCTCCGGGTCCTGACGGGTACACGTTACAGTATTATAGAACACTGCTTCCAACACTAGGTCCCCGCCTCCTAAAAGTTTTTAACGAAACTGGGGAAGGGGGTGCATTCGCCAGAGATACCTTGAATGCGCACATTTCGGTGATATGGAAGGACGGGAAAGACCCGGCGATATGTGGGAGTTACAGACCCATATCGCTGCTCAATGTCGACCTTAAACTATTTACGAAAATACTGGCTACCCGACTTGCACTACACCTGCAGCATCTTATACATTTAGATCAGGTGGGCTTTATACCATTGAGGGAAGCTAGAGATAGCACCACTAAAGTGTTAAATCTGCTACATATTGTAAAACGCAAACAAATTCCTTGTGTTCTCCTGAACACTGACGCCGAAAAGGCGTTTGACAGAGTCAACTGGCCATACCTGTTTACTGTCCTGAGAGGAGTTGGTCTAGGAGAGAAAATGCTCAACCGCATAGCCAGCATTTACAGTAATCCGACAGCCCAAGTGAAGGTGAATGGAGTATTGTCAGATGCTCTTCCTATAACTAATGGTACGCGACAGGGATGTCCATTATCCCCCTTGTTGTATGCACTTTCAGTGGAACCACTGCTTTCCACAATCAGACTTAATACTGACATTCACGGCATATCGGACGGACGGCGACGACATAAAATATCGGCGTATGCCGACGACATGTTCTTCTCATTGACTGATCCAGGGACATCACTTCCCAATCTACTTAAAGAGCTAGACACATTTGGGAAACTGTCCAATCTCAAAATTAACTATAATAAATCTGAGGCCATGGGAATATCAATACCAACACAAGACATCACTACCCTACAAGCGAGCTTTAAGTTCCGTTGGACCTCGTCCATATTGACTTACCTGGGTACGAAGATCCCTTCAGACCTGTCACGAATTTACGAAGCTAACTTCCCCCCCTACTGACAAAAATTTAAGTTCTATTGGAGAAATGGCACAAAGGGATACACTCCTGGTTCGGGAGGTGCAATTTAATAAAAATGAGTATCCTACCCAAAATTCTATACCTGTTTCAGGCCCTGCCGATTAGAATACCCCCCAGCTACTTTAGGCAAGTACAGGCGGTGTTCACCAGATTTGTGTGGGCAAACAAAAAACCACGTCTACCACGAGCCTTGCTGACGGCTCCTAAACAACATGGAGGGCTAGCACTCCCAGACGTCAAACGGTACTACCAGGCTACACACCTTGGGAGGGTGGTGGACTGGTCACGACACCAAGAGCTGAAACTGTGGGCTCAGGTAGAACAAAGTCAGACGGTGACACCGTTAGGGACAGCAATTTGGTGTTACGACTCACTGCCCACAGAGATTAAGACACATCCCTTGATCGGGAACACTCTGAGACAATGCAGACAGGCGACCCTTCAGACCGCACAGACAACTAAGAAATCCCCTATGACTCCAATTATTGAGAACCCTAACTTCCCCCCGGGGAACTCCCCCTCGAATTTCCAGGCGCTAAGAGGAGGTGACCAAACACTAGCGGGCGCATTTGTGATTCAGGATAGATGGCCTACCATGGGGGAGTTCACGGACCCGAATGGCAGTTACCAACTGCCATTTTGGAACGCGGCCCAGTTGCACCATTTCCTACACAGCATCTCAGAACCCTACCTCTACGCTAGACAGAGGACTCCGTTTGAGGAATTCCTAACGGGGAGGGAACCTTTGGCGCAGGTCCTGTCAAGCATGTACGCTCTGCTGAACACACCATCGGGAGCGCCGAATTTGGCGTGCTTTGATGGGTGGGAAGCAGACCTGCAATGTACCTTTTCAGCGCCGCAGAAACAGATCATGATAGACCTTGCCCTTAAATCCTCCATCTGTACTAAAATGCAGGAAACAAGTTACAAAATTTTGACTAGGTGGTATTACACGCCCAGTCGGCTACACAAGATCTTTCCCGAATCATCTGAGCTATGCTGGAGGTGTCAGGGGGGAAAGGGGGACATTGTTACACATGTTCTGGTCCTGCCCGTTGCTAACAACCTTTTGGGCTGTGGTCCGCACCACGTCCCAAAAGTTTACAGAATTCCAGATCCCGGATAGTGATGAGCCGAACACCCCCGGGTTCGGTTCGCACCAGAACCCGCGAACGGACCGGAAGTTCGAACGAACATTAGAACCCTATTAAATACAATGGATGCGAACGTTCGAATTCTAAAGTGCTAATTATAACAACTATTATGCATGTTATTGTCCTAAAAAGGGTTTGGGAACCCGGGTTCTGCACCAGGGGACATGTATCAATGCAAAAAGAAGTTTTAAAAACGGTCGTTTTTCGGGAGCAGTCATTTTAATGATGCATAAAGTGAAAAAAAAAAAGTCAAATATTCCTTTAAATATCGTACCTGGGGGGTGTCTAAAGTATGCCTGTGAAGTGCCACGTGTTTCCCGTGTTTAGAACTGTCCCTGCACAAAATGACACTTCTAAAGGAAAAAAAAGCCATTTAAAACTGCTTGCGGCTTTAATGTAATGTCTGGTCCCGGTAATATGGATGAAATTCTTTAAGAAAAATGGCATAGCTACCCCATGACCCCCCCCCCTACCCCAGCCCATTACCAGCCCCTTTGGGTCTTGTATGGATATTAAGGGGAACCCCGCACATAAAATAAAAAAGGCCCTATATACTCTGAACAGCCGTATACAGGCGGTGCATACAAGACAGGGACTGTAGGTTTGTTCTTATGTAGAATCTGTTTGTAATTTTGAACAGGTACATTGTTGAAGTGTAGCTCCAGCCCAAAAATCTATTTTTAAACTTTTTGGAAAACATAGGTAAGGGTTATCACCCCTGTAACATTTGTTTTGCTGTCTGTGCCCCTGTTCAGAACATTTCACCTCACTTTCCGTCCCAATGACAACTGTTTTTGAAATGTGGTGTTTTTCTTGAAACAAGGATTGCTGATAAAGCATCAGTACAGAGGAGACACCTTTCTCCCATATTTATTCTTACAGGAGAGAATTTTCCTTCCTAGTGGTAGATTTCCTCTCACTTCCTGTTGTCTTCTTGCGTTTGCAAGTAGGAGTCGTTTGTAAGTTGGATGTTTGAAAGTAGGGACCTGCCGTATATACTCTGCAGAAATAGGCCCCTTAGTTGTTGGTGTTGGCACAACACTGTAAGCACTCACAGTTACTCTTGGTTGGTGCTGGAACGCCCTGCTGTCAACTATTATATCAGGAATTTTAATTACATATAATTGTTGAACAGTGGTAGTAAAAATTGGGCCTTTGATGGTGGTGCTGGTGCCACAACACTGTAAGCCCTGACAGTTACTCTTGGTGGGTGCAGCAATGGGCCCTGCTGTGAATTATTAGATCAAGAATTGTAATTACATGCCCCTGTTGAACAGGGGCTGAAAAATTGGGCCTTAGGCACTGGTGGCACAACACTGCAACCCCTCACAGATACTGTACTTGGAGCACAGCAATGAGCCCTGTTGCAAAGTATTGCTTCAAAAATTGTAATGACACGCCCCTGTTAAACAGGGGCTGAAAAATTGGGCCTTAGGCACTGGTGGCACAACACTGCAACTCCTCACAGATACTGTACTTGGAGCACAGCAATGAGCCCTGTTGCAAAGTATTGCTTCAAAAATTGTAATTACACGCCCCTGTTAAACAGGGGCTGAAAAATTGGGCGTTAGGCACTGGTGGCGGCACCCATAAACAAAAATGATCTTCCAAGCTATCATCATCAATCGTATCATTGAGGACTCGGAGGAGGAGGATAGCCAGTCAACATAACAGCACAGGCACTCAGCATCAGCATCAGTCTTG
The DNA here is from genome assembly GCA_029206835.1 of Rana muscosa. NCBI lineage: Eukaryota > Metazoa > Chordata > Amphibia > Anura > Ranidae > Rana > Rana muscosa. Next base: position 457,742,189 of record CM055116.1, on the reverse strand, counting down.
AAGGGATGTGACATTTTAAAATCAATTAGTCTGTTATATCAGCATCAGGTGTGTGGTAGCTGGTGGTGATCCAAGACTGGTTCATCTTGATGAAAGTCAGTCGATCAACCGAGTCGGTGGACAGGCGCACCCTGTGATCCGTGACAAATCCTCCAGCAGCACTGAATGTGCGTTCCGAAAGAACGCTGGATGCAGGACAGGCCAGTAGCTCAATTGCATACTGTGCAAGCTCTGGCCAGTGATCCATCCTCAAGACCCAGTAAGCCAGAGGATTTTCGGTGGGGAAGGTGTCCAAGTCTGACCTTGCCCCTAGATATTCCTGCACCATGTTTATCAGACGCTGGCGATGGTTGCTGGAACCAATCATACTTTGGGGCTGCGGACTAAAGAATTGTCTGAACGCATCGGTCAGACGGCCACCTTCCCCACCGCTCCTTCTTTGACTGGCCGAAGCCTCAGCAACTCGTTGTCCAGGACCAGGAGTTTGCAACCTCCCAGTCTCTGGGAACGCGTTGCACAGACCTTTCTGCAAGGCCTCCCGGAGTTGTCTCATCCTCTGCTCCCTCTGCGACGGTAACATAAGGTCCGCAACCTTACCCTTGTACCGTGGATCAAGGAGAGTGGCCAGCCAGTAATGGTCCCTCTCCTTGATCCGAAGAATACGAGGATCCTTCCGCAGACTTTGCAGGATCAGGGAGGCCATGCAGCGTAGGTTTGCTGAGGCATTCGCTCCGGAGTCCTCTGGGTCACTAAGGACGACATGATCCGCAGCCACCTCCTCCCAGCCACGTACAAGTCCACTGGTTTCTTGGGACTGTAAATCATCCCTAAAAGACTGCTGCTGATGATGCTGAGTGCCAGCCTCCACCTCCATGCTGACACAATCCTCCTCCTCCTCCTCCTCCTCCTCCTCCTCTTCCTGTGCGATGGGTGGGACAGAAGGAACACTGTCTGGGTAAAGGGGGCCTTGAGAGGCAAGGAAGTCCTCCTCTTCCTGCCTCTGTTCTGCCTCAAGTGCCCTGTCCATTATTCCACGCAGCGTGTGCTCCAACAGGTGGACAAGAGGTACAGTGTCACTGATGCATGCACTGTCACTGCTCACCATCCTCGTGGCCTCCTCAAATGGTGCCAGGACAGTGCATGCATCCCTGATCATGCCCCACTGGCGTGGAGAAAAAAAACCAAGCTCCCCTGACCCTGTCCTGGTGCCGTAGTCGCACAGGTACTCATTGATGGCCCTCTGCTGCGTGTGCAGCCGCTGCAGCATGGCCAACGTTGAGTTCCACCTGGTGGGCATGTCACATATAAGGCGGTTCTTGGGCAGGTTCAACTCCTTTTGCAGCTCAGCCAGGCGAGCACTGGCATTATAAGATCTGCGGAAATGCACACAGACTTTCCTGGCCTGCCTCAGGACATCCTGTAAGCCCGGGTACCTGCCCAAGAACCGCTGCACCACCAGGTTAAGGACGTGAGCCACACAGGGCACATGGGTCAGTTGTCCCTGTCGGAGGGCGGAGAGGAGGTTGGTGCCATTGTCGCAAACCACCATTCCTGGCTTAAGCTGGCGTGGCGTCAACCACCTCTCGGCCTGGCCCTGCAGAGCAGACAGGACCTCTGCCCCAGTGTGGCTTCTGTCCCCCAAACACACCAGCGCAAGCACGGCATGGCATCTTTTTGCCTGCGTACTTGCGTAGCCCCGTGAACGGCTACGGAGCACCGCTGGTTCATAGGACAAACCACAGGAAGAGGCCATGGAGGAAGAAGAAGAGGAGGGGGTGGAGGAGAGAGGTGTGTCACAACCAGTAGTAGCATTTTGGAGGCGTGGCGGTGGGACAACCTCCAACACTACTGCACCTTGTCCTGAATCCTTCCCAGCTGCCAAAAGAGTGACCCAATGGGCCGTGAAAGAAAGGTAACGTCCCTGTCCATGCCTGCTGGACCATGAGTCAGCGGTAATATGCACCTTACCGCTGACCGCCCTGTCCAGCGAGGCCAAGACATTGCCTTCCACATGCCGGTAGAGAGCCGGAATAGCCTTCCGTGAGAAAAAGTGGCGTTTGGGAACCTGCCACTGAGGAACCGCACATTGCACAAACTCACGGAAGGGGGCCGAGTCTACCAACTGAAAAGGCAGCAGTTGAAGCGCTAGCAATTTAGCCAAGCTAGCATTCAACCGCTGGGCATGTGGATGGCTGGGAGTGAACTTCTTTCGACGGTCCAGCAGCTGGGGCAGGGAAATTTGCCTGCTAGAATCGGACGTCGGTGTACTGCTAGCAGAGTGGGCGCAAGTACTTGGCTGTGACACACCTAATTCTACACCTTCATTCCTCTCAGTGCATGTTTCAGAGAGGACTGAAGTTATAGTGGGGTTGGAGATCCCAGCTGATGCGGTGCAAGGAGAGGTCCGCTTTGTTCTTTGGTGTGGGTCTTTGAGGTAGGCTTGCCAACGAGCTGCATGGCAGGTCAACATATGTCTGGTCAGGCATGTGGTACCCAAGCGGCTGATGTTTTGGCCACGCGATATACGCTTGAGACATATGTTGCAAACAGCAGCTGTGCGATCTGATGCACTAGCCTCAAAAAAGGCCCACACCAAAGAACTTTTTGAATGACGGGCAGAGGCAGCGCCCTGCACAGGCGGAGCTCTGCGGTGTGATTCCGTCGGTGTACTGCCCTTACGCTGGCCACCAAAGGGCATCCTGCCTCGTTGGAGATGTGCCTCCTCCTCATCCTCCTCCTCCTCCTCTCTCCTATTAGGCACCCACGTGGAGTCATTGACCTCATCATCCCCTCCCTCCTCATCACTGGAGCCAATCTGGCAGTATGCTGCAGCTGCTGGAACATGACTGCCAGATTGGTGTCCTTCTTGAGCATCCCCTCTGTCTGCTCTCACGCTACTGCCTTCCTCTAGCTGGGTTTCATCATCAGACCCTTCGAAACGCTGGGCATCCTCCTGGAGCATGTACCCAACACTGTGCTGAAACAGTTCGGGGGACTCCTCAGGAGGAGGACATGGTGGGTCTAGGGAAGGAGTGACTGATGATTTGTCTGACATTGATACCAGGGAAGACGACGCTTTGGCAGCTGCTTTTCCAGTACCCTGAGCCTGGGTGAGAGAGGATGAGGAGGAGGAGGAGGGCTTGGTCATCCACTCTACCAAGTCTTCGGCATGATGTGGCTCAACATGTCCAGCTGCCGAAAAGAAGGACAAGCGTGTCCCATGGCCATGTGCTGATGACAATGCACCGCGTCCACGACCAGCACTGTTGCCCCCAGACACAGAGCCTGCTTGCCCTCTTTTATTGCCTCCTGACTGTCTGCCTCTCCTTGTTTGCCTTCCAGACATTCTAATAGATGGCCTGCAGGGAGATGGGAAAAAAGCAATAAGGGCTACCTTCAGGTGTCCTTCTCTGTCCCTGGAAACAAGGACTTGCAGAGTGAAAGAAAAAAAACACTCTCCCTACCTACAGTTTTCTGTCCCTAGAAAAAATGTTTTTTTTAATCACAATATAGCACAAGGAAAATTAACTCACTGTCCTTACAGGTCCCTGGAAACAAGGACTTGCAGAGTGAAAGAAACTGACACTGTCCCTACCTAGAGTTTTCTGTCCCTAGAATAAATGTTTTTTTTAATCACAATATAGCAAAAGGACAATTCACTCACTGTCCTTCCAGGTCCCTGGAAACAAGGACTTGCAGAGTGAAAGAAACTGACACTGTCCCTACCTAGAGTTTTCTGTCCCTAGAATAAATGTTTTTTTTAATCACAATATAGCAAAAGGACAATTCACTCACTGTCCTTCCAGGTCCCTGGAAACAAGGACTTGCAGAGTGAAAGAAACTGACACTGTCCCTACCTAGAGTTTTCTGTCCCTAGAATAAATGTTTTTTTTAATCACAATATAGCAAAAGGACAATTCACTCACTGTCCTTCCAGGTCCCTGGAAACAAGGACTTGCAGAGTGAAAGAAACTGACACTGTCCCTACCTAGAGTTTTCTGTCCCTAGAATAAATGTTTTTTTTAATCACAATATAGCAAAAGGACAATTCACTCACTGTCCTTCCAGGTCCCTGGAAACAAGGACTTGCAGAGTGAAAGAAACTGACACTGTCCCTACCTAGAGTTTTCTGTCCCTAGAATAAATGTTTTTTTTAATCACAATATAGCAAAAGGACAATTCACTCACTGTCCTTCCAGGTCCCTGGAAACAAGGACTTGCAGAGTGAAAGAAACTGACACTGTCCCTACCTAGAGTTTTCTGTCCCTAGAATAAATGTTTTTTTTAATCACAATATAGCAAAAGGACAATTCACTCACTGTCCTTCCAGGTCCCTGGAAACAAGGACTTGCAGAGTGAAAGAAACTGACACTGTCCCTACCTAGAGTTTTCTGTCCCTAGAATAAATGTTTTTTTTAATCACAATATAGCAAAAGGACAATTCACTCACTGTCCTTCCAGGTCCCTGGAAACAAGGACTTGCAGAGTGAAAGAAACTGACACTGTCCCTACCTAGAGTTTTCTGTCCCTAGAATAAATGTTTTTTTTAATCACAATATAGCAAAAGGACAATTCACTCACTGTCCTTCCAGGTCCCTGGAAACAAGGACTTGCAGAGTGAAAGAAACTGACACTGTCCCTACCTAGAGTTTTCTGTCCCTAGAATAAATGTTTTTTTTAATCACAATATAGCAAAAGGACAATTCACTCACTGTCCTTCCAGGTCCCTGGAAACAAGGACTTGCAGAGTGAAAGAAACTGACACTGTCCCTACCTAGAGTTTTCTGTCCCTAGAATAAATGTTTTTTTTAATCACAATATAGCAAAAGGACAATTCACTCACTGTCCTTCCAGGTCCCTGGAAACAAGGACTTGCAGAGTGAAAGAAACTGACACTGTCCCTACCTAGAGTTTTCTGTCCCTAGAATAAATGTTTTTTTTAATCACAATATAGCAAAAGGACAATTCACTCACTGTCCTTCCAGGTCCCTGGAAACAAGGACTTGCAGAGTGAAAGAAACTGACACTGTCCCTACCTAGAGTTTTCTGTCCCTAGAATAAATGTTTTTTTTAATCACAATATAGCAAAAGGACAATTCACTCACTGTCCTTCCAGGTCCCTGGAAACAAGGACTTGCAGAGTGAAAGAAACTGACACTGTCCCTACCTAGAGTTTTCTGTCCCTAGAATAAATGTTTTTTTTAATCACAATATAGCAAAAGGACAATTCACTCACTGTCCTTCCAGGTCCCTGGAAACAAGGACTTGCAGAGTGAAAGAAACTGACACTGTCCCTACCTAGAGTTTTCTGTCCCTAGAATAAATGTTTTTTTTAATCACAATATAGCAAAAGGACAATTCACTCACTGTCCTTCCAGGTCCCTGGAAACAAGGACTTGCAGAGTGAAAGAAACTGACACTGTCCCTACCTAGAGTTTTCTGTCCCTAGAATAAATGTTTTTTTTAATCACAATATAGCAAAAGGACAATTCACTCACTGTCCTTCCAGGTCCCTGGAAACAAGGACTTGCAGAGTGAAAGAAACTGACACTGTCCCTACCTAGAGTTTTCTGTCCCTAGAATAAATGTTTTTTTTAATCACAATATAGCAAAAGGACAATTCACTCACTGTCCTTCCAGGTCCCTGGAAACAAGGACTTGCAGAGTGAAAGAAACTGACACTGTCCCTACCTAGAGTTTTCTGTCCCTAGAATAAATGTTTTTTTTAATCACAATATAGCAAAAGGACAATTCACTCACTGTCCTTCCAGGTCCCTGGAAACAAGGACTTGCAGAGTGAAAGAAACTGACACTGTCCCTACCTAGAGTTTTCTGTCCCTAGAATAAATGTTTTTTTTAATCACAATATAGCAAAAGGACAATTCACTCACTGTCCTTCCAGGTCCCTGGAAACAAGGACTTGCAGAGTGAAAGAAACTGACACTGTCCCTACCTAGAGTTTTCTGTCCCTAGAATAAATGTTTTTTTTAATCACAATATAGCAAAAGGACAATTCACTCACTGTCCTTCCAGGTCCCTGGAAACAAGGACTTGCAGAGTGAAAGAAACTGACACTGTCCCTACCTAGAGTTTTCTGTCCCTAGAATAAATGTTTTTTTTAATCACAATATAGCAAAAGGACAATTCACTCACTGTCCTTCCAGGTCCCTGGAAACAAGGACTTGCAGAGTGAAAGAAACTGACACTGTCCCTACCTAGAGTTTTCTGTCCCTAGAATAAATGTTTTTTTTAATCACAATATAGCAAAAGGACAATTCACTCACTGTCCTTCCAGGTCCCTGGAAACAAGGACTTGCAGAGTGAAAGAAACTGACACTGTCCCTACCTAGAGTTTTCTGTCCCTAGAATAAATGTTTTTTTTAATCACAATATAGCAAAAGGACAATTCACTCACTGTCCTTCCAGGTCCCTGGAAACAAGGACTTGCAGAGTGAAAGAAACTGACACTGTCCCTACCTAGAGTTTTCTGTCCCTAGAATAAATGTTTTTTTTAATCACAATATAGCAAAAGGACAATTCACTCACTGTCCTTCCAGGTCCCTGGAAACAAGGACTTGCAGAGTGAAAGAAACTGACACTGTCCCTACCTAGAGTTTTCTGTCCCTAGAATAAATGTTTTTTTAAATCACAATATAGCAAAAGGACAATTCACTCACTGTCCTTCCAGGTCCCTGGAAACAAGGACTTGCAGAGTGAAAGAAACTGACACTGTCCCTACCTAGAGTTTTCTGTCCCTAGAATAAATGTTTTTTTTTAAGCACACTATAGCAGAAGCACAAAACACACTGACACTCTCCCTACCTATCCTTCTCTTTCCCTAAACTAAAGGAATCCAGGTTAAGCAAGAAAGAAATAACAGTCACTGTCCCTGCCTATGCTACTCTATCCCTGCTCCGGAACACACTACACTAGGCCGCCGTGCTGGCGGCCTTTTATAGTGTGGGGCGTGTACTAAACACCCTCAGCAATAATTGGCCACAGGCATCCTGCCTGTGGCCAATCATTGCTCTCCTCGCTGCCGGCGCTGTGATTGGCCAAGCATGCGGGGTCACAGTGCATGCTTGGCCAATCACAGCGCCTGGATGACACTGCGATGGCGTAGTGCATTGTGGGCCGTTCGCGTCACTCGAATTTGGCGCGAACGGCCCAAATCGTTCGATCTTCGTCGAACGATCGAACAGCCAATGTTCGAGTCGAACGTATGTTCGACTCGAACACGAAGCTCATCCCTAATCCCGGATGACCCAGCATTCTTCTTACTCCACTTATCTACCCTTTCTCCCAAGAGATACAGGAAATCCTTACTGAGACACCTGACGAATGCAGCAAAGGCCTGTATTCCACTGTTGTGGAAACAACAATGCCCACCGACCGCAGCACTGTGGTTGCGGAAGGTGGAAGACATAAACAAAATGGAAGACCTTATACTGACCTCACAGGATAAACGTGAAATCTATAAGAAGACCTGGGATTTGTGGAACATTTTCATCCTATCGGATGAAGGGAAAGCCCTTCTAGGGACCTAAATCTCACCATGAATCTGCTCAATCTCACTAGTAAATTGGAGTACGACCCGATACCAATCTGTGGAGACAGGCGGCTACCCACTCCCCCCCCCCCCCCATCTCGACCCTTTCTGACCTGTGCTTATTCCCTTTTCTTTTCTCTTCTCTATATCCTCTTTAAATTACAATCTAGTGGACTATATAGACAGCTTACTGGGTGAGACCTAGGTGACTAACCTCCCCCTGGTCCAGAGACCAATGAAACACAAGAAGTTGAAGCAATAATAGAAGGATAACAGGCTGACATAATGTATTGCTAATGTCTGTAAATCGACCTGGGAGGTTGCGACCTTCACTGAAGTTATATGATTGTAAGTTTGTTGGGGCTTGGGCCTCATTTCCTGTTCTCCTTTTCTTTTTTCTTCTTGAAAAATTTAAATAAAATTTATATTTGAAAAAAAAAAAAAAAGTTTCTTTTGTTTCGAGCTCCCCTTTGATCTGAGGCCGCTTGAGCTTGTTCATAGGCTACTTTCAGGCTGTGTCTGAGCCTGTCCACATATCCTTTGTGGGATGTGGCTGAGGAATGGTCCAGAGAGGTGCCAAAGGCCAAGTCCACAGGTAGTCTCGCTTCTCTCCCAAACATGAGTCGATATGGGGAGTAGCCTGTAGCATCACTGATGGTGCAGTTGTAAGCATGCACTAGGGCTGCTATATGTTTGCTCCAATGTTGCTTTTTCTCACTTTCCAGAGTCCCCAACATGTTGAGCAAGGTTCGGTTAAACCTTTCCGGCTGAGCATCTTCTTGTGGGTGGTAAGGTGTAGTTCGAGTCTTCTTGATTCCCAACGAATCCAGGAGTTTCCGGATCAATTTACTCTCAAAGTCCCTTCCTTGATCTGAATGAAGTCGCTGTGGCAGCCCATAATGGACAAAGTACTTCTCCATAAGTACCTTGGCTACGGTTGAGGCCTTCTGATCTTTGGTTGGGAAAGCTTGGGCATACCGGGTGAAATGGTCGGTTATCACCAGAACATTTCCTAGTCCACTCAGGTCGGGTTCAAGGCAGAGAAAGTCAATGCATACCAGATCCATTGGGCCCTGACTTTGTAGATGGCCCATCGGGGCAGCTTGATGGGGTAAAGTCTTCCTCTGGATGCATCGTGCACATGAGTGGCAGTACTCTTCTACCTCTGCCCTCATGCAGGGCTAATAGAACCGACTTCTGACAAGTTGAAAGGTCCTTTCAGCCCCTAGATGGCCATGATTGTCATGCAGGGCAATCAGAACAGTCTCTCGATGTTTCTCTGGGAGGAACAGCTGCCACTTATCTTCTGAGTCATCAGAGGGGCCCCTTCGGTAGACCACTCCCTGATGTACCTGCAATCTGTCCCATTCTTTCCTCAACAGGCGAGCTTCCTTTGAGGGATGATGCAGGAGTTTGTTTGGATCCTGATTCTCCAGCGCCTCCAGGACCAATCTCCCCATGGGGTCTTCCAATTGGTCACTCCTCAACTCCTTCTTGGACAATCTCGGCAGGTTGTCTTCGTCCAATTGAGTCACCCCACAGTAGTGTTTTGGGACTCCCACCATGGTAACTCCTATTTCTTCTGCTCTGGAGCCTCCTCTGGCCTGGAATTCAGCTCCTTGACAAAGGGCCCGCACCCTGTCCGGTGCCACTTGGGTCCAATCTTCTACATCACTGGTGGGGGCATGAGATCTCCTGGACAGAGTGTCTGCATCTCTATTCCCAGCCCCTGGCCTATACTTTAGGCTGAAGTTGAATCCAGACAGTCGGCCAGCCACCTGTGTCCAGTGGCGTCCAGCTTGGCCGTGGTGAAAAGGTAGGTAAGGGGGTTGTTGTCGGTCTTCACAGTGAACTCCGCCCCATACAGGTAGTCTTTGAGCTTGTCTACTACCGCCCACTTAAGGGCCAGGAACTCCAGCTTGTGAGTGGGGTAGTTCTTTTCAGAGGGGGTCAAGCTCCTGCTCACATAGGCAACAGGCCATTGTTGCCCTTCGTGTTCTTGATAAAGTACTCCTCCCAGACCGTCATGACTAGCATCTACGTGTAGTTCATAGGGCTTGGTTGGGTCTGCGTAGGCCAAGACTGGGGCAGTGGTTAGGCTCTCCTTTAATGCCTGGAAGGCCTCTTCACACTTCTGGTTCCACTGAGTTCTGACTGACTCTCCCGGCTTCCTGGGCCCTGAGTCGTCCTCTTCCCCCTCAGTCTTGAGCAGTTCATTCAATGGTCTAGCAATTCGGGCGAATCCCTCCACAAACCTCCTATAGTAGGAGCAGAAACCCAAGAAGGATCTGAGTTCTGTTACTGTGGTGGGTCACGGCCAGGAGGTAACTGCCTCCAATTTCTCGGGGTCTGTGGCCACCCCTTCTTCAGACACTATGTGCCCCAGATAGTTCACAGAAGACTGGTAGAACCGACACTTTTCAGGCGAAAGTTTGAGTCCCTCCTCACTGAGTCTCCAAGACTTTTTCCAGCCTCTCCTCATGTTCCTCCAGGGTTCTTCCAAAGACTATGACATCGTCCAGGTACACAAGGACTTCAATAAGGTTCATGTCTCCTACAGTCTTCTCCATAAGACGCTGGAAAGTAGCTTGGGCTCCAGACAGACCTTGGGGCATCCGGTCGAATTCAAAGAACCCTACTGGGGTTATGAAAGCTGTCTTCTCCTTGTCTTCTGGGTGCATGGGGATCTGATAGTACCCGCTCTTGAGATCCATTACACTGAACCACTTGGCTCCAGACAAACTCTGTAGGGCATCCTCTATCCTTGGAGTAGTATACTGGTCGGGTATGGTTCTCCTGTTGAGAGTCCTGTAGTCGATACAGAGCCTCAATGACCCATTCTTCTTCCTGACCACCACTATCGGGGATGCATAGGGGCTTCTAGATTCCCGTATCACTCCAGTCCTCTTGAGCTCTGAGAGTTGTTCCCTTAGATCCTCCAGATCTGCTAGTGGGACCCGCCTGACCCTCTCTCTGAAGGGCTTATCTTCCTGGAGGCAGATCCGATGGGTGGCACTCCTTGCACACCCCACATCGAACTCATCTTTAGAGAAGATCCTCTCCCATCTGTTCAGCTGGGCTTTGGCTCTCTCTTTCCAAGCCCTGGGCAGATTCGGGTTTTCCATGGATATCTTCTCCCAAGCATTTCCTCCTTCGCCCACCTCTGACAGGTTGACAGGGGCAGCAGGGCTCACCTGGCCCAGCAGCATCCTGGCTGGGACCTCCATGGGGCCATCCGTATTGTTCCTAACACTCACTGGGACTCTACAATGGGCCTTCTTTAGGGCCTTCAGCGGAATCACTTCTGGTATCACTTCCAGACCGTGGGACCCTTCTCCTGGATCAGATTCTAACATGACAAAGGGTCCAGGCAGCTCCCAAGTAAGCTTCACAGTGCCTCTGAGACAGGTTACTTCGCCGGGCTGCAGCACTATCCCTCCTCTTCCAAGTCTCCACACCTTCCCTATCCCCTCTCCTGGGGTCTTCTGCTCTAAGACCAGCCTTTGGTAAGCTGTCTTCAGCATGGGGTGGATCTTGGTGACCGCTGCCCCTTTCTCTTTCACTAGAGGGGTCAGAAGTCTTTGGACCAGGTCCGTGTTTGTCCCTATTATCAGGGAACTCTTGTTGGCTCCTGGTGGCCGAGGGCACACAACTGCCAGGGTGTCAAACACTTCGGTTTTCCCAGCCACAGATGGGTCAAAGGTCATCCTGACAGGCAGATAGCCATCGTAGGGGAACTTACTAGTTGGTATATCACTAACAGTGGGATACACAGTGACATATAACAATTGGGGTTTGATTAAGTGGCGTGAACAGCCACGTAACGCATAAGAGGTCAGGGAAGAGAACCAGTGGTGACATCATTTCCGCCCGCGGTCGAGAGCGGAAGTGTCATTATTTGTTTGGAATGTATACATGCGTTTGATGAACGATCCTTATGTAAGTGTATTGATAATTATGATGTTGTAAAGCGCTGCGCAAACTGTTGGCGCTATATAAATCCTGTATAATAATAATAATAATAATAATTATTTATTACATTTATTGAAACATATTACACTATGGAGCCCTTGTCTTTCTTATGTTGCCATTGAGAGCAATTTACCCTGCCTTGAGGTGCTTATTGTTGCCGAGGAGCTGTGTATGCCACTGTGGGATAAAAGAGGCTTGATTGCAAGCCAGCCAAGGTGGGAGGCTGGGGGAAACGTGGGCACCTGGATTTCTAACCCCTTGCTATTGAAGAATTTAAACCAAGTTATCTGTTGACTCTTTCTTTATCCACTAGGCCATCATTTGGTGGCACATCCCACCGTAGACGACTTGGGACTATACTGTCCTTTAGATATCTCTCAAAGGTGGTGGCTGGTTTAAATTCTTCAATAGCAAGGGGTTAGAACTTCTGACATTCCTATTGGAAAGGAAACAAAAGAAGATGAAAAAGATAAACCAAACTATATCAGAAGTGAAGGAGGAATTGGAAAAATATAAAGACACACCTGAATTCACCACACTCACATCACAATTAAATAGAGATCTCACAAAAAAAGATAAGGAAACACAACAAAGAAAAAGTAAAAAATACACAAGAGACATAAATGATTTCAGAAATGATCAGACATTTAAATATGATATGATAAGAATATGGATATGGAGAAAGAAGGGGACCCCAAATCACAGGGTCCGTATCGACAACATGATACTAGTCCGATACTAACACACAATTAATATGCTCCACTCAGGAAACAATATGATGAATATAGACAGGAGCGACAATACTCTGAAACAGACTATAACAGGTCTTTTTTAGAGAGAGGTCGCGATCATCATCCACCGAGGAACGTGGACGAAATGAGAAATGGAAGGAGAAGCCCAGAAACAAGAGAGGACGTAGATCAGGAAAGAGACAACAAAAGAAAAAGGGTGTAAAAGGAGAGGGAATCTTCAACCTTAGTGGCCAACCACTAACGCATAAAGAAATAGGGGTCCTTGATAAAGGACTTAAATATGCCTCCACTAAAAACCTGGATAAGTTCCACACCTATATCAGCATTCAAAAATACATTAGGAAATTAAACATCAAAAAATACATTGCAAGCAATGCAGCCAAACCTAAAAAAAAACATACAAGAAGAAGAGATTATTCACAGCACCCTGAGGAACAAATCGGTGTTTAATCCTCCACTAAAAGACAATAAACACATTGATGTTTTTAAAAAAGTAGTAGTAAATGATTTGAAGAACTTCAAGGTACATAAGAAACAAGAACCGAAACACATCATAAGTGGCATTAGCAAGCTTATAAAAAGAAAAGATTTGGTCATCCGCCCGGCAGCTAAAGGAGGAGGAATAGTAGTTTTTACAAAAGAACAATACCATGAAAATATGAATAAACTACTCGAAGATGAAAACACTTACCGTATTTATCGGCGTATAACACGCACTTTTTTCCCCTTAAAATCAGGGGAAAATCGTGGGTGCGTGTTATACGCCGATACTCCGAATTCCCCTGCTGAAAATGAGCGAGAGGAGCGAGCGGAGCCGAAGCCGAAGTACAATCGGCTTTACTCGGCTCCTCTCGCAGTCCCGCCCATCTCTGACTGCGCCGCTGACGGAGAAAGCCGAGTGTACTTCGCCTAGTCTCGGCTCCTCTCGCAGTCCTGCCTGCGACTGTGAGCAGACACGAGTCTAGGCGAAGTACACTCGGCTTTCTCCGTCAGCGGCGCAGTCAGTGGAGATGGGCGGAACTGCGAGAGGAGCCGAGTCCAGCCGAAGTACACTCGGCCCCGCTCGCTCCTCTCCACAGAAATCGGCGCCAAATTTTAAAAACCGCCGCGACTGACACGATCGCAAAGGCACTGGGCACGGCTGCAGATGGACAGATGAACACTGGGCACGGCTGCAGATGGACAGATGGACACTGGGCACGGCTGCAGATGGACAGATGGACACTGGGCAAGGCTACAGATGGACACTGGGCACGGCTGCAGATGGACAGATGGACACTGGGCAAGGCTGCAGATGGACAGATGGACACTGGGCACGGCTGCAGATGGACAGATGGACACTGGGCACGGCTGCAGATGGACAGATGGACACTGGGCAAGGCTGCAGATGGACACTGGGCAAGGCTGCATGCTGCATTTAAATGTAAGTTTTTTTTTTTTTTTCCTTGAATTTCCCTGCTAAAAGTTTTTTTCCTTAAAATTCCCTCCTAAACTTGGGGTGCGTGTTATACGCCGGTGCGTGTTATACGCCGATAAATACGGTAATCGTTTGTTGGGAAATCCAATGTTTTAATGCAGAAAAGCCTTGGAACAAATAGTACATTTAGGCCTCAAACGAGATATTCTCAACAAGAAAGAAGTAAAATACCTGATCCCTGAATCTTGTCGCACCCCAATTATATACTCTGTACCGAAAATACATAAAGACAGTATCAACCCACCTTTAAGACCATTAGTCAATGGGATTGATTCCCTTACATCTAGGATGGGGGAATACATTGACCATTATTTACAGCCGGCAGTACAAAAAACATGTGCCTATCTAAGGGACACTAAACAAATGTTAGACTTTAGAAGAAATTCCAGCAACAGAAAAACCTTGGATAATGGCCACCGCTGATGTTTCTTCACTTTACACGATCATTCCACATCACTTAGCATGTGAAGCTGTCAAATGGGGACTTAGAAAACACACCTCTTTAGCGTGTGTACAAAGGAAATACCTAGTGAAAAGCTTAGATTTTTGTCTCAAGAATAACTATTTTTGGTATAATCGAAACTACTATTTCCAAAGAACAAGAGTAGCAATGGGAGCCAAGTTTGCTCCCAGTGTCGCAGGCCTTTCTATGGCACAGTGGGAGGAAGAAGCAGTTTTCGCAGAAATCCCAAGTGAATTGGTCATCTTTAAAAGGTATATAGATGACATTTTTCTTTTGTGGAAGGGAGAAAAGTCCACTAATCAATTTTTTAGAAAATATTAATAAAAATGATACGAACGTCAAATTAACCTCGGACATTAGCGATAAGTTAATCACATTCTTAGATCTGGAGATCACACAAGAAAATCAAGTAATCACCACAAGAACGCATTTTAAGAATGTCGATCAAAATAGTTACTTGCCTCTTGAAAGCTGCCACCACAAAAACTGGCTGTGCAACATCCCAAAAGGCCAACTAATGCGACTGCACTCACATAGACACGTTCACATCGCAAGCCAACCAGATAGGAAAAAGATTCACCAAAAAAGGTTATGACAATAGAGAAATCAAAGAAAAAATCAAAAGAAGTGATAGCAATGAACCAAAGTGATTTTAATTTAAGACAAGACAAATCAAGAACCAACCATAGACAAAGTCTAAATTTTAGTATACAACATAAGAAAATAGAGCAAATCATCAAGCGACATTGAGGTATTCTGCTATCTGATCGACATTTACAAAAATTACTCCCTGAACAACCCAACTTCATATATAGAAGAGCCCCTACACTTCGAGACAAATTGGTGAAGAATATTCCTGACCCTCCCACTCAAGGTTTTACTTTTTTTCACTGTCAAAGGTTTTTACCCTTGCAAGCGGTGTTTTGCATGCACAAAAACAAAACGACCAAATGAAAAGAAATTTAAATTCACCTCAACGAGTACTAGTAACACATATGACGTGAAAGAATTCATATGTTGTAACACGGAGGGAGCCATCTACAGCAGTAATACTGCAAAATGCGTGATGACGTAGAACTGTGGCCTGCAGTTCTACGTCATCACGCTATACTACACTGAGATACGGAGCGAAATCAGCAGGAGAATCCTTGAGGAGACGTCGCGTCCCCGCCATCCTATATGACACCACACGCTTGCTCAAATCAGCTATTCTGTAAGTGCAATACTTTGTGGCTGAATAAATTATCCATTTTGCAGTATTACACTATGGTTTTCTTTCATGTCTTTTGGAGTTGAATAGATATCACTTTGGACACCTATCCATCTACCTTGGTCTAAGGGGAGACCTTAAACCCCTGCGCTTGAAGAGATCACCGTAACAGTGATCATACCGATGTGGTAAGGAGACTATATTACCACTCTTCTGGTGTCTCTTTATTCTGGTGGATGAAGACTTCCTTATTACAATCCTCTTTCCAACACATCTATCACCTCACATTCTTTTAAGGATTGATCTGCTTCATTTGGGGCCATTCCTTTTTGAACACTTTTCTAGGACTTTTAATACCTTGTGTTGCGGGATTTAAATTATCCCTCAGCTCTTTCACAATCATTGTTTATGGGTTGAATTTCATTTTATTGGACTTTAATTATGTGTTTTTGTGAAATAATTTATTTATCCACACTAAGGTTCACATTTCCTTAATTGCTAATTTGTATACACCAGTATTTTTCATTATATATGGTTTTTTATCATAACTCACTTAGCGCTGTACTTTTTTATTATTTCCTACTACACCATAACAAAGATCCCACCCACTTAAGGTTTTGGGGGATAGAGCCCTACACTAGACACTGGAGAGGAGGGCATAAAGTTAGGATACTAAGCCAATTAGAATCCAAATGGATATTTACTTTGGACACTTTTGTACCCCGGGGGCCTAAATGTGGAATTTGACTTAAACTGCTTCCTTAGTGATTTTTTAGTTCTTTTAGGTTTGGCCAATCACTTTCCTGCTCATTTTATGCCTATTATCTATTCTTTTATGTCACTTTGTTATAATCGCCCGTGCCATTTCCGGTAGCAAAACATTTTTTTTAGATTTTATAAAATTTCCTATTTAGACTTTTTTATATGACCTTTTTTTATATACCTTTTTATATACCTTCATATGGATTTCATATATTTACCCCTTTTAGCTCATTTTAATCCACCTATTTGGCACCAAACGCTGTTTATGTTTAATTCATTGTATATATAATTTGTTTATTTAACTTTTACCAGCGCTGGATATATACCCATTATATTGCCAATTATTTTAACCAATTTAGCTATTGCCACCTTATTAGTCTGTCTGTTTCCATTGATTTATATTTTGTTTACATTGGGAACCACCAAGCTTATCAAACCATGCCACACCACCATTAATATGGCCGCACACAGTGCTGCACTTATCCCTAGCAAAATGGCCGCGGTACACTTCCTGTGGTTTGACTACGGGAAAATGGCTGCCACAATGTGAATTGCCACATGCTAATATAAGGACAACTTCCATGCCTGTTTCTTATCCCCTGATGAAGTCACGTGATCAGTGACGACACGCATACGGACAATACAGACATTACAGGCACCGGCAGTGATGCGGATGAGCTCGGCGCTCGTATTTTGATTTGCACTTATACATAATTCTAAATGTGAGTACATATCTAATTGTTTTTACCTAATAAAACTTCATTATTATTGAAAATTACTACACTATATCGGGATTCCTTTACCTTCCCCCTTTGTTGCTACAATATATGCACGGCATTTTGGAGATTTCATACGGCAAGGACAAGTGAGCGGTTCCCCACACCCAGGCACCATACCCACAACTCCCAAGGAGCCATCCAGACAGCCCCAGACTGGACCCCCATCGGATTTTTATACATGCTGTAACCTCACAGCAGTGAGGTAAGGGGCCACCCTTCTTTTTACCTAAGGAGAGTTTTCACTCACAACAGTGCAAGTCACTGAAGAATCATTATTCAGCACTTCTATTCAGCACCTATCACTATATGTGTGATTGCTAATTTTTTCAGACTCTATCCTAACCATACCACACTGTGTGTGTTTAATTGCACGTTCACAGCTTTGGATTGTCTCATTTATACTTTGCGCTAATGAACTTTTACTTAGTACTGCCAGTCCATGCTCAGTATCGGATTGCAGGCAAACTTTTATTTTGATTGTCACATATTTTGAATGTCACATGATTGCACACCTTCACTGTATTTTATGCTAGATATCTTTTTAGTACTGCCAGTATACTAAGATTCGGATTGGTAGGCACTAGATTTTGCACTGTGCACTTTACCATTGTTTCTGCATGTTATCTTTGCTTCAGCACTTACTGTTTGCATTTGATTGTTATTTTAGGAATATTTGTTTGCACTTTATCATCATCCGTGCAATATTTTACCTTGTTAGTACTGCTAGTACACTAAGGGTTCAACAATTTTTGGTATTACCGGTATTTATCTTTTTGACAACTTTGCCATCATGCAGCACAATTATGTATGGCACCCTATGTATTTACACTCTTTGACCATTTGAGTCATATACAACAGCTCAACACTATTTTTATACTCATTTCATATAGGTTGTGGCTCCAACTTTCAGTGTTTTGTAGCAGTTGATTCATCGTTAGTACAGTAGCGCAGAAATATTTTTGTATACAATGGATGAGTGTTGTCACCCTGAAAGAGGAAGTTGCTGGACTTCCAGACAAAACTAACTTGCTCAAGCGCTAAGAATTTCTGAATGCAAAATAAATATGAATGTGCTTTTAAAATCACAGTCATGTTTTGTGTAAATCCGCATGTTTTTGTGGATTCCATAGGCGATCAAACAGAGCTTAGGAGTACTCGCTGACGGCTAACCACAACCCTGACAAGGGCCCTGACCTCTCCATTGAGTAGACCAGGCTTACTATGGTAGTTTGGACCTGAAAGTGACTATTTTTAACGCTGCTTCAGCATATTAAAACATTATCTTTACACCGGACCAGCTAAGTCTCCTCTCCTCTATTCCCTGCTTACCAGCACAGATCGTCCTATCAATATTACCTTAATTATTTCTACATGATAATACTCCCTTGACTGGCCATATGTTACAACACATCGCCATTGTCTAGACCAGGGGTCTCCAAACATTCTAAACAAAGGGCCGGTTTATTGTCCTTCAGACTCTTGGAGGGCCGGACTTTGGCAAGCGGGAGTGAAAGTTTTCCTGGCATCAGTGGAAGTAAACATCTGGTATTAGGGGGAGGAATAGTTCCCCATTGCTGGTATCATAGGGGGGAATAGTGCCCCATTAGTGGTGTCAGTGGGAGAAATGGTGCTCCATTGTTGGTGTCAGATGGCAGAATAGGGTCTCGTATCATTGAAAGGGATAGTGCTCCAAGGGCCAGATAAAGGCAAGCAAAGGGCCGCATCCGGCCCTCGGGCCGCAGTTTGGAGACCACTGGTCTAGACAATCAGGCTGACTGTTGTTTTTTCAACACGGCCAATTCTATTCATATGTCTATGCTCCTGAGGAAGCGTTACATTAACGCGTAACATGTAGAGCAAGTTCTCCTTCTCCTCTGGACCCACTGCTTGGTTATCTACTCTACAGTTATATTGCTACTACCTTAATCCACTCATTTGAGTTTATTTAAGGAAACTGTACTCTATTGTTAATACTGTGATAACCTATGTGGACCCGTTATAATATTAAATATCTACTCGATTTTATATAACTGCTTTTTATATGATTTTTTCTATATTAAAATACCCCTAGTTTTTTTTTTCTTGTTTACTGTGTGCCTTTGAAAGTCCAAATTACTAGTTTCTAGTCAAAATCTGCATATTATCGGGATGCTGGCACATTATTACTAGTATATCCATAGTATCACCCTGTGGGGATATACGTTAAACCCAATCCTCTTCTGACACTAGTTAGTGTCAGAGTCAGTTAGTGTTAGCGTCAATCCCAGACAGCGTCAGATTTTAACCCTTTAATTCCAGGAACACTAACACACACACTATATACCTTCATTACTAGTATAGTGTCTGAACGGATCAACATCTTTGATCTAATCAGAACTATACTAGCGTCCCCAATAGTATAGTGTTGCCAAAAACGCAGTGTTAGCAGGATCAGCCCCGCCACCTGCGTTTAGCCCCTCCGCCCAGCCCACCCAAAGTGCAGGATCAGTAGATCACTGTCACTTCCAATTTACAGCGCACAAAACTGCAGCATTATCAGAGTCATGCCTGATCTCTGTTAGCACTAGCAGTTTATTTTGTAGCGGTTCAAACAGTCCTCGACAACCAGGTGCTTTTTTACCTGCGAGTTATACTAGGTACCTCTAAATTTAGTGGCTAAAATGTCAAGTGAAAGGCACACTAGTGAAGAGGCCTACAGGATGCTGAGCATGACAGATGAGAGCGCAGGGAAAGCCTCACTATCAGAATCAGAATTGGATTCAGGCTCAGTATACAAACCTGTAGAGAGCAGCGGCACCCTAACAGATAGCTCTGAGGGCGAAGTAGAGGTCCCTGCCAAGGTCAGGGGTACCCAACCCCATTCTTCTGTTGCTGAGGTGCAACAATCCCATGGTTCTTGTATGCAGCAGAGTGCCAGCACTAGTGCCGCTCAAACTTCTGGTAAACTGACAAGCACCAGCAGCCTAGTACGTCCTGGTCGTAGACAAACCAACACTGCAGTAACACTTGGTGACATGGCAAGTCCCATAAGTACAACCAGAATAGTGACTAAATATAACAGACAACACGATAAGATCCGTAAGATCTATAAAAAATTCTGGTACCTCCTTACACGTGATGATAAAATCAACAAATATATCAGGCCCTTTCCAGAGATTACGTTTAAGAAATCTAAATCCATCAGGGACACCATGGTATCAAGTCATTATATTGCTAACCGGCCAAGTCAAACAGATAGACCGGGCAAATATCCATGTGGCAGTTGTAACTATTGTCGATACATTCTGCAAGGTGAAAGTATAGATCTCCCCAGCGGCACTGCATGGACGCCCAGATGGAGAGTTACATGTTAATCAGTCGGGGCAGTATACTTAATGAAATGTCTCTGTGGAGCGTTTTTTACGTGCGTAAAACAAAACGGCTTTTATATCGCAGGATTAGAGATCATAGGGGTGATTTATTATAGCGCCGCGGCGCTAATTAGCGCTATTCACACTAATTAGCGCTAAAACGATATTCACTATAGCGCTGGAGAGAAAATACTCCCAAAATCGAATTTACTAAGGTTCCCAGAATCCAAATAGAGCCCAAATCCTTACTCTGCTAAGAGACTGGAGAATTGCACATGGAAATAATGTTTAGAGCATGATATAATTGCCTAAATGGTACTGAAATATGCGGTATATTATTTAAAGATAATCTGCTTTTAAACTGTGTGAAAAAGTGATTTCTACACTGAATTATCTTTAAAAGTCTGAAGTGAAAAATTTCCAGTTTTTGTAAAAAATAGGTGCCAACACAACTGAGCATGCTCAGACCTGAAATAACTCAAATTTTAACTCAAGTGTCTTTTTTCACAAGAGTTATAGTAAATACCGAAATGAGAGCTAATTAACCACTTGACAACTGGGCACTTAAACCCCCTTCCTAACCAGACGAATTTTCAGCTTTCGGTGCTCTCACATTTTGAATGACAATTACTCAGTCATACAACACTGTACCCATATGAAATTTTTGTCCTTTTTTTCACACAAATAGAGCTTTCTTTTGGTGGTATTTAATCACTGTTGGGTTTTTTATTTTTTGCGCTATAAGAGAAAAAAGACTGAAAATGTTGTAAAAAAATGAATTTTTCTTTGTTTCCGTTATAAAATTTTGCAAATTAGTATTTTTTCTTCATACATTTTGGCCAAAATTTATACTGCTACATATCTTTGGTAAAAATAAGTACAAATTGGTGGATATTTTTTGGTCTTTGTGAAAGTTATAGAGTCCACAAGCTATGGTGCCAATATCTGAAAATTGATCACACCTGAAGTACTGACGGCCGATCTCATTTCTTGAGACCCTAACATGCCAGAAAAGTACAAATACCCCCCAAATGACCCCTTTTTGGAAAGAAGACATTCCAAGGTATTTAGAAAGAGTCATTGTGAGTTTTTTGAAGTTGTCATTTTTTCCCACAATTCTTTGCAAAAATCAAGATTTTTTTTTCTTTTTTTTTTTTTCAACAAAATTGTCATATTAGCAGGTTATTTCTCACACACAGCATATGCATACCACAAATTACACCCCAAAACACATTCTGCTATTCCTCCCGAGTATGGCGATACCACATGTGTGAGACTTTTACACAGCGTGGCCACATACAGAGGCCCAACATGCAGGGAGCACCTTCAGGCGTTCTGGAGCACCCAGGCCAATTCTGACATTTCTCTCCTACATGTAAAAATCATCATTTATTTGCTATAAAATTACATAGAACCCCAAAACATTATATATGTTTTTTTAGCAAAGACCTTAAAGAATATAATGGTGGTCATTGCAACTTTTTATCTTGCACGGTATTTGCGCAGAAATTTTTCTAACGCGTTTTTTACGGAAAAAAAACAGTTTTGTGCCTAAAAGAAAAAAAAAACAGTAAAGTTAGCCCAGTGTTTTTGCATAATGTGAAAGATGAAGTTACGCCGAGTAAATAGATACCTAACATGTCACCCTTCAAAATTGCACACGCTCGTGGAATGGCGCCAAACTTCGCTACTTAAAAATCCCCATAGGCAATGCTTTAAATATTTTTACTGGTTATATGTTTCGAGTTACAGAGGAGGTCTAGGGCCAAAATTATTGCTCTCGCTCTAACGTTCGCAACGATACCTCACATGTGTGGCTTGAACACCGTTTTCATATGTGGGCGGGGCTTATGTATGCGTTCACTTCTGCATGC
This sequence comes from Rana muscosa, assembly GCA_029206835.1. Classification (NCBI taxonomy): domain Eukaryota; kingdom Metazoa; phylum Chordata; class Amphibia; order Anura; family Ranidae; genus Rana; species Rana muscosa. The sequence goes on along the minus strand of CM055116.1, from coordinate 457,720,001 downwards.
GAGCTCGCGGGGGCAGGGGCGCTTTAAAAAAAAAATATATATTTTATTGTTCATTTTACTTTATTTATTTTAGTTTGACATGTTTTTCCGCCCCAAATTTTTTTTTTTAGCACTTTTATTCCTATTACAAGGAATGTAAACATCCCTTGTAATAGGAATATGGCATGACAGGTCCTCTTTACAGTGAGATATGGGGGGGGTGTCAATAAGACCCCACATCTCACCTCTAGGCTGGGAAGCCTAAAAAAAAAACAAAAAAAAAAACAATCTTGGCTTTGATCGTAGCGGTGAGTCGGTAGAAGCACCGGAGGGCAGCGGGAGGGGGGGGGCATCCCCTCTCACCTTCCGTAAGAGCGATCAAGCGGTGGAACAGCCGCTATGATTGTTCTTATGGTGTAGGGAATCGCCAGCTGAAAAAGCGAATATCTGAATGATGCCTGTAGCTGCTCCCATCATTCAGATATCTCCGCACAAAGTCAAGGACGTCATATGACGGCCGGCGGGCGGGCGGGAAGTGGTTATTGCAGAGTATTGCCGGGTATTGAGGAGTATTGCCGGGTATTGAGGAGTATTGACGAGTATTGCCGGGTATTGACGAGTATTGCAGGGTATTGTGGAGTATTGCAGGGTATTGTGGAGTATTGCCGGGTATTGTGGAGTATTGCCGGGTATTGTGGAGTATTGCAGGGTATTGTGGAGTATTGCCGGGTATTGTGGAGTATTGCAGGGTATTGTGGAGTATTGCTGGGTATTGTGGAGTATTGCCGGGTATTGTGGAGTATTGCCGGGTATTGTGGAGTATTGCCGGGTATTGTGGAGTATTGCCGGGTATTGTGGAGTATTGCCGGGTATTGTGGAGTATTGCTGGGTATTGTGGAGTATTGCCGGGTATTGTGGAGTATTGCTGGGTATTGTGGAGTATTGCCGGGTATTGTGGAGTATTGCTGGGTATTGTGGAGTATTGCGGAGTATGGCAGGGTATGGGCAGGGTATTGCACAGTATGGGCAGGGTATTGCACAGGGTATTGCAGAGTATGGGCAGGGTATTGCACAGGGTGTATTGCAGAGTATTGCACAGGGTGTATTGCAGAGTATTGGCAGGGTGTATTGCAGAGTATTGGCAGGGTGTATTGCAGAGTATTGCACAGGGTATTGCAGAGTATTGGCAGGGTGTATTGCAGAGTATTGCACAGGGTATTGCAGAGTATTGGCAGGGTGTATTGCAGAGTATTGCACAGGGTATTGCAGAGTATTGACAGGGTGTATTGCAGAGTATTGCACAGGGTATTGCAGAGTATTGCACAGGGTATTGCAGAGTATTGCACAGGGTATTGCAGAGTATTGCACAGGGTGTATTGCAGAGTATTGCACAGGGTGTATTGCAGAGTATTGCACAGGGTGTATTGCAGAGTATTGGCAGAGTATTGCACAGGGATGGCTGAGCAGGGATGGATGGATTGCTGGATCTGTGACTGCAATTGTCACAGATCCAGCCCACAGCTGACATGGGGGAGGGAGCGGACATGATCCGCTCCCTCCCCTCTCCTCTCACACTGTACCGATCGGTACAGAGAGGGGAGGGAGGAACCGGCGTCATCAAATGACGCCGGTCTGTTTACAAGTGATCGCTCCGTCATTTGACGGAGCGATCACGTGGTAAACGGCCGCGATTAGCGGCCATCTACCGTGATCCGTGATGCGCCGGGTCTTCCGGACCCGGCGGTCACGGACATATCCTGGAGCGCGCCCCTGGGGGCGCGCGGGAGCAAGATTCTGTGAGGACGTCCCTGGGACGTCCACTCAGGATAACTCGACCGCGCTGTGGACGTCTTTTGTACATGGCGCGGTCGGGAAGTGGTTAAAGAACATTTTTTGGAAGTGAAAATCTGAGCTATTATAGTTCATGTAACGGCACCCCAAGTATGAAAGGGGTTAATGCCGTTAGGATATTCCCTTTCCGAACACACAACAGCCACCAGACACTCCAACCAGCCGAATAAGACCCCATACAAATATTTCTCCCTCCACAGACGAGACAACCACTCTGTGTTGAGGTTCCAAAACAGGGAATGAATCTTTATTCCAAGCACATGGTAACACACTTCTCTTCAAAACACTTCCCTCCCATCCTTGGGGAACAGGGCGGGTTAAACTGTCCAATGACAATGGTGTACAGGTCAGGTGTGTTCAAACTTCTCCTTCAGTAAACAGTCTTAGCAGGAGGGGTTGCTGGAGTGATCCCCCCCCCCTTTCCTCACAGCAAGGCACTTAAACATCCCATAATAGGCAGCCAGACTGTCTACCAGCTCCAATCCACATCACCACAAACAACAATGAAAAGGTCTTTGGAAGCTAGTCTGGATTCATTAATATTACAACAGGCATCCAGGTGGATTAATATTACAGACCCATTTTAAAGCAATCCAATACATATTCTCAATGTCCATTATTTTCTGGCTCATACTTTCTAAGAACTTCTGGGTTCCACGGGCCCACCCGTTACAGTCCAATGCAAGTTTTAGCCATTGATTCTAATGGTACAATTGTAACTTTCACAAATAAATTATTTTAATGTTGAGATGAAATGTATCTTTCTCTGAAATACATTTTCCTTTGCAACAATGTTGTTTCTAATTAAAATATTTTGTTTTTAAGAATGCTAGAATGTGGAATGTTTTGATATGTTGTTAAAATATATTTTTCTCTGTCACTTTCACTTGTTACTCTCCATCTCCCACCAATCTTTACCCAAACTCACACAGGTGTCTTTACAAACCACAAACAATACCATTGCTGATGCAAATGTAAAATTAGTCACATTTTTTGTGCTTTTTATTATTTCTAAAGAATCATAACTTTAGCCCCAAAAATGTGATATGTGTTCCAACATCAGAAATCAAAATGCAATTCCCCAAAATTTGAGGGTAATATCACTATTCTAAACTCACCCCCAAAAAAAAACATCAAATATCACAGAATAAAACAAGAAGAATAACTCTTGAGTAATGTAATTCCATCACCTGTATGTCCAAAGAAATGCAGTATTTATGTGCATGTGGATTTCACATGTGGCAGCTCTGTGGCTTAGAGGTTAGAACTTCTGCTTTGCATCCCTGAGTGTCTGGGTTCAAATCCCAAACGTGCTGCTTCATGCAGAGAAGTTGTCTCATCTCCCAGGTCCTAAAACTATGTCTAAATGTCATATTTATGGGTAGGAGGGTTCCACCACCATTGTAAATCTTGCCAGATACACAATTTATCCAGAAGTATTGGGACGCCTGCCTTTACACACACATGAACTTTAATGGCAGCCCAGTCTTAGTCCGTAGGGTTAAATTTTGATTTGGCCCACCCTTTGCAGCTAGAACAGCTTCTGGGAAGGCTGACCACAAGGTTTAGCGTGTCTATGGGAATGTTTGATCATTCTTCCAGAAGTGCATTTGTGAGGCCAGGCACTGATGTTGGATGAGAAGGCCTGTCTCACAGTCTCTGCTCTAATTCAGCCAAAGAGTTTTCTATTGGGTTGAGGTCAGGACTCTGTGCAGGCCAGTCAAGTTTCTCCACCCCAAACTCACTCATCCATGTCTTTATGGACCTTGCTTTGTGCACTGGTGTGCAGTCATGTTGGAACAGGAAGGGGCCATCCACAAACTTTTCCCACAAAGTTGGGAGCATGAAATTGTCCAAAATGTCTCAGTATGCTGATGCCTTAAGAGTTCCCTTCACTGGAACTAAGGGGCCAAGCCCAACCCCTGAAAAACAACCCCACACCATAATCCCCCTCCACCAAATGATTTGGACCAGTACACAAAGCAAGGTCCAAACATGGATGAGTGAGTTTGGGGTGGAGGAACTTGACTGGCCTGGACAGAGTCCTGACCTCAACACAACAGAACACCTTGAGGATAAATTAGAGCAGAGACTGTAGGCCAGGCCTTCTCATCCAACATCAGTGCCTGACCTCACAAATACACTTGGAAGAATGGTCAAACATTCCCATAGACACACTCCTAAACCTTGTGGACAGCCTTCCCAGAAGAGTTGAAGCTGTTATAGCTGCAAAGGGTGGGCCAACCCAATATTGAACCCTACGGACTAAGACTGGGATGCCATTACAGTTCATGTGCGTTTAAAGGCAGGTGTCCCAATACTTAGGCCAATATATTGTACATTGCTTGGAGACACTGAACATGGCTATGGACTTAGGGCTGGTTCATACCACAGAGATGCAGAGAACATGCGTGAGGCTGCCTGGTGGCTAAGTGGGTAGCAAATCTGTCTAACAGCACTGGGGTTGCTGGTTCAATTCCCCAACATGCTAATGCTTGTGTTGAAGTTTATATGTTTTCCCTGTGTGGGTTTCTCACCACAATCCAAAGACATGCTGGCATTTTATTTGTCTCCTGTCAAAATAGTCTCTAATGTAAGAAAGTTTGATTTGGACTTTAGATTGGAAGCTCATTGGAGCCAGGGCCCGATGTTAATGTTTGTTAGCACTAATCATGCCCAGGGACTTGGACATTTAAAATTGTAGGGTTTACACTGCACAGGTACATATGCTTAGAAAACTGTTGCTTTGTTTATGTGCATGCAAATGGACTTGGATCTTTGGCCTGTAGTTGGAGATTTGATGAACATAGCCAAGGGCTAACACAGTTGTAAATAGTATTATGTGTTCCTGCCCATCAGGTGAAATCACTTTAGACATACACGAAGAGACAGATTGAAAGATACTGGTGGGCGTGTACTTCTATTGGGCGTGTACTTCTATTGGGCGCGTGTCAGTGTGCTAACAATACAACCTGTCTTATATAAAGGCCTGCAGTATGGGGGATCGTTTGGTCTGAGAAGGCCAGGTTTTTTGCTGTGATTTGTGGGGGGGAGAAGGAATGATATTGTGCAGATTGACAAACGCCCAACTAGTGTTATTTGCTGAAATTCTTGTGCATTTTTTCAATCAAAAATTGTGTGTGTATTGTTCCTGTCTGACCATGCAAAATCGTTTGGAAGCATCTGCTGACCTTCTACTCTTGGATCTCATTGCTTAATCATGTACACAGAAATGCAGATTCCAGCAGAACATGGTCACCAATGTATGTATATGTGGATTGTGGGGTGGGGGGTGGGTGTTTTGAACTTGTGTCTTTTTTAATATTATGTTGGAATGCTTTGTAAGAATAATGACTTAAGTATCAAGAAAAGGTACTGAAACACACTAGCCCTACCTAACAGCACCACTCTGCGCTTAGGAATAAAACTGCAAAGATAAAAAAGAACCCAGAATAAAATTGAATATACTAAAATAGCAGCTGCTTAAAAAAATACAACTGTATGTAAAAACAGTAAATCAAAACTAAAAAAGTCCACAATAGTACTGTAGCAACGCTGTGATCAAACCCTTGTTTGAAAATCTTCTATATTACAGTTCATATAGGATAAGGTAGTGAGCATGGAAGAGGGTGGTTGTGATCTAGCATCAGTGCTCCTTTCACCAGGGATGTTCACCACGTGGGGGAATACAATTCCCCTTATGGGGATGCACTCACCAAATAACAGATCAATATGAGCATTCAAAAACCATCCAATTCCAGCATCTGTGTTCTCCACCATAGGTTTCGCTTGTTAATTAGGTACCGTGGTCACATGTGAGAGAGATAAAAAATCCACATAGGGCAATACCGTTTAAAATGTTTAATAACCCATTAGTAACCCCTTTACATGATATGCGTACCCAATTCAAGTAAAACACAGGCAATATAAAAGTGGGCGCTCAGGACTAACTTGACCCTGGAGATCACCGCTGTTGAATTCCTCCAGCGTCTTCCTGGATGTAAGTCCGTGGAGCGCACACGTCTCTTCCGGTCATTTGATGCGTGGTCATGACCTGACGCGTTTCGTCACTTCCTGACTTCGTCTGAGGGCGTGACCTAACACCATAACAACCGGCCTTATGTATGCACCGCTCCCGCCCCCCTGACTGACACCAGACGCGTCAATCTGCATCCCGCGTCATCACGACGACGCAGCAGAAGGTCTGTGTTGCTGCCAGACTGTGGACGGAAGTGCTGGGATGAATCAGCCTGCGCTGCAATCCCACGATCGCCACCGACCTGTAAATCAGTGTGCAGATCGCTCGTTGAAGCGGCATTCAACTCCAAACACGTCATAGTTCATAATATTAAGAGATCTTAGTCCTTAACATTAAAACTATTAAAAACAAGTAGAGATTAAAGGAATACCAACTGCATAATGCATGATACACAATAGTCACTGTGGTGCATTCTAAATATAAGCAGGCATATAGATGAATAATATACCAACAATACAGAATGTAAGTGAGTATACTGGAGACATGTATTATCTGTATGCATAGACAATGATCTGTAAACTGGTTAGCAAGTGAACCTGTTTTTTTTTGGGTCACTCTCCAGTGTCAGTATTGCCTTAAGTATGGTTGCTATTTCTTCCAGCTCTAATGACCAATTGGCTACATACGGGCCCAGAGCCGGAGATGGTCAAAATACATTTACACTCTTAAGTTTCAAGCTCAATGTGTACCTAATGCAGTTAATAACAAAAATCAGGATATACACAAATATAATTATGTGTACAGTTGAGCAAACCAAGCCCAATTGAAATTAAATATATACACAGACCTATATTGTGAGAGTCTACGGAGCAGTCCTCTCAAAAAAATTATTAGAATAGAGATAAAACCAGCAGGCTAGGGATTGGTCATTGAAACTAGGCATGCTGGGATTAATTATAATAAATGAATAAATAAAAGAATTAGAGGAGATTGGCTGATTTATCTGAAAACCAATCTAAATAAAGGGAAGAGGACATGTTAAAAAGAAACACCACATTGTGAATAAAATGGCTGGGGTAATGGATAAAAGTAACACCAGGTCCTCAAGAGTCACTGATAAAACAATTAATGTCTAATTCTACATTGAGTCCTTTTGGTACTAAAATGTCTGCTAAAAAAATCCATTTGGTCTCTCGTTTGGATAGTTCACGTACTCTATGAGAGCCCCTCCAATGTTGCTCTAAAAACATTCAATGCCCCAGAATTCCAAGCCTGAGGCATCCTGATTGTGCTTAAGCTTGAAATGTAAGGATACGTTATGGTCCTTAAAACCGATTTTGATGTTGTGGATATGTTCGGCTATTCGTATTCTGGGTAATCTTTTGGTGTGTCCTATATAAAGGAGCCCACAAGGACACCTTAGAGCATATACCACAAAGCTACTGTTACATGTGATGAATTGTTTAATATCAAACTGTTGATTATTCGAAGGGGAAACAAAGTTCTCTAAACCTCTCATTGGGCGTGCAACTTCACTGCATGCTTTACATCTCCTGCAGGCGAAGAAACCATTTTGATCCCAAAATGTTTGAGGTTTTTATGGCGGATCCAGAATCTTTTTGACTACACGATCCCCATAATTAGGGGCTTTCCGGTACAAAAACTGTGGTTTTGAAGGCAGTACTGGACCCAACTTTTTATCTAGTAATAATATATGCCAGTGTTGATTGAAAATTGCTTCTACTTCTTTATATTGAGTGTGAAACTGTGATATGAAGCCCCATTCTTTGGTGTTAATTTCACCTGGTACTGGTTCGAGTTTTGATTGTTAACATACCTCCCTGGGTACCAATCTCACTTCTTCTACAATATTTTTCAGGACTTCTGGGTTGTAGCCTTTTGCTGCAAACCTATCCGTAAGGATTTTTGATTGTGTGTAGAAATTGTCGATCTCTGAACAGTTGCGTTTTACCCTCATGATTTGCCCTTTGGGGATGTTCCTGAGCCATTGGGGATGATGCCCACTAGTAGTTGGCAAATAGCTGTTTCTATCAGTCGGTTTAAAAAACACTTTAGTTTCAGGTTTCAGGTTCTGGCGATAGACCGTTACATCCAGAAAATGTATTACTTCACTATGCCAGTCAGATGTTAACTTGATATTATTGTTATTAGTGTTTAAAACCTTTAAAAAGTCCTGTAGAGAATCAACAGACCCAGCTCAAATAAAAAACAGGTCATCAATAAAACGCTTGTAAAAAATCAGTTCTGCCCTTCTATCTTTAAAAATGACCTTGTCTTCCCATTCCACCATAAAAAGATTTGCGATGCTGGGTGCAAACTTAGCCCCCATCGCAACGCCTCTTCGTTGTGCATAAAATCTTTTGGCGTACCAAAAATAATTGTGTGAGAGGCAATAGTCTAGGGCGTAGCTGATAAAAACTTTCTGATTGTGGGGTAAGTCTTCCCTCTGGCTCAAAGCCCAATTGAGAGCTAATAAGGCATCGCCAGAACCTGAAACTTGAAACTAAAGTGTTTTTTAAACCGACTGATAGCTGTTTCTATTTGCCAACTACTAGTGGGCATCATCCCCAATGGCCCAGGAACATCCCCAAAGGGCAAATCATGAGGGTAAAACGCAACTGTTCAGAGATCGACAATTTCTACACACAATCAAAAATCCTTACGGATAGGTTTGCAGCAAAAGGCTACAACCCAGAAGTCCTGGAAAATATTGTAGAAGAAGTGAGATTGGTACCCAGGGAGGTATGTTAACAATCAAAACTCGAACCAGTACCTGGTGAAATTAACACCAAAGAATGGGGCTTCATATCACAGTTTCACACTCAATATAAAGAAGTAGAAGCAATTTTCAATCAACACTGGCATATATTATTACTAGATAAAAAGTTGGGTCCAGTACTGCCTTCAAAACCACCGTTTTTGTACTGGAAAGCCCCTAATTATGGGGATTGTGTAGTCAAAAAGATGCTGGATCCGCCATAAAAACCTCAAACATTTTGGGATCAAAATGGTTTCTTCGCCTGCAGGAGATGTAAAGCATGCAGGGAAGTCGAACGCCCAATGAGAGGTTTAGAGAACTTTTGTTTCCCCTTCGAATAATCAACAGTTTGATATTAAACGATTCATCACATGTAACAGTAGCTTTGTGGTATATGCTCTAAGGTGTCTTTGTGGGCTCCTTTATATAAGACGCACCAAAAGATTACTCAGAATACAAATAGCCGAACATATCTACAACATCAAAATCGGTTTTAAGGACCATAACGTATCCTTACATTTCAAGCTTAAGCACAATCAGGATGCCTCAGGCTTGGAATTCTGGGGCATTGAATGTTTAGAGCAACATTGGAGGGGCTCTCATAGAGTACGTGAACTATCCAAATGAGAGACCAAATGGATTTTTTAGCAGACGTTTTAGTACCAAAAGGACTCAATGTAGAATTAGACATTAATTGTTTTATCAGTGACTCTTGAGGACCTGGTGTTACTTTTATCCATTACCCCAGTCATTTTATTCACAATGTGGTGTTTCTTTTTAACATGTCCTCTTCTTTTTAACATGTCCTCTTCCCTTTATTTAGATTGGTTTTCAGATAAATCACCCAATCTCCTCTAATTCTTTTATTTATTAATTTATTAGAATTAATCCCAGCCTGCCTAGTTTCAATGACCGATCCCTAGCCTGCTGGTTTTATCTCTATCCTATTTTATTTTAATTTATTTTTTGAGAGAACTGCTCCGTAGACTCTCACAATATAGGTCTGTGTATATATTTAGTTTCAATTGGGCTTGGTTTGCTCAACTGTACACATAATTAATTATATTTGTGTATATCCTGATTTTTGTTATTAACTGCATTAGGTACACATTCAGCTTGAAACTTAAGAGTGTAAATGTATTTTGACCATCTCCGGCTCTGGGCCCGTATGTAGCCAATTAGTCATTAGAGCTGGAAGAAATAGCAACCATAGGTGCACTTATTAAGGCAATACTGACACTGGAGAGTGGCCCAAAAAAACAAGGTTCACTTGCTAACCAGTTTACAGATCATTGTCTATGCATTGTCTATGCATACAGATAATACATGTCTCCAGTATACTCACTTACATTCTATATTGTTGGTATATTATTCAGCTATATGCCTGCTTATATTTAGAATGCACCACGGTGAATATTGTGTATCATGCATTATGCAGTTGGTATTCCTTTAATCTCTACTTGTTTAATAGTTTTAACGTTATGGACTAAGATCTCTTAATATTATGAACTGTGACATGTTGCCCTTTGGAGTTGAATGCCGTGCCAACGAGCGATCTGCACACCGATTTACAGGGCGGTGGTGATCGTGGGATTGCAGCGCAGGCCGATTCATCCCAGCACTTCCGCCCACAGTCTGGCAGCAACACAGACCTTCTGCTGCGCCGGCGTGATGACGCGGGACGCAGATTGGCGCTTCTGGTGTCAGTCAGGGGGGTGGGAGCAGTGCATACATAAGGCCGGTTGTTATGGTGTTAGGTCACGCCCTCAGACAAAGTCAGGAAGTGACGAAACGCGTCAGGGCATGACCACGCATCAAACGACCGGAAGAGACGTGTGCGCTCCACGGACTTACATCCAGGAAGACGCTGGAGGAATTCAACAGCGGTGATCTCCAGGGTCAAGTTAGTCCTGAGCGCCCACTTTTATATTGCCTGTGTTTTACTTGAATTGGGTACGCATATCATGTAAAGGGGTTATTAAACATTTTAAACGGTATTGCCCTATGTGGATTTTTTATCTCTCACATGTGACCACGGTACCTAATTAACAAGCGAAACCTATGGTGGAGAACACAGATGCTGGAATTAGATGGTTTTTGAATGCTCATATTGATCTGTTATTTGGCGAGTGCATCCCCATAAGGGAATTGTATCCCCCCACGTGGTAAACATCCCTGGTGAAAGGAGCACTGATGCTAGATCACAACCACCCTCTTCCATGCTCACTACCTTATCCTATATCAGGGATATGCAATTAGCGGACCTCCAGCTGTTGCCAAACTACAAGTCCCATGAGGCATAGCGAGACTCTGACAGCATTAAGCATGTAACCCAGAGGCAGAGGCATGATGGGACTTGTAGTTTGGCAACAGCTGGAGGTCCGCTAATTGCATATCCCTGTCCTATATGAACTGTAATATAGAAGATTTTCAAATGAGGGTTTGATCACAGCGTTGCTACAGTACTATTGTGGACTTTTTTAGTTTTGATTTACTGTTTTTACATACAATGACTTAAGTATGTTTCTATAATCTTGCAGATAAAAATGTGATGTGTTGCCGGTTATACACTGAAAGTAAAGCTGTGTCCACTCTAAGGTTTTGACAAATTTTAGATTGTAAGCTCCTATGAGCAGGGCCCTCAAAATCCAATTGCTAAATGTAGCACCATGTATCCTGTCCAAATATTTTTGAAGCTAGTAAATGAATGTAGATAATTTTTGTTTCTGCTGGCAAAATAAAAAAACATTATTGAGCTTTGGTGTTTTATTTTTTTATTTTTTATTTTTTTTAAATGCAATATCTTTTATATTTTATTTCTATATGCATTTGTGCACCAAAAAACTAATCTCTTTGCCCTGGTTCACATTGATGCTACTTTGAAATCGCGCTACTTCACTTGAGCTAGCGTGATTTTTAGGTACTACTTGATAGACATCGGTGTGGCTTCATACACAAATGTCTATTGAAGTCGCACCTGAAATCGGCAAAAGTAGTGCAGGAACTACTTTTGCAAATCGGTGCGGCGCCACAAAATTGGGGTTGCAGCGATTGGAACAGTGCCATTGCCACCAATAGTCATGCGCTTTTGATTTCTGAAATTGCATGACAAATCGCCCCAATGTAAACTTAGGCTTTAGCACACCTGCAAGTAAATGATAAAGGTGGAATCTTTATATATAACGACTGTGGAGAATTGCAGGTAATGAATTCAGCTGGAGGATAGGCAGTGTTGTGTGAGTCAGCTCTGGTTCACATTGGTGCGATTTGTCAAATCGGTGGCAATTGCACTGTTCTAATTGGTGCGATTTGTATTGATATCAGTGCAGAAACCTGCACAGATGTCTCTGATGTTCCCAGCCCCCCCCCCCCCCGCCCTGCAGTCGGGACTGACATGCGGGAATGAAATCGTATGAGTTCAGCTGAACGATTTCCTCCCACTGTCAGTGTGAAGCAGAGCTCAAACTGGGCCTTTTGCCTTTTGTAATTCACCTGCTGCTATGCCAGAGACACCATTTCTTATCAAACTCCCTTAAGTTTACCTTCAAATATCAAATGTAGAAATACAGATTTGCATATCTGCAAATAATCAAAAATAATAAACTCTAATCGTGATTGAGATCAAATATTCGCAGCTGCAGTCAACAGAGTGTGGTTTCACCTCCTGACCTGGAAATGAGTCATTGTAATCACCCGGATGTTCCTGTGCTGGGCAGGATCTCCATCTAGGTGGACATGACGAGGCCCTCTTTAGCATAGAGGAAGTGCTGCTTATTTGCTGGGTAAGTGTTGGATATGTATTTGTGCTTACTCAAGGTGGGGGTGGATTTGGTGTGGGTGGGCTTCATTGATTTGTTTGGCATCACCACACATTTGCTTCTGGCCCATGTGCACACATCACATCACTGCATTTGTTCTGCTGATGTAAATCAGTAAGGACACTATGCAAGTATAAATGAGAGCTCCTTTTTATTAAAATATATATGACTTGATTCACAGTTGGGCGACTTTTCATGATTCTCAATGATAACCATTCATATCTGTGCTACTTTAAGTCAGACCAACTTCAAAGTAGTCCTTGTACTACTTTGGTGTGACTTTGAGGCTCGGTTTCCACTAGTGCAACTTCTCATGCGACTTGGGACTGCAAAGTCGCATGACATGTCATACCCCATGATTTCCAATGAGTATGGTTCATATCTGTGCGACTTCAAAGTAGTCCCTGCAGTACTTTGGTCCCACTTTGATACGACTTTGAGGTCCATAGACCTCAAGAATAGTGATGAGCCGAACACCCCCGGGTTCGGTTTGCACCAGAACCCGCGAACGGACCGAAAGTTCGTACGAACATTAGAACCCTATTAAATACAATGGATGCGAACGTTCGAATTCTAAAGTGCTAATTATAACAACTATTATGCATGTTATTGTCCTAAAAAGGGTTTGGGAACCCGGGTTCTGCACCAGGGGACATGTATCAATGCAAAAAGAAGTTTTAAAAACGGTCGTTTTTCGGGAGCAGTCATTTTAATGATGCATAAAGTGAAAAAAAAAAAGTCAAATATTCCTTTAAATATCGTACCTGGGGGGTGTCTAAAGTATGCCTGTGAAGTGCCACGTGTTTCCCGTGTTTAGAACTGTCCCTGCACAAAATGACACTTCTAAAGGAAAAAAAAGCCATTTAAAACTGCTTGCGGCTTTAATGTAATGTCTGGTCCCGGTAATATGGATGAAAATCTTTAAGAAAAATGGCATAGCTACCCCATGACCCCCCCCCCCTACCCCAGCCCATTACCAGCCCCTTTGGGTCTTGTATGGATATTAAGGGGAACCCCGCACATAAAATAAAAAAGGCCCTATATACTCTGAACAGCCGTATACAGGCGGTGCATACAAGACAGGGACTGTAGGTTTGTTCTTATGTAGAATCTGTTTGTAATTTTGAACAGGTACATTGTTGAAGTGTAGCTCCAGCCCAAAAATCTATTTTTAAACTTTTTGGAAAACATAGGTAAGGGTTATCACCCCTGTAACATTTGTTTTGCTGTCTGTGCCCCTGTTCAGAACATTTCACCTCACTTTCCGTCCCAATGACAACTGTTTTTGAAATGTGGTGTTTTTCTTGAAACAAGGATTGCTGATAAAGCATCAGTACAGAGGAGACACCTTTCTCCCATATTTATTCTTACAGGAGAGAATTTTCCTTCCTAGTGGTAGATTTCCTTTCACTTCCTGTTGTCTTCTTGCGTTTGCAAGTAGGAGTCGTTTGTAAGTTGGATGTTTGAAAGTAGGGACCTGCCGTATATACTCTGCAGAAATAGGCCCCTTAGTTGTTGGTGTTGGCACAACACTGTAAGCACTCACAGTTACTCTTGGTTGGTGCTGGAACGCCCTGCTGTCAACTATTATATCAGGAATTTTAATTACATATAATTGTTGAACAGTGGTAGTAAAAATTGGGCCTTTGATGGTGGTGCTGGTGCCACAACACTGTAAGCCCTGACAGTTACTCTTGGTGGGTGCAGCAATGGGCCCTGCTGTGAATTATTAGATCAAGAATTGTAATTGCATGCCCCTGTTGAACAGGGGCTGAAAAATTGGGCCTTTCGTGGTGGTGGTGGTGGTGGTGGTGTTGCCACAACACTGTAAGCCCTCAGAGTTACTCTTGGTGGGTGCAGGAATGGGCCCTGCTGTGAATTATTAGATCAAGAATTGTAATTACATGCCCCTTTTGAACAGGGGCTGAAAAATTGGGCCTTTCGTGGTGTTGGTGGTGGTGGTGGCGTTGCCACAACACTGTAAGCCCTCAGAGTTACTCTTGGTGGGTGCAGCAATGGGCCCTGCTGTGAATTATTAGATCAAGAATTGTAATTGCATGCCCCTGTTGAACAGGGGCTGAAAAATTGGGCCTTAGGCACTGGTGGCACAACACTACAACCCCTCACAGATACGTTACTTGGAGCACAGCAATGAGCCCTATGGCAAATTATTGCTAAAAAAATTGTAATGACACGCCCCTGTTAAACAGGGGCTGAAAAATTGGGCCTTAGGCACTGGTGCCACAACACTCCAACCCCTCACAGATACTGTACTTGGAGCACAGCAATGAGCCCTATGGCAAATTATTGCTAAAAAAATTGTAATTACACGCCCCTGTAAAACAGGGGCTGAAAAATTGGGCCTTAGCCACTGGTGGCGGCACCCATAAACAAAAATGATCTTCCAAGCTATCATCATCAATCGTATCATTGAGGACTCGGAGGAGGAGGATAGCCAGTCAACATAACAGCACAGGCACTCAGCATCAGCATCAGTCTTGAAGGGATGTGACATGTTAAAATCAATTAGTCTGTTATATCAGCATCAGGTGTGTGGTAGCTGGTGGTGATCCAAGACTGGTTCATCTTGATGAAAGTCAGTCGATCAACCGAGTCGGTGGACAGGCGCACCCTGTGATCCGTGACAAATCCTCCAGCAGCACTGAATGTGCGTTCCGAAAGAACGCTGGATGCAGGACAGGCCAGTAGCTCAATTGCATACTGTGCAAGCTCTGGCCAGTGATCCATCCTCAAGACCCAGTAAGCCAGAGGATTTTCGGTGGGGAAGGTGTCCAAGTCTGACCTTGCCCCTAGATATTCCTGCACCATGTTTATCAGACGCTGGCGATGGTTGCTGGAACCGATCATACTTTGGGGCTGCGGACTAAAGAATTGTCTGAACGCATCGGTCAGACGGCCACTTTCCCCACCGCTCCTTCTTTGACTGGCCGAAGCCTCAGCAACTCGTTGTCCAGGACCAGGAGTTTGTAACCTCCCAGTCTCTGGGAACGCGTTGCACAGACCTTTCTGCAAGGCCTCCCGGAGTTGTCTCATCCTCTGCTCCCTCTGCGAAGGTAACATAAGGTCCGCAACCTTACCCTTGTACCGTGGATCAAGGAGAGTGGCCAGCCAGTAATGGTCCCTCTCCTTGATCCGAAGAATACGAGGATCCTTCCGCAGACTTTGCAGGATCAGGGAGGCCATGCAGCGTAGGTTTGCTGAGGCATTCGCTCCGGAGTCCTCTGGGTCACTAAGGACGACATGATCCGCAGCCACCTCCTCCCAGCCACGTACAAGTCCACTGGTTTCTTGGGACTGTAAATCATCCCTAAAAGACTGCTGCTGATGATGCTGAGTGCCAGCCTCCACCTCCATGCTGACACAATCCTCCTCCTCCTCCTCCTCCTCCTCCTCTTCCTCTTCCTGTGCGATGGGTGGGACAGAAGGAACACTGTCTGGGTAAAGGGGGCCTTGAGAGGCAAGGAAGTCCTCCTCTTCCTGCCTCTGTTCTGCCTCAAGTGCCCTGTCCATTATTCCACGCAGCGTGTGCTCCAACAGGTGGACAAGAGGTACAGTGTCACTGATGCATGCACTGTCACTGCTCACCATCCTCGTGGCCTCCTCAAATGGTGCCAGGACAGTGCATGCATCCCTGATCATGCCCCACTGGCGTGGAGAAAAAAAACCAAGCTCCCCTGACCCTGTCCTGGTGCCGTAGTCGCACAGGTACTCATTGATGGCCCTCTGCTGCGTGTGCAGCCGCTGCAGCATGGCCAACGTTGAGTTCCACCTGGTGGGCATGTCACATATAAGGCGGTTCTTGGGCAGGTTCAACTCCTTTTGCAGCTCAGCCAGGCGAGCACTGGCATTATAAGATCTGCGGAAATGCACACAGACTTTCCTGGCCTGCCTCAGGACATCCTGTAAGCCCGGGTACCTGGCCAAGAACCGCTGCACCACCAGGTTAAGGACGTGAGCCACACAGGGCACATGGGTCAGTTGTCCCTGTCGGAGGGCGGAGAGGAGGTTGGTGCCATTGTCGCAAACCACCATTCCTGGCTTAAGCTGGCGTGGCGTCAACCACCTCTCGGCCTGGCCCTGCAGAGCAGACAGGACCTCTGCCCCAGTGTGGCTTCTGTCCCCCAAACACACCAGCGCAAGCACGGCATGGCATCTTTTTGCCTGCGTACTTGCGTAGCCCCGTGAACGGCTACGGAGCACCGCTGGTTCATAGGACAAACCACAGGAAGAGGCCATGGAGGAAGAAGAAGAGGAGGGGGTGGAGGAGAGAGGTGTGTCACAACCAGTAGTAGCATTTTGGAGGCGTGGCGGTGGAACAACCTCCAACACTACTGCACCTTGTCCTGCATCCTTCCCAGCTGCCAAAAGAGTGACCCAATGGGCCGTGAAAGAAAGGTAACGTCCCTGTCCATGCCTGCTGGACCATGAGTCAGCGGTAATATGCACCTTACCGCTGACCGCCCTGTCCAGCGAGGCCAAGACATTGCCTTCCACATGCCGGTAGAGAGCCGGAATAGCCTTCCGTGAGAAAAAGTGGCGTTTGGGAACCTGCCACTGAGGAACCGCACATTGCACAAACTCACGGAAGGGGGCCGAGTCTACCAACTGAAAAGGCAGCAGTTGAAGCGCTAGCAATTTAGCCAAGCTAGCATTCAACCGCTGGGCATGTGGATGGCTGGGAGTGAACTTCTTTCGACGGTCCAGCAGCTGGGGCAGGGAAATTTGCCTGCTAGAATCGGACGTCGGTGTACTGCTAGCAGAGTGGCCGCAAGTACTTGGCTGTGACACACCTAATTCTACACCTTCATTCCTCTCAGTGCATGTTTCAGAGAGGACTGAAGTTATAGTGGGGTTGGAGATCCCAGCTGATGCGGTGCAAGGAGAGGTCCGCTTTGTTCTTTGGTGTGGGTCTTTGAGGTAGGCTTGCCAACGAGCTGCATGGCAGGTCAACATATGTCTGGTCAGGCATGTGGTACCCAAGCGGCTGATGTTTTGGCCACGCGATATACGCTTGAGACATATGTTGCAAACAGCAGCTGTGCGATCTGATGCACTAGCCTCAAAAAAGGCCCACACCAAGGAACTTTTTGAATGACGGGCAGAGGCAGCGCCCTGCACAGGCGGAGCTCTGCGGTGTGATTCCGTCGGTGTACTGCCCTTACGCTGGCCACCAAAGGGCATCCTGCCTCGTTGGAGATGTGCCTCCTCCTCATCCTCCTCCTCCTCCTCCTCTCTCCTATTAGGCACCCACGTGGAGTCAGTGACCTCATCATCCCCTCCCTCCTCATCACTGGAGCCAATCTGGCAGTATGCTGCAGCTGCTGGAACATGACTGCCAGATTGGTGTCCTTCTTGAGCATCCCCTCTGTCTGCTCTCACGCTACTGCCTTCCTGTAGCTGGGTTTCATCATCAGACCCTTCGAAACGCTGGGCATCCTCCTGGAGCATGTACCCAACACTGTGCTCAAACAGTTCGGGGGACTCCTCAGGAGGAGGACATGGTGGATCTAGGGAAGGAGTGACTGATGATGAGTCTGACATTGATACCAGGGAAGAGGACGCTTTGGCAGCTGCTTTGCCAGTACCCTGAGCCTGGGTGAGAGAGGATGAGGAGGAGGAGGAGGGCTTGGTCATCCACTCTACCAAGTCTTCGGCATGATGTGGCTCAACATGTCCAGCTGCCGAAAAGAAGGACAAGCGTGTCCCATGGCCATGTGCTGATGACAATGCACCGCGTCCACGACCAGCACTGTTGCCCCCAGACACAGAGCCTGCTTGCCCTCTTTTATTGCCTCCTGACTGTCTGCCTCTCCTTGTTTGCCTTCCAGACATTCTAATAGATGGCCTGCAGGGAGATGGGAAAAAAGCAATAAGGGCTACCTTCAGGTGTCCTTCTCTGTCCCTTTACTTAAGGATTTCTAAATATGGTTGAGGATTATTGCTTTTGCACAGAATAGCACAACGACAATTTCCCTGACTGTCCAAAAAACAAGGATTTCAAAGATGGTTGATGAGGAATGCTTTGGCACACTATAGCACAAGGAGAAATCCCCTCACTTTCCTTCTTTGTCCCTAGAAACAAGGACTGGCACAGTGAAAGAAACTGACACTCTCCCTACCTACAGTTTTCTGTCCCTAGAAAAAATGTTTTTTTAAAGCACACTATAGCACAAGGAGAATTCCCCTCACTTTCCTTCTTTGTCCCTAGAAACAAGGACTGGCACAGTGAAAGAAACTGACACTCTCCCTACCTACAGTTTTCTGTCCCTAGAAAAAATGTTTTTTTAAAGCACACTATAGCACAAGGAGAAATCCCCTCACTTTCCTTCTTTGTCCCTAGAAACAAGGACTGGCACAGTGAAAGAAACTGACACTCTCCCTACCTACAGTTTTCTGTCCCTAGAAAAAATGTTTTTTTAAAGCACACTATAGCACAAGGAGAATTCCCCTCACTTTCCTTCTTTGTCCCTAGAAACAAGGACTGGCACAGTGAAAGAAACTGACACTCTCCCTACCTACAGTTTTCTGTCCCTAGAAAAAATGTTTTTTTAAAGCACACTATAGCACAAGGAGAAATCCCCTCACTTTCCTTCTTTGTCCCTAGAAACAAGGACTGGCACAGTGAAAGAAACTGACACTCTCCCTACCTACAGTTTTCTGTCCCTAGAAAAAATGTTTTTTTAAAGCACACTATAGCACAAGGAGAATTCCCCTCACTTTCCTTCTTTGTCCCTAGAAACAAGGACTGGCACAGTGAAAGAAACTGACACTCTCCCTACCTACAGTTTTCTGTCCCTAGAAAAAATGTTTTTTTAAAGCACACTATAGCACAAGGAGAAATCCCCTCACTTTCCTTCTTTGTCCCTAGAAACAAGGACTGGCACAGTGAAAGAAACTGACACTCTCCCTACCTACAGTTTTCTGTCCCTAGAAAAAATGTTTTTTTAAAGCACACTATAGCACAAGGAGAAATCCCCTCACTTTCCTTCTTTGTCCCTAGAAACAAGGACTGGCACAGTGAAAGAAACTGACACTCTCCCTACCTACAGTTTTCTGTCCCTAGAAAAAATGTTTTTTTAAAGCACACTATAGCACAAGGAGAATTCCCCTCACTTTCCTTCTTTGTCCCTAGAAACAAGGACTGGCACAGTGAAAGAAACTGACACTCTCCCTACCTACAGTTTTCTGTCCCTAGAAAAAATGTTTTTTTAAAGCACACTATAGCACAAGGAGAAATCCCCTCACTTTCCTTCTTTGTCCCTAGAAACAAGGACTGGCACAGTGAAAGAAACTGACACTCTCCCTACCTACAGTTTTCTGTCCCTAGAAAAAATGTTTTTTTAAAGCACACTATAGCACAAGGAGAATTCCCCTCACTTTCCTTCTTTGTCCCTAGAAACAAGGACTGGCACAGTGAAAGAAACTGACACTCTCCCTACCTACAGTTTTCTGTCCCTAGAAAAAATGTTTTTTTAAAGCACACTATAGCACAAGGAGAAATCCCCTCACTTTCCTTCTTTGTCCCTAGAAACAAGGACTCGCACAGTAAAACACACTGACACTCTCCCTACCTATCCTTCTCGTTCCCTAAACTAAAGGAATCCAGGTTAAGCAAGAAAGAAATAAATGTCACTGTCCCTGCCTATGCTTGTCTTTCCCTGCTCCGGAACACACTACACTAGGCCGCCGTGCTGGCGGCCTTTTATAGTGTGGGGCATGTACTAAACACCCTCAGCAATAATTGGCCACAGGCATCCTGCCTGTGGCCAATCATTGCTCTCCTCGCTGCCGGCGCTGTGATTGGCCAAGCATGCGGGGTCACAGTGCATGCTTGGCCAATCACAGCGCCTGGATGACACTGCGATGGCGTAGTGCATTGTGGGCCGTTCGCGTCACTCGAATTTGGCGCGAACGGCCCAAATCGTTCGATCTTCGTCGAACGATCGAACAGCCGATGTTCGAGTCGAACGTATGTTCGACTCGAACACGAAGCTCATCCCTACTCAAGAATATACAGGAATTGCTCCAAGTCGCATCAAAATCGCGGCAAAATCATGCGAATTTAGGGTTGCAATAGTGGAAACAGAGCCTCATGTGACTTGAGGTACATAGGGCGCAATATTACACAAGCATTCCCAGAAGTTGGGGCCAAGTTGCAGCGGCAAAGTGGCAGCAAATTAGGGTGACTTTGAGGTCGCAGCAGTGTGAAAGAGATTCAAGGATATCTTTGAATTTGGCCCTATTGTCACTTGTGCATCCTGAAAGTGGGGCAAATTCGTCCCTGCACTACCTTGGTTTGACTTTGATGCGATTAGAGGTCCATACACCACAAGATTACACAGATATTGCTTCAAGTCATGGCAAAGCTGTGCAATTTTAAGGTCGCACAAGTGCAAATGGGGCTTTATTCAAAGGTGTTATCATTTAATCTCATTAGGTTACTTTCACACTAAGGCCCCTTTCAGACAGGATGGATCAGTAATGATCCGCCCCGTGAACCCCCGCTTGCTCAGCGGGGATCGCTCCGTTGATCCCCGCTGAGCCGGCGGATAACAAGGCAGTACCCGCACCCTGTGCAGGGACCGCCCTGTCAGATCTCTGCTCTCCCCTATGGGGGGATCGGATGAACACGGACCGTCTGTCCGTGTTCATCCGATCCGCTCCGCAGACGGATAGAAAAATAGGAATTTTTCTATCCAGAAAAACTGAGCATTGCGGACACGGAGGAGATCAGTTGTCAGCGGATGTTTCATCCGCTGACACCCGCGATCTCATAGGGACCATTGTATGTCCCTTTTTCATCCGTAAACGGATGGATGAAAAAGCGGACATACGGTCCGTACGTGTGAAAGGGGCCTTATGTGACTTTTCATGCAGCTTTGGACCTCAGGCCTCGTACACACGACCGATTTTCTCGTCGTAAAAAACACGTCGTTTTTTCCGACGAGATTCTTGTTAAGCTTGTCGATTTTCTCGTCAAGCTTTCCATGCGTACACACTGACAATTTCCAATTTCCTCGTTGTTCTCCGCGGTCACGTCCAGCACGTACGATGGCACTATAAAGGGGAAGATCTTTTTTCTTGGCGCCACCCCTTGGGCTGCTTTTGCTGATCTCGTGTTACCGCGTGTGAAGTAAAAGTTTGGGAAGAGACGATTCGCGCTTTTCAGTCTTCGTACTATTCAGATCGTTTTCTGCGGTTCAGTTTGTGCTTGTGGGTTCGTATCTTGACTTTCAGGGCGTCTAGGCAGGTCGTATCTGTTTTACAGTGCGTTCTTGCCTGTTCGTTTCTGATTTTCAGTTCGTTATTCATAGGCCTTGCTGTTCTAAAGTGCGTTCTGTTCTGTACGTTCTGATAAGACAACCGTTTCTTAGCCATGTCGCCTGGACGTTCTCGTCGTCGAGTTCGTGCTGTGCGTGCGCTTGGTGTTGGTCTGCTTGTTTTGAGTGAGTGAGTGAGTGAGTGAGTAACTTGTATAGCGCTGCAATTGCGAACTAAATCGCCTCAAGGCGCTTTGCATCCAGTGTCGTTGAGATCGTTAGAAGAGATGGGTCTTTAGTATTTTCCGGAAGGCCCGATGGTTTTCTTCCCTGCGGATATTCGTGGGTAGCGCATTCCATAGCCTTGGTCCTTGGACAGCAAACCTTCGTTCTCCCTTGGCTTTGTAGCGGGTCTTGGGGATTTGGAGGAGGTTTTGGTTAGTTGATCGAAGGTCACGAGTAGTGGTGTAGTGTTTTATTTTCTCGCATAAGTATTCAGGAGCGTTTCCTTGTGCGCATTTGTGGGTGAGGCAGAGGGTCTTGAATGTGATCCGATCCTTTACGGCTAGCCAATGGAGGCTTTTCAGGGATGGTACGATTGATTCCCAGGGTTTTTTCCCTGTTACCAGTCTGGCCGCTGTGTTTTGGACGACTTGTAGACGTGCAACTTGGTATTTGGGTAGTCCTAGGTAAAGTGAGTTAGCGTAGTCAAGCCGTGAATTGATAATGGTTCCGACTACTACTGCTCTGTCTTTTTCCGTGATGAACGGGATGAGTCTTCGTAGCAGGCGGAGAAGGTGGTGGGATCCACTGACTACTGATCCTATTTGTGCGTCCATAGTCATGTCTGAGTCAAAGATAACTCCCAGGCTTTTAACTTTGGTGCTTGGGGTTATGTTTTGTCCCAGGATGGTGGGTGGCGACCATGTGGTCCTGGCGTTTTTCTTTCGGTTAGCGTGGAAAATGAGCAGTTCTGTTTTGGATCCATTAAGCTTGAGGGAGCTCTCTGTCATCCAATTGTTGATCAATGTAAGGCATTTTTCCAGTCCGTAATATTGATCTTTTTTGTTGTTGATGCGAAAGTATAGTTGAGTGTCATCTGCATAGGAGTGATAACGCATGTCCTGTTCACTGATGATTTTGAGGAGTGGCCGAAGGTAGATGTTGAAGAGTACCAGTGACAGGGGTGATCCTTGAGGGACTCCGCATGTATTTGTGCGTGGTGCCGAGGTAAAGGCTCCCAGTTTCACTGTCTGCGATCGGTTTTCTAAGAAGGATGCGAACCATGGTAGGTCCGTGTCTGCGACTCCTGCTACTTCGGTGAGACGCGTAAGTAGGATTTTGTGATCTACTGTGTCAAAGGCTGCACTGAGGTCCAGCAGCACCAGGAGACATGATTCTCCGTCATCTGCTGCTTCTAGTGCGTCGTCCCATATTTTGAGAAGTGCCGTTTCCGTCCCATGGCCTGGGCGGAACCCCGATTGAAGTGGGTCCAGGAGATTGTGGGTATCCAAATGAAGTTGTAGCTGTTGTGTTACAACTTTCTCGATAATCTTGGAGATGGTGTTCAGGCTTGTTACCGGTCTTCTAAAATTTGGGTCATTCGGGTCAAGGTTAGGTTTCTTTAGGAGGGGTTTGATTATTCCTTGTTTAAGGGAAGTCGGCACAATACCTTCTTTGAACGATTGGTTGATGAAGTGTGTTATGTGGGGTGCCAAGATGTCGGTACATTCTTTCAGCAGTTTTGCCGGAATGATGTCGTTCGGTGAAGTGCTATCTCGGAGGCTTCTGATGATGTTTTTAGTAGTGTCGATTGTAATTGGGACCAGAGTAAATTTCTTTGATTGCAGAATATTTATCTGGTTCTTTTCTTCCTTTGGCTGTGTGGGGTTGTTTGATTTTTCCTGCTGAATTATTTTCCTAATGTTATCAATTTTGTCGATAAAAAAATTGGATAGTTCATTGCAGAATTCCTGTGTTCTTCGTTTGCTGAAGACTCCAAACAGGTGGGATTCATGGTCTGAGCTACTAGTTTGAAGAGTTCGCGGGGGCGGTTTAGGGCTTTTGCGATGGTGTTTGCGAAATGGTCTCTTTTTGCTTTGAAGATTGCTTTATGATATTTCCTAGTGAGTGCTTTGTAGATTGTGTAGTTCTCCTTTGTTGCATTTCTTCTCCAGGCTCCTTCTGCTCTTCTGCGTTCTTGTTTCAGTAAAGTAAGAGCGTCATTGAACCAGCCTGCATTGTTTTTGCGGATGAGTGCTCTGCGTCTTGGAGCAACTGTATCTGCTGTCTGTAGCAAAGCATTGTTCAGGAAGTTGAGTGTTTCTTCTGTTGAGTGGTTTTGGTTTAGCATTTCCATATTGTTCAATAGCGTGGTTTTGAAAAGCTCAGAGTATAGTTTCTTCTGTGATCTTGTCCAGTGTGTTGTTGCTGATTGTATTGATTTTTGGAGGGCCGTGTTGGTCGTTATAGTAAACTTGATGGCATGATGGTCTGTCCATGGTAGAGGCTGGTTGTCCAGTGTGTTGATGTCCATATCTTGTTTGAAGATTAGGTCAAGAGTGTGACCTGATACATGAGTAGGAGTATTTATCAATTGTTGCAAGCCTAGTTTTTCTAGTTGGTCGATGCAGGCAGTGGCGATAGGGTCTTCGGGGGAGTTGGCCCAAAGGTTGAAGTCTCCAAGTAGCAGCAGATTTTTGGTTTTCATGGTGTATGTTCGAGAAAAATTCATTTAAATGTGTGAGGAGGTGTGTCTTGGGTCCCGGTGGTCTGTAGCAGAGCAGTATGTGGATGGTATCCTGGGGTGTAGTTTGTAGTTGCAGTGAGTGTTTCCATGAAAGGCAATGAGTTCTGTAGAGTTGGTTTGATGAACGTGAGGTGGTCCTTGTAAATTACTGCTAGGCCTCCTCCTCTTTGTCCTGTTCTATGCTCCGTTAGGATGCGGTAGTTCTCCGGCACTAGTTCTGCTAGGATGGTATTGCAGTCGGGTGTTAGCCAGCTTTCCGTGATGAAGAGGCAGTCTATGTTGTGTTGGGTTATGAAATCATGGATTTCCTGTCTGTGTTTGACTGCAGATCTGGTGTTGATTAGGGCACTTGATAGATGTTGTAGATGCCATGGTGCTCTGTTTTTTCCTGTTGATAGTCGACTGATTCTTACGATTCGTTCTTTTTGTAATTTTTTTTGGATGGGTGTTGGTAGTGTTGTGGCAAAGTTCTTTAGGCTTTGGATGGTGTCGGCTGAGTATATAATGTTAACCATGTTGAAAAAGTGCTGATAATGATGAGGCGATGAGATGATGTTGATAACGATGATGATCCTGATGTTGATGATGATGATGATGAGTGATGCGATGAGAGAGCTGCTGAGGTGTGCTAATACTTGAAGTTGGTGTTTGATGTTGACAAGGATGATAATCCGATAGTGATGAATGATCCGATAGTGATGATGATCCGATAGTGATGATGATCCGATAGTGATGATGATCCGATAGTGATGATGATCCAATGCTGATGATGATCCAATGCTGATGATGATCCTAGTGATGATGATTCCTTCCTGATCCCTGGAGGCGGTTGGAGCTACCCTGACCTTCCCGCTAATGGACCAACACCAGTCCATGAATGGTGTGAGGAGGAGTTCATGGACCAAGAATTGGTTGCTCCAGCGGGACCAATTCTGCCATATGCCTCTGCTGCGGGAGATCGTCGAGAATAATCCTGAGGACTACAGGAATTTTCTGCGGATGTCTGACCCCATTTTTCAGGAACTGTTGGCTTTGGTGTCCCCCTATATTACCAGGAAGGACACCGTTATGCGGGAAGCCATCAGTGCTGAGCAGAGGCTCATCGCCACGTTGCGTTACCTGGCGACAGGGAGAAGTCTTCAGGACTTGAAGTTCACGACAGGCATCTCCCCCCAGGCTCTGGGCCTCATAATCCCAGACACCTGTTCTGCCATTATACAAGTCCTGCAGGAGGACTATATTAGGGTAAGTTTTCTCCCTTAACATCACATTTTATGTATTACATGTATGCTAATGTATTGTATTTCTTTCATCCTTCCCTAATTACCATGATTGTAATATGCTGAGAATGTCCCCTTTGTCCCCATGCATGCTGGAAGCTTTAGATTGTCCCTTTTTTCTCCTCCATAAATATTTCCCTTCACTAACTTTTCCAGCAGGGGCGCCTGTTGCTCCAAATGTTTGGGGGTCCCACCCCAATTTATGAACTAAACTTCCTCCTTTTTTGCTCAGGTGCCTATTAAACGCCCCCAGTTGTCCCCTCTAATGCAGCCATTTTGTTCCCTCCAATGCAGCCATTTAGTCCCCTCTAATGCAGCCAGTTTCCCCCCAGCCCTGCACTTACCTTCTTGTGGTCAGCGCCATCCTTCTTCTGTCCTTGATGTGTTCTCCTTCCCTTGATGTTGCATCAGCCAATCATGTTACCATTAAACAGACTTGGTGAACATGATTGGCAGAGCAGCCTGCCAGTGTTTCCCCAAGGAATGCCCCCCCCCCCCTGCGTCCCCTATTTTACTTTTAGGAAGCCAATTACATCCCTCAGGTTGTAATGTGCAAGACTATTTTACTACCTGTTTCTGCTATGCAATTTGAACCCCCTAAATGCCGCAATTATTCATATGTCGGTCGCTTTACAAGAGGCCATCCACCTGAATAGTGGGCGGCATAGACAATACATAGGTTAATGCAACGCATGAACCTATGTATTGTTCTGAGTGATGGGCACAGGAGAGAGGGGGCAGTGCTCCAGCGCCCACTCTGGACGCACCGCCACTGCAATGCTATCCTGTGGCCAAACACATCTCCCCCCCCCCAAAATAATTTAGTAATGGCCCATCAGAGGGGGTGATGAATATGATAAATGAGCCTTCCATTATACTTATTTTAAACACCTTAATAAACGTAGAATTTGATTGATGTTGGCCTCTAATGTTTTTTTAGAGATTTTCCTTGTAATGTATGATTTTTGTATTCTAATATTATTTCATCTTGTTTCACTCCACAGCTTCCTTCCACGCCACAGGAATGGCAGACTGTGGCATCGGAGTTTGCCACGCGGTGGGACTTCCCCAACTGCGGTGGTGCTATAGACGGGAAGCACGTCCGCATCGTGCCGCCACCCCGTTCTGGGTCCTACTACTACAACTACAAGGGGTTTCATAGCATTGTGCTGATGGCGGTGGTGTCAGCATGGTATGAATTCCTCTATGTTGATGTAGGGAAGAATGGCCGGATGTCCGATGGGGGATCCTTCATCCAGACGGAGTTTGCCCTCCGTCTCCAGAGTGACGACCTTGCATTGCCACCGGATGCAGGGAATATTGAAGGACTCCCCTTTGTTTTTTTGGCTGATGAAGCCTTCGGACTCGGACGGCATCTTATGAGGCCATTTCCTCAGAGGACCCTGACACCAGACAAGAGGGTGTTCAATCACCGGCTGGCCAGGGGCCGAAGAGTTGTTGAAAATGCCTTTGGCATAATGGCCAGCTGGTTCCGCCTTTTTATGACTTCAATACACTTGGCGGACTACAAAATAAACTATGTCGTATTATGCTGCTGTGTGCTACACAACTTTCTGAGCCAAAAATCAAATTCCTATATGGCCTCAGTTTTGCCAGAGGCTGGACTTTCCCCTGCAAATCCCCTGCCGGGCCTGGAATCTGCCCGTCCTGGCTTGCCCTCCCAAAATGCCCGTGAGGTTCGGGACAAATACATGGAGTATTTCACGGGTAGGGGGGCAATTCCTGAGCCAGCCTATGTCTAAGGATCCAAATAAAAAGCTTGTTTAAACCTTTAATTATTTGTTCTTTCCTGTCTCCTAGTTTGTCTTAGTGCATTTGTAGTGCCAAGTGTATTTTACTTTAGTAACTAACAACCATTTCACTATGTAACCTTACAAAATAACCAAATAAGCTTAGAGGGTATTATAAAAAGAAGCTACACGTTGTTTGTGGTCAAATATTTTACTCTGTGCACATTCACACCATTTTTAGTTTTTTCTGGCTTTTTGGGTTGGCCTGGCCACAAACCGGCAATTTTTTGCTTATGAAAATACAAAAATAACAGTTGCATTCCAAAAATTACAACATTGGATACCTCTGAGCAATCTGAGACATTCACTTACACAAACTATGTCTCTATGTGCCCGTCCTAATATGGGGTCCTGCCACCCCTTGCCCAGCCAAAAATTGAATATGCACACATTTGGGATTTTTTTCAGCTAGGAAGTTTACAATCCTGATCCCTATTGTCAACATGTGCTATCTGCCATCAGGGGTGATCAATGGACGTGTTTTGGGGGTGCAACCCCTTCCTCAGTTCACCGACTTTAGATACGAGGAAGGGGTTGCACCCCCAAAAGACGTACATGGATATCCCCTGATGGCAGATAGCACATGTTCACACACTGTGTGCAGATTCAATTTTTGGCTGGTTTGATTGTCAAAAATATTCTAAAATGTGCAATAACAAACATGTAAAAACAAATGTGTTTGGATGGCTTATTGAATTCTCCCCAAAACATCGAGAATGTCTTTAAATGTTTGTTCCATCACATGGATTCTTTGTTTAATTAGGTCCAGTTCCGTGCTACATTCCATCACTTGCTGGATGAGGCGGAGGGCACTGTCAGCAGAGAACCGTGTACTATCCTTCACAACATTTATATCCCCTAAAAACAAAAAACAAAAGGTATTATAACTCTGCAGGCCTACATCTCTTACCTGAAGCTGGGGTGACAGATACTGACCTGTTGTGGTGACCAGATCCACAACGTCATCCACCTCTCCTTCCTGCACTTCTCCTTCCTCCACCTCAACTTCCTGCACATCTTTCGGTTGTGGGTCTTTGGGAGTTTGGGGTTGCTTGGAAGTTGTGGGGTGCATGTGCTCCCTGGAGTGTTCTCCTCCCAGTCTTCTCTCCCCTATGAGAATCAAACAAAAGGTCTATTTATCACACTGTAAATCTCAATGTTAAAATAAAAACAGGCTAAATTGCTTGGAAGTGTGGTACAAGTGTGTGTTTGGGCGGAATTTAAAGAAGAATGCATTATTTATGACCAAGAATATGTTTAGTATTCACCTTTGGATGTAATTTATTTGACATGGAGGCACCACAAAAATTCACTGATGCACCTGTGTGGGACACCCAAAAAAGGCGGGTCTGGTGGCCCACACTATAGTGCTCCAAAGTACAGATGTGGAAGCAGCTGCTGAGTGTCGTCTCCTTTACACTGATAAAAGTTTGCATTTCATTCTCTTTACAAACACATCATCTAGCCTAAAAATTTCGCCACAATATTTGACCAAAAATGGCAGATGTCTAATTACTTTTGTGGCTATAAAATAAGCCAAAACCGCGGATAGTGGCCGAACGAAGTGTCTGTAACGTAACGAACGATTACTGTGCCCAACCAAGTTCAAAATATTACATTTTAGAAGGGAGTCCAATATGAGAAACCAAAATAAGGAGCAACATGTAAGTTTAGAAAAAGATTAATAGCAGAAAAGTCTACATTTTACTTACTTTTAGCGAGCATTCTCTTTATGCTCCTCAACTGCTCTGGCTCCCTCAGTTTGAGGTCTGACCACCTCTTTCTGAGCTGCTCATTTGAGCGTTTCACCCCGAAATTCGTCTTCAGACTCTTCACGACTTTAGTGAGGATTTTGGCCTTCCTTCTATTTGGTTTGCTATACGGCCCATGCTTTGCATCATAATCAGACTTGAGCAAGATGTCCACCATCTCCGCCATATCCGCCAAAGACATATTCGATGCCTTGAATCTCCTCCTTGACGTTTCCTCGGTCTCCGGGCTTGTCTCCTCCTCGTTAGTTGCGGAATTATCAGACACCTGCTGTAACTCCGCCATATCTGTCTGCGCGCCGAAAGAGAAGGGGCGGGGAAAAGATGTTAGAACGTCATGGGCGGGCGACGTGTGCGGAGCGACGTGTTCGAAATTTGACGCATGCGTGGTGTGTATATAGCAAACACACATGTGACTATAGTACGTTCGGTGTGCGGAGAGAGGAGTTCAAGTGACGGACGTGCGAACGAAGGTATGTGATTTTGTGACTTGTACAAATTGTTGGCCTATACTGTCTTGAGAATGTTGGAGGATATATATGGTGACTAGGATGTTAAGGAGGTTAGACTGTTTGCCTCACATTAGTTATATATCATTTATTTAACTTGCAGATACAATATGAATGTCTTTATAAGCGACAAGGATTTCCTGGCGGAATTTATTGACCAGGTAAGGGAGCTGCCCGCTCTGTGGGAGACGAAAAACCCCATCCATAAAAAAAGAGGGGTGAGAAAAGCAGCGCTGGAGAAGCTGCTCCCATTTGTGCATACCAAGGTGCCCACAGCCACAGCAAAACAGGTGGACACTAAAATTGGGAGCTTGAGAGGTACCTACAGGACTGAACGCTCTAAGGTGCTGGCTTCTCAGAGGTCAGGAGCAGCAGCAGGTGATGTTTATGTCCCGATTTTGTGGTACTACAACAGGATGTCCTTCCTGGATGACCACATTGAGACAAGGCCATCACTCTCCACTCTTCCCCCCAGACTTCCCTGCAGCCAACCTGAGCCTTCTCTGGAGCAAGAGGAGGCAGTCATCCTGGATGATCCTGATTTGGCCATCTGGAGCCAAGTATAGTATTAACTGAAAATGTATTGGGATAAACTTAATGTTTGACAAATATGTCAAGATGACAAACATAAAATATTTTGGATTCCACAAGTGAAATCAAGATCTGTAGACATTAGTCTGCACTTAATTGGGTGCTAAATAGTCAATCTGATGTAGTGGTAAATTTAAAGCAAGGATTTATGGATTTACATTCTAATTGCTTCAATCAGGATTACAAAGTTTGATGCAAAGATTAAACCAACATATTAAACTATGTCCCTTTTTCATACACAGGATGAAATCAGCCAGGAGGAGGGTCTGGAAACTGTCAGGCAGGAGGAGGAAGGGCCCAGTGGCAGCCAGGAGGTGGCAGGGCCCAGTGGCAGCCAGGAGGTGGCAGGGCCCAGTGGCAGCCAGGAGGTGGCAGGGCCCAGTGACAGACAGGAGGTGGCAGGGCCCAGTGGCAGACAGGAGGTGGCAGGGCAAAGGAGAAGCACCAGATCCCAGGTGCCTCCCATCCGGCTTCCCAAAAGAGGCAGGAGGGACAGGAGCACGAGTGAGGCAGCAATGGCCCTTATTCGTGAGGCCCATGCCACCCTCCAGGAGCCCACATCCCCTGAAGAGGCCATTGCCGGCCTAGTGGAGGCTAAGTTCAAGGTGATGAGCATGGAGCAATGCCTCCTATGCGAGCCCCTGCTCATCACCTTGCTCAACAAGGGGGTGATGGAGAAAATTACCCCCAATACCGCCATATGTGAGGTGGCACAACTGACCCAACCTCAACCTCCACCTCCCCCTTCTTCTTCTGCCCCACCCCCTTCTGCTACACCTCCCCCTTCTTCTTCTGCCCCACCCCCTTCTGCTACACCTCCACCTTCTTCTGCCCCACCCCCTTCTGCTACACCTCCACCTTCTTCTTCTGCCCCACCCCCTTCTGCTACACCTCCACCTTCTTCTTCTGCCCCACCCCCTTCTGCTACACCTCCACCTTCTTCTTCTGCCCCACCCCCTTCTGCTACACCTCCACCTTCTTCTTCTGCCCCACCCCCTTCTGCTACACCTCCACCTTCTTCTTCTGCCCCACCCCCTTCTGCTACATCTCCTCCTCCTCCTCCTGACAGGAGTACCCCTCCAGTGGCCCAGCCTCCAGCCAAACGAAGAAGGAAGGCTGCAGGGAAGGCTTCAGGGAAGGTTGCAGGGAAGGTTGCCAGGAAGAAGAGGAAGTGATGGCCTTGCTTCATTGTGGTCGGACAGAAGGCAGCCTGTTGTAGTACCACACACTTGGGACATATATATCACCTGCTGCTGTTCCTGACCTCTGGGAGGCCAGCATCAGATTGTGTTCAGAAATGTTGGCCTTCTCAAGCTCCCAATTTTAGGGTCCACACAGGGTTGCTGTGTGCTCTGGGGTCCCTGGGATGCACAAATGGCAGCAGGTTCTCCAGCGCTGCCTTCTCTTTATTTTATTTTGAAACATGAATAAATGTGATTTTTGTTTAAGTTCATACTTGACTATGTGTATTTGTAAAAATTAAAAATCTAGCTTTGGAGTAAGCAGATACATTTGACTGACAAAAAAAGGGACAGATAACAACCCCCCAAAAGAATAACTAAATCTGATTTGCAAAAAAAGATGGTGGAAAATTTAACTAATATAGATTCCAAAATTAAATGGGAGATCACTATCAAAACATTGCGAAATTATAATTAACATCATTTTGAAAAATATAACAATTTAAATTATTCCGAAAAACTTGCACGATATAATACACATAAATCTTCTTAAGAGCAGCATGAAAAAGGTTAAAAAAAAATAGTCATAACTCGGTGTGAATATCAGCAGCAAAAGAAGGTCACTCGTTTTGATTAATGTAACATTCTAACGAAGATTTCAATGCAGAACATTTAAACGATGCAATAATTTGGAGCGTGACGAATGTGCGCTCTCCATTACGAAGGCTTGTTTTACCAGAAGATGCGCTCCCGTCTCATAGTTGCTTGTGAGCATGCGCGCTTTTGGAAGAGTCGTAAAAGCATACACACGAACCATTTTCTCGTCACAAAACAGGCCGACGAGAAACACGACGAGGAAATCTGGAATCCTGACGAGAAAATAGAGAGCAGGTTCTCTATTTTCTCGTCAAGATTCTCTGCAATTTTCTCGTCGTAAAACCATACACACGAACGTTTTTCTCGACAAAAAAGCTCTCGCGGCACTTTTCTTGACGGTTTTGGACGAGAAAATCGGTCGTGTGTACGAGGCTTCAGAGTCGCATTAAAAGTTTCCCCCCATGAGTTC
This sequence comes from Rana muscosa, assembly GCA_029206835.1. NCBI lineage: Eukaryota > Metazoa > Chordata > Amphibia > Anura > Ranidae > Rana > Rana muscosa. The sequence goes on along the minus strand of CM055116.1, from coordinate 457,687,358 downwards.
CATTCATATCTATGCAACTTCACTCATGTTCACATACTGTTGCTCTGAATTGACATGTCAAATTGCAGGCCAAATCGGCGCCTATTGACGGCAATAGAACTGTCCGAATTGGTGCGACGCCACACAGATTCCCAAAAGTAGTTCCTACACTACTTTGGGCGACTTCAGGAGGCGATTTCTTACCTCCCAACTTTTTGAGATGGGTATAAGGGACACCTATTAGCAAAAGTATGTAGGCATAGGACACACCTCCTAAAACACCTTCTTAAAGGAGAATTATTCAAAAAAAAAAAATATTAGTTAAACCCCCAAGTGCTTTTTTTTTTAAACAATAATATTCCTTTAGATTGGCTTTGGGAATTTACAAATAAAGCAATTTAGAAATTAGATGAAAGGTTTAGCGCTGGGAAACCCTTTTTGAAAGATAAAAATTGCATTTTATATAAAACTATACAGATTAGAACAAAATGAGGAGGAAAGAGGGACAGAGGGACTTTGTTCCAAATCAGGGACAGTTGAGACCTATGTGATTTCACTAGACATTTGTGCAGGAAAGTGCACTGATGTCTCTGAAATCGCTCACATAGTCAGGCTGAGGCCCCTTTCAAACTTGAGCGACTTTTCCTGCAACTTTGATTTTCAATGTATACCATTTATATCTGTGCAACTTCAAGTCACACCGACTTCAAAGTAGTCCCTGTACTACTTTGGTCTGACTTTGATACGAGTTGAGTTTCATAGACCTTAAGTTTACACAGGCATTCAGTGGCGTCTCCAGATTTCATATTTAGGGGGGGCACATGGGGGGGACAAGGACAAAAGTAGGGGGGCCAACTAAAATGCAATTATATATATGTAGCGCTACCCCCAGTTAAGAGAGCCGCTGAATTTGTTTCGGGCCCTGAATACAGCACCACCAACCCCCGGCAATCTACTCGACCCACTCTGGCACAGTTAGTCTAAGGGTTGTTATCTTATCACAATCTAGCAATATATGCACAATGATAACACACTGAGGGCGAAGTGTTAAAGTATAACTAGTTTACTTCTGTGTAAAAGGCATAGATTAACACATAACACATATATTGTCTTCAGAGCCCTGCAATGGTAAATATAGTACACACTGAGGATGCTGGCGATTACGCGCCAAGTGCAGCTATCCCTATCTATGCGCCCTTATGGCGCAGCAACAAAAGTTCTAACTCCTGGTCAGGCCTGACTCAGATATAACTTAGTCTCTTGGGGAACAATTTCTTCGCATGCAGCTTGAACGGTGGTGCACATATAGAAAGAAACATTATTTGTAATCCACACGATAAGTAATAGAAGAACACTTCACCGGAGACTACACGACCCAGTTCTGTTACTAGTCTCCGGTGGAACAACAGATAAAACTTGGTGGGCCAAGGCAGTCTCTAGGCCTAATCAGAGTAAAGTATTTTGTTGGATTGAGCAGGTGCTCGCTCACCACTCCGGACGCAATCCCAGTCCGGGACTTCCACCGACTGTGTCTCCGGTCCAACTGATGTCAGCAACTTGGAGAAGTCGGATGCCACCCAGGCTCGCAGTGGGGTGGAAGGCTCTCTAGAAGTTGTGCAAGGCCCTGGCTTCAGGCCCTGTACTGCCGCAGATCCGCACGGGAAGACCTGTTGATAGCAGCGAGGTGTCCAAAGAGGCCGAGCACAGCCTCGCCCTCCTCTTATATAGTCCCACCCATGAGTCTCTGCGTGGCGAAAATGCACCCTGGGTGCCAAACGGGGTTATGGGTAACGTAGTCCCGGGGCCTTAAAGGAGACCCCGCTACATATATATATATCTATCCTGGGGCCCTTTATTACGATCCCACAACGGGCCCTTTCACATGTTCTGCAGTGAGCTCCCTTTCTACTATACTGGGGACCCCCAGGGTGGCAGAAAACAAGAGATATATGTCACCAGTACACCAAGAAAATATAAGGGACCAAAGCAGTGGGAGAACTATCAGGGTTGCAAAGGTTGTCTTGCCACCGGGCCCTGGTGTTCTGCCACTGTGGGGTTCCACAGCTGTCCTGTCCCTGCTATTGACAGCACTGGTCTGGCATATGTCTCCTTGGCAGCGGTGGCAGTCTATTAGGACCTAGTGCTGGTGACATTATGGGTGCATGCAGGGGAAGGCTGGCACTATTGGTTATAGAGAGCCGAGCCCCCAGCTGGTCACCTAGCAGCAGTAATGCTGTATAACCTTCTCTGTTGACATGCTGATCGGGATGTGATCCTGGTGATGCTCCCAGTCAGATCTAATAAACACAGTATTTATTAGCATCAAGAGTACAACCACGTATATATAATCAACCGTATGTTCAGCAGCCATGTGGGCTCTATGCCTGTAAAGTGTGGGCTTTGATCAATAAAATCACTGATATTTAACACTAGGATTTGACTAGGAGCATCACCTGGATTGCATCACGATCAGCATGTCAGAGAAGGCTCCACTGCTGCTAAGCAACCTGCAGGGAGCTCAACTGTCTACAACCAATAGAGATGGGCTCGGGTGTGTTTAAAATCCCACATGCCTGATCCCGCCAGGAAGTTGACACTCCACAGTGCTAATCACAGCCAGTGAGACATTTCCTGATCTGTGCCGCTGCGGAAATGTCTCACTGCCTGTGATTAGCGCTGTGCAGTGTGGGCTTCCTGGCAGGCTCTGGCATGTGGAATTTTAAACATGCCCAGCCCATCTCTAACAACAAATTGTGCTGGCCCTCCTGTACATCAGCCCCATAAAGTAACCAGCACTGGGTTCCAATGTGCTGCCGCCACTGCCATGGAGACAGAGACCAGCGCTGTGAATAGCCGGGACAGGACAGCAACTCTGGTTCCCGCGCTACCATGTGGAATAATATAGTAAGAATGTGGAACTGCTGCAGGCACCGAAAAGGGTCAATTCAACCTCTTAATGTGAGATTGCGCAGGGGGGGGGGGGGGGGTGCTGCACTGCTACTAGTGATAGAATCAAATAGTAAAATTAGATAACTGATATCACCAGAATGGGAGTGCAACAGACAACAGATTGCTAAACGCATGAATGCTAAACGCATAAACATAAATCCAAAAAACAATAATAACAAAGTGCAGCATGCATATGAAACTCAGAATCTGGAATATACATAAATATCCATAGGGGCTGTGCAAAATGGCAAAATAAATGTGCAAAGTCCAATATGTAATCCTGTGCAAAGTGCAAAACAAACACTAGGTGCAACTGTGCAAAGCAAAATATAAAAATGTCCAATCTGTAATAAATAGTGCAAAGTCCAAAAACTATGTGCAAAATCGCAATCAAATTGCGAGCATAGCAATCTGATATTCTTTCTTCAGTGTGCAAACAGATTCCATGTGCAAAAGTGCTGGAGAGGTGTAACAGTCTCCTCTTCGTGCAAAGGACACACCAGTGAGAGTGGCCTCTTACCTTGCGGTAAAAGGACAACCGCATATATGTGTATATATATCACAGGGGTGGCTGCTCCTCCCTTTTGATCCTGGACCAGATGTGGGTCTTGGGCTTTAGTCTTTGTCACTCAGTGGGATGAATAGGCACACAGCTAGATGTAAGCAGACGAGCTCGCTGCTCGTAGGAGATAAGTGTTGTGTTTATATGTATTATGTAAGTACCCTTAACTGTTGATATAATAAAAAAACGCTGTTGGTTTTAAACATACTACACTATTTGGGACCCCATTTCTTTATTAAATCCTTGCTGCCACCCTGTGATATATATATACGCATATATGCGGTTGTCCTTTTACCGCAAGGTAAGGGGCCACTCTCACTGGTGTGTCCTTTGCACGAAGAGGAGACTGTTGCACTTTTGCACATGGAATCTGTTTGCACACTGAAGAAAGAATATCAGTTGTATGTTTATGCGTTTAGCATTCGTGCGTTTAGCAATCTGTTGCACTCCCATTCTGGTGATATCAGTTATTTAATTTTACTATTTGATTCTAAAGCCCCGTACACACGATCGGATAACCTATGGATTTTCGTCCGATGGATTTGTCCATCGGAAATCCGATGAAACTGTTTTTCATCAGTCTTGGCCACCCACCATCAGTCAAAAAACTGACCGTTCCAAACGCGGTGACGTAAAACACTCTGATGAGCCGAGAAAAATTAAGTTTAATGCTTCTGAGCATGCGTCGACTTGATTCTGAGCATGGGTGGGTTTTTTAACCGATGGACTTGCCCATAGACGATCAGAAATTCCCATCGGTTTTTTATCCATCGGAAAATTTTAAAACAAGTTCTATTTTTTACAACCGATGGAAAAAAGACCGATGGGTACCATACACGATTGGTTGGTCTGATGAAAACCATCCATCGGACGGTTTTCATCAGTCAAACCGATCGTGTGTACGGGGCTTATCACTAGTGCAACTCTGGTTGTTCCAGCACTGGTCCACACTGGGAACATTCCCCCATCCACCTATAATGTGTAGATGGGGGAATTGGATAATTTCTTTTTTTTTTCATTCAACCTAATAGTTGAATGAAAAAAAGTGATCAATGTATGGGCTACATAAGAGCTAAGACCAGCCATAGACAGTTTAAATCATCTCAGCTGGTTCAGCAGGAACTGGCTGAGATTTGAAGCATTAATGAGCAGATTCTCTTATGATTATCACTAGTGGTTGCTATGGCCATAGTGATAATCACTGTTTGTCGGGAGAATACAATTGCTGGGCAGGAGGGATATTCCCCTGTCAGCACTGTCTGTGTTGATGGGGGAATCATGCAAGTTTCTTTCCTGCAATCTGTGGATGCATAACTGAAAGTGAAAGTAAATTGTGAATGTCTTGAAAGAACAGGAGAGGGGGAGGGAGACAGATGGGGGAGAGAAGGGATGGAGATAATGCAGTTCAGTGATTAGTGTGTAGATGGGGTGGAACAACTGTAAAAACAATTAGTGTCTCCTACCAGGCGTTTGGTTCCATTATTCAATAGAGCCAGGTTATCTTCAAAAAGGTTATTTTATTCTTCAGAAAGACAAGCAAAAGACAATGCTTACATAATGACAGCTGGTAACACATGGTAAGTTCGTAGCTACAAAACGAGGAATGAGGAATCACATTGTATGATGGTATATCTTCGAGCAGGGTCGCCTGACCTTCCATAGTGAATGGTCACTTCTCCAGTATCTTTCTTCAGGCCCCATCGCCCGACATTCCTAACTCATGTTCAAAACCCTTGGTTCTTATACAGTTTAATTATGTTATGTCAGCATTATTTACATTTAGAATCGTTCCAAAGAAGGTAGCATTAACTGTCCTACAGAAGTAACACCCACTTGTGTATATTAAGTAACATAACTGCACCCATTGTCCTGACATAGTTCCTTAGAATAGCTATTACATACACAGCAAATGTCCTTTTGTCTGTCCTCAGCAACCTTCAAATTTAACATGTTTCAATAAAGAGTACAGAAACTTTTATCACTTAAAATAGTAATAAATTCAATATCTAACACAGTGTACTACAGTCTGCAGAGCACACACTTACCCACGGTCCAGGCTAGAATCTCAGGCATCATTCACACACAGCCAGGAATGCTGCTGATTTTCATATTTCCCGCCCACACATCCCCTCTCTTCAGATACAGCACGCCGGGATAGTGTGGGCGGGACTGGAAGGAGGAGGAGGAGCTGTATTCCTCCCTGCTCATATGTGAGGAGAGTGGGGGGGTGGCTGGACTCGCGCTGGGCTGTGAAAGAGTGTCATAGACTGACACTCGCCTCAGCTTGCAGTCACCACTCTTGGAATTTACAGGCTGGTTCTCCTGTCCTAAGGACGGGAGAAATCAGTCTGTTTTTTCAGTAACTGAGATGAAGGCTTGGGAGCCCCTCCCCCCCCACAGTGCTCGTGGGGTCCTTCCTGCCACTCGCTCTTCTCCGTGCCAATGAGGATGCAGGGGAAGGAGCAGATTGGGCGGCAGTGGTTGTGTGAGCGTGCGCATTATGCAGTGTCAGTGAGCAGAGGGAGAGGGGAGGAATCCCCCGCAGGAGAGACTGTGTTACTCCAGCGGCGGCCCGAGCAAAATACAAAAAATGCAAAAAAAAAAATTTTTTTTTGGGGGGGCACATGGTGGGGCACAGCATAATGTTGGGGGGGCAGGGCCCCCTCTGGCCCCCCCTAGGGATGCCATTGCAGGCATTCCCTGAAATCACGGAAAAATTACAGACGGAAATTTGCGCGCCTTTCCCTGTGACTCCTGCGTCCATAGACCTCAAGATTGCACAGGCATTGCTTAAAGTCGCATCAAAATTGCACAACTTTCAGGTCGCACAAGTGTGAAAGGGGCCTAAGTCACTGTGCTGAGTACTATTATACCTAGAAAATAAAGTAGTCCCACCATCAAACACTAGTAAACGTATGTTCTCAATATAATTGTGCTCAAATTGCTGAAAATCACACAGATGGTATCGCCTACTGAAAGCTTACATTGTACTCAGCAGCATATGCTGAAAAGAGGCGAACGCCTATTAGCCAATGCCACATCAGCATGAGCATGGTTGTTACTATAATATTATTGCCTGAAATGCAAAACATTATTGTATAGAATTAAACATTAGTAAATGTATTTTCTCTGTAGGTATGTGCTCAGCTCTGTAGCATAGTGGTATTCCCTGCTGCTCTCAAAGGTTTAAGCCATGAGTTCAAGTCCTACTGACGGCATCATGTGCATTTTACTCAGCAGCATATTTCTTCCGTTGCTGTGTTCTTCCGCGCAGTCGGTTACCCGCTAATAAAAAAAAGCCGCTCTTCTTCTGTGGCGGTCTTCCTCCGCTGTGTTCTCACCTGCTGTGTGGTGTCTCTTACTATAGCTATGAGTAAACACTGAATAGAGTGTGAAACGCATCAGCTGTCCTAGGTTCATGCTGTTATTTGTAGTGCCTGTTTCCTTTTAATAAAACTATGTTGGATTGGAGTGCGGCTGTCCTCATCAATTTCATTTCTACTGCCATGTGCATTGCCGGCACCCTCGGTCTCTGAGAGTAAGACCTTACCAAGCCATACCTGCCTTGAGCGGCAATTTTTGTTTATCATTTTTTTTTATTAGCCTGCAACCGACTGCGCGGAAGAACACAGCAGCGGGAGAAGACGGCGGTGGCAGGAGAGACGGCTTGGGGAGAAGAAACATCACACACTAGCAGATGTTTGTGCTACGCTCAATAGGCTAGTGGTCAGTACTTCTACCTTGAAAAACTCAGGCTTTAAAGCACTCATGGGTTCAAATCCCACAGAGAGATACTAAAAGATTGAATTGGTGAAAAAAAGGCAATTAGCCAAAGCAGCATATGCTGAAAATAGGTGAATGCCAATTAGCCAATGCACTTTTATTCAATAATATTATGGTGTGGAATTCCAAACATCACACACTAGCTAATGGGCAGTTTACATTTCTTTGTTTATTTTAATTTGCTTGTGCAAAAAATAAACATAGCTGTTGGATAGTTGGTTGGCTGGTATTTGAACTTGTACCATAAGAGCTGTGGAGACATCTGAGCAGACCACTAAGCCATTGTGCTACAAGACCTGCATAATAGTGTAGTATAATTAAAGAATGAACATAAATAATTACCGCTTTATAGCCACCTAAATTTAAAAAAAAAAATGAAAAAAACAACATACAACAAATAGGTAACCTAAATGTTTAATACATGTAACTTTACAGAATAGCAGACATTACTATGTAATAATCATTCATATCTGCATTCGTTAGCAAAAGAAGGAAAAAAACTAGGAATACTAATTGCAATATACATCAATAGATGAACACGAGGTAGAGCACATCTCACATAAAAATGTTTCTTTCACATACATGGATCATGGTTACAGTGCAGTGCTATATAATAACTTAGTAGAAATTGGCAATTGCATGTACGCGGATTCGCTAATTAGCGCTGATTCCATATTTACTAATAGGAACAAGAATGATGAGGATAGCCGCACTCCAATCCAACGTAGTTTATTCAAAAAGAAACAGGCACTACAAATAACAGCATGAACCCAGGACAGTGTTCAATGTTTACTCATCATTACTACAGTTGTCAAGAAGCTATGAGTAAACACTGAATTAGAGTGTAAAAACGCATCAGCTGTCCTGGGTTCATGCTGTTATTTGTAGTGCCTGTTTCTTTTTGAATAAATTACGTATCCTCATCATTCTTGTTCCTATTGCTATGTGCATTTCCAGCACCCTCGGTCTCTGAGAGAAGGATCTTACCAAACGAATCCTACCTAGAGCGGCAATTTCTGTCTTTCCGTGTTTACTAACACTTGTTTGCTGCTAATAGCGCGCTTTTTCATTCGCAAATTTGCGCATTTAATTTTTAATTGGCTAAAATGGGAGCTATTATTTGCAATAGTGCTCAGTACTTCCTGGAGTTATAGTAAATGACCCCCTATGTGTCAGCAATATCAAAACGTAAAATGGAAACTCCCATAAGCAGACACATGGGATTGTACCACAATCACAACTTAAAGATGATTGGGTTTTTTGCCTTAGAACACATCCCCCCACATGACAGGGGTGATGATATCGATAAACAACTCTTAAAATTAGAGGCAAAATAGATTTATCTTTTACAAGCTACCAGATATCCAGGCCTCAATGAAGGTATCAGCTATAAGCCGTTCCTGTAATTCTGTCAGATTTAAGCGAGTATAGCTTTCCTTGCCCACGGTACTATAGCTATAAACACATTATGCACCAATTTGCTACCTTATTCTACATCTACCCCCTTCCCCCCACTTCTATCTCCACATTTCTGTATTTCACGGATGCTGCCTGTCTACTTTGGAACAGATTGCTAGCCACGGTTGGGGTTTGACATCGAACCCCTTCCTATTCCCTTTAATATGAAAAGATATATGCAATGAAAACAGCTATTTTTGTTTGAATGTACAATTTTAATGCATTGTTTATAATATTATTGTAATAGGACTTTTTGTTTTATGCTGCATCTATGTGGTTAATGAGACTTTTGGATTATTAGGCCATAATCATATGTAGCGGGGTGCCACTTTGCAGTGTGGTTATAAGACTATTGTTGTATTGAGAATGAACCCAGCTCCCTCCGGAGTCTCTTCTATGACATTGCAGCAACTGTTTTGTTTGACTGTATGGAACGGTGCATTATGGAACTTATAGTGCAGGGAGAAAGAGACTCCATTGCCATGGGTAACAAACAGACTACAATACCCACAGTGCAGCTGTACTACCAGAGTGCATTGCATCATCGCACCGCCTTCTGGGGGAAATTACTTAAAGGAAGGGAGGAGTTACTCTCGCTCTCTCTGGACATCACCTTCTATCAAGCAGGAAGCCTGCGTTGAGGCCTGCTGCCTGAGTGTCTAGGCCGGAAAGCCTGGGCCTACAGTTGTCAAGAAGGATCACTCAGCCCAAGTAGGGATCCTTTTCCGTGTGTCCAACTCTCGCTCCACAGAGACCGGAGTCGTCCATCTACCGACACCTTGTGCGGCTGTGTGAGGGACCGGAGACTGCAAGTTGCGGAGAGACCGTGGACCGGAACACCGACAGCGGAACGTACCAGGGGGACGAGGCCTGCTTTGGTGAGGGGGCACCTGCCCAATATTGACTAACTGTTACGTAGGAAGGTGACTCTTAAAGACTCGCCAGTATTACTTGGAGTTGTGCGTCACTAGCCAGGACATATTGCATCTCGCAGTGACCGCGTGTTTAAGGGATTGGCGCTAGAGGAGCCAGTGAGTTATATATCCTCAGAACCATTGTGGATGTTTGTTCTTTGCCCTTTCATAACCTTATGGATTACAAATGTTTGATGTGCACCAACTGATGCTAGCGAAGACTCTGACTGCTGGAAGGAACTTTGTACCGGACTCAGTCAGGCCTGTTTTGCACAGATAGTTATTGGGACATGTGCATAATATTGCCCATTAGGGGGAGCTCGTGAGCATACCGCCTAAATATATAAGTGTACACTAGAATTGTGATTACTTATTTAACTGTTTCTACTTATAATTCCTTACAGTACCATTGACGCTTGCAGGGCCCTGTAAGAGTCAACTGTATGTGTTAACTCTGTTTACTTTATTTTTTCTACCAAGTAAAATTTACTCTTGGTTAAGCAGAATTCTGTGTGGAGTTTATCTATTACCCTGTTGGATAAGGGGCCATTACAAGGTAACAACTTTATTTACAATTTTATTACTGTGTGATATTATTGTGTTTCCCAATTACCAGTGGGTTCCACAATCTCTGTGTAGACCAGTTGTGCCAAAGGAGGGTTCAAGTCAAATTCCTGGGGTTGATAGCCAGAGTACAGACCCAAAAACAAAACCAGCAGCTCCTTCGAGGGTAGTGCTACACGTGGGGGCTTATCCGGGATTTACTGTACTCTGCAATCAAGCCCCACCCCATTGGTGCCAACGTGGACCCTTTCACTGTGGTCCAGTGGTGCGAAGCGGTAGGCGCTCGCTCAGACGCGAGTATAGCAATTGAGCTCCCTGGTGAGGACTGGGAAGAGGAAGAAGTTGATAAAATTGTAAAGACATTATCCCCAAATAGGAAACCATGGGTGATTGGTCTCAGGCCGGATCAAGGGACCTCTCGCACCCATGCACTGTTGGAGTGGAGAGAGGGAGTACCTGAGAGTTTCAGAGGAAAGAGCGTGCAATTGGGGAACAAGACAAAGTTTTACATAGTACACCCAAGAGCTCTAAGTGGGGAGTCCCCCGGTACTAGTCAGGAAGAGCCAGCTAGAGGAACAGGAACCTCCTCAGCACCCCTGACCACGATTGGTCCAGAACTCCTTAACGCTTTGGGAGACTTTGTGTCAAAGTTGCAGAAGAACAACACAGTATGTGTGGAAGCTGGACACAGGAAACTGAGGATCTTCTCAGGGAGACAGCCTGTGCCGGCTGGGGAAGAAGAATTTGATGCCTGGATAGAGCAAGCCATGCAAGCTCTAGAAGGATGAGAACTGCCAGAGGCCCAAAAGAAGCAGCATATAAATGAGAACTTAAGAGGAGCCGCTGCGGAAGCTGTCAGGAACTTAAGGTTCAGTAATGCCGCTTGTACAGCCTACGACTATTTGGTCATGTTACAAGAACAGTTCGGGCAACTGGAGAAGGCCGTTGATTTTATCTATCAGTTTGAACACACTCTGTCAGGAAAGGTTCCATCCGCTGGTGGCATTTATTATTTATCTTGTAGTACTGTGGTCCACCAGCAGGTGTCTCCTGGCAGTTTGTAACTGTCAGGAGAATCTTTCCCTGCTGGTGTTGTATTATCTTTTGGACGCAGTACTGGTTTCCACCAGCGGATGGATCCTGGCAGTGTGGAGCAGACTGCCCTCCCTCCGATCAGGTGTGACCTGAAGCTAATCAGGCATTCCTATAAATACCCGGCAGGTGTATACACACACTGCCCTGGTATCGTCCTTGTGCCCTGACCTGTAGCCTGTCTGCTTGAACCTTGATCCATGTATCCTGATCCCTGTAACCTGAACCTGTAACCTGATCCTGAACCTATTATGTCCGTCCTAATCCCTGATCCCTGCTCTGCAGCCTGGTTGCCCCCTGCTTGATCCTGTCTCCCTGTCCTGATCCATCCTTACCCCATCTGCTGATCCCCCTGTGTATGACCTCGGCCTGGCCCTGTTTATGATTCTGGTTTCCCCATTACTTGTACATATTTGTCTGTTAGGCCTCGTACACACGGCGAGATTCTCGTTGAAAAAAACATGTCGTTTTTTTCGACGAGATTCTTGGACAAGAAACTTGTCCCGGCCGAGTGTACACACGCTCGTTTCAAAGAACCCGCGGTTCTTTGAAAGGAGTGTACGCGGTGACGTCATCGACTACGTCGAGCATGCGCTCGTCACATTCGATGCCGTCGCCGCCATCTTGGTATACCCTACGTATGCCTAGGAAGCTACCGCGCATGCGTCAAATTCATTTCGAACATGCGCGGGCTTCCGGGCGGACAGGTAAGTGTACACACACTCACTTTTCTCGTCGAGAAACATGCCGAGGAGAATCTCGACGAGAAAATAGAAAGCAGGTTCTCTATTTTCTCGTCGAGGTTTCTTGTCGGTTTTCTCGACGAGAAACCCGCTAGCAGCGTACACACGACCGATTTACTCGGCAAGACCTCTCTGCCAGCAAGTTTCTTGCTGGTTCTTGCCGAGAAAATCGGTCGTGTGTACGAGGCCTTACTGTTAATAATTGTGGGTTCTGTTTGGTATTGGTTGTTGTGCACTGTGTGGTATTGGAGGTGGTTATATATATATTATTTCACTTATCTTTAATAAATCTTTATATTTCACTTATACGTGTTTGGTGTTCCTCTGTTGCTAGCTGCACAGTTCTGGTCACACTTGGTACGTGACAGTATACCAGGGCCATTAATGATCAGAAGTAGCTGCACAGAGGACCCATTTTGGTTCTGTTACTCTGCTAAAATGAACTCTGATATGATTCCTTATTATACTCTGCTGGCGTCAGAGAGTGGTGAATATCTCCGTCAGGACACTGAGGCTGGGTTCACACTGATACGACACGACATTCATCCGACTTTCATCCTACTTTGCTCTGCGACATCAGTCCTACATTGATCCTACATTGGTCCGACATCCATCCGACATTCATGAACAGGATACTACTTTGATCCGACATTGTGCTAGTCTGACTTGTCCTTTGACCAATCAAAACAATCCCAGGGTGAGATAAATTCCTTTTACTGCTGCTGTAATCACCATGTCGGATGTCAAATGTCGGATGGTTAGGACAAGGATCCTACTTTGATCCGACTTCAATGATATTCAATGGGCTGAAGTAGGATCAAAGTCGGACAGAAGTAGTACAGGGAGCATTTTTAATGTCGGACCGACTTGTGTCGGACCAGTTAAGACGGCTCTCATAGGGATTCATTGATTTTCACACGTCATGCGACATGAGCTCCTAATGTCGGAGCGTTTGTCGGACAAGTGTGAACCAGGCCTCAAAGAGTGAACCAGTGATCAGCTGCTAGAGATTATTCGTTTAGCTCACTCCTGGGTTGATCAGGGCTGTATGATGTTTGGGGATGTTCAACCTTTAATTAAAATCTGCACAGAGCTGGCTTTGCCTTGTATCCCAGAGGGCCATGATGATTTTTCTCCCCCCTTTAATGTTAATCAGGTCGTATCTTTGGTTTGGCTTCTGGAGGATGACTCCCCATACTTTTTTGAACATTACACAGCTTGTTCCCAACAGAAAATAATAGAGTGTGTTGATTGTGTACAATCCCTTGTCAGACAGGCAGAATGTAAACTGCAGTTTGTGCAGCCACTACTCTCAGCATGGTCTGATATTTTGCAATCGGCCCCAGCCAGCCCACAAAAAAACATCTCTGCTGCCAGACACCTGCCTGCCCAAGAGTCTATTTCTCCATCACCCATGGCAACCCCAGTCGCAGTTCAGTACACACTACTTTCCACCAGGTATCAATATCCAGTCCCTGCTCCCTGCACCTATCCTGCATTCAACCCACCTGCCTCTTCTCAGCTGCCTGCAAGCCCACAAGAACCTCCTCCAGCCACTGTCCCCGTATCCCTGCCATATTCTTCCATTTGCTCGATTCCATCTTTTCCATATACTCCCCCCGTTATGTGCAAACCTGCAGTGACCAAATCTAAAAAGAAGCGGAAGTACCGTATTTTTCGGACTATAAGACGCACTTTTTCCCCCCAGAAATATGGGGGAAAATGTCCCTGCGTCTTATGGTCCGAATACATAACAGGGGCCCCGCCCCCCGCCGTCGCTGGCACCGCCCCTGCCATCTGCTCACAGCCTCTGGAATCCCCCGACCGCCGCCACTGGCTCCGCCCCCCGCTGCAGTTTCAGGGGCTTTGCGAATCGAATTAGAGCCGCTCTCTCTCTCTCTTTCTCTTTTGCTTACAGAAAGGGAGGGGGGCGGCGGGGGATATCCGCAGCTCTCCTCTCCCTGTCACAGCGCCGCTGCCGAGTTCTCTGGCAAATAGAGCAGCGGCGCTGTGACAGGGAGAGGAGAGCTGCGGGCTGTCTGTATATCTCCCCCGCCACCCCCTTCCCTTTCTGTAAGGAGAAGAGAAAGAGAGAGCGGCTCTAATTGGATTTGCTGGGTCGCCACCCAGCTTCCTGCCCACTGTTTCCCCCCCCCCCATGATTGGCCACAGCAGAGGGCCAATCAGAAGATACTGGGAGCATCATGGGAAATGAAGTCCCTGCAAAGTTTATGGCACCAGTTCCCCCAGCATGCAAGAACTCTGCTGGAGGGGAGGGAGGGGGTGTTAGAACTTGAAGAGGAGCAAAAGAGAATTCTCTGCTGGGGGGCACCACCAGAGAGCCACGCTGTACCCCGCACCACCAGAGAGCCACGCTGTACCCCGCACCACCAGAGAGCCACGCTGTACCCTGCACCACCAGGGAGCCACGCTGTACCCCGCACCACCAGGGAGCCACGCTGTACCCCGCACCACCAGAGAGCCACGCTGTACCCCGCACCACCAGAGAGCCACGCTGTACCCTGCACCACCAGGGAGCCACGCTGTACCCCGCACCACCAGAGAGCCACGCTGTACCCCGCACCACCAGAGAGCCACGCTGTACCCCGCACCACCAGGGAGCCACGCTGTACCCCGCACCACCAGAGAGCCACGCTGTACCCCGCACCACCAGAGAGCCACGCTGTACCCCGCACCACCAGAGAGCCACGCTGTACCCACACCGCCAGAGAGCCACGCTGTACCCCGCACCACCAGAGAGCTACGCTGTACCCTGCACCACCAGGGAGCCACGCTGTACCCTGCACCACCAGAGAGCCACGCTGTACCCCGCACCGCCAGAGAGCCACGCTGTACCCCGCACCGCCAGAGAGCCACGCTGTACCCACACCGCCAGAGAGCCACGCTGTACCCACACCGCCAGAGAGCCACGCTGTACCCACACCGCCAGAGAGCCACGCTGTACCCACACCACCAGAGAGGGAGCCACACTGTTCCCGCACCACCAGAGAGGGAGCCACACTTTAACCGCTGTACCCGCACCACCAGAGAGGGAGCCACATTGTACCCGCACCACCAGAGAGGGAGAAAGACCGAGCCACTGCCAGGATACAGACATGCTACACTACTGACTAGAGTAACCCCAGGCAACCCAGAGTGAGCGAACGTCCAGCCAGAGGGATCACTGTTGCGATTTCGCTGGGTCTGGTAAGAGGGCCTGTTGGCCATTATTCATTACTGTTCCCAGGGACTGAGCCATTAGGAAGTGCCTAACCTGATATCCTCTAGGCCTTATTGACCGCCACAACGTCCCTCTCTGTCCTCTTCCCATGGCGTCCCCTCTGTCCTCTTCCCACTGCGTCCCCTCTGTCCTCTTCCCACGGCGTCCTTCTCCCAGGGCGTTACTCTGTCCTCTTCCCAGGGCGTTACTCTGTCCTCTTCCCAGGGTGTCCCTTTGTCCTTCACCCACGGCAACCCTCTGTCCTCTTCCCACAGAGTCCCCTCTGTCCTCTTCCCATGAAGAAGACAGGGCGGGCCTTGACAGGAAGGGGTGGGTCATATTTAAATTAGGGGGTGCGCAAGTTTAGTCAGGCCTAGGGCAGCACAAAACCTAAATACACCACTGATGGCATGGTCACTCTGCGTTTACTGTGGCATGGTCACTCTGCGTTTACTGTGGCATGGTCCCTCTGCGTTTACTGTGGCATGGTCCCTCTGCGTTTACTGTGGCATGGTCCCTCTGCGTTTACTAGACATGTGCACTGCCAAAAAATTCGTTAGTTTTCATTTTCGTTTCATTCGTTTTGTTTTTTTTTCGTTTTTCGGGTCATTCGTTATGATCGCAATTCGTAAATTTGTACATTCGTAAATTTATACATTCGTAAATTTGTACATTCGTAAATTTGTACATTCATAAATTTATACATTCGTAAATTTATACATTCGTAAATTTATACATTCGTAATTTCGGAAATTTGGAAATTCGATATTTTCGAAAACCCGAAAATTTGAAAATCTGAAAAAATAACTATTAAATTATAGGTATTGTAATTTCCTTTCAAATTTGGCTGTTAGCGAACGTAACGAATACAAATTTATCTGAAGTTACGCATAACCTGAAATAACAAATGCCGCATCTAAACAAATGGAACGGAACAAATTAATAATAATAATATTAAAACGTTTTTATTATTATTATTGTTATTTATTATTATTATTAATTCATTACGTTCCATTCGTTTAGATACGGCATTCATTATGTCGGAAAACAATTCGTAACTTCGTTAAGTTCACTAACAGCCAAATTTGAAAGGAAATTACAATACCTATAATTGAATAGTTAGTAATAGTTAAGTTATTAGTTAATTATTATTTCAGATTTCCGAATTTACTAATTTACGATTGTACGAATGTACAAATTTACGAATGTACGAATATTCGGAAATTCGTAAATTCAAATTTACGAATTTCCGGATAGTTGTACATTCGTAAATTCGTGCATTGGTAAATTCGTATATTCGTAAATTCGTACATTCGTAAAGTTGAATTTACGAATATTCGTTAAAATTCGTTAAATGAGTTTTCGTTAATTCGGATATTTCCGAATTAACGAATTTGTCGAAATTCGTTAAAAAACGAATTCGGAACGAAACGAATTGCACATGTCTAGCGTTTACTATGGCATGGTCCCTCTGCGTTTACTATGGCATGGTCCCTCTGCGTTTACTATGGCATGGTCCCTCTTCGTTTACTATGGCATGGTCCCTCTGCGTTTACTATGGCATGGTCCCTCTGCGTTTACTATGGCATGGTCCCTCTGCGTTTACTATGGCAATGGTCAGGCTGCATTTAATGGGCACTGGAAAATATTTTAGTACACAATTTGGTTCAGAATATTTTTTTTCTTGTTTTCCTCCTCTAAAACCTAGGTGCGTCTTATGGTCAGGTGCGTCTTATGGTGCGAAAAATACGGTATTTCCCTACCCACACAATCCAACCAGTAATCTCACCTTCCTCCACACCCACCAACCTGCTCCAGCCTGTAGTTCCAGAACCAGCCTTCGAGCCAGCTTCCCAGCCTGCAGTTCCAGAGCCAGCCTTCCAGCTTGCAGTTCCAGAACCAGCCTTCCAGCTTGCAGTTCCAGAACCAGCCTTCCAGCTTGCAGTTCCAGAACCAGCCTTCGAGCCAGCTTCCCAGCCTGCAGTTCCAGAGCCAGCCTTCCAACTTGCAGTTCCAGAACCAGCCTTCCAGCTTGCAGTTCCAGAACCAGCCTTCCAGCTTGCAGTTCCAGAACCAGCCTTCCAGCTTGCAGTTCCCGAGCCAGCCTTCCAGCTTGCAGTTCTCAAACCAGCCTTCCAGTCTGCAGTTCTCGAGCCAGCCTTCCAGCCTACAGTCCCAGAGCCAGTCTTCAAGCCAGCCTTCCAGCCTGCAGTTCTCGAACCAGCCTTCCAGCCTGCAGTTCTCGAGTCAGCCTTCCAGCCTGCAGCCCCAGTATCAGTCTTCAAGCCAGCCTTCCAGCCTGCAGTCCTTGAGCCAGCCTTCCAGCCTGCAGTCCTTGAGCCAGCCTTCCAGCCTGTAGTCCTTGAGCCAGCCTTCCAGCCTGTAATCCTTGAGTCAGCCTTCCAGCCTGCAGTTCTCGAACCAGCCTTCCAGTCTGCAGTTCTCAAGCCAGCCTTCCAGCCTGTAATCCTTGAGCCAGCCTTCCAGCCTGCAGTTCTCGAACCAGCCTTCCAGTCTGCAGTTCTCAAGCCATCCTTTCAGCCTGCAGTCCCAGAGCCAGCCTTCAAGCCAGCCTTCCAGCCTGCGGTCCTTGAGCCAGCCTTCCAGCCTGCGGTCCTTGAGCCAGCCTTCCAGCCTGCGGTCCTTGAGCCAGCCTTCCAGCCTGCGGTCCTCGAGCCAGCCTTCCAGCCTGCGGTTCTCGAGCCAGCCTTCCAGTCTGCGGTTCTCGAGCTAGCCTGCCAGCCTGAAGACCCTGGACCAGCCTGCCAGCCTGAAGACCCTGGACCAGCCTGCCAGCCTGAAGACCCTGTACCAGCCTGCCAGCCTGAAGACCCTGTACCAGCCTGCCAGCCTGAAGACCCTGTACCAGCCTGCCAGCCTGAAGACCCTGTACCAGCCTGCCAGCCTGAAGACCCTGTGCCAGCCTGCCAACATGGAGTTCCCGTGCCAGCCTTCCAAACTGAAGCCCTGATGACAGTGTCCCAGTCGGAAGATCCGGTGCCCGTTTCCCGGCCTGTGGTTGTGGTGCCCGTTTCCCGGCCTGTGGTTGTGGTGCCCGTTTCCCGGCCTGAGGTTGTGGTGCCCGCTGCGGTGCCCGTTCCCTGGCTTGAGGTTGTGGTGCCCGTTTCCCGGCTTAAGGTTGTGGTGCCCGTTTCCCGGCTTGAGGTTGTGGTGCCCGTTTCCCGGCCCGAGGTTGTGGAGCCCTTTTCCCGGCTCGAGGGTATGTCGTCTGCTGCCCAGCCTGAGATGATCCCGTCTGCTGCCCAGCCTGAGATGATCCCGTCTGCTGCCCAGCCTGAGATGATCCCGTCTGCTGCCCAGCCTGAGATGATCCCGTCTGCTGCCCAGCCTGAGATGATCCCGTCTGCTGTCCAGCTCGATGACCCGGAGCCTGCTGCCCAGCCCGAAGTGTTCCTGTCTGCTGCCCAGCTTGATGATCCGGAGCCTGCTGCCCAGCCCGAAGTGTCCCTGCCTGCTGCCCAGCTCGATGACCCGGAGCCTGCTGCCCAGCCCGAGGTGTTCCTGCCTGCTGCCCAGCTCGATGACCCGGAGCCTGCTGCCCAGCCCGAGGTGTTCCTGCCTGCTGCCCAGCTTGATGACCCGGGGCCTGCTGCCCAGCCCGAAGTGTTCCTGTCTGCTGCCCAGCTCGATGACCCGGAGCCTGCTGCCCAGCCCGAGGTGTTCCTGCCTGCTGCCCAGCTTGATGTGATTGTCTGCCCGGATGTGACTTTGCCTACTAATCAGCTGATTGCCATGAACTTTCTCCGGCAACAGCTAGTTGGAGCGTCCGGAGGCCGCTCCTTTGAGGGGGGGTACTGTCAGGAAAGGTTCCATCCGCTGGTGGCATTTATTATTTATCTTGCAGTACTGTGGTCCACCAGCAGGTGTCTCCTGGCAGTTTGTAACTGTCAGGAGAATCTTTCCCTGCTGGTGTTGTATTATCTTTTGGACGCAGTACTGGTTTCCACCAGCGGATGGATCCTGGCAGTGTGGAGCAGACTGCCCTCCCTCCGATCAGGTGTGACCTGAAGCTAATCAGGCATTCCTATAAATACCCGGCAGGTGTATACACACACTGCCCTGGTATCGTCCTCGTGCCCTGACCTGTAGCCTGTCTGCTTGAACCTTGATCCATGTATCCTGATCCCTGTAACCTGAACCTGTAACCTGATCCTGAACCTATTGTGTCCGTCCTAATCCCTGATCCCTGCTCTGCAGCCTGGTTGCCCCCTGCTTGATCCTGTCTCCCTGTCCTGATCCATCCTTACCCCATCTGCTGATCCCCCTGTGTATGACCTCGGCCTGGCCCTGTTTATGATTCTGGTTTCCCCATTACTTGTACATATTTGTCTGTTACTGTTATTAATTGTTGGTTCTGTTTGGTATTGGTTGTTGTGCACTGTGTGGTATTGGAGGTGGTTATATATATATTATTTCACTTATCTTTAATAAATCTTTATATTTCACTTATACGTGTTTGGTGTTCCTCTGTTGCTAGCTGCACAGTTCTGGTCACACTTGGTACGTGACACACTCTCCAACAGCCAGGAGAGCGCCTTTCTGAATACATCAGACGACTGAACAAGATGTTATGCCAGATAGTCTTAAAGAAAGGAATGGCACCCTCTGCTATAGACCAAGCTAGGATGCAGCAAATCTTAAGAGAGGCTCTGCGGTCTGATCCAGTTTGGCTCCATTTGAAAACCTCTGTGGGTGTCACGTCACTAAGTTATCCTGACCTTATCAGAGTGGTGAGAGATGAAGAAGCACTGTTGAGTGGTCTACAAGCAACTATTCAACCAATCTCTACCCCTTCAGCCGGGGTAAGATCTGCAATGACCATGGAACGGGACTCTGAAGTAGCTATTTTAAAGTCTCAAATGACACAAGTGATGGAGATGCTGACTTCATTGATGGCAAAGGTCTCAGGAACCACAACGGAAGTGATTCAGACTACATCCACTTCCCCATCTCAACGCTCAAAGGATGATGAAGTTTGTTTCAATTGTGGAGGGACTGGACACCATCCACGAATGTGCCCCAGCCCGAAGAAAGCTGCAGCACCATACCGCAAGCCGGCGGAAAACTTCAGAGGGCCCCGGTGAAGGAGTCAACCGGGTGCCCATCAGTCTCAGCTAACTCCAAAGAGTTCAACAACACAGGGAGACAACAGCGGGGACATAGTCCTTTGCCAAACACCCCCGTTGTCGCATCTGAGTGACTTAACACCTCCCGCTCCGTGTCCCAAAATGCTCAACGGCGGGAAATCAGTGCATACCAGGCCCAACAAGGATTGAGATCCAGAAAAAGGCTCAAGAAGAAAGGAAAAAAAGTGCAGATTACAGAGTCAAGTAAGAAGGCTTCTCCAAGGAAACTTCCTGCCAAATTAGTGGGGCACTCCCCAGTAGTCTCAATCCAGGTGGAAGGAATCTACACAAAGGCCCTCCTTGATACTGGAGCCCAAGTGACTCTTCTATATCGAGACTTCTATGACAAGCGCCTCAGACATCTACCGCTACAGAAGCTTAAGGACCTGGAGATATGAGGCATTGGGACACAGAGTTTCCCCTATAATGGATACCTTCCAAACAAACTAACCTTTGACCCCTCAGTGGCGGGAGAAGCGGAGACCTTCGACACCCTGGCCGTAGTTTGTCCTCGGCCATCAGGAGCCAGCAAGAGTTCCCTCATTATAGGGACCAACACTGACCTGGTCAGGAGGCTGCTGACCCCTTCAGCCCAAGAGCAGGATGCCTCAACAACAAGAGTCCACCCCATGCTGCAGCAAGTCTACCAGCGCCTAATATTGGAGCAAAATGCCCCAGCAGAAGGGGTTGGAAAGATCTGGAAGCTGGATAGAACGGAGAAGGTATTACAGCCAGGAGAGGTGACCTTGTTTGAGAGCTTCTGTCAAGCTTACCTGGAAACAACCAGGCCCCTTTGTCGTCCTTGAACCGGATCCACAGGAGAATCGAAGGGGAATAGAAGAAATTCCCGAAGTGGTCCCGTGGAAGGCCCTAAAGAAAAGTCACGGGAAGGTCTCAGTAAGCATTAGGAATACTGCTACCACACCAGTGAGGGTACCGGCCAGAATGCTGTTGGGCCAGGTGAACCCAGCCACCCTAGTTGCCCTATCTGACTTGGAGAAGGAAGAAAGGAGTGAAGTCACAGTGGATAAACTCTGCTCTGAAGACACAACTCTCCCACCAGTATGGAAGGAGAGGGCCAAGGCCCAACTTGCTTGATGGCAGAAGATATTTTCTAAAAATTAATTTGATTTGGGATGTGCGAAGAGTGCCACCCACAAGATTCGCCTATAGGAAGATAAACCGTTTAGGGAAAGAGTCTGACGGGTTCCCCTGGGTGACCTAGAAGACCTGCGTGAGCAATTAGCAGAACTTAAAAAGACGGGCATTATCCGAGAGTCCCGGAGCCCCTACGCCTCTCCAATAGTGGTAGTCCGGAAGAAAAATGGGTCACTGAGGCTGTGTATCGATTACCGAACACTGAGCAGAAGGACTATACCTGATCAGTACACCACCCCCAAATAGAAGACGCTTTGCAGAGTTTGTCAGGGGCCAAGTGGTTCAGTGTGATGGACTTAAAGAGCGCATACTATCAAGCCTCGTACACACGCCCAAGATTCTCGTCAGGAAAAAAACGTTGTTTTTCCTGACGAGAATCTTGACAAGAAACTTGTCCCGGCCGAGTGTATACACGTACGATTCAAAAGAACCGCCGTTCTTTTGAATGGCACGAACGCGATGACGTCATCGACTACGACGAGCGTGCGCTCGTCACATTCGATGCCGTCGTCGCCATCTTGCTACACCCTATGCCTATGCCTAGGAAGCTACCGCACATGCGTCAAAGTCATTTCGAGCATGCGCGGGTTTCTACGGCGACAGGTAAGTGTACACACGCTCGGGTTTCTCGTCGAGAAACAGGCCGACGAGATTCTCGACGAGAAAAAAGACCGCAGGTCGTCTTTTTTCTCGTCGGGGAATCTGGCCAGTTTTCTTGACGAGAAAACTGAAACCCGCGTACACACAGCCGGTTTTCTCGGCAAGAAAGCTCTCCCGGCAGTTTTCTTGACGTTTTTTGCCGAGAAAACCGGTCGTGTGTACGCGGCCTCAGATTCCCATGCACACTGAAGATCAGGAGAAAACAGCCTTCATCACCCCAGTGGGTTTCTTTGAGTTCAACCGCATTCCCCAGGGCTTGTCAGGAGCCCCAGCCACTTTTCAAAGACTGATGGAGAAAACAGTGGGAGACATGAACCTGATTGAGGTGCTGGTGTACCTGGATGACATTATTGTGTTCGGCAGAACTCTAGAAGAACACGAAGAGCGGTTGGAAAAGGTCTTAAAGAGGCTCCATGAAGAAGGCCTGAAGCTCTCTTTAGAGAAGTGCCAATTTTACGAGCCCTCAGTCCATTACCTGGGCCACATCGTACTGCAGAAGGGATAGCCACAGACCCGGGGAAGCTGGAGGCCATCACCTCTTGGCCAAGGCCCACTAACGTGACTGAGCTTCGGTTGTTTTAGGGGTTCTGCTCTTACTATAGAAGATTCGTGGAGGGATTTGCCAAGATTGCCCGGCCCCTTAATGAACTACTGAAGAGTGAAGGGGAAGATGATGCCCCAGAACCGGTCAAACCAGTGAAATCCACCGCAGGGCCCAGGAAGCCTAAAGAGTCTATCCAGGATCAGTGGACCACCAAGTGTGAAGAGGCCTTCATCCAGTTAAAGGAAAGCCTAACCACTGCCCCCGTTTTGGCCTACGCAGATACCACGAAACCCTACGAATTGCATGTTGATGCCAGTCGAGATGGGCTGGGCGGGGTACTATACCAAGAGCACGGTGGTCACTTGCGGCCTGTTGCCTATGTGAGTAGGAGTCTGGCCCCCGCTGAGAAGAATTACCCCACGCACAAGCTCAAATTCCTGGCCTTAAAGTGGGCTTTAGTGGACAAGTTAAAAGACTATTTATATGGGGCTGAATTCGTAGTCAAGTCGGATAACAATCCACTCACCTACCTCCTGACCACCGCCAAACTGGCTGCCCTTTCGGGTTTCACATTCAGCCTTAAGTACTGACCTGAAGTTGGAAATAGAGATGCAGATGCCCTATCCAGGAGGTCCCATGCCCCCAGTGACCCTACTGAAGAGTGGGCTCAGTTGACCCCGGAAGGAGTGCGAGCCCTATACCAGGGAGTGGAACTTCAGGCCGGAGGAGGATAAAGGGCCGAAGAGATTGGAGTTTTGGCTGTTGGAGTACCCAGATGTTATTGTAATGTGACCCAAGTCGGAGAAGAGGGTCTACCATGGAACTGGTGTGCATTGATTTCTTTTGCCTGGAGCCTGATCTGTGTGGACAAGGGAATGTTCTAGTGCATTTCAAGCCCTGAGCTACTAGCCAGGCCTCAAGAGTTGCTTGCCACCAGTTGCCCCACCTAACCCATACACTGCCTCGCCCCTAATTCCACACCTAAACATGCCCTCATAGATTATCTCATGGAATGACACTGTTAAATGTTTTATGCAGAATCAAGTTACACAATTAAAATATTACCAACAACAACTTTAACAAAATGGGACAGGGCTATTGGGCAGACCAGAGGGACAGGGCATTGGGGCAGACCAGAGGGACAGGGCACTGGGAAAGACCAGGAGGGACAGGGCACTGGGGCAGACCTGAGGGACATGGCACTGGGTCAGTCCAGAGGCACAGGGCACTGGGGCAGTCCAGAGGGACAGGGCACTGGGGCAGTCCAGAGGGACAGGGCTCTGGGGCAGACGAGAGGGACAGGGCTCTGGGGCAGACCAGAGGGACAGGGCTCTGGGGCAGACCAGAGGGACAGGGCACTGGGGCAGACCAGAGGGACAGGGCACTGGGCAGTCCAGAGGGACATGGCACTGGGGCAGTCCAGAGGCACAGGGCACTGGGGCAGTCCAGAGGGACAGGGCACTGGGGCAGTCCAGAGGGACAGGGCTGTGGGGCAGACCAGAGGGACAGGGCACTGGGGCAGACCAGAGGGACAGGGCACTGGAGAAGACCAGAGGGACATGGCACTGGGGGAAAGACCAGAGGGACAGGGCACTGGAGCAGACCTGATGGACAGGGCACTGAGGCAGACCAGAGGGACAGGGCACAGGGGCAGTCCAGAGGGACAGGGCACAGGGGCAGTCCAGAGGGACAGGGCACAGGGGCAGTCCAGAGGGACAGGGCACTGGGGAAGTCCAGAGGGACAGGGCACTGGGGCAGACCAGAGGGACAGGGCACTGGGGCAGACCAGAGGGACATGGCACTGGGGCAGATCAGAGGGACATGGCACTGGGGGCAGACCAGAGGGACATGGCACTGGGGACAGACCAGAGGGACATGGCACTGGGGACAGACCAGAGGGACATGGCA
This sequence comes from Rana muscosa, assembly GCA_029206835.1. Lineage (NCBI taxonomy): Eukaryota > Metazoa > Chordata > Amphibia > Anura > Ranidae > Rana > Rana muscosa. Next base: position 457,662,677 of record CM055116.1, on the reverse strand, counting down.
CTGGGGACAGACCAGAGGGACAGGGCACTGAGGGAAGACCAGAGGGACATGGCACTGAGGGAAGGCCAGAGGGACAGGGCACTGGGGGGAAGGCCAGAGGGACAGGGCACTGGGGGGAAGGCCAGAGGGACAGGGCACTGGGGGAAGACAAGAGGGACAGGGCACTGGGGGAAGACCAGAGGGACATGGCACTTGGGCAGATGAGAGGGACAGGGCACTGGGGGAAGACCAGAGGGACATGGCACTGGGGAAGACCAGAGGGACATGGCACTGGGGCAGATGAGAGGGACAGGGCACTGGGGGAAGACCAGAGGGACATGGCACTAGAACCAGGTCTCTTCCCCATTCTCTTGCTGTCTCCTCTGCAACCCCCATCCATCCTTCTCTCTCTCTCTCCCTCTCCTATTCATCTCATCATCAGGAGCCCCTGTGTGAGGCTCCGCGCTTGCATGTCCCCACTTCCCCCTTTCATTCAGGTTGGCAGTGAGGAAATGAGGTGCAGCACAGCGGGAGGGAGTACAATCCAGCGCCGAGATCCACACACCTGCATAGCCATTAACACCACAGCACAGCGCACACTGACACCACACAGCACACATTGAGACCAGTCTGCTCACACTGCACTGCTCAGGCTGGACTTCTGGACACTTACAAAGAGCACAAGGAAAATAAAACTGCACAAACAGGAAAGCTGCCACTCTGTTGTCAGGGCAACTCTCGGTGAGCGCTGCACTGCCTACCTGGGACACCCGGAGTGGTGATTATCGCAGTCCTCCAGCTCACTCATTACTTCCTGCTCTGTGCTTTCCAGCTACATTGGTCGGGGTGGGAAGCCAGGCTCAGAGAGGTCATACTGTCAGGTCCCATGGCTTAACGCAAATTGTAAGGAGAGCACCTGTGTACTGCTCTGCCTGTGCGCGGCTCACGAGACTACTTTTCCCGGGCATGCACCTTTCCTCTTCGGCCGCCAATCACAGCGGGGCTCTAAGTGTAGGCACAGATTGGACTGTTTGTCATGCAGCCCTGTCATCACTCGCCCCCAGCTTAAATCCACTCGCCAAATGCGAGGAGGCGAATGGAAATTTTGAGGGCTGTTCTAGTGGTAACAGACCATTTCACCAGATATGCACAAGCATTCCCAACAAAGGACCAGAAAGCCTCGACTGTAGCAAAAGTACTTGTGGAGAAGTTCTTTGTCCATTAAGGTCTGCCCCAACGCATTCATTCAGATCAAGGGAGAGACTTTGAAAGCAAACTGATAAGGAAGTTGTTAGACTTGTTGGGCATTAAAAAGACTAGAACCACCCTGTACCACCCACAAGGGGATGCTCAGCCTGAACGGTTTAACCGGACCCTTTTAGACATGTTGGGGACTCTGAGCTCAGAGAAGAAGCAGCACTGGAGCAAGCATATAGCTGCCATTGTACATGCATACAACAGTTCCACCAGTGATGCTACTGGATATTCACCGTACCGTTTGATGTTTAGGCGGGAGGCTCGGCTACCAGTGGACCTGGCCTTTGGCATATCACTTGATCATGCTTCAGCAGCATCCCACAAGGGGTATGTGGATCGGTTACGGAAGAGTCTGAAAATGGCCTATGAAAAAGCTCAAGCTACGTCAGACCAAAGGGGGCTGAGGAACAAAAGAAACTTCGACCTCAAGATCAGAATACAGGACTTGCAGCCCGGGGATAGAGTACTACTGAGGAATTTGGGTATCCCCGGAAAACAAAAGTTGGCTGACTGCTGGAAATCGCAGCCAAATGTCATTTGCAAGCAGTTGCCAGGCCTTTCCGGTATATCAGATTAGGCCGGAAGGGAGTGTGGGCCCACTAAAGACTTGGCATCGGAATCACCTGCTGCCCCTCTCTGAAGCAGTTCGTCTGCCTCCTGTACCAGATTCACAAGAGTTCCCTTCAACCTCTCAAGGATCCAGACCAGTTACCAGATCTCAGTCCACACTTCCAGATGTGGAAGGTTGAGATTCTGAAGATGAAGACTTAGAGGATGAAGAGATGGGACCTGATTGGCTGTGGTCATCTCAATTGCCAGAACCCATGACCACTTCCCTGTCTCCATCTGAAGTAGCTGACAATGGAACTCTTCGCCCAGAGGCCCCTGAGTTTGTGCCTCCCAACATGCTCACCGAGGAAATAGAGGACGATCCGGATTCCTTGTCAATAGGAGACCCTGAAGAGGCTTCATCTATTTACGAAGGAGAACTGGATGCTCCTGAAGTAATAGAGCCCAGCCTGCATGAACAAGAAGGAAGAGCAACTGAAGAGTTCACAGAAGCAGCAGAATCTATTACTTTTGAGACTTTGACACCCAAGGAACAAAGAGAGAGAAGAGTCATTCACCCTCCCAAGAGACTGACTTATGATCAAATGGGTGAATGCTCTGAGGAAGCTGTTTTCACCTCAAGAAGAACAGTTGATATGCCTGGTCTTTCCACTGTAAATTTGGTGGAAAACAACCCTAGCTCACCCCCTGGCACAGCTGGTCAGGCCGTACCAGTTAAGGTGGCCTGTAGGCAGGACAACCTCCCTTCTAAAGCTTGGTGGGAGGTTCCTCTGCCTGGTTCTTTTGCAAAAATGAACTGTTTTATACCTGTATATGCTAAGTAAGTTTTTTTTGCTTGTGTATTTGGCAAGCATGTACCAGGCTATGAAACTGTTAATGTCTTTGGGGACCAAAGATTCAAAGTGGGGGGGAATGTGTAGCGGGGTGCCACTTTGCAGTGTGGTTATAAGACTATTGTTGTATTGAAAAAGGAGAAAAATCGCGCTGACCCATGAATACAAACTTAATAATTGGTCATGTGAAACCATAAAATTAAATTTAAATGAATAAATAAACCCTAATAATGTGACTCAAATAGTGCAAAAAATGTGTTCCCCTTTAGAACACACTGACTGTGAACCACACTACAAGGAATAAATTTGATAAATGCAACAATCAAAAATCAAAAATCATATAGTCCATATATAAATGTGCAAATAATGTCCATATTACAGCACCAGTGCTCTGTGAAAAATGTAATCCACAAGTGAAAGGTTGCATCCAAAGAAATGTGAAGTTCCACCACCAATCAGCAGAAATTCCTCCTTACCAGCTTTATCAAATTTTATTCCTTGTAGTGTGGTTCACAGTCAGTGTGTTCCAAAGGGGAACGAAATTGTTGCACTATTTGAGTCACATTATTAGGGTTTATTTATTCATTTAAATTAAATTTTATGGTTTCACGTGACCAATTATTACGTTTGTATTCATGGGTCAGCGCGATTTTTCTCCTTTTCCATATATGTTTTTTGTACTGTTGTTTACATAGAAATCGCAGCTCCCAACTAGCAACTGTGATATTAGCCCAAGATATCCGGTTCTCTTACTTTGAATTTTTCAGCGCAGTTTTTTAAATTTTTTCCATACTATTGTTGTATTGAGCATGAACGCAGTTCCCTCCGGAGTCTCTTTTATGACATTGCAGCAACTGTTTCGTTTAACTGTATGGAACGGTGCATTATGGAACTTATAGTACAGGGAGAAAGAGACTCCATTGCCATGGGTAACAAACAGACTACAATACCCACAGTGCAGCTGTACTACCAGAGTGCTTTGCATCATCGCACCGGAGAAAGGATTTACACTCGCTCTCTCTGGACATCGCCTTCTATCAAGCAGGAAGCCTGCGTTGAGGCCTGCTGCCGGAGTGTCTAGGCCGGAAAGCCTGGGCCTACAGTTGTCAAGAAGGATCACTCAGCCCAAGTAGGGATCCTTTTCCGTGTGTCCAACTCTCGCTCCACAGAGACCGGAGTCGTCCATCTACCGACACCTTGTGCGGCTGTGTGAGGGACCGGAGACCGGAACACCGACAGCGGAACGTACCAGGGGGACGAGGCTTGCTTTGGTGAGGGGGCACCTGCCCAATATTGACTAACTGTTACGTAGGAAGGTGACTCTTAAAGACTCGCCAGTATTACTTGGAGTTGTGCGTCACTAGCCAGGACATATTGCATCTCGCAGTGACCGCGTGTTTAAGGGATTGGCGCTAGAGGAGCCAGTGAGTTATATATCCTCAGAAACATTGTGGATGTTTGTTCTTTGCCCTTTCATAACCTTATGGATTACAAATGTTTGATGTGCACCAACTGATGCTAGCGAAGACTCTGACTGCTGGAAGGAACTTTGTACCGGACTCAGTCAGGCCTGTTTTGCACAGATAGTTATTAGGACACGTGCATAATATTGCCCATTAGGGGGAGCTCGCGAGCATACCGCTTAAATATATAAGTGTACTCTAGAATTGTGATTACTTATTTAACTGTTTCTACTTATAATTCCTTACAATACCATTGACGCTTGCAGGGCCCTGTAAGAGTCAACTGTATGTGTTAATTTTGTTTACTTTATTTTTTCTACCAAGTAAAATTGACTCTTGGTTAAGCAGATTTCTGTGTGGAGTTTATCTATTACCCTGTTGGACAAGGGGCCATTACAAGATAGCAACTTTATTTACAATTTTATTACTGTGTGATATTATTGTGTTTCCCAATTACCAGTGGGTTCTACAATCTCTGTGTAGATCAGTTGTGCCAATGGAGGGTTCTAGTCAAATTCCTGGGGTTGATAGCCAGAGTACAGACCCAAAAACAAAACCAGCAGCTCCTTCGGGGGTAGTGCTACACATATATACACACAGATCATCATCAATCAATAACTACCCCCTTTTTTGCCTTACAGAGCATCTTCTGAGCACAAATCCCTGGAATTCATCACTTTCCAATAGCCACAGGATTTCCACACAGACTCCCAGGGGCCCACAACAACGCAATCGGAGGCCGTGCTGAACTCCAGTGGAGACAGGTGTGCTTTGTGGGTCCGGGATATGGGTGGCTTTCATGGCAGGTGCGGGCACAGCTTTTTTCGACCACGCCCCCCATTGAGAGGCACATCTGTGTCTGATACTGTGGCCATGATGCGCCGGACGTGCTCACACAGGTGTGATGCCCTTCACCTTGGCATCCCAAGCGTGACTGGGGCGGGCTGTGGAGGAGGCAGTCTTCCCTTCCACACAACGTCACCCATTTATGTCCGCCATGCATCTAAACGAGGTGACGTCACACGCCGCGCCGTTCACAACGCAATGGAGAGCAGTACAAATAGACCCACACGGCGGCATACACGCTGCGGGGTCTCCTCAGAGCCATACAGTCCATGCAGCTGTAAACTGGCACAACAATTTCTTAAATAGAGATTCCATTGATACCCATATGAGATGAATGGTCATTACATTGGGAGACAACAACCTCTCAGATTCAATGCTTGTTTATTTATAGAGCTCACCATCTATGGCGGCACTACTATCATACCTACCTTGAAGCCTTAGGATATATGGATTCAACGGCTAACATAGGCAAGGAAATTATTACTTCTTTCTACACTTGTGAATAAGCTAATATAATTAAAGACATTTTTCAGTAGAAATCATATCTTCTTTTTGTATTTTTATCCCGGTTAGAACTGTAAACTCAAATATTCATACACTGGATATAAGTAAACACTCGCAGCTTCCTATGGTTTGGACAATACAGGCTCCCAGTCTATGATCCGAGTAGAAGTTTTTATGTAAGCATAATCCACCTTTTTAGTAAGGATTTGAACCACATAAACTTAATTCACACAGTGACATGTATGAACATTTGATATGCCATACTAATTTGTTTAATGTTTCATAGGCAATATTTAATTTGAAAAGGCCTCATAATATATTGAATGGTACTCCTCTCTGTGGTTAATCCGGCTGGATCTGGTGTTATTTCCACAGTAAGATCCTTGTGCTCAATAAGTTGCTCTGACATCACCATTCACAGAACCGGCCCTGAACCCTTCAAATTTTGGATTCAGAGCCTTTTGGTTGAAAGTCTCTGAAACCATCCAGATGTAGCCATGTATGTATGTATGTATATTTTCAACTTGGATGCACTTGTCAAAGGTATTTGATATATAAAACAGAATTTTATCTCTATTTATCCACTAGAGAAGAATATCCACGCATGTTCCTGAGGAAGCCGTAAGGCGAAACATGTAGAACATTAGTGTGGAAATATTGCATAGAGGAAATGTATTTCTTTCTCTATATGTCATAGCTTTGTGTATTTTTCCTTTTTTTTAACTTTGTAATAAAATACGTTTTTACACTATACGAGTTGTGACATAGTTTTACTATTAAGTAGCACCCATAATATCCCATACTCCCCAATTTGTCTTTCTTCTATTCTTTTTATAAAGGGATGATGGTGCCAAATAAACAAACTTGGGAATTGATCACTCTAATTTATTAATTCCCATAAGTGCAGTTCAAGCTGGTGAGGTGGCTAGCACGAGTAGAGTCCCGCAGCCACCAATAATTCTAACACAGGTCTTTAGAGCCCATAGAGCCCTTCCCACTGCACTTGCAACTCCTGATTGGGAGCCCACCACTTCTGCAGTGCCCGTACTTCCCCCATTCACTGGCCAATCCGGAATTCAGGTGGAAACAGCGGATTTTACTTCACTTGACTTTTATGAGCTGTTTTTCACTGAAGATCTATTGTGGACCAAAGCAATTTATATGCTAGTCAATTTATTGTCGCAAATCCAAATTTGACCCTTGCCAGATAATTTGGCTGGAAACCTATAACAGTTCCCAAATTTAAGACCTTTCTGGGCCTATCCCTCCTCATGGGCATTACTAAAAAGAGTGAGTTGCGGTCATATTGGTCCACTGACCCTATACACCATATGCCCGTGTTCTTTGCTGCCATAGCTAGGACTAGATACAAGCAAATGTTGCGGTTCATGCACTTCAACGACAATGAACTCTGTCGTCCTCGGGGTGAAACTGAATATGATCGGCTCCACAAAATTCGGCCCCTCACATCAACCAACAATTTGCAGTCTTGTTTATCCCTGATCAAGATGTCTGCGTTGATGAGTCCATGATTACATTTTCTGTCCACCTTGTTTTCAAACAGTTTCTCCCCAGCAAGTGTGCCAGATATGGGGTCAAGATGTATAAGCTCTGTGACAGGGCAACAGGCTATACATATAGTTTCCTGGTTTACGAGGGAAAAGATAGAAGCGTGGAGCCCCGTGACTGCCCAGACTACATAGGGAGCAGAGGCAAGATTGTTTGCCACTTGGTGTCACCCACAACTCTTTCAATTAGGAATTGGCACATTTGGCACAGTGAGATCTAATCACTGGGGCTTCCCCTAACGGCTTGTGGATACCCTACTTAGACAGGTGGGAGAGAACCTCTTTGAGGTCCAATGAAATGCTTGCAGTGAGATGGAAGGACAAACAGAACGTTTTCGTTCTGTCTTCCGTTCACGCAGACACGGAAGACCAAATTAGTACGGCGACTGTTGTTGTTGAGAAGCCCCTCTGTGTCCACGAATACAACCTTAAAATGGGAGGGGTGGCCTTCAACGACCGGATGATGGGGCCATACTTAATTGCTCGTAAGGCCAGACGTTGGTACAAAAAACTGTCTTCATACCTATTCCAATTAGCTCTCTTCAACGCTTATGTACTATACAAACCATCTGGAAGAACTGGATTCTTCCTAAAATTCCACAAAGAGATTATCACAGCACTTCTGTAACCAGAAGGTACTGTGGCCCAATTTCCCAATCCAAATGCAGTGAGCCGGAGGCATTTTCCAGATGTCCTCCCTCGAACCCCTTCCCAAAGAGCAGCCCAAAGAAGATGTTGCGTCTGTGGAAAACACAGACATAGGCGTGACACACACTATTATTATCCCTCCTGTCCTGGCCAACCTGGTCTCTGCACAGGGGACAGTTTTTATCGCTACCACACACTAGTGGAGTATTAGCATAGGGTTTAGCACAGCACAGTCCTAGGGCACACTTTCACACAGGGTCTCAAAAGATGTTAGATGGCCATCGCATTTTGAGAGACCCTAACCTGGAACGTTCAAAGTTATAATAAAAGTGTAAAAAAAAAAATAGTTGTCGTTTTATTGTTCTTACAGTTTTACTGTATTTTATGCTATACTGTAATGTTTTATTGTTATTTTGTTTTATCGTGTTTGCTTTGCAGGTATGTCTACTGTTTTTCTGTTCTGTTACTGTGATTTATTGTTAACCTTTGTTTGCTTTGCAGGTACGCCATTCAGCTGCAGCACTGATTTGTTTATTTTGACAACAACAAATTTTGCTCTCACAATACGTAAATCCGTGACTCCATCGCTGTAGGAGGTGATTTCACCACCACATTTAAAAGAAAGAGCATATATGTTGAAGCATAGGGGCAGGGGTGGACAGAGGGCGGATCGCCACTATGCTTTGGCATATATTTTTATTCAATTTTCTTGGCAGAGATTTCTTCATCCACATCAATCGATGTGAATGGAGGAATCTGTTAGGTTCTTTATTTTCATTCAGCCCAAAAAAAGAACAGTGCATGTATGCCCATCATTAGAAGTGGGTGGATGCAGGGCGGTATTCTAAAGGTGGGCATACCACCGAACGATCAATGTGAATGGAGGAATCTGTTAAGTTCTCTTTTTTCGTTCAGCCCACAGGCTGCATGAAAAAAAAGAACATTACAGATTCCAATATATGCCCAACAAGGACCAGCAACATACTGGTATGTTGCTGGACTTTAAGTGGTTATCTTAGTATCATTTTTTTTCAGCCAGCGGTTCGGCTTTCATGTAAATTCAATTACAAGCGGTGGCCTGCCGCCTTCCATGGTTTTCTCTGGCTCTCCTGTCCCAAAAATGCAGCCGGTAGTTCTGCCAGCTGACCATAAAGCTGTTCGAGACCAGAACGGCTCCAATCTTCTCTATGGCCTAAGAAACCGGAAGCTACGAGCATTTCATGACTTCGGTTTCGCTGGATATAAACAGCGCCGTTGGGAAATTGGGAAAGCATCTTATCACACCGATCTTGGTGTGAACAGATGCTTTAAGGGCAGAGGGGAGATCTAGAGTCTAATAGAGGGATTTTTTACATTCCCTGTGATAACAATAAAAATTATGAAAAAACATGATAGGGACAGTGTAAAAATAAAATAAAAAAATAAAAAAAAATAAGTAAAAAAAAATTACAAATAAAAATTATTCTTCCAATAGGGATGGAGACTGTTAGACAGGGTAGGCAGTTTTCCCCTGCCACCCAGGTGTTAGGTTGCTAAGCCCCATTAGGTAATGTGCCTTATTGAGGCTGTGCTCTCTCAGGATATGGTTCATCCATGTCCATGAGAATGGGCAGCATACATGCGTTTTACCATGGTTATGGGATTGGGGTTTGGTCTTATGCCTCTCCCTGGCTTTTTTATGTCTGTCATTTGGGAGCTGCGATACGCTCTGCGCGTCCGCTTCACTGTCCCCCTTCCCCCTGCCCATTGGGCGGTGGGTTGTGTGATGGTGGGGCCCGGGCACACAGCGCATCGGCGTAATGCGTCCCGCCCAGCGTGGGGCGTCACATGTTGGCGTCATGATGCTGGGCGTGCGTTTATCCATCTCAGCCGGCGTAGCTTGGAGACACGAGCTCCTCCGTGGGCGTTCCCCCACCCATGTCGGGGGTTCCTCCTGGCTTACGCTTTGCCTGCATGATGCTGGTGATCATTAGCCTGCACCTGTGTGTGGGGTGTTCTCTATTGCCTACACAATGCTGGTGATCATTAGCCTGCACCTGTGTGGAGTGCTCTTATATGAACCTTCCCCAAACACACCTTCACCACTATCCTGAGACGCCATACAGCACCATGGTTCATGGATTGGTCCCTGCATTTTTGGGACCCCTGGGATTTGAGCATCAGGTAATTTTACCTTTTATTTCCCCGTCCTTTTATTTCCCCATTGTGGTCCTTCCCCCACCGGGCATGAACATGGTTTGACATTTTTATTCTGTGTTATTTTTTTAGATTGCCTTTGGCTGCCACCTTTGGTTCAACATTTTATTATGAACATAAACACTGCATGTTCCGGTGTCCTTGGGAGGGCTGCGATAGTGCACCCCGCCTGAGTGCGGCTATATATCACCTCAGCTCCCATGACGGACCTATCTTTGGTCAGGGCTTCATATGCACCATACCCATTGTACCAGATTCCATGTAAGTACTCAATATGGGCTCTTGTGTTCCATCATCTATTTCCTTTGACCAGCAACCAGATTTAGTTATTTACACTTTATTATATATCTTTTAGATGTCCTGAGCACTAGCCCCTGAAGAGTGTAACTTATACACGAAACGCGTCGGGTTTAGAAAACGCATCAACTCAGTTGACAACACAATCATTTACTAATGTTTTTACTGGTTTTATATGCTAATTTTTTCATGTTTTTAGCGCTTGTTGCCATGTGATATCTGTACATATGTAATTTACTGAATGTATTCCATTATCCATACGGATCACTATGTGGCACCTGGTCACACACTGATGTACCTTGTTGCTTATATTGTGCATACCCATACTTATGTGTGTGTAACTCTAGGGAATCGCATCAACCAGAATGTTTTTCCTTTCATGTGATTTCTTTTTGGAGATGTGTCATGCGTTTAATTTGAATAAACATGTATCCTTTGTACCTACACCATGTCTACAGTCTAATTTAAAGTCCCAAACCTTCATTTACTATTGCTATCATAGGGGATTTTTTACATTCCCTGTGATAACAATAAAAATTATGAAAAAACATGATAGGGACAGTGTAAAAAGAAAATAAAAAAAGAAAAATAAATAAGTGAAAAAAAAAATTAAAGCACCCCTGTCCTCCCGTGCTCGTGTGCAAAGATAAACGCAAGCATTGGTCTCGTGCCGTATGTATACAACAATTGCACCATGCATGTGAGGTATCACCGCGAACATCAGATCGATGGCAGTAATTCTAGCAGTAGACCTCCTCAGTAAATCTAAAGTTGTAACCTGTAAAGGCTTTTAAAAATGTATGTAGTTTGTCGCTGCTGCTCGGGCGTGTTTGGTATCTATGTATTTGGCATAAGATCATCTTTTATATTTTACCAAACATTTTGGCAATATAGTATGTTTTTGTGCATTAACATTCAAAAAGTGTTTTCTTTCCCAAAAAATTGCGTTGCGCAAATACTGTGTGAAAACAAAATTGCAACACCCACCATTTTAATCTGTAGGGCCTCTGCTTTAAAAAATGTATATATATAATCCTTGGGGGTTCAAACTAATTTTCTAGCAATTTTTTTTTTTCCATGTAAACAAAAAGTGTCAGAAAGGGCTTTATCTTCAAGTAGTTTAGAAGAATGGATGATGTGTGGCATAAGCTTCTAATGTTGGGCATAAAATAGCCCTTTTTTGGAAAGTAGACACCCCAAGCTATTTGCTGAGAGGCATGTTGAGTCCATGGAATATTTTATATTTATATTAAGTTTCGGTAAAATTACAACATTTTTTTTATTTTATTTTTACACAAAGTTGTCACTAAATGATATATTGCTCACACACTCCATGGGTATATGTGAAATTACACCCCAAAATACATTCTGCTGCTTCTCCTAAGTACGGGGACACCACATGTGTGAGACTTTTAGGGAGCCTAGCCACGTACAGGCCCCCGAAAACCAACCACCACCTTCAGGCTTTCTAAGGGTGTAAATTGGTGATTTCACTCCCCACTACCTATCACAGTTTCGAAAGCCATGAAATGCCAAAATAGCACAAAACCCCCCCAAATGACCCCTTTTTGGAAAGTCGACACCCCAAGGTATTTGCTAAGAGGTATGGTGAGTATTCTGCAGCTCTTATTTGTTTTTGTTTTTTCAATTTTCAAAACTTTTTGACAAAAAACGAGATCTGTAAAATACTCAAATGCCTCTCAGCAAATAGCTTGGGGTGTCTACTTTCCAAAATGGGGTCATTTGGGGGCATGTTGTGCTATCTTGATATTTCAGGGCCTCCGAAACTGTGATAGGTAGTAAGGGGTGTAATCAACAATTTTCGCCCTTAGAAAGCCTGAAGGCTGAGATTGGTTTTCGGGGGGCCCGTAAACAGCTAAGTTCCCAAAAAGTCTCACACATGTGGTATCTCCGTACTCAGGAGAAGCAGAAGAATGTATCTTGGGTTGTAATTTCACAAATACACATGGCATTTATTTATTTTGTCATTTTTCAATCACTTGTGACAAAAAAAAAAAAATTTAATGGGCTCAATATGCCTCTCAGCAAATTCCTTTTGGTGTCTACTTTCCAAAAAAGGGGTAATTTGGGGGGGGGGTTTCACTGCCCTGCCATTTTAGCACCTCAAGAAATGAGATAGGCAGTCATAACATAAAAGCTGCGTACATTCCAGTAAATGTACCATAATTTGTAGATGCTATAACTTTTGCGCAAACCAATAAATATATGCTAATTAAAACATTTTTTACCCAAGACATGTGGCTGAATACATTCTGGCCTAAATGTATGACAAAAATTTAGTTTATTGTTTTGTTTTTTTACAAAAAGTAGAAAATATTTTTCGTTTATATTACAAAATAAAATCCCAGAGGTGATCAAATACCACCAAAAGACAGCTTTATTTGTGGGGAAAAAAGGACGGATTGAGTACAGCATTGCATGACCGCGCAATTACCAGTTAAAGCAGCGCAGTGCCAAATTGCAAAAAGTGCTTTGGTCATTAAGGGGTAAAACCTTCTGGGGCTGAAGTGGTAATAAAAAATATTGAAAGAATATAACAGGCATGCATATAATTTAAACACCTCACTACTGCCATACATTTTAAAAAGGGCCGAATATCAGGTCGTGTCTATGGCAGCTGGTCCGGCATCTGTCGAGGGAGCACGACCAAAAAAGGTCTGCTGATCGGCATCCGATCAGCTTTCTCAGCTAATGGCTGAGAGCGATTACCGGTGTGTTAGTGGGGGAGATCACTATACCAACATTGCATAGTTGGTACACAATCTCCTCCCGATCTGTCAGTTTTTTTTTTTTCATTCAGCCCACTGGGTTAAACGCAAAAAAAACAGATAGTGTGCACCAGGCTGTAGATAGCTGAGATCACAGACATAATGTACAGAGCCAATCAGAATGCCTTGCATTATGATCACTGTGATGACCAATCACAGCAATCACAAATGTAAACACTCCAGTGATTGAATTTGAAAGCCCTACCCTTCTTCTCACAGCTGACTGAAGGTGGAATGAATGAAGCGATGTTAAGCAGCAGCAGATCACGGTGAGAAGTTTATCTAATTGTGGGATTTTTTTTTGTAAAGCATAAGTTTAGTGCACTTTTGGGGAACACAGCACCAAACACATGTGTAATGGTGTGTATCCCATTGTAGCGGTCCTCCCCCACCTTCTCCCCTCTCTTTATGGCTGGTTAACTCGTCTAGGGGTATCTGGGAGAAGGGGGAAAGATGCACACCACCAGCTCGGCTCTCTGATGTAATATGCAGAGATATGAGCTAACCGTTTACCATCGGGTCTGCGTTTTAGGCCGGAGCCTCAGCTTCTCCTGTGGAGGATGATTGTCACTGTCACAGACAGGGACACTTAGCTTCCAGTAACACGAGTTCCACACCAATAAAAGTCCAACACTGTTTTATTTGCTTTGATCAACAGGTAGGCTGGTTGAACTTTGAAAGAACAGACAGGGTGTGGGGAAGAGTAGGTCCAGGCACAACTTACTGATTAAAGTCTTTCTTGTTCCGTTTAGTGCAAACAGGCTTGGCGCACAGTCGCTGCCACCGACTGTGAATTTGGTCCCTGCCACTGACCTGGGTGAACGTTGAGGCCCCTGCCACAGGTCTTAGATGAGGCCTGCCACTGACCTGATGAAGATGGGTCTATGCCACAGACCATGAGAACATGAAATACCTCCGTTAGGACAAACGACCCCTGTCAGAGGAAGACATCCATCTGGACGGTCACCAGAGGCCCACACCGGCACCGGCCAAATGCTGCACCGGCTCTACGGGAGGGTCACGTCTCCGGTCCCTTACGCCCTGGATTCAGGCACCCAATACTGGGGGCACCTTAGGAATGCTTCGCCCTCGCGGGACCCAGTCGAAGGTACTGGGCCCCAGGCCTCCTGGTAAAGTACCTCACCCCAGGCTGAAGGTGCCTTGGATGGAACTCGACTCCACGCACCCAGGCCAAGGGCGCCTGGGCACAGACGAACCGCAGCAGCCCCCAGGCTGAAGGTGCCTGGGGAATGGACCTCGTGCGCAAGATGTCCGCCCCCTTTATATCCCCTCCCAGCAGGCACAACGGGTTCCCCACCCCGCCGTACTACTGCCACGAGAGGACACAAAGGGCACAGCTCTAGAATGGCAGTTCAACCCCGGTCCCAGGCGACAGCGCCACCCAGGGACCGCAGGGAACATAACACCATTCATACCTCCCACAAGTATCCATAAATTCCAAAAAAATCAATGTATCTGAGCCATCTATAGCCCAGATACTCCCTCTAAATTTGACACCGGCTACACCATTACCTGCAGGCAGCTGTTTCTGATAAAAATCTTCCAGTGCTGTGATAGTTAACTGCCATCACTGCTGCAGAGAAAAGTTGCACCACTCGCCAGTCCCGGTCTGTTCTCTCCACCATTCATACTGCTTGTATTACTACTCTCATACAATGCATTGGAGATGCTGTCATTCAGCTGCTCTTCCTCTGTTTACAAAGTTTGATGCATTGAATGAAAGTAGTAAATCAAGCAACTTGGAGGAGAAGGCAGAAGTGTGTGGGCAGGCAGTGTAACTTTTCTCATTAGCAGTGGCCACTAACCCTCACAGTGCTGGAAGATAGCTGTAGAAGGTATTTGGTGACTCTGAGGAAAGGATTTTAGTTGGGACTAGGGTTGCCACCTCATCCCTTTAGGCCGGGTTTACACTTGTGCGACACGACAGCCATCCTACTTTGGATCCGACTTTGCCCTGCGACATGAAGCCGACATATGTCCGACTTTCAATGAACGGGGATCCGACTTGGATCCCCGCCAATACCAGGCACTGTGTTTGGTATGAATCCTGAGCGGGAACTCCACGCCAAATTTTAAATAAAAGAACGGCATGGGTTCCCCCTCCAGGAGCATACCAGGCCCTTGGGTCTGGTTTGGATTTTAAGGGGAACCCCTACGCCGAAAAAACCAGACCCTTATCCGAGCACGCAACCTGGCAGGCCGCAGGGGAAGAGGGGGGGACGAGAGAGCGGCCCCCTCCCTCCTGAACTGTACCAGGCCGCATTCCCTCAACATGGGGGGGTTTGGTGCTTTGGGGCAGGGGGGCGACCTGCGGCCCCCCCACCCCAAAGCACCCTGCCCCCGGAGCATGTGACTGTGACGTCATAAGAGACCTATATAAATCGGAGCGCACCGCACAGCCAGCATTACAGCGGGAGGAAGCGACGTGTCAACATCGAGGAGGAGAAGAGGGAAGAAGGCGACGGAGAAGACCGGGCCCCGCTAGCAAAAGAGCTGGAAGAAGATAGCGGAGGCCCGGCAGAAGGAAGAAAGAACCGGAGAGCGCGGAGACCCCCGAAGTCGGAAGAAGACCCCCAGAGCTGTGTAATAAATTACTTTGAAAAGCTGTGTGTGTTTTTTTATTGACATTTTTTTCCACCAGGTGAATGGGTAGGGGTACGATGTACCCCATACTCATTCACATAGGGGGGGGCGGGATCTGGGGGCCCCCTTATTAAAGGGGGGCTCCCGGATTCCGATAAGTCCCCCGCCCGCAAACCCCGACAACCAACGGCCAGGGTTGTCGGGAAGAGGCCCTGTCCTCATCAACATGGGGGCAGGGTGCTTTGGGGTGGGGGGGCGCAGGTCACCCCCCTGTCCCAAAGCACCAAACCCCCCCATGTTGAGGGCATGCAGCCTGGTACGGTTCAGGAGGGAGGGGGGGCGCTCTCTCGCCCCCCCATCTTCCCCTGCGGCCTGCCAGGTTGCGTGCTCGGATAAGGGTCTGGTTTGGATTTTGGGGGACCCCCCGCCGTTTTTTCGGCGTAGGGGTTCCCCTTAAAATCCATACCAGACCGAAGGGCCTGGTATGCTCCTGGAGGGGGAACCCATGCCGGTTTTTTATTTAAAATTGGGCGTGGAGTTCCCCCTCAAGAGCAGCAGAGCACAAGTCGCATGCCAAAGTCGGATCATGCAAGACTGCGGTCCGACTTTGATCCGACTTCAATGATAGTCAATGGGCTGAAGTAGGATCAAAGTCGGACCAAAGTAGTACAGGGAGCATTTTCAAAGTCGGACCGACATGTGTCGGACCAGTTAAGACGGCTCCCATAGGGAAACATTGATTTTCACACGTCATGCGACATGAGCTCCCAATGTCGGAGCGTTTGTCGCCCCAGTGTGAACCCGGCCTTAAACCCAAACACATGAATTACACAGGTTCTGAGGCTAATTAATGGTAGATAAGGCACCAAGTGAGTTGAATTACCACCGTAATTAGCCACGGAACCTGTGTAATTCATATGTGTTCGGTTTTAAAGAGATAAGGTGGCAACCCTAATTGGGCAGGGTTGCCAACTGTCAGTAAATTAAAGAACAGTTTGTAAAATTCATAATTTTTGCCTCTATTCATGAATGTCCATTACGGACTTGTAGACTGCATGTTAATAACGGACATTCATGGACAGATGCAAAAATTACAGATTTTACTAACTGTTCATAAATTTACTGACAGTTGGCAACACTGTAATTGGGACACATATCATTGCAAGTGTTTGGTGCTAAATCCGCCCCCCCCCCAAAAAAAAAATTAAACAAAACCTCAGCTTTACCCTTTCACCCTCTTCTCCTGTACACCTCCCCTCTCCATCCTGTCTTTACATTAAAGTGACACTAAACAATATCCTTCTTCCAGACACATCTGCTACTTAAAGTGGTTCAAAAAGCTTAAAGGTTTCTTTTAAGGTAAAAAACCTTCAATATGCAGCTCCCCCCAATACTTTCCTGAGCCTGATCCAGTAATGTGCACGAGAGCGGCTGCTCTCCTAGGTCTCTGCCGCCTCATTGGCTGAGAGACAGCCGCTCCTGTCAATCATAGCCAGTGAGGAAGGGGCAGGGCCAAGCCCCGTTCTGTGTGTCTTATGGACACACACATCAGCGCTCAGGAGCAAGCACGCATAAATGCCGTCACAGCAAGCAGCAATCGTTCGGAGAAGAGGAGGAGCCAGGAGCGCTGGTGTGGGACCCGAGAAGAGGAGGATCGTGGCTGCTCTGTGCAAAACCATTACACAGAGCAGGTAGGTATGGTGATTGTTATTTAAAAAAAAAAATAACCTTTAATTTCATCACTTTAATTTCTCTGTAATCTACAGTATTTTTCGTTAAATAATGTTTTAACTGTGTTTTTCTGCCTCCTTGTAATGTCCTTTGTGAGCTCCTGAACCTCTTCTTTTCCTTCTTCTTTAGAATGAGCAGTGCACATTTGTTACGGTCATGTGCAATGCTCTATATTATTATTCAGGATTTATAAAGTGCCAGCAGCGTAGTACTTTACAATATGAGAGCAGACAGTACAGTTACTTAAATACAGGCGGAATCAGAGGGCCCTGCTCGTTAGAGCTAACAATCTAAAAGGGAGCATACACTACATATCCCATAGTACCTAGTCTATCCTGAGAGTGAGCAAGATGGGATACGTGCCTACATACAGTGGGGTCATGGAGAATGTAGCTACTCTTTAACAGGTGGTCAGATCACAGCAGGAAGAAAAAAGAAAGAAAAAGAATTTAGAAACTTGAAGGTTGCTCAGAGCAATATAAAGAACTTTTTTGAGTTAAGAATACATACTTGAATATAATATATTTTTTAACCACCTAAAGACCACCCACTGCATATATACTGGGTCAGGGCGGATCTATTGCGCAAAACAACGTACCTGTACTTCGTTTCATGTAATAGATAGTGTGGGCACGCGCCCGCTGCACGGAGGATGAGCCAATGCATGTGCCCGGCGAACCCGATGTCCGCCGGCCACCCGCGAACACTTAAAAGAGAGGCAGAACATGGATCTGCCTATGTAAACAAGGCAGATCCCCATTCTGACGGGGGACAACATTGAGATCTGCTGTTCTTAGTGATTAGGAACAGCGACTTCTATGTTGTCCCTGTCAGCATTTCCCTAACACAATGCTTTCACACTGGGGCGCCCTGCTCCTGCCCGCACAGCACCAGTGAAGCGCCGCTAAAACTAGCAGCGCTTTACCGCTAACGCTCTGGCGGTCTGAGTGTGAAAGTAGCCTAGCAAAGCACCAACAGGGAACGCATTTAACCCTTTGATCGCTCCTGATGTTAACCCCCTCCCTGCCAGTGTCATTTATACAGTAATCAGTGCATTTTTTTAGCACTGATCACTGTATTGGTGTCACTGGTCCCCAAAAAGTGTCACTCAGAGTCAGATTTGTCCGCCGCAATGCCGCAGTCACGCTAAAAATTGCTGATCACCGCCATTACTAGTAAAAATAAAAATAAAAATTTAAGTCTATAAATCTATCCAGTAGTTTGTAGAAGTTATAACTTTTTCCCAAACCCAATAAATATATATACAGTCAGGTCCATAAATATTGGGACATCAACACAATTCTAATCTTTTTGGCTCTATACACCACCACAATGGATTTGAAATGAAACGAACAAGATGTGCTTTAACTGCAGACTTTCAGCTTTAATTTGAGGATATTTACATCCAAATCAGGTGAACGGTGTAGGAATTACAACAGTTTGTATATGTGCCTCCCACTTTTTAAGGGACCAAAAGTAATGGGACAGATTAAAAATCATAAATCAAACTTTCACTTTTTAATACTTGGTTGCAAATCCTTTGCAGTCAATTACAGCCTGAAGTCTGGAACGCATAGACATCACCAGACGCTGGGTTTCATCCCTGGTGATGCTCTGCCAGGCCTCTACTGCAACTGTCTTCAGTTCCTGCTTGTTCTTGGGGCATTTTTCCTTCAGTTTTGTCTTCAGCAAGTGAAATGCATGCTCAATCGGATTCAGGTCAGGTGATTGACTTGGCCATTGCATAACATTCCACTTCATTCCCTTAAAAAACTCTTTGGTTGCTTTCCCGGTATGCTTCGGGTCATTGTTCATCTGCACTGTGAAGCGCTGTCCAATGAGTTCTGAAGCATTTGGCTGAATATAAGCAGATAATATTGCCCGAAACACTTCAGAATTCATCCTGCTGCTTTTGGCAGCAGTCACATCATCAATAAATACAAGAGAACCAGTTCCATTGGAAGCCATACATGCCCACGCCATGACTCTACCACCACCATGCTTCACTGATGAGGTGGTATGCTTTGGATCATGAACAGTTCCTTTCCTTATCCATACTCTTTTCTTCCCATCACTCTGGTACAAGTTGATCTTGGTCTCATCTGTCCATAGGATGTTGTTCCAGAACTGTGAAGGCTTTTTTAGATGTTGTTTGGCAAACTCTAATCTGGCCTTCCTGTTTTTGAGGCTCACCAATGGCTTACATCTTGTGGTGAACCCTCTGTATTCACTCTGGTGAAGTCTTCTCTTGATTGTTGAGTTTGAGACACATACACCTACCTCCTGGAGAGTGTTCTTGATCTGGCCAACTGTTGTGAAGGGTGTTTTCTTCACCAGGGAAAGAATTCTTTGGTCATCCACCACAGTTGTTTTCCAAGGTCCTCCGGGTCTTTTGATGTTGCTGAGCTCACCGGTGCGTTCTTTCTTTTTAAGGATGTTCTAAACAGTTGATTTGGCCACACCTAATGTTGTTGCTATCTCTCTGATGGGTTTGTTTTGTTTTTTCAGCCTAATGATGGCTTGCTTCACTGATAGTGACAGCTCTTTGGATCTCATATTGAGAGTTGACAGCAACAGATTCCAAATGCAAATAGCACACTTGAAATTAACTCTGGACCTTTTATCTGCTCCTTGATAATGGGATAATGAGGAAATAGCACACACCTGGCCATGGAACAGCGGAGCAGCCAATTGCCCCATTACTTTTGGTCCCTTAAAAAGTGGGAGGCACATATACAAACTGTTGTAATTCCTACACCGTTCACCTGATTTGGATGAAAATACCATCAAATTAAAGCTGAACGTTTGCAGTTAAAGCACATCTTGTTCGTTTCATTTCAAATCCATTGTGGGGGTGTATAGAGCCAAAAAGATTAGAATTGTGTCGATGTCCCAATATTTATGGACCTGACTGTACAGTACTGCCGGGCAGCTCACCTGATGGCACAGCAGGGAGATGGATGGATGGTGAAAGCAGCAGTGTCTGCGATCCGAGTCCAGGCAGGCCGGCCATGGTGCACCTCCACGGGGCAGCGGCGCAGGAAAGACCGGGGATCTGGAGGCTTCACTAGGCTGCACTAGGCCGGACAAGGCTGCGGCCACGATGAGCAGTTTTAGCGGCCTGGCAGGCCACCGGACTGTACCAGGCCTGTGGATGGACAGGCAGGATGACGAGGGGGGCCCCTTAACCTCGCAGCCAGGCAAGGAACGGAGGAACGTCTCACTCCAGCAACGAGAGGAAGATGGCGCCGGCCGGCAGTGATGTCACTCGGGCCCCGTTCGTAAGTAGGAGTCGTTCGCAACTCGGATGTTCGTAAGTCGGGACCCCCTGTATATGCATTCCAGGCTTTGTATATATATATATATTGTGAGGGGGTTAGCTCGACAGCGGGTGTGTGTGACCCCCTGGATGGGTTCACCTCACAAAAACAGGCACAGCAGACAGAGTTTGTAGTTGCAAAAACAAAAGGTGCGGTTTATTTAAACTATTTACAGGGGAAAAACAGCAAAACAAAAAGAAACATAAAAAAGAAATCCTGGTCAGCTTGACCGCTTACTACACACGTAGGTTCCCTGTCTGACAACTAGGTGCAGCCCTGTGCTGCCCCAGGCCCTATCTCCCTGTTTTGGAAGGTTTTAGCCACACAGGCTTTGTCTCACCGCACAGGACAGAAACACACTCCCCAGTCTTGCACACCACAGAACTGGTTTCAGGATGGAGCATCTCCCCTAGCATGCTGGGAGTTCTTGTAGAGGCCTTAATGTGCCACTTGATTCAGCTGGGCTCATTAACTCTTCCCCTGCCAGACTCCCAGCACTCCCCCTAGTGGTATGTACTTGCATAAAGCCTGAATCTAGGGCATACATACCTACCATCCTGGATGCAACCTGGTGATTTTACCTGCCTGCTGTCACATACCCCCCCCTCTTGTTTTAACCTTGGGGTTGGAACACAAGCAATCAGGCATGCATGTACTCGAGACAAAGCATCCACATTCCCCATTTGAACGCCAGGGCGATGCTTTACCGCAAAGTTGAATTCCTGTAGGGCCAGGAACCACCTATTTACTCTTCTATTTGTCTCTTTGTTTTGAGCCATCCACTTTAAAGGAGCGTGATCAGTAATCATGTCAAAGTGCCTACCTAGCAGATAGTACCGAAGGGAATCTAGAGCCCACTTCAACGCTAAACACTCCTTCTCAATCGTGGCATAATTTACCTCATGGGACTTCAATTTCCTGCTGAGGTAAATGACTGGGTGCTCTTCCCCGTTCCAGACCTGGGACAATACTGCTCCTAACCCAATGTCTGATGCATCACTTTGTACTACAAAGTCCCTAGAGAAGTCTGGTGAGTACAACACTGGCTGGCTACATAAGACTTTTTTTAAGAATTGGAATGCTGCCTCAGCCTCTGGGGTCCATTTAATCATGACCGACTCTTTCCCTTTTGTCAGGTTGGTTAGGGGCACAGCCTGAGAAGCAAAGTGGGGAATGAATCGCCGATAATAACCAGCGATTCCCAGAAAGGCTCGTACCTGCTTCTTGCTGTTGAGACGTGGCCAATTCTGTATGGCCTCGACTTTATTGACTTGGGGTTTTATTACTCCCCTCCCAATGGTGTACCCAAGATATTTGGCCTCCTCCTGCCCAATGGTACACTTCTTGGGGTTGGCCGTAAACCCAGCTTCCCGGATAGAGTCTAGGACTGCTTGCACTTTTGCCAGATGTGAGGCCCAATCTGTTCTATAGATAATTACATCATCCAGGTAAGCCGCAGCATACTTCTAATGGGGCCTCAGTATCTGGTCCATTTTCCGCTGGAATGTGGCCGGCGCATTCTGTAACCCAAACGGCATTCTTTTATATTGGAACGCCCCGTCTGGGGTTACAAATGCGGTTTTCTCCTTGGCCGACTTGGCCAGGGGAATTTGACAATACCCTTTTGTGAGATCGAGAGTTGTCATGTATCGGGCTGTTCCCAGCCGGTCGATCAACTCATCTATACGTGGCATGGGGTAGGTGTCAAATTTTGTAACTTTGTTCAGTTGTCGAAAATCGTTACAAAATCGCCAGCTCCCATCCGGTTTAGGCACTAACACAATGGGACTTGACCAATCACTTTGGGACTCCTCTATCACCCCTAACTTAAGCATTTTCTGTACTTCCTCACGTATTGCCTCCCGTCAGGCCTCCGGGATCCGATAGGGTTTTAGTTTCACCCTTTCACCGGGCGGGGTAATAATATCATGCTCTACCCCAGACGTTTGTCCCGGCAGCTCAGAGAAAAGCTCCTTGTTGCGAAGCACAAACTCCTTAACCTCCTGTTGTTGGGGGTTTGACAAGGTGACTGCTATTCCAACCTCAGGAATCACGCAATCAGAGTAAGCTGGTGACAAAGTTTCCGCGACTAGGGATTCCCTATCCCTCCAGGCTTTCAACAGATTAACGTGATAGATCTGTTCGGGCTTTCGCCTTCCTGGTTGTCTGACCTTGTAATTCACTTCGCTCACTTTTTCCATTATCTCATAGGGGCCTTGCCATTTGGCGAAGAATTTGCTTTCAACCGTAGGGACAAGTATCAATACCCTATCCCCCGGGGAAAAGGTACGGGTCTTGGCTCCACGGTTGTACACTCTCTGCTGTGCCAACTGCGCTTGGGCCAAATGTTCCTTTACGATTGGCATTACCTGTGCAATTCTATCTTGCATCAGGGCGACATGCTCAATCACACTCCTGTGGGGAGAACTCTCACTTTCCCAAGTTTCCTTGGCGATATCCAACAGCCCTCTGGGGTGTCTCCCATAAAGTAACTCAAAGGGTGAGAAACCCGTAAAGGATTGGGTGCCTCCCTAATAGCAAACATTAAATAGGGAATTAGACAGTCCCAATCCTTTCCATCTCTATCCACCACTTTCTTTAACATTTGTTTTAGGGTTTTGTTGAATCTTTCAACCAACCCATCTGTTTGAGGGTGATACACAGATGTACGCAATTGTGTCACTTTGAACAACTTACACAGCTCTTTCATAACCCGGGACATAAAGGGTGTACCTTGGTCCGTAAGCAGTTTTTTACAAATACCCACACGGCTAAAAACAAAAGATAGCTCTTTGGCTATGGTTTTGGCCGAGGTATTTCGGAGAGGAATCGCTTCCGGATAACGGGTGGCATAGCCCATTATAACCAAGATGTACTGGTGCCCCCTAGCGGACTTCATTATCGGACCTACCAAATCCATTGCGATCCTCTCAAAGGGGACCTTAATGATGGGAAGAGGTACCAGCGGGTTACGGAAATGTGGCATCGGTGCCGACCTCTGACACACAGGGCAGGAGGAACAATAATTTTCTGTTTCCTTCATGACCCCAGGCCAATAGAATCTCTGCAATACTCTCTCTCTGGTTTTCTCTGTCCCCAGATGACCTCCAAGAATGTGCCCATGGGCCAACTCTAACACCAACTTCCTGTAAGGTTTGGGCACCACAAGCTGCTCAATGGTTTCTTCTGCCCTTTTAGCCACCCGATACAGTAGGTCCTTTTCCACGATGAAGTATGGGTAAGTGCAGGTCTCATCTGGGTTCACTAACTCGCCATCTATTTCCACTACGTTTTCCCGTGCCTTTATTAGGGTGGGGTCTTTTAACTGTTCTGTGGCAAAATTTTCCTTGTGAACCTCGAGATCAGAAAACTCCACAGACGGCATGTTTTCGTCTGAGGATGTTGGCTCCTCCCCAGTTTCTCGAGTCTCCCCTGCCAATACCGACAACGGAAATTCTGGAGAGTCCTCACCACTCTCAGAGGAATTCTGGCTATCACATTCCTGGTATATAGGGGCACCAGTGGGGGGCTAAGGACAATCCCATAGTTCCCAGAACTTTGGAAAATCCCTTCCCACAATGGCATCATGAGGCAAGTGAGACACTAATCCCACCCGATGAGAGAGGGTACCTTTGGGGGTCTCAAAACACACTGTAGTCACCGGGTACTCTCAGGTGTCCCCATGCACACAAATAACCGCTACCTTACTATTCCCAGAAACCTCTGTAGTAACTAATTCAGACTTTATCAGTGTCACAAGGCTACCTGAATCCAGCAATACAACAACATTTCTACCATTAACACACATTTTGCATAAATGTTTCTCAGTTCCCCGAATGGCAGTGCATGCGACTGTCGCAAACAGCGACTGACGTCTGTCCGTTAGAAAGTCACATTGCATGGGTTCATCCACAACCGGGCAATTTGCTGCAATATGTCCCTCTTGTCGGCAGCGGTAACAAACAATCCTTCTTGCTGCCTCTTGAGCCCCTGACTTCCCAGGCTGTTCTCGCCAAACCTTGGGTAGAACTCCCACCCTCTCACTCTCTCCACCCTCACCCCTTGGAATCATCTTACCCGCCACTGGGAATGGTCTGGTCTTAGGGTGGAAAGTCCATGAGTCTCTGGAAGAGGCAGTCAGGTTCTCTGTAGCCAAGTACTTCTCTACACAATCCACAAGATTATCGGCCATTTCTGGGTCTCCATGGCTTACCCACTTTTGGATG
The DNA here is from genome assembly GCA_029206835.1 of Rana muscosa. NCBI lineage: Eukaryota > Metazoa > Chordata > Amphibia > Anura > Ranidae > Rana > Rana muscosa. Next base: position 457,637,846 of record CM055116.1, on the reverse strand, counting down.
GCAGTAGGAAGAGCTCTCAAGAAACGATCCATCACAACACGTTCCACAATCTTTGGTGCGGACAAAGTCTCTGGCTGTAGCCACTTCCTGCTCAGGTGAATGAGATCATACATTTGAGACCTGGGGGGTTTTCCCAGCCGGAAAGTCCAGTTATGCACACGCTGAGCCCGGACAGCCAGGGTGACACCCAGCCGTGCCAATATTTCAGTTTTTAGCATCACATAGTCTTTTGCTTGGTCAGGCTCTAGGTCATAGTAAGCTTTCTGCGATTCACCAGTTAACAGAGGAGCTACCAGTCCAGCCCACTGCTCCTTAGGCCACTTTTCTCTTTCAGCAGTCCTTTCAAATGTGGTCAAAAACACCTCTGGATCATCCTCTCCAGTCATTTTTGTCAATAAACGACTCACCCCAAAGGACGCAGTATTAGTGGAACTACTTGCCTCACTGGTCTGCGGTCGTTGCTGCATTAATGTCTCCATTTGTTGTTGTAGTCTCTGCTCTTGCTTCTGTAACAAGTCTATGAAGCGGGCCTCAGATTGCTGCTGGGCTTGTTGCTGAGCTTCCAGATTCTGTTGCAAAGTTGCATTTGTCTGCTGCTGGGCTGCAAGGCTCTGTTGATGAGCTTGCTGCTGGGCTGCAAGGCTCTGTTGATGAGCTTGCTGCTGGGATGCGAAGCTCTGTTGTTGAGCTACAAGGCTCTTTTGCAAACCTGCATTTGTCTGCTGCTGATTGGCATTTGCTAGAGCCAGCTGTTTCAGTATCTCCTCCATGCTGGCCTTAAAAAAACTGCCACTGGTTCTCCACCAACTGTGAGGGGGCTAGCTCGGCAGCGGGTGTGTGTGACCCCCTGGATGGGTTCACCACACAAAAACAGGCACAGCAGACAGAGTTTGTAGTTGCAAAAACAAAAGGTGCGGTTTATTTAACCACTTCAATACCATGCACTTATACAGCTTCCTGCCCAAGCCAATTTTGAGCTTTCAGCGCTGTCGCAATTTGAATGACAATTGCGCGGTCATGCAACACTGTACCCAAACAATTTTTTTATCATTTTGTTCCCACAAATAGAGCTTTCTTTCGGTGGTATTTGATCGCCTCTGCGATTTTTATTTTTTACATAACAAATAAAAAAGAGTGAAAATTTTGAAAAAAACTAAGTTTTTCTTTGTTTCTGTTTATTTTTTTGTTGTAAATAAGTACCTTTTCTACTTCAATGACGGGCACTGATAAGGCGGCACTAACGGGCACTGATAAGACGACACTGATGGGCACCGATGAGGTGGCACCAATGAGGTGGCACCGATGAGGTGGCACTGATGATGGGCACTGATGGGCACTGATAGGCGGCACTGATGGGCACTGATAGGCGGCACTGATGGGCGCTGATATGTGGCACTGGTATGCGGCACTGATGGGCACTCATAGGCGGCACTGATGGGCACTCATAGGCGGCACTGATGGGCACTCATAGGCAGCACTGATGGATACTTATGGGTGGCACTGATAGGTGGCACAGACGGGCACTGATAGGCGGGCACTTATGGGCACAGATGGGCACGGATGGGCACTGATAGGTGGCACTAATGGACACTGGTAGGTGGCACTGATGACTGGTGGCTGGCATTGCTGGGCATCATGCATTTTTTTTGTGTCATGATGGTGCCAATCAGTGCCCATTTGTGGGCACTGATTGGCATATATTTTTGATCTCTTTGTGCATGTGGATGGCCATGGGGGACTTACCTGGCCATCCACATGCTTGGGGTTCCCTGGTGGTCCTGGGGGGCTTCCCTGGTGGTCCAGTGTGGGTATCCGAGGGGGGGCTGCGCTGATAAACAATCAGCGCGAACCCCCCCTGTCAGGAGAGCCGCCGATCGGCTCTCCTCTACTCGCGTCTGTCAGATGCGAGTGAGGAAGAGCCGATCAACAGCTCTTCCTGTTTACATTGTGATCAGCCGTGATTGGACACGGCTGATCACGTGGTAAAAAGCCTCCGCCGGAGGCTTTTTACCGAGATCAGTGTAGCGGTGGGTCACTCCACCGATCGCCGCGATGCGCGCCCCCCCGCGCGGCGGCTGTTATTCCGCAGGACGTCATATGACGTCCAGTGTGGATAACACAACCACTTCCCGGACGTCAATCTGCTATTGACGGGGCGGGAAGTGGTTAAACTATTTACAGGGGAAAAACAGAAAAACAAAAAGAAACACAAAAAAGAAATCCTGGTCAGTTTTGGAAGGTTTTAGCCACACAGGCTTTGTCTCACCGCACAGGACAGAATCACACTCCCCAGTCTTGCACACCACAGAACTGGTTCCAGGATGGAGCATCTCCCCTAGCATGCTGGGAGTTCTTGTAGATGCCTTAATGAGCCACTTGATTCAGCTGGGCTCATTAACTCTTCCCCCGCCAGACTCCCAGCACTCCCCCTAGTGGTATGAACTTGCATAAAGCCTGAATCTAGGATATACATACCTACCATCCTGGATGCAACCTGGTGATTTTACCTGCCTGCTGTCATAATATATATGTAGCGCTACCCCCAGTTAAGAGAGCCGCTGGTTTGATTTCGGGCCCTGCATACAGCACCGCCAACCCCCCGGCAATCTTACTCGACCCACTCTGGCACAGTTAGTCTAGGGTTAAACTTATATCACATTCAGTAATATTGTAAGGGGCAATCTCTTTTACAGTAAGACAACACACTGAGGCGAGAGATTAAATGCAACGGCTTTACTTTTATATCAAAAGCATAGGCAGAACAGAACACATGTAACTTGCTTACAGATCCCTGTAGCAATAGATATGGCACACAGCAATGGCCCAGCGCGGTAACACACCGCGCGCAGCTATTATGGTGTGCGCGCCCTGTGGCGCACTAAACAATATTCTATCTCCCCCCAGTCAGGCCTGACATAGAATAAATCTCAGTCTTTTACTCTATGATTTCTTCGCATGCAAACTTTCGGTGGTGCACTTGATGAGATAATATTTGTAATCCACAAGTAGGCAGTCTCAAGGAACACTAAACTGGAGACCCTTCAACTCTGTCCTGCTACGGGTCTCCTAATGGAACAACAAACAACGATAGGTGGGCCAAGGCAGTCTATAGGCCTAAACACGGTACAGTCTATTGGTTTGAGCAAGTGCTCGCTCACCACTCCGGACGCAATCCCAGTCCGGGACTTCCACCTGCTGTGTCTCCGCACACAGCGTCCGCAACGATCGGATCCCCGATCCAACTGATGTCCTCACTCGACAAGTCCGGTGCCACCCAGGCTCCGCAGTGGGGTGGAAGGCTCTTTGGAAGTTGCGCAAGGCCCAGGCTTCAGGCCTTGCACTGCAGCAGATCCCCACAGGAAGAAACTCTTGCTTGCAGCGCGGTGTCCAAAGAGGCCGAGCTCCGCCTCGCCTCCTCCTTAAATAACCCCTCCCATGAGTCTCTGCGGTGGCTAACTGCGCTCTGGGTGCCGAACGGGGTTCTGGGTAACATAGTCCCAGGGCCTTAAAGGAGACCCCGCTACACACTCCCCCCACTTAAACTCTTTGGTCCCCAAAGATAACATAACACTAGATCACAGAGCGTACAACATCAATCAAAGTTTCGTATGATGTTGGCAGAGGAAATTCCCACCAAAAACGAGGCGGTGAACTTCCCTGCCCACAGGTCACACTATCATCAGTGTCCTGCCTAACTGTGCCAGAGAGTGAGTTGGGGTTGCCCCCCACTAAATGAACAGTGGGAGGATCAGGGTCTTCCACACTCCTCCTAGCAGTAACCACAGTGTCCTCCGCACTCTGCCCCATCTGTGGGTAAGTTAATCTTCTGGGAGGTTTTATGGCTCTTCCCTTCCTCTGTCCTCTTGGGCTTTCTGTTAGAACGAGCTCTATCTCTGGAACTGACCTAGGGATTTCCTCTGGTTCAGGAGCACCGGACTCTGGAGCAGGGAGGTACAGAGACTCCCTTGGATCTTCCTCAGGGAGTAAGTCACAGGCACTCTCCCAAGAATCTGACCAAGGACTGGACGGAATGAACTCAGTTGCTTCTGCATTCAGCGTCTGATCTATGGTGTCTTCTTCAGGTGGAAGATCAATAGCAGAGGTTCCTGGGGCCTGTGAAGGCCAAAGCCAGTCAAGTTCTTCTCCCTCATCTTCACTTATCTCCGAGGTCTCTGTATCCCCAATCTGAGGGGTCTGGGACCGAGTGTTCGGTCTGGGAGTATCCAGGATGGAAGTTGGCTCAGGGGAATTCGTCACAGGGGGTATCCGAACTGCCTCCGCTAGTGGGAGTAGGTGGTTCCGATGCCAGGTCTTCAAAGGTCCCACCTTCCCTTCTGGTTTAAGTCTGTAAACGGGCAGGCCCGGTAGCCTTTTGCAAACAACATAAGGTTCAGGTCTCCATCTGTCTGCAAGCTTGTGTTTTCCAGGGACCCCCAAGTTCCGTAGCAACACTCTGTCTCCTGGTTGCAAATCCTGAATCCTAACTTTCAGGTCAAAATTTTTCTTGTTGCGGGCCCCCCTTTGCTCCGAGGCCGCCTGGTCCTGTTCATAGGCCAATTTCTAATTGCGTCTGAGTCTATCGACATATCCCTTATGGGAAGCAGCAGAACAATGGTCTATGGAAGTGCCAAAGGCCAGATCTACGGGTAGTCTTGCTTCTCTCCCGAACATAAGTCGATAGGGTGAGTACCCTGTAGCGTCACTGGTGGTGCTGTTGTATGCATGCACAACTGCCGCTATGTGGTTGCTCCAATGCTGCTTCATTTCGCTGCTTAGGGTCCTCAGCATGTTGAGCAGGGTTCGGTTGAACCTCTCCGGCTGAGCATCACCTTGTGGATGGTAGGGGGTAGTTCTTGTCTTCTTGATACCCAAAGAATCCAGGAGTTTCCGGATCAATCGTCTTTCAAAATCCCTTCCCTGATCTGAATGGAGCCGTTGTGGTAGCCCATAGTGTACGAAGTATTTCTCCATCAGCACTTTGGCCACGGTGGAAGCCTTCTGGTCCTTGGTTGGAAAGGCCTGGGCATACCGGGTGAAATGGTCGGTTACTACCAGAACATTTCCTAGTCCACTCAGGTCGGGTTCGAGGCAGAGAAAATCAATGCATACCAGATCAAGTGGGCTTTGACTTTGCAGATGGCCCATTGGGGCAGCTTGATGAGGTAAAGTCTTTCTCTGGATGCATCGTGCACATGAGTGGCAGTATTCTTCAACGTCAGCCCTCATGCAGGGCCAATAGAAACGGTCCCTAATGAGTTGGAAGGTCCTTTCCGCCCCTAGGTGGCCATGGTTGTCGTGCAGAGCAACCAGGACTGTCTCTCGGAGCTTCTCAGGCAAGAACAATTGCCATTTGTCTTCTAGGTCATCAGAGGGGCCCCTTCGGTAGACCACTCCCTGATGCACCTGCAACCTGTCCCACTCCTTCCTCAATAGGCGAGCCTCCTTTGAAGGGTGGCGTAAGAGTCTATTCGGATCCTGATTCTCTAGGGCCTCCAAGACCAATCTCCCCATGGGGTCTTCCAATTGGTCAGATCTCAACTCTTTTTTTGACAATTTTGGCAAGTTATCTTCCCCCAGTTGGGTTACTCCACAGTATTGCTTGGGAACTCCTACTATGGTAACCCCTATCTCTTCTGCTCTTGAGCCGCCACTGGCTTGGAGTTCAGCCCCTTGACAGAGGGCCCGCACCCCGTCGGGTGCCACTTGGGTTCAGTCTTCTGTACTGCAAGTGGGGACGTGAGATCTTCTAGACAAAGCGTCTGCATCTCGGTTTCCAGTCCGAGGTCTGTACTTCAGGCTGAAATTGAAGGCAGACAGCGCTGCCAGCCATCTATGTCCTGTGGCATCCAACTTTGCTGTGGTGAAAAGATAGGTGAGGGGGTTGTTGTCGGTTTTCACTGTGAATTCCGCCCCATACAAATAGTCTCTGAGTTTGTCAACTACCGCCCACTTAAGGGCAGGAACCCCAACTTATGGGTGGGGTAGATCTTCTCGGAGGGAGTCAGACTTCTGCTCACATACGCAACAGGCCTCAGTTGCTCTTCATGCTCCTGGTACAGCACTCCTCCCAAACCATCATGACTGGCATCTACATGAAGTTCATAAGGCTTCTTAGGGTCTGCGTAGGCCAGGACAGGGGCAGTGGTTAATGTCTTCTTCAACATCTGGAAGGCATTCTCACACTTCTCGTTCCACTGGTCCTTGACTGACTCCCCAGGCTTTCTGGGGCCTGTGTCGTCCTCTTCCCCCTCCGTCTTAAGCAGCTCATTCAGAGGCCTGGCTATCCGAGCAAACCCCTCCACAAACCTCCTATAATAGGAACAGAACTCCAGAAAGGATCTGAGCTCTGTCACAGTGGTGGGCCTGGGCCAGGAGGTGACTGCCTCCAATTTTTCAGGGTCTGTGGCTACACCATCTTCAGACACTATGTGCCCCAGATAGTTGACTGATGACTGATAGAATTGGCATTTTTCAGGTGAGAGCTTGAGTCCTTCCTCACTCAGTCTCTTCAAAACTTTCTCCAGCCTCTCTTCATGCTCTTCCAAGGTTCTTCCGAAGACAATGATGTCATCCAAGTATACGAGGACTTCGATGAGGTTCATATCTCCCACAGTCTTCTCCATGAGACGTTGGAAGGTGGCTGGAGCTCCAGACAGACCTTGAGGCATCCGGTCGAATTCAAAGAACCCTACCGGGGTTATGAAAGCCGTCTTCTCTTTGTCTTCTGGATGCATCGGGATCTGATAGTACCCGTTCTTGAGGTCCATAACACTGAACCACTTGGCTCCAGACAAGCTCTGTAGGGCATCCTCTATCCTCGGAGTGGTATACTGGTCCAGTATGGTTCTTCTGTTGAGAGTCCTATAGTCTATGCACAGCCTCAGTGACCCATTCTTCTTCCGGACCACCACTATAGGGGAGGCATAGGGACTTATAGATTCTCGAATCACCCCTGTTTGCTTGAGCTCAGCGAGCTGCTCCCTCAAGTCTTCGAGGTCTGCTAACGGAACCCGCCTAACCCTCTCCCTGAAGGGCTTGTCTTCCTGGAGGCGAAATCGATGGGTGGCACTCCTAGCACACCCCACATCGAATTCATCTTGGGAAAAGATCCTTTCCCACCTGGTCAACTGGGCCTTGGCTCTCTCTTTCCAAGCCCTGGGCAGGTTTGGATTCTCCATGGAAAGTTTCTCCCACACAGTACTTTCTCCATCTGTCTTCTCCACATCTGATGAAGCAACTGGGGTAGCTGGGCTTACCCGGCCCAGTAACAGCCTGGCTGGGATTTCCATGGGACCATCCGTGGTATTTCTGACGCTCACAGGCACTTTACAATGAGCCTTCTTCAGGGCCCTCACCGGGACCATTTCTGGGACTACTTCTAAGCCCGAATGTTCTTCCCTTGGGTCGGGTTCCAACATGACAAAAGGGCCAGGCTGCTCCCAAATGAGTTTCACTGTGGCTTTCAAGCAGGTTACTTCACCAGGCTGCAGCACTATTCCCCTTCTTCCCAGCCTCCAGACCTTCCCTACCCCCTCTTCCAAGGCCTTCTGTTCCAAGATCAGCCGTTGGTAGGCTGTCTTCAACATTGGGTGGATCTCAGTGACTGTGAGGTCTTTCCTTCTTGTCAGAGGGGCCAGAAGTCTTCGGACCAGATCTGTGTTAAAAGTCAGTTTTATAGGCAGATAGCCATCATAAGGGAAACTCTCTGTCCCAATTCCCCATATCTCCAGCTCTTCAATCTTCTGGATGGGTAGGTGACTTAAATGCTTGTCATAAAAGTCCCGGTACAACAAGATCACTAGCGCCCCAGTATCCAATATGGCTCTTGTGTAGACTCCCTCCACTTGAACTGGTACTATCGGGGAGGGACCCACCAGCTTCTCTGGATATCGCTTCGAAGGGGTCTCTTTCTTTTGATCTTTGCATTTTCCCTTTTGACTTTCTTTCTTCCATTTCTCTTTGGACTTAAGTCTCTCTTGGGCCTGGTATGCATTGATCTCCCTCCTTTTGATGGGTGTAACTACCCGCTGAGGGACACTACTCTCTTTCTTTGGGGTGCGTTCCTTCTGAGGAACCTTGCGTTTCTTCTGAGGGGTCTTGTCCACTCTTTTCATGTGCTTCTCATTCAGTTTGGAGCTCACTGGAGATGATGGGCACCCGGTTGACTCCTTCATCGGGGCCCACTGAAGTTTTCCGGCGGCTTGCGGTTATTCATCTTTTTTTTCTTTGGACTGGCACACACTTTGGCGAAATGGCCAGCTCCTCCACAATTGAAACAAATCACATCCCCCCAATCTTCCAGGGATGCGGGCGCTGAGGTGTTGGGAAACAGCTCCTTCCTCAGACTTTCCCTCTCTGGTTCCCTTGACTTCTTTTCCATCCGGGAGGTCAGCATCCCCAATACTTGGGGCATCTGCGACTTCAAGGTATCCACCCCTGAGTCTCTTTCCAGGGTGTCATGGAAATCCCCTATTCAGCCGCCGCAGCCATGCGCGCATGCGCAGTGGAATAGCGCTTCGGATCGACCTGACTACTCTGCTTCTCTCCTGGACCTGACCTTTGGCTTGCCTCTCGGACCTCTTCTGCCTGCCCGCTGTGTTTGACCCTCGGCCTGTGACTCGGACTTTCTACCAATCTCCAATCCCTGATCTCCTGCTTGTATTCCGGATTTGCTACTTGCCTCCAGCTCTGATTACCCGCTTAATATTCCTGGACTGATCACTTGTCTACTGTGTTAGACCCTCGGCCTGCACCCTCAGTACCTGTTTCTACAGCCAGTATCTGGACTCAGTCTATCCGCTTGGCCCCTGTAGTGCCCTGGACTTGTGTCTTTGTTTGGATCTTGTGAGAGCCCTCATCAGCCTGGTGTTAGGCCCTCAGCCTGTTCCTGGTCACCCGATCCTCTACCAAGACTTCCTCACCTGCTGGTAGCCAGTGCCTCTTCGCGCCATCCTCTCCCTGTTCCACCTCCAGGGGGCGGAGTGCGCCAAGTCGCAAGGGTGAACCACTCTCGGCATCTCGGCCTCGGTAAGTACACCCGTGACAGTACAAACCAGCCAGATGTCTGAGGCCGACAGAGCGCGTTCCCCATTTGACAACCTCTGCCAGCAGGTAACCGCACTAACTAATGCGGTCCAAAAACTACAGGAGGGATACACACAAATGGATGGCCGGCTTCAACAACTCACTACGTCACCAGGCCCTACAGCCCCAGCTGCGGCTTCTACCCCTGGTACCTCCACTTCTCAGGTCTCGGCAAGCCCTACCGTGGTGATGGCTTCCCCGGAACCCAGAGTTCCCTTACCAGAGCGATTTACGGGTGATCGCAAAAAGTACAGAGCCTTCAAAAATGCCTGCTCTCTCTACCTCGCTCTTCAGCCTCGGACCTTTTCTTCAGAGGTAGTAAAGGTGGGCTTCATTATCTCCCTCCTATCCGAGGAACCCCAAGCCTCACGGCCTAATGGAGCAAAGGAGCCCCGCATTAAACTCTGTTGAAACCTTCTTCGAACAGATGGCGCAGCTATACGATGATCCCCAGCGCACGGCTACGGCTGAGGCTATTCTGCACCACCTGTTCCAGGGAAGAAGGCCGGTTGAGGACTATACGGCCGAATTCCGGAAATGGTCGGCCGATACCGGCTGGAACGAAGCGGCATTGAAATACCAGTACCGCCAAGGACTGTCAGAAGCGCTTAAGGACGAACTAGCCCGGAATGAGACCCCCGCTTCCTTGGAAGGTCTAGTTCAGTCCGCCACCCAGCTTGACAGACGCCTGCGAGAGCAACCAACTGGACTCCTTCCAGATCCATTCCGGTTCATCCTCCTGCTCCAGTTCCTGCTGCTCCGTCCTTTCTGGAACCTGAACCGATGCAACTTGGCCTAGTCCGGCCTCCCCTCTCTCCTGAGGAGAAACAGCGCAGGCGTCAAGCCAACCTATGTCTCTACTGTGGAGGTTCTGGCCATTTCCTCCGAAGTTGTCCAGTGAGACCCAGTAAGTCTGTCCCCCAAGATGTATTGAACTATCAAGTTTCAAGTGTCCCTCAGGCTTATGTTGTCCTCTTTATCTCCCTACAGCTACCGGAAGGGGCAACCCGCCTACCGGCTATTATTGACTCCGGAGCCTGCAGCTGCTTCCTGGACTCTGCACTCGCCCAGAAACTTCATTTTCCCCTTCAAGTCAAGAACCGTTCCCTTCAGGTACACCTGGCGGATGGTTCTCTTCCCCGCTCTGGGCTAATCACTCAAGAGACTAAACCCATCCTTGCCACCACTGACTCTGGCCACCGAGAGTTTCTGCGGTTTGACCTCATCCCCTCTCCAATGTTTCCCATCATTCTGGGTCTCCCCTGGTTACAAGCACACGAGCCTCTTATCAATTGGGCCAACAAGGAAGTCAAATTCACATCTCATTACTGCTCCCAGCATTGTCTTACCCCAGTCTCAACCACCTGCTCTACCATTGCAACCATTTCTGAAAACCTGCAACACGTTCCCTCCGTGTACCTGGAATTTAAGGACGTCTTTGACAAACGACAGGCCGACTGCCTACCCCCGCACCGGCCATATGACTGTCCCATCGACCTCCTACCTGGCTCAGAGGTGCCTTTCGGCCGTATCTTCCCTTTATCTGAAACCGAGTTAACTGCCCTCAAGGCCTACATAGACGAAAACCTTGGAAAAAAATTCATTCGTCCATCTTCCTCTCCAGCCGGTGCAGGGATCTTCTTCGTGGAAAAAAAAGATGGGTCTCTCAGGCCCTGCATTGACTATAGAGAGCTGAATAAAATCACCATTAAAAACAGATATCCACTACCACTGATCCCGGAATTGTTTCAACGGTTTCGATCTGCCCAAATCTTTTCCAAACTGGATCTTCGGGGGGCATACAACTCATCCGGATCAGGGCTGGAGATGAATGGAAGACCGCCTTCAGATCCAGATTCGGGCACTTTGAGTACCTCGTCATGCCATTCGGGCTTTGTAATGCCCCCGCCACTTTTCAACATCTAGTGAATGACATCTTCCGAGAACATCTTGACGACTTCTTAGTGGTATATCTAGACGACATACTTATCTTCTCGACCTCCTTGGAATTACACCGAGTTCATGTCAAAAAGGTCCTTACCATCCTCAGAGAACACAGGCTATATCTCAAAGCTGAGAAATGCGACTTTGAAAAGACTACAGTGCAGTTTCTGGGATTCATTATTTCCATTAACGGAGTTGCAATGGACCCACAGAAAGTCAGGGCAATTCAAGAATGGCCAGCTCCAACTGATAAGAAAGGGGTGCAGCGCTTTATTGGCTTTGCCAATTTCTACAGAAGGTTCATCATCGGGTTCTCTTCCATTGTAGCACCCATCACGCAACTGACACGCCAGGGCAACCGCTTCCAGCGGACACAGGAGGCTCAGGATGCTTTCACCAAATTAAAATCTGTGTTTACTACAGCACCTGTCTTACGGCACCCAGACCCTGCATTACCCTTCATACTGGAAGTAGACGCTTCCGAGACAGCTACAGGGTCCATTCTCTCTCAAAGACAGGGCCCCAAGTCTCTGCTTCACCTAATAGCTTTTGCCTCCCGGAAACTCAACCCACCGGAACAAAATTACGATGTTGGTGATAGAGAGTTGTTGGCCATTAAATTTGCCCTGGAAGAGTGGAGGTACCTACTGGAGGGCGCATCTCACCCCATCATGATTTTTACCGACCACAAAAACCTGGAGTATTTAAGGACAGCAAAACGGTTAAGACCCAGGCAAGCCCGCTGGGCTCTCTTTTTCACCAGATTTAACTTCCACATCTCTTACAGACCCGGATCCAAGAATGGGAAGGCAGATGCGCTCTCCAGGATGTTTCCCGAATCATCACAAACAGTGGAACCCAGCACTATCTTGTCGCCACAAAACTTTCTTCTGGTCTCCCAGGTTGACCTGTTGACCTCTATTAAAGTAGCATCCAGGTACTGTTCTGACCAGGAAACCTCTTCTCTGAAGAAACATGACGACCTATATTGGTCCCGAGGTAAAATCTTTGCTCCTCTGGAAACGAGACATTTAATCCTAAAGACTTTCCACGACCACAAGTTAGCAGGCCACTTTGGAACCCAGAAAACCATTGAGCTAGTCTCTCGCTCATTCTGGTGGCCAGGTTGGAGACAGGACTGTAAAACCTACGTTGCCTCCTGCACTCGCTGCCAGCGTAATAAAGGGGCAAATATAAAAAGCTGGGGCCTGCTCAAACCTCTACCCATTCCGGAACGTCCCTGGGCAGAGGTCTCCATGGACTTCATTGTCGACCTGCCTGCCTCTGGAGGATTTACCACCATCTTGGTTGTGGTCGACCGCCTCTCTAAGATGGCACACTTCCTACCCATGGTGGGTACCCCCTCTGCTGCAGACACAGCCAGAATCTTCTTTAAGGAAATCACCAGGCTCCATGGGGTACCCAAGAGCATTGTCTCCGACAGGGGTGTCCAATTCACATCCAAATTTTGGCAGGAACTTTGAAAGTCCTTGGAAATCAAGATCTGCCTCTCATCTGCCTATCACCCTCAGAGCAACGGCCAGACTGAGAGAACTAACCAAACTCTGGAAATATACCTGCGTTGTTTCTGCTCTGCCTCCCAAGATGACTGGTCCTCCCTACTACCCTATGCTGAGTTCGCATACAATAATTCCATCCATTCAGCTACCAGTCAGACCCCCTTCTGGGCCAACTTTGGTTTTCACCCTCCGTTCCTTCCCAGCTCCATCCCTGAAAGTTCCGTCCCTGCTGTACAGGACCGGATAGCCGCGGTCCAATTAAATTTCCAGAAACTTCAGGAGATGATGCAGAATGCCCAAGACAATTACAAAAAATTCTATGACAGAGGAAGGAAAGAAAACCCAACCTTCAAAGTCGGGGAGGAAGTATGGCTTTCAGCCATCAACCTTAAATTACCTATCCCCTCACGGAAGTTGGGGCCAAAGTTCATTGGACCTTTCAAAATCAAACGGGAGATCAATCCCATGGCCTTTGAATTAGCATTACCCAACTCCTATCGGATACACCCGGTCTTCCACGCATCTCTGCTGAAGCCTGTTGTTCCTAGCTCCTTCCCCGGAAGAGAAGAACCACCTCCTCCACCAGTTGAAATAGATGGTGAAGATGAATTTGAAGTGGAGTCTATTCTAGGATGCAGGAAGAGAGGGAGGCAACTTCAGTATCTGATTAAATGGAAGGGATACCCCCTCGAGGACAATTCATGGGAACCTGCCAAAAATCTGCATGCCCCACGCCTAATTAGGGCATTTCATCAAGAACATCCAGAGTTGATGACCAGCTTGGGCGTCCAGAGCCCGCCCCTCGGGGGGGGCACTGTCATGGAAATCCCCTATTCAGCCGCCGCAGCCATGCGTGCATGCGCGGTGGAATAGCGCTTCGGCGCATGCGCAATGGTGTGCGCGAATGGCGCACGCACATGCGCCATGGCGCACCAATCAGAAATCTGACAGGCCTATTTAAAGAAGCCTAGTGGCGCTGACAGGTTGCTGGTTTGTCGTCAGCTTCCTGCCTTGTACCTGGTTTCCTGTATACACGTCTGAACCCTTGCTGTGACCCGGATCGACCTGACTACGCTGCTTCTCTCCTGGACCTGACCTTTGGCTTGCCTCTCGGACCTCTTCTGCCTGCCCGCTGTGTTTGACCCTCGGCCTGTGACTCGGACTTTCTACCAATCTCCAATCTCTGATCTCCTGCTTGTATTCCGGATTTGCTACTTGCCTCCAGCTCTGATTACCCGCTTAATATTCCTGGATTGATCACTTGTCTACTGTGTTAGACCCTCGGCCTGCACCCTCAGTACCTGTTTCTACAGCCAGTACCTGGACTCAGTCTACCTGCTTGGCCCCTGTAGTGCCCTGGACTTGTGTCTTTGTTTGGATCTTGTGAGAGCCCTCATCAGCCTGGTGTTAGGCCCTCAGCCTGTTCCTGGTCACCCGATCCTCTACCAAGACTTCCTCACCTGCTGGTAACCAGTGCCTCTTCGCGCCATCCTCTCCCTGTTCCACCTCCAGGGGGCGGAGTGCGCCAAGTCGCAAGGGTGAACCACTCTCGGCATCTCGGCCTCGGTAAGTACACCCGTGACACAGGGTCATGGCCGTCCTGACCATCACTGGAGGAGGATTTACAGACTCAACTGGTAGGCTCCTCTTCTTCTCCTCCAGCATAGCTTCTTCCTCTCTGACCACTCGAATCAAGTCAGGGTACTCCAGGCTCTTCCCGTCCTGTCTTGTGCGTAGCGCCAATGCGATGGGGTCCAGGGGCTGAGATCCTCTCATCACCTGTTGAACACGGGCCTCATCCACCTTCCGTGGGTCAATCCCCTTCTTAAGAATCATCTTATGCAGGATCTTATCCAGGCGCCTCATGAACTCTGACAGTTTCTCTCCTGTCTTTTGGTAGCAGTGCTCCAGCTGATAGGTGAGCTCAGTGATTTTCTCTGTTCCACCGAACACATTCTGCAGAATGTCCAGATAGTCCTGTGCATCACAGTCTGTCTTACTCATCTTGAGGTTGCGTATGGCCTCTAGAGCAGGCCCCTTCAAGCTCTCGGCAATTCTCTGATCCTTTCTGTGGTCTGGGACTTCCCATTCTTCTAGGGCCTGAGTGGCACCGTCTAACCACTCCTCAAACCCCTCTTCACCCGAAGGTACAGGTTTCCTTCCTGAGAATATTCTAAGTTTTCTGTATCCTGACATTTGGTAATCTGTAGGATCTTTCTTACACTGGGCTACAATCTCCCCTAGGACCGTGCACAACTCTGCGCTGAGGGTGGCAGATGGCGACCCGGGAGTTTTCCTTTTCTGCTGTTTTTCTGCTTTTGGGGTGGGCGATGGAGATAGTTTCGGTGTCTGAAACCGTCCTCCTGGCTTGAGCGGCAGCGCGTGTATTAGGCTATAAGTCTGATCATCTATAGCTTCTACACTTGAGTTCTTGAAATGTTCTGGGACTCCGTCCTTCCACTCTATTAATGCGTGGGTCAGTGAGGAATTGGTCCTGACATCCACCACCCATGCTTTCTGATATGGTGACAGTGACATCACTAGCTGCTTCACCGCTTCTTCTTGCCAGATCCCTGGGAGTTCTATGACTACTACCCTGGCTGGATCTGTGCCGACCACTTTGCACCACTGTCCTACTTCTAGCGAGTCCATGCTGGTACTTTTGGCGCGTTACTTGCTGCAACAGGATCCCGGACTAGAGAGCCCCCACGTGTAGCGCTACCCCCAGTTAAGAGAGCCGCTGGTTTGATTTGGGGCCCTGCATACAGCACCGCCAACCCCCAGCAATCTTACTCGACCCACTCTGGCACAGTTAGTCTAGGGTTAAACTTATATCACATTCAGTAATATTGTAGGGGGCAATCTCTTTTACAGTAAGACAACACACTGAGGCGAGAGATTAAATGCAACGGCTTTACTTTTATATCAAAAGCATAGGCAGAACAGAACACATGCAACTTGCTTACAGAGCCCTGTAGCAATAGATATGGCACACAGCAATGGTCCAGCGCGGTAACACACCGCGCGCAGCTATTATGGTGTGCGCGCCCTGTGGCGCACTAAACAATATTCTATCTCCCCCCCAGTCAGGCCTGACATAGAATAAATCTCAGTCTTTTACTCTATGATTTCTTCGCATGCAAACTTTCGGTGGTGCACTTGATGAGATAATATTTGTAATCCACAAGTAGGCAGTCTCAAGGAACACTAAACTGGAGACCCTTCAACTCTGTCCTGCTACGGGTCTCCTAATGGAACAACAAACAACGATAGGTGGGCCAAGGCAGTCTATAGGCCTAAACACGGTACAGTCTATTGGTTTGAGCAAGTGCTCGCTCACCACTCCGGACGCGATCCCAGTTCGGGACTTCCACCTGCTGTGTCTCCGCACACAGCGTCCCCGATCCAACTGATGTCCTCACTCGACAAGTCCGGTGCCACCCAGGCTCCGCAGTGGGGTGGAAGGCTCTTTGGAAGTTGCGCAAGGCCCAGGCTTCAGGCCTTGCACTGCAGCAGATTCGCACAGGAAGAAACTCTTGCTTGCAGCGCGGTGTCCAAAGAGGCCGAGCTCCGCCTCGCCTCCTCCTTAAATAACCCCGCCCATGAGTCTCTGCGGTGGCTAATTGCACTCTGGGTGCCGAACGGGGTTCTGGGTAATGTAGTCCCGGGGCCTTAAAGGAGACCCCGCTACATATATATATATATATATATATATATACTGTATACAGTTTAGCTAGATCTCACTGCAGAGCGTTCCTGGTGTACTGTTCCTAATATACTACAGGCAGGCAGTTGATTCAGTTAGCTGCAGTTTATTCAGTACTATATCCTGTGCACAGTGTTCAGCTAGATCTCACTGCAGACCATTCCTGTTGTTCTCGTCCTAATATACTACGGGCAGGCAGTTGATTCAGTTAGCTGCAGTATATAAAGTACTGTATCCTGTGCACAGTGTTCAGCTAGATCTCACTGCAGACCATTCCTGATGTTCTTGTCCTAATATACTACAGGAAGGCAGTTGATTCAGTTAGCTGCAGTATATTCAGTATATATATACATCCCAGCTTTGTGCAGCTACATCTCACTGCAGGCCATTCCTGGTGTACCTATTCAAATACATCAAATACAGTATGTCTGGAAGGCCAACAAGGAGAGGCAGACATTCACAGGCCACTAAAAGAGGGCAAGCAGGCTCTGTGTCTAGAGCCAACAGTGCTGGTCGTGGACACGGTGCATCCTCAGCATGTGGCCATGGTGCGCGCTTGTCCTTTTTTCCGGCAGGTGGCCGTGTTGAGCCACAACATGCAGACGAGTTGGTAGAGTGGATGACCAAACCGTCCTCATCCTCCTCATCCTCTGTCACCCAGGCTCAGAGTACCTTGGCTGCCAATGCAGGTGCCAAAGCGGCCTATTCCATTGGCTCGAGGTCATCAGTTACTCCTTCCCTAGCCCCACCATCATGCACGGAGGAGTCCCCCGAACTGTTCGACCACAGTGTTGGGTAAATGCTGTAGGAGGATGCGCAGCGTTTTGAAGGCTCCGATGATGGTACCCAGCTTGAGGAAGGCAGTAACGTGAGCCCAGAGAGAGGGGGTGCCCAAGAAGGACAACAAACTGGCAGTCATGTTCCCCCAGCTGAAGCATACTGCCAGGTTTGCTCCAGTGACGAGGAGGGAGGGGTTGATGAGGTTACTGACTCTACGTGGGTGCCTGATAGGAAAGGGGAGGAGGAGGAGGAGCCACATCTCCAACGAGGCCGGATGCCCTCCAGGGGCCAGCTTAAGGGCAGCCAACCGACCGCATCACACAGCATGTGCAGGGTGCTGCTGACTCCTTCTTTGGTGTGTGCCTTTTTTGACACGTGTGCAGCAGATCGCACCGTTGCTGCTTGCAACATATGTCTGAAGTGTATCAAGCGTGGCCAAAACAGCAGCTGCTTGGGCACCACATTCTTGACCAGACATATGTCGAACTCCCATGCAGTCTATTGGCAAGCGTACTTAAAAGACCCACACCAAAGAACAAAGCGGAGCTCTCCTTGCTCCTCATCAGCTGGGATCTCCAACCCCACTATACCTTCAGTCCTCTCATAAACCTGCACTGAGAGGAATGAAGGTGTAGAATTAGGTGTGCCACTGCCATGTTCTTGCGGGCAATCTGCTATCGCTATACCAACGTCCAATTGTAGCATGCAAATTTCCCTACCCCAGTTGCTAAACCGGCGAAATAAATTTGCTCCCAGCCATCTACATGCCCAGCGGTTGAATGCTAGCTTGGCTAAATTGCTAGCACTCCAACTGCTGCCTTTTCAGCTGGTAGACTCTGCCCTCTTTTGTGAATTTGTGGAATGTGCGGTACCTCAGTGGCAGGTTCCCAAACGCCACTTTTTTTTAACGGAAGGCGATTCCGGCTTTCTACCGGCATGTGGAAGGCAATGTCTTGGCCTCACTGGACAGGGCGATCAGTGGTAAGGTGCATATTACCGCTGACTCATGGTTCAGCAGGCATGGACAGGGATGTTACCTATCTTTCATGATGCACTGGGTGACTCTGCTGGCAGCTGGGAAGGATGCAGGACAGGATGCAGTATTGTTGGAGCTCGTTTCGCCACCACGCCTCCAAAACGCTGGTAGTGGTGATTCTGCCACACCTCTCTCCTCCACCCCCTCCTCTTCTTCTTCTTCCTCTATGGCCTCTTCCTCTATAGATTTGTCCTCGGAACTAGCGGTGCTCCATAGACGTTCAAGGGGCTACGCAAGCACTCAGGCAAAAAGATGCCATGCAGTGCTTGAGCTGCTGTGCTTAGGGGACAGAAGCCGCACTGGGGCAGAGATTCTGTCAGCTCTGCAGGGGCAGGCTCAGAGGTGGTTGACACCACGCCAGCTTCAGCCAGGAATGGTGGTTTGCGACAATGGCACCAACCTCCTCTCCGCCCTCCGACAGGGACACTTGACCCATGTGCCCTGTTTGGCTCACATCCTTAATTTGGTGGTGCAGCGGTTCTTGTGCAGGTACCCGGGCTTACAGGATCTCCTAAAGCAGGCCAGGAAAGTCTTTGTGCAATTCCACCGGTCATATAATGCCAGTGCTTGGCTGGCTGACCTCCAAAAGGAATACAACCTGCCCAAGAACCGCCTAATCTTTGACATGCCCACCAGATGGAACTCAGCGTTGGTCATGCTGCAGCGGCTGCAAACTCAGCAGAGGGCCATCAATGAGTACCTGTGCGACTATGGCACCAGGACAGGGTCAGGGGAGCTTAGATTTTTTTCGCCAAGAAAATCAAGAATGCATGCACTGTCATGTCACCATTTGAGGAGGCCACGAGGATGGTGAGCAGTGACAGTGCATGCATCAGTGATACTGTCCCCCTTGTGTACCTGTTGGAGCACACGCTGCTTGGAATAATGGACAGGGCACTTGAGGCAGAACAGAGGGAGGAAGAGAAGGACTTCCTTACCTCTCAAGGCCCCCTTTATCCAGACAGTGTTCCTGTGGGCCCACCGATCACACAGGAAGAGGAGGAGGAGGAGGATTGTGTCAGCATGGAGCCTAGCACTCAGCATCAGCAGCAGTCTTCAAGGGATCGTTTACAGTCCCCAAAAACCCATGGACTTGGAGGAGGTGGCTGCAGATCATGTCGTCCTTAGTGACCCAGAGGACTCAGGACTGAATGCCTCAGCAAACCTACGCTGCATG
This sequence comes from Rana muscosa, assembly GCA_029206835.1. Lineage (NCBI taxonomy): Eukaryota > Metazoa > Chordata > Amphibia > Anura > Ranidae > Rana > Rana muscosa. The sequence goes on along the minus strand of CM055116.1, from coordinate 457,618,599 downwards.
GCCTCCCTGATCCTGCAAAGCCTGCAAAAGAACCCTCAGATTTGTGTGATCAAGGAGAGGGATCATTACTGGCTGGCAACCCTTCTTGATCCACGTTACAAGGGTAAGGTTGCAGAACTTATCCTGCCGTCGCAGAGGGAGCAGAGGATAAAACATCTTCGGGAGGCCTTGCAGAAAGGTTTGTGCAATGCGTTTCCAGAGCCTGGGAGGTTACAATTTCCTGGTCCTGCACAACGTGTTGCTGAGGCTTCGGTCAGTCACAGAAGGAGCGGTGGAGAAGGTGGACGTCTGACCGATGCGTTCAGACAATTTTTTAGTCCGCAGCCACAAGGTATGATTGGTTCCAGCAAACATCGCCAGCGTCTGATTTACATGGTGCAGGAATACCTAGGGGCAAGATCAGACTTGGACACGTTTCCAACCGAAAATCCACTGGGTTACTGGGTTTTGAGGATGGATCATTGGCCAGAGCTTGCACAGTATGCAATTGAGCTACTGGCCTGTCGGCTTTGTAACCGATCACAGGGTGCGCCTGTCCACCGACTCGGTCGATCGGCTGACCTTCATAAAAATGAATCAGTCTTGGATCACCAGCTACCAAGCACCTGATGCTGATGTAACAGAATAATTTTTTTATGAATGTGAGATCCCTTCAAGACTGCCTATGCTGATGCTGAGTGACTATCCTGTTATGCTGAGTGATTATCCTATTCCTCCTCAATGTTCATGTTGATATTTTTGGTTCTGGGCACCAGTACCAGTGCCTAAAGCCCAATTTTTCTGCCCCTGTTTAATGGGGGCGTGTATAATTTCAATTTTTGCTGTAATATTTTGCAGCAGGGCTCATTCCTGCGCTCAAATAGAGTATCTGTGAGGGGTTGCAGTGTTGTGGCACCACCACCACCACCACCACCAAAGGCCCAATTTTTCTGCCCCTGTTCAACAGGGGCATGTAATTACAATTCTTGATATAATAGTTAACAGCAGGGCCTGTTCCAGCGCCCACCAAGTGTAAGGCCGGGTTCACACTTGTCCGACAAACGCTCCGACATTGGGAGCTCATGTCGCATGACGTGTGAAAATCAATGTTTCCTTATGGGAGCCGTCTTAACTGGTCCGACACATGTCGGTCCGACTTTGAAAATGCTCCCTGTACTACTTTGGTCCGACTTTGATCCTACTTCAGCCCATTGACTATCATTGAAGTCGGATCAAAGTCGGACCGCAGTCTTGCATGATCCGACTTTGGCATGCGACTTGTGCTCTGCTGATCTTGAGGGGGAACTCCACGCCAAATTTTAAATTAAAAAACCGGCATGGGTTCCCCTCCAGGAGCATACCAGGCCCTTTGGTCTGGTATGGATTTTAAGGGGAACCCCCTAAGCCGAAAAAAACGGCGTGGGGGTCCCCCCAAAATCCAAACCAGACCCTTATCCGAGCACGCAACCTGGCAGGCGGCAGGAAAAGAGGGGGGATGAGAGAGCGGCCCCCCTCCCTCCTGATCCGTACCAGGCCGCATGCCCTCAACATGGGGGGTTTGGTGCTTTGCTATACGCCTAGTCGCCTTATACGCCGGCAAATACGGTACATCTAGTGGGGACCGTTGCTGGAGGTCACTGGTCTGCTCCTTGAACCGGGGGAATCTCCCTTTTTCCATCTTGAGTTGCGCACACAGTTTTTGTGGACATATGGGAGACCAAACAAATCCTTTTGCAATGTAAGATTTTTCTTCACTACTGAATTGATTGTATACAATATACTTTTGAGATTTGAATTTTTTTTGATGTATAGAGGAATTGTTATGCTAACACAATGGGGCTGATTTACGAAACGTTTGCGCCATGAGTATTGGCGCATCTGCGTGCGCAATGGCTGTTTTGGTATTTACAAAACATTAGCGCCTGTAGCGCAGCCCTTTTTGCCATTTACTATAGTGTTGTCGGAGGACGGGAGGAGGCGCTCAGTGCGCCACTATGGACCTGGCGCACGGCATGTTAAACACTAAATATAAAGAAGCTGGAAGTGAGAATATAATGGGGGTGATGTGGGGTGATGTGAGGAAGTGTAGTGACACCTGCCCAAATAACAAACATGCCCAAAATAGAGTGAGAAAGTAACTTTTTCAAAACCAGCCCGCTGCGCCGGCAAGTACGATTAGAGCTGCGAGAGTTTTTTTTGAGCTCAGCGCGGGAATTTCAATGGTTTAAATGCGCCGGGACACTGCGCCGGCAAAATCTTAGTAAATGTCAAGTCACCTAACTCAATTTGCATAAGTTGAACAGGCGCAGCTCTGAACTTCCCAGTGCGCCTGCAAAATGAAATTTCTAAAGGAAAAAAAAAAACATTTAAAAGCAGCCGCGGCTATAATGAATTGTCGACTCGCGGCAATATAGAGGAAAGTCATTGAAAGTCATTGCTAACAAAAAAAAAAGCGTGGGGGTCCCCCAAATTCCATAACCAGGCCCTTCAGGTCTGGAATGGATATTAAGGGGAACCCCGCTGCAAATAAAAAAAAAATGACGTGGGGTTCCCCCAAATATCCATACCTGGCCCTTCAGATCTGGCATGGATTTTAAGGGGAACTCCACCCCAAATTAAAAAAAAAATGGCGTGGAGTCCCCCCAAAAATCCACACCAGACCCTTATCCGAGCACGCAACCTGGCCGGCCGCAGGGGAAAAGGGGGGGACGAGAGCGGCCCCCCCTCCCTCCTGAACCGTACCAGGCCACATGCCCTCAACATGGGGAGGATGTCCCCATGTTGATGGGGACAAGGGCCTCATCCCCACAACCGTTGCCCGGTGGTTGTGGGGGTCTGCGGGCGGGGGGCTTATCAGAATCTGGAAGACCCCTTTAACAAACGGGACCCCCAGATCCCGGCCCCCCTATGTGAATTGGTAAGGGGGTACATTGTACCCCTACCATTTCACGAAGAAAGTGTAAAAAATGTAAAAAATGACAAGAGCCGGTTTTAGACAATTCCTTTATTAATGTCTTCTCTTTTCTTCCATCTTCTTCTTCCTTCTTCTTCTTCTTCCATCTTCTTCTTTTCTCCATTCGGGTTTCTTCCTCCATCTTCCTCTTCATCTTTATCTTCATCCTCATCTTCATCTTCATCTTTCTTCTTCCTTCGGTGTTCTCGTCCGCATCTTGCTCCGGCGTCTTCCCTTCTTCTTTCTTCTCCGTCCGCTACGTTTGAATTGGAGGTTCCCGCTGTGCGACGCCTCAGTTCCCCACTTGGTCCGCTGCCCCCCGGTGGCTCCGCCCCCTCTGACACCACGGGGAAAGTCCCCGTGAAATCCATGTGCGTCAGAGGGGGGCGGGGTCACCGGGTGTAAGCGGACCCAATGGGGAACTGAAGAACTGAAGCGTCGCACAGCGGGAACCTCCAATTCAAACGGAGCGGCCGGAGAAGAAAGAAGAAGGGAAGACGTCGGAGCAAGATGCGGACGAGAAGACGGAAGGAAGAAGGAAGATGAAGATGAGGATGAAGATAAAGATGAAGATGAAGATGGAGGAAGAAACCCGAATGGAGAAAAGAAGAGGATGGAAGAAGATGGAAGAAAATGGAGGAAGATGGAAGAAGAAGATGGAAGAAGAAGAAGATGGAAGAAAGGAGAAGACATTAATAAAGGAATTGTCTAAAACCGGCTCTTGTAATTTTTTACATTTTTGACACTTTCTTCGTGAAATGGTAGGGGTACATTTGTACCCCATTACCATTTCACACAGGGGGGGGGGCTGGGATCTGGGGGTCCCCTTTGTTAAAGGGGTCTTCCAGATTCCGATAAGCCCCCCGCCCGCAGACCCCCACAACCACTGGGCAAGGGTTGTGGGAATGAGGCCCTTGTCCCCATCAACATGGGGACATCTTCCCCATGTTGAGGGCATGTGGCCTGGTACGGTTCAGGAGGGAGGGGGGCCGCTCTCGTCCCCCCCTTTTCCCCTGCGGCCGGCCAGGTTATGTGCTCGGATAAAGGGTCTGGTATGGATTTTTGGGGGGACTCCACGCCATTTTTTTAAAAAAATTGGGGTGGAGTTCCCCTTAAAATCCATGCCAGATCTGAAGGGCCTGGTATGGATATTTGGGGGGAACCCCACGTCATTTTTTTAAAAATTTGCAGTGGGGTTCCCCTTAATATCCATTCCAGACCTGAAGGGCCTGGTTATGGAATTTGGGGGAACCCCCACGCTTTTTTTTGTGTAATCAAAGACTTTCAATGACTTTTATCTGTATTGACGGGAACCAGCAATTCATTACAGCCGCAAGGACTTTTAAATGACTATTATTTTACTTTAGAAATGTAATTTTGCTCTCCAACTGTTATAAACATGGAAAACATGTGCTACTTTACAAGCATACTATAGACACCCCCCGGTATGATATTTAGGGCCAGTTCACACTGGATGCAGTGCAGTACGTTTTTTTGATGCCTGAAAAACGCAAAGAAAGTTGATCACATTAATGCCAATGGCATAGTTCACACCACTGCAGTCCGTTCGAGTGCATTTCAGAAAGCAAAAAAATAATTGGTCATGCTGCATTTTTTAGGTACAGAACTGTACTGGACCGCAATAAAACACATCAAAAACGCAACGGAACGTACCAAAAATGCACTGGAATGCACCGGAACGCACCTAAATGCACCCAAGACGCACTGCAACACACTTGTTCTAAGTGAAAAGAGGGGGAAAAAACACTGGACTGCATCAAAAACGCCTCAAAAATGCACTGGAATGTGTCAAAAACGCGCATGCAGAAAAGCACCTGGAACGCACCCAGACTGCGTTTCTATGGTGTGAACTAGGGCCAGTTCACACCATAGAAACGCAATCCGGATGCGTTCCAGTTGCTTTTCTGCATGCAGGTTTTTGATGCGTTCCAGTTCATTTTTGTTATGTTTTTGATGCAGTCCAGTGCTTTTTTTTCACCCCTCTTTTTTATTAACCATAGATAAGGACAAGTGTGTTCCAGTGCGTTTTTGGTGCATTTAGGTGTGTTCCTGTGCGTTCCAGTGTGTTTATGATGCGTTTTGATACATTCCAGTACAGTCCAGTGCAGGTAAAATGCAGCATGTTCTACTTTTTTGGTGGAACTGGAACGCACTGGAACAAACACTGCCATTTAGAGCCATATAACCAACTTTCCATGCATTTTGGATGCATAAAAAACGCAATGCACTGCATGTGGTGTGAAATGGCCCTTAAGCAATTTGGCATATTTAAAGGCACTTCTCCTTGTTTTGTTTTTGGTGTTTTCCAAATTGGTGACATTGATATATGTCCCTTAGGGTGGGACCTGGGCCCCCATTTTAAGGCCAATAACTAGAAGATAAGCCAGCCAAGTGGGGACTAGCAAAATTAACAAGTCAGTTCCCATAGACTGCAATAGTATTTGTTGGTGGGGGGGGAAGGGTGATTGTCCCATCTCTAATTTTGTAGCATGCTGGATGATGTGCTTAATTTTGGACGGGGGGAAGGGGGGGTTATTTTTTGCTAGCTGCATTGGTGTTGTTCTGCACATGCCCAGCCAGTTAGTTTTTTTTTGGGTGCTTTTTGTGTGTGAACAGCACCTGAGTATTTCTGGGCATGCTCAGAGAGTGTTTTGATGTGTTAGTAATTTAACAGGTGTAGCCACTTTGAATTTCAGTCTCTACATTGAGTGAACTTGCATTTTGGGTGTTTCATGGACTGTGCATGTGTTTTCAATTGCCTCAGGAGGCGTGTGTGTGTGTGTCCTTATCGAGTTTGTAACACATGTATTTTATTTTTTATGTCTTTGCAAAACAAGTGATTGGTTAACTTTTGGTGTATTTTTTGGTGTGGGGGAAATGTTCCCCTGAAATAATTCTGATGTTGTTAATGTGTGTTGCTTGTTCACTTTGATTTAATTGTCTGTGCTGCATTATTTTTGGCCAAAAATTGCTCAAGATGTTGTAAGTCTGTAACTGTTTCAAATTGACCATGTTTTTTATTTTGCCTTCCCTTTTTGTTTTGTTGAACAATAAAATATGATGCAAAGTTTTGATGTTTGTTTTGTGTTTTCTTTGCAACAAATGTGACAGCTGATTGGCATGTCAAAACAAAACAGGTGTAATTTGTCTACCCTGGTGCCTTCATGGTAGCATATGCATGTATTGTATTGTGTGCTGCCATGGAGCGTCACCAGGAAATGAAAAATACAGAGCGGTAAGTATTCAATTTTCCTTTTTTACTGCAGTGGTTCTCAGCCTCAGTCCTCAAGTACCCCCAACAGGACATGTTTTGTGAATTTTTCTTATCGAGAATTGCTGTCCAAAAATCAAAACCATTGACTGTGATTTAAAGCACATGTGCAAGATGAAGGAAAACCTGCAAACATGGCCTGTTGGGGGTACTTGAGAAGCACTGATTTAGAGCACTGCACTTAAAAATAGCTCAAGGCCATACAATTCTAATTGTGGGCATTTTGAGGGAAACAAAGTAAGTGTTAGAACCCCTGCGTGTGTGTGTGTTTTTTTTTTAGATTTATTTATTTTTTGTAGTTTGGCCTTTGTCTCCTTTTCTTAACATTGGCTTCACTTCCTGGCACACAGCTAAACAGAAAGTGAAGGTAAAACCCTACCAATGTCTTTTCTTGGGGACACACAGATCAATCTAACTAGTGTCCCCATTAAGCAAATTGCACTCTAGCACTTTGTTGTGTACACCCCAAATCATTGGGTAGTTTGGGGTTTAGTAAAGAATAATCCACTCTGCAGTAAAAATGTAGCTGCTGAAAATCTGAGGGAAAGTACTGGTGATTGGATGTTGCAATCATGTAAAAGCAAAGATGGTGGTTTTTTTTCCCCCTCAGATATACAGCAAGTGCACTTGTAGTGCAAAGTAGATTTGCCTTTAGTAAATAAACCCCACAGTCCAAACTACCTAATAAATTGTGGTGTACCCCGCAATATGCTGGAGTGCAATGTGCATAATGGGGAAAGTATTTAGACTGACCTGTGTGTCCCCAAGGAAAGACATTGTTAGGGATTTTCCCTCACTTCCTGTGTGGCTATGTGACAGGAAGTGAATTATTTGGAAGGATAAAGTGGCCAAATTATTTAGTTTAACTTTGCAAAGACACATTCCTAAGTTGAATTGTGATGCATGTCAATGGCCCATTTAGACCCTCTTTAATCACTTGAGATCAGCGCTATAACTGATCGACGGCCACAGCATGGTCCTCAATTGCCGGGAGTCCGTCAATAAACGTCCTCCCCTTTGCGCGCGCCGTGGTCACAGAGTCACTGAGACTCAGGTGATGACAGATCCGAGTAAGGGGCCGATCCCTGCCCTTTACCATGTGATCAGCTGTCAGCAAATGACAGCTGATCACGTGATGTAAACAAAAGCTGGGTAATGATTTTTGTTTTCTCCTTGTGCTGACAGCGTGAGCATAAAAAAAGGCAATCACCGGCTTATGTGCAAGTGACATGGGGCCCGAAGAGGAAGAGGCAATTCTGCATCATCTGTGACAATTAGTAGCCTCTGCCAGTGCCACCTATCAATGCCCACCACTGGTGTCAATCAGTGGCACCTATCAGTGCCCATCACTGCCAACTATCATTGCCACCTAGCAGTGCCACTTCTCACTGCCCACCAGTGCCAAATAGCAATGCCACCTCTCAGTGCCCACCCTTGCCACCTTATCGGTGCCCATCAGTGCAGTCTCATCAGTGTACATCAATGAAGAAGAAAAATTACCTTTTTTTTAAAATATTAACCAGTTTCCTACCGCCCACCATCAAATGACATCCTTGGCTTTGTGCAGTGACATCTGAATGATGCCTGCAGTTGCAGGCATCATTCAGATATCATTCTTTTCAGCCGGCGATTCTGTGCACAATAAAAACGATCATAGTGGCAGTTCCGCCGCTTGATCGTTCTTATAGGCGGGGGGAGGGGACGTTCCCCCCCCCCCCTCTTGCCGCCATCCGGTGCTTCTCCGGGCTCTCCCGTGCCATCTGGGGCTCGGAGAACGATTTGGAGATGACTGGTGACCAGATGGTCATCAGTCATCTCTGTGACCGTCGGAGGCGCGGGCACGACGTTATGACATCACGCCGTGTTCCCGTATGTTAACCAAGCCGTGATCTCGGCTGTCAGCATGAGATTGGTGGTTTTTTTGGACCAATATCATGCTTTCCAGCCTGGAGGAGAGATGCGGGTTCTTATTGACCCCGCATCTCTCCATAAAGAGGACCTGTCACACACATTCCTATTACAAGGGATGTTTACATTCCTTGTAATAGGAATAAAAGTGATCAAAAAAAATAAAAAAAATTAAAAAAAGAGTAAGAAATACAAAAAAGTAAAAAAACAAAATAAAAAAAATAAGCAAAAATAAGAAAAAACGCCCATGTCCCCGGTAGCTCGCGCTCAGAAGCGAACACACACGTAAGTCCCGCCCACATATGTAAACGTCGTTCAAACCACACATGTGAGTTATTGCTGCGTGCGTTAGAACGAGTGCAACAATTCTAGCACTAGACCTCCTCTGTAATGCCAAAATGGTAACCTGTAAAAAAATTTAAAGCATCGCCTAGGGAGATTTTTAATTACTGAAGTTTGGTGTCATGCCATGTGTGTGCGCAATTTTAAAGCGTGACGTGTTAGGTATCTATTTACTCAGCATAACAACATCTTTCACATTATACCAAAAAATTGGCCGTAACTTTACTGTTTTGTAATATTTTTAGCAAACAAAAGGCGTTTGAAAATTTATTGCGCAAATACCGAGCGAGATAAAAATTTGCAATGACCGCCATCTTATTCCCTAGGGTGTCTGCTCCAAAAACATATATAATGTTTGGTGTTTTGAAGTAATTTTATAGCCATAAATGTATGATTTTTACATGAAGGAGAGAAGTGCCAGAATAGGCCTAGTGCTGAAGTGGGTAAAATATCCATTTTTTTTTTTTTTAACTCGGTCTTTTGTATTTATCGAAAAAAACAAAAAAACAAACACAAAGGTGATCAAATAGCACCAAAAGAAAGCTCTATTTGTGTGCCAACAAATAAAACATTTTCATTGGGTTACAGTGTTGTATGAGCGCGCAATTGTCATTAAAAGTGCATCAGCGCTGAAATGTGAAACTTGGTCTGGGCAGTGCGCAAGTGGTTAATATAAGGCTGCATGCACACGGACGTTTTTCAAGCCGCTTGTTTGAGCGTTTTTTGCAGCTTAAACACATCTCTCCATGTTAGCCTATGGCCTCATGGCCACCATGGCGTTTTTGAGGTGTAAATGGCATAGGCGTTTTTAGGCCCCATGTAGACGGGACGCTGGTGCAAAGTGTTCAGAACTAAGGTTGAAAGTGGCGTTTAGAAAGGCGCGCTTTGTGGCGTTTGCATGCCGTGTTTTACCACATTTGCGTGTATATGATAAGGAGCCGCCCTAAGCTCCAAAAACAGTATTATTTACGATTTTAGCTATTTAGTGAGACCAGAGTGATATCAGCAGCTGAGAGCAGCAGTGTAGTTGTATTTAGCGTGTCACTTGCCACAAGTTGTGGATTGTCCACTTGCCACGTCAGCTGCCCCAAGTTGTCGATTGTCCACAATGCAATGGAAGCAATTTCTTTTATATATATATATATATATATATATATATATATATAGAAAGTAAAGGTGCAAAATAACTGGCCCAAATTTGCACTTCTCGGCGCCTAGGTGCTAGTATGCGGTACCTGTGGCTCACTCCTCCAACTGTTTAGCTGGAAAAGTAATGGGGAATAAACGATAATTCAGCTCAAAAATTGATATCAGAGTTGTTGAACTGTGATACAAATTATATAAAAGGGAGCAGCTATTTAAATTTATATGAAATGAGATCCTCATACATATAAAAAGTAAAATACAATAAATATCATATAAAAAGCATAAAACTCATAGAGTCCATATGATAAACAGCGCTGGTTATGGATAAATGTCCAAAAACATATAAAACACTTGAGTGATGACTTTGCAACAGTCAGACTAGTAGTGGTATTTCTTCTATGGATACGGTCTGTAGTGCACCCTACACCAATCCCAAGTCTTCACCACAAGTGAGGCACGCTCCCCCTCTGGGGTACAAACTCACCACAAAGATGAAAAAGGTAAGCCTTTTTAGTCTGTAGGTAATCTCACTCCAACATCCGTCATCACCACCAGGGTAGTATGGGTTAAAATCCTCAGGCAAACATATAAAGACATAAAGGCACTAATAGTGTAATATTGCTTTAATCAAGAAAACCCCCAATACAAAGTCCCTGTTTCAAATGCACGTACATTTCAATCACTTGTAAAAAAGCACATAAAGTATAGAGTGTATTCACCGCTATCCTGTCCCAAGAGGGCGCCTGTGTTGCGAACGTAACGCTGCAGTCTTTGTTCCGGGTTTGAGACAGTTGCCGTGGAGATCACTCTGTACTTCCTGGTTACAGAGACGCTGCGGTATCTGGGCCCTGACCGGTTTCGTCACAAGCTGACTTCAACTGAGGGCGTAGATAGCCCAGCGTCAGCGTGCGTGGTATAACCCCCCCGCTCGTCGCCTATTGGCTGGAGTGCCGCAATCTGTCCGTCCTGATTGGTGCTTGTCAGGGCGGAACTGCGATATGCACGTCCTCAAACAGGAGCTTTTGGGGAGTGTTCCAACAGCACGTATTACTACACAATTTGTTATATAACAAATAACAAAACGAAAATTTAAACATAGAGGGGCTAAAAGTTGCTATCAAACTAAGACAGCAAACATGTGAATAAAACCATCACAATTTTAAAACAATATCTCAATCACTATTACATAGAAGCGAAAAGCTTGCACTATGATAATATCCACCTGTCGGTGTTTAACTGTTTCTTAAAAAAGATGATTTGTTTGCAGAAGGAAAGCTGCAGTTACTTGATGTTCGCTGCACAATATAGCTCAATGGGACAGGTCTAGTGAAACACCTAATCTGTCCCCTGAGAGATGCAATATACATTTTAACACTACATTAGACATATTCGGGCTATGCAACCACTATGTATATATACGTGTATTCTAGCAGCAGAAGATGTTCAAAAAATGGGAATTTAAACCCGCTAATCCAAATATTGAAAATAAATCAATATAAGGTACATGCATATAATAGATGCATATATATATATATATGTATAGTCTACACATATATAAGTGTATATAGAACTACATGAAATAAATTAAAATTCGATCTAAATTATTTAAAATAAAATGAAAATTGGACCGTCAAAATTTATGAGTGTATAGTTAATTAGCCTTAGATAAATAAAAATAGATAAATAAAACTATAGATAAATATATCAACATATATGTACATAAATCAATAAGTTTCAGAGGTTTGGGCCGAGAAAGGGTGCCATTGAGAGGCGGTATTCAAATCAATTGTTAAAAGTGTAGATAAAATTGCTAAAACAGTCAATAAAAAGTTAATCATAAAAACTGTTAATAAAAACAATATATCAATAATCACTAATAAAACAATTGATATCTAGATCTATGTTTAACCCCTTCGGAGATAAAGTATCTACGGAATAAATCCATTGGGTCTCAAGCTTGGATAATTCTCTTACTAAATTGGACCCCCTCCAAGGTGGTTTTAGGTGGTCCACTCCCCAAAACTTGAGACCTGCGGGGTTTTGGTTGTGGAACAATTTAAAATGTAAGGAAACATTGTGATCCTTATACCCAATTTTGATGTTTGCCACATGCTCAGCTACACGTATTTTAAGAGCCCTCTTAGTCCGGCCTATGTACAATAACTTGCAGGGGCATTCTAAAACATACACTACATAGGTAGTGTTACAGGTAATAAAATCTTTAATGGTAAACTCTCTGTTATTGGCCGTAGATGTAAAGTTTTCAAGTGCTCTAAGGGGTTTATTCACCTCTCTGCAAGGGCGGCATTTTCTGCAGGCATAAAAGCCATCATTATCCCAAAAAGATGGGGGTTTGTGTGGTACGTCTAGTATCTTCTTGACGACCCTATCTCCATAGTTAGGAGCTTTCCTATAGATAAAAGTAGGTCTTGTTGGTATATAGTTTTTAAGGATTTTGTCAAGAAGGAGTAGATGCCAATGGGAAAAGAAGATATGTTCCACTTCTTTATACTGTGAGTGGTATCCTGATAGAAAACTCCATTCATGATTATTTTGCCCTTGGAGAATGTTTTTATTCAAATAGTTGGTTCTTGGAGTAGCTGCGAGGTCTTCAATAATTTTGATTAGTTGTGTTTCTTTATAACCCTTTTCCATAAATTTATTCTTTAGTACATCAGCCTGGAATAGGAAAGAAGCATCCTCAGTACAATTGCGTCTTACCCGCATCAGTTGGCCTTTAGGGATGTTTTTTAGCCATGCAGGGTGGTGGCCGCTTTGTGTGGGAAGAAAACTATTAGCATCTGTGGGCTTAAAGTAAACTTTAGTGCCCAATTTATTCCCATTCCTGTATATATGAACATCCAGGAAATGAATACTTTCCTTATTATATTCACAAGTAAGGTTAATATTGTTAGTGTTCTGGTTTAGTTCTTCCAGGAAGGTTTCTAGTGATGCTATTGATCCTGCCCATATGAGAAATAGATCATCAATATATCGTCGGTACAGTATCAGTTCTTTACGTTTCATGTGGAATACTGTTTTGTCCTCCCACTCGGCCATGAATAAATTCGCTATGCCTGGAGCAAATTTAGCACCCATGGCTACTCCCCTTCTTTGTGAAAAAAAGCTTCCATCAAACCAAAAATAATTGTGTCCCAAACAAAAATCCAGAGCATTACGTAGGAACAATTTCTGTGAATGGGAGATGTCATCTCTTTTAGACAGTGCCCAATTCAGGGCTAAGAGGGCGTCGTCATGTTGTATTATTGTGTATAACGATGAAACGTCTGCGGTTACTAAGAACACTTCTTCTTTTCCAGTCAGATCTATTTCCTGTAATAGAGATAGGAGGTCCTTAGTGTCTTTAAGATAGGCATGTGTTGATGTCACACTGCTTTGGAGGTAATGGTCAAGATATTGGCCCAAACGTGATGTAATTGATCCGATCCCATTCACAATGGGTCTCGCTGGTGGAAGGTTGAGGTCTTTATGGATCTTAGGGAGAGTATATATAGTAGGTATCCTACTACTACTCGGTACTAAATATTTACTCTCCCTCAAAGACAAAGCTCTGGTTTGGAAACCCATTTCCACCAGTTTCTGTAGATTAATTTCATATTGTGGAGTGGGATCTCTTTCCAGCTTCAAGTATGTTGCCTTTTCAGATAGCATTTGTGTTAGCTGGTTGTGATAAAAGTCTTTGGTAAGGATTACCACTCCACCTCCCTTGTCTGCTGGTCTCACTATTATCTCCTTTCTCTTCTCTAGAAGTTCTATGCCTTCTTTGATATAGCGTGGATTGACATTTCTTTTAGGTTTGATGTGTTCCAAATCACGAAGTATGAGTCCTTTAAAAACATCCAAGGGCTGATTGGTCCCCAATAAGGGGTTAAAAAGTGATTTGTTTCGCAAACCACTATCAGTTGGTGCTGATAAGGTACTTGTTACAGGGTTTGAGTTCTTGTTTAAAAAATATTTTTTCATATTCAGTTTCCTCATATATTTATTCATGTCTATAAACACATTAAATTTGTTAATTGGGCGATGTAGACCACATTTGAGCCCCAAATTTAAAATATTAGTTTCTTTATCTGTTAAGACCACATCGGTTAAATTGAAGATCCCGCCTACTCGTACTCCTTCTCGTATTCCTTTCGACTTCTTTTCTTGTGTCCTTCGTCCGGCCCTACAGCCTCTGCTCCTTCTCTCCTTGGGCCTGGTTGTTGCATCCTTTCCCGTTCCCAATGTGGGGGGTCCCTCCATTGGGGATCTTTCTGTGTCGGTTCATGTTGCGGTCCCCTGTATTCTGTCACTTGCTGTGGATATGTTGGCATTCTTCCTCTCTGGTTGTTTGACCCTCTGCCCCTCTTCTGCCATCCCCTGCCTCTCCCTAAAAAAGAGGACCGGGGTGATTGATATTGTTGTCTATTCCTATCATCCCATAAAGGGTCATAATGATTATATATCGGTACTTGATAGTAATCTTGTGTAGGTGGAGGTCGATACTGAGGATTCGGTGGACCAGGTCTTCTTGGTTTCCCTCTACCATAGTTGTGATCATTTCTGATAGGTGTGGAATGATTGATAGGGGTCTGTTGTGTGCCCAAATCTCTTCTATCCACTATAGGTAATGGTTGACTATTAGAGGGCAGTTGACTTCCAATGTTGGTGTCTTGCTGGGTTTCCATAGTCAGACCTTCCGTATCTCTTGCTTCAGTAGGGTTCACTTGCTGCCATAGATAAACCATATTTGAACGGAAGTCTCCTAGATCTCTGTGGAATTTTTTGGTTTTCTTTTTCTGAGTTTCCTTATCCACTTTTTCTAGTTTTTTCTTTATACGGGTGTTAAAATCAGTAATTTGTTGACTATCCTTAATAGGATCTAGTTGCTTTTGCAACTCGTTTATCCTTGTTTCTAATTTGAACATCTTTTTCTTTTTCCTTTTTAAAATTAATTCTTGTAGTTTAAAACCTACCCCATTAAAGAATTCTAGCCATTCGGACATAGGTTCGGGGTCATCTAGACCATCTTGGGGGACTACTTCCCATCTTAAACTTCTAATAATAATACGTTCCTTTAAGTATTGTTCTAAAGTGCATATATCCCACCAGGTTCTCACTTGTTTCTCTAGTGAGTTCCCAAGGGCAGTCATAACCCCATTGTAGTTTAATTGTGCAGTAGTGTGCTCATTAACAGTGAAGATGCTGTTAATATCTATATTCCTATTACTCAGGAAGAGCAGTGCATCCATGGCTGCCAAGAAAAAAAGGAGAATTTGTATAGAAAGTAAAGGTGCAAAATAACTGGCCCAAATTTGCACTTCTCGGCGCCTAGGTGCTAGTATGCGGTACCTGTGGCTCACTCCTCCAACTGTTTAGCTGGAAAAGTAATGGGGAATAAACGATAATTCAGCTCAAAAATTGATATCAGAGTTGTTGAACTGTGATACAAATTATATAAAAGGGAGCAGCTATTTAAATTTATATGAAATGAGATCCTCATACATATAAAAAGTAAAATACAATAAATATCATATAAAAAGCATAAAACTCATAGAGTCCATATGATAAACAGCGCTGGTTATGGATAAATGTCCAAAAACATATAAAACACTTGAGTGATGACTTTGCAACAGTCAGACTAGTAGTGGTATTTCTTCTATGGATACGGTCTGTAGTGCACCCTACACCAATCCCAAGTCTTCACCACAAGCGAGGCACGCTCCCCCTCTGGGGTACAAACTCACCACAAAGATGAAAAAGGTAAGCCTTTTTAGTCTGTAGGTAATCTCACTCCAACATCCGTCATCACCACCAGGGTAGTATGGGTTCAAATCCTCAGGCAAACATATAAGGACATAAAGGCACCAATAGTGTAATATTGCTTTAATCAAGAAAACCCCCAATACAAAGTCCCTGTTTCAAATGCACGTACATTTCAATCACTTGTAAAAAAGCACATAAAGTATAGAGTGTATTCACCGCTATCCTGTCCCAAGAGGGCGCCCGTGTTGCGAACGTAACGCTGCAGTCTTTGTTCCGGGTTTGAGACAGTTGCCGTGGAGATCACTCTGTACTTCCTGGTTACAGAGACGCTGCGGTATCTGGGCCCTGACCGGTTTCGTCACAAGCTGACTTCAACTGAGGGCGTAGATAGCCCAGCGTCAGCGTGCGTGGTATAACCCCCCCGCTCGTCGCCTATTGGCTGGAGTGCCGCAATCCGTCCGCCCTGATTGGTGCTTGTCAGGGCGGAACTGCGATATGCACGTCCTCAAACAGGAGCTTTTGGGGAGTGTTCCAACAGCACGTATTACTACACAATTTCTTATATAACAGATAACAAAACGAAAATTTAAACATAGAGGGGCTAAAAGTTGCTATCAAACTAAGACAGCAAACATGTGAATAAAACCATCACAATTTTAAAACAATATCTCAATCACTATTACATAGAAGCAAAAATCTTGCACTATGATAATATCCACCTGTCGGTGTTTAACTGTTTCTTAAAAAAGATGATTTGTTTGCAGAAGGAAAGCTGCAGTTACTTGATGTTCGCTGCACAATATAGCTCAATGGGACAGGTCTAGTGAAACACCTAATCTGTCCCCTGAGAGATGCAATATACATTTTAACACTACATTAGACATATTCGGGCTATGCAAACACTATGTGTATATGCGTGTATTCTAGCAGCAGAAGATGTTCAAAAAATGGGAATTTAAACCCGCTAATCCAAATATTGAAAATAAATCAATATAAGGTACATGCATATAATAGATGCATATATATATATGTATAGTCTACACATATATAAGTGTATATAGAACTACATGAAATAAATTAAAATTCGATCTAAATTATTTAAAATAAAATGAAAATTGGACCCTCAAAATTTATGAGTGTATAGTTAATTAGCCTTAGATAAATAAAAATAGATAAATAAAACTATAGATAAATATATCAACATATATGTACATAAATCAATAAGTTTCAGAGGTTTGGGCCGAGAAAGGGTGCCATTGAGAGGCGGTATTCAAATCAATTGTTAAAAGTGTAGATAAAATTGCTAAAACAGTCAATAAAAAGTTAATCATAAAAACTGTTAATAAAAACAATATATCAATAATCACTAATAAAACAATTGATATCTAGATCTATGTTTAACCCCTTCGGAGATAAAGTATCTACGGAATAAATCCATTGGGTCTCAAGCTTGGATAATTCTCTTACTAAATTGGACCCCCTCCAAGGTGGTTTTAGGTGGTCCACTCCCCAAAACTTGAGACCTGCGGGGTTTTGGTCGTGGAACAATTTAAAATGTAAGGAAACATTGTGATCCTTATACCCAATTTTGATGTTTGCCACATGCTCAGCTACACGTATTTTAAGAGCCCTCTTAGTCCGGCCTATGTACAATAACTTGCAGGGGCATTCTAAAACATACACTACATAGGTAGTGTTACAGGTAATAAAATCTTTAATGGTAAACTCTCTGTTATTGGCCGTAGATGTAAAGTTTTCAAGTGCTCTAAGGGGTTTATTCACCTCTCTGCAAGGGCGGCATTTTCTGCAGGCATAAAAGCCATCCTTATCCCAAAAAGATGGGGGTTTGTGTGGTACGTCTAGTATCTTCTTGACGACCCTATCTCCATAGTTAGGAGCTTTCCTATAGATAAAAGTAGGTCTTGTTGGTATATAGTTTTTAAGGATTTTGTCAAGAAGGAGTATATACCAATGGGAAAAGAAGATATGTTCCACTTCTTTATACTGTGAGTGGTATCCTGATAGAAAACTCCATTCATGATTATTTTGCCCTTGGAGAATGTTTTTATTCAAATAGTTGGTTCTTGGAGTAGCTGCGAGGTCTTCAATAATTTTGATTAGTTGTGTTTCTTTATAACCCTTTTCCATAAATTTATTCTTTAGTACATCAGCCTGGAAAAGGAAAGAAGCATCCTCAGTACAATTGCGTCTTACCCGCATCAGTTGGCCTTTAGGGATGTTTTTTAGCCATGCAGGGTGGTGGCCGCTTTGTGTGGGAAGAAAACTATTAGCATCTGTGGGCTTAAAGTAAACTTTAGTGCCCAATTTATTCCCATTCCTGTATATATGAACATCCAGGAAATGAATACTTTCCTTATTATATTCACAAGTAAGGTTAATATTGTTAGTGTTCTGGTTTAGTTCTTCCAGGAAGGTTTCTAGTGATGCTATTGATCCTGCCCATATGAGAAATAGATCATCAATATATCGTCGGTACAGTATCAGTTCTTTACGTTTCATGTGGAATACTGTTTTGTCCTCCCACTCGGCCATGAATAAATTCGCTATGCCTGGAGCAAATTTAGCACCCATGGCTACTCCCCTTCTTTGTGAAAAAAAGCTTCCATCAAACCAAAAATAATTGTGTCCCAAACAAAAATCCAGAGCATTACGTAGGAACAATTTCTGTGAATGGGAGATGTCATCTCTTTTAGACAGTGCCCAATTCAGGGCTAAGAGGGCGTCGTCATGTTGTATTATTGTGTATAACGATGAAACGTCTGCGGTTACTAAGAACACTTCTTCTTTTCCAGTCAGATCTATTTCCTGTAATAGAGATAGGAGGTCCTTAGTGTCTTTAAGATAGGCATGTGTTGATGTCACACTGCTTTGGAGGTAATGGTCAAGATATTGGCCCAAACGTGATGTAATTGATCCGATCCCATTCACAATGGGTCTCGCTGGTGGAAGGTTGAGGTCTTTATGGATCTTAGGGAGAGTATATATAGTAGGTATCCTACTACTACTCGGTACTAAATATTTACTCTCCCTCAAAGACAAAGCTCTGGTTTGGAAACCCATTTCCACCAGTTTCTGTAGATTAATTTCATATTGTGGAGTGGGATCTCTTTCCAGCTTCAAGTATGTTGCCTCTTCAGATAGCATTTGTGTTAGCTGGTTGTGATAAAAGTCTTTGGTAAGGATTACCACTCCACCTCCCTTGTCTGCTGGTCGCACTATTATCTCCTTTCTCTTCTCTAGAAGTTCTATGCCTTCTTTGATATAGCGTGGATTGACATTTCTTTTAGGTTTGATGTGTTCCAAATCACGAAGTATGAGTCCTTTAAAAACATCCAAGGGCTGATTGGTCCCCAATAAGGGGTTAAAAAGTGATTTGTTTCGCAAACCACTATCAGTTGGTGCTGATAAGGTACTTGTTACAGGGTTTGAGTTCTTGTTTAAAAAATATTTTTTCATATTCAGTTTCCTCATATATTTATTCATGTCTATAAACACATTAAATTTGTTAATTGGGCGATGTAGACCACATTTGAGCCCCAAATTTAAAATATTAGTTTCTTTATCTGTTAAGACCACATCGGTTAAATTGAAGATCCCGCCTACTCGTACTCCTTCTCGTATTCCTTTCGACTTCTTTTCTTGTGTCCTTCGTCCGGCCCTACAGCCTCTGCTCCTTCTCTCCTTGGGCCTGGTTGTTGCATCCTTTCCCGTTCCCAATGTGGGGGGTCCCTCCATTGGGGATCTTTCTGTGTCGGTCCATGTTGCGGTCCCCTGTATTCTGTCACTTGCTGTGGATATGTTGGCATTCTTCCTCTCTGGTTGTTTGACCCTCTGCCCCTCTTCTGCCATCCCCTGCCTCTCCCTAAAAAAGAGGACCGGGGTGATTGATATTGTTGTCTATTCCTATCATCCCATAAGGGTCATAATGATTATATATCGGTACTTGATAGTAATCTTGTGTAGGTGGAGGTCGATACTGAGGATTCGGTGGACCAGGTCTTCTTGGTTTCCCTCTACCATAGTTGTGATCATTTCTGATAGGTGTGGAATGATTGATAGGGGTCTGTTGTGTGCCCAAATCTCTTCTATCCACTATAGGTAATGGTTGACTATTAGAGGGCAGTTGACTTCCAATGTTGGTGTCTTGCTGGGTTTCCATAGTCAGACCTTCCGTATCTCTTGCTTCAGTAGGGTTCACTTGCTGCCATAGATAAACCATATTTGAACGAAAGTCTCCTAGATCTCTGTGGAATTTTTTGGTTTTCTTTTTCTGAGTTTCCTTATCCACTTTTTCTAGTTTTTTCTTTATACGGGTGTTAAAATCATTAATTTGTTGACTATCCTTAATAGGATCTAGTTGCTTTTGCAACTCGTTTATCCTTGTTTCTAATTTGAACATCTTTTTCTTTTTCCTTTTTAAAATTAATTCTTGTAGTTTAAAACCTACCCCATTAAAGAATTCTAGCCATTCGGACATAGATTCGGGGTCATCTAGACCATCTTGGGGGACTACTTCCCATCTTAAACTTCTAATAATAATACGTTCCTTTAAGTATTGTTCTAAAGTGCATATATCCCACCAGGTTCTCACTTGTTTCTCTAGTGAGTTCCCAAGGGCAGTCATAACCCCATTGTAGTTTAATTGTGCAGTAGTGTGCTCATTAACAGTGAAGATGCTGTTAATATCTATATTCCTATTACTCAGGAAGAGCAGTGCATCCATGGCTGCCAAGAAAAAAAGGAGAATTTGTATAGAAAGTAAAGGTGCAAAATAACTGGCCCAAATTTGCACTTCTCGGCGCCTAGGTGCTAGTATGCGGTACCTGTGGCTCACTCCTCCAACTGTTTAGCTGGAAAAGTAATGGGGAATAAACGATAATTCAGCTCAAAAATTGATATCAGAGTTGTTGAACTGTGATACAAATGATATAAAAGGGAGCAGCTATTTAAATTTATATGAAATGAGATCCTCATACATATAAAAAGTAAAATACAATAAATATCATATAAAAAGCATAAAACTCATAGAGTCCATATGATAAACAGCGCTGGTTATGGATAAATGTCCAAAAACATATAAAACACTTGAGTGATGACTTTGCAACAGTCAGACTAGTAGTGGTATTTCTTCTATGGATACGGTCTGTAGTGCACCCTACACCAATCCCAAGTCTTCACCACAAGTGAGGCACGCTCCCCCTCTGGGGTACAAACTCACCACAAAGATGAAAAAGGTAAGCCTTTTTAGTCTGTAGGTAATCTCACTCCAACATCCGTCATCACCACCAGGGTAGTATGGGTTAAAATCCTCAGGCAAACATATAAGGACATAAAGGCACCAATAGTGTAATATTGCTTTAATCAAGAAAACCCCCAATACAAAGTCCCTGTTTCAAATGCACGTACATTTCAATCACTTGTAAAAAAGCACATAAAGTATAGAGTGTATTCACCGCTATCCTGTCCCAAGAGGGCGCCCGTGTTGCGAACGTAACGCTGCAGTCTTTGTTCCGGGTTTGAGACAGTTGCCGTGGAGATCACTCTGTACTTCCTGGTTACAGAGACGCTGCGGTATCTGGGCCCTGACCGGTTTCGTCACAAGCTGACTTCAACTGAGGGCGTAGATAGCCCAGCGTCAGCGTGCGTGGTATAACCCCCCCGCTCGTCGCCTATTGGCTGGAGTGCCGCAATCCGTCCGCCCTGATTGGTGCTTGTCAGGGCGGAACTGCGATATGCACGTCCTCAAACAGGAGCTTTTGGGGAGTGTTCCAACAGCACGTATTACTACACAATTTGTTATATAACAAATAACAAAACGAAAATTTAAACATAGAGGGGCTAAAAGTTGCTATCAAACTAAGACAGCAAACATGTGAATAAAACCATCACAATTTTAAAACAATATCTCAATCACTATTACCTAGAAGCGAAAAGCTTGCACTATGATAATATCCACCTGTCGGTGTTTAACTGTTTCTTAAAAAAGATGATTTGTTTGCAGAAGGAAAGCTGCAGTTACTTGATGTTCGCTGCACAATATAGCTCAATGGGACAGGTCTAGTGAAACACCTAATCTGTCCCCTGAGAGATGCAATATACATTTTAACACTACATTAGACATATTCGGGCTATGCAACCACTATGTGTATATGCGTGTATTCTAGCAGCAGAAGATGTTCAAAAAATGGGAATTTAAACCCGCTAATCCAAATATTGAAAATAAATCAATATAAGGTACATGCATATAATAGATGCATATATATATATGTATAGTCTACACATATATAAGTGTATATAGAACTACATGAAATAAATTAAAATTCGATCTAAATTATTTAAAATAAAATGAAAATTGGACCCTCAAAATTTATGAGTGTATAGTTAATTAGCCTTAGATAAATAAAAATAGATAAATAAAACTATAGATAAATATATCAACATATATGTACATAAATCAATAAGTTTCAGAGGTTTGGGCCGAGAAAGGGTGCCATTGAGAGGCGGTATTCAAATCAATTGTTAAAAGTGTAGATAAAATTGCTAAAACAGTCAATAAAAAGTTAATCATAAAAACTGTTAATAAAAACAATATATCAATAATCACTAATAAAACAATTGATATCTAGATCTATGTTTAACCCCTTCGGAGATAAAGTATCTACGGAATAAATCCATTGGGTCTCAAGCTTGGATAATTCTCTTACTAAATTGGACCCCCTCCAAGGTGGTTTTAGGTGGTCCACTCCCCAAAACTTGAGACCTGCGGGGTTTTGGTCGTGGAACAATTTAAAATGTAAGGAAACATTGTGATCCTTATACCCAATTTTGATGTTTGCCACATGCTCAGCTACACGTATTTTAAGAGCCCTCTTAGTCCGGCCTATGTACAATAACTTGCAGGGGCATTCTAAAACATACACTACATAGGTAGTGTTACAGGTAATAAAATCTTTAATGGTAAACTCTCTGTTATTGGCCATAGATGTAAAGTTTTCAAGTGCTCTAAGGGGTTTATTCACCTCTCTGCAAGGGCGGCATTTTCTGCAGGCATAAAAGCCATCCTTATCCCAAAAAGATGGGGGTTTGTGTGGTATGTCTAGTATCTTCTTGACGACCCTATCTCCATAGTTAGGAGCTTTCCTATAGATAAAAGTAGGTCTTGTTGGTATATAGTTTTTAAGGATTTTGTCAAGAAGGAGTAGATGCCAATGTGAAAAGAAGATATGTTCCACTTCTTTATACTGTGAGTGGTATCCTGATATAAAACTCCATTCATGATTATTTTGCCCTTGGAGAATGTTTTTATTCAAATAGTTGGTTCTTGGAGTAGCTGCGAGGTCTTCAATAATTTTGATTAGTTGTGTTTCTTTATAACCCTTTTCCATAAATTTATTCTTTAGTACATCAGCCTGGAATAGGAAAGAAGCATCCTCAGTACAATTGCGTCTTACCCGCATCAGTTGGCCTTTAGGGATGTTTTTTAGCCATGCAGGGTGGTGGCCGCTTTGTGTGGGAAGAAAACTATTAGCATCTGTGGGCTTAAAGTAAACTTTAGTGCCCAATTTATTCCCATTCCTGTATATATGAACATCCAGGAAATGAATAATTTCCTTATTATATTCACAAGTAAGGTTAATATTGTTAGTGTTCTGGTTTAGTTCTTCCAGGAAGGTTTCTAGTGATGCTATTGATCCTGCCCATATGAGAAATAGATCGTCAATATATCGTCGGTACAGTATCAGTTCTTTACGTTTCATGTGGAATACTGTTTTGTCCTCCCACTCGGCCATGAATAAATTCGCTATGCCTGGAGCAAATTTAGCACCCATGGCTACTCCCCTTCTTTGTGAAAAAAAGCTTCCATCAAACCAAAAATAATTGTGTCCCAAACAAAAATCCAGAGCATTACGTAGGAACAATTTCTGTGAATGGGAGATGTCATCTCTTTTAGACAGTGCCCAATTCAGGGCTAAGAGGGCGTCGTCATGTTGTATTATTGTGTATAACGATGAAACGTCTGCGGTTACTAAGAACACTTCTTCTTTTCCAGTCAGATCTATTTCCTGTAATAGAGATAGGAGGTCCTTAGTGTCTTTAAGATAGGCATGTGTTGATGTCACACTGCTTTGGAGGTAATGGTCAAGATATTGGCCCAAACGTGATGTAATCGATCCGATCCCATTCACAATGGGTCTCGCTGGTGGAAGGTTGAGGTCTTTATGGATCTTAGGGAGAGTATATATAGTAGGTATCCTACTACTACTCGGTACTAAATATTTACTCTCCCTCAAAGACAAAGCTCTGGTTTGGAAACCCATTTCCACCAGTTTCTGTAGATTAATTTCATATTGTGGCGTGGGATCTCTTTCCAGCTTCAAGTATGTTGCCTCTTCAGATAGCATTTGTGTTAGCTGGTTGTGATAAAAGTCTTTGGTAAGGATTACCACTCCACCTCCCTTGTCTGCTGGTCTCACTATTATCTCCTTTCTCTTCTCTAGAAGTTCTATGCCTTCTTTGATATAGCGTGGATTGACATTTCTTTTAGGTTTGATGTGTTCCAAATCACGAAGTATGAGTCCTTTAAAAACATCCAAGGGCTGATTGGTCCCCAATAAGGGGTTAAAAAGTGATTTGTTTCGCAAACCACTATCAGTTGGTGCTGATAAGGTACTTGTTACAGGGTTTGAGTTCTTGTTTAAAAAATATTTTTTCATATTCAGTTTCCTCATATATTTATTCATGTCTATAAACACATTAAATTTGTTAATTGGGCGATGTAGACCACATTTGAGCCCCAAATTTAAAATATTAGTTTCTTTATCTGTTAAGACCACATTGGTTAAATTGAAGATCCCGCCTACTCGTACTCCTTCTCGTATTCCTTTCGACTTCTTTTCTTGTGTCCTTCGTCCGGCCCTACAGCCTCTGCTCCTTCTCTCCTTGGGCCTGGTTGTTGCATCCTTTCCCGTTCCCAATGTGGGGGGTCCCTCCATTGGGGATCTTTCTGTGTCGGTCCATGTTGCGGTCCCCTGTATTCTGTCACTTGCTGTGGATATGTTGGCATTCTTCCTCTCTGGTTGTTTGACCCTCTGCCCCTCTTCTGCCATCCCCTGCCTCTCCCTAAAAAAGAGGACCGGGGTGATTGATATTGTTGTCTATTCCTATCATCCCATAAAGGGTCATAATGATTATATATCGGTACTTGATAGTAATCTTGTGTAGGTGGGGGTCGATACTGAGGATTCGGTGGACCAGGTCTTCTTGGTTTCCCTCTACCATAGTTGTGATCATTTCTGATAGGTGTGGAATGATTGATAGGGGTCTGTTGTGTGCCCAAATCTCTTCTATCCACTATAGGTAATGGTTGACTATTAGAGGGCAGTTGACTTCCAATGTTGGTGTCTTGCTGGGTTTCCATAGTCAGACCTTCCGTATCTCTTGCTTCAGTAGGGTTCACTTGCTGCCATAGATAAACCATATTTGAACGAAAGTCTCCTAGATCTCTGTGGAATTTTTTGGTTTTCTTTTTCTGAGTTTCCTTATCCACTTTTTCTAGTTTTTTCTTTATACGGGTGTTAAAATCAGTAATTTGTTGACTATCCTTAATAGGATCTAGTTGCTTTTGCAACTCGTTTATCCTTGTTTCTAATTTGAACATCTTGTTTCTTAAAAAAGATGATTTGTTTGCAGAAGGAAAGCTGCAGTTACTTGATGTTCGCTGCACAATATAGCTCAATGGGACAGGTCTAGTGAAACACCTAATCTGTCCCCTGAGAGATGCAATATACATTTTAACACTACATTAGACATATTCGGGCTATGCAACCACTATGTGTATATGCGTGTATTCTAGCAGCAGAAGATGTTCAAAAAATGGGAATTTAAACCCGCTAATCCAAATATTGAAAATAAATCAATATAAGGTACATGCATATAATAGATGCATATATATATATGTATAGTCTACACATATATAAGTGTATATAGAACTACATGAAATAAATTAAAATTCGATCTAAATTATTTAAAATAAAATGAAAATTGGACCGTCAAAATGTATGAGTGTATAGTTAATTAGCCTTAGAAAAATAAAAATAGATAAATAAAACTATTTAACACCTCAGGAAGAGCAGTGCATCCATGGCTGCCAAGAAAAAAAGGAGAATTTGTATAGAAAGTAAAGGTGCAAAATAACTGGCCCAAATTTGCACTTCTCGGCGCCTAGGTGCTAGTATGCGGTACCTGTGGCTCACTCCTCCAACTGTTTAGCTGGAAAAGTAATGGGGAATAAACGATAATTCAGCTCAAAAATTCATATCAGAGTTGTTGAACTGTGATACAAATTATATAAAAGGGAGCAGCTATTTAAATTTATATGAAATGAGATCCTCATACATATAAAAAGTAAAATACAATAAATATCATATAAAAAGCATAAAACTCATAGAGTCCATATGATAAACAGCGCTGGTTATGGATAAATGTCCAAAAACATATAAAACACTTGAGTGATGACTTTGCAACAGTCAGACTAGTAGTGGTATTTCTTCTATGGATACGGTCTGTAGTGCACCCTACACCAATCCCAAGACTTCACCACAAGTGAGGCACGCTCCCCCTCTGGGGTACAAACTCACCACAAAGATGAAAAAGGTAAGCCTTTTTAGTCTGTAGGTAATCTCACTCCAACATCTGTCATCACCACCAGGGTAGTATGGGTTAAAATCCTCAGGCAAACATATAAGGACATAAAGGCACCAATAGTGTAATATTGCTTTAATCAAGAAAACCCCCAATACAAAGTCCCTGTTTCAAATGCACATACATTTCAATCACTTGTAAAAAAGCACATAAAGTATAGAGTGTATTCACCGCTATCCTGTCCCAAGAGGGCGCCCGTGTTGCGAACGTAACGCTGCAGTCTTTGTTCCGGGTTTGAGACAGTTGGCGTGGAGATCACTCTGTACTTCCTGGTTACAGAGACGCTGCGGTATCTGGGCCCTGACCGGTTTCGTCACAAGCTGACTTCAACTGAGGGCGTAGATAGCCCAGCGTCAGCGTGCGTGGTATAACCCCCCGCTCGTCGCCTATTGGCTGGAGTGCCGCAATCCGTGCTTGTCAGGGCGGAACTGCAATATGCACGTCCTCAAACAGGAGCTTTTGGGGAGTGTTCCAACAGCACGTATTACTACACAATTTGTTATATAACAAATAACAAAACGAAAATTTAAACATAGAGGGGCTAAAAGTTGCTATCAAACTAAGACAGCAAACATGTGAATAAAACCATCACAATTTTAAAACAATATCTCAATCACTATTACATAGAAGCGAAAAGATTGCACTATGATAATATCCACCTGTCGGTGTTTAACTGTTTCTTAAAAAAGATGATTTGTTTGCAGAAGGAAAGCTGCAGTTACTTGATGTTCGCTGCACAATATAGCTCAATGGGACAGGTCTAGTGAAACACCTAATCTGTCCCCTGAGAGATGCAATATACATTTTAACACTACATTAGACATATTCGGGCTATGCAACCACTATGTGTATATGCGTGTATTCTAGCAGCAGAAGATGTTCAAAAAATGGGAATTTAAACCCGCTAATCCAAATATTGAAAATAAATCAATATAAGGTACATGCATATAATAGATGCATATATATATATATATGTATAGTCTACACATATATAAGTGTATATAGAACTACATGAAATAAATTAAAATTCGATCTAAATTATTTAAAATAAAATGAAAATTGGACCGTCAAAATTTATGAGTGTATAGTTAATTAGCCTTAGATAAATAAGCACCCTTTCTCGGCCCAAACCTCTGAAACTTATTGATTTATGTACATATATGTTAATATATTTATCTATAGTTTTATTTATCTATTTTTATTTATCTAAGGCTAATTAACTATACACTCATAAATTTTGACGGTCCAATTTTCATTTTATTTTAAATAATTTAGATCGAATTTTAATTTATTTCATGTAGTTCTATATACACTTATATATGTGTAGACTATACATATATATATATGCATCTATTATATGCATGTACCTTATATTGATTTATTTTCAATATTTGAATTAGCGGGTTTAAATTCCCATTTTTTTAACATTTTCTGCTGCTAGAATACACGCATATACACATAGTGGTTGCATAGCCCGAATATGTCTAATGTAGTGTTAAAATGTATATTGCATCTCTCAGGGGACAGATTAGGTGTTTCACTAGACCTGTCCCATTGAGCTATATTGTGCAGCGAACATTAAGTAACTGCAGCTTTCCTTCTGCAAACAAATCATCTTTTTTAAGAAACAGTTAAACACCGACAGGTGGATATTATTATAGTGCAAGCTTTTCGCTTCTATGTAATAGTGATTGAGATATTGTTTTAAAATTGTGATGGTTTTATTCACATGTTTGCTGTCTTAGTTTGATAGCAACTTTTAGCCCCTCTATGTTTATATTTTCGTTTTGTTATTTGTTATATAACAAATTGTGTAGTAATACGTGCTGTTGGAACACTCCCCAAAAGCTCCTGTTTGAGGACGTGCATATCGCAGTTCTGCCCTGACAAGCACCAATCAGGGCGGACGGATTGCGGCACTCCAGCCAATAGGCGACGAGCGGGGGGGTTATACCACGCACGCTGACGCTGGGCTATCTACGCCCTCAGTTGAAGTCAGCTTGTGACGAAACCGGTCAGGGCCCAGATACCGCAGCGTCTCTGTAACCAGGAAGTACAGAGTGATCTCCACGGCAACTGTCTCAAACCCGGAACAAAGACTGCAGCGTTACGTTCGCAACACGGGCGCCCTCTTGGGACAGGATAGCGGTGAATACACTCTATACTTTATGTGCTTTTTTACAAGTGATTGAAATGTACGTGCATTTGAAACAGGGACTTTGTATTGGGGGTTTTCTTGATTAAAGCAATATTACACTATTGGTGCCTTTATGTCCTTATATGTTTGCCTGAGGATTTTAACCCATACTACCCTGGTGGTGATGACGGATGTTGGAGTGAGATTACCTACAGACTAAAAAGGCTTACCTTTTTCATCTTTGTGGTGAGTTTGTACCCCAGAGGGGGAGCGTGCCTCACTTGTGGTGAAGACTTGGGATTGGTGTAGGGTGCACTACAGACCGTATCCATAGAAGAAATACCACTACTAGTCTGACTGTTGCAAAGTCATCACTCAAGTGTTTTATATGTTTTTGGACATTTATCCATAACCAGCGCTGTTTATCATATGGACTCTATGAGTTTTATGCTTTTTATATGATATTTATTGTATTTTACTTTTTATATGTATGAGGATCTCATTTCATATAAATTTAAATAGCTGCTCCCTTTTATATCATTTGTATCACAGTTCAACAACTCTGATATCAATTTTTGAGCTGAATTATCGTTTATTCCCCATTACTTTTCCAGCTAAACAGTTGGAGGAGTGAGCCACAGGTACCGCATACTAGCACCTAGGCGCCGAGAAGTGCAAATTTGGGCCAGTTATTTTGCACCTTTACTTTCTATACAAATTCTCCTTTTTTTCTTGGCAGCCATGGATGCACTGCTCTT
This sequence comes from Rana muscosa, assembly GCA_029206835.1. Taxonomy (NCBI): domain Eukaryota; kingdom Metazoa; phylum Chordata; class Amphibia; order Anura; family Ranidae; genus Rana; species Rana muscosa. The sequence continues at coordinate 457,589,596 of CM055116.1, read as the reverse complement.
CCTGAGTAATAGGAATATAGATATTAACAGCATCTTCACTGTTAATGAGCACACTACTGCACAATTAAACTACAATGGGGTTATGACTGCCCTTGGGAACTCACTAGAGAAACAAGTGAGAACCTGGTGGGATATATGCACTTTAGAACAATACTTAAAGGAACGTATTATTATTAGAAGTTTAAGATGGGAAGTAGTCCCCCAAGATGGTCTAGATGACCCCGAATCTATGTCCGAATGGCTAGAATTCTTTAATGGGGTAGGTTTTAAACTACAAGAATTAATTTTAAAAAGGAAAAAGAAAAAGATGTTCAAATTAGAAACAAGGATAAACGAGTTGCAAAAGCAACTAGATCCTATTAAGGATAGTCAACAAATTACTGATTTTAACACCCGTATAAAGAAAAAACTAGAAAAAGTGGATAAGGAAACTCAACAGACCCCTATCAATCATTCCACACCTATCAGAAATGATCACAACTATGGTAGAGGGAAACCAAGAAGACCTGGTCCACCGAATCCTCAGTATCGACCTCCACCTACACAAGATTACTATCAAGTACCGATATATAATCATTATGACCCTTTATGGGATGATAGGAATAGACAACAATATCAATCACCCCGGTCCTCTTTTTTAGGGAGAGGCAGGGGATGGCAGAAGAGGGGCAGAGGGTCAAACAACCAGAGAGGAAGAATGCCAACATATCCACAGCAAGTGACAGAATACAGGGGACCGCAACATGGACCGACACAGAAAGATCCCCAATGGAGGGACCCCCCACATTGGGAACGGGAAAGGATGCAACAACCAGGTCCAAGGAGAGAAGGAGCAGAGGCTTTAGGGCCGGACGAAGGACACAAGAAAAGAAGTCGAAAGGAATACGAGAAGGAGTACGAGTAGGCGGGATCTTCAATTTAACCGATGTGGTCTTAACAGATAAAGAAACTAATATTTTAAATTTGGGGCTCAAATGTGGTCTACATCGCCCAATTAACAAATTTAATGTGTTTATAGACATGAATAAATATATGAGGAAACTGAATATGAAAAAATATTTTTTAAACAAGAACTCAAACCCTGTAACAAGTACCTTATCAGCACCAACTGATAGTGGTTTGCGAAACAAATCACTTTTTAACCCCTTATTGGGGACCAATCAGCCCTTGGATGTTTTTAAAGGACTCATACTTCGTGATTTGGAACACATCAAACCTAAAAGAAATGTCAATCCACGCTATATCAAAGAAGGCATAGAACTTCTAGAGAAGAGAAAGGAGATAATAGTGAGACCAGCAGACAAGGGAGGTGGAGTGGTAATCCTTACCAAAGACTTTTATCACAACCAGCTAACACAAATGCTATCTGAAGAGGCAACATACTTGAAGCTGGAAAGAGATCCCACTCCACAATATGAAATTAATCTACAGAAACTGGTGGAAATGGGTTTCCAAACCAGAGCTTTGTCTTTGAGGGAGAGTAAATATTTAGTACCGAGTAGTAGTAGGATACCTACTATATATACTCTCCCTAAGATCCATAAAGACCTCAACCTTCCACCAGCGAGACCCATTGTGAATGGGATCGGATCAATTACATCACGTTTGGGCCAATATCTTGACCATTACCTCCAAAGCAGTGTGACATCAACACATGCCTATCTTAAAGACACTAAGGACCTCCTATCTCTATTACAGGAAATAGATCTGACTGGAAAAGAAGAAGTGTTCTTAGTAACCGCAGACGTTTCATCGTTATACACAATAATACAACATGACGACGCCCTCTTAGCCCTGAATTGGGCACTGTCTAAAAGAGATGACATCTCCCATTCACAGAAATTGTTCCTACGTAATGCTCTGGATTTTTGTTTGGGACACAATTATTTTTGGTTTGATGGAAGCTTTTTTTCACAAAGAAGGGGAGTAGCCATGGGTGCTAAATTTGCTCCAGGCATAGCGAATTTATTCATGGCCGAGTGGGAGGACAAAACAGTATTCCACATGAAACGTAAAGAACTGATACTGTACCGACGATATATTGATGATCTATTTCTCATATGGGCAGGATCAATAGCATCACTAGAAACCTTCCTGGAAGAACTAAACCAGAACACTAACAATATTAACCTTACTTGTGAATATAATAAGGAAAGTATTCATTTCCTGGATGTTCATATATACAGGAATGGGAATAAATTGGGCACTAAAGTTTACTTTAAGCCCACAGATGCTAATAGTTTTCTTCCCACACAAAGCGGCCACCACCCTGCATGGCTAAAAAACATCCCTAAAGGCCAACTGATGCGGGTAAGACGCAATTGTACTGAGGATGCTTCTTTCCTATTCCAGGCTGATGTACTAAAGAATACATTTATGGAAAAGGGTTATAAAGAAACACAACTAATCAAAATTATTGAAGACCTCGCAGCTACTCCAAGAACCAACTATTTGAATAAAAACATTCTCCAAGGGCAAAATAATCATGAATGGAGTTTTCTATCAGGATACCACTCACAGTATAAAGAAGTGGAACATATCTTCTTTTCCCATTGGCATATACTCCTTCTTGACAAAATCCTTAAAAACTATATACCAACAAGACCTACTTTTATCTATAGGAAAGCTCCTAACTATGGAGATAGGGTCGTCAAGAAGATACTAGACGTACCACACAAACCCCCATCTTTTTGGGATAAGGATGGCTTTTATGCCTGCAGAAAATGCCGCCCTTGCAGAGAGGTGAATAAACCCCTTAGAGCACTTGAAAACTTTACATCTACGGCCAATAACAGAGAGTTTACCATTAAAGATTTTATTACCTGTAACACTACCTATGTAGTGTATGTTTTAGAATGCCCCTGCAAGTTATTGTACATAGGCCGGACTAAGAGGGCTCTTAAAATACGTGTAGCTGAGCATGTGGCAAACATCAAAATTGGGTATAAGGATCACAATGTTTCCTTACATTTTAAATTGTTCCACAACCAAAACCCCGCAGGTCTCAAGTTTTGGGGAGTGGACCACCTAAAACCACCTTGGAGGGGGTCCAATTTAGTAAGAGAATTATCCAAGCTTGAGACCCAATGGATTTATTCCGTAGATACTTTATCTCCGAAGGGGTTAAACATAGATCTAGATATCAATTGTTTTATTAGTGATTATTGATATATTGTTTTTATTAACAGTTTTTATGATTAACTTTTTATTGACTGTTTTAGCAATTTTATCTACACTTTTAACAATTGATTTGAATACCGCCTCTCAATGGCACCCTTTCTCGGCCCAAACCTCTGAAACTTATTGATTTATGTACATATATGTTGATATATTTATCTATAGTTTTATTTATCTATTTTTATTTATCTAAGGCTAATTAACTATACACTCATAAATTTTGACGGTCCAATTTTCATTTTATTTTAAATAATTTAGATCGAATTTTAATTTATTTCATGTAGTTCTATATACACTTATATATGTGTAGACTATACATATATATATATGCATCTATTATATGCATGTACCTTATATTGATTTATTTTCAATATTTGGATTAGCGGGTTTAAATTCCCATTTTTTTGAACATCTTCTGCTGCTAGAATACACGCATATACACATAGTGGTTGCATAGCCCGAATATGTCTAATGTAGTGTTAAAATGTATATTGCATCTCTCAGGGGACAGATTAGGTGTTTCACTAGACCTGTCCCATTGAGCTATATTGTGCAGCGAACATCAAGTAACTGCAGCTTTCCTTCTGCAAACAAATCATCTTTTTTAAGAAACAGTTAAACACCGACAGGTGGATATTATCATAGTGCAAGCTTTTCGCTTCTATGTAATAGTGATTGAGATATTGTTTTAAAATTGTGATGGTTTTATTCACATGTTTGCTGTCTTAGTTTGATAGCAACTTTTAGCCCCTCTATGTTTAAATTTTCGTTTTGTTATTTGTTATATAACAAATTGTGTAGTAATACGTGCTGTTGGAACACTCCCCAAAAGCTCCTGTTTGAGGACGTGCATATCGCAGTTCCGCCCTGACAAGCACCAATCAGGGCGGACGGATTGCGGCACTCCAGCCAATAGGCGACGAGCGGGGGGGTTATACCACGCACGCTGACGCTGGGCTATCTACGCCCTCAGTTGAAGTCAGCTTGTGACGAAACCGGTCAGGGCCCAGATGCCGCAGCGTCTCTGTAACCAGGAAGTACAGAGTGATCTCCACGGCAACTGTCTCAAACCCGGAACAAAGACTGCAGCGTTACGTTCGCAACACGGGCGCCCTCTTGGGACAGGATAGCGGTGAATACACTCTATACTTTATGTGCTTTTTTACAAGTGATTGAAATGTACGTGCATTTGAAACAGGGACTTTGTATTGGGGGTTTTCTTGATTAAAGCAATATTACACTATTGGTGCCTTTATGTCCTTATATGTTTGCCTGAGGATTTTAACCCATACTACCCTGGTGGTGATGACGGATGTTGGAGTGAGATTACCTACAGACTAAAAAGGCTTACCTTTTTCATCTTTGTGGTGAGTTTGTACCCCAGAGGGGGAGCGTGCCTCACTTGTGGTGAAGACTTGGGATTGGTGTAGGGTGCACTACAGACCGTATCCATAGAAGAAATACCACTACTAGTCTGACTGTTGCAAAGTCATCACTCAAGTGTTTTATATGTTTTTGGACATTTATCCATAACCAGCGCTGTTTATCATATGGACTCTATGAGTTTTATGCTTTTTATATGATATTTATTGTATTTTACTTTTTATATGTATGAGGATCTCACTTCATATAAATTTAAATAGCTGCTCCCTTTTATATAATTTGTATCACAGTTCAACAACTCTGATATCAATTTTTGAGCTGAATTATCGTTTATTCCCCATTACTTTTCCAGCTAAACAGTTGGAGGAGTGAGCCACAGGTACCGCATACTAGCACCTAGGCGCCGAGAAGTGCAAATTTGGGCCAGTTATTTTGCACCTTTACTTTCTATACAAATTCTCCTTTTTTTCTTGGCAGCCATGGATGCACTGCTCTTCCTGAGTAATAGGAATATAGATATTAACAGCATCTTCACTGTTAATGAGCACACTACTGCACAATTAAACTACAATGGGGTTACGACTGCCCTTGGGAACTCACTAGAGAAACAAGTGAGAACCTGGTGGGATATATGCACTTTAGAACAATACTTAAAGGAACGTATTATTATTAGAAGTTTAAGATGGGAAGTAGTCCCCCAAGATGGTCTAGATGACCCCGAATCTATGTCCGAATGGCTAGAATTCTTTAATGGGGTAGGTTTTAACCTACAAGAATTAATTTTAAAAAGGAAAAAGAAAAAGATGTTCAAATTAGAAACAAGGATAAACGAGTAGTGATGTCGCGAACATAAAATTTTCCGTTCGCGAACGGCGAACGCGAACTGCCGCAAATGTTCGCGAACGGGCCATAGACTTCAATAGGCAGGCGAATTTTAAAACCCACAGGGACTCTTTCTGGCCACAATAGTGATGGAAAAGTTGTTTCAAGGGGACTAACACCTGGACTGTGGCATGCCGGAGGGGGATCCATGGCAAAACTCCCATGGAAAATTACGTAGTTGACGCAGAGTCGGGTTTTAATCCATAAAGGGCATAAATCACCTAACATTCCTAATGTGTTTGGAATAACGTGCTTTAAAACATCAGGTATGATGTTGTATCGATCAGGTAGTGTAAGGGTTACGCCCGCTTCACAGTGACAGACCAAACTCGGACAGACCAAACTCCCCGTTTAACGCACCGCAAACAACTGCAAACAGTCCATTTGCACAACCGCAAGGCTTTAATGATCACCTTAGATGATCACAAAGAAAATTTATGTTTTTTCTATGCAAAATTATCAAGCCGATCGCTTTTGGTCTGTTCACAATGAAGCAACGACCTTACCATCTGGGGTGTGCCAACAACGCCATTGCCAACACACTCATAGAGGTGGTCGCTTCATTGTGATACGCAAGCCCCTTCACCACAACAAGGTAATGATCACGAAGGGGAATTGACACAGGTATGTGTTTTTTTGTTTGTTTTTTTTGCAGCCACAGTGCAGCACCAGAGGCCAGAAAAATTAGGCATGTACAAATGCCTGTAAAATTAGGTATTGTTGCAGCCGCTGCTGTAGCAGCGGCCAGAAAAAATTAGATGTTTTTCAGGCAGAAAGTGCCCTAAAACATTGCGGCTTGTGGACCATTTTTAGCCCAAGGCAGCTCATCTCATCAGGCCTTTTTTAGTCAAATGTATCGCCCACTGTCAGTCCCTTCGGGATCCATGCCTCATTCATCTTAATAAAGGTGAGGTAATCTAGACTTTTTTGACCTAGGCGACTTCTCTTCTCAGTGACAATACCTCCTGCTGCACTGAAGGTCCTTTCTGAAAGGACACTTGAAGCGGGGCAGGCCAGAAGTTCTATCGCAAATTGAGATAGCTCAGGCCACAGGTCAAGCCTGCACACCCAGTAGTCAAGGGGTTCATCGCTCCTCAGAGTGTCGATATCTGCAGTTAAGGCGAGGTAGTCTGCTACCTGTCGGTCGAGTCGTTCTCTGAGGGTGGACCCCGAAGGGCTGTGGCGATGCGTAGGACTTAAAAAGCTCCGCATGTCCTCCATCAACAATACGTCTGTAAAGCGTCCTGTCCTTGCCGGCATGGTCGTGGTAGGAGGAGGATTACTTTCACCTCTTCCCCTGTTAGATTCCCGTTGTGCTGTGACATCACCCTTATACGCTGTGTAAAGCATACTTTTTAATTTATTTTGGAACTGCCGCATCCTTTCCGTCTTCCTGTAATTCGGTAACATTTCTGGCACTTTCTGCTTATACCGGGGGTCTAGTAGCGTGGCCACCCAATGCAGGTCGTTCTCCTTCAGCCTTTTTATACGAGGGTCCCTCAACAGGCACGACAGCATGAAAGACCCCATTTGCACAAGGTTGGATGCCGAGCTACTCATGTCCTGTTCCTCGTCCTCACTGATCTCACTGAAGGTCTGTTCTTCCCCCCAGCCACGTACAACACCACGGGTACCAGATAGGTGACAACGAGCACCCTGGGATGCCTGCTGTGGTTGGTCTTCCTCCTCCTCCTCAAAGCCACATTCCTCCTCTGACTCCTCTTCCTCAGACTCCTCTTCCAGCGTTGCCGCAGGTCCAGCAAGCGATGCTGATAAGGCTATTTCTTTTGGTGGTGATGGTGACCACAACTCTTCCTCTTCCTCTTCACGCTCATCTACGGCCTGATCCAGCACTCTTCGCAGGGCACGCTCCAGGAAGAAAACAAATGGGATGATGTCGCTGATGGTGCCTTCAGTGCGACTGACTAGGTTTGTCACCTCCTCAAAAGGACGCATGAGCCTACAGGCATTGCGCATGAGCGTCCAGTAACGTGGCAAAAAAATTCCCAGCTGCGCAGAGGCTGTCCTAGCACCCCGGTCATACAAATACTCGTTGACGGCTTTTTCTTGTTGGAGCAGGCGGTCGAACATTAGGAGTGTTGAATTCCAACGTGTCGGGCTGTCGCAAATCAAGCGCCTCACTGGCATGTTGTTTCGCCGCTGGATATCTGAAAAGTGCGCCATGGCTGTGTAGGAATGCCTGAAATGGCCACACACCTTCCTGGCCTGCTTGAGGACATCCTGTAAGTCTGGGTACTTATGCACAAAGCGTTGTACAATCAGATTTAACACATGTGCCATGCACGGCACATGTGTCAACTTGCCCAAATTCAATGCCGCCAACAAATTGCTTCCGTTGTCACACACCACTTTGCCGATCTCCAGTTGGTGCGGAGTCAGCCACTGATCCACCTGTGCGTTCAGGGCGGACAGGAGTGCTGGTCTCAGGCAAGTCAACCCCAAGACAGCGTGACACTGTCGTATCCGGGATGTGGAATAGCCCCTGGGGAGCTGGGGGGGGTGCTGTTGATGTGGAGCAAGACGCAGCAGCAGAAGAGGACTCAGCCGAGGAGGTTATCGAAGAGGATGGAGTAGGAGGAGTAGAGGAGGTGACAGCAGGCCTGCCTGCAAGTCGTGGTGGTGTCACCACCAACTCCTCTGCAGAGCCACGCATTACATGCTTGGCAGCCGTCAGCAGGTTTACCCAATGAGCAGTGTAGGTGATATACCTGCCCTGACCGTGCTTTGCAGACCAGGTATCAGTGGTCAGATGGACCCTTGCCCCAACACTGTGTGCCAGACATGCCATGACTTCCTTTTGCACAATAGAGTACAGGTTGGGGATTGCCTTTTGTGAAAAGAAATTTCGGCCGGGTACCTTCCACTGCGGTGTCCCAATAGCTACAGATTTTTTGAAGGCCTCAGACTCCACCAGCTTGTATGGTAAAAGCTGGCGGGCTAAGAGTTCCGACAAGCCAGCTGTCAGACGCCGGGCAAGGGGGTGACTCTGTGACATTGGCTTCTTACGCTCAAACATGTCCTTGACAGACACCTGACTGTGGGCAGATGAGCAGGAACTGCTCAAGGCGAGAGACGTAGTGTCAGATGGTTGAGAGGGGGCAAGGAGGACAGCAGTGGTTGACGTGGCTGAAGATGCTGGACCAGGAGAAGGATGGTGGCTTTGAGCTTGTGTGCTGCTTGTACTCGTCATCATGTGTTAATCCCATAGGCGTTTGTGATGTGAGATCATGTGCCTTCGCAAAGCAGTTGTACCTAGGTGGGTGTTGGATTTCCCACGACTCAGTTTCTTTTGGCACAGGTTGCAAATGGCATCGCTGTTATCAGAGGCAGACACACAAAAAAAATGCCACACTGCTGAGCTTTGCAATGGCGGCATTCTGGTGGTGGCAACAGCATGCGTTGATTGGCGTGCTGTCTGGCTGACCCCGGGTGCCGATACATGCTGTCTGACTGTGCCACTAGCTCCTTGCGACGACCTACCCCTCCTTCCAACTCGTCTCCTCCTCCTCTCTGTCTCCCCATCTGAACTTTCCCCCTGTTCTTCTTCTCTTCGAGCGGGCACCCACGTGACATCCACATCGTCATCATCAACCGCTTCACTTGTTTCTGACAACTCAGCAAAGGAAGCAGCAGCGGGTACAACATCATCATCATCACACCGTACATCCATGTGTGTAATGCTGCCTGACTGAGACATATCCCTTTTATCTACATCCTCTGGCAATAATGTTTGCGCATCACTCATTTCTTCCAACTCATGTGTAAATAACTCCTCTGACAGATCAAGTGAAGCAACTGTGGTGCTAGTGTTGGTGGTGGCGGCAGGCGGGCGAGTGGGAACTTGAGAGGTGCCCAAAGCTGAGCTGGAGAAGGATGGTGCGTCAAGGTTCCGAGCGGAAGCTGTAGAAGATTGGCTGTCCTGTGTTAGCCAGTCAACTATGTCCTCAGAACTTTTTGAGTTCAGGGTACGTGGCCCCTGAACACTGGGCATTATTCTTGGGCCAAAGGGAATCACAGCACCACGACCACGACAGCCCCTGCGGGGTGGCCTGCCTCTGCCTGTCATTTTTTTTAGATTAGTTTAGTTGTACTATGCGTGCAAGCTACTGTGACACCAGATATGAGTGGCACTGTGCACTGGCAGAAGTTGGCACAGTAGACACTGTAGGTCTGACACACACGCTGGCAGGCAACTGACTGCTCATCTACTGCAGTCAAAACTGTTGTGTTTTTTTTTTATGTAAGCTACTGTGCCGGGGAAAAAAAACAAGCAGACTGGTGTTTTACCAGCCCTAAAAGGGGCTTTTTGGGGTGCTGTCAGGACGCTGTGCTTACAGCAGAGATCAGATGAGTCTTTCAGGAGTGGAGTGAACACTGAATACACTGGCCTAGCCTAGCTTTCCCTATGAAATCAGCAGCAGCTAAACTGTCCCTCCTCTGGCTAACACTGCAGCTTAAGTACAGACTGAATCTAAAATAGATGCTGTCCAGGAAAAAACAAAAAAGCAGACTGGTGTATTACCAGCCCTAAAAAGGGCTTTTTGGGGTGCTGTCAGGACGCTGTGCTTACAGCAGAGATCAGATGAGTCTTTCAGGAGTGGAGTGAACACTGAATACACTTGCCTATAGCTTTCCCTATAAAATCAGCAGCAGCTAAACTGTCCCTCCTCTGGCTAACACTGCAGCTTAAGTACAGACTGAATCTAAAATAGATGCTGTCCAGGAAAAAAAAAAAAAGCAGACTGGTGTTTTACCAGCCCTAAAAAGGGCTTTTGGGGTGCTGTCAGGACGCTGTGTTTACAGCAGAGATCAGATGAGTCTTTCAGGAGTGGAGTGAACACTGAATACACTTGCCTAGCCTAGCTTTCCCTATAAAATCAGCAGCAGCTAAACTGTCCCTCCTCTGGCTAACACTGCAGCTTAAGTACAGACTGAATCTAAAATAGATGCTGTCCAGGAAAAAAAAAAAAGCAGACTGGTGTTTTACCAGCCCTAAAAAGGGCTTTTTGGGGTGCTGTCAGGACGCTGTGCTTACAGCAGAGATCAGATGAGTCTTTCAGGAGTGGAGTGAACACTGAATACACTTGCCTATAGCTTTCCCTATAAAATCAGCAGCAGCTAAACTGTCCCTCCTCTGGCTAACACTGCAGCTTAAGTACAGACTGAATCTAAAATAGATGCTGTCCAGGAAAAAAAAAAAAGCAGACTGGTGTTTTACCAGCCCTAAAAAGGGCTTTTTGGGGTGCTGTCAGGACGCTGTGCTTACAGCAGAGATCAGATGAGTCTTTCAGGAGTGGAGTGAACACTGAATACACTTGCCTATAGCTTTCCCTATAAAATCAGCAGCAGCTAAACTGTCCCTCCTCTGGCTAACACTGCAGCTTAAGTACAGACTGAATCTAAAATAGATGCTGTCCAGGAAAAAACAAAAAAGCAGACTGGTGTTTTACCAGCCCTAAAAAGGGCTTTTTGGGGTGCTGTCAGGACGCTGTGCTTACAGCACAGATCAGATGAGTCTTTCAGGAGTGGAGTGAACACTGAATACACTGGCCTAGCCTAGCTTTCCCTATAAAATCAGCAGCAGCTAAACTGTCCCTCCTCTGGCTAACACTGCAGCTTAAGTACAGACTGAATCTAAAATAGATGCTGTCCAGGAAAAAAAAAAAAGCAGACTGGTGTTTTACCAGCCCTAAAAAGGGCTTTTTGGGGTGCTGTCAGGACGCTGTGCTTACAGCAGAGATCAGATGAGTCTTTCAGGAGTGGAGTGAACACTGAATACACTTGCCTATAGCTTTCCCTATAAAATCAGCAGCAGCTAAACTGTCCCTCCTCTGGCTAACACTGTAGCTTAAGTACAGACTGAATCTAAAATAGATGCTGTCCAGGAAAAAACTAAAAAGCAGACTGGTGTTTTACCAGCCCTAAAAAGGGCTTTTTGGGGTGCTGTCAGGACGCTGTGCTTACAGCAGAGATCAGATGAGTCTTTCAGGAGTGGAGTGAACACTGAATACACTGGCCTAGCCTAGCTTTCCCTATAAAATCAGCAGCAGCTAAACTGTCCCTCCTCTGGCTAACACTGTAGCTTAAGTTCAGACTGAATCTAAAATAGATGCTGTCCAGAAAAAAAAACAAGCAGACTGGTGTTTTACCAGCCCTAAAAGGGCTTTTTGGGGTGCTGTCAGGACGCTGTGCTTACAGCAGAGATCAGATGAGTCTTTCAGGAGTGGAGTGAACACTGAATACACTTGCCTATAGCTTTCCCTATAAAATCAGCAGCAGCTAAACTGTCCCTCCTCTGGCTAACACTGTAGCTTAAGTACAGACTGAATCTAAAATAGATGCTGTCCAGGAAAAAAAACAAGCAGACTGGTGTTTTACCAGCCCTAAAAAGGGCTTTTTGGGGTGCTGTCAGGACGCTGTGCTTACAGCAGAGATCAGATGAGTCTTTCAGGAGTGGAGTGAACACTGAATACACTGGCCTAGCCTAGCTTTCCCTATAAAATCAGCAGCAGCTAAACTGTCCCTCCTCTGGCTAACACTGTAGCTTAAGTTCAGACTGAATCTAAAATAGATGCTGTCCAGAAAAAAAAACAAGCAGACTGGTGTTTTACCAGCCCTAAAAGGGCTTTTTGGGGTGCTGTCAGGACGCTGTGCTTACAGCAGAGATCAGATGAGTCTTTCAGGAGTGGAGTGAACACTGAATACACTTGCCTATAGCTTTCCCTATAAAATCAGCAGCAGCTAAACTGTCCCTCCTCTGGCTAACACTGTAGCTTAAGTACAGACTGAATCTAAAATAGATGCTGTCCAGGAAAAAAAACAAGCAGACTGGTGTTTTACCAGCCCTAAAAAGGGCTTTTTGGGGTGCTGTCAGGACGCTGTGCTTACAGCAGAGATCAGATGAGTCTTTCAGGAGTGGAGTGAACACTGAATACACTGGCCTAGCCTAGCTTTCCCTATAAAATCAGCAGCAGCTAAACTGTCCCTCCTCTGGCTAACACTGTAGCTTAAGTTCAGACTGAATCTAAAATAGATGCTGTCCAGGAAAAAACAAAAAAGCAGACTGGTGTTTTACCAGCCCTAAAAAGGGCTTTTTGGGGTGCTGTCAGGACGCTGTGCTTACAGCAGAGATCAGATGAGTCTTTCAGGAGTGGAGTGAACACTGAATACACTGGCCTAGCCTAGCTTTCCCTATAAAATCAGCAGCAGCTAAACTGTCCCTCCTCTGGCTAACACTGTAGCTTAAGTTCAGACTGAATCTAAAATAGATGCTGTCCAGAAAAAAAAAACAAGCAGACTGGTGTTTTACCAGCCCTAAAAAGGGCTTTTTGGGGTGCTGTCAGGATGCTGTGCTTACAGCAGAGATCAGATGAGTCTTTCAGGAGTGGAGTGAACACTGAATACACTTGCCTATAGCTTTCCCTATAAAATCAGCAGCAGCTAAACTGTCCCTCCTCTGGCTAACACTGCAGCTTAAGTACAGACTGAATCTAAAATAGATGCTGTCCAGGAAAAAAAAAAAAGCAGACTGGTGTTTTACCAGCCCTAAAAAGGGCTTTTGGGGTGCTGTCAGGACGCTGTGTTTACAGCAGAGATCAGATGAGTCTTTCAGGAGTGGAGTGAACACTGAATACACTTGCCTAGCCTAGCTTTCCCTATAAAATCAGCAGCAGCTAAACTGTCCCTCCTCTGGCTAACACTGCAGCTTAAGTACAGACTGAATCTAAAATAGATGCTGTCCAGGAAAAAAAAAAAAGCAGACTGGTGTTTTACCAGCCCTAAAAAGGGCTTTTTGGGGTGCTGTCAGGACGCTGTGCTTACAGCAGAGATCAGATGAGTCTTTCAGGAGTGGAGTGAACACTGAATACACTTGCCTATAGCTTTCCCTATAAAATCAGCAGCAGCTAAACTGTCCCTCCTCTGGCTAACACTGCAGCTTAAGTACAGACTGAATCTAAAATAGATGCTGTCCAGGAAAAAAAAAAAAGCAGACTGGTGTTTTACCAGCCCTAAAAAGGGCTTTTTGGGGTGCTGTCAGGACGCTGTGCTTACAGCAGAGATCAGATGAGTCTTTCAGGAGTGGAGTGAACACTGAATACACTTGCCTATAGCTTTCCCTATAAAATCAGCAGCAGCTAAACTGTCCCTCCTCTGGCTAACACTGCAGCTTAAGTACAGACTGAATCTAAAATAGATGCTGTCCAGGAAAAAACAAAAAAGCAGACTGGTGTTTTACCAGCCCTAAAAAGGGCTTTTTGGGGTGCTGTCAGGACGCTGTGCTTACAGCACAGATCAGATGAGTCTTTCAGGAGTGGAGTGAACACTGAATACACTGGCCTAGCCTAGCTTTCCCTATAAAATCAGCAGCAGCTAAACTGTCCCTCCTCTGGCTAACACTGCAGCTTAAGTACAGACTGAATCTAAAATAGATGCTGTCCAGGAAAAAAAAAAAAGCAGACTGGTGTTTTACCAGCCCTAAAAAGGGCTTTTTGGGGTGCTGTCAGGACGCTGTGCTTACAGCAGAGATCAGATGAGTCTTTCAGGAGTGGAGTGAACACTGAATACACTTGCCTATAGCTTTCCCTATAAAATCAGCAGCAGCTAAACTGTCCCTCCTCTGGCTAACACTGTAGCTTAAGTACAGACTGAATCTAAAATAGATGCTGTCCAGGAAAAAACTAAAAAGCAGACTGGTGTTTTACCAGCCCTAAAAAGGGCTTTTTGGGGTGCTGTCAGGACGCTGTGCTTACAGCAGAGATCAGATGAGTCTTTCAGGAGTGGAGTGAACACTGAATACACTGGCCTAGCCTAGCTTTCCCTATAAAATCAGCAGCAGCTAAACTGTCCCTCCTCTGGCTAACACTGTAGCTTAAGTTCAGACTGAATCTAAAATAGATGCTGTCCAGAAAAAAAACAAGCAGACTGGTGTTTTACCAGCCCTAAAAGGGCTTTTTGGGGTGCTGTCAGGACGCTGTGCTTACAGCAGAGATCAGATGAGTCTTTCAGGAGTGGAGTGAACACTGAATACACTTGCCTATAGCTTTCCCTATAAAATCAGCAGCAGCTAAACTGTCCCTCCTCTGGCTAACACTGTAGCTTAAGTACAGACTGAATCTAAAATAGATGCTGTCCAGGAAAAAAAACAAGCAGACTGGTGTTTTACCAGCCCTAAAAAGGGCTTTTTGGGGTGCTGTCAGGACGCTGTGCTTACAGCAGAGATCAGATGAGTCTTTCAGGAGTGGAGTGAACACTGAATACACTGGCCTAGCCTAGCTTTCCCTATAAAATCAGCAGCAGCTAAACTGTCCCTCCTCTGGCTAACACTGTAGCTTAAGTTCAGACTGAATCTAAAATAGATGCTGTCCAGAAAAAAAAACAAGCAGACTGGTGTTTTACCAGCCCTAAAAGGGCTTTTTGGGGTGCTGTCAGGACGCTGTGCTTACAGCAGAGATCAGATGAGTCTTTCAGGAGTGGAGTGAACACTGAATACACTTGCCTATAGCTTTCCCTATAAAATCAGCAGCAGCTAAACTGTCCCTCCTCTGGCTAACACTGTAGCTTAAGTACAGACTGAATCTAAAATAGATGCTGTCCAGGAAAAAAAACAAGCAGACTGGTGTTTTACCAGCCCTAAAAAGGGCTTTTTGGGGTGCTGTCAGGACGCTGTGCTTACAGCAGAGATCAGATGAGTCTTTCAGGAGTGGAGTGAACACTGAATACACTGGCCTAGCCTAGCTTTCCCTATAAAATCAGCAGCAGCTAAACTGTCCCTCCTCTGGCTAACACTGTAGCTTAAGTTCAGACTGAATCTAAAATAGATGCTGTCCAGGAAAAAACAAAAAAGCAGACTGGTGTTTTACCAGCCCTAAAAAGGGCTTTTTGGGGTGCTGTCAGGACGCTGTGCTTACAGCAGAGATCAGATGAGTCTTTCAGGAGTGGAGTGAACACTGAATACACTGGCCTAGCCTAGCTTTCCCTATAAAATCAGCAGCAGCTAAACTGTCCCTCCTCTGGCTAACACTGTAGCTTAAGTTCAGACTGAATCTAAAATAGATGCTGTCCAGAAAAAAAAAACAAGCAGACTGGTGTTTTACCAGCCCTAAAAAGGGCTTTTTGGGGTGCTGTCAGGACGCTGTGCTTACAGCACAGATCAGATGAGTCTTTCAGGAGTGGAGTGAACACTGAATACACTTGCCTATAGCTTTCCCTATAAAATCAGCAGCAGCTAAACTGTCCCTCCTCTGGCTAACACTGTAGCTTAAGTACAGACTGAATCTAAAATAGATGCTGTCCAGGAAAAAACAAAAAAGCAGACTGGTGTTTTACCAGCCCTAAAAAGGGCTTTTTGGGGTGCTGTCAGGACGCTGTGCTTACAGCAGAGATCAGATGAGTCTTTCAGGAGTGGAGTGAACACTGAATACACTGGCCTAGCCTAGCTTTCCCTATAAAATCAGCAGCAGCTAAACTGTCCCTCCTCTGGCTAACACTGTAGCTTAAGTTCAGACTGAATCTAAAATAGATGCTGTCCAGGAAAAAACAAAAAAGCAGACTGGTGTTTTACCAGCCCTAAAAAGGGCTTTTTGGGGTGCTGTCAGGACGCTGTGCTTACAGCAGAGATCAGATGAGTCTTTCAGGAGTGGAGTGAACACTGAATACACTTGCCTATAGCTTTCCCTATAAAATCAGCAGCAGCTAAACTGTCCCTCCTCTGGCTAACACTGCAGCTTAAGTACAGACTGAATCTAAAATAGATGCTGTCCAGGAAAAAACAAAAAAGCAGACTGGTGTTTTACCAGCCCTAAAAAGGGCTTTTTGGGGTGCTGTCAGGACGCTGTGCTTACAGCAGAGATCAGATGAGTCTTTCAGGAGTGGAGTGAACACTGAATACACTTGCCTATAGCTTTCCCTATAAAATCAGCAGCAGCTAAACTGTCGCTCCTCTGGCTAACACTGCAGCTTAAGTACAGACTGAATCTAAAATAGATGCTGTCCAGGAAAAAAAAAAAAAGCAGACTGGTGTTTTACCAGCCCTAAAAAGGGCTTTTTGGGGTGCTGTCAGGACGCTGTGCTTACAGCAGAGATCAGATGAGTCTTTCAGGAGTGGAGTGAACACTGAATACACTTGCCTAGCCTAGCTTTCCCTATAAAATAAGCAGCAGCTAAACTGTCCCTCCTCTCGCTAAGACTGCAGCTTGAGAATGAATCTAAAATGGATGCTGTCCAGGAGGTGGGAGGGTCTGGGAGGGAGGGTATGCTGCTGATTGGCTGGAATGTGTCTGCTGACTGTGAGGTACAGGGTCAAAGTTTGCTCAATGATAATGAATAGGGGGCGGACCGAACATCGCATATGTTCGCCGGCCGCGGCGAACGCGAACAAGCTATGTTCGCCGGGAACTGTTCGCCGGCGAATAGTTCTGTACATCTCTATAAACGAGTTGCAAAAGCAACTAGATCCTATTAAGTATAGTCAACAAATTACTGATTTTAACCCCCGTATAAAGAAAAAACTAGAAAAAGTGGATAAGGAAACTCAGAAAAAGAAAACCAAAAAATTCCACAGAGATCTAGGAGACTTTCGTTCAAATATGGTTTATCTATGGCAGCAAGTGAACCCTACTGAAGCAAGAGATACGGAAGGTCTGACTATGGAAACCCAGCAAGACACCAACATTGGAAGTCAACTGCCCTCTAATAGTCAATTACCTATAGTGGATAGAAGAGATTTGGGCACACAACAGACCCCTATCAATCATTCCACACCTATCAGAAATGATCACAACTATGGTAGAGGGAAACCAAGAAGACCTGGTCCACCGAATCCTCAGTATCGACCTCCACCTACACAAGATTACTATCAAGTACTGATATATAATCATTATGACCCTTTATGGGATGATAGGAATAGACAACAATATCAATCACCCCGGTCCTCTTTTTTAGGGAGAGGCAGGGGATGGCAGAAGAGGGGCAGAGGGTCAAACAACCAGAGAGGAAGAATGCCAACATATCCACAGCAAGTGACAGAATACAGGGGACCGCAACATGGACCGACACAGAAAGATCCCCAATGGAGGGACCCCCCACATTGGGAACGGGAAAGGATGCAACAACCAGGCCCAAGGAGAGAAGGAGCAGAGGCTGTAGGGCCGGACGAAGGACACAAGAAAAGAAGTCAAAAGGAATACGAGAAGGAGTACGAGTAGGCGGGATCTTCAATTTAACCGATGTGGTCTTAACAGATAAAGAAACTAATATTTTAAATTTGGGGCTCAAATGTGGTCTACATCGCCCAATTAACAAATTTATGTGTTTATAGACATGAATAAATATATGAGGAAACTGAATATGAAAAAATATTTTTTAAACAAGAACTCAAACCCTGTAACAAGTACCTTATCAGCACCAACTGATAGTGGTTTGCGAAACAAATCACTTTTTAACCCCTTATTGGGGACCAATCAGCCCTTGGATGTTTTTAAAGGACTCATACTTCGTGATTTGGAACACATCAAACCTAAAAGAAATGTCAATCCACGCTATATCAAAGAAGGCATAGAACTTCTAGAGAAGAGAAAGGAGATAATAGTGAGACCAGCAGACAAGGGAGGTGGAGTGGTAATCCTTACCAAAGACTTTTATCACAACCAGCTAACACAAATGCTATCTGAAGAGGCAACATACTTGAAGCTGGAAAGAGATCCCACTCCACAATATGAAATTAATCTACAGAAACTGGTGGAAATGGGTTTCCAAACCAGAGCTTTGTCTTTGAGGGAGAGTAAATATTTAGTACCGAGTAGTAGTAGGATACCTACTATATATACTCTCCCTAAGATCCATAAAGACCTCAACCTTCCACCAGCGAGACCCATTGTGAATGGGATCGGATCAATTACATCACGTTTGGGCCAATATCTTGACCATTACCTCCAAAGCAGTGTGACATCAACACATGCCTATCTTAAAGACACTAAGGACCTCCTATCTCTATTACAGGAAATAGATCTGACTGGAAAAGAAGAAGTGTTCTTAGTAACCGCAGACGTTTCATCGTTATACACAATAATACAACATGACGACGCCCTCTTAGCCCTGAATTGGGCACTGTCTAAAAGAGATGACATCTCCCATTCACAGAAATTGTTCCTACGTAATGCTCTGGATTTTTGTTTGGGACACAATTATTTTTGGTTTGATGGAAGCTTTTTTTCACAAAGAAGGGGAGTAGCCATGGGTGCTAAATTTGCTCCAGGCATAGCGAATTTATTCATGGCCGAGTGGGAGGACAAAACAGTATTCCACATGAAACGTAAAGAACTGATACTGTACCGACGATATATTGACGATCTATTTCTCATATGGGCAGGATCAATAGCATCACTAGAAACCTTCCTGGAAGAACTAAACCAGAACACTAACAATATTAACCTTACTTGTGAATATAATAAGGAAAGTATTCATTTCCTGGATGTTCATATATACAGGAATGGGAATAAATTGGGCACTAAAGTTTACTTTAAGCCCACAGATGCTAATAGTTTTCTTCCCACACAAAGCGGCCACCACCCTGCATGGCTAAAAAACATCCCTAAAGGCCAACTGATGCGGGTAAGACGCAATTGTACTGAGGATGCTTCTTTCCTATTCCAGGCTGATGTACTAAAGAATAAATTTATGGAAAAGGGTTATAAAGAAACACAACTAATCAAAATTATTGAAGACCTCGCAGCTACTCCAAGAACCAACTATTTGAATAAAAACATTCTCCAAGGGCAAAATAATCATGAATGGAGTTTTATATC
This sequence comes from Rana muscosa, assembly GCA_029206835.1. Lineage (NCBI taxonomy): Eukaryota > Metazoa > Chordata > Amphibia > Anura > Ranidae > Rana > Rana muscosa. The sequence goes on along the minus strand of CM055116.1, from coordinate 457,570,331 downwards.
AGGATACCACTCAGAGTATAAAGAAGTGGAACATATCTTCTTTTCCCATTGGCATATACTCCTAACTATGGAGATAGGGTCGTCAAGAAGATACTAGACGTACCACACAAACCCCCATCTTTTTGGGATAAGGATGGCTTTTATGCCTGCAGAAAATGCCGCCCTTGCAGAGAGGTGAATAAACCCCTTAGAGCACTTGAAAACTTTACATCTACGGCCAATAACAGAGAGTTTACCATTAAAGATTTTATTACCTGTAACACTACCTATGTAGTGTATGTTTTAGAATGCCCCTGCAAGTTATTGTACATAGGCCGGACTAAGAGGGCTCTTAAAATACGTGTAGCTGAGCATGTGGCAAACATCAAAATTGGGTATAAGGATCACAATGTTTCCTTACATTTTAAATTGTTCCACGACCAAAACCCCGCAGGTCTCAAGTTTTGGGGAGTGGACCACCTAAAACCACCTTGGAGGGGGTCCAATTTAGTAAGAGAATTATCCAAGCTTGAGACCCAATGGATTTATTCCGTAGATACTTTATCTCCGAAGGGGTTAAACATAGATCTAGATATCAATTGTTTTATTAGTGATTATTGATATATTGTTTTTATTAACAGTTTTTATGATTAACTTTTTATTGACTGTTTTAGCAATTTTATCTACACTTTTAACAATTGATTTGAATACCGCCTCTCAATGGCACCCTTTCTCGGCCCAAACCTCTGAAACGTATTGATTTATGTACATATATGTTGATATATTTATCTATAGTTTTATTTATCTATTTTTATTTATCTAAGGCTAATTAACTATACACTCATAAATTTTAACGGTCCAATTTTCATTTTATTTTAAATAATTTAGATCGAATTTTAATTTATTTCATGTAGTTCTATATACACTTATATATGTGTAGACTATACATATATATATATGCATCTATTATATGCATGTACCTTATATTGATTTATTTTCAATATTTGGATTAGCGGGTTTAAATTCCCATTTTTTGAACATCTTCTGCTGCTAGAATACACGCATATACACATAGTGGTTGCATAGCCTGAATATGTCTAATGTAGTGTTAAAATGTATATTGCATCTCTCAGGGGAGAGATTAGGTGTTTCACTAGACCTGTCCCATTGAGCTATATTGTGCAGCGAACATCAAGTAACTGCAGCTTTCCTTCTGCAAACAAATCATCTTTTTTAAGAAACAGTTAAACACCGACAGGTGGATATTATCATAGTGCAAGCTTTTCGCTTCTATGTAATAGTGATTGAGATATTGTTTTAAAATTGTGATGGTTTTAGGCCCCTTTCACATGGACGGCAAAATTGCCGCAGTAAAAAGCATGTCTTTGTTCTGTGAAATTCAAGGCTTCAGGCACTGCGATTAGCTGCATTTGTACATTGCGATTAGCTGCGTTTACATGCGGCTGCGTTTAGCTGCGGTTGACCATTATTGTCATCTCCATAGCAAAGGTTTTTATTTTAATGTGCTTCATGTTGTTTTTTTCTTTTGTTCACGCTGCTATCCGCAGTTGACACAAAAGACTGCGATTACCTGCGGTTATGTGCATATAGCTGCGCTACATCGCACCTGGACGCATTCAATTCTATTTTTTCTATTCGCACCAAACCGCATGTAACGAAATCGCAGCTAAACGCTGTGTGTGAATGGGGCCATAGGAAAGCGTTGTGTGCTTTTAGCTGCGGTAGAAAACTAGAAAATCCGCAGCTAAAAGCACCATTCTATCCGTCCGTGTGAAAGGGGCCTTATTCACATGTTTGCTGTCTTAGTTTGATAGCAACTTTTAGCCCCTCTATGTTTAAATTTTTGTTTTGTTATTTGTTATATAACAAATTGTGTAGTAATACGTGCTGTTGGAACACTCCCCAAAAGCTCCTGTTTGAGGACGTGCATATCGCAGTTCCGCCCTGACAAGCACCAATCAGGGCGGACGGATTGCGGCACTCCAGCCAATAGGCGACGAGCGGGGGGGTTATACCACGCACGCTGACGCTGGGCTATCTACGCCCTCAGTTGAAGTCAGCTTGTGACGAAACCGGTCAGGGCCCAGATACCGCAGCGTCTCTGTAACCAGGAAGTGCAGAGTGATCTCCACGGCAACTGTCTCAAACCCGGAACAAAGACTGCAGCGTTACGTTCGCAACACGGGCGCCCTCTTGGGACAGGATAGCGGTGAATACACTCTATACTTTATGTGCTTTTTTACAAGTGATTGAAATGTACGTGCATTTGAAACAGGGACTTTGTATTGGGGGTTTTCTTGATTAAAGCAATATTACACTATTGGTGCCTTTATGTCCTTATATGTTTGCCTGAGGATTTTAACCCATACTACCCTGGTGGTGATGACGGATGTTGGAGTGAGATTACCTACAGACTAAAAAGGCTTACCTGTTTCATCCTTGTGGTGAGTTTGTACCCCAGAGGGGGAGCGTGCCTCACTTGTGGTGAAGACTTGGGATTGGTGTAGGGTGCACTACAGACCGTATCCATAGAAGAAATACCACTACTAGTCTGACTGTTGCAAAGTCATCACTCAAGTGTTTTATATGTTTTTGGACATTTATCCATAACCAGCGCTGTTTATCATATGGACTCTATGAGTTTTATGCTTTTTATATGATATTTATTATATATATATATATATATATATTGTGACAGCAGGAAGGTAAAGTCACCTGGTTGCATCCAGGGGGGTAGATATATTTTGCCCAGATTCAGGCTTTACGCCGACTTATACAACTAGGTAGAGAGTTAATGAAGCCCAGCTGAGACTAGTGGGCTCATTGATGACTCATACCTCTAGGGAGAGGGCTGGGCGTCGTGCAGACAGGGAGTTGATGAGGCCAGCTGAAGCTTGTCAGCTCATTTAGGCCTCTATAAGAACTCCCAGCTTCATTAGATGTTAGCTCATGCCTGGAACCAGACCTGTGTGGACTGTCTAGGGAGAGTGAACCCCTGTGCGGTGAGAAAAAGCCTGTGTGGCTATTTGCTTGGACATTTAAAACCAGGGACTTAGGGACTAGGACAGCACTAGGCTGATCCCAGTTGTTAGTTAGGAAACCTGTATGTTTAGTCAGAGGTCAACTTGACCAGGATTTATTTTGGTTATGTTTCTTTTGCTTTGCTGTGTTTTGTCACTGTAAATAGAAAATAAACCGCACCTTTTGATTTTGAAAACCACAACCTCCGTTTGCTGGGCCTGTTTTGTGTGGGGAGCCCATCCCGGGGGTCACACACACCCGCTGCCGAGCTAACCCCCTCACAGTTGGTGGAGAACCAGTGGCAGTTTTTTTTAGGCCAGCATGGAGGAGATACTGAAACAGCTGGCTCTAGCAAATGCCAATCAACAGCAGACAAATGCAGGTTTGCAAAAGAGCCTTGCAGCTCAACAACAGAGCCTTGCAGCCCAGCAGCAGACAAACGCAACTTTGCAACGGAGTCTGGAGGCTCAGCAACAAGCCCAGCAGCAATCTGAGGCCCGCTTCATAGACCTATTGCAGAGGCAAGAGCAGAGACTACAACAACAGATGGAAGCAGTAATGCAGCAACGTCCGCAGACCAGTGAGGAAAGCCGTCCCACTAATACCGCGTCCTTTGGGGTGAGTCGTTTATTGACGAAAATGACTGGAGAGGATGATCCAGAGGTATTTTTGACCACATTTGAAAGGACCGCTGAAAGAGAAAAGTGGCCTGAGGAGCAGTGGGCTGGACTGGTGGCTCCTCTGTTAACTGGTGAATCGCAGAAAGCTTACTATGACCTAGAGCCTAACCAAGCAAAAGACTATGTGATGCTAAAAGCTGAAATATTGGCAAGGCTGGGCGTCACCCAGGCTGTCCGGGCTCAGCGTGTGCATAACTGGACTTTCCAGCTTGGAAAACCCCCCAGGTCTCAAATGTATGATCTCATTCACCTGAGCAGAAAGTGGCTACAGCCAGAGACTTTGTCCGCACCAAAGATTGTGGAACGTGTTGTAATGGATCGGTTTTTGAGAGCTCTTCCTACTGCCATCCAAAAGTGGGTAAGCCATGGAGACCCAGAGACGGCCGATGGTCTTGTGGATCGTGTGGAGAAATACTTGGCTACAGAGAACCTGACGGCCTCTTCCAGAGACACTCGGACTTTCCACCCTAAGACCAGACCATCCCCAGGGGCGGATAAGATGATTCCAAGGGGTAAGGGTGGAGAGAGTGAGAGGGTGGGAGCTCTACCCCAAGTTTGGCGAGAACAGCCTGGGAAATCAGCGGCTCAAGAGGCGGCAAGAAGGATCGTTTGCTACCGCTGCCGGCAAGCGGGACATATTGCAGCAAATTGCCCGGTTGTGGAGGAACCCATGCAGTGTGACTTTCTGACGGGCAGACGTCAGTCGCTGTGTGCGACAGTCGCATGCACTGCCATTCGAGGAACTGAGAAACATTTATGCAAAATGTGTGTTAATGGTAGAAATGTTGTGGTATTGCTGGATTCAGGTAGCCTTGTGACCCTGATAAAGGCTGAGTTAGTTAAAACAGAGGTCTCTGGGAATAGCAAGGTAGCTGTTATTTGTGTGCATGGGGACACCCGAGAGTATCCAGTGACTACAGTGTGTTTCGAGACCCCCAAAGGTACCCTCTCTCATCCAGTGGGCTTAGTATCTCAGTTACCGCATGACGCCATTGTCGGAAGGGATTTTCCGAAGTTCTGGGAACTGTGGGATGATCCTGAGCCCCCCACTGGTGCCCCTATGTACCAGGAATGTGATAGCCAGAACTCCCCTGAGAGTGGTGAGGACTCTCCGGAATTTCCCTTGTCAGTATTGGCAGGGGAGACTCAAGAAACTGGAGAGGAGCCCACCTTCTCAGACGAAAACCTACCGTCTGTGGAGTTTTCTGATCTTGAGGTTCACAGGGAAAACTTTGCCACAGAACAGTTGAAAGACCCCGCCCTAATAAAGGCACGGGAAAACGTAGTGAAAATAGATGGCGAGTTAGTGAACCCAGATAATACCTGCACTTACCCATACTTCAGCGTAGAGAAGGACCTACTGTATCGGGTGGCAAAAAGGGCAGAAGAAACCGTTGAGCAACTTGTGGTGCCCAAACCTTACAGGAAGTTGGTGTTGGAGTTGGCCCATGGGCACATTCTTGGAGGTCATCTGGGGACAGAGAAAACCCGAGAGAGGGTATTACAGAGATTCTATTGGCCGGGGGTGATGAAGGACATAGAAAATTATTGTTCCTCCTGCCCTGTGTGTCAGAGGTCGGCCCCGATGCCACATTTCCGTAGCCCGCTGGTCCCTCTACCCATCATTGAGGTCCCGTTTGAGAGGATCGCCATGGATTTGGTAGGTCCTATAATCAAGTCCGCTAGGGGGCACCAGTACATATTAGTTATAATGGACTATGCCACCCGTTATCCAGAAGCGATCCCTCTCCGAAATACCTCGGCCAAAACCATAGCCAAAGAGCTATCTCTTGTGTTTAGCCGGGTGGGTATTTGTAAAGAACTGCTTACGGACCAAGGTACACCCTTTATGTCCCGGGTTATGAAGGAGCTGTGTAAATTGTTCAAAGTGACGCAATTACGTACATCTGTGTATCACCCCCAAACCGATGGGCTGGTTGAAAGATTCAACAAAACCCTAAAACAAATGTTGAAGAAAGTGGTGGATAGAGATGGAAAGGATTGGGACTGTCTACTTCCTTATCTGATGTTTGCTATTAGGGAGGTGCCCCAATCCTCTACGGGATTCTCCCCCTTTGAGTTACTGTATGGGAGACACCCAAGAGGGCTGTTGGATATTGCCAAGGAAACTTGGGAAAGTGAGAGTTCTCCCCACAGGAGTGTGATTGAGCATGTCGCCCTGATGCAAGACCGAATTGCACAGGTAATGCCCATCGTGAAGGAACATTTGGCCCAAGCGCAGTTAGCACAGCAGAGAGTGTACAACCGTGGAGCCAAGACCCGTACCTTTTCCCCGGGGGATAGGATACTGGTACTTGTCCCTACGGTTGAAAGTAAATTCCTTGCCAAATGGCAAGGCCCCTACGAGATAATGGAAAAAGTGAGCGAAGTGAATTACAAGGTCAGACAACCAGGAAGGCGAAAGCCCGAACAGATCTATCACGTTAATCTGTTGAAAGCCTGGAGGGATAGAGAGTCCCTAGTCGCAGACACTTGGTCACCAGCTCAAACTGGTTGCGTGATTCCTGAGGTTGGAATCGCAGCCACCTTGTCACAACCCCAACAACAGGAGGTTAAGGAGTTTGTGCTTCGTAACAAGGAGGTATTCTCTGAGCTGCCGGGACAAACATCTGGGGTAGAGCATGACATTATTACCCCGCCCGGTGAAAGGGTGAAGTTAAAACCCTATCGGATCCCAGAGGCCCGACGGGAGGCAATACGGGAGGAAGTACAGAAAATGCTGAACTTAGGGGTGATAGAGGAGTCCCAAAGTGATTGGTCTAGTCCCATTGTGTTGGTGCCTAAACCGGATGGGAGCTGGCGATTTTGTAACGATTTTCGTCAGTTGAACAAAGTTACAAAATTTGACACCTACCCCATGCCACGTATAGATGAGTTGATCGACCGGCTGGGAACAGCCCGATACATGACGACTCTTGACCTCACAAAAGGGTATTGGCAAATCCCCCTGGCCAAGTCGGCCAAAGAGAAAACCGCATTTGTAACCCCAGACGGGGCGTTCCAATATAAAAGAATGCCGTTCGGGTTACAGAATGCGCCGGCCACATTCCAGCGGAAAATGGACCAGATGCTGAGGCCCCATCGGAAGTATGCTGCGGCTTACCTGGATGACGTAATTGTCCATAGCACAGATTGGGCCTCACATCTGCCAAAAGTGCAAGCAGTCCTGGACTCTGTTCGGGAAGCGGGGTTTACGGCTAACCCCAAGAAGTGTACCATTGGGCAGGAGGAGGCCAAATATCTTGGGTACACCATTGGGAGGGGAGTAATAAAACCCCAACTCAACAAAGTCGAGGCCATCCAGAGTTGGCCACGTCCCAACAGCAAGAAGCAGGTACGAGCCTTTCTGGGAATCGCTGGGTATTATCGGCGATTCATTCCCCACTTTGCTTCTAAGGCTGTGCCCCTAACCAACCTGACGAAGGGGAAAGGGTCGGTCATGATTAAATGGACCCCCGAGGCTGAGGCAGCATTCCAATTCTTGAAACAAGCCTTATGTAGCCAGCCAGTGTTGTACTCACCCGACTTCTCTAAAGACTTTGTCGTACAAAGTGATGCGTCAGATGTGGGGTTAGGAGCAGTATTGTCCCAGGTCTGGAACGGGGAAGAGCACCCAGTCATTTACCTCAGCAGGAAGTTGAAGTCCCATGAGGTAAATTACGCCACCGTTGAAAAGGAGTGTTTAGCGGTGAAGTGGGCTCTAGATTCCCTTCGGTACTATCTGCTAGGTAGGCACTTTGACATGGTTACGGATCACGCTCCGTTAAAGTGGATGGCTCAAAACAAGGAGACAAATAGAAGAGTGAATAGGTGGTTCCTGGCCCTACAGGAATTCAACTTCACAGTAAAGCATCGCCCTGGCGTTCAAATGGGGAATGTGGATGCTTTGTCTCGAGTACATGAATGCCTGATTGCTGGTGTTCCAACCCCGAGGTTAAAACAAGAGGGGGGGGTATGTGACAGCAGGAAGGTAAAGTCACCTGGTTGCATCCAGGGGGGTAGATATATTTTGCCCAGATTCAGGCTTTACGCCGACTTATACAACTAGGTAGAGAGTTAATGAAGCCCAGCTGAGACTAGTGGGCTCATTGATGACTCATACCTCTAGGGAGAGGGCTGGGCGTCGTGCAGACAGGGAGTTGATGAGGCCAGCTGAAGCTTGTCAGCTCATTTAGGCCTCTATAAGAACTCCCAGCTTCATTAGATGTTAGCTCATGCCTGGAACCAGACCTGTGTGGACTGTCTAGGGAGAGTGAACCCCTGTGCGGTGAGAAAAAGCCTGTGTGGCTATTTGCTTGGACATTTAAAACCAGGGACTTAGGGACTAGGACAGCACTAGGCTGATCCCAGTTGTTAGTTAGGAAACCTGTATGTTTAGTCAGAGGTCAACTTGACCAGGATTTATTTTGGTTATGTTTCTTTTGCTTTGCTGTGTTTTGTCACTGTAAATAGAAAATAAACCGCAGCTTTTGATTTTGAAAACCACAACCTCCGTTTGCTGGGCCTGTTTTGTGTGGGGAGCCCATCCCGGGGGTCACACACACCCGCTGCCGAGCTAACCCCCTCACAATATATATATATATATATATTATGGTTTTTCATCATTTGCCATAAATTTGGAGTTTATCAATGTAAAAAAATAGGTCACCTTTAAAAACACTTCTAAACTAAAATGCGGCTAAACGCTGGTACCGCGTCTGAAACATGGAAATCTTTGGCGTCTGAAGGCATTTTGTGAAAAACGATTTTAAACGCAACTGCAGATTTTTTTTGCCAGGCCAAAAACAGTGTTTTGGATGTAATAGAATTCAATGGACCTGCATCCAAAACGCAAGTACCGCAATTTTGCGGCGTTTTTTTGTTTTACCTGTTTATAGCTGGTTGTTAAAGGAAATGTAAAAAAAAAAAAGGCTAAAAAAATAAATAAATAAAAAAAAAACAGCGTGGGGTCCCCCCCCAGGTCCATACCAGGCCCTTGGGTCTAGTATGGATTCAAAGGGGACCCCCCAAAAATAAAAAAAACTGGCGTGGGGGTCCCCCGGAATCCATACCAGGCCCTTCAGGTCTGGCATGTATTTTAAGGGGAACCCCGCGCCAAAAACAAAAAAAATTTGCGTAGGGTCCCCTAAAAATACACACCAGACCCTTTATCTGAGCACTCAACCTGGCAGGCCGCAGGGGAAAAGGGGGGGACGAGAGAGCGGCCCCCCCTCCCTGCTGAACCATACCAGGCCGCGTGCCCTCAACATGGGGGGTTTGGTGCTTCGAGGCAGGGGGGGCGACCTGCGGCCCTCCCCACCCCAAAGCACCCTGCCCCCATGTTGATGGGGACAAGGGCCTCTTCCCAACAACCCTGGCCGTTGGTTGTCGGGGTCTGCGGGCGGGGGGCTTATCGGAATCCGGGAGCCCCCTTTAATAAGGGGGACCCCAGATACCTGCCCCCCACCCTATGTGAATGAGTATGGGGTACATCGTACCCCTACCCATTCACCTGGTGGCAAAATAAGTCAATAAAAAAAGACAACACTGGTTTGAAAAGTAATTTATTGGGCAGCTCTGGGGGTCTTTCTGCCGGGCCCCCGCTATCTTCTGCTAACTCTTTTGCTAGCGGGGGTCCCGGGCTTCCTCGAAGTCTTCTTCCGACTTCGGGGGCTTTCTGCTGGGCCCCCGCTATCTTCTGCTAGCTCTTTTGCTAGCGGGGGTCCCGGGCTTCTTCGCCGTCTTCTTCCGACTTCGGGGGTCTTTCTGCCGGGCCCCCGCTATCTTCTGCTAGCTCTTTTGCTAGCGGGGGTCCCGGGCTTCCTCGCCGTCTTCTTCCGACTTCGGGGGTCTCTTGTTCTGTTCTCCGGTTCTTCTCCCGCTCTCCGACGTCTTCTTCACGATCTCCGGTTCTTTCTGCCTTCTGCCGGGCCCCCGCTATCTTCTTCCAGCTCTTTTGCTAGCGGGGGCCGGTCTTCTACGTCGCCTTCTTCCCTCTTCTCTTCGCCCGATGTTGCCTCGTCGCTGTCCACCGCCGCAATGATCTGTCCGAGCAGCGGTGCCACTTTTATTGGCATGGGGCGTGGTCACCGGATGATGCCACCGCTGACCCCGCCCCCGTTTCACGTCACAGTCCCATCATTCCCCGGGACTGTGACATCATACGGGGGCGGGGTCAGCGGTGGCATCATCCGGTGACCACGCCCCATGCCAATAAAAGTGGCACCGCTGCTCGGACAGATCATTGCGGCGGTGGACAGCGACGAGGTAACATCGGGCGAAGAGAAGAGGGAAGAAGGCGACGAAGAAGACCGGCCCCCGCTAGCAAAAGAGCTGCGAGAAGATAGCGGGGGCCCGGCAGAAGGCAGAAAGAACTGGAGATCGTGGAGAAGACGTCGGAGAGCGGGAGAAGAACCGGAGAACAGAACAAGAGACCCCCGAAGTCGGAAGAAGACGGCGAGGAAACCCGGGACCCCCGCTAGCAAAAGAGCTAGCAGAAGATAGCGGGGGGCCCGACAGAAAGACCCCCGAAGACGGCGAGGAAGCCCGGGACCCCCGCTAGCAAAAGAGCTAGCAGAAGATAGCAGGGGCCTGGCAGAAAGACCCCCGGAGCTGCCCAATAAATTACTATTCAAACCTGTGTTGTCTTTTTTTATTGACTTATTTTCCCACCAGGGTATGTACCCCATACTCATTCACATAGGGTGGGGGGCCGGCATCTGGGCGCCCTGATTCCAAAAAGCCCCCCGCCCGCATACCCCGACAACCAACGGCCAGGGTTGTCGGGAAGAGGCCCTTGTCCCCATCAACATGGGGGCAGGGTGCTTTGGGGTGGGGGGGCCGCAGGTCGCCCCCCTGTCCCGAAGCACCAAACCCCCCATGTTGAGGGCATGCGGCCTGGTACGGTTCAGGAGGGAGGGGGGCCGCTCTCTCGTCCCCCCCTTTTCCCCTGCGGCCTGCCAGGTTGCGTGCTCGGATAAGGGTCTGGTTTGGATTTTGGGGGACCCCAACGCCGTTTTTCGGCTTAAGGGGGTTCACCTTAAAATCCAGACCAGACCTAAGGGTCTGGTTTGGATTTTGGGGGGACCCCCACGCCGTTTTTCGGCTTAGGGGGTTCACCTTAAAATCCAGACCAGACCTAAGGGCCTGGTATGCTCCTGGAGGGGAACCCATGCCGGTTTTTTCATTAAAATTTGGCCTGGAGTTCCCCTTCATGATTCATACCAACATGGGACAGCGAGGCTGCCGAGGACCAGCGCGATGACATCGCGCTGGACACATTCTCGGCCGGCTAGTCTCCTCTAGGACACGACTTGAGCGGCTGCTTCACGCGCTCAGGTCGTGTCCAGGTCGCCTGGCAGAGTCGCGCTGTCCCTGTGTCAGCCGGCACACGAGTCGCCCGCAAGTCGGGTCCGACTTCCCGGGCGACCTCTATTCAAATCTATGGGCTCCCATAGGGAACCATTCATTTTCAATAGAGCGCCGCTGACATTTCTATTTACTATAACAGTGCGCCGCTGCTTCCTGCGCCCAGTGAAGGAGCTATCCGGCGCACCAATTAAGGTTAGAAGCAGCGCAGCGCACTGTTATTAGTAAATCAGCCCCAATGTGTTTCTTTACTAGACATATTGACTTCAAACGTCTGTAAATGCCCTGAAGAAGGGAATTAAACCGAAATGACCGTTGGGTCTGACCTAGAGTCTTTCACAGCTAAACAAAGAATTGTCTGGATTTGTATATCTCATATGTTTCTTTAAATTAAATATTTTGCATGATACTTTAATAAATTATATTTTTTTATATACATTTACTCCTGTTTCTAGTCACTTACAAAGTCCCATTCCAAGGGGGTTTTGCCTTTTTCTCACCAACACCTAAGGCCCAATTTTCTGCAGAGTATATAGGGCAGGCCGTATAGTATATACAGGCAGTCTCCTACTTTCAAACATCCGACTTACAAACGACTCCTACTTACAAAGGGAGGGAGACAACAGGAAGTGAGAGGAAATCTACCCCTGGGAAGGGAAATTCGAGAAGTGTGTGTGACACCGAGAAGTGTGTGTGACACCGAGAAGTGTGTGTGTGTGACACCGAGAAGTGTGTGTGTGTGACACCGAGAAGTGTGTGTGTGTGTGTGCGCGTGACACCGAGAAGTGTGTGTGTGTGTGTGCGCGTGACACCGAGAAGTGTAGTTAATATGGGAAAAAGGTGTCTCCACTGATGCTTTATCACCAATCCTTGTTTCCCTAAAAAACCCAAATTTTCAAAATCCAACTGTCATTGGGCCAGAAAGTGAGGTGAAATCTTCTGAACAGGGGCAAGGACAGCAAAACAAATGTTACAGGGGTGATGATAACCCTTCCCTAGGATATCCAAAAAGCTTAAAAATTGATTTTTTGGCTGGAGCTACACTTACAAAATGTACCTGTTCCAAATTACAAACAGATTCAACTTATGAACAAACCTACAGTCCCTTTCTTGTTTGGAATGCCTGTATACTGCTGTTCACAGTATATAGGGCCTGGGGGCCCCACGCCTTTTCTTTTTTTTATTTGGGTGCGGGGTTCCCCTTAATATCCATACAAGACCCAAAGGGCCTGGTAATGGGCTGGGGGGGAGGGGGGTACCCATGCCGTTTTTTTCAATGATTTTTATCCATATTGCCGGGACCCGACATTACATTACAGCCGCAAGCAGTTTTAAATGACTTTTATTCCTTTAGAATGTAATTTTGTGCAGGGACAGTTCTAAACACGGAAAACACGTGCCACTTCACAGGCACACTATTGACACCCCCCAGGTACGATATTTAAAGGAATATTTCACTTTTATTTTTTCACTTTAAGCATTATTAAAATCACTGCTCCCGAAAAAGCGGACGTTTTTAAAACTTTTTTTTGCATTGATACATGTCCCCTGAGGCAGGTCCCGGGTCCCCAAACCCTTTTTAGGACAATAACTTGCATATTAGCCTTTTGATTTCTCATGTTCGAGTCCCATCGACTTTAACGGTGTTCGGAAGTTCGTGCAAACTTTTGGTCCGTTCGCATGTTCTGGATGCGAACCGAACCGGGGGTGTTCGTCTCATCCCTACTGCTAAACTACTAGGCCGCCAGGGAGAGGTACTGCAGACCTCTGGCCTAGTAACTACACAGCAAAATTCAGCCAGCATCTGGGATTATTCAGAGTGATCTATTTTGTCAAGTGAAGATGATGGGACAGGAAGACTAATGCCCTGTACACACGATCGGATTTCCGATGGATTTTTCCGTCGGAATTCCGATGAAGCTGACTTTCATCAGTCTTGCCTACACACCATCAGACCAAATTCCGACCATCCAAAACGCGGTGACGTAAAACACTCCGACGAGCCGAGAAAAATTAGGTTCAATGCTTCTGAGCATGCGTCGACTTGATTCTGAGCATGCGTGGGTTTTTTCACCAATGGAGTTCCCCACAGACGATCGGAATTTGCTATAGTTTCTTTTTCCAGATGGGGCCCACACACGATCGGTTTTTCAGATGAAAAAAGTCCATCAGTCTTTTTTCATAGGAAAAAACGATTGTGTGTATGCGGCATAACAGTTTGCAGTGGAAGTTTGTGCAGAAGGAGAGAAGTCCTTGGAGTAACAGTCTGCAGGAGTTGATGCAGAGGAGGAGCAATAGTCTGCATGAGTTATGCAGGGAATGAGACTGTAAATGTTAGAGTTCATCTGTTCTTCAAGGCTCAACTTATTCTATCAAGTTCTTTAAATGTGATGGCAAAGCAATATGGTCTATGGGCATCCCTTATTCTCTTTCCCCAATCAAGTTATATCCCCCAATAAACAAAAACAAAACAATGCTAATGACTGTTCATTGTCTCTGAGAGTGATAGACGGGAGTCTGGCAGCAGGGTGATATGGTGGGTGTTAGTAACTAGTAGCAACCATCCGCTACACTGTAAAGATATCCGAGGTAGTGTAACAAAAGCATACCAAGGATCATAATCCGATGGAAATGTTTGGCTATCCCAGCAATCGCAGAAAGGAATCACCACCATGTGGGGTATCTACCACCAACAAGAATTAAGGAGGCTTTCCAGAGCTTATGGACCCAATCGGCATATGCCTAATGGGTCAAATAGGCAGATGTGAATATACATAGTCGAAGGGATGTTTTTGCAGCCATTCTCCTCGTAGTGACTCTAGGGAACTCTCAGCTCCACCACTTTTTTAGGGGCGACTATAGAAGGCCACCAGCTCCACAAAAAAACTCAAACATTTCTTCTTGATAACTCTCAAAAGATATTTCATCCGAAAAGAGAAACAGAACACCTCCACATAGTGTAAAACCGTTAAAGCCCTGTACACACGATCGGTTTTACCGATGAAAACAGTCCGATGGACTTTTTTCATCGGACAAACCGATCGTGTATGGGACCCATCTGTCTTTTTTCCATCGGTTTTAAAAAATAGAACATGTTTTAAATTTTTCCGATGGATCAAATTCCGATCATCTATGGGCAAGTCCATCTGATAAAAAACCCACGCATGCTCAGAATCAAGTCGACGCATGCTCAGAAGCATTAAACTTAATTTTTCTTGGCTCATCGGAGTGTTTTACGTCACCGCGTTTGGAGCGGTCGGTTTTTTGACTGATGGTGTGTAGGCAAGACTGATGGAAGTCAGCTTCATCGGATTTCCGATGGACAAAACCATCAGATTAGAAATCCGATTGTATGTACGAGGCTTAAGAAGTGTAAAACCATAATGCCGCATACACACGACCGTTTTTCATGACGTTAAAAATGCAATTTTTTAAATTGGTCATTAAAAACGATTGTGTGTATGCTCCAGATCATTTTTAACGGCGTGAAAAATGGCCTAAAAAAAATGTGAACCTGCTCTATTTTTTCACGTCGTTCTTTTTCACGTCGTGAAAAACGGTAGTGTGTATGCTTTTACGAGGGGAAAAAAAAACGCGCATGCTCAGAATCAAGTATGAGACGGGAGCGCTCGTTCTGGTAAAACTAGCGTTTGTAATGGAGATAGCACATTCGTAACGCTGTAAATTATTGCATCGTTTAATGCAGCGCATTCATTTCTTCTTTATATAATGCTACAATAATGAACTTCTTTTGCTAATGATATTCAGACAGAGTTATGACAAACTTGTTTATTAGTAATTTTTAGTGATCTTATGAATTTTATTTTTTGTTAGTAAGCCAGATCTCCGTAAAAAATTATCAAATAATTTAAAATTTCTTAATTAAAAGATCAGCCTTTTTTTTTTTTTTTTTCTTTTATATTTAGGAATCTTTTTTTTTTTTCTTTTATATTTAGGAATCTTTTTTTTTTCTTTTATATTTAGGAATCTTTTTTTTTTGCTTTTATATTTAGGAATCTTTTTTTTTCTTTTATATTTAGGAATCTTTTTTTTTTCTTTTATATTTAGGAATCTTTTTTTTTTATATATATATATTTAGTAATCTTTTTTTTTTTTGTGTTTATTTCTTTTGTGTGTCAAGTTACCACACCAACAATATAAATTTGTATTATTTCCCCTCAAGAAGGTTTGTGTCCCTTGTTAAGTATAACATTTATTTTTTAAATGTCCCTGCCTACTCACTAGCAAACTCTCTTTTTGAATTAAAAACACATAGTCAAGTATTTGCTGTAAATCAAAACGTCATTTATTTTGGCACATAACAAATTAAAGGGGAAGGCAGCACTGGAGACCCTGCTTGAATTTGTGCATACTTTGGACCCCACAGCAAACATCCAAGAATATAACACCAAACTATGTTTTTTAAAAATGAAAAAAAAGATTAGGAGCACAATCTTGTCCTGGACTCCCAGAGGTCAGGAACAGCAGCAGGTAAGTGAGATATATGTCCCCAGTCTGTGGTACTAGAACAGTCTGTGCCTTCTGTCAGACCATCCAGAAGCAAGGACATTATTTTTTTTCTCTTCCTTGTAGCCTTCTCTCTAGCCTTCTCTGCAGCCTTCATTAAGCGCTTCCTCGGAGGCTGTGTCTCAGGAGGAGGGCTTGTGGCAGGAGGAGGAGTAGGAGGAGGAGGGACAACCTCTGTTAGGTCAGTGAATTGTGTTAGTTCGCCCAGCAACCCCCTGTTGATGACCTTCAACATTGAGTTCTCACTGTAGAGCCGTTGCCTAATGTCCATTTGGCCTAGTTTGTGTGCCAGTACTGCGGCATAGCCTTCTTCAACAGAGGGGGGCTCTCTGAGGGCCGCAGTAGCCTCTCGAATAAAGGCACGTGTTTCCTCCTCCACCTGCCTAACCCTCCTGGGCATTCTTTGTTGAATTTTGAGGGGAGGCATCTGGGCTCTTGTGCTGGGCCTGGCCTCATCCTGTGTGCCACTGGGCCCTGCCTCCTCCTGTGTGCCACTGGGCCCTGCCTCCTCCTGGTCCACAACGTCACCCTCTTCCTGGCTCAGCTCTGGCTGTGTATAAAAAAGGGACATACTTATATTTTTTGCTTCATCAATCACACACATTTTTTCCCTCATGACATTTGAAAATTTAATTGAAAAAGAAATTAAAAAGACAATGATTCTGACCCCTGCATTTTTTATTCGTGTCCCCATCAATTTTGACCACTACTGTCTATTGATATTTAAAACACTTTCTTTTCAAGCATTAAATAGTTAGCAATAGTAACATCTATTTTACATCATTACTTTTATTACCTATAAATCTTGATATCAATACTATACCTGGCTCCATATGTCCAAATCTGGCTCCTCAAGGACCTCTGGTTGGTCCTCCAAAGAAGCCAGAGCTGGGTTGCAAGGAAGGCTGGAGGGTTGGCTGCAGGGAAGGCTAGAGGGTTGGCTGCAGGGAAGGCTGGAGAGACGTCTGGGGGGAAGGGTTGACAGAGAATCCCTGACTTCCAGATGGTCATCCAGAAAGACTGGGTTTATAAACTTCCTCTACTGCAGCTCCTGACCTCTGGGATTTCAGGACCATATTCCGCTGAGTCCTATATGTGCCCCTAATGGTAGAAAGTTTGGTGTTCACCTCTTGGATGGTTGCTGTGGGGATCTGTGTCTTTACAAATTCAAGCAGGCTCTCCAGTGCTGCCTTCCTGGCTGCTTTATTTTTATTTTTTGCTGTTTTGGTTTGCCAGAGAACAGGAAGTTACTTCCATCTGTCCAGGAACTCCCCCATAAATTCTGGACTTTTGAAAGCCTGCATGTTTGCTGAAAGTCAAAAACAACACAAAAATACTAGTGTCAGTCAAGACTCTTCAAATGATCTTTAGGACCATATATAGGCCACAATCTCATCCACTGATGAAACAAAAATCTGAAAAATGTTACGTACCTTCGTTATCACTAGTGATGAGCCGAACACCCCCGGGTTCGGTTCGCACCAGAACCCGCGAACGGACCGAAAGTTCGCACGAACTTTAGAACCCTATTAAATACAATGGATGCGAACATTCGAAATCTAAAGTGCTAATTATAACGACTATTATGCATGTTATTGTCCTAAAAAGGGTTTGGGAAGCCGGGTTCTGCACCAGGGAACATGTATCAATGCAAAAAGAAGTTTTAAAAACGGCCGTTTTCAGTCATTTTAATGATGCATAAAGTGAAAAAAAAAAAGTCAAATATTCCTTTAAATATCGTACCTGGCAGGGTGTCTAAAGTATGCCTGTGAAGTGCCACATGTTTCCCGTGTTTAGAACTGTCCCTGCACAAAATTACATTTCTAAAGGAAAAAAAGCCATTTAAAACTGCTTGCGGCTTTAATGTAATGTCTGGTCCCGGTAATATGGATGAAAATCTTTAAGAAAAATGGCATAGCTACCCCATCACCTCCCCCCCTACCCCAGCCCATGACCCCCCTTTGGGTCTTGTATGGATATTAAGGGGAACCCCGCACACAAAATAAAAAAGGCCCTATATACTCTGAACAGCCGTATACAGGCGGTGCATACAAGACAGGGACTGTAGGTTTGTTCTTATGCAGAATCTGTTTGTAATTTTGAACAGGTACATTGTTTAAGTGTAGCTCCAGCCAAAAAATCTATTTTTAAGCTTTTTGGGAAACATAGGGAAGGGTTATCACCCCTGTAACATTTGTTTTGCTGTCTGTGCAGTGTGCACCTGTTCAGAACAGTTCACCTCACTTTCCGTCCTAATGACAAATGTTTTTTGAAAATTTGGGGTTTTTATTGAAACAAGAATTGGTGATAAAGCATCAGTGGAGAGGAGACACTTTTTTTCCCATATTAACTCTTACAGGAGAGAATTTGCCTTCCTAGGGGTAAATTTCCTCTCACTTCCTGTTGTATCCTTCCGTTTGCAAGGAGGAGTCGTTTGTAAGTTGGATGTTTGAAAGTAGGGGCCTGCCGTATATACTCAGTTGAAATTTGCCCCTTACATGTTGGTGTTGCCACAACACTGTGAGCCCTCACAGTTACTCTTGGTGGGCGCATGAATGGGCCCTGCTGTGAATTATTAGATCAAGAATTGTAATTGCATGCCCCTGTTGAACAGGGGCTGAAAAATTGGGCCTTTGGTGGTGGTGGTGGTGGTGTTGACACAACACTGTAAGGCCTCACAGTTACTCTTGGTGGGCGCAGGAATGGGCCCTGCTGTGAATTATTAGATCAAGAATTGTAATTACATGCCCCTGTTAAACAGGGGCAGAAAAATTGGGCCTTAGGCACTGGTGCCACAACACTGCAACCCCTCACAGATACTGTACTTGGAGCACAGCAATGAGCCCTGTTGCAAAGTATTGCATCAAAAATTGTAATTACACGCCCCTGTTAAACAGGGGCTGAAAAATTGGGCCTTAGGCACTGGTGCTGGTGCCACGACACTGCAACCTCTCCCAGATACTCTAGTTGGAGTGCAGGAATGAGCCCTGCTGCAAAGCATTGCATAAAAAATTGTAATTACATGCCCCTGTTAAACAGGGGCTGAAAAATTGGGCCTTAGCCACTGGTGGCGGCACCCAGAAACAAAAATGTTCTTCCAAGCTATCATCATCAATCGGATCATTGAGGAGGAGGAGGATAGTCAGTCAACATAACAGGACAGTCTCTCAGCATCAGCATCAGTCTTGAAGGGATGTGACATTTGAAAATAAATTAGTCTGTTATATCAGCTTCAGGTGTTTGGTAGCTGGTGGTGATCCAAGACTGGTTCATCTTTATGAAGGTCAGTCGATCAACCGAGTCGGTGGACAGGCGCACCCTGTGATCCGTGACAAATCCTCCAGCAGCACTGAATGTGCGTTCTGAAGGAACGCTGGATGCAGGACAGGCCAGTAGCTCAATTGCATACTGTGCAAGCTCTGGCCAGTGATCCATCCTCAAGACCCAGTAAGCCAGAAGATTTTCGGTGGGGAAGGTGTCCAAGTCTGACCTTGCCCCTAGGTATTCCTGCACCATGTATATCAGACCCTGGCGATGGTTGCTGGAACCGATCATACCTTGGGGCTGCGGACTAAAGAATTATCTGAACGCATCGGTCAGACGGCCACCTTCCCCACCGCTCCTTCTTTGACTGACCGAAGCCTCAGCAACTCGTTGTCCAGGACCAGGAGTTTGTGACCTCCCAGTCTCTGGGAACGCGTTGCACAGACCTTTCTGCAAGGCCTCCCGGAGTTGTCTCATCCTCTGCTCCCTCTGCGACGGTAAGATAAGGTCCGCAACCTTACCCTTGTACCGTGGATCAAGGAGAGTGGCCAGCCAGTAATGGTCCCTCTCCTTGATCCGAAGAATACGAGGATCCTTCCGCAGACTTTGCAGGATCAGGGAGGCCATGCAGCGTAGGTTAGCTGAGGCATTCGGTCCGGAGTCCTCTGGGTCACTAAGGACGACATGATCCGCAGCCACCTCCTCCCAGCCACGTACAAGTCCACTGGTTTCTTGGGACTGTAAATCATCCCTAAAAGACTGCTGCTGATGATGCTGAGTGCCAGGCTCCACCTCCATGCTGACACAATCCTCCTCCTCCTCCTCCTCTTCCTGTGCGATGGGTGGGACAGAAGGAACACTGTCTGGGTAAAGGGGGCCTTGAGAGGCAAGGAAGTCATCCTCTTCCTGCCTCTGTTCTGCCTCAAGTGCCCTGTCCATTATTCCACGCAGCGTATGTTCCAACAGGTGGACAAGAGGTACAGTGTCACTGATGCATGCACTGTCACTGCTCACCATCCTCGTGGCCTCCTCAAATGGTGCCAGGACAGTGCATGCATCCCTGATCATGCCCCACTGGCGTGGTGAAAAAAACCCGAGCTCCCCTGACCCTGTCCTGGTGCCGTAGTCGCACAGGTACTCATTGATGGCCCTCTGCTGCGTGTGCAGCCGCTGCAGCATGGCCAACGTTGAGTTCCACCTGGTGGGCATGTCACATATAAGGCGGTTCTTGGGCAGGTTCAACTCCTTTTGCAGCTCAGCCAGGCGAGCCCTGGCATTATAAGATCTGCGGAAATGCACACAGACTTTCCTGGCCTGCCTCAGGACATCCTGTAAGCCCGGGTACCTGCCCAAGAACCGCTGCACCACCAGGTTAAGGACGTGAGTCACACAGGGCACATGGGTCAGTTGTCCCTGTCGGAGAGCGGAGAGGAGGTTGGTGCCATTGTCGCAAACCACCATTCCTGGTTTAAGCTGGCGTGGCATCAACCACCTCTCGGCCTACCCCTGCAGAGCAGACAGAACCTCTGCCCCAGTGTGGCTCCTGTCCCCCAAACACACCAGTGCAAGCACGGCATGGCATCTTTTTGCCTGTGTACTTGCGTAGCCCCTTGAACGCCTATGGAGCACCGCTGGTTCCGAGGACAAAGCACAGGAAGAGGCCATGGAGGAAGAAGAAGAGGAGGGGGTGGAGGAGAGAGGTGTGTCACAACCAGTAGTAGCATTTTGGAGGCGTGGCGGTGGAACAACCTCCAACACTACTGCACCTTGTCCTGCATCCTTCCCAGCTGCCAAAAGAGTGACCCAATGGGCCGTGAAAGAAAGGTAACGTCCCTGTCCATGCCTGCTGGACCATGAGTCAGCGGTAATATGCACCTTACCGCTGACTGCCCTGTCCAGCGAGGCCAAGAGATTGCCTTCCACATGCCGGTAGAGAGCCGGAATCGCCTTCCGTGAGAAAAAGTGGCGTTTGGGAACCTGCCACTGAGGAACCGCACATTGCACAAACTCACGGAAGGGGGCCGAGTCTACCAACTGAAAAGGCAGCAGTTGAAGCGTTAGCAATTTAGCCAAGCTAGCATTCAACCGCTGGGCATGTGGATGGCTGGGAGTGAACTTCTTTCGACGGTCCAGCAGCTGGGGCAGGGAAATTTGCCTGCTAGAATCGGACGTCGGTGTACTGCTAGCAGAGTGCCCGCAAGTACTTGGCTGTGACACACCGAATTCTACACCTTCATTCCTCTCAGTGCAGGTTTCAGAGAGGACTGAATGTATAGTGGGGTTGGAGATCCCAGCTGATGCGGTGCAAGGAGAGGTCCGCTTTGTTCTTTGGTGTGGGTCTTTAAGGTAGGCTTGCCAATGAGCTGCATGGCAGGTCAACATATGTCTGGTCAAGCATGTGGTGCCCAAGCGGGTGATGTTTTGGCCACGCGATATACGCTTGAGACATATGTTGCAAAGAGCAGCTGTGCGATCTGATGCACTCGACTCCAAAAAGGCCCACACCAAAGAACTTTTTGAATAACGGGCAGAGGCTGCGGTGTGATTCCGTCGGTGTGCTGCCCTTACGCTGGCCCCCCGAGGACATCCTGCCTCGTTGGAGATGTGCCTCCTCCTCATCCTCCTCCTCCTCTCTCCTATTAGGCACCCACGTGGAGTCAGTGACCTCATCATCCCCTCCCTCCTCATCACTGGAGCCAATCTGGCAGTATGCTGCAGCTGCTGGAACATGACTGTCAGATTGGTGTCCTTCTTGAGCATCCCCTCTCTCTGCTCTCACGCTACTGCCTTCCTCTAGCTGGGTATCATCATCAGACCCTTCGAAACGCTGGACATCCTCCTGGAGCATGTACCCAACACTGTGCTCAAACAGTTTGGGGGACTCCTCAGGAGGACATGGTTGGTCTAGGGAAGGAGTGACTGATGATGACATTGATACCAGGGAAGAGGACGCTTTGGCAGCTGCTTTGCCAGTACCCTGAGCCTGGGTGAGAGAGGATGAGGAGGATGAGGAGGGCTTGGTCATCCACTCTACCAAGTCTTCGGCATGATGCGGCTCAACACGTCCAGCTGCCGAAAAGAAGGACAAGCGTGTCCCATGGCCACGTGCTGATGGCGATGCACCGCGTCCACGACCAGCACTGTTGTCTCTAGACACAGAGCCTGCTTGCCCTCTTTTATTGGCTCCTGACTGTCTGCCTCTCCTTGTTTGCCTTCCAGACATTCTAATGGCCTGCAGGGAGATGGGAAAACCATCAATAAGGCCTAGCTTCAGGAGTATATTTTGCAGGAATCACACTACGCCTGCTGTAAGTGCTGCAAATGCCTGTTGGTGTAACACACCAGGAAAACACAGCAATACGGGCTAACTTCAGGTGTAATATGATCAGGAG
This sequence comes from Rana muscosa, assembly GCA_029206835.1. Taxonomy (NCBI): domain Eukaryota; kingdom Metazoa; phylum Chordata; class Amphibia; order Anura; family Ranidae; genus Rana; species Rana muscosa. Next base: position 457,548,079 of record CM055116.1, on the reverse strand, counting down.
GCACACTCCGCCCGCTGTAAGTGCTGCAAATGCCTGTTGGTGTAACACACCAGGAAAACACAGCAATACAGGCTAACTTCAGGTGTATAATGTGCAAGAGGCACACTCCGCCCGCTGTAAGTGCTGCAAATGCCTGTTGGTGTAACACACCAGGAAAACACAGCAATACGGGCTAACTTCAGGTGTATAATGTGCAGGAGGCACACTCCGCCCGCTGTAAGTGCTGCAAATGCCTGTTGGTGTAACACACCAGGAAAACACAGCAATACGGGCTAACTTCAGGTGTATAATGTGCAGGAGGCACACTCCGCCTGCTGTAAGTGCTGCAAATGCCTGTTGGTGTAACACACCAGGAAAACACAGCAACTTCAGGTGTATAATGTGCAGAAGGCTTAGCAACAATGACACTGACACTGTCCCCTGCCTATCCTTCTCTCTCCCTGCACACAAGGTTTATCAAAGAATATGACACTGACACTCTCCCTGCCTATCCTTCTCTCTCCCTGCACACAAGGTTTAGTAAAGAATATGACACTGACACTGTCCCCTGCCTATCCTTCTCTCTCCCTGCACACAAGGTTTAGCAAAGAATATGACACTGACACTGTCCCCTGCCTATCCTTCTCTCTCCCTGCACACAAGGTTTAGCAAAGAATATGACACTGACACTCTCCCTGCCTATCCTTCTCTCTCCCTGCACACAAGAACAGCACAAAGAATATCAACACTGTCCCTGCCTATCCTTCTCTTTCCCTGCGCCGGAACACACTACACAAGGCTGCCGCGCTGGCGGCCTTTTATAGTGTGGGGCGTGTGCTAAACCCCCTGAGCTATAATTGGCCACAGGCAACCTGCCTGTGGCCAATTATGGCTCTCCTAGCTGCCGGCGCTGTGATTGGCCAAGCATGCGGGGTCACAGTGCATGCTTGGCCAATCACAGCGCCGGGATTGCACTGCGATGGCGCAGTGTATTTTGGGCCGTTCGCGTCACTCGAATTTGGCGCGAACGGCCCAAATCGTTTGATGTTTGCCGAACGGTCGAACAGCCGATGTTCGAGTCGAACGTATGTTCGACTCGAACACTGAGCTCATCCCTAGTTATCACGTTCGTTGCTTACTCCTTCTTCCGCACAATGAACGTAGTTACGACACATGCGTATTAGCTTTATATACACTGCGCATGCGTGAAACTCTGCACGGTTTCCCCGCCCATGACGTTCGATATAGTACTTTCCCCGCCCCTTCTCGCTCGTCGTAGTGCTACACAACATGGCGGAGACTCAGGTGGCTGAGATTACATCAACAGAGGATGAAATTCCTGAGGAACCAAAGACCCGATCCTGGAGATATAAGGCATTCAACATGACATTCGAGGAAATGGTGGAGATGGTCGCCATTTTGAAGAGGGAGGATTATGATGCCAAGCATGGGTCGTATAAAAAGCCTAATCTTGTCAAGGCCAAAATTATGGGGAAAGTGGTTAAAACTCTTCACCAAAAATTCGGGGTGTGCAGAACTAAGGAACAGCTCAGAAAACGGTGGTCTGACCTCAAGTTGCGGGAGCCCGACCAATACAAAAGAATAAAGAAAGTTATAGGAAAAAGTAAGTAATTTTCATGTCTTTGAAATTCATATTATTATTACTTGCATGTTGCTGCATGTGTTTTTCTTTAATGTAGTACAGTTAAAGATAGCAACTTTCATGTTCGTGGGCACAGTAATCGGTCGTAGTAAACCTCTTTCGTACGTTCACTTAATAATACGATGTTTTTGGCTGATACAGCGTTTAAAAAAATGTTACCATGTCTATTTTGGTGAGATGATTTTTTGGACATAATGGTTGAATAGATTTTTGGGGAATTATATTTTTAAAATATAAGTGTATGCATTGTAATGTAAAGGAGAGAATGCTCAGCAGCTGGTTAAACATCTGGACTCAGTAGCACAAGTGTGGCCCAACAGAACAACCTTTTTAGGGTGTCACACACAGGTGAAACAGTGTATATACTTGGGGATGTTTCCATGTGTGAAACTTGATAAAAAAAACTATATGTTTCTGTTTTGGGTAGGGATACAATCATGTGTTCAGCTTGTAACTATGGCTAAAAAGACAATTGTACCACACTTCCAAAGAATGTTTCATATTCCTCTTTCAGGGCTTATTTTTTATGTTAATTATTATTTATGAACTAAGCTATACCTTTTTTTGCAATCTCAATAGGGCTTCAAAAAGGTTCTAGACATGAGCCTCGAAATCCCACACCTCCAACAAGAGACCCACAACCACATGATGTAGAGGAACGAGAAGTCGAGGAAGTGGAAACTGGCACCATAACAGTTCAGTATCAGACACCACAGATTCAGGTAATAGATGTAGGCCTACAAATTTATACTACATGTTGTTTTTGATATTTTTAGGTGTTGTTCTGCCTGAAGACCAAGAAACTTTTACAAGTCACAGTGCACAGATCCTGATACAATACCTAATGGTCAGCTGTCGTGACCTTGAAAAAATAAAGGGAGACTTGATACAGATCAGGCAAAATACCAAGCGGGTGGAGCAAAGGCTACAAAATATCATGGCTGTGCTTGGCCGGGTTTAATTTGTTGGCTCAAAATAACTTTGAACTTGCTTTGTTTTATAAGGTTTTTTTGGGGTTTAATGTTGAAATAATAGTACATGTAGAAATTTTGAAGCAACATTTTTTGTAAGTTTTTTAAGCATGCCTGTTTATGCGTTTTACCCCCAAAAATATTTTGTAACACACAAAATTTTAAACATACTTTTGTTAAAAAAATAAAAATAATTAAAAAAATATAATGTGCAAAGATTAAAAAAGATTTTAAAATCCAAAATGTGTGGCTTATTATACCAATGTTAGCCAAATTAAGCAAAATTATGTTTTGTGTTTACACTGACAATGATGGGTATTTAATAATGCAAAATACACATGGCACTACAAGTGCACTAGGAGAACCTAGGAGAAAGATAAAAGAAACACAACCAAAAAGACAAGAACATTTTTTTACTGCAGAAATATTTTATTTTTTAACAAAAAATATTTAAGGTTCAACAGGCATATCAATGGCCCCCCTACCCACAAAATATTCAAGATATTGCTGCCGCACATCACGGCCGGTTTGGGGGGCCAAGCCTGGACGGCCAGCTTCCAGGGCCAATAAATTATTTCCGTCCTGTATTGAGGCCTCAGGCCCACCAAAAGTTAGATCATTTTGGGAATGTACCCGTAAGAAATTGTGGAGGACACAACAGGTCATTACCACATTGTTCCATTTGTATTCGGCAAGATGGATGGAGGTCAGGAACAAGCGGAATCGGCTGGCCATGATGCCAAAGGCATTTTCCACCACCCTTCTGGCTCTGGCCAGCTGATAATTAAACACCCTCCTCTCAGGGGTGAGGGTCCTCTGAGGAAATGGCCTCATTAAATGGGGACCCAGGCCAAACGCCTCATCCGCGACAAATACGAATGGGAGTCCCTCCACATTCTGGTCCACAGGTGGCAAGGCCAGCTCATCAGATAGGAGCCGTTGGCCAAACTCAGTCTGAGCAAATACTCCTCCATCGGACATCCGTCCATTTTTACCAACATCCACGTAAAGAAACTCGTAGTTAGCCGACACCACTGGCATCATGACGATACTGTGGAACCCCTTATAATTATAGTAATAGGATCCCGAATGGGGTGGTGGTACGACCCGTACATGCTTGCCGTCGATGGCCCCTCCACAGTTTGGAAAGTTCCATCGCTGGGCAAACTGGGATGCCACATTCTGCCATTCCTGTGGCGTAGAAGGGAACTGTGGAGTGAACCAAAAAAAAAAATTAATACTTTCATACATAAACATTGCAAGCAGACTAGACAAAATCATGCTTGCTGATCCCCATCAGGATAAACTTAGATTTTTAGATGATTTGAAACCAAAAAAAAAAAACACAGTCACTTATCAGATTCATCACCCCCTCTGATGAGCCATTTAAGAAATTTTATGGGGGGGGTTTGAAGATGAGTTGGGGACCTCACAAATCAAGGCTGTAGCACTCTGTATAAATTGAAAGAAAATATAACATTCATAAGAAAGCTTTAGGGGGCGTTGAGGGTAAAGCACTATAATGGAGCCGACACCAAAAAAAAGGGAAGTGACTAGGCTAGGTGGGTATGGCCCCAGGATAGCATGCTGGAGAGGTTAGTTAGGGGAAATATGCATGTAGGCCAAAAAATGAGCATAAAAAACTTACAGCATGCATGGGGAGAAAGAGGACATTCACAGCATATTTCATGGTAATTAGGGACTGATGAAAAAAATATTAAACATTATTAAGCAATAAATACATCTAATGTGATGTTAAAGGAGATAACTTACCTTAATATAGTCCTCCTGCAAAACTTGAAGGATGGCAGAACAAGTCTCTGGTATAATGATCCCCAGAGCCTGGGGGGAGATGCCTGTTGAGAACTTGAGGTCCTGCAGGCTTCTCCCAGTCGCCAGGTATCGCAACGTGGCGATGAGCCTCTGCTCAGCAGTGATGGCTTCCCACATAACGGTGTCCTGCTTGGTAATATAGGGGGACACCAAAGCCAACAGATGCTGAAATACGGGGTCAGACATCCTGAGAAAATTCCTGTAGTCCTCAGGATTATTCTCCCTGATCTCCCGCAACAAAGGCATGTGACAGAATTGGTGCCGCTGGAGCAACCAATTCTTGGTCCATGAACTCCTCCCTCACCCTGTTCATGGACTGGAGTCGGAATACAGAAAGAACCCCAGCTCCAACTACAGCACGAACTCTACAACGAGGACGTAGCCGCAACATGGCTAGATAACGGTCGGCTGGTCAGAACGAACTAAAAGAACGCACGGAAGAACAGCAGGGCCTATAAAGAACGACCTGAAAAACAGTAACGAGCGGACAAGAACGCACTGAATAAACAGATACGAACTGACTACAAGCACTGAAAGACAGATACAAACCCACAAGCACAAACTGAACTCCACAAAATGATCTTAAAAGCACGAAGACTGAAAAGCGCGAATCGTCTCTCACCAAACTTTTACTAACACGCGGTAACACGAAATTAGCAAAAGCGTCTCAAAGGGTGGCACCATTCGAACGGAACTTCCCCTTTATAGTGCCGTCGTACGTGTTGTACGTGACTGCGCTTTGCTCAAGCTTTTTTTTTCATGAACGTGTGTATGCAAGACAGGCTTGAGAGGAAACAAGAAAAATCACGTCGAGAAAAACGTCGTTTTTTAAAATGACATAAAAAATGTACGTGTGTATGCGGCATTAAAGTGCAAAAAATATTAATTAAAAGTCAGAACACCCTAGATGATGTCTAAGTAGAGGAAATGCATTGGGTCGAGTCCTGTCCAAGCCATTGTGTTCTCCATGCTGTTTTCCAAGAGATAATATGATAAGCGATTTTTTATCGGCTGAATGTAAGTGTTCTGACTTTTATTAAATCTTCTTAACCATACGGTTTGATGCCGCGTACACATGACCGTTTTTAATGTCGTTGTAAAAACAACATTTTTCTCAACGTGATTCTTCTCAAGCCTGCCTTGCCTAAACACGATTGTGAAAAAAAATGCTCGAGCAAAGCGCGGTGACGTACAACACATTCGACAACACGTACGACGGCACTATAAAGGGGAAGTTTCATTCAGATGGCGCCACACTTTGGGCTGCTTTTGCTGATCCTCGTGTTAGTAAAGTTTGGTGAGAGACGATTTGCGCTTTTCAGCCTCGTGCTCTTCAGTCCGTTACAGCGTGACGAATGTGCTATCTCCATTATGAACGCTAGTTTTACCAGAACGAGCGCTCCCGTCTCATAACTTGCTTCTGAGCATGCACGTTTTTTTCACGTCGTTAAAGCCTACACACGGCCGTTTTTCACGACGAGAAAAATGACGACGTGAAAAACGACGAGAAAAAATAGAGCATGTTCCAAATTTTTAATGCCCATTTTTCACGTTGAGAAAAATGCTCTGGAGCCTACACTCGATCGTTTTTAAATGACCAAATAAAAAAATTGCATTTTTCTCGTCATGAAAAACGGTCGTGTGTACGCGGCATTACACTCTGTGGAGGTGTTTGTTTTCTCTTTTCGGATGAAATATCTTTTGAGAGTTAACAAGAAGAAATGTTTGAATTTATTTGTGGAGCTGGTGGCCTTCTATAGTCCCCCCTAAAAAAGTGGTGGAGCTGAGGGTTCCCTAGAGTCACTACGAGGAGAATGGCTACAAAAACATCCCTTCATCTATGTATATTAACTTCTGCCTGTTTGACCCATTAGGCGTATGCCAATTGGGTACATAAGTTCTGGTAAGCCTCCTTAATTCTTGTTGGTTATGGATACCCCTCACGGTGGTGACTCTTTTCTGAGATTGCTGGGACTGCCAAAACTTTTGATTGGATTATTATCCTTGGGATCCTTTTGTTACATTACCTCGGACTTCTTTACAGCTTTCCTCAAACATTGTATAGTGCCAAATTTGATACATGACATTTTTACAATATGTGTTGATTTTATTTTAGTGCACTAGGTATTGTGTTAAATTACATTATGGTTCATGTTCGCTTGTTCTTGTTATCTTGTTCACTATTATGTGTGAGACATTTACAATAGGATTGCTCAGGGCACCAAACAGTGGAGGTCTCTTTACACCTTATTGATTTATATATATTTGGACATATTATAGAATCTACATAGTCCATATTTGTTTTTTAGCTTTTTTGTTTTGACATTTGATTTGATTTAACATTAGTGCACAAGATATTTAAATCACTTATAATAGGATCTATGGGGGTGCTTTTTTGATAGAGTTCCCATATATCCCATCTTCATTATATTAGCGCTACACATCTTTATAAGTTTTCACACACAAATCTGTTTGTCCTTTGTGGTGCTGGCTGCTTTTTTTTCACATTGGGACATAAGCGCAGTTTTCTACACTTAACAGAGTTTACTGTCACTTTGGCTGCTTGTGGTGCTCACAGGGCTGGAGGAGATGTAAAGGCATGTATAGGCAGTCTGCCCTCAAGCTGACATCATTTCCGCCCTATACCTACGTACGCGCTCCAAGCTGGCTTACAGGGGTCCCAGAACAAGCTGTGGTTTTTCATCATCGGTGGACACTATGACTGTGCAGATTTTGATTTGACATATTACAGATACAGTATGTAGTTTTAACATGTTACATAGTAGGTGAGGTTGAAAAAAGACACAAATCCATCATGTCCAACCTATGTGTGTGATTATATGTCAGTATTACATTTTATAACCCTGTATGTTGTGGTCGTTCAGGTGCTTATCTAATACATTTTTGAAACTATCGATGCTCCCCGCTGAGACCACCGCCTGTGGAAGGGTATTCCACATCCTTGCCGCTCTTACAGTAAAGAATCCTCTACGTAGTTTAAGGTTAAACCTCTTTTCTTCTCATTTTAATGAGTGGCCACGTGTCTTGTTAAACTCCCTTCCGCAAAAAAGTTTTATCCCTATTGTGGGCTCACCAGTATGGTATTTGTAAATTGAAATCATATCCCCTCTCAAGCGTCTCTTCTCCAGAGAGAATAAGTTCAGTGCTCGCAACCTTTCCTCATAACTAATATCCTCCAGACCCTTTATTAGCTTTGCCCTTCTTTGTACTGGCTCCATTTCCAGTACATCCTTCCTGAGGACTGGTGCCCAGAACTGGACAGCATACTCTAGGTGCGGACGGACCAGAGTCTTGTAGAGGGGGAGAATTATCGTTTTATCTCTGGAGTTAATTCTATTTTTAATGCATGCTCATATTCTGTTTGCTTTGTTAGGCTCAGCAATGGCAAGCTGCTGCTATCATCTACTAGGACCCCAGGTCCTTTTCCATCCTAAATTCCCCCAGAGCCCCCCCCCCCCCAATGTATAGATTGCATTCATATTTTTGCCACCCAAATGCATTATTTAAACTTTTTCTACATTAAACCTCATTTGATATGTAGTTGCCCACCCCATTAATTTGTTCAGATCTTTTTGCAAGGTTTCCACATCCTGCAAATAAGTTATTGCCCTGCTTAGCTTAGTATCGTCCGCAAATACAGAGATTGAACTGTTTACCCCATCCTCCTGGTAGTTTATGAACAAATTAAATAGGATTGGTCCCAGCACAGAACCCTGGGGGAATCCACTACCCACCCCTGACCATTCCGAGTACTCCCCATTTATCACCACCCTCTGAACTCGCCCTTGTAGCCAGTTTTTAATCCATGTATTCACCCTATGGTCCATGCCAACGGACCTTATTTTTTACAGTAAACGTTAATGGGGAACTGTGTCAAATGCTTTTTCAAAATCCAGATACACCACGTCTACGGGCCTTCTTTTATCTAGATGGCAACTCACCTCCTCATAGAAGGTTAATAGATTGGTTTAGCAAGCACGATTCTTCATGAATCCCCATGCTAATTACTGCTAATGATATCGTTCTCATTACTAAAATCTTGTATATAATCCCTTATCATCCCCTCCAAGAGCTTGCATACTATTGATGTTAGGCTAACTGGTCTGTAATTCCCAGGGATATATTTTGGGCCCTTTTTAAATATTGGTGCTACATTGGCTTTTCTCCAATCAGCTGGTACCATTCCAGTCAGTAAGAATTAGGAACAATGGTCTGGCAATTACCGTATATACTCGAGTATAAGCCGAGATTTTCAGCCCTTTTTTTTGGACTGAAAGTGCCCCCCTCGGCTTATACTCGAGTCAGTGTACCTGGAAATATTGAGAGGCTGCGGTCGTCCATCATTTAAAACTCGCGGTCTCCTCCTGTCTCTTCCGTGATAGGCGGAACTCTGTCTGCTGAGAATCGCCTATTACGATCGTTCTCTCATCCTCACCCATCCCAGCAGACACTGTGTTCAGTGTTCCACCAATCACGGATGCCTTTTCATTCTCGGACAAGAGGACATCCGTGATTGGCAGAACACTAATCACAATGTCTGCTGGGAAAATGAGTCCGAGGTTACGAGAACGTCCTTGATAGGCTGAACTGTGTCAGCTGAGAAACGCCTATCACGGAAGGGACCAGGAGGAGACCGCGAGTTTTAAACAATGAATGGACACCCGCAGCCTCTCAATTTCAAGGTACAGTGACGATGGGCACAGTGAGTATGGGCACAGTGAGTATGGGCACAGTGACGACGGGCACAGTTAGTATGGGCACAGTGAGGTTGCAAATGGGCATTGTTGACCCTCTGCATTCTCACCCTCGGCTTATACTCGAGTCAATATGTTTTCCCAGTTTTTTGGGGTAAAATTAGGTCCTCGGCTTATACTCGGGTCGGCTTATACTTGAGTATATACGGTAGTTGACAGAGTTCCCTAAGTACCCTCAGGTGCAAGCCATCTGATCCCCGTGATTTATTAATGTTAAGCTTCCCAAGTCTAATTTTTATTCTGTCCTCTGTTAACCATGGAGGTGTTTCCTGTGATGTGTCATGAGGATAAATACTGCAGTTTTGGTTACTGAACCCCCCCGATTCCCTCGTCAAGACTGTGGAGAAGAATAAATTCAATATCTTCGCCATCTCCCCATCCTTTGTAACCAAATGTCCTTCCTCATTCTTTATGGGGCCAATATGTTCTGTCCTCCCTTTTTTACTGTTTACATAAAGAATTTCTTGGGATTTTTTTTGCTCTCCTCCGATATGTGTCTTTCATGTTTTAGCTTAGCCGCCCTAATTGCACCATTACATTTCTTGTTGCATTCTTTATAAAGTCTGAATGCTGATGATGATCCCTCAACCTTGTATATTTTTAAGGCCTTCTCCTTTGCTTTTATATGCATTTTTACACTAAAGTTAAGTCATCCAGGACTTTTGTTCGCTCTTTAAAATTTATTACCCAATGGGATGCATTGGCTAATGCCCTTATTTAATATGCTCTTAAAGCAAACCCATCTCTCTTCCGTGTTCTTTTTTCCTAAGATTTTATCCCAATTTATGCCTTCTAGCAAGGTTCGTAGTTGGCTCTTTTGAAATTCAGTTTCTTTGTATTGCCCTTATGTTTCCTATTTGTGTGATTTATACTGAAGCCAATTGACCTGTGATCGCTGTTTCCTAAATTGCCCTGTATTTCCACATCCGTGATCAGGTCTGTATTGTTGGTAATCAGTAGATCCAGTAACGCTTCATTTCTAGTTGGTGTGTCTACCATCTGACCCATGAAATTGTCCTGCAAGACATTTAGGGACTGGAGAGTCTCAAGCCTCGTACACACGACCGAGTTTCTCGTCCAAAACCGGCAAGAAAAGTGCCGCGTGAGCTTTTTTGTCGAGAAAACCGTTCGTGTGTATGGTTTTACGACGAGAAAATTGCCGTGAATCTCGAAGAGGAAATAGAGAACCTGCTCTCTATTTTCTCGTCAGGATTCCAGATTTCCTCGTCGTGTTTCTCGTCGGCCTGTTTTGTGACGAGAAAATGGTTCGTGTGTATGCTTTTACTACTCTTCCAAAAGCGTGCATGCTCAGAAGCAACTATGAGACGGGAGCGCATCTTCTGGTAAAACAAGCCTTCGTAATGGAGATAGCACATTCGTCACGCTCCAAATTTTTGCATCGTTTAAATGTTGTGCATTGAAATCTTCGTTAGAATGTTACATTAATCCAAACGAATGAACTTCTTTTGCTGCTGATATTCACACAGAGTTATGACTATCTTTTTTTAACCTTTTTCATGCTGCTCTTAAGAAGATTTATGTGTATTATATCGTGCAAGTTTTTATGAATATTAAAAAATTAGATATTTTTCTAACTGATGTTAATTGTAATTTCGCAATGTTTTGGTAGTGATCTCCCATTGAATCTTTTAATATATATTATTTAAATTTTACACCCTTTTTTGGGAAATACGATTTAGTTATTTTTTTGGGGGGTTGTTATCTGTCCCTTTTTTTGTCAGTCAAATGTATCTGCTTACTCCAAAGCTAGATTTTACATTTTTACAAATACACATAGTCAAGTATGAACTTAAAGAAAAATAACATTTATTCATGTTTGAACTAAAATAAAGAGAAGGCAGCGCTGGAGAAGCTGCTGCCATTTGTGCATCCCAGGGACCCCAGAGCACACAGCAACCCTGTGTGGACACTAAAATTGGGAGCTTGAGAAGGCCAACATTTCTGAGCACAATCTGATGCTGGCCTCCCAGAGGTCAGGAACAGCAGCAGGTGATATATATGTCCCAAGTGTGTGGTACTACAACAGGCTGCCTTCTGTCCGACCACAATGAAGCAAGGCCATCACTTCCTCGTCTCCCTGGCAACCTTCCCTGCAACCTTTCCTGAAGCCTTCCCTGCAGCCTTCCTTCTTCGTTTGGCTGGAGGCTGGGCCACTGGAGGGGTACTCCTGTCAGGAGGAGGAGGAGGTGGAGGAGAAGGGGGTGGCGCAGAAGAACAAGGTGGAGGTGGAGGAGAAGGGGGTGGGGCAGAAGAACAAGGTGGAGGTGGAGGAGAAGGGGGTGGGGCAGAAGAAGAATGTGGAGGTGGAGGAGGAGGTTGAGGTTGGGACAGTTGTGCCACCTCACAAATAGCTGTATTGGGGGTAATTTTTTCCATCACCCCCTTGTTGAGCAAGGTGATGAGCAGGGACTCGCATAGGAGGCGTTGCTCCATGCTCATCACCTTGAACTTTGCCTCCACTAGGCGGGCAATGGCCTCTTCAGGGGATGTGGGCTCTTTGAGGGTGGCATGGGCCTCTTTAATAAGGGCCATTGCTGCCTCACTGGTGGTCCTGTCCCTCCTGCCTCTTTTGGGAAGCCGGATGGGAGGCACCTGGGATCTGGTGCTTCTCCTTTGCCCTGCCATCTCCTGGCTGCCACTGGGCCCTGCCACCTCCTGGCTCACAGTGGGCCCTGCCTCCTCCTGGCTGCCACTGGGCCCTTCCTCCTCCTGCCTGACAGTTTCCAGACCCTCCTCCTGGCTGATTTCATCCTGTGTATGAAAAAGGGACATAGTTTAATATGTTGGTTTAATCTTTGCATCAAACTTTATAAACATGATTCAAGCAATTAGAATGTAAATCCAGAAATAATTTTTTCTAATTTACACCTACATCAGATTGACTATTTAGCACCCAATTAAGTGCAGACTAATGTCTCGAGATCTTGATTTCACTTGTGGAACCCAAAATATTGTATGTTTCTCATCTTGACATATTTGTCAAACATTAATTTTATCACAATGCAATTTCATTTAATACTATACCTGGCTCCAGATGGCCAAATCAGGATCATCCAGGATGGCTGCCTCCTCTTGCTCCAGAGAAGGCTCAGGTTGGCTGCAGGGAAGTCTGGGGGGAAGAGTGGAGAGTGATGGCCTTGCCTCAATGTGGTCATCCAGGAAGGACATCCTGCTGTAGTACCACAAAATCGGGACATACACATCACCTGCTGCTGCTCCTGACCTCTGAGAAGCCAGGACCTTAGAGCGTTCATTCCTGTATGTGCCTCTCAAGCTCCCAATTTTAGTGTCCACTTGTTTTGCTGTGGCTGTGGGCACCTTGGTCTGCACAAATGGGAGCAGCTTCTCCAGCGCTGCTTTTCTCACCCCTCTTTTTTTGTGGATGGGGTTTTTCGTCTCCCACAGAGCCGGCAGCTCCCTTACCCGGTCAATAAATTCTGCAAGGAACTCTTTGTCGCTAATAAAGACATTCATATTGTATCTGCAAGTTAAATAAATAATATATAACTAATGTGAGGCAAACAGTCTAACCTCCTTAACATCGTAGTCACCCCATATATATCCTACAACATTCTCAAAACAGTATAGGCCAACAATTTGGCACAGTCTCAAAATCACATACCTTCGTTCGCACGTCCGTCACTTGAACTCCTCTCTCCGCACACCGGACGTACTATAGTCACATGTGTGTTTGCTATATACACACCACGCATGCGTCAAAATACGAACACGTCGCTCCGCACACGTCGCCCGCCCATGGCGTTCTAACTAACATCTTTTCCCCGCCCCTTCTCTTTCGGCGCGCAGACAGATATGGTGGAGTTACAGCAGGTGTCTGATAATTCCGCAACTAACGAGGAGGAGACAAGCCCGGAGACCGAGGAAACGTCACGATCAAGGAGGAGATTCAAGGCATCTAATATGTCTTTTGCGGAGATGGCGGAGATGGTGGACATCTTGCTCAAGTCTGATTATGACGCAATGGCCGTATAGCAAACCAAATAGAAGGAAGGCCAAAATCCTCACTAAAGTCGTGAAGAGTCTGAAGACGAATTTCGGGGTGAAACGCGCAAATGAGCAGCTCAGAAAGAGGTGGTCAGACCTCAAACTGAGGGAGCCAGAGCAGTTAAGGAGCATTAAGAGAATGCTCGCAAAAAGTAAGCAAAATGTACACTTTTCTGCTATTAATCCTTTTCTAAACTGACATGTTGCTGGTTTATTTATTTTTTCCTTATTGGACTTCCTTCCAAAATGTAATATTTTGAACTTGGTTGGGCACAGTAATCGTTTTGTTACGTTACAGACACTTCGTTCGGCCACTATCCGCTGTTTTGGCTTATTTTACAGCCAAAAAAGTAATTAGACATCTGCCATTTTTTGGGAGATTTGGGGCACAAAGTTTTAGGCTAGATGATGTGTTTGTAAAGAGAATGAAATGCAAACTGTAAACTGTGTAAAGGAGAGGACACTCAGCAGCTGCTTCCACATCTGTACTTTGGAGCACTATAGTGTGGGCCACCAGACCCGCCTTTTTTGGGTGTCCCACACAGGTGCATCAGAGAATTTTTGTGTTGCCTACATGTCTAAAAAATGACAGACAAAGGTGAATACTAAACATATTCTTGGTCAGAAATAATGCATTCATCTTTAACTTCTGCCCAAACACACACTTGTACCCCACTTCCAAGCAATTTAGCCTGTTTTTTTTTTTTACATAGAGAATTTCTGTGTGATAACTCTACCTTTTGTTTGATTCTCATAGGGGAGAGAAGACTGGGAGGAGGACACTCCAGGGAGCACAGGAACCCCACAGCTTCACAACAACCCCAAACTCCAAAAGACCAACAACCTAAAGATGTGGAGGAAGTTGAGGTGGAGGAAGGAGAAGTGCAGGAAGGAGAGGTGGATGACGTTGTGGAACTGGTCACCACAACAGGTCAGTATCTGACACCACAGCTTCAGGTAAGAGAGGTAGGCCTGCAGAGTTATAATACCTTTTTATTTTGTTTTTAGGGGATGTGAATGTTGGGGTGAAGGATAGTACAGGTTTCTCTGCTGACAGTGCCCTCCGCCTCATCCAGCAAGTGATGGAATGTAGCACGGAACTGGACAAAATTAAAGAAAGAATTCATGTGATGGATCAAACATTTAAAGACATTCTCGATGTTTTGGGGAGAATTCAATAAGGCATCCAAACCCCCTTTTTTTTCATGTTTGTTCTTCAACTTTTTAAAAACTTTTTGACAATCAAACCAGCCAAAAATTGAATCTGCACACAGTGTGTCAACATGTGCTATCTGCCATCAGGGGATATCCATGTACGTCTTTTGGGGGTGCAACCCCTTCCTCGTATCTAAAGTAGGTGAACTGAGGAAGGGGTTGCACCCCCAAAACACGTCCATTGATCACCCCTGATGGCAGATAGCACATGTTGACAATAGGGATCAGGAGTCTAAAATCCCTATAGGAAAATAATCCCAATTGTGTGCATATTCAATTTTTGGCTGGGCAAGGGGTGGCAGGACCCCATATTAGGACGGGCACATAGAGACATATAGTTTGTGTAAGTGAATGTCTCAGATTGCTCCGAGGTATCCAATTTTGTAATTTTTGGAATGCAACTGTTGTTTTTGTATTTTCCTAAGAAAACAATTGCCGGTTTGTGGCCAGGCAAACAAAAAATGTAAAATAAAAATAAAAAGGTGTGTGAATTTGCACATAGTAAAATATTTGAACACAAACAACGTGAAGCTTCTTTTTCTAATATGCTCTAACCTTATTTGGTTATTTTTTAAAGGTTACATAGTGAAATGGTTGGTATTTACTAAAGGAAAATACACTTGGCACTACAAATGCACTAAGACAAACTAGGAGACAGGAAACCAACAAAAGTTAGAAGTTTAAACCAGATTTTTATTTTGATCGTTAGACAGGAATCTTTAGCCATAGCCTGGCATAGGAATTGCCCCCCTACCCGTGAAATAGTCCATGTATTTGTCCTGAACCTCACAGGCATTTTGGGGGGGCAAGCCAGCACGGGCAAATTCCAGGCCCGGCAGGGGATTATCAGGGGAAAGTCCAGCCTCAGGCAAAACTGAGGCCATATAGGAATTTGATTTGCGGCAGAGAAAATTGTGTAGAACACAGCAGCATAATACTACATAGTTTATTTTGTAGTCCGCCAAGTGTATTGAAGTCATAAAAAGGCGGAACCGGCTGGCCATTATGCCAAAGGCATTTTCAACTACTCTTCGGCCCCTGGCCAGCCAGTAATTGAACACCCTCTTCTCTGGGGTCAGGGTCCTCTGAGGAAATGGCCTCATAAGATGCGGTCCGAGCCCGAAGGCTTCATCAGCCAAAAAAACAAAGGGGAGTCCTTCAACATTCCCTGCATCCGGTGGCAATGCAAGGTCGTCACTCTGGAGACGGAGGATGAAGGATCCCCCATCGGACATCCGGCCATTCTTCCCTACATCAACATAGAGGAATTCATACCATGCTGACACCACCGCCATCAGCACAATGCTATGAAACCCCTTGTAATTGAAGTAGTAGGACCCAGAACGGGGTGGCAGCACGATGCGGACGTGCTTCCCGTCTATAGCACCACCGCAGTTGGGGAAGTCCCACCGCGTGGCAAACTCCGATGCCACAGTCTGCCATTCCTGTGGCGTGGAAGGAAGCTGTGGAGTCAAACAAGATGAAAAAATATTAGAATACACAAATCAAACATTACAAGGAGATTCTAAGAAAATACATTAGAGGCCAACATCAAGCAAAGTCTACGTTTATTAAGGTGTTTTAAATAAGTATAATGGAAGGCTCATGTATCATATTCATCACCCCCTATGATGGTCCATGAATAAATTATAATGGGGAGGGGGGGTAGATGTGTTTGGCCACAGGATAGCATTGCAGTGGTGGTGCGTCCAGAGTGGGCGTTGGAGCACTGCCCCCTCTCTCCTGTGTCCGTCACTCAGAACAATACATAGGTTCATGCCTTGCATTAACCTATATATTGTCTATGCCGCCCACTATTCAGGTGGATGGCCCCCTGTTAAGCGACCGACATATGAAGAACTGCGGCATTTATGGGCTTAAAATTGCATATCAGAAACAGGAAGGAAAATTGTCTTGCACATTACAGCCTGAGGGATGTAATTGGCTTCAGAAAAGTTAAATAGGGGACGCAGGGGGGGGGCATTCCTTGGGTAAACACTGACAGGCTGCTCTGCCAATCATGTTCAACAAGTCTGTTTAATGGTAACATGATTGGCTGATGCAACATCAAGGGAAGGAGAAGACATCAAGGACAGAAGAAGGATGGCGCTGACCACAAGAAAGTAAGTGCAGGGCTGGGGGGGAACTGGCTGCATTGGAGGGGACAAAATGGCTGCATTAGAGGGAACCAAATGGCTGCATTGGAGGGGACAAAATGGCTGCATTAGAGGGAACCAAATGGCTGCATTGGAGGGGACAAAATGGCTGCATTGGAGGGAACAAAATGGCTGCATTAGAGGGAACAAAATGGCTGCATTGGAGGGGACAAAATGGCTGCATTGGAGGGAACAAAATGGCTGCATTGGAGGGAACAAAATGGCTGCATTGGAGGGAACAAATGGGGGCGTTTAATAGGCACCAGAGCAAAAAAGGAGGAAGTTTATTTCCTAAATTGGGGTTTGAACCCCCAAACATTTGGAGCAACAGGCGCCCCTGCTGGAAAGGTTAGTGAAGGGAAATATGCATGGAGGAGAAAAAAGGGGCAATCTAAAGCTTCCAGCATGCATGAGGACAAAGGGGACATTCTCAGCATATTACAATCATGGTAATTAGGGAAGGATGAAAGAAATACAATACATTAGCATACATGTAATACATAAAATGTGATGTTAATGGAGAAAACTTACCCTAATATAGTCCTCCTGCAGGACTTGTATAATAGCAGAACAGGTGTCTGGGATTATGAGGCCCAGAGCCTGGGGGGAGATGCCTGTCGTGAACTTCAAGTCCTGAAGACTTCTCCCTGTCGCAAGATAACGTAACGTGGCGATGAGCCTCTGCTCAGCACTGATGGCTTCCCGCATAACGGTGTCCTGCCTGGTAATATAGGGGGACACCAAAGCCAACAGTTCCTGAAAAACGGGGTCAGACATCCGCAGAAAATTCCTGTAGTCCTCAGGATTATTCTCGACGATCTCCCGCAGCAGAGGCATATGGCAGAATTGGTCCCGCTGGAGCAACCAATTCTTGGTCCATGAACTCCTCCTCACACCATTCATGGACTGGTCTTGGTCCAACACAAGCAGACCAACACCAAGCGCACGCACAGCACGAACTCGACGACGAGAACGTCCAGGCGACATGGCTAGGAAACGGTCGTCTTATCAGAACGTACAGAACAGAACGCACTTTAGAACAGCAAGGCCTATGAATAACGAACTGAAAAACAGAAACGAACAGGCAAGAATGCACTGTAAAACAGATACGACCTGCCTAGACGCCCTGAAAGTCAAGATACGAACCCACAAGCACAAACTGAACCGCAGAAAATGAACTGAAAAGTACGAAGACTGAAAAGCGCGAATCGTCTCTTCCCAAACTTTTACTTCACACGCGGTAACACGAGATCAGCAAAAGCAGCCCAAGGGGTGGCGCCAAGAAAAAAGATCTTCCCCTTTATAGTGCCGTTGCACGTGCTGGACGTGACCGCGGAGAACAACGAGGAAATTGGGAAATGTCAGTGTGTACGCATGGAAAGCTTGACGAGAAAATCGACAAGGTTAACAAGAATCTCGTCGAAAAAAACGACTTGTTTTTTACGACGAGAAACTCGGTCGTGTGTACGAGGCTTTAGACGAATGCGTGGTTCCCTCTGGATAATTAAAATCCCCCATTATGATAACACTTCCCATCCTGCTAATCCAAATTGTGATAGGAGATCCGTCTTCCCCTCCTCCCTCAGGTTAGGGGGCCTATAGCATACTCACAGTACTATTTTACCCTTAGCTTTATCCCTTTGGAGCTCTACCCATAAGGATTCCACCTCCTCCCTTGCTCCCTTAGTGATGTCATCTCTCACATTCACTTGTACATTATTCTTAATATATAGGCATACCCCTCCCCCTTTTTTATCCTCTCTATCCTTGCGATAAAGTGTATACCCTTGAATGGTTGCCAGCCAATCATGAGAGCTGTTGAATTAAGTCTCTGAAATTCCCACACAATCCAAATCCTCCTCGTACAACAGTATCTCTAGTTACCGCATACTATCCTATCCTACTACATACTATACTATCGCATACTATGTCAGTTGTTTTTAAAAAAATGTAATAAACTGTTTGCCCATTGGTGCACTTAGATGGCGCTTCTGTCTTTCACACAGAAGTGGTGGGGAAAATGCATGCGATTTGGACAGGAATACTGCATTCCTGTTCAGATCGCATGCGATTCTTTGCAGTAGGATTTGAGTCCATCCATTTTGTATGGGCTGAAATCGCACCACAAAGATATCGATTTCGGAGCATTTGCATGAGTAGTTATGCAAATCCTCTGTATCAGCACCGATTCAACCTTAATTGAGGGTGTAACATGTTCAAGCAGACCTCCCCTTCTTCCCCTGAGCACCCCCTTTCCCCATGACAGTGAGTGAGGGTTCCTCTCCCTTGCAGCTGCTGTCACATTTGAAATTGGCTCAGCTGTGTGGCGTTCCACCCACACACGAGAGATCTGTAAATTAATAAACTACAAGTCCTGTCTGCAACTGCAGCAGATGGACTTGTAGCTTCCATAGACTGTGAGCATGCTGATCATCGCCCTCCTAGTCTATCCTGACACTGCGCCAGGATAAAATTCTCTGCAGGCTCCTGTGGAAAAAAAAATCACATCTTTTTATTGCAAAAATATGTGCATTTTGTTTTCACAAAGGTAAACTTATCCTATAAACCAGTGTTTCAACCTTTTTCCAGTCAAGGCACCCTCTAAAATTATGGAAAATCTCGAGGCACCCTTCAAAATTATAGACAGTCTTGAGGCACCCCATTCTAAAATGTAAAAACTATTCTAATAGCTAGTGTGTAGTTCGGTGGAACGGTTCGGCCCGAGCATAATTTCGGGCCAAACATTGGCTGTTCGCCTGTTTGGCGAACACCCGAATTGTCAGGTCGTTTGTTTAGCCCGCAGAGCGCCCCACAACGCACTGAGCGCCACACAGTGCATTGGAAGCCCTAATTGTTTGAAACAATTAAAGATTTGCACAATCATTGCACAGAACACGGTCAGAGCCATGATTGGAGCAAGTAATGATGACTATACTCAATCAGGGCTCATTACTCATAGACCCACCCCCCACTATAAAAGGATCCTTCCCAGAGCAGCCATTTGCAGTGTGATATTAGAGTGGAGATAGATAGGAGATATTGCTACTAGCGAGTTAGTGTACTATAGTGTGCTATTGTAATTCTATTGTGAGTGTTATGCCCCGTACACACGACCAGTGTTTCCCGACGAGAAAACTGCGAGGAGAGCTTTTGGCCGGGAATCCCGGCCGTGTGTATGCTCCCTCGCAGTTTTTCCGACGGGAAAACTGCCAAAATCGGCCGGCTAAAAAAAGAGAACCAGCTCTATTTTTTCCTGGTGGGTTTTCCGACTGACTTTTTCCCATCAGAAAACCCGGCCGTGTGTAGCAGAAAACAGACAATTTTGGCAGTTTTTCTGTGGGCAAAAACTCAGATGGAGCAAACACAGGATCAGGATTCCTGAGGAAAAGCTCTCATCTGAGTTTTCCCGACGGGAAAACCGATCGTCTGTACGTGGGGAAAAGTAGAGAGCAGGCTCTCAGTTTTCCCCTCTGGATTTCGGACTAGTCTTTTCCTGTCGGGAATCCCGGTCGTGTGTACAGGGCAGAAGTGTAGCATGAATATAGTGATAGTGCAGCGTGAGTGTAGTGCGACCATTCATTTTTTATTTTTTTTAATAAAAACTTGTTTATTGATAAATTGCTCATAAGGTACATACGAATATTGCAGTAAACAAAGCAGAACAGTACATGTATAGACCATATTGTGTCAGGAATCCATAACATCTGAGCAATAACAGAATACAGTGCAAATATGACATTTCTATATCCCCCCTAACCCAGAACACTAACCAGCACTTATGACACATTATAATATAGCAGAATTCGTCAACCAACGGATAATCCCGAGTCTAGTGCATAACTTTGAACTTGACTGAACCTGTGTTTCCTACCCCTCTCTCTCTCCCCCTCCCCCAACATTAACAGGCGGTCTCTACCGAAGGAGTCTGTCCATTACCAGTTGTGGTGGTGCAAGGCTGGGGTCCTCCAGCCACGGCTGCCAGATGAGGTAAAATTTTCCTACAGCCCTCCTGTGGCTACAGGCCAAATGTTCCCTGAGATGTAAGGAGTTAACATAATTGATCCACTGTTTCCCTGTGGGGACCGCAGATGCCTTTCGGATACATTTCAACATCAATGGCCCGAGCAAATACACCAGGGGGTCCAGGGGAACAGTAATTTGAGCCAATCTGAAGATGCATTGGGACACCTCCGCCCAATAACGGTGGAGCTTCGGGCACCTCCAGAGCAAATGTATAAACTCCCCCCGATGTACTTTGCATTTTGGGCATAAGGGAGAACCCCTTCTCCCCCACCTATGGAGTTGTACTGGTGTTCTATAGGCTCTATGCAAGATAAATAATTGTGACAGTTTATGAAATGCTGAAACATGGATTCTAGGGCCATATCCCACTGGTCCCCATCTATATCCCCAATATCTTTCACCCACTTACTACGACATTTGAGGGAGGCATGATCTTGGACCGACCATTCATTTTTACTTTGTGTCGGTTTAGTGTTTCAGGACAGGTTCACTTTTACTGCAGTAATTTGAATTGCGTTAGTGCACTTTTACTGCAGTATAGTATATTGCAATGCACTTTTACTGCAGTATATTATTAATATTAATTTTATAAAATTTTACAGATAAATATACATACATTAATAGTATTGTCATATCATCAAAACATCTTACAAGTAAGTTATACAAACTATCATAACCAAAACATCAAACAAAAAAAAAGGGAGGGGAAAAAAAGGGGGGGGGGAGATGGCAAGATGGCAAAGAATTACGACATATAGACATCTCTCACTGAAACCCTATTAAGTCATATTTTAGATTCTATTCTAGTTCTATTTTTCCCCTCTAATTTCCTGTTGATTCTCTAAACGTCCTCCAGGGGTCCCATGTCCGACAGCATTTTTCATATGTATCTAATTCATGTGCCAGGAGGGTCTCCATCTTCTCAATTAGGTCCATTTCCGCTGCCCATTAATTTACTGAAGGGGTTTGCATTGATCGTCAATATCGCGGGATAACCAGCCTTGCCGTTGTTATCCAATGTCTGAGCAAACCCTTTTTGATGTTTTTATATGAGCCTGGTAGAATGGATAACAGTGTAATTTGAGGTGTGTTGGGGATTAACTCCCCTGTAACTACACAGCTGCATAATCTTGTCCCAGAATTGGCAAATTTGGGGACATTCCCACCATATGTGTATCAACGAGCCCTTTGCAGAATGACATCGCCAACATTTGTCAGATGCGTCTGAATATATTCGTTGCATGGTACCAACGAGAGGCAAGCTTATAGTTTGTCTCTTGGGCTTTAGTTGCCAATGACAACGACTTCTCCCACTCTTCTGCTCCAATTTGGACATTGAGGTCTTGTGCCCATTTATTTGTAAATTCTGGGAGCTCAGAGTGATTTTTTGAGGTAAGAATCTTAAATATTGCTGATAGAATGTGTCTTGGTCTAGTACTTTGCAACAAGATGGACTTGAACAAATTTAAAGCGGAGTTCCACACAAAAATGGAACATCTGCTTTTTGGAACCCTCCCCCCCTCCGGTGTCACATTTGGCACCTTTCAGGGGGGAGGGGGGTGCAGATACCTGTATAAAACAGGTATTTGCACCACTTCCGGATATCGACTCCCGCGGGAGTCACGCCCCTTCGCGTCACCCCCCGCTGTCTTCTGGGAAACACACTGTTCCCAGGAGAGAGCGGGGACCAGTGACGGCGCGCCGCGATACTCGCGCATGCGCAGTAGGGAACCGGGCAGTGAAGCCGCAAGACTTCACTTCCTGATTCCCTCACCGAGCATGGTGGCGGCAGCATCCGAGGACCGAGCGATTGCTCAGCCTCGTCTGCCGACATCGCGAGCGTGCTGGACAAGTAAGTGTCCATTTTTTAAAAGTCTGCAGCTGCAGTATTTGTAGCTGCTGGCTTTTAAAAATAAATAAATTAGGGGGGACCTCCTCTTTAAGTCTCTATTAAAAGATTGATTTAAAGGAATAGAAGATAGAAAAGACAGCAATTGCTGATATTTCATCCATTGCATAAATAAAGGCTGATGTGTAGGCATTAGATTCAGTATTGGTGAGAGCTTACCATGACAAAGAATCTGACTCAAGCCTCGTACACACGAACCAGCAAGAAACTTGCTGGCAGAGATTTTTTGCCGAGAAATTCGTTCGTGTGTATGGTTTCTCGTCAAGAAAAGCGACAAGAATCTCGACGAGAAAATAGAGAACCTGCTCTCTATTTTCTCGTCGAGATTCTCGTCAGCCTGTTTCTCGACGAGAAAATTGTGTGTGTGTACACTTACCTTTTCGCCGGGAAGCCCGCGCATGCTCGAAATGACTTTGACGCATGCACGGTAGCTTCCTAGGCATAGGTAGAGTGAACCAAGATGGCGGTGACGGCATCGAATGTGACGAGCGCATGCTCGTCGTATTTGATGACGTCACCGCGTTCGCTTCATTCAAAGAACCGCGGGTTCTTTGAAAGGAGCGTGTGTACACTCGGCCGGGACAAGTTTCTTGTCCAAGAATCTCGTCGAAAAAAACGACATGTTTTTTTCGACGAGAATCTCGGCCGTGTGTACGAGGCTTCACTCTTCGGTGAGATTCCTTGTTCCATGTAAGAAAATGTGTCCGGTCTACTACAGGTGGAAATTGTGGATTGGGAAATATATATATAGTTGCGCTAGTGGTGAAATTAATCATAAACACCAGAGATTGTAAATCTAAATGAATACACCAGTGATGAGTGAACAGTGACAAATGAAGTTATACATTGCTCAATAAAGGCCAAAGCAAACAACATCTGTATAATGATATAAAATCAATGTGAAAAAAATCAAAAAATTGAAAAATTAATTAATTATGAATTGTCCACCAATCTCATAAAAATTCATCAAAGTTCATGTGTTATAACAAAAACACCCGTGATAGTGTCCGGATAAAGAAAATTAATCCAATCTTCATTGAAAGATATCAATCGTGACAATCCACCACCAACAGTAAGTAATCCTGCTTACCAGAAAAGGTCGGTCCCCTATCACAGAGGACCTTAAACAGCGTGTAATATATCTTGATCAAAACCACCAGTCTTCAAACCGCATGTAGTAGATCTCGATTAATGCTCTCAGATAGCCCATATACCATCATCCAGTTGCCAATATTCCACACCATTAGAGGCACATGAAAGGAAGGGGGACACTAGATAGTGTAAAATCCTTGGGTTTATTGTTAAAAAGTCATAAAAACATACTTACAAAAGCAAAATTGTTAGACAGCCTTAGGTATAACAGCGCCGGCCGGCAGGGTTGCCAACTTTCAGTAAATTTACAAACAGTTTGTAAAATCCGTAATTGTTGCATCTGTCCATGAATGTCGGTTACGGACATGCAGCCTACATGTCTGTAATAGACATTCAAGGACAGATGCAAAAAGTATGGATTTTACAAACTGTTTGTATATTTACTGAAAGTTGGCAACCCTGCCGGCCGGTCAGGCGCTGGCACACAGACACGTCCGTGGATCGAGCAGGTGGAGGGTGACGTCAGCACAACGCTCGTATCCGCCCTACGCGGAAATTGTGGATTGCCAAATAAAGGTGTCATAGGTTCTATTTGTGAGGAGAGCTCTAACTGCGAAATCATTTTAGACCAAATGCTCAATAAATGAGACGTAAGGAAAGGTAGGGTAAAGGAGGCATCTCATTGAATACCCTGAGGGGATAGGTCTAACCAAGGGAGTGCCTGGAGGTCAAACTGATTCAGCCCCTGTTCTATTGATACCCATTGTTTAGTGTCCGAGTGGTGGAACCAATTCAGTAATCTAGTCAGGACTGCCGCAACATAATAAAAATAGAGATCTGGTGCGCCCGCTCCTCCTTTCGTTTTAGATAGTGTTAACATTTTCCAATTTATTCTAGATCTCGTTCCCCCAGATAAACTTGACAAAAGCAGATTGTAAAATAGAGACAAAGGATCTAAGAAAAGAAACAGGTATATTTGGAAAGAAATACAGAAAACGCGGTATTATGTCCATTTTCAATATATTAATCCTCCGGAACCATGAATATAGATTTGAATCATATTTTTTTTATTTAATTTTTTACTGCAGTATATTGAAGTACCTTAGTGCACTTTTACGGCAGTATATTGAATTGCATTTGTGCACTTTTACTGCAGTATACTAAATTGCATCAGTACACTTTTACTGCAGTATATTGAACTGTGTCAGTGCACTTTTACTGCAGTATATTGAACTGTGTCAGTGCACTTTTACTGAAGTATATTGAACTGCGTCAGTGCACTTTTACTGCAGTATATTGAACAGTGTCAGTGCACTTTTACTGCAGTATATTGAACTGCGTCAGTGTTCTTTTACTGCAGTATATTGTAGTGTGTCAGTAGAGTGTGTCTGTATAGTGAGTACTCAAATGACATTTCAAAAGTCAAATTTCTCTGCCCCAGATGTTGCAGCAAAAAAAAAAATACAGTCACTGCCACCCACACGCCCAGCATCTGAATGCAAACTTGTCAAAGCTGCTGGCTTTACAACTCCTAACTTTCTGTCTGGTGGATGCTGCCCCCTTCCATGTTTTTGCAGAATGTGCTGTACCACAATGGCAGGTTCCCATTTTTTTTTTCGCGTAAGGCCATTCCAGCTCTGTACCATCACGTGAAAAGCAATATAGCGGCATTGTTAGGCAAGGCAGTCAGCTCCAAGGTCCATGTTACTGCTAACACATGGTCCAGCAAGCATGGTCACACACAGCCAGTGCTTGATTGGCAGAAATTCAGCAGAAATTCCACCTGCCTGTAAAACGCCATGATTTGTGACATGTCTACCAGGTGGAACTAAACTTTGGCAATGCTGCAGTGGCTGTCAACAATTACCTGTGTCAGTATGGCAAACGACAGGCTCAGGAGAGCTCGACTTTTTTTCCCCCAAGCCAATAGCAGTTGATAAAGGATGCATGCACTGTACGGTCACCATGTACTCACGAAAGAGCAGTAGGTGGAAGAGGAGGGACTTAAATTCCTCTCAAGGCCCGCTTTTAAGCAGACACCATTCTTGCAAAACCACAGAACACACAAGGGGGATTCTGGCAGTTTTGGAGGCATTGAAGCAGAGGAAGACATATACCAAACATTAAGAGATGGTTCCCCCCCCCCCCAGAACTCTTGGGAGTAGTACGTGTCTGGGAGGAGGGAGTTCCAGATACTGTAATCCTCACTGACCCAGAGGACTCTGCTTCTCATGCCTCCGCAAACGTGTGGTGCATGGACTCCCTCATTCTTCAAAGCCTGCAAAAGGACCTGAGAATTTTTGCCATCAAGGAGAAAGATCACTATTGATTGGCAACCCTCCTTGAGCACCGTTACAAGGGGAAAGTCTGAGTTTTCCAGAAACCATGAATCAGACAGAGACAGAAGTACAGTTAAATCCCACTTGTTTAATAATAAAAGAAAATAGAACAAACGTAGTCAAAACTTAGCCAAAGTTCGGTAACCGGAATGGATAGTCAGACAAGCCAGAAAGTCAGGAGGCCAGGGATCAGCATAGTGGAACTGCAAGCACGATCTGGAGCCAGAAGGAATGTCAGCCAAGCAAATCTTTAACAGGAACACAGGAAATAGTCTCTGTGATGTTGACTAAGGCAAAGGCAGAGATCTTCTGGGCTGGACGGCTTAAGTAGGCAGGACTGACGAGCAGGATATCAACAGGTGAGTTACTGTGGAGAGATAGGAGCAGGCAATTAGCCGGCAGCTGAGCAGCCAGCTCAGAGAAAGAAGGGCTGAGCCCAGCTCTGACAGTACCCCCTCAATGACTCCTCCCCCTCCGAGGACCACCATGCTTGAGGGGAAAACGTCTATGGAAATCACGGAGGAGGACAGGGGCATGTACGTTCGAGGATGAGACCCAAGAGCGTTCCTCCGGACCGTACCCTTTCCAGTGTACCAGGTACTATATGCGCCCACGGAACCTACGGGAGTCAACAATGGACTGTACTTTATACTCCTCATGGTTCTCAAACTGTACAGGGTGAGGATGTGGCACCGAGATGGTAAAGCGATTGTAGACCAAAGGTTTTAATAAAGGAGACATGAAATACATTTGAGATACGCATATTAGAAGGAAGGTCTAACGCGTGAGCCACTGGGTTAATCCTGTGAAGAATACGGAAAGGCCCAAAAAACCGAGGTGCGAACTTCAGAGAGGGAACACGAAGTTGGAGGTTGCGAGGTGACAGCCAGGCCCTGTCCCCAACCTGGTAGGATGTTTCTCAATGATGAGGCCTTGTCGATATACACGGACCTTATGCTTGTATGGTTCAGGTATATCGACAACGTCTTCACCATTTGGGACAGCCCGTTGGAACTCTTACATCAATGCCTCGACAGGATGAACAAAAACCAGTTTAACCTCACCTTTACGATGTCATCGAGCCGCACTGAGATTTCCTTCTTGGATGTGCGGGTCTCGAGAGGCAGGGATGGTGCTCTCTGCAGTGGCCTGTTTCGCAAGGCTACTGCGGGGAATACCATTTTGCATGCCACAAGTTTCCACCCTCAGAGTCTCATTAAATCGATACCTTATAGCCAGTATTTGAGGGTGAGAAGGAATTGTACTAATGATGAAACCTTCAAACTTGAGGCAGACAACCTATGCGAGAGGCTTCTGCTCAGGGGGTTTAAAAGGGCCACTGCCAACACTAGGCACAAACTTGTCTATTCACAAAAAACAATTACCCGAGAGAACCCGCTCCACATTATTACTAAGTATTGTAATCAACATGCCAAGGTTAGAGAGATTGTTTTGAAATTTTGGCATGTTCTCACTATGGATTCCAATTTGGGCAGGCTTTTACCTGCCACTCCCCTTTTCACCTTCAAAAAAGCTACATCTATTGCTTCTAAACTGGTTAGAAGTGAATTTAAGGGTGATCAAGACACGGTGCACTGCAAGTACAAAAGTACTTTTATGTGTGGTTCGTGTGGATACTGCAGGTTCATGTATACTAACAAGAACCCTACCCTACCGGATGGGAACCTGTTTAGGCCAAAACACTTCGCGAACTGCAAGACCCTGGGGGTTATTTACATGCTCCGATGTGACTGTGGATGTTTCTATGTTGGTAAGACTAAATTAGAATTCTGGCATAGAGCATACCGTCACATTAGGAGCATGCAAACTTGTGATCCAGATTTGCCCTTGGGAAGACACACCACTTTGGTCCATCGTGGTGTTTTTCCAAAGATCAAGTTTTTGATCTTGGATCGGATACATCCGAACCCGAGGGGAGGAAACTGGAATAAAAATCTCCTCCAACTCGAATTGCAATGGATCTACAATTTAAAAGCTACCCAGCCCCCAGGGCTCAATGATGCAGTTTGTTTTAAACTATTTCTGGAGGGCTTCAGTTCAGGAGGTATGGAGAAATAGGGTTATCTTTCTCATCTCCACAGTCCCCCCCGTCTTGATCACTGCCTTTCTACTTTTTAGACCATGACTCAATGTCTGTTTATTCCCCCCCCCCCCCCCCATATCTCTCTTTTTTCCATGACTCTCTAATAATTTCCCAGTAAGGTATTGAATATGTTTGTTCCTGATTTGCCTGTTATTTTTATTCTGTATGCCTGTACTGTGAGCCTCTGCGCTGCACCCTCATGTGTATCATTTGTGTCCAACAGACTTTCATACCATTCTCTGACTTGACGTATGCATTTTTTGCAGCCAATGTATGATCGCCCCCTCTTAATTTTTACCTCCTTTTTGGGGGGCTCCCCTTTTTTTGATCAGCAGGGCTGAGGAAACCATATGTCTTTTTACTTTTCATTGGATATTTCTGTCCATTTGACCAATAGACTATGTTGTTTGATGCACAACTCTATGTGTGCCCGGCATGGCACACCTTATGGTTGCCATGGGAGGTAGTCGCCGATTCCACACTGGCGCTCCCTCCCCTTTTTTTTCACCCTCATTGGGCCGATCTCCTTGATTGTCCCTATCGGGTGTCCCCGTTCCGGTGGGAATCGATTGCGGAACGTGATTCCGGGCGCATCCGAGTGACGTCGCCGCATCCGTGCGCAATGGGATTGCGGGGTGCATGCGCATGACGTGTGTCATCGTGCGCAATGTGTGCGCGGCACATGTACATCGGGGAGACGGACCGCATTCGGCGCTCAGGGGGCCCATCAAGGGATCCTGGTGAGGCTGACTCACACCAGCTGATTCCTAGTGGAAATCAGCAAGGACGGGATTAGCTGGGCTATATCAAGCCCAGCTCATTCCTTGAGAGACATGGCAGGGATCAGGAAGGCCTGGTGAGGAGTGTGCTGAATTTGTTGCAAAGTAAGTGTTTTTGTTTTGACACCTTATTTACTTATGACAGTGGATGCACTATTTTTGATCCACTTTGACTTTTGGATAAGTGCAAAACCATTGAAATATCTTTTCTTTTTTCTCCTTTTGATTTCTATTTTCTTCACACCACTCCTGTGGTCCCTTCCACCTGCCACTGTGATACTACAGTTTACCTCTCATTTTTATGTGATGGTATGCTCTATCCATTAAGGGATCCTGGCGAGGCTGACTCACACCAGCTGATTCCTATTGGAAATCAGCAAGCACGGGATTAGCTGGGCTATATCAAGCCCAGCTCATTCCTTGAGAGGTATGGCAGGGATCAGGAAGGCCTGGTGAGGAGTAGGGATGAGCTGAACACCCCCCGGGTCGGTTCGCACCAGAACCTGCGAACGGACCGAAAGTTCGCGCAAATTATCGAACCCCGTTAAAGTCTATGGGACTCAAACGTTCGGAATCAAAAGTGCTAATTTTAAAGGCTAATATGCAAGTTATTGCCCTAAAGAGGGTTTGGGGACCCGGGTCCTGCCCCAGGGGACATGTATCAATGCAAAAAAAGTTTTAAAAACTGAAGTTTTTTCGGGAGCAGTGATTTTAATGATGATTAAAGTGAAAAAAAAAAGGTGAGATATTCCTTTAAATATCGTACCTGGGGGGTGTCTATAGTATATATTAAAAGTGTGTAGTACTGCGCCAATCCTATAATAGAAAACTTGTTATGTGCAGCCAACCACTCAAAATCAGACAGGAAAAGGTTAAATAAATATTTAAAAAGTGTGGCGCCAATGAATGATGAGGAATGACCTCAACCGTGCAATATAATGAAATAAGTATATGTAAATTTTAAATTAAACACAATATAGTGGTAAATATACCCTGTGACATGTGCATGATATACAATTTCACATGAAAATACCATATAGCATAAAACGATGCTTCATCCACCTGTCTCTACTGACAGTCAGCAGGTGGTGAACCAATAGCTATATCGTGCATATACAAACAAAACAAACAAAACTTTTATATAATGGGTGTCAAGTTCATATGGGGTAACTTTGATGAGTGTGTGCCAATATAATGGTCATACACTGAAGGAAAGTTCCAACAAAGAATCTCCCGAAGGACTTGGGATGACCTTATCTGTATACCGGGAAGTATATTGGATGTAGTAGACCAATAGGTATATACTGTCACCCGGGGGTGCCTTCACCATGGATCCATAAAAGAGAAAGGGATACTCTTACCAGCTATGGTGGATCCAATGCGCCGTACGGCGGATGGATCTTTCAGGCTTTGTCTCTTCAGAGACAGGGGAGCGACAACCGGAGTCTGTAGAACGCCTCCTCTTAAAGCTGGCAGCACTTCTATTTTGTCAAGAAAGATCCAATCCCAAATCGCAAAGCACCTCAATAGGTCATAGCCATGAAAAACAGGGAAAAGATTCTCCACATGGTGTAAATCCAAAAACGATTTATTAAAACATCCGTTTTAAAGTTCAAGCAATGTGAACACTCGGTAAAAATTCTTAAAAAGCAAATATATAAAAAAGCAAATATAAGAAAAGCCAAGACACTCCACAGCACAGCAGTACAAAAACGAAGACAGCGTGGTCAAGTCAGCTGGAGCTGGTGTATTATCCGACCGGTTTCGTCTTAACAGACATCTACTGGGAAATACCAGTAGATGTCTGTTAAGACGAAACCGGTCGGATAATACACCAGCTCCAGCTGACTTGACCACGCTGTCTTCGTTTTTTACTGTTTTTGTACTGCTGTGCTGTGGAGTGTCTTGGCTTTTCTTATATTTGCTTTTTTATATATTTGCTTTTTAAGAATTTTTACCGAGTGTTCACATTGCTTGAACTTTAAAACGGATGTTTTAATAAATCGTTTTTGGATTTACACCATGTGGAGAATCTTTTCCCTGTTTTTCATGGCTATGACCTATTGAGGTGCTTTGCGATTTGGGATTGGATCTTTCTTGACAAAATAGAAGTGCTGCCAGCTTTAAGAGGAGGCGTTCTACAGACTCCGGTTGTCGCTCCCCTGTCTCTGAAGAGACAAAGCCTGAAAGATCCATCCGCCGTACGGCGCATTGGATCCACCATAGCTGGTAAGAGTATCCCTTTCTCTTTTATGGATCCATGGTGAAGGCACTCCCGGGTGACAGTATATACCTATTGGTCTACTACATCCAATATACTTCCCGGTATACAGATAAGGTCATCCCAAGTCCTTTGGGAGATTCTTTGTTGGAACTTTCCTTCAGTGTATGACCATTATATTGGCACACACTCATCAAAGTTACCCCATATGAACTTGACACCCATTATATAAAAGTTTTGTTTGTTTTGTTTGTATATGCACGATATAGCTATTGGTTCACCACCTGCTGACTGTCAGTAGAGACAGGTGTCTATAGTATGCCTGTGAAGTGGCACGTGTTTCCCGTGTTTAGAACTGTCCCTGCACAAAATGACATTTCTAAAGGAAAAAAAGTCATTTAAAACTGCTTGCGGCTTTAATGTAATGTGTGGTCCCGGCAATATGGATGAAAATCATTGAGAAAATCGGCATGGGTACCCCCCCCCCCCCCAGCCCATTTGGGTCTTGTATGGATATTAAGAGGAACCCCGCACCCAAATTAAAAAAAGGAAAGGCGTGGGGCCCTCAGGCCCTATATACTCTGTACAGCAGTATACAGGTGGTGAAAACAAGACAGGGACTGTAGGTTTGTTCCTAAGTAGAATCTGTTTGTAATTTAGAACTGGTAAATTTTTAAAGTGTAGCTCCAGCCAAAAAATCTATTTTTAAGCTTTTTGGAAAACACAAAGAAGGGTTATCACCCCTGTAACATTTGTTTTGCTGTCTGTGCACCTGTTCAGAAGATTTCACCTCACTTCCTGTCTCAATGACAATTGGTTTTTGAAATTTGGGTTTTTTAGTGAAACAAGGATTGGTGATAAAGCATAAGTGGAGAGGAGACACGTTTTTCTCATATTAACTCTTACAGGAGAGAATTTCCCTTCCTAGGGGTAGATTTCCTCTCACTTCCTGTTGTCTCCCTCCGTTTGCAAGTAGGAGTCGTTTGTAAGTTGGATGTTTGAAAGTAGGGGCCTGCCCTATATACTCTGCAGAAATTTGGGCCTTAGGTGTTGGTGTTGCCACAACACTGTAAGGCCTCACAAGTTACTCTTGGTGGGCGCAGGAACGGGCCCTGATGTGAAATATTAGATCAAGAATTGTAATTACATGCCCCTGTTGAACAGGGGCAGAAAAATTGGGCCTTATGCCCCATACACACGATCATTTTTCATGCCATTTTTTAACCACTTGTCCCCCGCCCACTGTCAATTGACGGCGGGCGGAGGATACTCTCGTTCTGGGAGGACGTCATATGACGTCCTCCCTTTAAAACGAGCTAGGAAGCGCGCGCTTGAAGCCAGCGGCGCGCGCGCGCCCGCCGCGTTCACGAGGCCCCGGTGCGCGTGCCCGGCGGCCGCGATTGCCGCCGGGCACCCGCGATTGCCCGGGAAACGAGCAGGAAAGTGGGTCTCTGTGTGTAAACACAGAGATCCACGTCCTGTGAGGGAGAGGGGACCGATGGTGTGTCCCTTGTACATAGGGACAACCATCGGTCACCTCCCCCAGTCAGTCCCCTCCCCCCACAGTAAGAACACATTGAGGGAACATATTTAACCCCTTCCCGCCCCCTAGTGGTTAACCCCTTCCCTGCCAATCACATTTATACAGTAATCAATGCATTTTTATAGCAGGGATCGCTGTATAAACGTGAATGGTCCCAAAAATGTGTCAAAAGTGTCCGATGTGTCCGCCGCAATATCGCAGTCACAATAAAAAATCGCAGATCGCCGCCATTACTAATAAAAAAAAAAAAAAAGAAAAATGCTATAAATCTATCCCCTATTTTGTACACGCTATAACTTTTGCGCAAACCAATCAATACGCGCTTATTGCGATTTTTTTTTTACCAAAAATATGTAGAAGAATACGTATCGGCCTAAACTGAGGAAAATTTTATTAAAAAAAAAAAATGGGTATTTATTATAGCAAAAAGTAAAAAATAGTGTTTTTTTTCCAAACTGGACGCTCTTCTTTTGATTATAGCGCAAAAAATAAAAACCGCAGAGGTGATCAAATACCACCAAAAGAAAGCTCTATTTGTGGGAAAAAAAAGGACGCAAATTTCGTTTGGGAGCCACGTCGCACGACCGCGCAATTGTCATTCAAAGTGTGACAGCGCTGAAAGCTGAAAAATGGCTTGGGCAGGAAGGGGGTTTTCGTGCACAGTAGGGAGGTGGTTAAACCAACGTTTTTCTTGTCATTTTTTTTCATGTTTCCTCTCAAGCCTGTCTTGCGTACACACGATCATTAAAAAAAACGCTCGAGCAAAGCGCAGTGACGTACAGCACGTACGACGGCACTATAAAGGGGAAATTCCGTTCGAATGGCGCCACCCTTCATATTAGTAAAGTTTGTTGAGCAACGATTCGCGCTTTTCAGCCTCGTGCTTTTCAGTCCGTTACTGCGTGACGAATGTGCTATCTCCATTACGAACGCTAGTTTTACCAGAACGAGCGCTCCCGTCTCATACTTGATTCTGAGCATGCGCGTTTTTTTTCACGTCGTTAAAGCATACACACTATCGTTTTTCACGTCGTTAAAAAAAACGACATGAAAAACGACGTGAAAAAAGAGAGCATGTTCGAAATTTTTAATGCCCGTTTTTCACGTCGTTAAAAATGCTCTGGAGCATACACACGATCATTTTTAATGGCCATTTTTAAAAATGGCATTTTTAACGGCATGAAAAACGATCGTGTGTATGGGGCATGAGGCACTGGTGCCACAACATTGCAAACCCTCACAGATCCTATAGTTGGAGCGCAGGAATGAGCCCTGCTGCAAAGTATTGCATCAAAAATTTTAATTACATGCCCCTGTTAAACAGGGGCAGAAAAATTGGGCCTTAGGCACTGGTGTTGGTGCCACAACACTGCAACCCCTCACAGAAAATCTAGTTGGAGCGCAGGAATGAGCCCTGCTGCAAAGTATTGCATCAAAAATTTTAATTACATGCCCCTGTTAAACAGGGGCTGAAAAATTGGGCTTTAGCCACTGGTGGCGGTGCCCAGAACCAAAAATGTTCTTACAAGCTATCAGCATGAACATTTAGGAGGAGGAAGAGGATAGTCACTCAGCATAACAGGATAGTCACTCAGCATCAGCATAAGCAGTCTTGAAGGGATCTCCCATTCAAAAAAAAATTATTCGGTTACATCAGCATCAGGTGCTTGGTAGCTGGTGATCCAAGACTGATTCATTTTTATGAAGGTCAGCCGATCGACCGATTGGGTGGACAGGCGCACCCTGTAAATCGGTTACAAAGCCTCCAGCAGCACTGAATGTGCTTTCCGAAAGAACGCTGGATGCAGGACAGGCCAGTAGCTCAATTGCATACTGTGCAAGCTCTGGCCAGTGATCCATCCTCAAGACCCAGTAACCCAGAGGATTTTCGGTGGGAAAGGTGTCCAAGTCTGATCTTGCCCCTAGGTATTCCTGCACCATGTAAAACAGACGCTGGCGATGGTTGCTGGAACCGATCATACCTTGGGGCTGCGGACTAAAGAATTATCTGAACGCATCGGTCAGACGGCCACCTTCCCCACCGCTCCTTCTTTGACTGACCGAAGCCTCAGCAACTCGTTGTCCAGGACCAGGAGTTTGTAACCTCCCAGTCTCTGGGAACGCGTTGCACATACCTTTCTGCAAGGCCTCCCGAAGATGTTTCATCCTCTGCTCCCTCTGCGACGGCAAGATAAGGTCCGCAACCTTACCCTTGTAACGTGGATCAAGGAGGGTTGCCAGCCAGTAATGATCCCCCTCCTTGATCGCATGAATACGAGGATCCCTCCATAGGCTTTGCAGGATCAGGGAGGCCATGCAGCGTAGGTTTTCTGAGGCATTCGGTCCGGAGTCCTCTGGGTCACTCAGGACAACATGATCCGCAGCCACCTCCTCCCAGCCACGTATAAGTCCATGGGTTTCTTGGGACTGTAATTGATCCCTTGAAGACTGCTGCTGATGCTGAGTGCTAGGCTCCATCTCCATGCTGACACAATCCTCCTCCTCCTCTTCCTGTGTGATAGGTGGGCCAGCAGGAACACTGTTTGGGTAAAGGGGGCCTTGAGAGGTAAGGAAGTTCTCCTCTTCCTCCCACTGTTCTGCCTCAAGTGCCCTGTCTATTATTCCATGCAGCGTGTGCTCCAACAGGTGGACAAGAGGGACAGTGTCACTGATGCATGCACTGTCACTGCTCACCATCCTCGTGGCCTCCTCAAATGGTGCCAGGACAGTGCTTGCATCCCTGATCATGACCCACTGGCGTGGCAAAAAAAACCAAGCTCCCCTGACCCTGTCCTCGTGCCATATTGGCACAGATACTCATTGATGGCCCTCTGCTGCGTATGCAGCCGCTGCAGCATGGCCAACGTTGAGTTTCACCTGGTAGGCATGTCACAGATTAGGCGGTTCTTGGGCAGGTTGTATTACTTTTGGAGGTCAGCCAGCCGAGCCCTGGCATTATATGACCGGCGGAAATGCACACAGAGTTTCCTGGCCTGCCTCAGGACCTCCTGTAAGCCCGAGTACCTGCCCAAGAACCGCTGCACCACCAAGTTAAGGACGTGAGCCAAACAGGGCACATGGGTCAGTTGTCCCTGTCGGAGGGCGGAGAGGAGGTTGGTGCCATTGTCGCAAACCGCCATTCCTGGCTTAAGCTGGCGTGGCGTCAACCACCTCTGAGCCTGCCCCTGCAGAGCTGACAGAATCTCTGCCCCAGTGTGGCTCCTGTCCCCCAAGCACACCAGCTCAAGCACCGCATGGCATTTTTTTGCCTGCGTACTTGCATAGCCCCTTGAACGCCTACGGAGCACCGCTGGTTCCGAGGACAAAGCACAGGAAGAGGCCATGGAGGAAGAAGAGGAGGGGGTGGAGGAGAGAGGTGCGTCAGCATCACCAGTAGCAGCATTTTGGAGGCGTGGTGGCGGAACAACCTCCAACACTACTGCACCTTGTCCTGCATCCTTCCCAGCTGCCAGCAGAGTCACCTAATGCGCCATTAAAGATGTCCCTGTCCATGCCTGCTGGACCATGAGTCAGCGGTAATATGCACCTTACCGCTGACCGCCCTGTCCAGCGAGGCCAAGACATTGCTTTCTACATGCCGGTAGAGAGCCGGAATCGCCTTCCGTGACAAAAAGTGGCGTTTGGGAACCTGCCACTGAGGAACCGCACAGTCCACAAACTCACGGAAGGGGGCAGAGTCTACCAACTGAAAAGGCAGCAGTTGAAGTGCTAGCAATTTAGCCAAGCTAGCATTCAACCGCTGGGCATGTAGATGGCTGGGAGCGAACTTCTTTCGGCGGTGCAGCAGCTAGGGCAGGGAAATTTACCTGGTACAATCTGACGTCGGTGTACTGATAGCAGATTGCCCGCAAGTACTTGGCTGTGACACACCTAATTCTACACAATTCTTCATTCCTCTCAGTGCAGGTTTCAGAGAGGACTGAAGGTATAGTGGGGTTGAAGATCCCAGCTGATGAGGAGCAAGGAGAGGTCCGCTTTATTCTTTGGTGTGGGTCTTTTAGGTATGCTTGCCAAAGAACTGCATGGCAGGTCGACATATGTCTGATCAAGCATGTGGTGCCAAAGCGGGTGATGTTTTGGCCACGCGAGATACGCCTGAGACATATGTTGCAAATAGCAGTGCTGCGGTCCGATGCACTCGTCTCAAAAAAGGCCCACACCAAAGAACTTTTGGAATAACGCACAGAGACAGCAGTGCCCTGCACATGCGGAGCTCTGCGGTGTGATGCTGTCGGTGTGCTGCCCTTAAGCTGGCCCCTGGAGGGCATCCTGCCTCATTGGAGATGTGCCTCCTCCTCCTCCTCTCTCCTAGCAGCAACCACGTAGAGTCCGTGACCTCATCATCCTCTCCCTCCTCATCACTGTAGCAAACCTGGCAGTATGCTGCAGCTGGGGGAACATGACTGCCAGATTGCTGTCCTTCTTGGGCACCCCCTCTCTCTGAGCTCACGTTACTGCCTTCCTCTAGCTGGGTACCATCATCGGAGCCTTCAAAACGCTGCGCATCCTCCTGCAGCATGTACCCAACACTGTGGTCAAACAGTTCGAGGGACTCCTCAGGAGGACATGGTGGGGCTAGGGAAGGAGTGACTGATGCCATTGAGCCGAGGGAAGAGGCCGATTTGGCAGCTGCTTTGCCAAAGTACCCTGAGCCTGGGTGAGAGAGGATGAGGACGGCTTGGTCATCCACTCTACCAAGTCTTTGGCATGTTGCGGCTCAACACGGCCAGCTGCCGAAAAAATAGACAAGCGTGTCCCACGGCCACGTGCTGATGAGGATGCACCGTGTCCACGACCAGCACTGTTGCCTCTAGACACAGAGCCTGCTTGCCCTCTTTTATTGGCTCGTGACTGTCTGCTAGACATGTGCGATTAGTTTCCTACGAATCTAAAATTCGTACGAATTTCCGGAAATTCGTACATTCGTACGAATCCGAAATACGAATTTTTATGCATACATATTCTGTACGAAATACGAAATTTCATTTACGAATTTCGGATCCAAAAGTGAAAAATTCCCTTAAATTTCGTACCTGGGGGTTGTGTATGATATGCATGTAAAGTCGCGCATGTTTCCCGTGCTTAGAACTGTCCCTGCACAAAATGTCAATTTTGACGGAAAAAAAGTAATTTAAAACTCACTCGCGGCTATTAATGAATTGTCGGCTTTTATCAATACATAGAAAAGTCATTGATAAAAAAAAAAGCTTGGGGGTTCCCCCAAATTCAATTACCAGGCCCTTCAGGTCTGGAATGGATATTAAGGGGAACCCCGCCGCAAATAAAAAAAAAAATGGCGTGCGGTTCCCCCTAAATATCCATACCAGGCCCTTCAGATCTGGCATGGATTTTAAGGGGAACTCCACCCCAAATTTAAAAAAAAATGACATGGAGTCCCCCCAAAAATCCATACCAGACCCTTATCCGAGCACGCAAACTGGCCGGCTGCAGGAAAAGAGGGGGGACGAGAGAGCGCCCCCCCTCCTGAACCGTACCAGGCCACATGCCCTCAACATGGGGAGGATGTCCCCATGTTGATGGGGACAAGGGCCTCATCCCCACAACCCTTGCCCGGTGGTTGTGGGAGTCTGTGGGCAGGGGGCTTATCAGAATCTGGAAGACCCCTTTAACAAAGGGGACCCCCAGATCCCGCCCCCCCCCTATGTGAATTGGTAAGGGGTACATTGTACCCCTACCATTTTACGAAGAAAGTGTAAAAAAATGTAAATAAAAACACACAAACACCTTGGAAAAGTCCTTTATTAAAAAAAAAAAAAAATAAAAAAAAAAAAAACATTCCAGCGATTTTAAATGTATAGACCCGCCCCTGCTAAAGTTCCCCATCAGGTCCGCTAAGCGGACCAGATGCGGATCGTGAGAAGGGGCGGGTCTATTCATGTATTACACAGTGAAGGAAGTTCCCCATCAGGTCCGCTCAGGCTCAACCAATGATGGACAGCGATGGACATCGGGATCGCTAAGCGGACCAGATGCGGAACGTGAGAAGGGGCGGGTCTATTCATGTATTACACAGTGAAGGAAGTTCCCATCAGGTCCGCCCCCTCGTAGAGCGGACTTGATGGGGAACTTCCTTCACTGTGTAATACATGAATAGACCCGCCCCTTCTCACGTTCCGCATCTGGTCCGCTTAGCGGACCTGATGGGGAACTTTAGAAGGGGCGGGTCTATACATTTAAAACACTGCGGAGGAAGTTCCCCATCAGGTCCGCTCAGGCTTAACCAATGACGGACAGCGCTGGACATCGGGATCGCCGTGGGACACTGGATTTCATCGCTGGAATGTTTTTTTTTTTTTTATTTATTTTTTAATAAAGGACTTTTCCAAGGTGTTTGTGTGTTTTTATTTACATTTTTATACACTTTCTTCGTGAAATGGTAGGGGTACAATGTACCCCTTACCAATTCACATGGGGGGGGCCGGGATCTGGGGGTCCCCTTTGTTAAAGGGGTCTTCCAGATTCCGATAAGCCCCCTGCCCGCAGAACCCCACAACCACCGGGCAAGGGTTGTGGGGATGAGGCCCTTGTCCCCATCAACATGGGGACATCCTCCCCATGTTGAGGGCATGTGGCCTGGTACGGTTCAGGAGGGGGGGCGCTCTCTCGTCCCCCCCTCTTTTCCTGCGGCCGGCCAGGTTGCATGCTCGGATAAGGGTCTGGTATGGATTTTTGGGGGGACTCCACGCCATTTTTTTTTTATTTGGGGTGGAGTTCCCCTTAAAATCCATGCCAGATCTGAAGGGCCTGGTATGGATATTTAGGGGGAACCGCACGCCATTTTTTTTTTGCGGCGGGGTTCCCCTTAATTATCCATTCCAGACCTGAAGGGCCACGCTTTTTTTTTTTTTTTTTTATCAATGACTTTTCTATGTATTGATAAAAGCCGACAATTCATTAATAGCCGCGAGTGAGTTTTAAATTACTTTTTTTCCGTCAAAAATTACATTTTGTGCAGAGACAGTTCTAAGCACGGTTAACATGCGCAACGTTTAAAATTTACGATTCGTACAAAATTCGTATTACGTACGAATCTGAATAAAATTTCGTACACGAATTACGTTTTTTTTTTAATACGAAACGGAACGGAATGAAACAATTTTTTTGACGGCGCCCATGTCTACTGTCTGCCTCTCCTTGTTGTCCTTCCAGACATACTAATGGCCTGCAGTGAGATGTAGCTGCACAAAGCTGGGATGTATGTATATATATATATATATATATATATATATATAATGATTATACTGCAGCTAGCAGAATCAACTTCCTGCCTGTAGTATTATTAGTAAGAGAACACCACCAATTGTCTTCAGTTATCTTTAGTTGCACACTGTGCAGAGGACACAGTACACTAACTGAAAATACTTGCAGCTCCCTGCCTGTGGTATTAATATGAGAACACCAGCAATTGTATTCAGGTAGCTTTAGGTGCACACTGTGCAAAGGACACAGAACACTAACTGAATATACTGCAGCTCCCTGCCTGTGGTATTAATATGAGAACACCAGCAATTGAATATTAATTAGGGGAAGGGAAGCACTCACAATGCCACATCCGCAATGGTATTTAATGAAAAAATTTAACGTAAACTCAAGGAGGCGAAATACCCAAAGAGGCCGGACTTTAGAGGCACTGACACGATAGATAGACAAAAAATA
This sequence comes from Rana muscosa, assembly GCA_029206835.1. Taxonomy (NCBI): domain Eukaryota; kingdom Metazoa; phylum Chordata; class Amphibia; order Anura; family Ranidae; genus Rana; species Rana muscosa. Next base: position 457,507,753 of record CM055116.1, on the reverse strand, counting down.
AAAATGTATTTATAATAGACAAAAAACACAGTAACTACATGATTGAGAAGAATTAAAAAATGTCACAAGATGGAAAATGTGGTCCCTTTTGCGTCAACGGGTTTCGCCGCGAGGCTTCTTCAGGATGACTCAAGGATAGCAAGAGAAAACAGGACTTGCTATCTTGGGACTGGCGGGGTATCTATTAACCCTTGTTTAGAAAAAGTGCAATTATGCACAGATCCAATATAAAAAATGAGAATCATTCACATCTCAATGGTGCCAGAATGAAGTTCAGGGTGCTTCTTATAATGGGGGGTGGCTATACAAAGGAGTCATTTTACTCAACACACCGATAGAGCACCCAGTAGTGAATATATGAAAACGTTTTGTATGGGGACAATTGTAGATAGACCAGAGCTATCAGCATGGAATGCAGCCAGGCATGAGGGTAGTTAGGTCCTCAAAATCAATCAGGTATATGCTAAATAAGCAGGAAAGTAGCCATGCAATTATGGCCGCAACTGATCTAAAACAAACAAATCGTCCGCGGAGACAGCTACATGCTGTGCACATTACCGTGTCATTGCCTCTAAAGTCCAGGCCTCTTTGGGTATTTCTCCTCCTTGAGTTTACCCTTACATTTTTTCATTAAACACCAGCAATTGTATTCAGGTAGCTTTAGGTGCACACTGTGCAAAGGACAAAGTACACTAACTGAAAATACTGCAGCTACCACAATCACCTGCCTGCCTGTCAGTATATTATGAAGAGAATAACAGGAACGGATCTAGCTAAACTGAATACAGTGGGGCTGATTTACTAATAACAGTGCGCTGCGCTGCTTCTAACCTTAATTGGTGCGCCAGATAACTCCTTCACTGGGCGCAGGAAGCAGCGGCGCACTGTTATAGTAAATAGAAATGTCAGCGGCGCTCTATTGAAAATGAATGGTTCCCTATGGGAGCCCATTGATTTGAATAGAGGTCGCCCGGGAAGTTGGATCCGACTTGCGGGGCGACTCGTGTGCCGGCTGACACAGGGACAGTGCGACTCTGTGAGGCGACCTGGACACGACCTGAGCGTGAAGCAGCCGCTCAAGTCGTGTCCTAGAGGCGACTAGCCGGCCGAGAATGTCTCCAGCGCGATGTCATCGCGCTGGTCCTCGGCAGCCTCGCTGTCCCATGTTTGGTATGAATCATGAAGGGGAACTCCAGGCCAAATTTTAATGAAAAAACCGGCATGGGTTCCCCTTCAGGAGCATACCAGGCCCTTAGGTCTGGTCTGGATTCTAAGGTGAACCCCCTAAGCCGAAAAAACGGCGTGGGGGTCCCCCCAAAATCCAAACCAGACCCTTAGGTCTGGTCTGGATTTTAAGGTGAACCCCTTTAAGCCGAAAAAACGGCGTGGGGGTCCCCCCAAAATCCAAACCAGACCCTTATCCGAGCACGCAACCTGGCAGGCCACAGGGGAAAAGGGGGGGATGAGAGCGGCCCCCCCTCCCTCCTGAACCGTACCAGGCCGCATGCCCTCAACATGGGGGGTTTGGTGCTTCGGGGCAGGGGGGCGACCTGCGGCCCCCCCCACCCCAAAGCACCCTGCCCCCATGTTGATGGGGACAAGGGCCTCTTCCCGACAACCCTGGCAGTTGGTTGTCGGGGTCTGCAGGCGGTGGGCTTTTCGGAATCAGGGCCTCTTTTGCTAGCGGGGGTCCCGGGCTTCCTCGCCGTCTTCTTCCGACTTCGGGGGTCTCTTGTTCTGTTCTCCGGTTCTTCTCCGGTGTCTTCTCCACGATCTCCGGTTCTTTCTGCCTTCTGCCGGGCCCCCGCTATCTTCTCGCAGCTCTTTTGCTAGCGGGGGCCGGTCTTCTATGTCGCCTTCTTCCTTCTTCTCTTCGCCCGATGTTGCCTCGTCGCTGTCCACCGCCGCAATGATCTGGCCGAGCAGCGGTGCCACTTTTATTGGCATGGGCCAGAACAAGAGACCCCCCAAGTCGGAAGAAGATGGCGAGGAAGCCTGGGACCCCCGCTAGCAAAAGAGCTAGCAGAAGATAGCAGAAAGACCCCGGAGCTGCCCAATAAATTACTTTTCAAACCTGTGTTGTCTTTTTTTATTGACTTATTTTGCCACCAGGTGAATGGGTAGGGGTACGATGTACCCCATACTCATTCACATAGGGTGGGGGCAGGTATCTGGGGTCCCCCTTATTAAAGGGGGCTCCCGGATTCCGATAAGCCCCCCGCCCGCAGACCCCGACAACCAACGGCCAGGGTTGTCGGGAAGAGGCCCTTGTCCCCATCAACATGGGGGCAGGGTGCTTTGGGGTGGGGAGGGCCGCAGGTCGCCCCCCCTGCCCCGAAGCACCAAACCCCCATGTTGAGGGCACGCGGCCTGGTACGGTTCAGGAGGGAGGGGGGGCCGCTCTCTCGTCCCCCCCTCTTCCCCTGCGGCCTGCCAGGTTGAGTGCTCGGATAAAGGGTCTGGTGTGTATTCTAAGGGGACCCCACGCAATTTTTTTTTTGTTTTTGGCGCGGGGTTCCCCTTAAAATACATGCCAGACCTGAAGGGCCTGGTATGGATTCAGGGGGGACCCCCACGCCATTTTTTCTTTCATTTTTTTTGGGGGGGTCCCCTTTGAATCCATACTAGACCCAAGGGCCTGGTATGGACCTGGGGGGGGACCCCACGCAGTTTTTTTTTTGGTTTTGTTTTTTTAACCGTTTTTTTTTTTTTTTTTACATTTCCTTTAACAACCAGCTATAAGCAGGTCAAACAAAAAATCGCCGCAAAATTGCGGTACTTGCGTTTTGGATGCGGGTCCATTGAATTCTATTACATCCAAAACACTGTTTTTGTCCTGGCAAAAAAAATCTGCAGTTGCGTTTAAAATCGTTTTTCACAAACCCTCAAAATGCCTTCAGACGCCAAAGATTTCCACGTTTCAGACGCGGTACCGGCGTTTAGCCTCATATTAGTTTAGAAGCGTTTTTAAAGGTGACCTATTTTTTTACATTGATAAACTCCAAATTTATGGCAAATGAGGAAAAACCATAAAATATATTTATATATATATATATATAAAATAAATTGCTTCCATTGCATTGTGGACAATCCACAACTTGGGGCAGCTGACGTGGCAAGTGGACAATCCACAACTTGTGGCAAGTGACACGCTAAATACAAGTACACTGCTGCTCTCAGCTGCTCATATCACTCTGGTCTCACTAAATAGCTAAAATCGTAAATAATACTGTTTTTGGAGCTTAGGGCGGCTCCTTATCATATACACGCAAATGGGGTAAAACACGGCATGCAAACGCCACAAAGCGCGCCTTTCTAAACGCCACTTTCTTTTTTTTTAAACAAAAAGGTTTTTATTTGGCAATATGTACATACAGGTTATACATGCAGGTCAATAACATGGAAACATAAATGGCAAACTTGAGTGCAGTATAGTGAAGGAGGGTCACATATATATCTGGGGGGTACACTGAGAACCACTAAGAAAGGGTGTCTGAAACTCCTAACCACCGGTCCCATATCTTATTGTACTTAGTCGGGCACCCTCTATTAATATACATAAATCTGCGATAAGAAAGAGCACCGTTAACATCAGCTTTCCATTCAGCCATAGTCGGTGGGGATGATCTCATCCACTTCCTCGCTATCATTTTCCTTGCTGAAAAAAGTGTTTCCTGAAGAAACGCCCTAAACGCCACTTTCAACCTTACTTCTGAACACTTTGCACCAGCGTCCCGTCTACATGGGGCCTAAAAACGCCTATGCCATTTACAGCTCAAAAACGCCATGGTGGCCATGAGGCCATAGGCTAACATGGAGAGATGTTTTTAAGCTGCAAAAAACTCTCAAACAAGCGGCTTGAAAAACGTCCGTGTGCATGTAGCCTTATATTAACCACTTGCGCACTGCCCAGACCAAGTTTCACATTTCAGCGCTGATGCACTTTTAATGACAATTGCGCGCTCATACAACACTGTAACCCAATGAAAATGTATTATTTCTTGGCACACAAATAGAGCTTGCTTTTGGTGCTATTTGATCACCTTTGTGTTTTAGTTTTATTTTTTTTCTATAAATACAAAAGACCGAGTTTAAAAAAAAAAAAATGGATATTTTACCCACTTCAGCACTGGGCCTATTCTGGCACTTCTCTCTTTCATGTAAAAATCATAAATTTATGGCTATAAAATTACTTCAAAACACCAAACATTATATATTTTTTTAGATGGGAATAAGATGGCGGTCAGTGCAAATTTTTATCTCGCTCGGTATTTGCGCAATAAATTTTCAAACGCCTTTTGTTTGCTAAAAATATTACAAAACAGTAAAGTTACGGCCAATTTTTTGGTATAATGTGAAAGATGTTGTTATGCTGAGTAAATAGATACCTAACACGTCATGCTTTAAAATTGCGCACACACATGGCATGACACCAAACTTCAGTAATTAAAAATCTCCCTAGGCGATGCTTAAATTTTTTTTACACGTTACCATTTTGGCATTACAGAGGAGGTCTAGTGCTAGAATTGTTTCACTCGTTCTAACGCACGCAGCAATAACTCACATGTGTGGTTTGAACGGCGTTTACATATGTGGGCGGGACTTACGTGTGTGTTCGCTTCTGAGCGCGAGCTACCGGGGACATGGGCGTTTTTTCATATTTTTGCTTATTTTTTTTATTTTGTTTTTTTACTTTTTTGTATTTCTTACTCTTTTTTTATTTTTTTTTCATTTTTTTGGATCACTTTTATTCGTATTACAAGGAATGTAAACATCCATTGTAATAGGAATGTGTGTGACAGGTCCTCTTTATGGAGAGATAAGTCAATAAGTCAATAAGACCCCGCATCTCTCCTTCAGGCTGGAAAGCATGATATTGTTCCAAAAAAAACACCAATCTCATGCTGACAGCCGAGATCACGGCTTGGTTAACATACGGGAACACGGTGTGATGTCATAACGTCGTGCCCGCGCCTCCGACGGTCACAGAGATGACTGATGACCATCTGGTCACCAGTCATCTCCAAATCGTTCTCCGAGCCCCAGATGGCACGGGAGAGCCCGGAGAAGCACCGGATGGCGGCAAGAGGGGGGGGGGGGGACGTCCCCGCCTATAAGAACGATCAAGCGGCGGAACTGCCACTATGATCGTTTTTATTGTGCACAGAATCGCCGGCTGAAAAGAATGATATCTGAATGATGCCTGCAACTGCAGGCATCATTCAGATGTCACCGCCCAAAGCCAAGGATGTCATTTGACGGTGGGCGGTAGGAAACTGGTTAATATTTTTAAAAAAGGTAATTTTTCTTCTTCATTGATGTACACTGATGAGACTGCACTGATGGGCACCGATAAGGTGGCAAGGGTGGGCACTGAGAGGTGGCATTGCTATTTGGCACTGGTGGGCAGTGAGAAGTGGCACTGCTAGGTGGCAATGATAGTTGGCAGTGATGGGCACTGATAGGCAGCACTGCTAGGTGCCACTGATTGGCACCAGTGGTGGGCATTGATAGGTGGCTCTGGCAGGGGCTACTTATTGTCACAGATGATGCAGAATTGCCTCTTCCTCTTCGGGCCCCATGTCCCTTGCACATAAGCCGGTGATTGCCTTTTTTTATGCTCACGCTGTCAGCACAAGGAGAAAACAAAAACCATTACCCAGCTTTTGTTTACATCACGAGATCAGCTGTCATTTGCTGACAGCTGATCACATGGTAAAGGGCAGGGATCGGCCCCTTACTCGGATCTGTCATCACCTGAGTCTCAGTGACTCTGTGACCACAGCGCGCGCAAAGGGGAGGACGTTTATTGACGGACTCCCGGCAATTGAGGACCATGCTGTGGCCGTCGATCAGTTATAGCGCTGATCTCAAGTGATTAAAGAGGGTCTAAATGGGCCATTGACATGCATCACAATTCAACTTAGGAATGAGTCTTTGAAAAGTTAAACTAAATAATTTGGCCACTTTATCCTTCCAAATAATTCACTTCCTGTCACATAGCCACACAGGAAGTGAGGGAAAATCCCTAACAATGTCTTTCCTTGGGGACACACAGGTCAGTCTAAATACTTTCCCCATTATGCACATTGCACTCCAGCATATTGCGGGGTACACCACAATTTATTAGGTAGTTTGGACTGTGGGGTTTATTTACTAAAGGCAAATCTACTTTGCACTACAAGTGCACTTGCTGTATATCTGAGGGGGACATGCAAGCCAAAAAAAAACACCATCTTTGCTTTTACATGATTGCAACATCCAATCACCAGTACTTTCCCTCAGATTTTCAGCAGCTACACTTTTACTGCAGAGTGGATTTGTCTTTACTAAACCCCAAACTACCCAATGATTTGGGGTGTACACAACAAAGTGCTAGAGTGCAATTTGCTTAATGGGGACACTAGTTAGATTGATCTGTGTGTCCCCAAGAAAAGCCATTGGTAGGGTTTTACCTTCACTTCCTGTTTAGCTGTGTGACAGGAAGTGAAGCCAATGTTAAGAAAAGGAGACAAAGGCCAAACTACAAAAAAAAAAAAAAAAAAAACACACACGCAGGGGTTCTAACACTTACTTTGTTTCCCTCAAAATGCCCACAATTAGAATTGTATGGCCTTGAGCTATTTTTAAGTGCAGTGCTCTAAATCAGTGCTTCTCAAGTACCCCCAACAGGCCATGTTTGCAGGTTTTCCTCCATCTTGCACATGTGCTTTAAATCACAGCAATTCTCGATAAGATAAATTCACAAAACATGTCCTGTTGGGGGTACTTGAGGACTGAGTCTGAGAACCACTGCAGTAAAAAAAGGAAAATTGAATACTTACCGCTCTGTATTTTTCATTTCCTGGTGACGCTCCATGGCAGCACACAATCCATGCATATACTACCACGAAGGCACCAGGGTAGACAAATCACACCAGTTTTGTTTTGACATGCCAATCAGCTGTCACATTTGTTGCAAAGAAAACACAAAACAAAATAAAAAACATGGTCAATTTGAAACAGTTACAGACTCAAAACATCTTGAGCAATTCTTGGCCAAAAAAATGCAGCAGACAATTAAATCAAAGTAAACAAACAACACACATTAACAACATCAGAATTATTTCAGGGGAACACACCAAAAATATACAATCCACATAAGTTAACCAATCACCTGTTTTGCAAAGACATAACAAATAAAATACATGTGTTACAAACTCGATAAGGACACCAACATGTACATTTTGCCCCCCACACACTTGCCTCTTCTCAAGGCAAGCGACTGAATGCTCTGTGAGCGTTATATAACATATGTTTGTGTGCTAATGAGGCAATTGAAAACACATGCACAGTCCATGAAACACCCAAAATGCAAGTTCACTCAATGTAGAGACTGAAATTCAAAGTGGGTACACCTGTTAAGGATGTCCTTCAATTTCTAACCCATAAAAACACTCTCTGAGTGAGCATGCCCAGAAATATCCAAGCGCTGTTCACACACAAAAAGCACGCAAAAAAAACTAACTGGCTGGGCATGTGCAGAACAACACCAATGCAGCTAGCAAAAAATAACCCCCCTCCCCCCGTCCAAAATTAAGCACATCATCCAGCATGCTACAAAATTAGAGATGGGACAATCACCCCTCCCCCCCACCAACAAATCCCATTGCAGTCTATGGGAACTGACTTGTTAATTTTGCTAGTCCCCACTTGGCTGGCTTATCTTCTAGTTATTGGCCTTAAAATGGGGGCTCAGGTCCCACCCTAAGGGACATATATCAATGTCACCAATTTGGAAAACACCAAAAACAAAACAAGGAGAAGTGCCTTTAAATATGCCAAATTGCTTAAGGGCCATTTCACACCACATGCAGTGCATTGCGTTTTTTATGCATCCAAAATGCATGGAAAGTTGGTTATATGGCTCTAAATGGCAGTGTTTGTTCCAGTGCGTTCCAGTTCCACCAAAAAAGTAGAACATGCTGCATTTTACCTGCACTGGACTGTACTGGAACGCATCAAAACGCATCATAAACGCACTGGAACGCACAGGAACAAACCTAAATGCACCAAAAACGCACTGGAACACACTTGTCCTTATCTATGGTTAATAAAAAAGAGGGGTGAAAAAAAAGCACTGGACTGCATCAAAAACATAACAAAAATGCACTGGAACGCATGAAAAACGTGCATGCAGAAAAGCACCTGGAACGCATCCGGATTGCGTTTCTATGGTGTGAACTGGCCCTAGTTCACACTATAGAGACGCAGTCTGGGTGCGTTCCAGGTGCTTTTCTGCATGCGCGTTTTTGACACATTCCAGTGCATTTTTGATGCGTTTTTGATGCAGTCCAGTGTTTTTTTCCCCCTCTTTTCACTTAGGACAAGTGTGTTGCAGTGCGTCTTGGGTGCATTTAGGTGCGTTCCGGTGCATTCCAGTGCATTTTTGGTACGTTCCGTTGCGTTTTTGATGTGTTTTACTGCAGTCCAGTACAGTTCTGTTCCTAAAAAATGCAGCATGACCAATTTTTTTTTTGCTTTCTGAAACGCACTGGAACGGACTGCAGTGGTGTGAACTATGCCATTGGCATTAATGTGATCAACTTTCTTTGCGTTTTTCAGGCATCAAAAAAATGCACTGCACTGCATCCGGTGTGAACTGGCCCTAAATATCATCCCGGGGGGTGTCCATAGTATGCCTGTAAAGTAGCACATGCTTTCCATGTTTATAACAATTGGAGAGCAAAATGACATTTCTAAAGTAAAATAATGGTCATTTAAAAGTCCTTGCGGCTGTAATGAATTGCTGGTTCCCGTCAATACAGATAAAAGTCATTGAAAGTCTTTGCTAACCAAAAAAAAAAGCGTGGGGGTTCCCCCAAATTCCATAACCAGGCCCTTCAGGTCTGGAATGGATATTAAGGGGAACCCCGCTGCAAAATTTTTAAAAAAATGACGTGGGGTTCCCCCCAAATATCCATACCAGGCCCTTCAGATCTGGCATGGATTTTAAGGGGAACTCCACCCCAAATTTAAAAAAAAATGGCGTGGAGTCCCCCTAAAAATCCACACCAGACCCTTATCCGAGCACATAACCTGGCAGGCCGCAGGAAAAGAGGGGGGGACGAGAGCGGCCCCCCCTCCCTCCTGAACCGTACCAGGCCACATGCCCTCAACATGGGGAGGATGTCCCCATGTTGATGGGGACAAGGGCCTCATCCCCACAACCCTTGCCCGGTGGTTGTGGGGGTCTGCGGGCGGGGGGCTTATCGGAATCTGGAAGACCCCTTTAACAAAGGGGACCCCCAGATCCCGGCCCCCCCTGTGTGAAATGGTAATGGGGTACAAATGTACCCCTACCATTTCACAAGGAAAGTGTCAAAAATGTAAAAAATGACAAGAGCCGGTTTTTGACAATTCCTTTATTAATGTCTTTTCTTTTCTTCCATCTTCTTCCTTCTTCTTCCATCTTCTGCTTTTCTCCATTCGGGTTTCTTCTTCCATCTTCCTCTTCATCTTTATTCTCATCTTCATCTTCCTTCTTCCTTCGGTGTTCTCGTCCGCATCTTGCCCCAGCGTCTTCCCTTCTTCTTTCTTCTCCGGCCGCTCCGTTTGAATTGGAGGTTCCCGCTGTGCGACGCTTCAGTTCTTCAGTTCCCCATTGGGTCCGCTTACACCCGGTGACCCCGCCCCCCTCTGACGCACATGGATTTCACGGGGACTTTCCCCGTGGTGACAGAGGGGGGCGGAGCCACCGGGTGGTTAGCGGACCAAGTGGAGAACTGAAGCGTCGCACAGCGGGAACCTCCAATTCAAACGGAGCGGCCGGAGAAGAAAGAAGAAGGGAAGACGCCGGGGCAAGATGCGGACGAGAACACCGAAGGAAGATGAAGATAAAGATGAAGAGGAAGATGGAGGAAGAAACCCGAATGGAGAAAAGAAGAAGATGGAAGAAGAAGGAAGAAGATGGAAGAAAAGAGAAGACATTAATAAAGGAATTGTCAAAAACCGGCTCTTGTCATTTCTTACATTTTTGACACTTTCCTTGTGAAATGGTAGGGGTACATTTGTGCAGACCCCCACAACCACCGGGCAAGGGTTGTGGGGAGGAGGCCCTTGTCCCCATCAACATGGGGACATCCTCCCCATGTTGAGGGCATGTGGCCTGGTACGGCTCAGGAGGGAGGGGGGGCCGCTCTCGTCCCCCCCTCTTCCCCTGCGGCCGGCCAGGTTATGTGCTCGGATAAGGGTCTGGTGTGGATTTTTGGGGGAACTCCACGCCATTTTTTAAGAAAATTTGGGGTGGAGTTCCCCTTAAAATCCATGCCAGATCTGAAGGGCCTGGTTTGGATATTTGGGGGGAACCCGCACGTCATTTTAAAAAAAAATTTGCAGCGGGGTTCCCCTTAATATCCATTCCAGACCTGAAGGGCCTGGTTATGGAATTTGGGGGAACCCCCACGCTTTTTTTTTTTGGTTAGCAAAGACTTTCTATGACTTTTCTCTATATTGCCGGGAGCCGACAATTCATTACAGCCGCGGCTGCTTTTAAAGGGTTTTTTTTTCCTTTAGAAATGTCATTTTGCTGGCGCACTGGGAAGTTCAGAGCTGCGCTTGTTCAACTTATGCAAATTGACTTAGGTGACTTGACATTTACTAAGATTTTGCCGGCGCAGTGTCTTGGCGCATTTAAACCATTGAAATTCCCACGCTGAGCTCAAAAAAACCTCCCGCAGCTCGAATCGGAATTGCCGGCGCAGCGGGCTGGTTTTGAAAAAGTTACTTTCCCACTCTATTTTGGGCATATTAGTTATTTGGGCAGGTGTCCCTACACTTCCTCACATCACCCCATGTCACCCCCAATATTTTCTCACTTCCAGCTTCTTTATATTTAGAGTTTAACATGCCCTGCGCCAGGTCCATAGTAGCGCACTGAGCGCCTCCTCCCGGGCGCAGAGAACACTATAGTAAATGGGAAATAGGGCTGCGCTACAGGCGCTAATGTTTTGTAAATACCAAAACAGCCATTGCGCACGCAGATGCGCCAATACTCATGGCGCAAACGTTTGGTAAATCAGCCCCAGTGTGTATATATATATATATATATATATACATATATATATATATATTAGGGCTGTTACTGATTAAAATTTTCGTGTTCGATTAATCGATTTTTTTTAAATCGATAATCGACTAATTTCGATTAATTATAGCGCACATACAGATCCAACTACTTTTAGCTGATCTCCTTGCAGGCCGATTCCCAGTGCAGCTACCAACCACTGGAAAAATGGATAGCAGGATACAAAAAACACACAAAGGCAGCGCTCGATGGGAATAGCATTAAAACTTTTATAGTCTTCAAGTAGGTAGCAAAATAAATATTGCACTGGAGATAAAATCGATGTAGCTACATAAACTGTAAAAATGGTGCGAGTAATACCAAACGGTAGCAAAAGCAGTCATAAAAACATGTAGCTAATGTGAGGGGGTTAGATCGGCAGCGGGTGTGTGTGACCCCCGGGATGGGCTCCCCACACAAAAACAGGCCCAGCAAACGGAGGTTGTGGTTTTCAAAATCAAAAAAAGGTGCGGTTTATTTTCTATTTACAGTGACAAAACACAGCAAAGCCAAAAGAAACATAAACAAAATAAGTCCTGGTCAACTTGACCTCTGACTAAACATACAGGTTTCCTAACTAACAACTGGGATCAGCCTAGTGCTGTCCTAGTCCCTAAGTCCCTGGTTTTAAATGTCCAAGCAAATAGCCACACAGGCTTTGTCTCACCGCACAGGGGTTCACTCTCCCTAGACAGTCCACACAGGTCTGGTTCCAGGCATGAGCAAACACCTAATGAATCTGGGAGTTTTTATAGAGGCCTAAATGAGCTGACAAGCTTCAGCTGGCCTCATCAACTCCCTGTCTGTACGACGCCCCACACTCTCCCTAGAGGTATGAGTCATCCATGAGCCCACTAGCCTTAGCTGGGCTTATACAACTCTCCACCTAGTTGTATAAGTCGGCGTAAAGCCTGAATCTGGGCGAAATATATCTACCCCCCTGGATGCAACCAGGTGACTTTACCTTCCTGCTGTCACATACCCCCCCCCTCTTGTTTTAACCTCGGGGTTGGAACACCAGCAATCAGGCATTCATGTACTCGAGACAAAGCATCCACATTCCCCATTTGAACGCCAGGGCGATGCTTTACTGTGAAGTTGAATTCCTGGAGGGCCAGGAACCACCTATTCACTCTTCTATTTGTTTCCTTGTTTTGAGCCATCCACTTTAACGGAGCGTGATCCGTAACCATGTCAAAGTGCCTACCTAGCAGGTAGTACCGAAGGGAATCTAGAGCCCACTTCACCGCTAAACACTCCTTTTCAACGGTGGCGTAATTTACCTCATGGGACTTCAACTTCCTGCTGAGGTAAATGACTGGGTGCTCTTCCCCGTTCCAGACCTGGGACAATACTGCTCCTAACCCCACATCTGACGCATCACTTTGTACGACAAAGTCTTTAGAGAAGTCGGGTGAGTACAACACTGGCTGGCTACATAAGGCTTGTTTCAAGAATTGGAATGCTGCCTCAGCCTCGGGGGTCCATTTAATCATGACCGACCCTTTCCCCTTCGTTAGGTTGGTTAGGGGCACAGCCTTAGAAGCAAAGTGGGGAATGAATCGCCGATAATACCCAGCGATTCCCAGAAAGGCTCATACCTGCTTCTTGCTGTTGGGACGTGGCCAACTCTGGATGGCCTCGACTTTGTTGAGTTGGGGTTTTATTACTCCCCTCCCAATGGTGTACCCAAGATATTTGGCCTCCTCCTGCCCAATGGTACACTTCTTGGGGTTAGCCGTAAACCCCGCTTCCCGAACAGAGTCCAGGACTGCTTGCACTTTTGGCAGATGTGAGGCCCAATCTGTGCTATGGACAATTACGTCATCCAGGTAAGCCGCAGCATACTTCCGATGGGGCCTCAGCATCTGGTCCATTTTCCGCTGGAATGTGGCCGGCGCATTCTGTAACCCGAACGGCATTCTTTTATATTGGAACGCCCCGTCTGGGGTTACAAATGCGGTTTTCTCTTTGGCCAATTTGGCCAGGGGGATTTGCCAATACCCTTTTGTGAGGTCAAGAGTCGTCATGTATCGGGCTGTTCCCAGCCGGTCGATCAACTCATCTATACGTGGCATGGGGTAGGTGTCAAATTTTGTAACTTTGTTCAACTGACGAAAATCGTTACAAAATCGCCAGCTCCCATCCGGTTTAGGCACCAACACAATGGGACTAGACCAATCACTTTGGGACTCCTCTATCACCCCTAAGTTCAGCATTTTCTGTACTTCCTCCCGTATTGCCTCCCGTCGGGCCTCTGGGATCCGATAGGGTTTTAACTTCACCCTTTCACCGGGCGGGGTAATGATGTCATGCTCTACCCCAAATGTTTGTCCCGGCAGCTCAGAGAATACCTCCTTGTTGCGAAGCACAAACTCCTTAACCTCCTGTTGTTGGGGTTGTGACAAGGTGGCTGCTATTCCAACCTCAGGAATCACGCAACCAGTTTGAGCTGGTGACCAAGTGTCTGCGACTAGGGACTCTCTATCCCTCCAGGCTTTCAACAGATTAACGTGATAGATCTGTTCGGGCTTTCGCCTTCCTGGTTGTCTGACCTTGTAATTCACTTCGCTCACTTTTTCCATTATCTCGTAGGGGCCTTGCCATTTGGCAAGGAATTTACTTTCAACCGTAGGGACAAGTACCAGTATCCTATCCCCCGGGGAAAAGGTACGGGTCTTGGCTCCACGGTTGTACACTCTCTGCTGTGCTAACTGCGCTTGGGCCAAATGTTCCTTCACGATGGGCATTACCTGTGCAATTCGGTCTTGCATCAGGGCGACATGCTCAATCACACTCCTGTGGGGAGAACTCTCACTTTCCCAAGTTTCCTTGGCAATATCCAACAGCCCTCTTGGGTGTCTCCCATACAGTAACTCAAAGGGGGAGAATCCCGTAGAGGATTGGGGCACCTCCCTAATAGCAAACATCAGATAAGGAAGTAGACAGTCCCAATCCTTTCCATCTCTATCCACCACTTTCTTCAACATTTGTTTTAGGGTTTTGTTGAATCTTTCAACCAGCCCATCGGTTTGGGGGTGATACACAGATGTACGTAATTGCGTCACTTTGAACAATTTACACAGCTCTTTCATAACCCGGGACATAAAGGGTGTACCTTGGTCCGTAAGCAGTTCTTTACAAATACCCACCCGGCTAAACACAAGAGATAGCTCTTTGGCTATGGTTTTGGCCGAGGTATTTCGGAGAGGGATCGCTTCTGGATAACGGGTGGCATAGTCCATTATAACTAATATGTACTGGTGCCCCCTAGCGGACTTGATTATAGGACCTACCAAATCCATGGCGATCCTCTCAAACGGGACCTCAATGATGGGTAGAGGGACCAGTGGGCTACGGAAATGTGGCATCGGGGCCGACCTCTGACACACAGGGCAGGAGGAACAATAATTTTCTATGTCCTTCATCACCCCCGGCCAATAGAATCTCTGTAATACCCTCTCTCGGGTTTTCTCTGTCCCCAGATGACCTCCAAGAATGTGCCCATGGGCCAACTCCAACACCAACTTCCTGTAAGGTTTGGGCACCACAAGCTGCTCAACGGTTTCTTCTGCCCTTTTTGCCACCCGATACAGTAGGTCCTTCTCTACGCTGAAGTATGGGTAAGTGCAGGTATTATCTGGGTTCACTAACTCGCCATCTATTTTCACTACGTTTTCCCGTGCCTTTATTAGGGCGGGGTCTTTCAACTGTTCTGTGGCAAAGTTTTCCCTGTGAACCTCAAGATCAGAAAACTCCACAGACGGTAGGTTTTCGTCTGAGGAGGTGGGCTCCTCTCCAGTTTCTTGAGTCTCCCCTGCCAATACTGATAAGGGAAATTCCGGAGAGTCCTCACCACTCTCAGGGGAGTTCTGGCTATCACATTCCTGGTACATAGGGGCACCAGTGGGGGGCTCAAGATCATCACACAGTTCCCAGAACTTCGGAAAATCCCTTCCCACAATGGCGTCATACGGTAACTGAGATACTAAGCCCACTGGATGAGAGAGGGTACCTTTGGGGGTCTCGAAACACACTGTAGTCACTGGATACTCTCGGGTGTCCCCATGCACACAAATAACAGCTACCTTGCTATTCCCAGAGACCTCTGTTTTAACTAACTCAGCCTTTATCAGGGTCACAAGGCTACCTGAATCCAGCAATACCACAACATTTCTACCATTAACACACATTTTGCATAAATGTTTCTCAGTTCCTCGAATGGCAGTGCATGCGACTGTCGCACACAGCGACTGACGTCTGCCCGTCAGAAAGTCACACTGCATGGGTTCCTCCACAACCGGGCAATTGGCTGCAATATGTCCCGCTTGCCGGCAGCGGTAGCAAACGATCCTTCTTGCCGCCTCTTGAGCCGCTGATTTCCCAGGCTGTTCTCGCCAAACTTGGGGTAGAGCTCCCACCCTCTCACTCTCTCCACCCTCACCCCTTGGAATCCTCTTATCCGCCCCTGGGGATGGTCTGGTCTTAGGGTGGAAAGTCCGAGTGTCTCTGGAAGAGGCCGTCAGGTTCTCTGTAGCCAAGTATTTCTCCACACGATCCACAAGACCATCGGCCGTCTCTGGGTCTCCATGGCTTACCCACTTTTGGATGGCAGTAGGAAGAGCTCTCAAAAACCGATCCATTACAACACGTTCCACAATCTTTGGTGCGGACAAAGTCTCTGGCTGTAGCCACTTTCTGCTCAGGTGAATGAGATCATACATTTGAGACCTGGGGGGTTTTCCAAGCTGGAAAGTCCAGTTATGCACACGCTGAGCCCGGACAGCCTGGGTGACACCCAGCCTTGCCAATATTTCAGCTTTTAGCACCACATAGTCTTTTGCTTGGTTAGGCTCTAGGTCATAGTAAGCTTTCTGCGATTCACCAGTTAACAGAGGAGCCACCAGTCCAGCCCACTGCTCCTCAGGCCACTTTTCTCTTTCAGCGGTCCTTTCAAATGTGGTCAAAAATACCTCTGGATCATCCTCTCCAGTCATTTTTGTCAATAAACGACTCACCCCAAAGGACGCGGTATTAGTGGGACGGCTTTCCTCACTGGTCTGCGGACGTTGCTGCATTACTGCTTCCATTTGTTGTAGTCTCTGCTCTTGCTTCTGTAACAGGTCTATGAAGCGGGCCTCAGATTGCTGCTGGGCTTGTTGCTGAGCTTCCAGACTCTGTTGGTGAGCTTGCTGCTGGGCTGCAAGGCTCTGTTGATGAGCTTGCTGCTGGGCTGCGAAGTTCTGTTGTTGAGCTGCAAGGCTCTGTTGATGAGCTGCAAGGCTCTTTTGCAAACCTGCATTTGTCTGCTGTTGATTGGCATTTGCTAGAGCCAGCTGCTTCAGTATCTCCTCCATGCTGGCTTAAAAAAAAACTGCCACTGGTTCTCCACCAACTGTGAGGGGGTTAGCTCGGCAGCGGGTGTGTGTGACCCCCGGGATGGGCTCCCCACACAAAAACAGGCCCAGCAAACGGAGGTTGTGGTTTTCAAAATCAAAAAAAGGTGCGGTTTATTTTCTATTTACAGTGACAAAACACAGCAAAGCCAAAAGAAACATAAACAAAATAAGTCCTGGTCAACTTGACCTCTGACTAAACATACAGGTTTCCTAACTAACAACTGGGATCAGCCTAGTGCTGTCCTAGTCCCTAAGTCCCTGGTTTTAAATGTCCAAGCAAATAGCCACACAGGCTTTGTCTCACCGCACAGGGGTTCACTCTCCCTAGACAGTCCACACAGGTCTGGTTCCAGGCATGAGCAAACACCTAATGAATCTGGGAGTTTTTATAGAGGCCTAAATGAGCTGACAAGCTTCAGCTGGCCTCATCAACTCCCTGTCTGTACGACGCCCCACACTCTCCCTAGAGGTATGAGTCATCCATGAGCCCACTAGCCTTAGCTGGGCTTATACAACTCTCCACCTAGTTGTATAAGTCGGCGTAAAGCCTGAATCTGGGCGAAATATATCTACCCCCCTGGATGCAACCAGGTGACTTTACCTTCCTGCTGTCACACTAAGTATGATACTGGTATAAAAATGTGTACAACTAAACCACTGCTAAATCCAGATGAGGAGGGGTTAACATCAGTCCGTCGGCATGTAGATGTCCCGTGAAGGGAAGCATCACAACTCCCAGTGGATGGCTGTAGAATCCCAGGTTGACAGAGGGAAGTGATAAAGGGAGGTGTAACAGCCCTTGCGTGTGGCAGATAATAAGGTCCCGCCAGCATGCAGATATGAAGGCACAGCAAAGGTGTCTATGGCATCACCGGATCCTCGACGGAACTCCCTGAAGACCCGGAATTTTGATTGATCAAAAGAATTTTGATCGATCGAAAAACTTAATCGATTAATCGAGGAATTAATAGTTAATTTCCACAGCCCTAATATATATATATATATATATATATATATATATATATATATATATACACACATACACATACAACACCTGGGATGCATATATATCCTCTACACACTGTAACTGCAGCTAACTGACTCGCCTGCCTGCTCTATCTAACTCAAATGAAATGACACTATCTCTCTCTTTCTTTCACCGCCGCAACACATTACGCACCACACCACGCAGGCGGCCTTATATAGTGTGGGGCATGTACTAAACCCCCTGAGACATAATTGGCCAATTATGGCTCTCCATTCTTACCGCGCTGTGATTGGCCAAAGCATGCGGGTCATAGTTCATGCTTGGCCAATCATCAGCCAGCAATGCACTGTGATGCCGCAGTAAATAATGGGCCATGATGCGCTACTCGAATTTGGCGCGAACGGCCCATAATGTCCGAAATTTGACGAACGGCCGAACAGCCGATGTTCGAGTCAAACATGAGTTTGACTCGAACTCGAAGCTCATCCCTAGAGAGGAGTGAGCTGAATTTGTTGCAAAATAAGTGCTTTTGTTTTGACACTTTATTTACTTATGACAGTGGATGCACTATTTTGGATCCACTTTGTCTTCCCAGTATTAGACTTTTGGATAAGTGCAAAACCATTGAAATATCTTTTCTTTTACTTCTTTCTCCTTTTGCTTTTTATTTTCTGCACACCACTCCTGTGGGCCTTTCCACCTGCCACTGTGATACTACAGTCATCTCCAATTGAGATGCTTTTCGTACCATTCAAACCACCCACCTCCTTCTACCTACCCGCCGGTATGCAAGCTGTGTCCCCATGCTAGGTAGGTATTACTAATATGTGGTCCAATATTACCTCTCATTTTTTCAGTCCGTTTCTTGGTGTGCCTCTTCTCTCTAGGTTTTCTTTTCCTTGGACCTCAGCACATACATAGGTGCTGTGTCTGATTCCAGGACACAGTAATCTGTGCACCACTGGGGATATTATCCCGTCAGCATGTCCTTTCAACCATCTCTACATTCCTAGTTGATCGACCTTTTGATGCACATGTGGGCCGGGGCGTATGGGTGCTCAGCTCTCGATTTTACATTTATGGATACTGACATGTCATGGTCAAAGAACACTATGTAAGTGAACATCATTTTTGGCCAGTTCTGTTTGGAAATGGTTATATTTATATGACTTGTTAACTTTTGTGTATTTTTGTAACCCTCTAGATTAATTGTTCCGATAAAACCCTGATGAAGTAAAAAGTTTTTCGAAACGCGTCGGTTCAGGACATTAATATATTTTTCAATTACATTTTTATTGTATCCTATTTTGTATGTGTTCTATTTATTACTTGTTAATAAAATTAACTTTGTTATACTTTCATACATCCTCTCTACTCTGTTGGTAGTGCCTTCAAAGTCCCGCCCCCAGGGGTTCCCCCATTTCTTGATTCTATATCCATTGGGATGTGACACACCTGCATTAGTTTTCTCTATCAGATCCCTTCTCTCTACAACCTGGTAGGAAGGCACAAGCAGGCGTCTGCGGTCAGAATGGAGTCTGTACCTATCATTATCATGTCGCAAAGCCTCCTGGATTTGTGCCCAAGTGGAACGAAGACCACAGAGATGCTCCTCTAATGCAGGAATACTCTGCAGAACAAAATGGAGTCAGGCAACATGGAAGGTTGGAAACCATAGTTTGCCATAAACTGTGAAAATCGGGAAGCAGAATTTAAGGAACTATTGTGAGCAAACTCCGCCCACGGTAAGAGGTCTGACCAGTTGTTATGATGGTCAGAAATATAGCAACGTAGGAATTGCTCCAAGGACTGATTGGCTCGTTCTGCGGCCCCATTAGACTGCGGTGATACGCAGAGGAGAAAGCAAGCTGAATTCCTGTGCACAAAAGGCTCGCCAGAACCGGGACACAAACGGACTACCCTTGTCTGAGACAATCACCTTGGGTAGCCCATGTAAGCGAAAGATCTCCCGATCAAAAATGAAAGCCAGTTCCTTAGGAGTGGGCAACTTCTTAAGTGGAATACAATGAGACATTTTCGAGAACTGGTCAACCACCATAAGGATAACTGTGTTGCCCTGGTATTTGGGTAACTCCACAATGAAATCCATAGACAGGTGGGTCCAGGGTCTCTCTCCATTGGGTATGGGTTGTAGGAGGCCCACTGGAAGGTGTTGTGGAATCTTACTCTGAGCACACACGGAACAGGCAGCTACGAAGGCGGTTACATCAGCATGTAGACTAGGCCACCAATCTCGTAATTGCAGTCCTCAGGTGACAATTTCTTGGTAAAGTAGCCACAAGGATGCAATAGCGCTCTCAGGAGGTAGCACGTTGAAACAGAAGGGCACCAACTCCAGTCTCAGAAGCATCAACCTCAAGGATAAAAGGTAACGTAGGATCAGGATGTGCCAACACAGGAGCAGATACAAGAAGTTACGAATAAACTTCTGATAAAAGCCAAGAAAACTCTGCAGAGGACGTAAACCCACGGGTCGGGGCTGCTGTAGGACTGCTGAAAGTTTCTCTGGGTCCATCGAAAAACCAGCAGTGGAAATGACATAACCCAGGAATTTAACCTGTTCGCGATGGAATTCGCACTTCTCCAATTTACAATAGAGATTGTTCTCTCTTATGCGGCGTACACACGATCGTTTTCCATGCCATTTTTTAAACCAACGTTTTTCTCGTTGTTTTTTTTCATGTTTCCTCTCAAGCCTGTCTTGCGTACACACGATCATTTTAAAAAACGTTCAAGCAAAGCACAGTGACGTACAACACGTACGACGGCACTATAAAGGGGAAGTTCCGTTCGGATGGTGCCACCCTTCATGTTAGTAAAGTTTGTTGAGCGACGATTCGCGCTTTTCAGCCTCCTGCTTTTCAGTCCATTACAGCGTGACGAATGTGCTATCTCCATTACAAATGCTAGTTTTACCAGAACGTGCGCTCCCGTCTCATACTTGATTCTGAGCATGCGCGTTTTTTTTCACCTCGTCAAAGCATACACACCATCGTTTTTCACGTCGTTAAAAAAAACGACATGAAAAACGACGTGAAAAAATAGAGCATGTTCGAAATTTTTAATGCCCGTTTTTCACGTCGTTAAAAATGCTCTGGAGCATACACACGATCGGTTTTAATGCCCATTTTTAAAAATGGCATTTTTAACCGCATGAAAAACGATCGTGTGTATGGGGCATTAGTTTTTGAACCACACGTGTGGTGGCTCTCCAGGGACTTGGAAACAATGGAGGATATCGTTGAGATAAACCACCACACATAACTGCAATAAGTCTCAGAGGACATCGGTAATAAATTCCTGGAAAACTGCCGGAGCGTTACAAAGGCCAAAAGGCATTACGAGGTACTCATAATGACCTGTTCTGGTATTAAACGCAGTTTTCCACTCTTCGCCCTCCTTAATCCTCAGTTCCTCACAAGATTGTATGCCCCTCTCAAATCGAGCTTCATGAAAACCGTTGCTCCCTTGAAGCAGTCAAATAACTCCGTAATCAACGAAATTGGATAGGCATTCCTAATCGTGAAACTATTGAGACCCCTTTAATCAATACAAGGTCTCAGTTCACCACCCTTCTTCTTCACAAAGAAAAAACCAGCACCAGCAGGAGACGAGGAAAGTGCGTCTGCAACATACTCCTCCATGGCCTTATCCTCCAAGACTGACAAAGGGAAAACCAGGCCACGAGGGGGTATGGCACCAGGTTGAAGGTCAATTGCGCAATCATACGATCGGTGTGGAGGCAAACTACCGGCTTAACCTTTGTCAAAGACATCGCTAAAATCGCGGTACTCCTCCGGCAGGGAGGAGAGTGAAGAAGTTCACAGGACCTTGGCTACCTTCTGGAAGCATGTCTTACTGCATTGTGGTGACCAGGAGAGAACCTCAGCACGGAGCCAATCAAAAGAGGGGTTGTGCCTTAGTAACCAAGGATAACCAATAACCAGCAGAAACTTAGGTGAGAAAATAACTTGGAATTGGATTATCTCATGGTGAAGAGCCCCTACTGCCATGGACAATGGAACAGTTTCATGAGTCACATGGGCAGGCTGTAGAGGTCTCCCGTCAGGAGCCTCAATGGCAAGTGGAGTGTCACACAGCTGCGGCGGAATCGAGTGCTTCGATACAAAGGCAGCATCAATGAACAGGCCTGCAGCCCCAGATTCGATTAGAGCCTGTATCTCGACGAACGACTCAGCCCAAGAAAGGGTAACCGAAACCAGGGGCTTATCCTTCTGGATAACTGGGGACGAAACAATGCCACCTAAGGTCTGTCTGTGACAGGACCTCAAGGTTTGGGCGTTCCCTGGACGGGTAGAACAAGACTTCAAAAAGTGACCTGCCTGGCCATAATAAAGGCACAATCTCTTCCTCCTCCTAGGGGCTCTCTCATCCACAGAGAGACGCGTGAAGCCCAAGTGCATGGGTTCACCTTCACTGATCGACTCGGTACCAGGAGGCATGGGAGGTGAAGGAGACAAGGGTATGACTGCAAAGCTCGGAGACAAATGTACGGAAGGCTTCCGCAAGCGCTCCTTAAAAGAGAGTCTTTCTCTGAGTCTGGAATCAATGAGGATGGCAAACGTGATCAACTTCTCCAGCTCAGTGGGTATATCTCGGGCTGCTATCTCATCCTTGATGGTATCCGAGAGACCATGAGAAAAAGCAGCCACGAGGGACTCGTTGTTCCAAGCAACCTCTGCTGCCAGAGTACGAAATTCAATGGCGTAATCGACAGTTCTCGTACTCTGTTTGATGAACATGAGGCACTTGGCAGCAGAAGCGGAGCATGCGGGAATGTCAAATACCCTTTAAAAAGAAGCCACAAACTCTGGGTAACTCAAGACAACAGGTTTTTGCGTCTCCCATAGGAGGGTTTGCCCAGGCCAAGGCTCTCTCAGAAAGCATTGATATCACAAAACCTACTTTGCTTCTGTCCGTGGGAAACGCCTGGGGCAGCATCTCAAAGTATATCTTAATCTGGTTGAGAAACCCTCTGCATGGGACTGGATCACCTCCAAATCCCTGGAACCAGACATACCTCTTATAGAGGTAATACTCGAGGCAGGTTCCTGCACAGAGACTGGAGCGGCCTGCAACACAGTGTCAGAATGTTTATACTGAAATATTAAAATAATATTATATTAATGGAATCATGCAAATCTATGTTTAGGGAGATTTTGACAAATCCTTTATTTTTTTTAATCAAAACTTTTTTTATTGACAAGAATAATGAATAACTGAGTCACAATAAGGGAATAAACATAAATCCCCACAGTTGAATTATACACAGATCACACATGCACGTACATATGATGCAGTTACCTAGTGTTAGGCCTATATAATCTCGTCTTTCATAAACAAAACTAAAGGGAGAGAGAAAAAAAAAAAGGGGGGAAACCAAAAAGGGAGATAAAATAAAGTAAAATAGAACAGTATGAAGAATAGGCTCCTTCCTCCAGGCCTGTCAATAGGCCCTTATACCATATAAGTTACCTCAGCACAGCGTATGCATTATAGGAGGGGCCCCAAGCTCAGGAGGAGGTCCTACCAACAACATTAGAGTCTATAACCGCAGCAGTCTATCCATTATGAGCTGAGGGTGAGCAAGGTTGGGGGTGTCCAACCAGTTTTGCCATATAAGGTCAAATTTTCTTGGAGCCTTTTGGTGTCAGTATGACAACTGTTCCCTAAGGAGAAGAGAATTAACATTCGCGATCCACTGGGCCTTTGTAGGCACGTTAGTCGCAAGCCAATAACGCGCTATGAGTTTCCTTGCCAGGTATAGTAATCTAGTTACCATTATATATACGCCTTTTGGATACATTTCAGCATCATCAGATCCCAAGATGCACACCAGTGGTGTACATGGTATGGGTGTTTGTGCTACAGCGGATACTGTCTGTGTGACCTCTGTCCAATATCTAGTGAGCTTCGGGCAGCGCCATATCATGTGTATAAAGTCTCCCCTATGAATGGTACATTTAGGGCATGGGGGGGGGAATCTCTTCTGCCCCATTCATATAGTTGTATGGGTGTACGATATGACCTATGAAGTATGAACAATTGTGAGAGTTTATGGGATGCCGAGACTGACACCACCGGAACCGATTCCAAGGCCATGTCCCACTGATCACCATCTATGTCACCCACATCCGTGGACCAGTGCATTCTACATTTAACTAGAGAAGGATTTTGAATCGTGGCTACCAAAGTAGAATAGGCCCGGGATATCAAACCCTTGGGGTTGTCAGCTTGCAGAACCTCCTGTATCAGGAAAGATTTAGTAATATTGAGCTTGATAGTCCGTGTCTGGGTTTGCATCGCATGCCTGAGTTGTAGGTATTGGTAAAATTGTTTCCGTGTTAGAGAGAATTCCCTGCATACATTTTCAAATGATTTGAGTACAGTGCTATCATATAATTGTGTAAAGTACCATATCCCCAGTCTTGACCAAGGGGAAAATCCCTGTAGTTTGGTTAGTTCGGGGGTAGTTGGGATTAAACTCCATTGGACTGTCTACGGTTAGTGCACTTTTAACTGCCTTCCAAACGTTCAGGAGTAATAGTTTTGGGAGATTTTAAATTTTTTCACAAATACAACCAAGTAATTCAAGTTCGTTTATCCGTGCTATTTTGAAGACAAGTGACGACAACAAAGATATGCTAAAATATATATTTAGCAACTAAAAATTTGGTGTAAAATAATATCAGGTATATTTGGTGATCATACAAATATTGATATACTTTTAAATATCAAAGATATATGATGATACAGATGAATCACACTTCTACACAAGCTCTTATTACAAAATACCATATTTCAATACTTGAATGATAACTTGGTAAATTTGGACTTGGTAACTTAGCGAATCGCTTTCCATAGCTACACAGACTTATGAAAACAACTGGTGTTGATTTTAGCTCTGGTGATTCCTTCTCAAAATAAACAGACCTTCTAGCTTACACTTTAAAAATGCACGGACAAAATGTTATACTGTGCACATAGCTTGATAATTTAATCAAGACTTATTTTTAAATTTAGAATGAATCTATTTTAAACACATATCAGGACAAAACCATTGTACAGACTTTGGTCTTAGCTTTGTAGAGATACACATTTTTGTCCATGTCTCTCAATATTTGGAATCTAATCATATTATGCTGCAGGTAGAAATAACACAACTCCAAATTGCTAAGCCACAATATTAAATGGTTCTGTTTTGTATATGTCAAAATAATTCAACTAACAAAAGGGTAAAATAGAAAATTAATACTTTACCGGTGGTCTAAGAAACATTGGTTTTGAGAAGTATCAGGTGAGGTGTCCCACAAGGACTCCTTCCAACCTTCCTACATCTTTGCATCTCAAGATCTCAACACCATCTCCAAAATTCTATCCGTCTCCTCCAAGCTTTTATTTAGATTTTAGAATCCCCTCTCTGCTTTGTGTAACCACTTTTATGCCTTCCTAGAATATGGGTGTGGAAATGGCTTTCACGTCATTGATGATGTAAAACAGGCATGTCCAAAGTCCGGCCCGCGGGCCTATTGCGGCCTACGTTCCGGTTTCAATCGGCCGCCTGGTAATTTTTCCACGTATATCTTCCGTGGCCCCCAACGATCTCCCAGCGCCGGGGCCACAAAAGATGTACATGCTGGCTGCCTCGGAGGGGGGCAGGACGAGTGCCGTACATACAGGAGGAATATTTCCTGTTTGCACGGCAGTCTTTGTAAAAGCAAGTCCCGTCTCCTGCGCTGCCATTGGACGACTGTTCTGTCCATCATAGGAGGCGGGATTTTCTATTAAAGAGGCTGCCAAAAAAAATATTTGTTTCTCCTGTATGTCTGTTGGGGCTCGTCCCGCCCCCTCCCTGTCTCCTCCAAGGCTGCAGATGGGCATGAATCAGGCTGCACTGATGGCAATGGTGAGTCTGCATTCGTTCAATGTGGGTGCTGCATTCGTGTCAATGGGGGTGCTGCATTCGTGTCAATGGGGGTGCTGCATTCATGTCAATGGGGGTGCTGCATTCTGGACAATGTGGGTGCTGCATTCTGGACAATGGGGGTGCTGCATTCTGGACAATGGGGGCGCTGCATTCTGGACAATGGGGGCGCTGCATTCTGGACAATGGGGGCGCCGCAACTTGTGGCAGGTGATGTGGCACGTGACAATCCGAAACTTGTGGCAGGTGACGTGGCAAGTGGACAATCCGCAACGTGTGGCAAGTGACTATCCGTAACTTGTGTCAGGCGACACACTCGGGACTCCCACTGATTCTGCATTATGGTGAGTTGAACAACATTTCATTTTATAGAACAATGTAAAAATGGAAATAATGCGCTTCAGTCAACCTGACACCATAACAACCATGGTGCCGTGATGATTGCCAGCCATTTCCCCAATAAATTGCCTGCAAAAAATCGTATTTTCTGGCAGTGCCCCTCCCGAGATTAGACTCTGGATCCGCCCCTGAGCCCATCGCTCCAGTGAGTTTGGGAGGGAAGCAGAAAAACGGTGAGAGCCTGAGCTGGCCGCCCCCCTTCACAGCCAAGCTCTCCAGCGAACGTGGGTGCGTAGCAGAGAGCCCGTGAGAGCCTGACCTGGCTGCTCCCGCCCCCTTCTCAGTCCAGCGTTCCAGTGACTGAATGTGGGGAGCAGGTGAGAGCCTGAGCTGGCTGCCCCCGCTCCCTTCACAGCCCAGCATTCCAGTGACCGAGGGTGAGGAGCCGGTGAGAGCCTGAGCTGGCTGCTCCTGCTCCCTTCACAGCCCAGCATTCCAGTGACCTAGGGTGGGGAGACGGTGAGAGCCTGAGCTGGCTGCCCCTGCTCCCTTCACAGCCCAGCATTCCAGTGACCGAGGGTGGGGAGACGGTGAGAGCCTGAGCTGGCTGCTCCGGCTCCCTTCCCAGCCCAGCATTCCAGTGACCGAGGGTGGGGAGCAGGTGAGAGCCTGAGCTGGCTGCCCCCGCTCCCTTCACAGCCCAGCATTCCAGTGACCGAGGGTGGGGAGCCGGTGAGAGCCTGAGCTGGCTGCTCCCGCTCCCTTCACAGCCCAGCATTCCAGTGACCGAGGGTGGGGAGCAGGTGAGAGCCTGAGCTGGCTGCCCCCGCTCCCTTCACAGCCCAGCATTCCAGTGACCGAGGGTGGGGAGACGGTGAGAGCCTGAGCTGGCTGCTCCGGCTCCCTTCACAGCCCAGCATTCCAGTGACCGAGGGTGAGGAGCAGGTGAGAGCCTGAGCTGGCTGCTCCCGCTCACTTCACAGACCAGCATTCCAGTGACCGAGGGTGGGGAGCAGGTGAGAGCCTGAGCTGGCTGCTCCCGCTCCCTTCACAGCTCAGCATTCCAGTGACCGAGGGTGGGGAGAGGGTGAGAGCCTGAGCTGGCTGCCCCCGCTCCCTTCACAGCCCAGCATTCCAGTGACCGAGGGTGGGGAAACAGTGAGAGCCTGAGCTGGCTGCTCCCGCTCACTTCACAGCCCAGCATTCTAGTGACGGAGGGTGGGGAGCAGGTGAGAGCCTGAGCTGGCTGCTCCCGCTCCCTTCACAGCCCAGCATTCCAGTGACCGAGGGTGGGGAGACAGTGAGAGCCTGAGCTGGCTGCCCCCGCTCCCTTCACAGCCCAGCATTCCAGTGACCGAGGGTGGGGAGCAGGTGAGAGCCTGAGCTGGCTGCTCCGGCTCCCTTCCCAGCCCAGCATTCCAGTGACCGAGGGTGGGGAGAGGGTGAGAGCCTGAGCTGGCTGCTCCCGCTCACTTCACAGCCCAGCATTCTAGTGACGGAGGGTGGGGAGCAGGTGAGAGCCTGAGCTGGCTGCTCCGGCTCCCTTCCCAGCCCAGCATTCCAGTGACCGAGGGTGGGGAGCAGGTGAGAGCCTGAGCTGGCTGCTCCGGCTCCCTTCCCAGCCCAGCATTCCAGTGACCGAGGGTGGGGAGAGGGTGAGAGCCTGAGCTGGCTGCTCCCGCTCACTTCACAGCCCAGCATTCTAGTGACGGAGGGTGGGGAGCAGGTGAGAGCCTGAGCTGGCTGCTCCCGCTCACTTCACAGCCCAGCATTCTAGTGACCAAGGGTGGGGAGCCGAGCAGAGAGACGGTGACTCACAGTCCGCAGGAAGCTGTGAGAGGCGAGCGATTGGTGGTATTTGATCGCTCAGTTCTCAGCGTTAGAGGCGGCAAGGATGCTGCATCCACCTAGGTAAGTATGATTCAAGAAGAAGAAAAAAAAATCCCATACATCTCTTTTAAACCAGGTATGGACAGGATAAGGGTGGTATAGTCTGGAACCGATTTAGAATAACTTGAAAGGCATGATTACAAATGTGGGGAGCAGTAGCCATGTTTCTTAGCAGGTTAGTGACTTGAGTGTCCCTCTCTTCTCCTCACCTGACCCCTGAAAGGCGCGCTCCCTATACCCCCCACTATTCTCTCAGCGTAATCGGGGCGCGCGCACACAGCTCCGGGGAGGGAGGAGCTAGAAGGCGGTAGGCGGGGAACGGCGCGCCACGGGACAAGGGGGGGAAAAGTGCAACTGGTGAGCGGAATACCGAGGGCCAGTGTCACGTGACTAGCCGAAGTGCGTACAGCATAGAAAACGTGCTAGCTATGAGTTGTAAGGCGAAGTAAAGGAGAGGAGCAAAGTGCGTCAATAAAAGAAGTGTATCGTGTATACTGAAGGGGGAGGAAGGCTTTTCCCCACACGTTAGGATCGCGTGCTAACAGCCGCCAGTCTCTTCCTTGCCCCACGCAGCTCCGCGAGGTCTCGGTGACGTCACAGCTCTCGCGAGACCGTGGCGGAGTAGCAGTGCAGTGTCTGAGGAGAGGAGGAGGCCGGGGAGACATGATGATGATGGAGCCGCCGTTACCGCCAGCCCAGGAGCCACAGCAGCCGGTCGGAAACCCAGAAGACGAGGAAGGGAAAGGCCCAAGTCAGGTCAGCGGCACCAACCACGCGGCGGCCACCGAGGCGCCGGCTGAGCTCAGCAAGTCGGCCAGAGGCCTGGTCAGGATGTGCGACCTGCTGCTGAAGAAGAAGCAACAGCGTCAGCGGAGGCAACAGGGAGCAGCCGGGGCCCTACCGGCCTCACCCACCGGGGCTGGACCCCCAGGCAGGAGCCGCAGACAGAAGCGGAGCCGGAGCAGCCGCACGGCCAGCAGCAGCGACACGGATAAGAGCAGCGATAGCGGCAGCAGCAGTCAGGACGACGACGAGGAGGAGGAGGAAGAGGTGTCCGAGGTGGGGAACAAGCCAGGGGCGCTGGGGAAGGGAGGGGGAGGCCCGCACGGTCATGGGTAGAGGCGCGCCTGTGTGTCTATATGAAGGTCGTGTGAGGAGGCTCTGCTTTTACCACATACACCACTCAGCCCGGGCACTTCACTGCTAGGGCGCCGCAAGGCCTTGTGGGAGATCGGGCGTCCTGGGCCCCGGTGTACGTGCGTACCTGTTACGTGAGAGCACACAGGAAGAGGCCCTGTTGCCGTGCCAGCCTCCTCACCCCCTCTCTTTTTCTAAAGCTAGCATTCCTAGAATGAGGTCAGGCAGACAGGAAAACCCCAGGGGCTCCATTTTATCAGTCTTTTCACCCAACATGTACGCTTGTCTTACAATCTGATCACACAAACAACTTTAAGGTGACCGATGGATGCACCACAGTCCCCCCTACACCTTACAGTCCCCCCCTAGAGCTATAATGCACCTTACAGTCCCCCCCTAGAGCTATAATGCACCTTACAGTCCCCCCCTAGAGCTATAATGCACCTTACAGTCCCCCCCTAGAGCTATAATGCACCTTACAGTCCCCCCCCCCCCAGAGCTATAATGCACCTTACAGTCCCCCCCCCCAGAGCTATAATGCACCTTACAGTCCCCCCCTAGAGCTATAATGCACCTTACAGTCCCCCCCTAGAGCTATAATGCACCTTACAGTCCCCCCCCCCCCCAGAGCTATAATGCACCTTACAGTCCCCCCCCCAGAGCTATAATGCACCTTACAGTCCCCCCCCCCCAGAGCTATAATGCACCTTACAGTCCCCCCCCCAGAGCTATAATGCACCTTACAGTCCCCCCCCCAGAGCTATAATGCACCTTACAGTCCCCCCCCCAGAGCTATAATGCACCTTACAGTCCCCCCCCCAGAGCTATAATGCACCTTACAGTCCCCCCCTAGAGCTATAATGCACCTTACAGTCCCCCCCTAGAGCTATAATGCACCTTACAGTCCCCCCTAGAGCTATAATGCACCTTACAGTCCCCCCCCTAGAGCTATAATGCACCTTACAGTCCCCCCCCTAGAGCTATAATGCACCTTACAGTCCCCCCCTAGAGCTATAATGCACCTTACAGTCCCCCCCCCCCTAGAGCTATAATGCACCTTACAGTCCCCCCCCTAGAGCTATAATGCACCTTACAGTCACCCCCCCCAAGAGCTATAATGCACCTTACAGTCACCCCCCCCAAGAGCTATAATGCACCTTACAGTCGCCCCCCCCCAAGAGCTATAATGCACCTTACAGTCGCCCCCCTAGAGCTATAATACACCTTACAGTCGCCCCCCTAGAGCTATAATGCACCTTACAGTCGCCCCCCTAGAGCTATAATGCACCTTACAGTCGCCCCCCTAGAGCTATAATGCACCTTACAGTCGCCCCCCCTAGAGCTATAATGCACCTTACAGTCGCCCCCCCTAGAGCTATAATGCACCTTACAGTCGCCCCCCCTAGAGCTATAATGCACCTTACAGTCGCCCCCCCTAGAGCTATAATGCACCTTACAGTCGCCCCCCCTAGAGCTATAATGCACCTTACAGTCGCCCCCCCTAGAGCTATAATGCACCTTACAGTCGCCCCCCCTAGAGCTATAATGCACCTTACAGTCGCCCCCCCTAGAGCTATAATGCACCTTACAGTCGCCCCCCCTAGAGCTATAATGCACCTTACAGTCGCCCCCCCCCTAGAGCTATAATGCACCTTACAGTCGCCCCCCCCCTAGAGCTATAATGCACCTTACAGTCGCCCCCCCCCTAGAGCTATAATGCACCTTACAGTCGCCCCCCCTAGAGCTATAATGCACCTTACAGTCGCCCCCCCTAGAGCTATAATGCACCTTACAGTCGCCTCTAGATTTACAATAATGTACCACAAGGGCCTGCCTGATTTTATACAAATTGGAAGTATTGTATAGGTTTGTCCTTGTATAGTTTCGGTCAGCCCTGGTTTACACTTATGCAATGTGGGAAACGCAGCAAATCCTGTGTTTCCCGAATTGCAATCGCCCAGTGTCCATGAGTTCTGTTACGGGTATCAATGTTCGATTACCAACACCACAAAACTGATTGCGAAACCGTGCCATTGCCATAATCACATTGCATGGGTGTGAACACCTATGCGATTCATTTGTGAAAAAAAAAAAGGGTCCTGCACCTTTTTGGTGCAGATGTGATGCGATTTGAACCATACAAAATGTTGCACATCACAGTGCGATTCTTGTGCAAATCACATGCGGTATCTGCAGCACACCAGTGTGAACCTAGGCTCAATCTAATGCAGGCCATACACTATACATAGGGTACAATCTCCTTAATGCCGAGTTCTGCGCTCTGTGAATGGGCCAACTGAAGGGGGGGAGTGGGGAGAGACAGGGGCCAGACTTCTGGCTCACTTTGCCATGGCAAACTCAGTCGGAAGTTGGAGCAGGTACCAGTCAAAACCAGGTACCCCCCCCCCCAAAAAAAATTTTTTCCCAAATGTGGCAGCGGAGGGAGGGGGGATAGAGGAGGCAGACCAGCAGAGCTTCCCCTTTTGGGTGGAGCTCCGCTTTTAAAGTGGTTGTAAACACTTGCATATACCCAGCAAAGTGACTGGCCTCAGGTTATACAGAGATGAGAAAAATCCTCCTACATAAGTACCTGTCTATCTGCAGTCTTTTCTCTACATCTGTTCAAAGTCCAGAATTTATAAGCTGGTCTGAGATTTCAGAAAAAAGAGGGTGGAGAGCTGAAGTCTCTGCAGTGCTCAGTGAAGAGTTCTGAGCGCTGATTGGAGAGAAGACCCCCCCCCCCCTCCCACTTCAAACAGAGCCAAGGCTTTTAATCAGCTGGGGATTCCTCCCCGTCACTTTTTTTTCACTTGGTGTTAGGAAAACTTGACAGAAGTGATTCATGCTGATGGCAGAGGAACAAAGCAACAGACAATAGTGACATTTAGTGCTTTTTAATTGAGACAAATTTACATTATAGAGTCATATGTTTTATTCATATTTCATGTCTGGGGTTTACAACCACTTTAAAATGCGCCATCGACATTCGTAGTACAAGGGTCTTTTGAAATTGAAAGTATTTGGGTTTGTCCTTCTAGATTTGGTAAATCTAAGGCTTCGTTTACACGGGGTGAATCAGTGTGAGGGCCGCGTGTACCTGCGCAGGTGTTTCGTGCGTCCCCGAGCAGGCAGTTCCAATTCATGTCTGTTGGGACACTGCCACTGCTCCCAATTTTATATCTGTGCGTGTGCCTGAATGTATTCAGTGTGGGTTTGGTGCACCCACACAGATGTCACATTGGGAGCAGCTGTCATGACCAGGCAACTGCTGCATCCCCGCGTGAATAAGCTCGCTCCACACAGGGCACACATGGATAAACCCCACGCAAACAAGGCCTAAATCTGTACAATGTGCTTTGCATCTGGAGTTTACATATTCCCCCTGATGGTTTTCTCTGGGAACTCTGGTTTCCTCCCACACACCAAAGACACGCCAGCAGGTAATTGGATCCTGTCTAAATTGGCCCTAGTATGTGAGGAACCTTAGATTTTAAGCTCCTTGAGGGCAGAGACTGTGTGTGTGCAATATATACGTGAAGTGCTGCTAAAATTGACAGCGTTATAGAAGTACCTGTAATAAATAATTTATTTAAATCTGGGAATACGCATACCAAAATGTATTAGGTTCAGCAAGAACCGGCTGAATTTTGGTACATGTGTACCGCGGTCTGTAGAAGCCAGTCTAACGGTCCTGCTGTAAAACCAGCATTTGATCAGTGCATGCAGTCATCGGCTACATCGATGATCTGCATATTCTGACTGTGCCTGTTGTCAGAATACAATAGCGCAGTGGGAGAGATTCCTGCATCCACATTGTTTGCGTTGGTGCAATGATCTGCGTTTTTTAATTTTTTTTTTTTTTTTAATCAACTTGCAGGTTGGAAAAATAAAAAATATGCGTTTTATATCCTGCTTAAGGGCCTGCCTGATTTTATAAACTGGAATGTCTAGATCTGGCCTTGTATTGCTTAGTTTTGGTAGCTCTAAAGGAGATTGTACTATCTGACTATATAGTGTATGGCCAGCTTTACCAAAACTTTGCATTAAAGGACCTACCTAAAATAGCTAATCAGGGCGGGGGGGGGGGGGGGGGGTTGCACGGAGACACAGGATACCCCAGCTGTGCCAACCCAGGCACCAGGTTGCTAATTCTAGTTCCAATTGCGACCTGGCTCCCGGGTTTTTCGAACCCTGGTCTTGCATACTAATGGTACACAATTGTCATGCCACAAACACAGTGACGTACTACAAGGAATTTCAGCTCTTGAGCGCCACCCTTTGGGCCCCTTCTGCTAACTTCGTGTTTGGTGAGCATTGATTCCAAGCATGCGTCTTTGTACTTTCAACTTTTGTGTGACGGATTTGTGTACTGACCATACGAAAATCAAACATCAAACCCTTGTCCGCCAAAAATTTATTAGCCTGTCATCCAACATTTGTTGGCGGAAAATTGGACAACAATTGTCAAAAGGAGCGTACTAACGGCAAGATTTTAAAAATCGTATCGTGTACAAGGCTTTAGGGCTACCTATGTGTGTTGCATAACCCTTTCCCGCCGAGGGTACGCACATATGCGTACTCGGCTTTCGGGGGTTATACCGGGATGATGCTTGCAGCTGCAGGCATCATCCCGGTACCGTTGTTTAGAGCTGGTGATTGGCTTTCCAGGCATAACAACCGATGCGGCTAAAAGCCGCTCGGTTGTTATACTGGAGGAGCGGCAGGGGACCTCCGCCGCTCTTACCGGGGCCTCCCGTCCCACCGGGAGACCCGATCCACGATCCGCCACCTCGGGCGGCTAGAGACAGACTGAATCGAAGACGCGAACGGCTTTGATTCAGTCTCTTCACTGTAACCACGGATGCGACGTCATGACGTCATGTCCGGGTTACTCGGCTGCCAATGGCGCCGAATTTAAAAAAGTACACAGTATTCAGAATCGCCGTTTTCGCCCATCTGAATACTTTGAAGTGCAAAGGAGGGATTGGGGGTCTTTTAGACCTCCGATCTCTCCATAAAGAGTACCTGTCACCACTTATTACTGTCACAAGGGATGTTTACATTCCTTGTGACAGCAATGAAAGTGATCAAAACTTAAAGCACCCCTGTCCCCGCGAGCTCGCGCAGCAAAGAAAACTCATACGGAAGTCGCGCCCGCATATGAAAACGGCGTTCAATTCACACATGTGAGGTAGCGCCGCGATCGTCGGAGCGAGAGCAATAATTATAGCTGTAGACCTCCTCTGTACCTCTAACCCAGTAGCCGTAAAAAAAATGAAAGCGTCGCCTATGGAGATTTTAAGGTACCGTAGTTTGTCGCCATTCCACGAGTGCGGGAAATTATAAGGCATGACATGTTAGGTATCTATTTACTCGGCGTAACATCATCTTTCACATTATACAAAAAAAATTTTTTTTTTTTTTTTTATTCATGAAATTAATTTTTCCCAAAAAATTGCGTTTAAAACACAGCTGCGCAAATACCGTGTGACATAAAATATTGCAACGATCGCCATTTTATTCTTTAGATTCTCTGCTAAAAAAATATATATAAAGTTTGGGGTTTCTAAGTAATTTTCTAGCAAAAAATACGCATTTTAACTTGCTAACACCAAATGTCAGAAATGGGCTTAGTCATGAGAGGGTTAACCACTTAAGGACCGCCGCCTGTATATTTACGTCGGCAGAATGGCACGGACAGGCATAGGTACGTACAGGTACGTCCCCTTTAAGACACCGCCGTGTGGTCGCGCACCGGCGCGCTCGCGACCCTTCTGCTATCTTCGTGATCCCGACCGTGGGTCCCGCGGACTCAATCGCCGCGGGGACACCCGCGATCGTCTCACGGAGAGATACTTATGTAAACAAGCATCTCCCCACTCTGCCTAGTGACAATGACGCTGATCTCCGCTCTGTGTAATCGGAGCGAGATCAGTTGCGTGTCGCACACAGCCCACCCCCCCCCCCCCCCCAGTAAGAATCACTCACTAGGGCACACTTAACCCCTACAGTGCCACCTACTGGTTAACCCCTTCACTGCCAGTGTAATTTTCACAGTAATCAGTGCATTTTTATAGCACTGATCGCTGTAAAAATGACAATGGTCCCAAAATGGTGTCAAAAGTGTCCGATGTGTCTGCCATAATCGCCGCCATTACTGGTAAAAAAAAAAAAATTATACAAATGCCATAAACCTACCCCATATTTTGTAGACGCTATAACTTTTGTGCAAACCAATCAAACGGCAATATTTTTGGTAGAAAAAAAAAAATAGAATACATATCGGCCTAAACTGAGGGGGAAGAAACGTATATATTTTTGGGGAATATTTATTATGGCAAAAAGTAAAAAAATATTGCAATTTTTTTCTAAATTGTCGCTCTATTTTTGTTTATAGCGCAAAAAATAACCGCAGAGGTGATCAAATAGCACCAAAAGAAAGCTCTATTTGTGGGAAAAAAATACATTAATTTTGTTTGGGAGCCACGTTGCACGACCGCGCAATTGTCGGTTAAAGCGACGCAGTGCCGAATCGCAAAAAGTGGCCTGGTCCTTTAGCTGCAAAACGGTCCGGGGCTGAAGTGGTTAAGGTTTTATTCACACAGCTGATTTGGGCCATATACTACTGATTGGTATTTCTGAGGGAGGGTATTTACAGGTGTTTGCGATCAGCTGTGGCCAGCAGACTAAGGCCCCTTTCACACTGGGGCAGTTTGCAGGCGCTATTTTGCTAAAAATAGCGCCTGCAAACCGAGCCTTAACAGCGGCTCCTGTGTCTCCAATGTGAAAGCCTCGAGAGCTTTCACACTGGAGCCGTGCGCTAACAGGACTTAAAAAAAAGTCCTGCTAGCCGCATCTTTGGAGCGGTGAGAGGAGCGGTGTGTTTACCGCTCCTACACTGATCCTTCCCATTGAAATGAATGGGATACCGCGGTAATGCCGCCCGCAAACCGCGGCTGTAGCCGTGGTTTGCGGGTGGTATTAACCCTTTTTCGTCCGCTAGCGGAGGTTAAAACCGCACCGCTAGCGGCCGAATACCTCTGCAATCCCGACGGTATAGCGCCGCTAAAAATAGCGGCGCTATACCGCCACCCGCCCCAGTGTGAAACCGGCCTAACAGGTGTCGTGGCTTTTTACACGTAACTGTACGTCCAATCAGTTACATGCCTATGTCCCTTTATAACTAGGGGTGCAACGGATCAAAAAACTCACGGATCGGATCGATCCTCGGATCAGAGCCACGGATCGTATCATTTTCGGATCGGCAAAAAAAAATTACTAGTATCCACGTCATCCCCCCTCCCCCCCCCCCCCCCAGTAATATCCACAATCTTCCCCCAGTAATATCCACAATCTTCCCCCAGTAATATCCACAATCTTCCCCCAGTAATATCCACAATCTTCCCCCAGTAATATCCACAATCTTCCCCCAGTAATATCCACAATCTTCCCCCAGTAATATCCACAATCTTCCCCCAGTAATATCCACAATCTTCCCCCAGTAATATCCACAATCTTCCCCCAGTAATATCCACAATCTTCCCCCAGTAATATCCACACTCTCCCCCTGTATGTAATATCCACACTCTCCCCCTGTATGTAATATCCACAATCTTCCCCCTGTATGTAATATCCACAATCTTCCCCCTGTATGTAATATCCACAATCTTCCCCCTGTATGTAATATCCACAATCTTCCCCCTGTATGTAATATCCACAATCTCCCCCAGTAATGGGCATCTCCCCCACTTACCAGTCTCTCCCGCTGGCCAGTTCAAATCCACGAGCAGCGAGGGGTGATGACGTCACAAGGCGGCCGCCGCCCCCGAGTGTACCAAGATGGCCGCGGCTCCGGAGCTAGGCCGAAGCCGCGGCCTTTCCTAAGGCCGAGGCCGCAGATCGCGGTGTGTGCCGATCCGAACGGGGCACCACTACTTATAACATGTAACTGCCAAGATGTGTGGTTACATGCAAATGGCAATGGTGCATGTCAGCCTGTCCTTAACACTTACAGCAGGGCTCGACAATCCCCGGGCGCCAGGTCGCCATTGCGACTAGAATTAGCGACCTGGCGCCTGGGGCAGCACAGCTGGGGTATCCTGTGTCTCCGTGAAACCCCCGCGCCGCGCGATCGCGTCAGGCCGGCCGGTAATTGAGGCCGCGGCTTTGCGGCCTTCTGGAGGCCTATGCTTCTCTGTAGGCCTATGCTTCCTTCTGTGATCAGGTGCCATCTTGTGGTGGCCGTTTCTATGACATACAACCAGCAATGCTAATGGAGCTTCCCCTGTCTGTTTCCACTGACCCATCTCCTTCCCTCTAATTACAACCCCCAAACATTATATATATTTTTTATTCCAACACCCTAGAGAATAAAATGGCGGTCATTGCAATACTTTCTGTCACACCGTATTTGCGCAGCGGTCTTACAAGCGCACTTTTTTGGGAAAAAATACACTTTTTTTTTTTTTTTTATTAAAAAATAAGACAGCCGTAAAGTTAGCCCAATTTTTTTTTTTTTTTTTTATATTGTGAAAGATAATGTTACGCTGAGTAAATTGATACCTCAACATGTCATGCTTAAAAATTGCATCCGCTCGTGGAATGGCGACAAATTTTTACCCTTTAACTCTCCATAGGCGACGTTTAAAAAAATTCTACAGGTTGCATGTTTTGAGTTGCAGAGGAGGTCTAGGGCTAGAATTATTGCTCTCCATCTACCAATCCTGGCGATACCTCACGTGTGGTTTTAACACCGCTTTCATATGCGGGCGCTACTCATGTATGCGTTCCCTTCTGCGCGCAAGCTCGGCGGTACGGTGCGCGTTCCTGGCTCCTAACTTTTTTAGCTGGCTCCTAGATTCCAAGCAAATTTGTCAAGCCCTGACTTACAGGGCTGCTGTCTGCGGCTGACTGCACTCACCTCGGTGGAACTCTGATTATATGTGGCTTATGGCCGTAATTGGTTGTGTGAATGATCCCAAACAGTAGCAGAGTATAGTCCGGCAACTGGGGTGCTGTCTGTCAGGGCTGTGTAAAGCTCACAAATAAGTAGTTGTACATCCTTTGGCAGATGACACCTGCTCTATATGTGTACAGCAATTGTGTATTTAGACATTTCACGAGAGTGCAGCTTTAATTGCCAGATATAAATTTACATATCAAGCTTCTTAATTGGTTTGTCAGGGCTCGACAAACCCCAGGCGACCAGAAACCGCATCCTGGCACCTGGGCTGTCGCCAGCCCACTCGCTGCAACTCCCGACGCCCCGGGCAGCCGGTCCTTCTCCTCCCCGGCTGGTCTCCATTGTTTCCCAAGAGGCGGGCAGTAGTCTGATGTCTGGCTGTGAGATACATGGGAGGGGAGAGGGCCGGCTTCCTCCTCACATGGCCTGTTGTCCCCTCCTCCTCCCGAATGCCCGAGCAGGGTCCGAGGATGAACTGCTTCTCTCTGTGGGAGCTGTGTTGGCTCGCTACTGCTGCCCGCGCCACATCGCCACCAAGCTGGCATCCCCCCCAGAGCCCACCCACACAGTGTGGGAGGGCTCGGCGGGCGGAGGACAGGCTTTGTCACAGGGTGACCCGGAAGCCTTTGTAGCCTCCACCTGACAGAATAGGCAGACTGTCAGTACTCGGAGCGGGAGGTTTTCTGGTGGAGGATGGAGCAGGGAAGCTGCCTGGGCTGCCAACAGTGGGGGACAGCCGATACAAATGTAAGGGGCCCCGGGGCCTGGCCGGGTTAGGAGCGGGTGAAGGAGAGCAGTGTTGTGCAATACAGAAACAAACTTGGCAGCTTCTGCTGCTCTGTCTCATTGAGCATATACAGGTGTGAGGGGGGGACCGGAGTGTGTGTGTGTGTGTGTGTGTGTGTGTAATATATATATATATATATATATATATATATATATATATATATATATATATATATATATACACACAGGTGTGAGGGGGGTCCGACGTGTATATACAGGTGTGAGGGGGGCCTTACTCCGGGTGCTAACAAACCATACTATGCAAAAAAAAAAAAAAAACTGTCTCCTAACTTTTTTAGCTGGCTCCTAAATTTAAAGCAAAGTTGTCAAGCCCTGGTTTATGTAATATACTGTAGATTTGAAGGAAATGTTTAAGAACCAATAATTTCTCAGC
The DNA here is from genome assembly GCA_029206835.1 of Rana muscosa. Lineage (NCBI taxonomy): Eukaryota > Metazoa > Chordata > Amphibia > Anura > Ranidae > Rana > Rana muscosa. The sequence goes on along the minus strand of CM055116.1, from coordinate 457,468,788 downwards.
AGATTAATCTGTGAACCAAGCAAAAGTTTTGTGTGTGTCAGAGTTGAATATAGTAGACACACAAGCTCAAGTTCCTTTTTCATCCTTCCTGTATCCTTCTTTTTTTTTTTTTCCTAGCAAATGGTGGTAGCAAAAATACAGTCAAATCTGTTACATAACTCGTAGTAGAATTGTATTACTATACATCTCTTTAGAGACATTCATATTTGATGTGGTTCAGGTGAAGTAAAAAATGTCTGTAGAGGCGGTCTTTGGTTTACATAAACAATTCTTCTCTAGATGAAATAGAATTTGCAGGTCTTTAAGCAATTAGATGGGTAGGGCTGCCGCATGTGCCTGAGTCACTATGATTTGTGTGGCCAGTAGGGTTCTCCCACGAGCTGCTGATATTCTTGGTGTGATCTGCATAGCTGATGACATTCAGTGACTCCACAAATGCTTACATTTTGTCTTTTTGGTGTTTTTATGGATTTTGACTGTTTGAATGTCTTCTGTTTGGTACAGCTAGGATATTAACATGGTATGTTTTTTAGGTTTTCACATCCTACACATAGCTTTTTGCTTCTGATTTTATTAATTTGGATGAGTTTAAAATCAAACCATAAGACAATTTTTATCCTTCTGTGATTTGGGTTCTGAACAAAAATATAGTAGAATTATGAGATGCATAAAGATTGTCATTTGCTGCCCTGAAAATTCTGCCCACCAGGCATTCATTGTGATGTTATGCTTGAAAACCAAACGGGCCGGCTATCATTTTCAGGTTAGCCATAGTCATTTCTTCTTCAAAAGCTAGCTAACTAATAACATTAAGAATGGTGTACAGAATCACTGAGGTTAGCTTAAAATGAAGTGAGCACTCTGTAAGAGCCGGTTCACACAGGGGCGACTCGTCAGGCGACTCAGCTGCCTGACAAGTCGTGCTCCGCTCTGTTCAATGGAACCGTTCTAATAGGAGTGACTCAAGTTGCTCCGACTTAGAAAAAGGTTCCTGTACTACTTTGGGGGCGACTTGCATTGACTTCCATACAGAAGTAATTTTGCAAGTCACCTCCTGAAGTCGTCTTGAGATCGCCTTGCCGAGTCGCCCCCAAAGTCGTGCCGCCCCTGTGTGAACCGGGTCTTAGACATATTTTGTTGCTTACGTTCCTTAAAAAAAAAAATGTTCAGTGATTGAAACTTGTACACTGGAAGAAATTATTAGGGCCATTTCACGTTGGTGATTTTTGTCTCTGGCTGCAACCCTCTCTAGCATCAGGATAGCTAAAGTGAACACTCGCCTGCTTCTGATGTTCCCCTGGAAGAACAATTGCAAAATTTATCTTCACAAGAATGCTTGTTACAGGGCCAATCGAGCCCTTCAGAGAAAACAGACTTCTGGAAAATGGGGAGAATAATGCTGTTGTCTGGTGGGCAGGGGAATCACCTAAGTTTAAATCAACTGCTTGCCTCTTATATTATTTCTCTGCTTCAAGCAGTGAAGCCTCCATCAGACACTTCAGTAGTCAACACTTCCGGCAGCGAAGGTTGCCCGTGTCACTCACCATGTTCTGTGATTCCATAGCTGTATTTAGCTATTGGCATACACTTTCAGATAGCTAAATACTTATTTTTATATTTCCATGTACCAAATGATTTTGTACTCTTGACCAGTCATCATTGTGATTTATGCATGCTGCTTCTCCGTTTAGTTTTATGGCTGTGGGTTGGCTCTTCTGTCATTGAACAGATATCATGTTGATGCCTTATCCAGTTAGGCTAGAGGTGGGGAGGTGACCTAAGCAGCTACATCCCTGGGAGAAATACAGAGGCTTCTGTTGACTTCCTTTTTGAAAAAGCAGGTTGTCTGGCTGCCTTTTGGCCTCAATATTTGCAGTCAGCGACCTGCAACAAGCATTGAACAATTGAAGCTTGGGAAAATTAAAACTTGATCTAAATATTTCTTTCAGGTCTGTGATTCAAAATATTCATATTTACCATAACATCCAGGCAACTAGCATTTTCTAAATTGATGGGACTACTTCTGGTATCGGACTACCTTATTCTGTATATTTAGGTGTCAAGTGTAGCAGAGTAACACAAATCTCAACATTGGCTTATAGAAGTACAAATCCATTGGTAGGTAACCCAACAAACCTATATGTATTTATTTTTTAGCCATGTACATGGAGTGTTGCTTTTGGGGGAGTATCAAACTTGCTGAACTTCTTAAAACTTTCATGCTGCTGGAAAGAATTCAGATATTTTAGAATGCCCTTTTGCCAGGAATCCATGGAACACTAGGGTTCCTTCATAAGTTGCTAGGGGTTCTTTGAACAATGAGCAATTTATTTATTTTTATGATTTTTTATTTTTTTTGCAAATTGGACACAATGAGCAATTTTTGCCTATCCATAGAAGTGTCCACTGACCAATGATCCTTTTATCTATCTGTAAGATGGACATTCTTCCCACTGATCACCAGTGTAAGGTACATTTCTTCCCATGGAGCATTTCACTGAAAACCAACAGCAAACAATTTTGTTGCATTAAGCAGATCTGGGTGTCAAACAGTGGCGGCCGCTCCATACGGGATGCCACTGCACTAATCCATGCGCCTGGCCCCTAATCTACATGCAGGGCGTCAAGGCATGGAATTACAATGGCTTTTTTTTAAGCACATGATTAGAGCCTGAGGCTACAATTGGCTTAAAGAAAGGGTGTTGTGTGACAAACGCAAATTAATATTCACAATTGTCTTCCTGATTCTTCTCCCGGCCAATCAGGAAGCGGTTCCTGAGACCCGATTGGCCCAGAAATGTGATCCTATTGGCTGCCTAGGAGGAGAGCGGAGAAGCATGGTGGAAGCCGCCGTGATGCTGAGGAGATGCAGGGGAAGTCGCTGCCCGAAGGAAGTGACCCCCCCCAAAAAAAAAAAAAAAAGGTACCACCAGCTACCACTGGTGTCAAATATTGTACATTTCTTATTTCTTTTTTATGACTCCCCTTACTGTTTACACATATACCTTAAGACCTGACATTTATTTCAAGGGTTCCTCCATGCTAAAAAGGTTGCTTTTGAACCTCTGTTTATTTTTCTTTCTATCGCATTTGGGAAGATTTACCCTTGCTCCTGGCACACTAGCACAGTGCCAAGAATATATGTTGAGATTCACACTCTATGTACATTCAATAGAAAACTGAAAAGCAGGTAAGTTTAATTTATTGCAGAAGAGACCTAAAAAGCTGTCTGCTTCTATTTTTTTCTTAAGTTACACTTTAAATTGGATGTAAACCCGAATTATTATTTTTTTGCTGTCACAATGCAGTGTATACGATTTCCTATCATCTGTGCCCAGTCTTGCCACAAAGTTAGTCCAGCTCTGAGCAATCCTATTTTTTCAGTAAGATAAACAGACAAAAACAGGAGAGAACTTTTGTCCGGTCCGCCCCCTTGCTGTGAATGACAGGTTATTTACATATCTCATGCACTAAGCCTGAGACTGGCATTATTTTTTAATTCCCACCCCCACTCCTTTTCTGAAGTCATGTGGTTACTTTTCTGGATTTTGACTGGATGTTGGTGATCATAGCAGAAGTTCAGTGCAAGGAATACACAGGAGAAAATGCATGTTGACAAGGGGAGTGTAGAGGAGGGAGGGGAGTCTACTGACATCACAACTCCACCCACCGAGCTCCAGACAACAGATCCACCCACAGAATCTGCAGTTTTTCAGTTCTTATAAAAGACAGAGTGGAGACATTTGACAGGTAAAGATACATGCAGGAGGCATCTATATCCTTTTATTGATAACCACTATGGCAGTAGTTTAGAAAGAATGAGAGTGGGTTTACATCCACTTTAAATTGATTTATGTTGATCCGTGTAATGCTAATAGTGCCACTGATGGCTCTATAATTTCAGCTTTTATTTGAATTTTTTAATAACCAATATCTCTATATACTTGCCTGATCCGTGCAGTGGCATTGCACAGCCGCCCCAAAATTCCTTTTCTCTGGGCCGGCGCTTCCCTTCTGTTCAGTGCCCCCATGGGAAGCCGCTTCCCATAGCAGGTTTGGACTTTGAGTGTCATCTGGGATACTTAAGGAAAACTTTTGTGTTTTAGATATGCTTTATTTGTAGAATGCCACAGGATTTAGAAAGTTGGGTTATACAGCTGCCTACAGGAAGATATTGACACTGGCAAACAAGAAAAAAACTTCAGAGTATAACCCTTTCCACTCCCAGCATGCATGAGTGTTTTTGCTAGTGTCCTAGAGGATAGGCGTCTTTTTCTCTTATGAGAAGTTGAGACATGTTTAACTATTTTACCAGAGATCTCTATATCATTCTCCAAGCAATGTGAGAACAAGATCTCCCAAATCTTGCAATAAAGTCTTTAATTTTATATGTACATCTTCATATAAAAATAAGCAAGACTGTGCAGTTTCAAGCATATTGTTCTTCATCAAGCTGTAGTTGTAATTTCTCACCTCGTCTTTCAGGACAGCACCTGGAGAGCGCAGCTCCACCCCTTTTCCCAGGAAACACTGCAGTCAGTTTTCTTTAAAGACCGGACACTTCCACCATGGCCTCAGTTGTAGTGTTTCCTCCGCCATGGTGGAAGCGCTGCGGGGAACCAGGGGTAATGCTGCGCTCTCTCCAGGTGGAGACAGTATGGGGCATACCTGTTAGTTTTTTTCTTTTGTTCCAGGCCAGCCCAGCACCCCCCCTTACGTGAGGTGGATGCTGCGGTACCTTCTCCCCTTCATACCCGGCGAGGGTTCAGGCTGCGGGAGGGCCCGCTCTCATCAGACCGGCACTGGGGGCATGGAAGGAGGGATGGCGTGCTCCTCAGGAGACGAGCAGCGTCTCTTTCGTTTGTATCCCCATGTTTTCCGGGTCCCGGATGGCGAGCGCGTCATTCCGGCCGGGGGCGGGACTTCCCGTGGTGCGACGCGGCTTCCGGTTCCGGCCGCTGGAACGCAGGGGGAGGAGGCGGCCTTCGGCTGGTGTCATTTCCGGTCCTCACAGCGGTGAAAGGACCGGGAAAATCAAAAAAGGAGCTGTCGGACGCCACTTCAACCTCGCAATGGAAGAGGAACAAGCGGCAGTGGTGGGAACAGGAGCCACTCACACCAGCCAGACCCAGGTAAGCAGGGACAGAGGTCCCTGTGTATATATACTTTATGGGGTCTTGTATATTCTTTCCCTCCTTTTCTCCCCTGGGGGGAAAGCAAAGGAGCCTGTGCCACTCTCCCTAGAGATTGTTACTAGAGAGTTGGTTTTTTTGTTGTTATGGTGGCTCAGGGGGTGAGACACTAGGTAAGCTGTGCTTATAAATGTAAGGGCTAAAGTGTTAGTTCCTTCCTCTTTTATTTTCCAGCTGATTTAGAAGGTTTTGGTTACTATTATGTTTTAAAAATGTTTTAAATATAGTATGGTGTTGGTGTATTTCAGCTTAAAGCCAAAGACAAAACCAAACACTCCTCTCCTCTTCCCAAGAGGAGATGTCCGTCTTGCAAAGACACGCTTAGGGAAACATGGCCTAAAGCGCTATGCAAGACATGTATTGCAGAGCTGTTAAAAGAGGAAACTGCCTCAGCTGCAGCTGCTGCTCAACCAGGGGAGCTATTAAGCTCCTTCCGAAAGGAACTAGCGGACACTTTTCAGTCATTCCGCTCCTTTTTGGATAGACGTCCGGCGGCCCAGCCAAACAGGAAAGGCAGTTCACCATCCTGTTCTCATCCTAGTACTCCTGCACCCAGAGGGGTCAGCGACTCGGAGGATGAGGAGATAAATGTTGCCACAGGTTCGGATGAAGAAGAGGAAGAAGAAAGGGAAATTTCTTCTTCCCGCTATAGGTTATCCCTGGAGGAAGTAGACGATCTATTAAAAACAATACACACAACGCTTAATATCGAAGAGGATAAGACGCAATTATCCTTACACGATAAGATGTTTCAAGGCATGGGAGAAGTAAAGCAACGGGTGTTCCCAGTGCACAAATACATCTCCGAGACAGTAAAGAGAGAATGGAAGGACCCAGAGAGGGCACCTTTCTTTTCCAGATCCCTCAAGAGAAGATTCCCCTTTGAGGATGATAGTCAGCAGGTTTGGAATAAAAAACCAAGGCTTGACGCAGCCTTTTCGCAGGTTTCAAGGAATACAGACTTGGCCTTCGAGGACATGGGCACCCTAAAAGATGCCATGGACAAGAGGGCAGACTCCCTACTAAAAAAGGCATGGGATTCGACTCTAGCCAACTTTAAGCCAGCAATGGCATCAACCGTGGTAGCGAGAAACTTAGAACACTGGTTGGAGCAATTAAAAACTCACATTGAGGCGGGAACTTCTCGTAAGGATCTACTTGACACGCTGCCTATACTTCAAAAGGCGGTAGGGTACATGGCTGATGCCTCTGCTGAATCTATCAAAATGTCAGCTAGATCAGCAGCCTTGGTCAACTCAGCCCGCAGAGCCTTATGGGTTAAGACCTGGTCAGGGGATATAGCCTCAAAGGCGAAGTTATGTGGTTTGCCTTTTGACGGTGACTTAGTTTTTGGCCCTGATTTGGAAGCCGTACTTAATAGAACGGCTGATAAAAAGAAGGCCTTCCCAATAAAGAAGAAAGTGGTTCCTCAGGGTAAAACTAATTTTCGTGCTTTTCGGCAAACCGAGGTTAAAAAAGACACGGCTATAAAAGACCTTGGAGGTCCCAGAGAGGGAGAGGAAAGTCAGGGGTACTATTCCGCCCTCCTGGCCAAACCACAAACACCCAGTGACAGGCCGCCAACGGTGGGAGGAAGGTTACAGGCCTTTCTTCCACAATGGAAGACAGCGACGTCCAGTCCATTTGTCCTCAAAATAATATCAGAGGGCTACAGGCTGGAATTCTCGCAACCCCCTCCAAACCGTTTTTATGTAACCCGGACTCCTCGAGACCTGGAGAAGTCTATAGGGATGTCATCCTTACTGGAAGAACTCATCCAGCAAGAGGTAATTATAGCTGTTCCCCCCGAAGAGGAAGGGATAGGGTGCTATTCACACATCTTCCTAGTGAAGAAGACGTCAGGAAAATTCCGGTTGATCTTGAACCTGAAGATACTAAACAGGTCCATCAGATACAAAAGATTCAAGATGGACACAATTTTCTCAGTGAAACATCTCCTGACGCCAGGTTGTTTTATGGCATCCATAGACCTGAGGGATGCGTACCTACACGTTCCTATAGCGCCAATATCACAGAAGTATCTGCGATTAGCAGTAAAGACGGGAGACTCTATCTCACACCTGCAGTTCAGAGCCCTCCCTTTCGGACTGTCATCCTCACCAAGGATATTTACAAAGGTCATAGCAGAGGCTCTAGCACCCCTCAGATTAAAGGGGATATCAATAGTGCCATATCTGGACGACCTCCTGATATTTGCCAAGACAAGGGAGTTATTGGCGAAAGATCTAAAAGAGACGAAAAGACATCTCGAGAGTCTCGGATGGATCATAAACCAAGAAAAATCAAAAATGATCCCTTCCCAGACGATAACATTTCTTGGATATACAATAAATTCCATACAGGAAAGACTTTTTCTCCCAGAGGAAAAAATAGAGAAACTCCAGAGGGCAGTAAAGGGGACTCAAACAAATCTGCCGATGACAATCAGAGCAGCCATGTCAGTCCTAGGCCTACTCACCGCCTCAATACCAGCGGTACAATGGGCACGTCTGCATGCGAGAGACCTCCAGCAGACAATTCTCAGGAATTGGTCCTACGGAGAGTCGCTGGAAAAATTGATAAAAATACCCCCTCAAGTTCAGAGAAAGCTGTGGTGGTGGAGGAAGCAAGCAAATTTAGACAAAGGCCTGCTTTGGACTTTCCCTGTAGAACACAGATTGACAACGGACGCAAGCTTCTGGGGGTGGGGTGCTCATCTGGATGGACAGATGGCCCAAGGAACATGGTCAAACAGAGAAGCCCGGAGATCCTCCAATTGGAGAGAATTGAGGGCCATTCTACTGGGACTATGGGCGTTCAAGAAACAAGTCCTGGGTCACCACATTCAGGTGTTATCAGACAATGCCACGGCAGTGGCTTATATAACAAGGCAGGGAGGCACGAGGAGCAGAGTGTTGCTATCCTCAGCCCTCCACATTTTGGCCTGGGCAGAATCCAATCTAGCCTCCTTGACGGCGGTACACCTAAAGGGAGATCTGAACCAAATAGCAGACTTCCTAAGCCGAGAAAGAGTACTGGAATCAGAATGGAGTCTGAATCCGGTAGTATTCCAGAAGATAACAGGAAGATGGGGAGTTCCCCAAATAGACCTGTTCGCATCCCACGCCAATGCGAAGGTGGAAACATACTTCTCCCTAAACAGGCAAGATCAAGCGGAGGGTCTAGATGCACTGGCACAACCATGGACCTTCCACTTGTGCTACGCTTTTCCCCCCTTCCAAATGATCCCATTGGTCCTCAAAAAGCTACAGAAGGAGCCTACAACATTAATCCTAGTAGCCCCATTCTGGCCCAAAAGGACTTGGTTTTCAACCATCCAGAGGATGGCGGTGGAACCCCATTGGTTTCTTCCTTTACAGAAGGACCTTTTAACACAGGGGCCCCTACAACATCCCAATATCAAGCACCTCAGACTAGCTGCTTGGCTACTGAGGAGCAAATCCTAAAAAAGAGGGGCTTGTCCAATAAACTAATTTCAACATTATTGGACAGCCGAAAAAAGGTCACCAGAGCGATCTATTTCAAAGCTTGGAAATGTTTTAATTCCTGGTGCAGAGAAAAGATCCGTTCACCAAAGGAGACTATCTCTGTATTAGAATTTCTCCATGAGGGAATGGAGAAGGGGTTGGCGATTAGCACCCTAAAGGTGCAAGTAGCCGCCTTATCGGTGTTCCTGGAGAGACAACTATCTCAGGACCCCCTTATCGTTAGATTTTTTAAGGCACTGACCAGAGTTAGGCCAGTACCCTTTAAGTTCTTCCCAAAATGGGACTTATCTCTGGTGCTACAGGGTCTGACAAAAAGACCCTTTGAACCTCCGGAGGAAGCAACGATTAAATTTTGGTCCCTGAAGGTAGCACTCTTAGTGGCAGTTACCTCAGCTAGGAGAGTGAGTGATCTACAGGCCCTGTCAATCATAGAACCTTTCCTTTCTATATTTCCAGACCGGGTAGTGCTGAGAACTGACCCGGGCTTCCTACCAAAAGTGGCAACGGTATTCCACAGGTCACAGGAAATAGTTCTCCCTTCCTTCTGTCCTACACCAGTGGGCACGAAAGAAGAAGCCTTTCACAGCTTGGATGTAAGGAGGTGCATACTGCACTATCTAAAGATAACAAGTGAATTCAGAAGATCGAATTCCCTGTTTATTTTGTTTTCTGGCCCACGTAAAGGTTATAGTGCGTCCAAAAATACCATAGGTAGGTGGCTACGAATGGCTATCGGCGAAGCCTACAGAGCTTCAGGGATAGAACCTCCCACAGGAGTAGGGGCTCATTCAACCCGGGCAGTAGCAACATCCTGGGCAGAACGAGCTGGAGCTTCGCCGGGAAGAATATGCAAGGCGGCTACGTGGACAAGCTTCTCCACTTTCACCCGCCATTACAGGTTGGATTTACTCTCTGCATCTGAGCAATCATTTGGCAGAAAGGTCCTACAGGCAGTGGTCCCACCCTAGAGTAAGTACTCTTTTATCATCTCCAGGTGCTGTCCTGAAAGACGAGGTGAGAAAACCTCAGTTAGACTTACCGGTAACGGTATTTCTACGAGTCTTTCAGGACAGCACCGATGACCCGCCCTAAAGTAATGATAAGATGTGGTGTTATTGCTATGTTCTGCTTATCTAATTTCAGCATGGCTGGAGGTACTCTTAAACAACTGAGGCCATGGTGGAAGTGTCCGGTCTTTAAAGAAAACTGACTGCAGTGTTTCCTGGGAAAAGGGGTGGAGCTGCGCTCTCCAGGTGCTGTCCTGAAAGACTCGTAGAAATACCGTTACCGGTAAGTCTAACTGAGGTTTTTGTTACCATTAGACCCACTATCTAAAATGGGGTATGACTACACAGGTGTGTCCCCTATACCAAATTAAGCAGAAAAATCTCTTCTAGCTATAATTATTTATTATTATAATGACAATGCAATATTTATATAGCACCAACAGTTTGCGCAGCGCTTTACAACATGAGGGCAGACAGTACAGTTACAATACAGCAGGAATCAGAGGGCGCTGCTCATTAGAGCTTACAAACTAGAAATATTATTTATTTTTCTTCAAGACTACATGCTGCTCAAGCTAGTCTTATGCAATTATCTGGATTAGCGTATCCTCGGAAATGGCTCTGGAGGCTGTACCCATACCCCATCTGGGGATGACAAATGTGGGGCCTACCTGTAATGTGACCTCCGGACACTGGACTCTGCTTGCGGTGCTTTTTCAGACCTTTGTGTACTGTTAGTCGCAGAGCACTTTCCAGGCCCAGGGGACCCATTCTCTGAACTTATTATTGCACCCTATTTTTCTGCTGATTTCTACGTAAAGGATTAAAGAGGAAGTAAACCCTCTTGGGGGGGGGGGGGGGGGGGAGACCTGCAAGACAAAGGCATAATGAGCATAGCATACTAGCTCATTATGAAGTACTTGCCTAAGATCGAAGCCTTCGCAGCGGTGCTCGTTGCCCTCCTCCGTCTGCGCCATCTCTCCAGGAGTGACTTCCACATATCGCGACGCCGGCGCTGTGACTGGTCGGAGCTGCGATGCTTTCACTCCCACGCATGCGCACGGGTGCCACCACTAACGGCATGATCGCCGTTAGAAGCGGCACGCTCAGTGCGCCTGCGCGCCGTTGTCTACGGCGCATACGCCGTAGACATCGGTGCCTTTTTTCTTTTGCAAATATCTCCTAAACCATGTAGGTTTAGGAGATATTTGTTGCACCTACAGGTAAGCCTTTAAGTGGTCTGTAAGGGTTTACAACCACTTTAAAGCACAGAAGAATTGAGTACTGTGTTACTAGGTTTAGTGTTGTGCACACAATCTCTGCACTCTTTTCCTCATTCATTGTGAGGTAGTGCATTCCTGCCACTGCTTTTTATTTCAAGAGATGTGCGGTTTCATGTTGGTTAGTCCAGGCTGCTGCCTATAGTGACCTTGTAACCTTCTAGCAGTTGGCTCGTAGGTGCCCAAGGTATTTTTACTTTGTTTATTCCATTTGTGGTGCAACATGTTTGATTCCAAACACAAGTGGAGCAGTCTAAGGCTCGATTCACATCTATGCATGTTGCTTTTGAGCCTTTTTGCGGTGCTTGCCGCGTTTTTGGACATGCGTTTTTGCTGCAATTTTTACGCTGTATATAGCTGGTTAAGGAGGGGGCTGGCTAAAAAAATATTGTGGGAGAAAAAAACAGCATGGGGCCCCCCCCACATATCCATACCAGGCCCTAGGGTCTAGTATGGATTCAAAGGGGACCCCCCTCATGCCAAAATTGGGGGGGGAGTCGTGGCCCCCCAAATCCATGTAACGCTTATCCGAGCATGCAGCCTGTCAGGAAAGGGAGGGGCGAGCGCCCCCCCCCCTCTTGAACCATACCATGCCCTCAACATGGGGGGGGGGGGGGGATGGTGGGTGCTTTGGGGGCAAGGGCCTCTTCCTGCCCACCCCATGTGAATGGATATTAGGCACATCCTACCATTCAACCAAAAGAGTGTAGTGTGACAATAGACAGTTTTTGACAAGTCCTTTTTTTATTAAAAATGTCATTGTCTTCTTCCGGTCTTCTTGTTTCTCCTGTCTTTTGTCCGGTGTTCTTCCACCGCCGACCCTCCTCTGATGCTGCGTCCCACTGATCTGTCCGCGCTGATGTCAAGCATATTTTTTAGATAACTATGAGGCGTGGCCATCAGATGACTACATGCAGAGGCCACACACCCTCGTTATGTCATAGACCCATCATGCCCCAGCTGTGAAGACGCAAGGGGTGTGGCCTCCAGATGACATCATCCGATGGCCACACCCCATAGTTATCTAAAAAATGCTCGACATCGTTGGACAGATCAGCGGGAAGCAGCATTGGAGGAGGGTCTTTGGTGGGGGCGGAGGAAGAAGACAGGAGGAAGAAGACACTTTTTAATAAGACTTGTCAAAAACTGTCTATTGTCACACTACACTACTTTTTTTTTTTTTTTTTTTACATTCAGATATCAGCGGCGAAGCCTGCTGACAGCTGATGACTCATCGGTTGTTAAGGACACAGCGGCCAGCTTCCTGGCCCTCTCCTTAGCAACCAGCTATAAGTGTACCAGTGTAAAAAAACACAAAACGTGGCACTTGTGTTTTGGATGCGGGTCTATTACATGCAAAACGCTGCATTTTGCAGGAAAAAAGTCCCCGGCCCTTTCCAAAAACACACAAAAACGCATTGATGTGAACGTGTTCCATAGGAACCCATGTTAAAAAAAAAAAAAAAAAAAAAAAAAAAAAAAAAAAATCAAAACAAAAATCAAACGTATTGGTGTGAATCGAGCCTTAAACAGGTTTCTCTGGCTCACAATCCTCTAACAGCTCTGGGGCAGCCTACAGTGTTCCCCCTCAAGAACCTTATACCGAGAGCCTGGAGTGTCTAAGACATCTAAAACTTTTCCCATGCGTGTGCTGTTTCCAGACATTCTGTAAGCTGACTGGACAACTGAAACTTCCATCATCCACAAGCCTTTAGCAGGTCCAATACTTAGTTGAGGAGGCCTTTATTAAGAAGTGAGCTGTTCCTGCAGTGCCCATTCCTAAATAAAGCTCTGCTAATAGAGGATTTTTTGGTGTTTCAGGGTCCTATAAATGGGTGGTAACATCCACCCAACCTTGTTATCTCTTGCAAGGCACTGCATGGCAACCTTCCTTGGCCATGATGTCAGCCAAACTTAAACTGGGGAAGGATCCAGCTGTACTCCATACAAATATTCTATGTAGATGCCACTACTTTGTGAATGGATTAGTGTCTTTTTCCCATCCTGATACCTGTGTATGGAAGATGGTCTTGCATCGTATAGTTTTACTCCCCAATGCCTTTCTCATATCAGGTCTTCTAACCACCTGGTGTCACTGCTTGGAATAGAGTACCTCCATGTAGCCATTGGGAGTCTTCTGAAGCTAGAGGTTATTACCCCAGTTCCTGTATTAGGTTTCAAGGGTTTTATGCCAACCCATTTTAGATCTCATGGCTATGAATTTCCTTATTTGATCCCAAAAGTTCTGTATGTGATCCACCAGTACTAGCTTTGCTTTCTTTTATGGAGATTTTCTGGCCTCTGTAGACATCAGGAATGTGTACTTGCATGTCCATAGTTTTCCAGCACTTCCAGTTCATGGCCCTGCCATTCTGTCTTCCACAGCCCTTATATTCACCACGTTTCTATATCCTGTGCTTGCCTTGTTATAGCTCCAGGGCATCTCTGGTTGAGGGGGAACAGTCACCACAGGTTCTGACCAAGATTTTGGCATGGACAGTTCAGACCTTGAAATGTTTTTGTTAGATCATAAACCTGCAGAATCCATTATCGTATCTGCGTCTGATCCTGGACACAGCCAGAGTCTACAACTTATTTTAGGCATTTTGAGGAAAATTGGTTCAGTCTCTGGACAAACTAAGCTTCCTGGCACTAAGGAAAAAATTGTATCTATCCTGCTCACAGGAAACCAGCTCTGAAGTTGGAGAAATCCTTCCTTCTGATCTCTTGGAAAATCACACCAATGAACACCAGCCTAACAGGCTGAAGAGGAGTCCTAGATGCCTTGTTGGTGCAGGGGACTTAAAGTGGAGTTCCACCCTGAAAAAAAGTCACCAAAAATCTAGAAAAAAATAAATAAAAATGTTTTACTTACCAGAAATAGCGGTTGCTATGCGGAAGTCCCTAATCTGCCTCTTCATCCTCCACGGTGGATCTTCTTCCTCGTCCTACACTCGGTGTCTTGTTGTGAATGGGGCACGCTGCCTTCTGGGAACTGTGTATCCCAGAGAGCAGCCGACCCATTCACAAAGCGCCGCGCTGCTCACGCATGCGTAGTAGAAAACGGGCAGTGAAGCCGCACGACTTCACTGCCTGTTTTCCTTACTGAGAATAGCGGCGCCAGGAGCTGCCAGCACCAAGGGATCGCCCTCGGGGGGGGGCTGACATTGCGGGCGAGTAGGACAGGTCCTTATTAAAAGTCAGCAGCTACAGTGTTTGTAACTGCTGACTTAAAAAAAATGAAAAAAATCGTGGGTGGAACCCGCCTTTTAAGCTGGATACATACACTATGCAATTTTTTTCTTTTTTATATATTTTTTTTTTTTTTTTTTAGATTTGTCAAAACCATATAATATGAGGTTAAACCTGAACGCTTCCAATTTGTATGCAATCTTACAATTATACATAGTTGAAGGTAAATCTAAAGGAAATTGAACAACAAAAGTTGTATAGTGTGTATCCAGCTTGTCACTGGAGGAGTCCTAACTCCCAAATCAACATTCTGAAGCTTCAAACTATTTGGTTTTTAACGCTATACATTTTGACTGGAGGGTCTTCTGATCAGTGGAATGTCCAAGGCCTGGTTTACCATCCTGCTTCACAGTTGCTGGTTTTTAACAGCATGGCTGTTTAAGGCCGGGTCTTGAGGGACAAAGCTTCTTCGACTTGGTGATCTCCACGATGGGCAAGGAGTCCATCTCCCAAAATGTTTAGCATCACACATAGGAAGGAAATGTATGCCTTCTATGTGGCATGAATCCTGACCTTTTTACAATCGGGCTTAGATCAACAATTAGGCTAAGAAGTATATAAATATTCTGCGCTCACCCTAACTGTCCAAAAAAAGTGTATATAAAAGTGGAGTTCCGCCAAATTTTATTTTTTAAAGGTTAGCAGCTACAAATACTGCAGCTGCTGACTTTTTTTAAAATATGGACACTTTCCTGTCCTGGGCGCGATGTCTGCACCAAAGCTGATCTGTCCCCTGGCTCAGGTGCTGCCACCCCCATCTTGGGTTAGGGAATCAGGAAGTGAAGCCTTGCGGCTTCGCTTCCTGGTTCCCTGCTGCGCGAGTCGCGCTGTGCGATCTGAATGGTCCCTGCTGTCTTCTGAGACCTGTGTCTCCCAGAAGACAGGTGGGGCGGAGGAGGCGTTGGACGTGGCGTAGATATCCGCGGATATTGCGGCTATCTATACCCAGAAGTGGGAGCAAATATCTGTATTAGACAGGTATCTGCTCCCCCTGCCCCCCTCAAAGATGCCAAATGTGACACCGGGGGGGGGGGAGGATTAGGAAAAGCGGAAGTTGCATTTTTGGGTGGAACTCCGCTTTAAATATATGTAAAAATGTAATTATTACAGGTGCTGCTACTTGTATAAGCCTGAATACCCGACTGCCAGTATATGTAAAAGAAATAAGTGTGCAACCTGTTATCCAATCAACAATTGGCCCTGAGTACCATTTGAGGGTCATATCTCAGGGTCCTAGCCCCTGCAGTCTTCTAAAAACTGCTCACCAGTCATTCATTAAAACCTTTTTTGTAGCGGGTGTTTCAGATGTGCCCCCCCGCATCCACCAGTGTCTCTGCAGGATTTGAGTTTAGCTCTCATGGCACTTCAAAACAGCCCTTTGAACACAAGATATTTTTCTTTCCACGCTTACAATATTGTGTTCCTTGTTTTTATCACCTCCTGTGAGGCGTGTTTAAACTGGAAGCCTTGTTTTACAAGGAGCCCTTACTAGTTTTTACACAAGGACAAGGTACTATTAAGAGCTAAACCTTCTTTTTATTTATTTTGGTGATTTTGTCCCTCTGGCTGTAGTACATCAGGATGAGATTTCTCTTCATTCTCTGAATGTAGTTCATGTTGTGCATGACTACCTCACAGCTACTGTATCCATTAGAAAGCATGACTGGGTTGAGTCACTAAAACTGTAGAGTGAAAAATCTGGTGCAGCTATGCAAGGTAGCCAATCGGCTTCTGACTTCAGCTTTTTCAAACCTCCTTAGTTCCCTGCCAGTGCTTCTGGCTCCTGCCCCCAGAGCAAGCAACTTGAAATAGGGGCACCTGAGCAGGCTTGCTCTCGTGCAACGGCTTTGCGTGTCCATTCTCACAGAGCCATGGCTCTCCTCCACCCCCTCTCCCTCTTTATGGACTCACTGGCTGTGATTGACAGCAGTGGGAGCCAGTGGCTCCTGCTGCTATCTTGGCCAATGCAGAGGGAGAGTCGAGGCTGTCTTGCACATCGCTAGAGGAAGATCGGGCTTAGGCAAGCACTGGGGGGGGGGGGGGGGGGCTGCCACAGTGTAGGTAATATACCTTCATGCATATAAAAAAACCTTAAGACTTTACAAACACTTTAAGCTTTATCAAAAAATAATAAAAAAATAAAACCTGGAAGCTGATTGTTTTCTATGCAGAGCTGCACCAGATTTTGTACACTCCAGTTTTAGTAAGTCAACCCCTTTGTCATTCCTGCTTGTCCCAATACCAGCTTCTCATCCCTACATTTCTCAATGGATCGGATAAACTATCATTCAAGCTTATGGTCTTAAAGGGGTTGTAAAGATTCATGTTTTTTCCCCTTAATGTATCCGATGCATCTGACGATTACAGGCCCCCCGTTTTACTTGCCTGATCCCTGGAACGTCCTTCCTTTGCCCGGGCTTCTCGGCTCTTCGTTGGATAGATTGATAGCAGTGCAGCCATTGGCTCGCACTGCTGTCAATCAAATCCAATGATAGGGGGCGGGGCCGAGTCCTGTACTCAGTGGCTATGGACGCCTAATACAGGACTCGGGAGCACGCCCTCAAGGTAACTCCCCTTGGAAGAGCGCTTCCCAGAGGGGGTTGTCTGAGGCGGGGAGCAGCCGAGAGAGCCGCTGTGGGACCCCAGAAAACGCAGTTCAGGGCCACTCTGTGCAAAACAAGCTGCACAGTGGAGGCAAGTATGACATGTTAAAAAAAAAAAAAAAATGCGAAACTTTACAACCATTTTAAAGTTTGTGTGTTTGTTATACATAAACAAAACAAAAAAAAAACATGTCATACTTGCCTGCTCTGTGCAATGGTTTTGCACAGAGCAGCTCCGATCCTCCTCTTCTTGGGTCCTCCACTGGCACTTTGGGCTTTTCCTCTTCTCCGTGAGCCACCATAGGAAGCTGCTTCCTATACTGGCACACGTGCAAGCTCGATCCTGAGCCACGCTCTGTGTCCATTAACACAGCACCAGCCGATCAGTGGGTGCCAGCCGCACCCGCTGATCAGCGAGAAGGAAGACAGGATAGAGCTCTGCATGTGTAAACCATGCAGAGCTTTGTCCTGTCAGTGGGGATGTGGCGGTTTTTGTTTCCCTGCTAAGCAGGGAATAAAAACCGTCACATCCCTTAGTAAAAAGCACCTTATAGTACACACGTTAACGCTGGTTAGGCACACGTTTAACCCTTTGATTGCCCTAGATGTTAACCCCTCCGCAACCAGAGTCATTAGTACAGTGACAATGTGTATTTCTCTTTCGTCCATGGATGGACACAGCTCCCTAAATTTTGACATGTGGGTTATATTCCTGTTCATAGAGGACTAGGCAGAACATGTTATCTTAAAACATGTAACTTTAACAGTTTAACAGCCCCGCCCAAGGGGCGGTCCCTCCGGTCCTAACCCCTCACCCTGCAGCATGCAGCTCATTTCCATTGGTGGACATTTTGTCGTGGCCCCGCTGTGACGCAGGTCGGTATTGCAGGTGGCCATTTTCTTGTGGTCCGCGCCCTTTTATGAGGCGTCTGGTGGCCATTTTGGAGTGGGTTTGGCCTCTAGCACTGGCTTTCTGAACGGCGCACAGCTTGTTCTCCTCAGTTTTTTTTTTTTTTTCTCGCAAACACGTGGTGTATACAAGGAAGGCGGGCAGCGGTGCTGAGCGGTCTCCCTCTGGATGGTGAGTCCCCTGGGTAACCCCCTAGGTCGGTGCAGCAAGGAGGATGGACTTAAGTGTCTTTTCACTTAGTCCCTGAGGGCTGTCAGTGGGTGATAATAATGTCAGTATCTGACCTTTCTTCCCCTAAATTGCCAGAGGCAGCAAAGGTGCCCCTGCGGTTCCCATGGATACACTGTCGGCGGTCCTGGAATCATTTGTTGCCAGGGTAGAGCGGTGTGCGGGCGTAAGGGGGGTAAAAAGGTGCCCCTCCTCCCGCCATCTTCTGGGGGATTGCTTGGATTCGGGCCTGGCTGCGGCTCAGGACCCGGTTCTGGTATGTCAGAGGATGCGGACCAGGTCCTCCCTGGTGGGGAGGACCCCTCGTCTGGTCAGTACTGGACAGAGCACGTATGAGTGCACTTATTGATCACACTTATCTAACCGCTCTGTGAAAGTTTTTCCTTATGTTACTTTGATAAGTCATAGATAAGGAATGGGCACGACCGCAGAGGTCCTTTTGTGGTCCCTCAGCGCATGACGGTTCGTTATCCTTTTGAGGAGAGCCTTTTGAAAAATGGGCCTCTCCTCTGGTCGTGGACCCCCCGGTCTCTCGGCTACATAAGGTATCCTCTCTCCTGGTAGAGGGGACCCCTGCCTTTAAAGGCCCTAATGATAGGAGGTCTGGAACGGTGACCCGCTTCATGTTCGCCATGCTGGAGTCAGAGTTGCAACATATATTGGCTGAGGCTTTGGTGTCTCTGACACTCACTGACTGGGCAAAGATTTTGCAACTGACAGTTGAGGAGCATCAGCTTCCTCAAGAGTGCGTAAGGCTGACTGACCAATGGTCCAGGGCCTTGTGTATGTCTGTGATGCCACTCTGGATGAGGCCCCCTGGATTCCAGAGCCTCTGTATCTGCGGTGGTACTGCGCCGCCTGTGACATGCTGGTCCGCTGACCAAGCATCCAAACAAGCTCTAGCAGATTTGCTTCACAGGTGGGAGGCTTTTTGGTACCTCGCTGGACGACATTATTAAAGATGTCACTGGAGGTAAGAGCACACTTCTCCCACTGTCCTCTATGGGGAAGGAGCAACGCCGTAAGCGGGGCCCTCCTATTCCGTGCAGAAGCGGTATTTTCGTCAGATCCTCCCTAACTGACAGGCTCCTGCTGGGGGACAGGGGTGTCCCTGGGTGCGTAAGCCGAACAAGACTAATAAGCTTGTTACCACATGAGGTTTTGCCCCCGCCCGACTCGGGGTGGGGGGACGGCTTCGCGAGTTTGTAGCTTGGTGGTCCTCCCTGCTCTCTGACCAGTGGGTCTGCGAGGTGGTCGCTTCGGGGTACAAAATAGTTTTTCTTGTCCGCTATACAGATTCTTTCCCTCGAATCTTCTTCTCCTTCCGGCTTGTAGGTCTGCTTTGATAGGAGCAGTACGAGACTTGCTCAGGTGCAGTGTAATTTACCTGTGCCCCTGGAGGAAGGGTTTAAGGGATTCTATTTGAATCGGTTTATACTCCCAAAGAAGGAGGGTGTCCATCCAATCTTGGACCTCAATGCCTTTGTGAGGGTGCAAAATCATCCGAGGGATTTTCTGGCGTTCCTGGACATCAAGGACGCCTACTTGCATGTCCCCATATGCGTCAGGCATCAGAGGTTTTCTGCACTTTGTGATCGGCGAGGACCACTATCAATTTGTGGCTCTTCCCTTTGGCCTAGCGTTAGCACCAAGAGTTTTCACCAGGGTGCTAGCCCCTATTCTAGCTTTGCTGAGACAGAGAGGCATTGCCGTCGTAGGTTACATAGACGATCGTCTTCTGAGAGCTGCTTCCAGCCCAGAATTAGAGGACATGTCTATAGCCAGTCACTCTCCAAGAATTTGGATGGATACTGAACCTCCGGAAGTCGGTGTTGCGATTTAGCGCCTAGAGTACCTGGGGCTGATTCTGGACTCATCGGAGGCGATAGTCTTCTCCTTCCAGAGAAGTTGCAGACACTCCAGGCTACAGTGAGGTCGTTAACATCCCGCAATTGGTCGTCTCTCCGTTTGTGCAAGAGTCCTGGGCCTCTATCCAAATGGAACAAATCCCCATTGTGTCTGGATCTTCAGATCAGGTAAGTTGCCTAGTCAGGGCCTCTCTGACTTGGTGGCTGACATCCCTGACACTTCAGTCAGGGAAGTCTTGCCTTCCTTTCCACTGGACTGTGATCACGGCGGACACCAGCCTGACTGGTTGGGGGGGGCAGTCTGGGGGGTTCGGTCGGCCCAGGGTTGCTTGACTCCGGAAGAATCTCTCCTACCGATCAATGTCCTCGAACTTCGAGCGATTAGACTGTGCCTCTTCAAGGGCGTCCGGTCAGGATCCAGTCAGACAACGCCACGGAGGTGGCTTATGTCAACCATCAGGGTGGATCAAGGAGTTCAACCGCAGTGTCGGAGGTCGCTCATATCCTGAGATGGGCCAAAAGGAGCTTACTGACTCTATCGGCTGCTTTTATTCCGGGTGTAATAACTGGCAGGTGGACTATCTGAGTTGCCAGATGCTGGACCAAGGGGAATGGTCGTTACACCCAGTGGTGTTTCAACTCCTTGTCAGAAGTGGGGCACACCAGATGTAGATCTCCTGGCCTCTCGACTCAATTGCCAGGTGTCAAGGTTTGTGGCCAGGTCCAGGGATCCCTGGGCAGATGCGTTTGTGGCTCCATGGGGTCAGTATCTGCAAATTTATGCCTTTCCCCCAATGAAAATGCTTCCTCGTCTGCTCCGCGGGGTGGAGGCTGAGGGGATTCCGGTGATTCTAATCGCCCCAGACTGGACCCGGCGTCCCTGGTACGCCGACATCGTGAGACTGGTAGCAGACGCTCCCTGGCGTCTGCCAATGCAGGAAGACCTGTCTCAAGGTCCCATACTTCTTCCTGCTTTACAGTCGCTGGCTTTAACGGCATGCTATTGAAAGCCAGGTACTGAGGGACCGTGGTCTGTCAGATTTGGTCATCTCTACCATGTTGAGGGCCCGGAAATCTTCTTCCCGGAAGATCTACCATCGCACTTGGAAAGCATACATCTGTGTGGAGAGATGTCTTGGCGCCCACGGGCATATTTGGTTTCTCGGATCCTGCTGTTCTCACAGAGCGGAGTACATCAGAAACTTTCCTTAACCACTTAAGCCCCGTACCATTTGGTAGCTAGAGGACCAGAGGTGAATTCAGAATTTTGCACTGCGCTGCTTTAACTGTAAATTGTGCGGACATGCAATGTTGTACCCAAACGAAATTTGCGTCCTTTTCTTCCCACAAATAGAGCTTTCTTTTAATGGTATTTGATTGCCTCTGCGATTTTTATTTTTTGCGATATAAACGGAAAAAGACCGAAAATTTTGAAAAAAAATATTTTCTACTTTTTGTTATAAGAAAAATCGAATAAACTCAATTGTAGTCATACATTTAGGCCAAAATGTATTCAGCCACATGTTTTTAGTAAAAAAAATGTCAATAAGCGTATATTTATTGGTTTGCGCAAAAGTTATAGAGTTTACAAACTAGGGTACATTTTCTGAAATTTACACAGCTTTAAATTTATGACTGCCTATCTCATTTCTTGAGGTGCTAAAATGACAGGGCAGTACAAAACCCCCCCAAATGACCCCATTTTGGAAAGTAGACACCCCAAGGAAATTGCTGAGAGGCATGTTGAGCCCATTGAATATATTTTTTTTTTGTCCCAAGTGATTGAATAATGACAAAAAAAAAAAAAAAAAAAATTACAAAAAGTTGTCACTAAATGATATATTGCTCACACATGCCATGGTTATATGTGGAATTACACCCCAAAATAAATTTTTCTGCTTCTCCTGAGTACGGGGATACCACATGTGTGGGACTTTTTAGGAGCCTAGCCGCGTACGGGACCCCGAAAACCAAGCACCGCCTTCAGGATTTCTAGGCACAATTTTTTTTATTTCACTCCTCACTACCTATCACAGTTTCGAAGGCCATAAAATGCCAAAATCGCACAAACCCCCCCCAAATGACCCCATTTTGGAATATAGACACCCCAAGCTATTTGCTGAGAGGAATGGCGAGTATTTTACAGCTCTCATTTGTTTTTGAAAATGAAGAAAGAAAAAAAAAATATATAAATATATATATTTTTCAATTTTCAAAACTTTGTGACAAAAAGCGAGATCTGCAAAATACTCACAATACCTCTCAGCAAATAGCTTGGGGTGTCTACTTTCCAAAATGGGGTCATTTGGGGGGGTTTTATGCTATCTGGGCATTCCATGGCCTCCGAAACTGTGATAGGCAGTGAGAAGTGAAATCAAAAATTTACACCCTTAGAAAGCCTGAAGGCGGTGCTTGGTTTTTGGGGTCCCGTACGCGGCTAGGCTCCCAAAAAGTCTCACACATGTGGTATCCCCGTACTCAGGAGACGCAACAGAATGTATTTTGGGGTGTAATTCCACATATGCCCATGGCATGTTTGAGCAATATATCATTTAGTGACAACTTTGTGCAAAAAAAAAAAAAATTGTCGTTTTTCCGCAACTTGTGTCAACATATAAAATATTCCATGGACTCGACATGCCTCTCAGTATATAGCTTGGGGTGTCTACTTTCCAAAATGGGGTCATTTGGGGGGGTTTCGAACTGTTCTGGCATTTTATACACAACATTAGGAAGCTTACATCCACTCTTCTAACCACTTGAAGACAAAGCCCTTTTTGACACTTTTTGTTTACATGAAAACATTTTTTTTTTTTGCAAGAAAATTATGTTGAACCCCCAAACATTATATATATATATATATATATATATATATATATATATATATATATATATATATATATATATATATATATATTTTTAAAGCAAAGGCCCTACAGATTAAAATGGTGGGTGTTGCATTTTTTTTCTACACAGTATTTGCGCAGCGATTTTTCAAACGCATTTTTTGGGTTAAAAAATGCATTTTTTTTTTTAATTTTAATGCACTAAAACACACTATATTGCCCAAATGTTTGATGAAATAAAAAAGATGATCTTAGGCCGAGTACATAGATACCAAACACGACATGCTTTAAAATTTCGCACAAACGCGCATTGGCGACAAACTACATACATTTTTAAAAGCCTTTACAGGTTACCCCAGTAGATTTACAGAGGAGGTCTACTGCTAAACTGATTGCCCTCGATCTGACCTTCGCGGTGATACCTCACATGCATGGTGCAATTGCTGTTTACATATGACGCCAGACCGACGCTTGCGTTCGCCATTGGGCAAGAGCAGGGCAGGACAGGGGTGCTTTTTTTTTTTTTTTTTTTCTTTTTTTTTATTATTAATTTTGCTATTTTATTTTTAAATTGTTCCAAGTATTTTTTTTTTTTTATCATTTTTATTGTTATCTCAGGGAATGTAAATATCCCCTATGATAGCAATAGGTAGTGACAGGTACTCTTTTTTTTGAAAAAACTGGGGTCTTCTAGACCCTAGATTTTTCCTCTGACCACACCAAGATCGGTGTGATAAAATGCTTTCCCAATTTCCCAATGGCGCTTTTTATATCCGGGGGGGGGGGGGCATTCCCTCCCACTGCTTGTAAAAGCAGTCCAGAGGCTAATTAGCCGCTAGGATTGCTTTTACATGAAAGCCGGCCGCAGGCTGAAAAGAATGATACCAAGATGATACCTAAACCCGCAGGCATCATTCTGGTATAAACATTCAAAGTCCAGCAACATACCAGTACGTTGCTGGTCCTTGTTGGACATGTATTGTAATCTTTTTATTTCATGCAGCCAGTTGGCTGAACGAAAAAAGAGATTGATCGGTGGGTATGCCCACCATTAGAATACCGCCCTTCATCCACCCACTTCCAATGATGGGCATACACGCACCATTTATATATGCCGAAGCATGGGGGCATCCTCCCGCAAAAAAGTTATGCCGCACACACATGGTCGGACTTTTCCACGGGCAAGCCTCCGTCGGAATTTCGACCGTATGTACGCGGCATTAGGAGCAAAATCGCTCCTCCGCCCCTGCTGCCCCAATGCTTCGGCATATTTGCTTTTTTTTTTTTAACTGTGGTGGTGAAATCCCCTCCTACAGCACTGGAGTCGCAGGGATCAGGCCTGTCTCTGCGAACGCTGCAGTTATGTGTGTTTTTGTTTTGTAAGTGACAGTGATCGATCGATACTGCACTTGGGTGGCCAGGGCTGGACGGAGGGGCAAAACGCAGGTGCTAGCAGGTATCTGGGCTGATCCCGCTAACACTGCGTTTTTGGGAACCCTAAACTGCTGGGGACGCTAGTATAGATCTGATCAGATATTGATCTGTTCAGATACTATACCACTAAGGGGGGTGTATGCTTCACGCGTGGGTGTTAGCGTTACTGGCACTAACCTGACGCTGCCTGGGGTGTGACGCAGACCCTCTCTGACGCTAAAACCTAATTGATATCACCCGCCGGGCGATCAGGGGGTTAAACCTTTATTGGGTTATATACACGGCGGGTGCCCTGACACTATAAAAAGCAAACTAACTAACCAGCGTCACCCGTAACACTTATATGGTGATCACTGGTGAAAGGGTTAACTAGGGGCAATCAGGGGGTTAAAACCTTTATTAGATAATATATGGGGGTACCTGACGCTATAAAAACCTGCGGCGAACCTAAAAAAAATTACCGGCTACCGATCTGCATCACAGACACTAAGACAGCCTTTAGAAAAACGATCGCTTAGTGATAGTGGTGATAGGGGGTGAAAGGGTTACCTGGGGGGCGATCAAGGGGGTTAAACCTTTATTAGATAATATATGGGGGTACCTGACGCTATAAAAACCTGCGGCGAACCTAAAAAAAATTACCGGCTACCGATCTGCATCACAGACACTAAGACAGCCTTTAGAAAAACGATCGCTTAGTGATAGTGGTGATAGGGGGTGAAAGGGTTACCTGGGGGGCGATCAAGGGGGTTAAACCTTTATTAGATAATATATTGGGGTACCTGACGCTATAAAAACCTGCGGCGAACCTAAAAAAAATTACTGGCTGCCGATCGGCATCACTGACGCTAAGGCAGCGATCAGAAAAATGATCGCTAAGCGACAATGGTGATAGGCGGTGAAAGGGTTATCTGGGGGGGTGATCAGGGGGTTAAACCTTTATTAGGGGGGGTTAGGGGGCTACACTGGACCTAAGACTAAACTTTGACACTTTTACAGTCACAAATGTCACTGATTGCAGTGATCACTAAATAAATGGTCACTGCAATCAGTGACACTGTGACTGGGGGCTGGGGGGGTGATCTGGGGGGGCGATTTATGTCCCTATGTGTTCTGGTGTCAGTGTAGTGTTGTGTGCACTGACCTGATATCTTCTTGTACGGCGCTCGGTATATGTGAGCGCCGCACCAGAGATGACATCACTTCCTCCTGCTCCCTCTGTCTGACACAGACAGAGGGGGCATTTCTATTCGCCGGGAGCGATCGCGAGGGGGTGGCCAGAAACGAATGGCTGCCCCCTCATCCCGGAACGCTCCCGGACACTTAGCCACCGCTCACTGTATAGAAGGGGGGTCCGATTGGACCCCCCAACTGTACAAAGGCAATCACGTACACTCTACGTGATTGTGCCTGTCGGTGCCATTCTGCCGACGTATATATACAGTGAGCGGTCGTTAAGTGGTTAAGCACTGTTAAGGGGCAGATTTCAGCCTTGGCTGTCTTCTTCCAACGACCCCTAGCAGCTCACTCACTGGTAAGTACATTTGTACAGGGGGTCCAACATGTGATTCCCACTGATTGGACCGCTGCTTCCTCCGTGGGACTTGAATCTGGTTCTCTCTGTACTTCTGGAACCTTCCTTTTAACGCTTTCTCAGGAAATTGTTTTTCTAGTTGCCATTACATCGGTCAGAAGGGTTTCTGAATTGGCGGCCTTGTCTTGCAAGTCTCCTTACTTGGTCCTCCATAAGGATAAGCGGTGCTACGCCTGCAGCCCTCAATCCTTCGTAAGGTAGTTTCGGCTTTTCACCTAAACGAGGACATTGTACTTCCATCCTTGTCCTTTGCATCCCATGGAGGTTGCGCTACATACTTTGAACGGGGTACGTGCCCTACGGGTGTACCTGTTTTGCTACGGCTCTGTTCTGGAGATCTGACTCACTGTTCGTGTCGGTGTCTGGTCCACAGTAGGGCCTGGCGGTTTTCATTGGCCACCTTTCTAGGTGGATCAGGCAGACTGTCATCCAGGCCTATGCCCTTAAGGGGCGGGCGCCTCCCTTTCCTGTCACGGCGCATTCGACCAGGGCAATTCGTTTTTTTCCTGGGCTTTCCGACGTCAAGTATCTGTCTCAGGTGTGTAAGGCGGCGACCTGGTCATCTGTTCACACTTTCTCAAAGTTTTATAAGATTAATGTGAGTGCATTTTCGGATGCTTCCTTTGGCCGCAAGGTTTTTCAGGCGGCTGTTTTAAGGGTTGCAACTCCTCCGTTGAGGAGCTCTGTTTGGGGTGATAAGTCTTTTGATTGCTGTTCCCACCCCTCGTTTTTTCTGACACTGCTTGTGGACGTCCCACATGTCAAGTGTCAAGATTTAAGGAGCTGTGTCCGCCCATGGACGAAAAGAGAAAATAGGATTTTTTTTTTTTTTTTTTTTTTTATGTACTCACCGTAAAATCCCTTTCTCTGTCGTCCTTGGACAGAAACAGCACCCACCCCTCAAGTTTTGTACTGCTTTTTGAGCAACTGAGCTGCAGGGTTAGGGGTTATGACCGGAGGGACCGCCCCCTGGGCGGGGCTGTTTAACTCTGTTAAAGTTGCATGTTTTAAGATGACTAACATGTTCTGCCTAGTCCTCTCCTATGAAGAGGAACATAACCCACTTTGTCAAGATTTAAGGAGCTGTGTCCGTCCATGGACGACAGAGAAAAGGATTTTACAGAGTACAAAAAATCCTATTTTTTTTTTAGCAGTGATCACTGTATTAGTGTCACTGGTTCCCAGTGTCAGATTGACCGCCATACTTTCGCAGTCCTGCTATAAGTCGCCTATTGCTAGTCTTAAAAATGTATGTATATATATATATATATATTTTTTTTTTGTTCTCCAAGTTTTTACCTGAAGGGATGTTCAGGCCTTTCCAGATGCCAGTTTTGGGCATGAGGTACTTCAAGACAGCTTTGTTCTGCAGGCAGTCCCCAGTTTGTTTTTAGTTGGGCCTGTTGATCTTTTGTTTTCTGTGTTGCTGTTCTCCCTAGGAGTGGTCGTCCTTCAAAGATCAGTGCAAAGGGTAAATGTAAAATCATTTAAAGCCCAGTTGAACCTTCAGTTTAAATCTGCTAAACACATTCCAGGTGCATCAAAACAAAAGGTATGTAAAGTCTTACTAAGGTTTGCTCTCCTTTCTTAGAGCCTGAGTTTTCTATTTAGAAAAGCTCAGTTTACCCACCGTTTGGAAAGGTCTAGCTCTAGTTTGCCTGGGGGTGTTTGACTCCTGCAAAGAGATTACTACTTCTACACCGGGAGACCTCTTTGGCAGCATACTGACAGAGAAAAGCTTTTCTACTCAGGCTGTGGCCTGTAGTTTTAGGTATTGTAGGCTTTATAAATCTTCTGCCTAAAAACTTTTTAGTTGCCATGCGCACTGGGCCTCTGGTGTTTAGCTGCACGCTCAGGACACAAGTGTCCTATCCAGCCCCACTGACAGCAGCCTGTCCGACTCAGTCGGATAGGGCACTTAGCGGTACAAACCTTTAGGACAATACGAGCTCAGAAATGAATGCCCAGAACACAGACTTAATTCCGGGCATTCGTCCGTGGATGTATACTGTGCTAAATGTTTGTACTGCCAAGTGCCCCGTCCAGCCACAGATGCTGTCGGACCCTCATAGAACTTGACAGGCTGCTGGCAGTGGGTTGGAAAAGACGCCTATGCCCTCTGCCCATGGCTATACACCAGAGCATCATGTAGCAGGGCTAAATGCTCAATGTTTACATCCCTGTCTTCTTGCAATTTTTTGTTATCTGTACACTGACTGCAGTGAATGTGTGCAGTACAGTGTTCAATTTCAGCTCCTTTCTAGCACCAGTAAGATGCAGATAATGGAGCTGGGTGTTAAGATAACGTAACAGAATACATGCGGGGTGGAGGTGGGGGACCTTTGGACCTGTCATCACTGTAGAATAGCACAGCCACAGGTAAGTGTGCCAGATGCTGCCATGCCAGATGGCCCCCCCCCCCCCAGTTTTTTTTTTCTCAGTTTAAGCAAGTGATAAATATTTGTAGCTGTACCTATTACTTAACACCTGTGTTCACGGGAATACAGTAAGAGGTGTGGGACTTTAAATGAGGCAAATATTAAAAAAATGGATAAAAAGATATTGTTACATTTCTTGGTATAAACAGTGAAATCCCATAGCAATGGGTGTATATACATGTATGAAAATTATCCTAGACATGCAAGACACATTATACACTAGAAGCAAAATACACATAGCAGTGAACCATAATATGATATATTGTATTATGTCATATTGTCATTTATATAGTATAACTAAATATAATAAAACCATATATTGAAATAAGGCTTAAAGCGGAGTTCTGCCGGAAAAAAAAAATGAAGTCTGCAGCTACTGCCTGTCCTGGGCACCCATGATGTCGGCACCCGAAGCCGATTTATCCCTCAGCTCTCGGGTGCTCCCATCTTCGGTAAGAGAATCCGGAAGTGAAGCCTTGCGGCTTCACTTCCTGGTTCCCTACTGCGCATGCGTGATCCCACTGGTCCCTGCTGTCTTCTGGACCTGTGTGTCTGCCAGAAGACAGCGGGGGGACAGAGTAGGCGCCGGACGTGGCGTAGGTCACTGCGGTGATCTATGCCCAGAAGTGGGAGCAAATACCTGGATTACACAGGTATCTGCTCCCCCCCGAAAGGTGCCAAATGTGACACCGGAGGGGGGGAGGATTCCAAAAAGCGGAAATAATATATAAGGGCTGCATCCTATGAAGCTTGGCGTGTTTCGTGGCTTAAAACTAACCCAATCTGTGTTCATGAGTCTACCATAAGAAAAACTGAACAAGAATGTGTTTTTGGAGGTTGCCATGGAAGAGAACAATGTTTTCCAAACACAAGTTTTTGGTTTATATACACCGTGTGGTGTGCTAGGACGAAATGATGCACTGCATATTAGAGCCAGAACTTCACCTTGTGTGTGTATATATGAATGATGGTGGAAGTGTCAGTGAATTCGTGTTTTAGCCCCCGTTCGCACCAAATCTGACTTTAAAGTCGTGCGACTTCACTTGAAATCAAACAATTTCAAAGTCGCAGGTCAATGTGACTTCAGGTGCGACTTGGCTGACATCTGTGCAACTTCATGCAGGAACCTTTTTTTCAATTAAGTGCGGCACTACATAGTTGGCGTCGCACCGATTTGAACCGCTCCATTGCCGACAAGGTGCAAAAAATGCTCCAAAATATAGGTGTTAACCAATACATGATTCCTCATATAATGGCCATTTTGTCTTTTACAGTGGTAAAGACAGTTTAAATATCTAAAAAGTATACACGGACTAAAATAGGTTTGTGTACAGGAATGAACAAAAATACATATTTATCCCTTTTTTAGGTCAAATTGTCAGGTACAAAAAGCATGTGTTGACACTTTTGCCTGTAAGGCCTGGTATACACTGGCTTCAGTGTGTGTAAAGCCCCATACACACGGTAGGACTTTTTAACAACAAACTTCAAAATGAGCAAGTTTTCCAAAAAAATCCTACCGTGTGTACGCTCCATCGGACAAACTTTTTTGGTTTTCATCGGACAAAAGTTCACTCTGCAAACGGACAAACTTTTCGGCAACGAAAGCCCTACGATGCAAAGTCCTATCCTGTACAGAAATCCATAGGACTTTTGTCCAAAGTACAAACATGCATGCCCAGAACCAATGTTAACCACTTGCTTACTGGGCACTTAAACCCCCTTCCTGCCCAGGCCAATTTTCAGCTTTCAGCGCGGTCACGATTTGAATGACAATTGCGCGGTCGTGCGACGTGGCTCCCAAACAAAATTGATGTCCTTTTTTTCCCACAAATAGAGCTTTCTTTAGGTGGTATTTGATCACCTCTGCGGTTTTTATTTTTTGCGCTATAAACAAAAAAAGAGCGACGATTTTGAAAAAAACACAATATTTTTTGCTATAATAAATATCACATTTTTTTTCTTTTTTTATTTTTTTTCCTTAGTTTAGTCCGATGCGTATTCTTCTACATATTTTTGGTAAAAAAAATATCGCAAAACGCGTTTATTGATTTGCGCAAACCAAAGTTATAGCGTCTACAAAATAGGGCATAGTTTTATTGCATTTATTTTTTTTAACTGGTAATGGCGGCGATCAGCGATTTTTATTGTGACTGCGACATTATGGCGGACACATCGGACACTTTTGGGACCATTGTCATTGATACAGCGATCAGTGCTATAAAAATGCACTGGTTACTGTAAAAATGACTGGCAGGGAAGGGGTTAACACTAGGGGGCGAGGAAGGGGTTAAATGTGTGCCCTGGGAGTGATTACTACTGTGTGGGGGAGGGGACTGACTGGGGGAGGTGACCGATCTGTGTCCCTATGTACAAGGGACACAGCATCGGTCTTCTCTCCCTGCTCTGTGTACCGGCCAATCGTGGGTGCCTGGCGGACATCGCGGCCGCCAGGCACGCGCATCGGCATCTCAGTGATGCGCCGGGCGCCGCTGGCGGCGCTCGCGCGCCCCCCAGTGGCCCGAAATAGCCGAGGACGTCTATTGACGTCCTCCCGGATTTTTAGATCCACATTGAGGCCGTCAATAGTCTATGGCCCGGATCTAAAGCGGTTAAAATCAACCAACAATAGCAGAAGTTGACCAAAGGTTGGCGGTAAAGAGCGGAAAAACCACGTGATGTTGGGAAAGTTTTGGGAAAGTTTGCAGAAAAGTCCTGCCGTGTGTATGCTATGGGTGTGCCCGGCCAAGTTCCTTTGGACAAAAATCCACAGAAAAGTTTGAAGTCCGACCGTGTGTACGAGGCTTTAATATATCTACATATAAGTAAGATATACAGTACATGCTGTTCTGTCTGAAATGCAGTTAGCTCGTTAATTATTCCCTGTTGTGGACTGACAACACAGAGCCTTTTTTGGACTGAATTTGCAATAAATGGTTTCAGAACCTGTCCAGTTGTCTTTTGCTAAACTACCAAATTTTCCCCCCTCTCCTCATTTTTACAATCTAACGCCTCGTACACACGATCAGATTTCCATCGGATAAAGCGTAGGACTTTTGTCCGAAGGGCGTTGGCCGTCAACTTGTATTGCATACAAATGGCAAAGAATTGTCGGCCAACAAACGCGAAACAACATGGTTTTTCAGCTCTTTAGTGCCACCCTTTGGGCAACTTCTACTAATCTTGTGTTATGATGAGTATTGCTTCTGAGCATGCGTGTTTGTACGTTGGAGTTTTTCCCGACGGACTTCTGTACACACAATCGGATAATCCAACAACACATTTGTTGTCGGAAAATTTTAACGCATGCTATCCCACATTTGTTGGCGGAAAATCCGACAACAATTGTCTGATGGAGCGTACAAACGGTCGATTTTCCAACAACAGCCTGCCATCGCACAATTCTCGTTGGAAAATAAATATAAAAAAAAACGCAAATTGCGGTAAAAACGCGGTACTTGCGTTTTTGGATGCAGGTCCATTGACTTCTATTACATGCAAAACGCTGCTTTTTGCAGGAAAAAAAGTCCCCGACCCTTTCCAAAAACGCAGAGGCACAAAAATGCATTGATGTGAACACGTTCCATAGGAACCCATGTTAAAAAATTTCCATGCATTTCTGCAAAATGCACCAAAAAACGCATTAGTGTGAATCGAGCCTTAGGGAGGTAAGAGGGATTCTCCTGTTTTGAGAAGATTGGTGTCTTACAGCATGAATAAAGAAATGTAAAGTTGCTCCCATCGGCACATGTTTATCGATGTCCTCTTTTGTCTTGTCTTTGTATGGGTGGACCATGGAAGAGTAAATTAGTGAGGTTTTTGGTCCAGTTTGTTCTACGGTTACCCAATACCCTCTCCTGGTTGTAGCTAATCTCTGTAGGTCACAGGAGTAGTAATATTTTTAAAGGTCTGGTAGGCCTAAGCCACATTTTTCTCTCCGGAGTCAGAGGTTAAATTTCTGGGTTCAAGGTTTTTTTTAACTATATAAATTGGTTAAATTTTTCTCCCAGGAATTTAAAGAAGATCCCAGGAGCTATAATAGGAACCTTTTTTTTAAAATATACTGTGTATAGCAAAATGTAAATTTGGATTATTGCTATGCTGCAAAGAAAAACAGATGTTTTTTCCATTCTTGCAGGTCTAGTTTATCTGGTCTCAGCAGTGGTATAAAATTTAGGTTGTATAAATGAGATGGAAGACTGGGTAACTTTATACCTAGATACTTGGTGTAGGTGGTAGTCCATGTAAAAGGATATTGATGGGGTTGTTTGGGGTAGTCATGAGTTATGTGAGCCATGCATTGCGATGGATTTGTAATCGTTAAATTATTATGCATCTTCATCCAATAATAAAATTAACAATATATCAGCAAATGACCACTTTGTACGTACATGTATAAGTCTGGATTTCCCTGATATTCTCACCTTTCCTTATAGTTCTCAAAAAGGGTTCCAGTGTTAGACTAAATATTAAAGGGGACAAAGGGCATCCTTGTCTGGTCTCACTTGATATAAAGATTGTCTGACAGAATGCCATTGACCTTTACTTTGGCACTAGGGTTAGAGTATGTAGCCCTAATCCAGGACATCATTATGTCTTTTAATCCAGTGTCTCTGAATACTTCAAACATATATTGCTATGTTATCCTGTCGAATGCCTTCTCCGTGTCAGTGGCTAAGTCATCTCTATATTCTGACATGGCCCAAAGTATTGCATTTAATGTCTTAATGCCCGGGACAAAGCCCACTTGATCTGTATGAATCGATGAAAAGATCAACTGGTGTGGGCAATTTGACAAGATTTTAGTGAATAACCTAAGATCCACATTTAGTGAAGATATGGGTCTGTAGTTGGGAAATTTTGTGATTATCTTTCCCCCTATTTGTGGATGACAGCTATGTGTACTTTAGTCTTTTGAGCTTCGTTTGCGGTCCTAGGTGCAATTGGGACTGGTTTTGTTGGGCTGCAATGTGGCTGCCATTTTTTAGGCTGAATTTCCTTGCCTGAACTGCGGTTAGTTGCTTGGTGGTAAGGAGTAGAGTCTGTCACGAACCCTCTTCATTTTTTTGGGGTTGCAGAACAGCACCTTTGCTCCGTTTCTCCAGGGACTTCACCGTCACTGAGGACATGGCACACCATCTCTGGGTTAGTCTGCCACCTGCAATGACCGTTGTTTGCAGCCAAATTGCCCCACCATTTCCCTATATTTTGGGCCTGGATTTAAACCCGCTACCAGTTGGTGGAGTACCCCATAGTTGTGGTATGTTGCTGTGCATTATGGCATATAGCATGTTATACATTCTCCTTTCTCCTCCTAAAATGCTTTCAGAGCTTAACACTTGGCAAAGTCACATTCAAGGACAGGTTACCAAGCTTGAAGCAGTTGAACCTATAGCTCACTCCTCTGTATGTTTTGTCTGCAGTGTGTAATGATTAGATCAGCAAGGAGGGTTTCTGAGCTTGACTGCCCTGTTCTGCGAGGAAACTTTCTAGGTATCCACAGCAATAAAGTTGTGTTTAGAAATTTATTTTTGCCATTGGTAGTTTAGGCTGGGTTCACACTAGCTGCAGCTCACAGCAGGGGGTCCGGTGCCTGAGCATCCCTATATTTCTGTCAGTGCCTACACTACCAGGACAGTGGGCATGTCTTGGGCCTTCATCGTCATGTTTTTTCATTTCTGAAAGGCTTTTACATAGCAATTGGCCTACAACTTCAAGTTTAGAAAGGTGATGCAGGCTCTTTCAGCTACTTTGGCTGGTCTTTAGTTTCTCCTGTTGTTTTTATTGCTGGAGTTGTTCACCTCTGTTCCTAAACTGCTTGAATATGGGCAATGGTTTTTAAATGACTTGCCATGTTCCATAAGCGATTTTTGTACGCAACGTAAAAAAAAATTCTTGCCGTCCTTGGGGACACAGCTTACTCTTTTTGGATTGAATATAAAAACATAGTGTGACACAAGAAAATAACCAAGTGGTCCATCCAGTATTGCCACTGAAGACCCCCAGTCTATAATACTTTTGTTATCCATTGTGGGACACAGGATACCTTTTAGCACTTGCTGCCACCTACAGGAGGACTGAGCACTGGCAAACAAAACGCTGTAGGCCAGCCCAGGATAACCCCTTCTACTACCAGCACGTCCTGTGTGTTTGTTTTTTTAACCACTTAAGGACCGCTGGGCACAAGCACGTACAGGTAAGTCCTCTTTAAAATGCCCAGCCGTGGGTCGCGTGCGCCCTGCCGGCGGCGCGCTCGTGACCCAGCCCTGAGCTCCGTGACAGCACCCGCGGACCCGATCGCCGCCTGTGTCCCACGATCGGGTCACAGAGATGAACGGGGAGAGGTAAGTGTAAACAAACCTCTCCCCGTGCTTCCTAGTGAGACTGTCACTGATCGTCTGTCATTCCCTATGACAGGGAACAATCAGTGATGTCATACGCCAAGCCACACCCCCACACAGAATCACACATTAGATCTTAACCCCTTCAGGTTAAGCCCTTCACTGCCCGTGTCATTTTCACAGTAATCAGTGCATTTTTATAGCACTGATCGCTGTAAAAATTATAATGGTCCCAAAATAGTGTCAAAAGTGTCCGATGTGTCCGCCATAATGTCGCAGTCACGATAAAAATCGCTGATCGCCGCCATTACTAGTAAAAAAAAAAAAAGTTATTCATAATGCCATAAAACTATCCCCTATTTTGTAGACGCTATAACTTTTGCGCAAACCAAAGGCTTATTGCGTTTTTTTTTTTTTTACCATAAATATGTAGAAGAATGAGTATCGGCCTAAACTGAGGGAAAAAAATGTTTTTTTCATTTTTTGGGGATATTTATTCTAGCAAAAAGTAGAAAATATAGAATTTTTTTTCAAAATCGTCGCTCTATTTTTGTTTATAGCGCAAAAAAGAAAAACCGCAGAGGTGATCAAATACCACCAAAAGAAAGCTCTATTTGTGGGGAAAAAATACTCCAATTTTGTTTGGGAGCCACGTCGCACGACCGCGCAATTGTCAGTTAAAGCGACGCAGTGCCGAATCGCAATAAGTGGCCAGGTCCTTTTTAGCTACAAAATGGT
Organism: Rana muscosa; assembly: GCA_029206835.1. Lineage (NCBI taxonomy): Eukaryota > Metazoa > Chordata > Amphibia > Anura > Ranidae > Rana > Rana muscosa. Next base: position 457,433,548 of record CM055116.1, on the reverse strand, counting down.
CCGGGGCTTAAGTGGTTAGAGCTGCATTTGTATTGATTGCAGCTATCTGGCACAGTTGTCCTCTGCATGCCTTTGGTGCCATTTGCACTGGACTGGATATTGTGGATATGCCTTGGACCTTTAGGCACTGGGTTGATTTCCAGACTCTGTTTTGGTAAAAGCTGTGGAGAGCTTTCCAGCTACTGGCATGTAGCTTCAGCACTTGCCTGTCTGAAGACAGTGGGTATACTTCTTGGACCAAGCAACATGAGCTGCCTCATTTGTATAGGTTGCTGGGTTCTTTAGGATAACAATGTGGGATTGAGTGCTGATGACTGGCGGAATGTTGCGTGTGTGCCACATGCTTTTCGCCATAGAGCGTTGAAGTATATTCCCACTGCTGTTCTTGTAAGAACCACGTGAAACTCTCCTTCAATCCATTCCTGCTGCCAGTCTACAGTACCTTTTTTTTTTTTTTTTTTTTTTGGTCACCTTTTTAGTCATCCTACCCTCGCCTGCTATCAGCCATCTAGGTTTTGTGGGCTACTTGAGGCCTTGCCTCTTACCTTGAGCCTATAGATTGCCTTTAATACCGGGTGTGGTTGCAACATGTTCTTTCTAGACATGAATGAAAGGAGGGAGACAGTCCTCTAACGGGCGCCCCAGATCAATGTCTACAAATGGCTTTGGGATTCCTTATTTTTATGAAAAACGTCAACCTGCTGGCATTCAAAGTTCTTGGGTGTTTTCAGCCCTAAGGCCTGGTTCACGCTAGTGCAATTTCAGATGCAACTTCAGGTACATAGATCACATGACAGTGTATTATATTTTTAATGGTGCCCAATCACATCAATGTAGCACAGTGTGTGTGTGTGTGATATTTTGGTGTGGTTGCAGCACAATTTTTTTCCCCCATAGACATAGATGGAAATGCTCCAAAAACATGTGTAAAATGCATGTGTGACGTCACCACCTTTTTGTTATCCCAGAAGGACCGGCGTTTTCTTCAGCCGTCCGGCTTTTTTAAGTCTGCTTTTATATCATCCGGTTTGCTGTAAGTGCAATACAGTTATGCCTCGGTTCACAAACGTAATTTTTGAAATGACTCGAACCGCGAACCGAATTGGTCACAAAGTCAAATTTTCCCATAGGGTTCAATGTAAATCGGGTTAATCCGCTCTGAACTTTTGTTTCATAATTTTGTGGTTAAAAAAAAAACTACAGTATGGAGAGAACACCAACCTTGCTTGAGATGACTTTTACCGCTCTGCACTTTTCAACAACATGCTTGCTCTGAACATTCTTGTCACCTTCATACTGCTCTGCACTTTCTTCTTACTACCATGCTTGCTCTGAATTTTCTTTGGATCCATACTGGATGTCCGGTACAGTACGGTATGTGATAAAAATCACACAAAAAATCTTTACAGCAAGTGTGCACAGGTATGTACAGTATGTGCTAAAAAGCACACCAAAAGGCTTCTCAATATAGTGTCAGAGCAGGGGAAATGGGCGTGGCTCGTTTTCGTTAACTGAAGCAGAGTTTGCGTACCGAAGCAGATTTTTGTAACTTCTGTTCGCGAATTGAGTTGTTCGTGAACCGAGGTATCACTGTACGTTTTATACATTAAAACGATTTGTTTTGGTTTTACACTATGGCTAGGCTCTTTTTTCGGATCCATAATCGTGCCCGAGTGATGATCCTTTACGCAGTGGAAAGCATGCTTATCCGGTTTCCTTCGTTCAGTGAGGCTCTGTTTCCACTACTGCAACCCCAAAGGCGCGCGATTTACTATGCGACTTTGCAATGTGATTTTTGATGCAATGTCATGCGACCGGTGAAAACCATGTGAGAACAAGTCGCACCGAAGTCGGAACAAAGTAGTGCAATAAACTTTTTTGGAGTTGATGCGACTTGAGTCGCACCAATTAGAACGGGGACCATTGAAATACATGGGTTTTGAAGTCTCGCAACAACATGCAGTAGTGGAAACGGAGCCTGAAAGTCTATCCGATCTGAGTGCTATCTCTCTCCGACATTTTGTGAGAAAAAGGCCCTGGCTGGGTATTGGCCACAAGCGCTTCAGCTTGTGCAGTCTGGTAAGCACGGAATTTATGTGGTGGATACTCACTTTGTCAGTGTGATCTGATGCATCCTAAGGAAGATTTACACTTGGACTATTTTGCACCTTCAAATTTATGGTGGATATGAGATTGTCACCCATCGAGGAATATTGTTTTCTGAATTTATGGACATTTATCACAGCCCTCAAATTTTCCACTCGCATTTTGCGAGTGGAAAATGAGGTCTGGCGAGGAGCTGGGCTGCCTGGGAGAGGGGGGGGGGGGCGAGCACAACCGGCAGGTGGGGTTGATCGGGAGACGTTCTCCCAGCGCGATGTGGAAGAGAGCATATAGGAAGAGGAAAGCCGCGGGATCGCAGAGCCGTAAAACACGCTGTAACAGCTGACATTGTCTCCGCTCTGCTTACTCTCACACAGCCCCGCCTCCTCCTGACCCCGAGCTGGTTAAAGACAGAACGCGGGTCCAATGCTGGGATTCTGTCTCGCAGGTGCAGGGTCAGGAGGAGGCGCGGCTGTGTGAGAGTGAGCAGAACGGAGACAATGTCAGCTGTTGCAGCGTGTTTTACTGCTCTGCGATCCTGCGGTTTTCCTCTTCCTATATGCTCTCTTCCACAGGGGTGATCGCGCTGGGAGAACGTCGCCCAAGGCTCTAATCTTCCTCCAGTCCTGGCCGCCCTCTCACTTCCTCCACCCTGGCGAGGCTGCCACTTGGGGCACAGTGAGGCTGCCACTTGGGGCACAGTGAGGCTGCCACTTGGGGCACAGTGAGGCTGCCACTTGGGGCACAGTGAGGCTGCCACTTGGGGCACAGTTGAGCCTGCAATGAGGGGAACTGATAAAGTTAATTATTTTTGTAATGCAATTCCGCATAGTGTCATTTCTTGAGATAATTTGAGGGCGTGATTAGGGGTGGGCCGGGTAGGGGTTGGGTGGGGCAACTGGTGGCGAGTAACCCTTGAGGGTTAATAGCTAATAGCTCAGGACTTGAAATTTTGAGCCCTGATTTATCCTACAGTACTGGTTCATTGTTGTGTATAGCATATTCACCACGAGTTCTATATGTTGTGAGGAATTTGTTCCTTTTTTAGTTTTAGAGCGCAACTCCATTATATAGATATCAATATCTATCAGATTGTTTTAGCTGCACTAGTGCAAACCTAGCCTAAGAAAGTTGAAAAGTACAGCCAAAGCTTGTTTGGCTGCACTTTTATGGATCACAGTAGTGCAGTCCGTTCTGCGCTCCTGTGACCCGTTTTCAGCTGAAGCCCACTGTCGGATGATGTCCGAGCCAGTCCAGGTTGGGGAAAGATTGCGCCCTTATTGTCGGGATCCACCCAGGAGCCTGGACTGGCACCTGGCTTAGCCTCTCAGTGTAAAGGGTACACCAAATGTGGTGCGATATTATTTCTTGTCGTGATTAACGCGTCAAACTGTGAGTATTAAAAGGCACCTGGCTCAGGGCTAAAATTTGGTTCCTGAGCTTGTTTGCCATGACAAATGTGCATGGGGCAAGCCCATTCAAGTGAATCACTGAAAACATCACGAGTGGGAATGTGAGTTTCCGCTCCGCGAAATGTGCATGGGGCCAAGTTTTGTTCCCCTTCCTCACTTGACAGTGAAGCAGCAGACTGATGAGCTCATCTCTCTGACACTGCTCTTTCCTGCTATCCACATATTACTTTTTAGCCCATGAACACTACAGCACAGCTGATTGGCTCCCTGTACTTCTTTCTGGCAGCTTGAGCATTGCAAGAATCTGATACCAGGTAAAATCCAAGTACTTACATTAGGCCTTATTCGCACAGGCATACTTAAAGGGGTTGTAAACCCGTGTGTGTGTGTGTGTGTGTGTGTGTGTTGTTTTTTTTTTTTTTTTTTTTTTTTTAAATAACAAACATGTCATACTTGCCTCCACTGCAGTTTGTTTTGCGCAGAGTGGTCTCTGTCCTCTTCTGGGGGCCCTCAGCGGCGCTGGTATCTCCTCCCCCACATCGAGTCTCCAGGTTGGAGAAGGCTCTCCTAAGGTGTGCGGGCACGCTCCTGAGTCCTGCATCTGTGTTCGTTCGCCGCGTCATTGGATTTGATGCACAGCAGTGGGAACAAATGGCTGCGCTGCTATCAATCTATCCAATCATGACACCAGCCACCAGCTAGAGCAGGTGTGCTTGTTCCTGGACGGAAGACAGCTTTCAGGTAAGTAAAACTGGGGGGCTGCAGCACTACAGAAGGATTTTCACCTTAATGCATAAAGGTGAAAAACCATGAGGGCACACAACCCTTTTTAAGTGCATGCCTGTGTTTGGGATTGCCTGTATGGGGGGATGTAAGGAGCACTTGTGCAAACCCAGGCCTGACACAGGCATATGCTTAAAATGGGACTTTAGTCAGAAAATTAAGTCTTGCTAGATGACTTCAGGCTGGCCCCTTTTTGCAGGTATAGCAAATGTATAAAGCAGAATTAAACCCTCCTATCCTTTACAGCCAAGGAATCTGCTTCTGTTTGATCTACAATGGCCATGGTGCTGCACATGTGATCAGTTATGACACCAGCCATTTGATGGTCTGACAGTTTGGTTGAGGACACAAGCAAATGTGACAGTTGCATTCCTAGAATGCTGGGATTGCTAACTGTTTTTTTGAAACCGTTAAATTGATGGGTTTAGTTCCACTTTATCATTTACTGCTGCTCAGTGGGCTCTGGGCTTCAGCATAATGGCAGCTTCCAGCAAGAAGAAACGGGAGCAATGCTGGAGGTGATTTACAGCACCCACTAATTTTGGTAGCATAATTCTTAATGTGGAATGTATGTTTTTTTTTTTTTTTTTTAGCTAGTTGTTATGGGTTAAGTTCCACTTTAAGTATCCCTGTGTGAACAAGACTGTAGCCAGGAGTTCAGCCTTAAGGCCCCTCTTCTACTTGTCCTATGACTTGGGACTGCAAAGTCGCACCCCAGGATTTCCAGAAAGTACCATTCATAGCTGTGTTTTTTGAAGGTAGTCACTGGACTACTTTTGGTCCAACTTTGATGCGACTTGATGTTCATAAACCCAAAGATTACGCAGCCATTACTTCAAGTCGTGGCAAAAATTGCGTGACTTTCAGGTTGCACAAGTATCCACTGACCACTGGATAGTTTTCACCAGTTTACTCCCACAGGTAGCGTTTGGCCATGCACCTTGCAACATGATTATACAAACTTGTTTATATCCACTGACCACTGGATAGTAGCATTTTCTGGAATTTAGTTAGGAACTTACACCAAATAGTTGTTGGTAGATCTAATAGAGATTGTAATGTGTGTGGCCAGATTGGTTGTGTTGAGCAGGATTGAGCTACTATGGACCGTCACTTTTAACCTTATCTATAAATAAAAAAACAATCTGGTTCTAATGTGGCCTGATTTCATGTTGGATTTGAATATTTGGACATATGGGCACATTTTCTATGTATAGCACTGAACTTTCCTGCATCTAGTTAGTGGTGTGTTTTTGTGTAAGTGCGTTGTGTCCACAATCCAGCGATGGGGTGATAGGGGAAGGCGTTGTGGCTAGAAAAGCGGCTCTGTGTCTTTAAAAGCTCATGTAGTGTGAGTCACCCCTGTGTGTGTTGGTAGAGGCCTGCACTGAAACTGCAGCTCTGCTCCGGGCCAGAATAGAACCTTCCATTTCCTCTTCCCTCGCTGACAGAGGAGGGTTCCTGCTGGCTCTGATCTAATCATAGTGCAGTAACAGATATGGCTGTATAAGAAAACATGGTAGACACGGCAGCCGACATGGAAGCATATGTTTTAGAAGACATTCTAGAGGTACGAGAGTGCTGGGAGCTGTGTCGGTCACATCGGGCAGGGGGAAGAGGGCGGAGAGGGACGGATGTGGGGCGACGATTAGCTAGACCTTGTATGTTCCCCCTTGTGCGGATTAGGCTCCGTGTTTAGCGGCCGGCGCTGGCCCTCTCCTATAAAGTGTGTGTGCTGAAAACGTTGTCACTCGCTGGGTGTCTGCCGTGTATTTAAAATCAGAAAAGGGGGCCTTGGATTACATAAAATGCCTGCGTGCCTGTGACCTTTAGATTAACTCATTAGAAGGTGGGGTCTGCAAAGCAGCTTTCTCCGGGTTTAGTATCATATGTCTTGCACAATTCGTCTACATGCAGCGTCCCACACCACACTACACGGCATTTTATTTTCTCCTGCAATACAACATGGCCTGCCTGCCTGCCCTTTACGGATTTTCACGTAGTGTTTGTTTGCCCACAAATTCTGCTTAGGTCCTTTTTTTTTTTTTTTTTTTTTTTTTAAAGCCTGGAAGTATTTTTAGGAAGCCTAGTTACACTTTGGCTGTGGTATTGCAGTTATCTACCTGACACCACTTATAGGCATTACTTTTGGAGACGGTTTCCTTAACAGTATATTTTATAACTGTTTACATATATATTTTTTTGTCAGGTTTGTGATCATTTTTATGGTAATTATTTTATATGTATGTTTAGAGTGCAAAATGAAAGCAATGTCACCATTTTTATGAGTGTCAATCTTCTCTGTGCCCAACAGTGCATTTGTAGGCAGTGGGGGGTCCTTACTTCAGCACTGAAGGGCACTTATGTGGTTCTTGTCATGTGTCCAACAGTGACTTTGGAGGGGCAGGGGGTCAGCAACAACTGAGCTCAGCAGAGTACCCGGAGATAAACTTTACTTGGGAATTTCTCTAAAGTGGAGTGTGGTGTTCAGAGGTAATCACAGTTCTGTATGTACTACTTTTTAGGGAAGCCTTTTTATTGTCAGGTTCAGTTTTGGCAGCACTCAGCCCAATCCTATTTTGTTGCGGGAGTGCTGTATATTGTATGTAGCTGAAATTACATATAGTTAATAGTTGCTCATAGTAACTAGATTCTCAGTGCACTTTTTAATTGTAGATTAGAAAAAAAGTGATGTGCAGTGGAGTACCATGTCAATTGTTTGGCACCGCAGCACACTTAATGGGAGTTCCTTCATATGTAGTAGTATAACATGGCCCTAATGTAAATGTAGGAGCTTCTTTACCAGGCCTGGCTAAGATGGCCCCAACAGTGCTGCAACACTCAGATGGACATGTCACATTAGCTGTTCTTGGTGTCGGCAGTGCCAGAATTGCCAAAGTTCAGCTGCCATCTTGCCTATGGACAACACTTTCTTTTTCTTTTTTCTGCTTACTGAGATGCTGCATAATCTGCATTATTATCTAGGGAACACTGACAAACCTTACCTTGGTGGTGCATAATGTTGTTGTAGGAAGAACCTTGTAGGTTCTGTTGCTTATGATGTTGTTGCTACACTACATGGGGCCCAGATCTCTTGTGTTGGAAGATTAGAGGCTCTTGAAGTGGGCAAATTCATCTCACACAAGATTTGCTTCAGGGAGCACAATTAAAAAAAAAGTCAGAAACCCTTTCTACAAAAAATAACTAAGTGTGTGTGTTTTTTTTTTTTTTTTTTTGTTTATTCTTTTTGGCTATTCTGGCTATTTTACTGGGGCTTTGAGCCATTGCCTTTTTTAGATGCTGTAAGGTATGATATGAGTAAACATTGTGGGAATTTTACGAAGTTAAGACACAACTTTGGTTTGACATTTTTTAAGTTGACAATTGTGGATTTCTGTTGTGTGCATTTTCATCCCCGATACTAAGGAGGACAATCTCATGAGGTAAAACACTGCACCTGCCATCGGTAGTTAATGGGTGCAATGCCAGTGTCTTGCAATTTCTTCCCCTAGCCTCTTGTCCATACTGAAGTTCAGACTTTGTTAGCTGGAGGAAGTGTCAATGAACTAAGAGTGTGGAGATGGTGTGTATATGTGTGTTGCATTGGGAACTACATGTCTACCTGCTTGATTTTAAATCTGCATGCTGTCAGGGGGTGCTGTTGTGGGGATGGAGTTAGCTTGTCACTATTTTACGCTCTAAATATGGGTGTAACATGGTCTCAAAGGTGGGGTTAAGCTGACCATAGATGGTTCTTCTCCCCCCTTCTTCATTTAAAAAATAAGCCAGCGGGCTGATGAGTCTGGGTTTCCAGATCCAAACAAGCAGGGTGGATAAAGAAATACTCCCCTCTGTTCCAGTTGGCTGCATGTGCTGATCAAATGAAAATTTCTCTTTCGTTCACGGACGGACACAGCCTTAATCTTGACAAAGTGGGTATTAGCCTTCCTTCAGGAGTGACTAGGCAGAATGTGTTAACTTCAAAGCTGAACAGCCCCGCCCGGGGGTCGGTCTTACTGGCTATATCCCCTCAGCCTGCACTAAGCGGCTCAGTTTTTTTCTGCATAGCCAAGGAGAAGACATGGCTCCCTTCGGGCCCATAGGCCTGGAGTTTTTTTTTTTTACCAGATTGAAATTTTATTTTTATTCCTGTGATCTTCGATCAACTGCCGACTGGGTGACAGGCTGGATCCCAGATCCTTGTAGTCTCCCCAGTTTTGGCCATTGAGCATGTGCCGACCGTAGCTATGCGTTGGGTCATCCACGACATGACCGCCGCTCTACGGGTGGCCGTTGAGCTATATGCTCCAGGGCATGCATAGGACCGGTCTATAGGGCCGAGTCTCAGCAGCCAGCCGACAGTCCCCTCCGTCACCATGTGGAAGGTGGTCTGTCTGGGATGCTTCCAGCACAATCCACGCAGCAAGGGTAAGTAGTAATCCCCTGCTAAGTCAGAAAGACAGAGCTGGACATTCCTGGAGAGGTGAGTAAGCGGTTTTATCCTTCCCCTTTCTCCCTCCCTCCCTTCCTTCCCTCCTCCCTAGGCTTTCTAAGCTAGGCTGTCTGCTGGGGTGGGGGTTCACCTGGGGGGCTCCACCTGTGTGGGAACTCTGCATGTAGGTCCGCTAGATAACGGTTATGAGCTGCCATGAAAAGAGGGTTTGCTTACCTGTGTGTTCTGCTCCATGATGTCGGCGACCATTTTGCTGGTGATCCATGCTGTGTTAGGCCTCTTCTGCGCTGGCGGCCATGTTCTTGTGGTCCGCGCTGTTTGGCCTCTATCGGCCGCTCGGCTGCCATTTTTTTTTTAGGATCACGCAGCGTGCCGCTCGGCTGCCATTTTCGCACGGTCCACGCCGATCAAATAGAATTCAAACGGCGCAAGCCTACAGACACACGCAGAGTGGTCAGACTGATGGCTGACAAGGAAGCAGCTCTACTAGGAAGCGGACGGCAGCCGTACTACTGTTCAAGGGTGGTGAGTCCTCTGGGGGGGGGGAACCCCTCGTCTCTGTTCCAGCTAGGAGGGTGGGCTGTTGGTACCTTGACTGGAGTCCTTGTGTCAGGTGCGTGAGTCAGCATGGCATCAGAAGCAGATGCTTCTCCCCCCGATACACCTGGATTGACATCTGGTGCTCCTGCACCTGCTGTGTCAGACGCTATGTCGGCGTCCTGGTTTGTTGCCAAGGTGTAAGTGGCGTGTGGGCACGGGGGGTAAAAAGTGCCCCCTCCCCATCTTCTGGGGACAACCTTGATGCCGAGCTGGGCTCAGCTATGGCTCATGGCCCTGGTTTTGACATATCAGAGGATGCAGACCGCGGCCGGTCGGACAGTGAGGATGACTCCGGGTCACCATGCGATAAGGCTCTGATAGGTGACCTTATCACCGCAGTGCGGGATACTGTAAAGATAAAAAAGCCTGCAGAAACGCCAGAGGCGTTGGTCCCTTTCGGGTTCCGTAAAGCCGACCCGCACTGCTAAGTTGTTCCTTGTGCATCTTACCTAGACAAGGAGCGGGATAAACCACAAGGTTTTCGGTCCCCAAAAGGTTTGGGGATGCTTTACCCTTTTGAGGAGAGTTTTTTTCCTGAAAAGATGGACCTCTCCTCCGATAGTGGACCCTCAGGTGTCCAGATTAAACAGGGTAGCCACAATTCCGGTGGAAGGGGCTCCTGCTTTCAAGGACCCTGTGAACAGGAAGGCTGAAGCGGTCATCCGCTACCTATATGGCTCGGCTGTGCGCCCAATGGTGGTTGGGGCCCTGGTAACTCCGACACTCGCTGAAGGGGCAAAAATGCTGCTCCACGGGTTAAGGCACATGAGGCTCCCTCGGACGAGGTGGCTATGGCCAACCAGTTGATACATGGCCTCAAAATTGTCTGCGAATCAGCCTTTGACACTATATTCCTCTGCTGTTCAGAGCCTCAAGCTATGCGGTGGTGTTGCGCCGTCTGCTCGGGCTAAAAGGTTGGTTGGCGGACCAATCTTCCAAGAAGGCCCTGATGGATTGCCCTTTAAGGGGCGACAGACTTTTTGGAGCATCCCTGGATGACATTATTAAATATGCCACAGGAGGTAAGAGCATGCTGCTCCCACAATCCAAAAAGGATAAGGAGCCACGCCGTGGCAAGGGCCCTCCTTAACCGCGGACAAGCGGTTTTTTCGTCCGCCTAGTGCGGCAAGTAAACAATCCCAGGCCGCTAAAGCGCTTGCTGAGGGACAGAAGCGTCCCTGGTTTTGCAAGCCCAACAAGCCTGTGAACAAATCTACGTCTTCATAAGGTCTGTCCCCACCCATCTCTCGGGCAGGGGGACGTCTTCGCGAATTCGCGACCTGGTGGACATCTCAGATCCCCGACCGGTGGGTTTGCAAAGTAGTTTTCCTCAGGGTACAAGTAGGGCTGGGAAAAAAATCGATTTTAATCTTGAATCGAGTTTTGAGCTCAAATCGATTCAGTTTTGAAGAAAATCGATTTTTTTAGATTTTTTTTTATTTATTTTTTTAGAAAAAAAAAAAAAAATGTATTTTTTTTCCTTCAAAGTTTCCGTAGCAGGGCTGCAGGGGGCGTATGCGGAATGGCACTGGGCTGCGTTACCCCAATTACATCTACTCGCCGCAGCGAGTAGATGTAATGTAACACTAACTAACCGCAAGCCGCCGTCTGCCTATCTGATCAGCGTGTCATGCAGACAGACGGCGGCCATTGCAGTGTTCAAAAGCCGCGCCTCCCGAGTCCTCGTCTGTGATAGGCGGAACACTCAATTTCACAGCAGGCAGTGTTCAGCCTAACACGGACATCCTCTCATCCTCGTCTGTGTTATGAGGATGAGCGGATGTCCATGGTAGGCGGAACACTGAATGCTGGGAAATTGCGTGTTCCGCCTATCACAGGCGAGGAGGAGGCGCGGCTTTTGAATACTGGAATGGCCGCCGGTGTAGCAGTAAAATCCGTATCCCATGAAAATCTGCATCAGGTACGGGCACAGTGATTGAAGCATGGGCACAGTGAGGCACGGGCACAGTGAGACACGGGCACAGTTCAATTCAACTAAGAGTAACCTCAAGATTTTTTGTTGTTTTATTAGCTAAATCCAAATACAGTATTAATAATTTGGATGTTTAACAATCTTTGTTGCACACTGACTTTGCAGTTAGAGAAAGAGTTTGCCTTTGCAATTTTGTTTGTTGATGCACTTCAATTAATATAATAAAAAAAAATCGAATCGTAAATCGAGTTTTTTATAAAAAAATCGCAGATTTTTTTTTTGGGGAAAATCGCCCAGCCCTAGGTACAAGATAGTTTCTCTCTTGCCCTCCAAACAGATTATTTTTTCCCTCCAACCGCGAGCTTCAGCCGACTTGTCGGGAAGCCCTATATGAGGCGGTTCAAGACCTGCTGATACGCGGGGTGATAATTCCTGTTTCAGTACAGGAACGGTTTCAGGAGTTTTACTCAAATCTGTTCGTAGTACCTAGGACGGGGTTCGTCCAATCTTTGATCTCAGGGCCCTCAATTGCTTTGTGAAAGGACAAAGATTCTGGAGGGAGTTGGTTCGCTCTGTTGTCGCTGCCCTCCATCCGGGGGATTTTGGCAAGGACGCATACTTGCAGGTCCCCATATGCACCAGGCATCGGAAAGGTCTGCGCTTTGCGGCCGGCGAAGACCACTACCAACTTGTGGCTCCACCCTTGGCCTGGCATCAGCACCGAGGGTGTTCACCAAGGTGCTCGCCCTGATTCTGGCCCTACCAAGACAGCGTGGCATCGCTATCGTGGGCTACTTGGACGATATTCTTCTGAGGGCCACTTCAAGCTCAGAAATGGAGGTGAGCGTGTCTATAACCTGTCGGACCCTTCGATACTTTGGTTGGGTGCTGAACACTCAGAAGTCAGTATTGGTACTGACTCAACTCCTAGTGTATCTTGGGTTGATTTTGGACTCTGCAGAGGCGAAAGTTTTTCTCCCTATGGGAAGGTTGCGGACCCTTCGGGCTGCGGTGCGGCAGTTGACATCCCCAAGATGGTCGTCACACTGCTTATGCTGGCGAGTCCTGGGGCCTCATGGTGGCCTCCTTTTTTGAGGCGGTACCATATGCGCCATTTCACACGAGTGCTACAGAAAGTATTTCTGTCCAGAAGGAACAAGTGCCCTTCATCCCTGGATTGTCAAATCCGGGTGAGCCACCTAGTTAGGACTTCCCTAGTTGGTGGTTGGCATCACCGGTACTTCTGTCCGGGAAGTCGTTCCTTCCTTTTTTACTTGCCGATCAATGTCCTGGAAATCCGGGGGATCAGGCTGTGCCTCTCAACATGGTAGCTCAGCTGCCGTGTCGAAAGTCGCTCACATCCTAAGGTGGCCAGAAAGGAGCGTACTGATCCTGTGGGCCATATGCATTCCGGGCGTGGAAAACTGGAAGGCGGAGTCTCCAGATGCTGGACCAATGAGAGTGGTCTCTACACCCGGAGGTGTTTCAGCTCCTTTGCCAAGAGGGCACACCAGATCTAGATCTCCTGGCTTCTCGACTCAATCGGAAGGTATTGAGGTTTGTGGCCAGGTCAAGAGACCCATGGGCAGATGCGACGGAAGCGTTGGTGGCACCGTGGAGTCAGTACCGGCTAATCTATGCCTTCCCTTCTCTACCATGAGGAGTGCTCGGAAGTCGTCCTCTAGGAAGATTTACCATCACACTTGGAAGACCTACATATCCATTTGTGAGGAAATGAGGTGGCATCCGCGTACTTATTTGGTTTCAGAGTCCTGCTGTTCTTACAGCATGGGGCAATTAAGGGGCAGACATCTGCCCTGGCTGTCTTTTTTTTTTTTTTTTTTTTTTTTTAAATATTCAATGACCCCTGGTTGCTCACTCTCTAGTGAGAACGTTTTTTCAGGGGGTTCGGCATGTGGGGCTTGTATAGCAGACGTCCCTTGGCGTCTACCGCTACAAGAGGACCTGCTATCGCAAGGTCCCGTACGCCATCCTGCTTACAAGTTAATGGCTTAACGGTATGGCCTCTAGGTGCCTCAGAAACTACCGTTTGAGAACAAGACAGATCGTGATCAGGCTTGCGCCTCCCTTTCCCGGCGCATTCGACCAGGGCAAGAGGTGCCTCTTGGGCTTGCTGACATCAAGCGTCTGTTTCCCAGGTGTGTAAGGCGGCAACCTGGTCGTCCGTTCACACTTTCACTAAACTTTCAAGTTGCGGTTAGTGCTTCTTCGGCCGCAAAGTTTTGCAGGCGGCTGTTTAGTTACAACTCCTCAGTTGAGGAGCTCTGTTTTGGGGTGAAGTTGTTTTAATGCTGTTCCCACCCCTCGTTTTGGAACTGCTTTGGGATGTCCCACTTTGTTAAGATTAAGGCTGTGTCCGTCCATGAACGAAAGAGAAAATAGGATTTTTATACTCACCGTAAAATCCTTTTCTCTGAGTTCATGGACGGACACAGCACCCACCCCTCCTTTTTTTTAAGTTTGTACTGCTTTTGACGAACTGAGCTGCTTAGTGCAGGCTGAGGGGATATAGCCAGTAGGACCGCCCCCTGGGCGTGGCTGTTCAGCTTTAAAGTTGTTGACACATTCTGCCTAGTCACTCCTGAAGGAAGGCTAATACCCACTTTGTCAAGATGAAGGCTATGTCCGCCCATGAACGAAAGAGAAAAGGATTTTACGGTGAGTATAAAAATCCTATTTTTCTAACTTTCCTGTTCAAGAGAAGCCGATCATTAGATTATCTTCTTGTGAGTAGGAACAGCCATAGATGGATCCTGCTAAACTGGCTGATTTTTGATAGGTCCTTGACTATCTTTATCCTTTTTAAGCTGTAACAAATACTTCAGTTTTACTGAAAACTAAAGGTGTGTGTGTGTGTGTGTGTGTGTGTGTGTGTTTTTTGCCCTGGGTTAAAGGGGGATTCCACCCGCTTTTTTATTTTTTTAAAGTCGGCAGCTACAAACACTGTAGCTGCTGACTTAATAAGGACTTACCCGTCGTTCTTGCCCATGTCAGCCCTCCCGAGGCCGATCCATCGGTCCCGGCGCCGCCATCCTCAGTAAGGGAAACAGGCAGTGAAGCCGTGCAGCTTCACTGCCAGTTTTCTACTGCGCATGCGCGATCCACGTGGCGCTTTTGTGAATGGGCCGGCTGCTCTCTGGGATACAGAGTTCCCAGAAGGCAGCGCGCCCCATTCACAAGAAGACACAGCGAGTAGGACGGAGGAAGCTGACCAGCCGCGGACGATGAAGAGGCAGATTAGGGACTTCCTCAGCAACTGCTATTTCTGGCAAGTAAAAAAAAAAATTTCTTTTTTTTTTTAGGATTTTTGGTGGACCCCAAAACCTCGACATCTACAGACATCCAAGATCTAACACTAACATATCTAACTGTGTAAAGAAGAAATCAATAATACAGTACATAACTTTTTTTGAAGCCTATCCGACCTGATCCTGCGCTGAGCTGTTGGCTGCTGCTTTGCTGTGTAGGCGGGTGCAGAGGACTCGGCCAACAACGGAAGCCCCATGATAAGTCTATGGGTGACTTCACTTGCCATTCATTTCAGCCTGTAGAGCTTCCGCCGCTGGAAACTGGACCGGAACGGCTTCAAAAAAGGAAAGTTCACTGATTTCTTCTTTATAGGGCTAGATGGATTAGGCTTATATCGTGGCTGTCTGTAGCTGTACCGATTTTAGTGTTCGCGTGGACTCATCATTTTAAGTGTGATTTCCCCTCGCTTGTCTGACGCCTGTAGTATTGTTGATCCCTTTTTATTCTCTACAGTTTTGAATGCATTCCTCACTAGGAAGTATGCAGCAATGCTTACAGCTGCTAGTGAATTGTTAAACCTACAACCCAGTTTTAAAAGAAATTTGAGCTCCAAAGCAGTGCTCTAGGTATACAGATATCAAATACCTGAGGGAAATTCAAAATTTTCATCACTCCTTAAAAAAAAAAAAAAAATTGCCTAGATTTTTGCTTTACTTCAGCAGCCATTTTTAATAATTTTAGCAAGGGAATGTCATATTGCTTCCTAAGGCTGCCTGTATACCGAGATTTAAACTGTGTATGGGCAGCCTAAATGTACCAAGTTGATCGCTCAATCAACTTTGGTACAACCAGTCTGCCAGATTTTACTTGTGATTATCGCTAGCGGCTAGGAGAAGACCATGTCTCAGCAGGAGGGATTCCCATGTCAACACGGTCTGTGCGAATTTCTATGGGTTGCAAGAAAGAAATATGCACTATGGCTTGCCTAAGGCAAAAATTTACCGATTATCTCATCCACACATTCAATGTGGATGGAGGAATCACTCCCACTGAGCTATTGTATTCTGCAAGTGGGGAGGGAGTCTTTCCTGTCGGCAGAATACAATGCTCGGTGTTGCTGTCTTTAGCTGGCAGCACTGATTGCTCAGGAAAAACCTGGCATGCTGGCTGTACACAAGTTGATCGATAGATTGACTTGTATACAACCTGCTAGCTAGCCCAGCCCATATGTGGATCGAAATTTGACCAGTCCCTGCAGAACCAGCTGCGCTCTGATCCATGTATGGCAGGTTAAAACACACTCCTGATCTAAAACTGTAAAAATTTACTACTCGATTAAGTGGGAAACTAAAGGTTTAATCTCAGTTGGTAACATTAGGATGCAGTTTCCATTGTTCGTTTTTCCTGCTTCACTTTCTTGGATACGGAGCTAATCGGGGCTCGACAATCCCCGGGCGCCAGGTCGCAAATGCGACTAGAATTAGCGACCTGGGGCAGCACAGCTGAGGTTACCTGTATCTCCGTGCGTGATCTCGTCGGGCCGCGCCGGCCGTTAATTTAGGCCGCGGCTTTGCGGCCTTCTGCAGGCCTAGGCTTCATTCTGTAATCTGGCGCCATCTTGTGGTGGCCGTTGGTATGACAAGTCAACCAGCAATGCTTGCCTGTTTCACTGCCCGCCCATCTCCTTCCCTTTACTTAGAAGTTAACCCCCAAACATTGTATATATTTTTTATTCTAACACCCTAGAGAATAAAATGGCGGTCGTTGCAATACTTTCTGTCACACCGTATTTGCGCAGCGGTCTTACAAGCGCACTTTAAGATAAAAAAAAAAAAAAGACAACAGTAAAGTTAGCCGAATTTTTTTTTTATATTGTGAAAGATAATGTTAAGCTGAGTAAATTTGATACCCAACATGTCACGCTTCAAAATTGCGTCCGCTTGTGGAATGGCGACAAACTTTTACCCTTTAAAATCTCCATAGGCGACATTTAAAAAATTCTACAGGTTGCATGTTTTGAGTTGGAGGATGTCTAGGGCTAGAATTATTGCTCTCGCTCTACCAATCGCGGCGATACCTCACATGTGTGGTTTAAACATTGCTTTCATATGCGGGCACTACTCGCGTATGCGTTCGCTTCTGCACGCATTGGTCGTAAAAAAAAAAAAACCTGGCTCCTAAATTTTTTAGCTGGCTCCTAGATTCCAAGCAAATTTGTCAAGCTCTGAGCTAAATTACAACTATATGAATTTTCTTTAAGCACATTAGTTTTTGCACAACTATCCCTTAGCCCAGGTTCACACTGAGCTGCGGGAATGAAGCCGTGTAAGTTCAGCTGAACTCGCATGATTTCACTCCCGCTTGTCGGTACTGTTTGTAGCCTTGATTTCACAGACTTCTGTGCGGGTTTCTGCACAGATGTCAATGGAAATCGCAAGCTGAAATCGCAAAAAGTAGTACAGAAACTACTTGGGACGGTGCCATTGCTGCCGTTTTGACATGTAAAATTGCATGTCAAATCGCCCCAGTGTGAACCAGGGCTTAAAGTGGAATTCCAGGCTCAAACCTAACTACACGTAAAACTGTTCCCTCCACCCTCCTAACACCTGTGCTTACTAACCTGTATAAGAAAGATCTGTGTACTTGCATATTTTCAGCTGACACTGGCCCAATCATGTGATCCAGCTCCTGTGTCAGCCAGCACGGCTGCAGGGTGGAGGAGGGAATGCTGATAATCGGTGGGCCATTGCAGCCCACCTCAGGCTTTACTGGCCATTGTTGAACCACTCTCTCCTCTCCCCTGCAGTGCCACTGGCAGACGGGGGAGATCACGTGTCCAAAGCAGGCTGAAAATAGGCGTATGCAATAAGAAGTAATACGTACACAGATATTCATTTCACAGGTTAGTAGGCATAGGGTGTTAGGAGGGGTTAGGGGACAATTTTAATAGTTAAAATAACTGTAACCCTTGAAGACATGTTGTTGTACTTGCCTGCTCTGTGCAATGGTTTTGCACAGAGCAGCCCTGATCCTCCGCTTCTCAGGTCACCTGCCAAGTGCCCACTATAGCCACCAGCTTCACAAAAATAGAATTGTGAAAAATAACTGACTTCCCTACTGATACCATCCACTGCTCTGACCCGGTCCTCTGCCCTAATGAGAGTCCACTGTCTGGTTTACATTTTTTCAGTGGGATTTGTTATGCATTTATTTATTTATTTTTCCTACGATTTTAGTTGGGCCTTGCTAGTTAATTTTATTTAAGGAAAAAAAGGCGCCTAACCCCGGTGATTGCCTTTCCCTGACCTGGGTGACCCAAACAGTTTCCCTGTGAAGCTGCAAGGAGTCACAGCCGGCTTCCCACAGTAAACATGCTGGTACTGGGGACCCAAAGAACTGGCTTGAGTGCGGACAGCACTCAAGCCAGAACTAGACGGCACTAGATCCTGGTATTTTTAGCTGCTGACTTTTTTTTTTAATTTTTTTTCCTCTTTAGGGTGAAGATCCTCTTGGCAAGAAAGCTGCAATATATAATATTTTAGTTTTTAGGTTTAATGCCGCTTTAAAAAAAAAAACATAAATTTATTTTGATTTTATGTGATAGACCAACACAAAGTGGCACGTAATTGTGAAGTGGAAGGAAAATTATGAATGTCAATTTATTTTACAAATCTCTGAAAAGTGTGGCCTGCGTTTTGTATTCAGCCCCCCTGCGTCAATACTTGTAGTAGGACCACCTTTTGCTGCAATTACAGCTGCAAGTCTTTTTGGGGATGTCTCTAACAGCTTTGCACATCTAGCGAGTGACATTTTTGCCCGTTCTTTGCAAAATAGTGCAATCTCTGTCAGATTGGATGGAGAGCGTCTGTGAACAGCAATTTTCAAGTTTTGCCACAGATTCTCAATTGGATTTAGGTCTGGACTTTGACTGGGCCATTCTAACACATAAATATGCTTTGATCTAAACCATGGGTGCTCAACCGGTGGCCCGCGGTGCCCTCTGATGTGGCCTGCGACCTCCTTCTCTGGGATGGCGATTTGGCAAGCCCAGATCATGGGTTGCAGACCTGCCATCCCAGAGCAATCTGTTAATGAAGCCGGCAGTAGAGAAGGCAAGTGGCTGTGGAGCAGAGCTGTATAAGTTTCATGCTTCCTGTATAGTGCCGGCTCCTGTCACAGGCGGAGTGATGCCAAATGCACTCTGCCTGGGACAGCAACAGCAGGCGATACCTGAATGGAAGATTGTTATTAACGGTCAGCTTATCACTAAAATTGCAGTGTATGTATGGGCATATCTGCGCAGTGGTTACTGGGCTACTTTCAAACTGATCCGCAGGTTCAGTGCCCCTTCAGGCTACCTGCACTGAGGCATAAACTTCTCTTATTACCTGTGGGTTCGGTACGCTTTCAGAAAGTGCACCACACCTGCAGGATATAAGAGAAGTCTATGGCAAAGTCTGTCTAACCCATAGGAAAGACACAGGTGCACTGCATTGCATTAGCATGAAAACAGTCTTGGGGCCCCTTTCACACAATCGGTCCGACCCAATCGGACCATCCATGCAGCTGTAAACAGATGTGTCCATTTACACCCGCCTACCTCCAATCTGAGCGGACACGGACCTGTCATCTGCCTGCTCTGCTCATTGTGGCCCTCGCTCTTCAAAAGATTGGGCACCCCTGATCTAAACCATTCCATTGTAGCTCTGGCTGTATGTTTAGGGTAATTGTTCTGCTGGAAGGTGAACCTCCACCCCAGTCAAGTCTTTTGCAGACTAACAGGTTTTCTTCGGATGCCGCGTACACGCGACCGTTTTTAATGTCATTGAAAAAAACAGCATTTTTCTCGACGTGATTTTTCGTGTTTCCTCTCAAGCCTGCCTTGCCTACACACTATCGTGGAAAAAATGTTCGAGTAAAGCACGGTGACGTCCAACACGTACGACGGCACTATAAATGGGAAGTTCCATTCGGATGGCGCCACCCTTCCTGTTAGTAAAGTTTGAGCAACGATTCGCGCTTTTCAGCCTCGTGCTTTTCAGTCCCTTACAGCGTGACGAATGTGCTATCTCCATTACGAACGCTAGTTTTATCAGAACGAGCGCTCCCGTCTCATACTTGATTCTGAGCATGCGCATTTTTTTCACGTCGTTAAAGCCCACACACGGCCGTTTTTCATGACGAGAAAAACAACGATGTAAACGACGAGAAAAATTAGAGCATGTTCCATGTCTCTCGTCGTGATTCTCTGCGTTTTTCTCGTCGGGAAAAATGCTGGAAAGCCCACACACGATTTTTAATGACCATTTAAATTTTTTAAATTTTTCTCGTCATTAATAACGGTCGTGTGTACGCGGCATTAAGATTGCCCTGGATTTGGCTCCACCGGTCTTCCCATCAACTCTGACCAGCTTCCCTGTCCCTGCTGAAGAAAAGCATCCCCCCAATATGATGCTGCCACCACCATGCTTCACGGTGGGGATGATGTGTCCAGGGTGATGTGCAGTGTTTTCCACTACACATGGCGTTTTGCTTTTTAGGCCAAAAAGTTCAATTTTGGTCTTATTTGATCAGAGCACCTTCTTCCACATGTTTGCCGTGTCCCCATGTGGCGTCTCGCAAACTGCAAAGGGTACTACTTATGGCTTTCTTTCAACAATGACTTTCTTCTTGCCACTCTTCCATTTAAGGCCAGATTTGTGGAGTACACAACTAATAGTTGTCCTGTGGACAGATTCTCCCACCTGAGCTTGTGGATCTCTGCAGCTCCTCCAGAGTTACCATGGGCCTCTTGGCTGCTTCTCTGAATAATGCTCTCCTTGCCTATCAGTTTAGGTGGATGGCCATGTCTTGATAGGTTTGCAGTTGTGCCATACTCTTTCCATTTTTGGATGATGGATTGAAAAGTGCTCCGTGAGATGTTCAAAGCTTGGGATTTTTTTTTTTTATACCCTTAGAGCCCATTCACACAGGGGCAACACGACTTCCAGCGTGATTTTATGAGGCAACTCGCACGACTTGAGAATGAATCACAGCTAGACCTGGAGCTACTTACAAGGCAACTCCAAGTTGCCTGCAGGACAGGAGACATTCCAGTGGCCAATCAAACAAGAATCAGCTCTGTGGGAGGGAGAGGTTTGGCTGATAAATGTATGTTTTCTTCCTGGAGAGTTGCTCCTATTAAGACAGTGAGAGACGACTCCCATTGAAATGAATGGTTACAGGCAGCCTAGGAGTCGGATTGAAGTAGTACAGGGACCTTTTTTGAAGTCTGAGCGACTGCAGTAGTGTGCATAAGGACGGCTCCATTAACGTACATTGATTTCTTCAGCCAGCGCGACCTGGGGCGATTTGGAGTCTGATCCAAAGACGCCCCTGTGTGAATGGGCTCTAACCCTGCTTTAAACTGATCCGCAACTTTATCCCTGACCTGTCTGGTGTGTTTGGCCTTCATGATGCTGTTTGTTTACTAAGGTTCTTAACAAACCTCAGGGCTTCGCAGAACAGCTGTGTTTTATACTGAAATTAAATTATACACAGGTGGACTCTATTTACTAATGAGGTGACTTCTGAAGGCAATTGGTTCCTCTAGATTTTAGTTAGGGGTATCAGGCTGGGTTCACACTGATACGACAAACGCTCCGACATTGGGAGCTCATGTCGCATGATGTGTGAAAAATCAATGTTTCCCTATGGGAGCCGTCTTAACTGATCCGACACAAGTCGGTCAGACTTTGAAAATGCTCCCTGCACTACTTTGGGCCTACTTCAGCCCATTCAATATCATTGAAGTCTGATCAAAGTACGATCCTTGTCCTAACCATCCGACTTGTGACATCCGACATGGTGATTATAGCAGCAGTAAAAGGAATTTATCTCCACACGTGATAGTCTGACTTAGTTTTGGATTGGTCAAGACATCTCAGTCGGAGCAAAATCTTATTTTGTTCCTTCAGGTCTGATGGAAGTAAGATATGACAAATGTCGCAGGGCAAAGTAGGATGACTGTCCGTTTTTTCAGAGATTTTATTTGTAAAACATTTTGAAAACCATTTATCGTTTTCCTTACACTTCACAATTTATGTGCCACTTTGTGTTTGGTCTATCACATAAAATCCCAATAAAATACATTTACGTTTTTGGTTGTAACATGACAAAATGTGGAAAATTTCAAGGGGTATGAATACTTTTTTTAAGGCGCTGTATCTACCATTCACAAGGGGGTTGAATGGTGGTAGATGAGATTATCAACAACTGTTCCGGGGAAAAGCATATATTTGGATTCTCTTCACAAATCTGGGCCTAGATTTTTACCCCATAAGCGGTGGCAAGTGTCCCTAGCAGTCCAGTTTCTCCAATCTAGTTGCAAAGTCCTCCTTTTGCATGAAGGTATACTCCTACCTTTTCAGCTCGGGGGGGTGGGGGGGAGGCAGGCAGGCAAGCTCTTGCATTCAGAGTATTGGCTAGCATGTTGGACAAATGGATTCCCAAGTTTGTGACCTTGGGCTACAAACATGCTTTTTTTAACCAACCAGCTTTTCTCCCCATAGTTACTTGATATACATCTGGCTATCCAGGGACTCCTGGCCCCTGTGGAAGGTGTTTGCAGAAAGAGAAGAGAATTTTTTTTTTCTCTTACCGTCCATGGACTGACACAGCCTCTTAATATTTGACACGTGGGTTTATGTTCCTGCTCGCAGGAGAGAACTAGGCAGAATGTTATATGTTGCAACATACATTCTAAAAACCAGAGCTGAACAGCCCCGCCCAGGGGGCGGACCCTCTGGACATAACCCTCCTACCTGCAGCCCTCAGTTTTTTTTTCTTCCTAGCAGAAGTAGAGGACATGGCTCGCTTCGGAGCCAGTCTCCTGAAGAATTTTTTTATTCCTTTTTGGAATTTTGTCATTTTATTTTTGAGATCTTCTATCAACTGTCGGCTGGGCAACAGGTTGGGTACATTGGATATCCTCGTAGTCTTCACTGTCCGACCATCGAGCGTGGTGATCCTCGCCCCGGCGTGCGACTCAGTTCACGACATGCCCCATGACTCCAGGGGTTGGCCGGTGGGCTTTTTATACTCCGCGGTCTGCATAAGATTGAACAGTCCTGTTGTATCTTTTGCGGTGGACCGGGCCGACAGCTACTCAGTACCGAACTGTAATAGGTCTGTCGGGAACACACCCGTGGGTCCTTCTAGGACGGGTAAGTCGTATCTCCTGCCTCTGCAGGTGAGTACATGCTGTGTGTTCCTCTGTATGGGGGATTTTCCCTGTCTCCCCCTTGTTGGTTGTTACTCTGTCACCTGGTTCTGGCGCTGTGCTGTCTGGGGGTCACTCTGTCCCGGTGGGGAGGCTCATGGGTATCTGCATGGTGGTGCTGGGGAATGTTATTGGGCCTGTGCGCCGTTCGGCGCCATGTTTTTCTGTGTCGCTCTGTTTTTTACACTGGCGCACATGGTGGCCATCTTACCGTGGTTCGCTATGGCGCAGTTACAATTGTAGCGGCCATTTTCTTGGAGCCGCACGCGGTTTTTTCTACTGTTTGGCCTCTATCGCTGCTGGAACGCCGCAGTTCTCACATTCTCCTCACATTCTCCTCATTCGTGCTGTACAACGCAACACAGGCAGCGGAACTGAGCGGACCCCACTGGGTCCGGTGAGTCCCCTGGGTAACCCCCCACAGCCAGCACAGCCAGAGTGTGGACTTCTTTTGCATTTATTGACAAGTCTCAGAGTTGTCAGAGGCAACGGGCAGTCAGTGCTTCAGCACCTGCGGTCCCTATGGACCGGTTGTTGACAGTCCTGGAAACATTTGTCAGGATGGAAGCGGTGTGTGAGCACACGGGAGCTATTAAGCGCCCTCTCCCCACACAATCTCCGGTAGGGGAGTGCTCTGATTCAGATATGGGCCTAGCTACAGCTCAGGACCCTAGCTCTGAGTTGTTTTTATATTTTTGAACAGGACATTCCTTGTGAGGAAGACTGTTTGTATAAAGCCACAACTCCCCCGATGGAGGGGACTCCTGCCTTTAAGGACCCCACTGACAGGAGGTCGGAAGTGGTGAGCAGAGCCATGTTCGCCTTGCTGGGATCCGCCTTACGTCCTATTGTAGCCGTGACCCTAGTGTCTCAGACACTCACGAAAATTTTTGCACCAGACCGTGCAGAAGCATAATCTTATCTGGTTGAAGTGCTGGTCTACTGACCTGGCTTCTAAGAAGCTCCTGACTGATTTGCCCTTTAAGGGCGATAGGCTGTTTGGTGCTGTTCTGGATGACATTATTAAGGATGTCACGAGGGGTAAGAGCACCCTTCTTCCTCAGGCTACTAAGGGTAAGGAATCCTGCCGTAAACTGGGCCCCTCCTTTCCAGCTCAGAAGAGGTGTTTTCGTCAGTCCGAATCAATGGGTAAGCCCTCCCAGGCTGACAAAAGTGCGGCTGGTGGACAGATGCTTCCCTGGGTGCGCAAGCCGACCAAGTCGGCTCCCAAGTCTTGCACCCGCCCGACTCTGGGGACGACTTTGCAGGTTCTCGGATCGGTGGACCTCCCGGATCTCCGACCAGTGGGTATGCGAGGTGGTCACCTCGGGGTACAGGATAGAGTTCCGTTCCTGGCCTCCAGTCATTCTTTCCCTCAAATCTCCTTCCAGCGCGTCGGGCGGCCCTCTTGGGGGCAGTGCAGGACTTGCTCAGGTACAAAGTAATTGTGCCGGTACCGTCACAGGAGAGGTTTCAGGGGTTTTATTTGAATCTGTTTGTGGTCCCAAAGAAGGACGGAGTCCGTCCAATCCTGGACCTCAAGGCCTTAAATGCTTTGTGAAGGTTAAAAAATTCCGCATGGAATCCATTCGCACAGTGATTGCTGCGCTCCATCTTGGGGACTTTCTGGCGTCCTTGGACATCGACGCCTACTTGCATGTCCCACTCTGCGCAGGTCACCAGAAGTTTCTGCGATTTGCGATCGGCAAAGTCCACTTTCAATTTGTGGCCCTTCCCTTCGGCTTAGCGTCAGCACCACGGGTTTTCACCAAGGTGCTTGCCCTGATTCTGGCTTTGCTGAGGCATTGCTATCATGGGTGATCTGGACGATCTTCTTCTGAGAGCAGACACTGGCTCGGAATTAGAAGAAAATGTGACGATAGTCAGTCAGACCCTCCGGGACTTCGGGTGGCTCCTGAACACTCCGAAGTTGGTCCTGGTCCTGACTCAGCGTCTGGAGTATCTCGGTTTGATCCTGGACTCCTCGGAGTCGAAAGTAGTCGTTCCCTTGGAGAAGTTAGACTCTTCAATCTGCGGTACGGTTCCTGATGTCCCGAAAATGGTCGTCAATCCGTTTCTGCATGAGGGTCCTGGGACTCATGGTGGCCTCCTCCGAGGCAGTTCTGTATGCTCAATATCACACATGGCTTACAGAGGGGGATCCTGTCCTCTTGGGACAAGTCCCCGTTGTCGTTGGATCATCTGATCCAGGTGAGTCACCTGGTCAGGGCGCCCCTGCCGTGGTGGTTGAGATCCCTGGCCCTTCGGTCCGGGAAGTCGTTCCTTCCTATCCACGACGGACGCCAGCCTTATGGGCTGGTGTGGAGTTTGGGTAGTCCTCTCAGCTCAAGTGCTTTCGACCCCGGCCGAATGCCATCTACCGATCAATGTCCTGGAACTCCGGGCAATCACTGTGCCTCTCCTCGTGGTCTGAGAGGCTTCAGGGCCACTTGGTCAGGATCCAGTCGGACAACGCCACGGCGGTGGCTTATGTCAACCATCAGGGGGGAACTCGGCGCTCAGCTGCGGTGTCTGAGGTCACTCACATCCTATGCTGGGCGGAAAGAAGCGTGCCGGCTCTGTCAGCTGTTTATATTGCAGGAATAGACAACTGGCAGGCCGACTATCTGAGCCGTCAAACGTTGGACCAGGGGGGAATGGTCCTTGCATCCAGAGGTGTTTCAACTCCTTTGCCGGAGGTGGGGCACACCGGATGTGGCCCTCTTGGCCTCTCGACCCAATCGCAAGGTGTCAAGGTTTGTGGCCAGGTCCAGGGACCCCTGGGCAGACGCCTCAGACGTGCTGGTTGCCCCGTGGGGTCAGTATCATCTGATATATATGCTTACCCTCCGCTACAGTTGATTCGCAGGGTGGAGGCCGAGGGTATTCCGGTGATCCTCATTGCTCCGGATTGGCCACGGCGTCATGGTACATCGATCTTGTGCGTCTAGTCGCGGATGTTCCCTGGCGACTGCCTCTGCGGGAGGACCTTCTATCTCAAGGTCCCATACTTCATCCTGCTTTACAGTGCTTGGGTTTAACGGCATGGCTATTGAAAGCCAGGTGCTGAGGGACCGAGGTCTCTCAGATTCAGTCATCTCGACCATGTTGAGGGCACGGAAATCTTCCTCCAGGAAGATCTATCACCGTACCTGGAAGGCTTACATCGCTATGTGCGAGGAGCTAGATTGGCGCCCACGGACTTATTCCGTTCCCAGAATTCTGCTGTTCTTGCAGCGTGGTGTGACACAAAAGCTGGCTTTATGTACCATCAAGGGTCAGATTTCGGCCCTGGCTGTCCTTTCAACGACCGCTAGCGGGCCATTCCTTGATTAGCACCTTTTGTTCAGGGGGTTCGCCATGTGGTCCCTCCTGTCAAACTGCCTCTCCCTCCTTGGGATCTGAATTTGGTGCTCTCGGTTCTTTAAGAACCTCCCTTTTGAAAACATCAGAGATATCCCTCTGTTGACTTTGTCTCAGAAGGTGGCTTTCCTGGTAGCCATTACTTCTGTCAGACTGGTGTCTGAGTTGGCGGCTTTGTCTTGCAAGCGGCCTTACTTGGTCGTCCATAAAGATAAGGGCATGTTGCGTCCGCGACCTTCTTTTCTTACGAAGGTGGTCTCGGCCTTTCACCTTAATGAGGACATTGTTCTAACGTCCTTGTGTCCTTATCCATCGCATCCCAGAGAGTTTGCACTTAACACGCTAGACGTGATTCGTTCCTTGTGGTTGAACCTGTCTGTTACTGCTCCCATTCGGAAGTCTGACTCGCTGTTTGTGTCTGGTCCACAACAGGGCCAAGCGGTGTCGCCTGCCACCATTTCTAGATGGATCAGGCAGACCATCATACAGGCCTATGCCCTTAAGGGGTGGACGCCTCCCCTTTCCGGTTACGGCGCATTCCACCAGGGCAATTGGTGCTTCCTGGGCTTTCCAACATCAAGCGTCGGTTGCACAAGTGTGCACGGCGGCGACTGGTCGTCCGCACATACTTTTTCTAAATTTTACAAGGTTGATGTGGCTGCATCTTCTGATGCTTCCTTCGGCCGCAAGGTGTTGCAGGCCGCTGTTTAAAGTTGCAACTCCTCCGTTGAGGAGCTCTGCTTGTTTGGAGTGAAGTTTGGTTCAGCTCTGGTTTTTAGAATGTATGTTGTAATATTTAACATTGTCTAGTTCTCTCCTGCGAGCAGGGACATAAACCCACTTGTCAAATATTAAGAGGCTGTGTCAGTCCATGGACGTCAGAGAAACAGATTTTACGGTGAGTACAAAAATCCTATTTCTCTTACCATCCATGGACTGACACGGTGTCTCTTTACACTTTACACGTGGGTTATGTCCCTGCTTGCAGGAGAAGACCTAGGCAGAATGTGAAATGTTATACATACATTCTAAAAGCCAGAGCTGAACAGCCCCACCCAGGGGGCGGTCCCTCTGGACATAACCCTCCCACTACAGTCAGCAGACTTCAGTTTTTTTTCTGCCTAGCAGAAGGAGAAGACGTGGCTCTCTCAGGAGCCAGTCTCCTGACCTATTTTTATTCCTTTTCTGGAATTCTTTATTTTATTTTTGAGAATTTTCTATCAACTGTCGGCTGGGCAACAGGTTGGGTACAAGATATCCTCGTAGTCTTCCCTGTCCGACCATCGAGCGTGCTGATCCTCGCCTTGTGTGCGTGAGACTCAGTTCACGACAGGCCCCATGACTCCAGGGGTGGCCGGGTTTGCTTTCATGCTCCCACGGTCCTCTCAAGACTGAACAGTTCCTGACTGACTGTATCTTTCGCGGTGGACCGGGCCGACAGCTACTCAGTACTGCACTGTGATAGTCCTGTCAGAAACACACCAGTGGGTCCCTCAGGGGACGGGTAAGTAGTCTCTCCTGCCTGCAGGTGAGTACAAAAGGCTGTGTTTCTCTGTGGGGGATTTTCCCTGTCTCCCCCTGTATTTCATTGTCACTGTCACCATTGCTGGTGCTGTGTGGGGTGCCTGGGGGTCACACTGTTCTTGGAGGGGCTAATGCTGGTCTGCAGATATGCTTGGGGCCTTTTTTTTGTGTGTTTTGGGGCCTGAGTGGCGCTGTGTGTGTGTGTGCTGTTTTTTTTCACTTTTGCTGAGTCATGGCGGCCATCTTGCCGCGGATCGCCTCAGTGAAGTGCGGCGGCCATTTTCTTGTAGCCCGCGCGCTCTTCAGCACTAGTTTTGGCCTCTAGCGCTACTGTAACAGCGCGAATCTCCTCACAATCTCCTCACAGCTCACCAGCGCTGACACAGCGCGGTACAGACAGCGGAACTGAGCGGTTCCTGGTCCGGTTTGGTGAGTCCCCTGGGCGCCCCCTCCTCAGTCAGCACAGCCTGTGGGTGGACTTTTTATCTGAGGAGTCTCAGAGGGGGGCAATATGGAGTCTCTGTCACCAGCTTCCCCTAAATGGCAGTGCTTCAGCACCTGCGGTCCCTGGGGACCAGTTGTGGGCAGTCCTGGAATCATTTCTGACCAGGATGGGAGCTGTGTGCAAGGGAGCAAAAAAGCGCCCTCTCCCCACTTTACTTCATGGGGGCAGTGCGCTGATTCAGATATGGGCCTAGCCACTACCGCTCAGGACCCTAGTTCTGAATGTATTGGATGGTTTTGAACAGGACATTCCTTATGAGGAAAACTCCAGTTCTGAGTCAGTAAATGACAGGGCGCTTGTTAGTGTACTCATGACTGCGGTGAGGGACACTCAAGCTAAAATGCTGCGGATGCAGAACCTCAGGCGGATACAGTCTCCTTTGGTTCTTTTAAGGCCAGGCCTTCTAAAGAGGTTTTTCCATATGTACTTTCTTTGACCAGCTCATTGATAAGGTCTGGGAAAAGCCGCAGAAGAATTTTTTTATGGTCCAGCGGCGTTTGTCTATCAGATACCCCTTGAAGATGCCCTACTTAAAAAGTGGGCTTCTCCCCCAGGGTCGACCCTCCAGTCGCCTGGTTGAACAAGGCCATCACTCTCCCGATGGAGGGGACTCCTGCATTTGAGGACCCCACTGACAGGAGGTCAGAAGTGGTGAGCAGAGCCATGTTTGCCTTGTTGGGATCCGCCCTACGGCCTGTGGTAGCGGCGACCCTTGTGTCTTACACACTTACAGGTTGGGCAAAAATGTTGCACCTAGCTGTACAGGAGCATAATCTTCCTCCAGACACAGTTGCTTTGGCCCACCAACTGGTTCAGGGCCTGGTTTATGTGTGCGACGCCACGTTGGACGCGGCCCCTTTAATATCCAGGGCCTCTGTCTCGGCGGTGGTATTGCGTCGTCTTATCTGGTTGAAGTGCTGGTCTGCTGACCTAGCCTTAGGAAGCTCCTGACGGATCTACCATTTAAAGGTGGTAGACCTTTCGGTGCTGCTCTGGATGACATCGTCATGGGAGGTAAAAGCACTCTTCTTCCTTAGACTAGCAAGGGTGAGGAGGCCCGCCGCAAACAGGGGCCTTCCTTTCCAGCAAAAGGTTTTTTTTTCGTCAGTCAGAGTCCACGGGTAGGCCCTCTCGGACTGACGGCAGTGCGGCTGGTGGGCACAAGTGCCCCATGGTGCGTAAGCCGAACATGCGGCTCCCAAGCCCGCCTCCGCGTGAAGTCTTGCCTCCGCCCGACTCTGGGGTGGGGGGACGACTTCGCAGGTCACGAATCTGTGGTCCTCCCGAATCTCCGACTGGTGGGTGTGCGAGGAGGTCACCTCAGGATACAGGATAGTATTCCGATCCTAGCCCCCAGACAGATTCTTTCCCTCAAATCTTCCTCTCCTTCCTACCTGTCGGGCAGCCCTCTTGGGGGGGCTGTACAGGATTTGATCAGGTCCGGAGTAATTGTGCCGGTTCCGTCACAGGAGAGTTTTCAGGGATTCTACTCGAATCTGTTTGTCGTCCCAAAAATAGGACGTGGTTCGACCTATCCTGGACCTCAAGGCCCTGAATGCCTTCGAGAAGGTGCAGAAATTCCGCATGGAATCCATTCGCACGGTGATCGCTACACTCCACCAAAGGGCTTTTCTTCTGGCGTCCTTGGACTTCAAGGACGCCTACTTGCATGTTCCGATCTGCGCAAGTCACCAGAAGTTTCTGCGCTTTGCGATCAGCGAAGTCCACTATCGATTGTGGCTCTTCCTTTCGGCCTAGCCTCGGCACCAAGGGTGTTCACCAAGGTGCTTGCTCCGGTTCTAGCCTTCTGTTACAGTGAGGTATTGCTGTCGTGGGCTATCTGGACGATCTTCTGCTAAGAGCAGAAAGTGGATCAGACTTAGAGGAAAGGTGACTATCGTCAATTAGACCCTCAGGGACTCGGGTGGTTCCTGAACATTCAGGAGTCAGTCCTGGTCCCCAATCAGTGTCTGGAGTATCTAGTTCTGATTCTGGACTCCTTGGAGGCAAAGGTATCCTACCTCTGGAGAAGTTGCTGACACTTCAGTCTGCGGTGCGGGTGCTGACATCCCAAAAATGGTTGTCAATCTGTTTTTTGCATGAGAGTCCCGAGACTCGTGGTGGCCTCCTTCGCGGCCGTTCCGTATGCCCAATCACACATCAGGGCATTGCAGAAGGAGATCTTGTCCACCTGGGACAAATCCCTGTTGTCCTTGGATCTTCGGATCCAGGTGATTCACCTGGTCAGGGCGCCCCTGACATGGTGGTTGAGATCCTCGGCTCTTCGGTCCGGAAAGTCGTTCCCCTCCCATCCAATGGACGGTACTCACGACGGACACCAGCCTGACGGGCTGGGGTGGAGTCTGGAGTCCTGTCGGATCAGGCCTTGGACTCCGGACGAGCCTGTTTACCAATCACTGTTCTGGTAATACGGGCCATCGGATTGTGTCTCTCCTCAGGTCAGAGAGAGTACGGGGTCGCTCCATCAGGAGCCAGTCGGACACCGCCACGGCGGTGGCGTATGTAAACCATCAAGGGGGAACTCGGAGCCCAGCTGCGGCTTCCGAGGTAGTCCGTATCCTGAAGTGGGCCGGAAGAAACGTGCCGGCTCTGTAGGCCATTTTACATTCTGGGCATAGACAATGGGCAGGCGGACTATCTGAGTCGCCAATCGCCAGACACCGGACCAAGAAGAGTGGTCCTTGCATTATTCAACTCCTTTACCGACGGTGGGGCACGCCGGATGTGGACCTGATGGCCTCTCGACTCAATCGCAAGGGTCGAGGTTGTGGCCAGATCCAGGGATCCTTGGTCGATGCCTCGGATGCGTTGGTGGACCCATAGGGTCCTTATCGCCTGATATAAACTCCGGCGATCCTAATTGTTCCGGATTGGCCTCAGCATCACTGGTACGCTGATCTGGTACGTCTCGTCGCGGACGTTCCCTGGCGGTTGCCGATAAGGGAGGACCTTCAGTCTCAAGGTCCTATGTTTCATCCGGCTTACAGTCTCTGGCTTTGACGGCAGGGCTGTTAAAAGCCAGGTGTTGAGGGACCGAGGTCTCTCGGACTCGGTCATTTTGACCATGTTAAGGACACGGAAGTCTTCCTCCAGGCAGATCTATCACCGTACCTGGAAAGCTTATATCGCCATGTGCGAAGCGCTGGACTGGCGTCCTCGGATGTATTCCGTCCCCAGAATCCTGCGTCCTCTGCAGTGTGGAGTGACCCAAAAGCTTGCTTTGAGTACCATCAAGGATCAGATTTCGGCCTTGGCCATCTTCTTTCAGCGACCTCTAGCGGGTCATTTTCTTGGTTAGCACCTTGTGTTGGGGGTTTGCCATGTGCTCCCTCCTGTCAAGCCTCCTCTCCCACCGTGGGATCTGAATTTGGTGCTCTCGGTCCTCCAGGAACCTCCTTTTGGGAATATCCGGGATATTCCCCTCTTGTCTTGTCTCAGAAGGTGGCCTTTTTAGTGGCAATCACTTCAGTTTGACGAGTGTCTGAGTTGGCGGCTTTGTCCTGCAAGTCGCCATATTTAGTCATCCATAAGGATAAGGCGGTGTTGCATCCGCGACCTTCCTTTTTTTGCCAAAGGTGGTGTCGACCTTTCACCTACATGAGGACATTGCCCTCCCGTCCTTGTGTCCTCACCCATCGCATCCCAGAGAGTTTGCGCTGCACATATTGGAGGTGGTACGAGCCTTACGGGTGTACCTGTCTGCTACTGCTTCTATTCGGAAGTCCGACTCGCTATTTGTGACTGTCTCTGGTCCATAACAGGGCCAAGCGGTTTCGTCTGCCATCATTTTTAGGGGAATCAGACAAACCGTCATTCAAGCCTATGCTCTCAAAGGGCGGGCGCCTCCCTTTCCGGTTACGGTGCATTCCACCAGGACAATTGGTGCTTCCTGGGTTTCCCGACATCAAGCGTCGGTTGCTCAAGTGTGCAAGGCGGCGACCTGGTCGTCTGTTCATGCCCTTTTAAGTTTTTTTTATAAGGTTAATGTGGCTGCATCTTCGGATGCTTCCTTCGGCCGCAGGGTGCTGCAGGCCGCTGTTTAAAGTTGCGACTCCTCCGTTGAGGAGCTCTGCCTTATTGGAGTGAAGTTTTGGTTTTTCCATTTATACTGCTCCCATCCCTCTTGACACTGCTTTGGGACATCCCACGTGTAAAGTGTAAAGAGACACCGTGTCAGTCCATGGATGGTAAGAGAAAATAGGATTTTTTGCACTCGCCGTAAAATCCTTTTCTCTGACATCCATGGACTGACACGGCACCCACCCTTCCTTTTAAGTTTGTACTGCTATGTTACGAACTGAAGTCTGCTGACTGTAGTGGGAGGGTTATGTCCGGAGGGACCGCCCCCTGGGTGGGGCTGTTCAGCTCTGGCTTTTAGAATGCATGTATAACATTTCATTCTGCCTAGGTCTTCTCCTGCAAGCAGGGACATAACCCACGTGTAAAGTGTAAAGACACCGTGTCAGTCCATGGATGTCAGAGAAAAGGATTTTACGGTGAGTACAAAAAATCCTATTTTTTTTTTTCATATACCTCCTTTACAGTGCCCAGGAAAGATGGCGTTCAACCTCTAAGCACTTCTTCCGGACCACTACCCTCTGATTTTGTTTTTTGGCCATGGCTACCACACTGATTAGGAGCCAAAGGAATAATCATTGATCCTGTTGGCTTGGAATTGGCCCAGCAAGCCATGGTATGCTGATCATCCTCGTCTGGTACACATCTTGACTTCAATAAGATTGTTTTGCCATACACTGCTGGCCTTACCTCTTTTACTGCCAGTATTTTGCACTGGCTCTCCAGTCAGCCCACTGTAAAAAATAACAAACATGTTATACTTGCCTTCTCTGTGCAGTGTGTTTGCATAGTGCAGCCCAGATCCTCCTCTTCCCGGGTCCCTTTTCCCTGCTCTTGGCCCCTCCCTACTGTTAAGTGCCCCCACAGCAAGCAGCCTGCTAGGGAGCTGTGGCTTGGGAGCCCCCATGTGTCCATTCATACATGAAGCTGTGGCTCGGCCCCCTTTCTCTCCTCACTGGCTCACTGACTTTGACAACAGCGGGAGCCATTGGTGCCACGTTGCTGTCTCAGCCAATGAGGGAGAGTCCCGGACAGCCGTGTCTCTCGCGCAAGATCGCTGGATCTAGATGGAAGTATTGGGGGGGGGGGGGAAGATGGTTTTGCATTAAGATAAAAAAAAAATCTGTCTTTACTACCACTTTAACCTGGCATTGTCTTACAAGCCTCCATTTTTGGTCCTTTTATAATGTTGTTTTGTATCACTTTATCTGCCTAAGGTGGTATTGGCTTTTCATTTTATTGAAGACACTGTGCTTCTGTTTTTCCCCAAGCCAGTTCACCCTAAGAAAGTTTTGAGTTTTGCAACATTCTTTTGATAGTCTTGGTGATTAGGGAGTATTTGAAAGTCGTGTATGGATTTTGCAGGTCCGATTCCCTTTTTTGTGGTTTTAAAGAGCCCGTGTAAGGTCCTTGGAGTGCTGACTCCCACTATTTTCACGTTGGATCAAGCATACTTGTTGTCCAAGTGTATGCTTTCAAACAAACACTGAGGACCACCATTTTCAGTTACGGTGTATTCTACCAGAGTGGTACGTGCGTTGGTTTGTAAGGGGGCCACTTGGTCATCAGTTCCATATGTTCACCAGATCTTATATAGTGCATGTGGATGCATCAGCTCATGCCAGTTTTGGGCATGAAGCTTTTGTAAAAAGCGTTTTCTCATCGTCCATGGACTGACAGCTCGCGTTGATAAAAAAACAAATCCTGTCCACCCCCCTATATTTTACCATCTTGTGTAGACTATAACTTTCTCATAGAATAAATGATAAACTGATTTGGGTTATTTTTTTACCAAAGAAATGGCAGAATATATTTTGGCCTATGTTTATAGAAAGAAATTAGCGAAATGTTAGAACAGAAACTAAGAAAACATTTTTTGCTTTAAACTTTGTTTTATGTAGCAAAAAAAAACAGTGGTGATTAAATGCCACCAGAAGAAGGAACTGTTGCAACAAAAAATAAAAAAAAACATTTGGGTACAGTGTTTTATGCCCGAGTAATTGGCATTCAAAGTGTGACAGTGCTGAAAGTTGAAAATCGACTTGGGGTGGTGGTGTTGGTTTTCCTTTTTTTTTTTTTTTTGCACAAAGCGAGAGGGCACATCCAGGTGTAGAGTTATTGGAAAAATAATAAAAACACATGCATTCACTGTTATACATAGACGAATAACATATCAGATAGTATGGGGCCAGTTGTGCTTCTCAAAAGCCGGCTTGTCCGCTTCAAGTGCGTGTAGCAGAATTTGGCTGGGATGCCAAGGCAACCAGTGGTGTCAGATGATGTGCAGGGGGGCGTGGCAATGTGCTTTATGGCATGTCCCAGGGAGGGAGCAGACCACTGGATGGTGTAGATTAGACTTTTTAGCTATGAAGTCTTCCCTCCAGTTGCTTTATTTAAATCGGACCTGCTTCTAGAACAGTAATCGAGCAACTGAACAGCACAGCTAAAATCTGTACCATTCGGTGCCCAGCAGAGAACGAACATACTCATCTAATGGGCTGCTGGGCAAGTTTTCTTTTCTTGGACTCTGCACTTACTCTTGTAGCCCCCTTGCTGTCAGTGCATCTGAGAGGATGGCTACAAAGGGAGATAAAAAAAGCAGAATGATTTGTAGTAGAGTTGCACTGGTATCTGTGCCGATTACGAAGCATTTGCACGAGTACTCTGAAACCGATACCTTTGCGGTGCAATTGGAATATGAACAGGCTCAAATCGCACTGCAAAGAATTGCATGCGATTTGAACAGGAATGCGATGCCTGTCTGAATTGCATGTGGTTTCCACCCAACGCTCCTGTCTGAACCCAGACTTGTCGTGGTGACTGCAGCCTGGGTTCACAGGAGTGATGCGGGAACCACATGTTTGGACAGGAAATGCATTCCTGTGCAAATCACTTGATTCTTTGCAGTGCGATTTGAGCATATTCATTTTGTATGGGCTCAAATAGCACCGCAAAGGTATTGATACTCCAGTACTGGCGAGTACTTGACTGAAAGTATCAATACTCGCCAGTAAAAGAAAAAGCATCAGTGCTACCCAAATTTGTAGACACAGCCATGAAAAAATGAATCCAGATGGGGGATGTCTGGAATGATTTTAAGGTATTATGGGTACTAAATGTACACACAATTTTAAGGCTAGGTTCACATTAGCCCATACAGTAAACATTTTACCATGTGGGCTGATGTCTGCTCCAGTACATCGTGCATTGCATAAAAATGCTGCATTTTGCCGCACCTCACTGCACATCACACCAGCATTGAAGTGTGAATGGTACACACAAATTTTCTATGTACCCTAAAGTAGGACTGGGAAAAAAATCAATTTTAATCTTGAATCGAGTTTTGAGTTTAAATCGATTCAGATTTGAAGAAAATCGTTTTTTTTTTCCTTCAAAGTTTCCGTAGCAGGGCTGCAGGGGGCGTATCCGGAATGGCACTGGGCGGCGTTACCCCAATTACATCTACTCGCTGCAGCCGCCGCGAGTAGATGTAATGTAACACTAACCGCAAGCTGCCGTCTGCTTACCTGATCAGCGTGTCATGCAGACAGACGGCGGCCATTGCAGTGTTCAAAAGCCGCGCCTCCCGAGTCCTCGTCTGTAATAGGAGGAACACTCAATTTCACAGCAGGCAGTGTTCAGCCTATCACGGACATCCTCTCATCCTCGGTTATGAGGATGAGCGGATGTCCATGATAGGCGGAACACTGAATGCTGGGAAATTGCGTGTTCCGCCTATCACAGACGAGGAGGAGGCGCGGCTTTTGAATACTGGAATGGCCGCCGGTGTAGCAGTAAAATCCGTATCCCATGAAAATCTGCATCAGGTACGTGCACAGTGATTGAATCCTGGGCACAGTGAAGCACAGGCACAGTGAGGCATGGGCACAGTTCAATTCAACTAAGAGTAACCTCAGGATTTTTTGTTTTATTAGCTAAATCCAAATACAGTCTTAATAATTTGGATGTTTAACAATCTTTGTTGCACTCTCTTTGAAGTTAGAGAAAGGGTTTGCCTTTGCAATTTTGTTTATTGATGCACTTTAATATAATTTAAAAAAAATCGAATCGTAAATTCGCAGAGTTTTTTGGGGGGAAAATCGCCCAGCCCTAAGGCAACCTGCATATATCCAGGGCAGGTCACTGCTCAGAATGTGAATGAGCCCAAAAGAAATCAAATTAACCACTTAACGACCGCCCACTGTAAATATACGTCGGCAGAATGGCACCGACAGGCAGAATCACGTACATATACGTGATTGCCTTTGTATAGTTGGGGGGGTCCGATCGGACCCCCCTTCACAGTGGGTGGTCGTTTTACCTTCGGTAGCGATCCGGCATGAGGGGACGGCCGTTCGATTCCGGCCCCCCCCCCCTCTCGATCGCTCCCGGCGAATGAGAGAGCTTCCCCTGCCTGTGTACTGTTTACACAGGCAGGAGGAAGTGATGTCATCTCTCCTGCGGCGCTCACATATACCGAGCGCCGCACAGGAGAAGATGCAGGTTAGTGCACAAAACAGCACACTGACACCAGGACACATAGGCACATAAATCGCCCCCCCAGATCAGCCCC
Source organism: Rana muscosa (assembly GCA_029206835.1). Classification (NCBI taxonomy): domain Eukaryota; kingdom Metazoa; phylum Chordata; class Amphibia; order Anura; family Ranidae; genus Rana; species Rana muscosa. Next base: position 457,396,671 of record CM055116.1, on the reverse strand, counting down.
CAGTCAGTGTCACTGATTGCAGTGACCATTTATTTAGTGATCACTGCAATTAGTGACATTTGTGACTGTAAAAGTGTCACTACATTTAGTTTTAGGTCCAGTGTAGCCCCCTAACCCCCCCCCCCTAAAAAATGTTTAACCCCTGATCACCCCCCAGGTAACCCTTTCACCCCCTAACACCGCCGTCGCTAAGCGATCATTTTTCTGATCGATGTCTTAGCGTCAGTGATGCTGATCGGTAGCCAGTAATTTTTTTTTAGGTTCGCCGCAGGTTTTTATAGCGTCGGGTACCCCCATATATTACCTAATAAAGGTTTAACCCCATTGATCGCCCCCCAGGTAACCCTTTCACCCCCTATCACCACTGTCGCTAAGCGATCGTTTTTACGATCGTTGTCTTGGTGTCGGTGATGCCGATAGGTAGCCAGTAATTTTTTTTTTAGGTTCGCCGTCAGGTTTTTATATAGCGTCAGGTACCCCCATATATTACCTAATAAAGGTTTTAACCCCCTAATTGCCCCTAGTTAACCCTTTCACCAGTGATCATCATATAAGTGTTACGGGTGACGCTGGTTAGTTTGCTTTTTATAGTGTCAGGGCACCCGCCGTATATAACCCAATAAAGGTTTAACCCCCTGATCGCCCAGCGGGTGAAATCAATTAGGTTTTATTGTCAGAGAGGGTCTGCGTCACACCCCAGGCAGCGTCAGGTTAGTGCCAGTAGCGCTAACACCCACGCGTTAAGCATACACCCCCCTTAGTGGTATAGTATCTGAACAGATCAATATCTGATCAGATCTATACTAGCGTCCCCAGCAGTTTAGGGTTCCCAAAAACGCAGTGTTAGCGGGATCAGCCCAGATACCTGCTAGCACCTGCGTTTTGCCCCTCCGTCCAGCCCAGGCCACCCAAGTGCAGTATCGATCGATCACTGTCACTTACAAAACACAACACACATAACTGCAGCGTTCGGAGAGACAGGCCTGATCCCTGCGACTCCAGTGCTGTAGGAGGTGATTTCACCACCACAGTTAAAAAAAAAAAGCATATATGCCGAAGCATTGGGGCAGCAGGGGCGGAGGAGCGATTTTGCTCCTAATGCCGCGTACATACGGTTGAAATTCCGACGGAGGCTTGCCCGTGGAAAAGTCTGACCATGTGTACGCGGCATAACTTTTGCGGGAAGATGCCCCCATGCTTCGGCATATATAAATGGTGCATGTATGCCCATCATTAGAAGTGGGTGGATGAAGGGCGGTATTCTAATGGTGGGCATACCCACCGATCAATCTTTTTTTTCGTTCAGCCAACAGGCTGCATGAAAAAAAAGATTACAATACATGTCCAACAAGGACCAGCAACGTACTGGTATGTTGCTGGACTTTGAATGTTTATACCAGAATGATGCCTGTGGGTTTAGGTATCATCTTGGTATCATTCTTTTCAGCCAGCGGCCGGCTTTCATGTAAAAGCAATCCTAGTGGCTAATTAGCCTCTGGACTGCTTTTACAAGCAGTGTGAGGGAATGTCCCCCCCCCCCCCCCCCCCGGATATAAAAAGCGCCATTGGGAAAGCATTTTATCACACCGATCTTGGTGTGGTCAGATGCTTTTGAGGGCAGAGGAAAGATTTAGGGTCCAATAGACCCCAGTTTTTTTCAAAAAAGAGTACCTGTCATTACCTATTGCTATCATAGGGGATATTTACATTCCCTGAGATAACAATAAAAATGAAAAAATAAAATAAAAAAGCAAAATTAATAAAAAAAAAAAAAAAAAACACCCCTGTCCTGCCCTGCTCTTGCCCAATGGCGAACGCAAGCGTCGGTCTGGCGTCATATGTAAACAGAAATTGCACCATGCATGTGAGGTATCACCGCGAAGGTCAGATCGAGGGCAGTAATTTTAGCAGTAGACCTCCTCTGTAAATCTAACGGGGTAACCTGTAAAGGCTTTTAAAAATGTATGTAGTTTGTCGCCAATGCGCGTTTGTGCGAAATTTTAAAGCTTGTCGTGTTTGGTATCTATGTACTCGGCCTAAGATCATCTTTTTTATTTCATCAAACATTTGGGCAATATAGCGTGTTTTAGTGCATTAAAATAAAAAAAAAAGTGTATTTTTTCCCCAAAAAAATGCGTTTGAAAAATCGCTGCGCAAATACTGTGTAGAAAAAAAAAATGCAACACCCACCATTTTAATCTGTAGGGCCTTTGCTTTAAAAATATATATAATGTTTGTGGGTTCAACATAATTTTCTTGCAAAAATAAAATGTTTTCATGTAAACAAAAAGTGTGAAAAAGGGCTTTGTCTTCAAGTGGTTAGAAGAGTGGATGTAAGCTTCCTAATGTTGTGTATAAAATGCCAGGACAGTTCAAAACCCCCCCCAAATGACCCCATTTTGGAAACTAGACACCCCAAGCTATATACTGAGAGGCATGTGGAGTCCATTGAATATTTTATATGTTGACACAAGTTGCGGAAAAAAGACAATTTATTTTTATTTTTTTATTTTTTTTTGCACAAAATTGTCACTAAATGATATATTGCTCAAACATGCCATGGGCATATGTGGAATTGCACCCCAAAATACATTCTGTTGCTTCTCCTGAGTACGGGGATACCACATGTGTGAGACTTTTTGGGAGCCTAGCCGCGTACAGGACCCCAAAAACCAAGCACCGCCTTCAGGCTTTCTAAGGGTGTAAATTTTTGATTTCACTTCTCACTGCCTATCACAGTTTCGGAGGCCATGGAATGCCCAGATGGCACAAAACCCCCCCCCCCCCAAATGACCCCATTTTGGAAAGTAGACACCCCAAGCTATTTGCTGAGAGGTATTGTGAGTATTTTGCAGATCTCGCTTTTTGTCACAGTTTTGAAAATAAGAAAAAATATATATTTTTTTTTTTTTTACATTTTCAAAAACAAATGAGAGCTGTAAAATACTCACCATGCATCTCAGCAAATAGCTTGGGGTGTCTACTTTCCAAAATGGGGTCATTTGGGGGGGTTTTGTGCTATTTTGGCATTTTATGGCCTTCGAAACTGTGATAGGTAGTGAGGAGTCAAATCAAAAATTTGCGCCCTTAGAAATCCTGGAGGCGGTGCTTGGTTTTCGGGGTCCCGTACGCGGCTAGGCTCCCAAAAAGTCCCACACATGTGGTATCCCCGTACTCAGGAGCAGCAGCAAAATGTATTTTGGGGTGCAATTCCACATATAACCATGGCATGTGTGAGCAATATATCATTTAGTGACAATTTTTTGTAATTTTTTTTTTTTTTTTTTTTTGTCATTCAATCACTTGGGACAAAAAAAAAATATTCAATGGGCTCAACATGCCACTCAGCAATTTCCTTGGGGTGTCTACTTTCCAAAATTGGGTAATTTGGGGGGGTTTTGTACTGCCCTGCCATTTTAGCACCTCAAGAAATGAGATAGGCAGTCATAAATTAAAAGCTGTGTAAATTCCAGAAAATGTACCCTAGTTTGTAGACGCTATAACTTTTGCGCAAACCAATAAATATACGCTTATTGTCATTTTTTTTACTAAAGACATGTGGCTGAATACATTTTGGCCTAAATGTATGACTAAAATTGAGTTTATTCAATTTTTCTTATAACAAAAAGTAGAAAATATCATTTTTTTTTCAAAATTTTCGCTCTTTTTCCGTTTATATCGCAAAAAATAAAAATCGCAGAGGCAATCAAATACCATTCAAAGAAAGCTCTATTTGTGGGAAGAAAAGGACGCAAATTTCGTTTGGGTACAACATTGCATGTCCGCACAATTTCCAGTTAAAGCAACGCAGTGCAAAATTGTGAAAACAGCTCTGGTCCTTTAGCTACAAAATGGTCCGGGGCTTAAGTGGTTAAACAATTGAGGATTGAAACTTGAAGATGTTTGTAATTTTAGGGGAGGTTGAGCTAACTGCAGCAGCTCCCAATCGATCCTAAAAGCCTGTGTACACTGGCATAGGCTTTTATGGAGTTAAGTTTAGGAGCTTTGACAAAAAAATGCCAAGAGCTCCTAAACTCACGTTTAGGAGCTGTAGTGTACATGAAGCCAAAGAAATGGAAGTCGTGAAAAATAGATCACACTGCCATTAACCACCGGAAGATTTTCTTTTGTGATATGGCACTGCGTTACTTTAACTGACAATTGCACGGTCATGTGACTCTAAATTTGTAATTTTTCCCCGACGAATAGAGCTTTGTTTTGTTAATAAATCACCACTGCATTTTTATTTTTTGTGCTATAAACAAATTTTGAGAAAATTTAAAAAAGTTACTTTCTGCTATAAACCGATCTAATAAAAAATGTAAAATAACAACAAACTTCTTGATTAAGTTAGGCCAATATTTTGTTCTGCTACATGTTTTTGGTAAAAGAAAAATCACAATCGTGTATTGGTTTACACGAATATTATAGCGTCTACAAACTATGGGATATATTGTTTTTTTTTTTTTTTTTTATATATATTAGTAATGGCGGTGCTTTTGCGACTTGTAGCGGGACTGTGATATTGCGGCGCACAATCTGACACTATTTTTGACACTTGGCGGGAACCAGTAAATATAATACAGCGATCAGTGCTAAAAAATATGCACTGTCACTGGCTGGGAAGGGGTTAAACATCTAGGGCGATCAAAGGGTAAACACTGCCTAGCCATTGTTTTTGTGTACTGTGTGAGATGGATTTTCAATATACTCCCAGCCCCCCATGTCAGATTGCGCCAATGTGAACGGGGGGCTGAAAGCCACTTAACAAAAGGTGCACCCTATCTGCTTTTACTCCTCTGCTGCTTGAATCTTCCAGAGCCCATGCATGCAGATACTCAGTACCTCCTGGGTGTAGAGTCACATGTGCACAGCCTCTCACAATTCAGCAATTTTGGACTGAGCGGCCATTTTCCCTGGCTCAAGCATTGTAATGGAGAGGGAAGCTTGCTCAGCCCTGTGCACAAATATAATCTTTAGTGCTGAACATTTTTAAAGTAAATCTGTAGAAAATTAAGATGGGGAATATTTATAACAAAAACAAATGTAACATCCATATGTGGTTAATCATGCACCAGGTAGATTTACCTACAGTGAATATTTTCTGTCCTACTCACCTGCTATGGTGTGTTGTGGGTTTCTTTTAGGGCCAGTTCACATTGGAACGTGCACGTTCTTGTTTAGTGGCTGCAAACTCGGCGGGTTTGCAAGATGCATTTGGGGAGCCATTCACAGTTAAAGTGGCATTAAACAAAAAATAAAAATGTATATATTGCTGCTTTACCAGGTCAAAATCGCTGTTTTTTTTTTTTTTTTCTTTTTTTTTTGGCTGTTTATCCTTTCATCCAGTGTTCTGACTAGTTACGTTTTTTGTCATATGCTTCATGTTAGGGTTGTCCCGATACCACTTTTTTAGGACCGAGTACAAGTACCGATACTTTTTTCCAAGTACTCGCCGATACCGATTACCGATACTTTTTTTTCAATGTCATGTGACAGTTTGAAAGATGGGGAACTGATAGGTGGCACTGACAGGTGGCACTTATGGGCACTGACTGGTGACTGGCTCTGATGGGCACTAATAGGTGGCTGGCACTGATAGATGGCACTTATGGGCACTGATAGGTGGCACTGAAGGGTGGCACTTGTGGGCACTGAAGGGTGGCACTTGTGGGCACTGAAGGGTGGCACTTGTGGGCACTGAAGGGTGGCACTTGTGGGCACTGAAGGGTGGCACTGCACTATCAGTGCTGTCAGTGCCCACAAGTGCCACCTATCAGTGCTGTCAGTGCCACCTATCAGTGCCCACAAGTGCCACCTATCAGTGCCTGTCAGTGCCGCCTGTCAGTGCCGCCTGTCAGTGCCGCCTGTCAGTGCCGCCTGTCAGTGCCGCCTGTCAGTGCCGCCTGTCAGTGCCGCCTGTCAGTGCCGCCTGTCAGTGCCGCCTGTCAGTGCCGCCTGTCAGTGCCGCCTGTCAGTGCCGCCTGTCAGTGCCGCCTGTCAGTGCCGCCTGTCAGTGCCGCCTGTCAGTGCCGCCTGTCAGTGCCGCCTGTCAGTGCCCACAAGTGCCACCTATCAGTGCCCACAAGTGCCACCTATCAGTGCCCACAAGTGCCACCTATCAGTGCCCACAAGTGCCACCTATCAGTGCCCACAAGTGCCACCTGGTAGATGGCACTGATTGCACTGATAGGTAGCACTTGTGGGTACTGATAGGTGGCTGGCACTGAAATGCTGCGGGAAAAAAAAATGACAGGATTTAAAATAAAAAAAACTGCTGCAACGCCCATCTTGGTACACCCTGCACTCGGCTGAAGTAAGCAGCAGCAGACATCTTGTTACACCCAGCCCATATAGCTCGGGCTGGGTGTAACAAGATGTCTGCTGCTTACTGCAGCCAAGTGCAGGGTGTACCAAGATGGGTGTGGGGACGTTAAGCCGCTGACGGTGACCGAATGCGACATCACCGGTCACCGATCCTGATGCGACTGCGCCCTGCACCCCTGCCAGCTTACCAGTTTCAACTGCAGGTGAGGGACTCGCTCTCCGCCCTGGTCTCCGCCCCCCGCCGCACTTTCCGTCCCGCCCTCCGCCTTGGTCTCCACCCCCCGCCCCACTCTCCGCCCCCCGCCGCACTCTCTGCCCTGGTCTCCGCCCCCGCCCTGCTCTCCGCCCCCCGCTCTCCACCCCCTCTCTGCGTCCGCTCTAGGAAAAAAAGTATCGGACTGGGCATCGGGAGCATTTGCGCGAGTACAAGTACTCGCGCAAATGCTTGGTATCGGGACAACCCTACTTCATGTACACGGGATGTTTTTACAACCTCTACTGAACAATTTAACTTGACAGATGGTAACCCATGTTCAAAACATCAGTTTTGCTGCTTTTACATGCTGCGTTAGCCACGTTTTGCTGCGTTTTGTGTTTAGAAGCGTTTAATTTTGTTGGCCAAAAATGAAAAACTAAACGCGAGTTACTGCATTTGGCTGCGTTTTAGAAGCGTTTGGCGCTTAAAATGCCTCTAAACTCAGCTTCTGAACCCATTTTTTTGCGTTCCAAAAAAAAGCCTCTAAACTCGACTGCTTAGAAACAACTGTAAACGCCCCAGTGTACATGTACTGATAAGAAAACAGAGGAGAGTTCAGGAGCAGTTGAAAAAAAATGCCCAACTGATCCTAAACATTGGTTTAGCAGCAGCAGTGTACATGAGGCCTAATGGTGTCTCCCAATCTGGATGGAGGTGCACTGGAGACACCTTTTTTGCACAGTAGTATTTGTCAATCTAGGGAAGATTTTTTTTTTTTTTTTTTTCTCCAACCAAGGTGTCTTCAGGTTTCCTTAGGGATGCCTTGGCAAAATTCCTAGAAATTGCCCAAAAATTTGTGTACAAACCAAATGGGTGGCTAAAGCCTGCCTTTTGGTTTAAGAAAGTCCACAGGTTTGCATTGTGCGCCATTACAGCCTTCTATTCGGTGGCCTCATAACGACAGTCGGCTGATGAGGACCTCAGGCATCTGCATAGCATGCGTTTGCCCCTCTGTCAGCACGGAGGTCACATTAGTTGAACGAGGAAGTGAAACATTGGCTTGCTAGTCAGTACCTGTGTGCAAAGGTGTGTTTTTTTGCTTTGGAAGAATAAATCCCCTCTAACATTGGGTGTCCATGTGTGGAGTTTGCTGCGATATGTAAAACGATTAGTGTTATTTACATTCTGGAATGGAGTGCCTCGACGTTGTGCAGAATTTTAAAGGGTGCCTGGAAAAAAAGGTTGAGAAACACTGATCTAGGAAAAGGAAAATGTTAGATACACTATCGGCTTTAACCTCTTTGTGCCAGCAGTACACATGTTACCTCTTTGCTAGCGGGCCTTAATGCATAGAGGCTGCATATTTTATGCTTACCAGAATGTAAACAGAGCTGTGCCGAGAGCGCTCCCATCGGTTACTGGTGTCCATAGGAAAGCTCCCGATCTCTACTTGTGATTAGGAGCTTTCCGATCATGTGATGCCAATCATGGTAGTCACATAAGTAACTCGGCCTCGCCTCTCGGCATCAGAAACCTCCAAGGGTGTTAAGGGTTAAAAGCGGAATTAAAGACGAGAATACTCGTGTACTGTATGCTCCACTGGTCAGATACCTGTGAGGTCCTGCGCCCCAGAAATCTCCCCCCGGCATCCTCCGGGTGCTGGTCTTCGGCCGTCTTGATTGGCTGATGCAGGTTAACACCCCTGCGCATCTGCAGGAGTCATTCATCTCATACTGGTACTGTGCCGGAACTATAAAAAGCACTAAGCATGCAGAGAGAATTATCAGGCACATGTGTTTATTCTTATTGGTTGCACTGCCACTGACACATTTTCTGGTGTGTGTGTGTGTGTGTGTGTGTGTGTGTGTGTGCGTGTTCGTTTTTTTTTTTTTTTTTTTTTTTATTGCAACGGTTTTGGGGTTTACTACAGTTTTTTAAATTGTAGCGTTTGTTGTGGTTTATTATTCTTCAGTTGGATGTTCCTCTAGTTTTTCCCATTAATGCAAAAGCCTTGAACTTTATTCTTAATTTTGTTTGAGGAAGAAATATGAGCATTGTGCATAATTGCAACACATGGAATTCTTGCATTCTTGCATCATGTGACAGGCTGTCTTCTGGAGCTTGTTAGTGCACTTGATTTTGAGGCTGGGTTCACACTAGTGCGACACGACATCCGTCCTACTTTGGATCCGACTTTGCCCTGCGACATGAAGCCGACATATGTCCGACTTTCAATGAACGGGGATCAGACTTGGATCCCCGCCAATATCAGGCACTGTGTTTGGTATGAATCTTGAGGGGGAACTCCAGGCCAAATTTTAAATAAAAAAAAACGGCGTGGGTTCCCCTCCAGAGGCATACCAGGCCCTTGGGTCTGGTCTGGATTTGAACGGGCGCCCCTACGCCGAAAAAACGGCGTGGGGGTCCCCCCAAAATCCAAACCAGACCCTTATCCGAGCACACAACCTGGCAGGCCGCAGGGGAAGAGGGGGGGACGAGAGAGTGGGCCTCCCCTCCCTCCTGAACCGTACCAGGCCGCATGCCCTCAACATGGGCGGTTTGGTGCTCTGGGGCAGGGGGGCGACCGGCGGCCCCCCCACCCCATAGCACCCTGCCCCCGTGTTGAGGACAGGGCCTCTTCCCGACAACCCTGGCTTCTCATGACGTCACAGTCACATGTTCCGGGGCACATGGCCCCGGAGCATGTGACTGTGACGTCATGGGAACATGTGACTGTGACGTCATGAGAAGCCTATATTAATGCAGAGCGGAGAGCCAGTATTACAGCAGGAGGAAGCGACGCGTCAACATCGAGAAGGAGAAGAGGGAAGAAGAAGCCGACGGCGACGGGAAGACCGGCCCCTCCACTAGCGAAAGAGCTACCAAGAAGTTAGTGGAGGGGCCGGCAGAAGGACAACGGGAAGACCGGGCCTCTGTTAGCAAGAGAGCTAAAAAGAAGTTAGCGGAGGCCCGGCGGAAGAAAGAACCGGAGAGCGCGGAGACGACACCGGAGACCCCCGAAGTCGGAAGAAGAGCGCCGGAGCTGTGTAATAAATTACTTTAAAAACCTGTGTAGTGTTTTTTTATTGCAATTTTCTGACACCAGGTGAATGGGTAGGGGTACGATGTACCCCATACTCATTCACATAGGGTGGGGGGGCCGGGATCCGGGGGCCCCCTTATTGAAGGGGGCTCCTGGATTCTGATAAGCCCCCTGCCCACAGACCCCGACAACCAACGGCCAGGGTTGTCGGGAAGAGGCCCTGTCCTCATCAACATGGGGGCAGGGTGCTATGGGGTGGGGGGGGGGGCCGCAGGTCGCCCCCTGCCCCAGAGCACCAAACCCCCCATGTTGAGGGCATGCGGCCTGGTACGGTTCAGGAGGGAGGGGGGGGGCCGCTCTCTCGTCCCCCCCTCTTCCCCTGCGGCCTGCCAGGTTGTGTGCTCGGATAAGGGTCTGGTTTGGATTTTGGGGGGACCCCCCACGCCGTTTTTTCGGCGTAGGGGTGCCCGTTCAAATCCAGACCAGACCCAAGGGCCTGGTATGCTCCTGGAGGGGGAACCTACACCGGTTTTTTATTTAAAATTTGGCCTGGAGTTCCCCCTCAAGAGCAGCACAGCACAAGTCGCATGCCAAAGTCGGACCATGCAAGACTGCGGTCCGACTTCAATGATAGTCAATGGGCTGAAGTCGGATCAAAGTCGGACCATAGTAGTACAGGGAGCATTCTCAAAGTCGGACCGACATGTGTCGGACCAGTTAAGACGGCTCCCATAGGGAAACATTGATTTTCACACGTCATGCGACATGAGCTCCCAATGTCGGAGCGTTTGTCGCCCCAGTGTGAACCAGGATTGAAGCGGTAATATGGCACTTGATAAACTCATGAGAGGCTTGACTTTTCTCTGCATTCTTTCTTGCAACTAGGAGAGTTGGTGATGTATAGATCAACAGGTCAGGAAAATATTTCACCTAAAGCAGTAGAGAAGGCTTAAGGCCCCATACACACTATTAGATTTTCTGCAGATTTTTGTCTTCAGATTTACCAAAACCATGTAGCGCAAGGGCCTGTCTGATTGCATACAAATTGAATCTCTCTTAAAGCTTGACCTCCATATTTTTTATGGTTTTGGTAAATCTGTAGACAATCTGCAGAAAATCTAATAGCGTGTATGGGGTCTAAACGTTCAGAAATTTTTTAATTTTGATAGTGTATATTGGCTCCTGAGATTATACAAAAGCTAAAGTTAGCAGGATAACACAATTTAAAACGGAACTCGATAAAACAAGATTTCTCATCGTCCATGGACTGACACGGCTGGATACTGTAAATGTGTGGGTACATGTCCCTGCTTGCAGTAGAAGATCTAGGCAGAATGTTAGATTGTTAGAAACATATATTACTCTTTCGTCCACGGACCGACACAGCTTCTCTATTGACAAAGTGGGTATTATCCGTTAGGAGTGACTAGGCAGAAAACTTGTAAAAAGTGTTGCATCACACCTTCTACAGTACCGCCCAGGGGGCGGACCCTCTGGGTATATCCCCTCAGTCTGCATCTCGTAAAATCATTTTTTTTCTGTCTAGCAAGGAGTAGGACATGGCTCCCTTCGGGCCCATTGGTCCGGGGGGAAAAAATTTTTTGCTACCTTTTTTTGTTTCCTGCGATCTTCGATCAATTGCCGACTGGGTGACAGGCTGGATCCTCAATCCCCGACCCTAGCTACGCGCTGGGTTGTCCACGACATGCCCGTCGCTCCACGGGTGGCCGGTGAGCCTACGCTCCAAGGCTTGCATCGGACCGCTCAGCTTCGGCTGACCTCACGGCCGAGTCGCAGAAGCCTGTCCGGTGAGCGTCGCGCTCCAGGGCATACATATGATCGTCCCCTTGGGTCCAATCACAGAATGCCTGGCCAACAGTTACCTTCCGTGCGTGGACGATGATCTGTTTGGAATGTCTTCCAGCATGATGCATGCAGGATAGGTAAGTAAACTCCCCTGCCTCGGCTGGGTGATTTGGCTGGACATTCCCGGAGAGACCAAGTAAGTGGTTGTGGCCCTTTTCTTCCCTCTCCCTGCCTTTCCCTCCTCCCTGGGCTTCTAGCTAAATGTTGCTGGGGGTCACCTAAGGGGTTCCACTGGAGCAGGGCTGGCTGTAACTAACATTTAAAAGAAATGTAATTTCTGCTTACCTGTATGTGCTTCCTCCTCCATGCTGTCGACGGCCATTTTGCAGTGGTCCATGCCGGGTTCGGCCTCTAGTGACTGCCCGGCGGCCATCTTCCTGTGGTTTCGGCACCGTTTTCTTGTAGTTCCACACCCACTGGCCTCTATCGACTGATCGGCGGCCATGTTTGTAATGATCCACGCTGTATGTATATATTGCCGTTCGGCGGCCATCTTTTTGTGGTCTACGGCTGCTTTGGTCTCTATCTTCGGCTTGGCGGCCATTTTCTTAGAGCCCACATTATCTTCCATACAGACGATTGGCGGCCATTTTGCGAGAGTCTCCGGCCTCTAGGGTGCATTACACTGGCGCGAGAAATTCACACAGGAAGCACTGATAAAAGAAGCAGACTGACACAGCAGCGGTGGGACAGCATCACAGGCGCAGCACTGCAGCATAGCGGTACCGATCCAAGGGTGGTGAGTCCTCTGGGTGACCCAGCATCTCTGCAGCACAGGAGGGTGGCCTATTGATATCTTGCCTGGAGCCCTGTGGGTGTCAGCGCGGCATCTGAGCCAGATGTCTTCTCCCCTGAATCACCAGATTTAGCAGCTGGTGCCCCTGAGGTGTCTGACGGCAATCTTAGAGGCGTTTGCTGCCAGGGTGGAAGCAGCACATGGAAATACAGGGGGTAATAAAGGCCCCCATCCCCTGCAAGCTTCTGGGGATAATTCTGATGCAGAACCAGGTCTAGCTACGGCTCAGGGCCCAGAATCTGACACATCAGAGACTGCAGACCATGACCGGACAGTGAGGCTGACTCCAGGTCAGTACGTGAGACTGCTTTGGTATCTGACCTTATTACTGCAGTGCGGGATATGCTAAAGTTGGAAAATACTGCAGAAGCAGCAGAGACTCCGGTCCACTTTGGGTTTCATAAACCTGCCTGCACTGCTAAGGTTGTTCCCTTGTGTGTCTTATTTTGATAAACTCTTATACAAGGAATGGGAGAACCCACTGAGGGTCTTTACAGCCCCAAAGAGGTTTGCGGTACGGTACCCCTTTGAGGAGAGTTTTCTGGAGAAATGGACATCTCCCCCTATAGTGGACCCTCCGGTGTCCAGACTTAATAGAGCCACCACATTTCCAGTAGAAGGGGCTCCTGTTTTCAAGGACCCTGTGGATGAGAAGGCTGAAGCACTCGCTCGCTACCTATACTCAGTGGTAGGCTCGGCAGTACACCCGGCATTGGCGGGGGCCCTAGTGTCTCAGACACTTACTGAATAGGCAAAATTGCTACTCCAGGGGTTAAGGAGCGAGATGTTCCTCCTGATGAGATCACATTGGCCGACCAGTTGGTCCAGGGCCTTAGGTTTGTCTGCGAGTCAGACATGGATACTCTTCCCCTGCTGTCAAAAGCTTTGGTTTATGCAGTAGCAATACGCTGCCTGATCTGGCTAAAGGGCTGGTCTGCGGACCAGACCTCCAAGAAAGCCCTGTTGGATCTGCCTTTTAAGGGCGACAGACTTTTTGGGGCCTCTATGGATGACATCATCCAGGATGCCACAGGAGGTAAAAGCACTTTGCTTCCTCAAACTAGCAAGAGTAGGGGCCACGCCAAGGGCAAAAGCCCTCCTTTACTGCACGCAAGCGTTTTTTTCCGTCCGCCCCCCCCCCCCCCCCTAGGGCGACAGGGAAAAGACCCCAGGCCGACAAGGTGCCTGCCCAAGGACAAAAGCGTCCTTGGTCCCGCAAACCCAACAAGCCTGCAGACAAATCTGCGTCCGCATGAAGGTCCGCCCCCGGGTCCAGCTCTCGGGTGGGGGGACATCTTCGCAAATTCGCGACTCAGTGGACAGCTCTGGTCTCCGACAGGTGGGTTTGCGAAGTAATCTCCTCAGGCTACAAGATAGAATTTCTCTCTTGTCCACCGGGCAGATTCATAATCTCCAGCTACTACCGACCCGTCCGGAAGCCCTGCATGGGGCGGTCCAGGGTCTACTGGAACGCGGGGTAGTTATTCCAGTTCCAGAACAGGAACGGGGTCAGGGTTTTTACTCAAATCTGTTCATTGTGCCGAAGAAGGATGGGGTTAATCCAATCTTGGATCTCAGAGCGTTCAATTGCTTTGTGAGGGTACAAAGATTTCGGATGGAGTCGTTTCGATCTGTAGTCACGGCTCTCCATCCGGGGGACTTTCTGGCCTCCTTGGGCATCAAGGACGCATACCTGCATGTCCCTATATACTCCAGACACCAGAAGTTTCTGTGATTTGCTATCGGGAAGAACCACTACCAGTTTGTGGCCCTTCCGTTTGGCCTTGCCTCAGCACCCTGGACCTTAACCAAGGTGCTTGCTCTGATTCTGGCACTCCTAAGACAGCGGGGTATCGCTATCATGGGCTACTTGGTCGGCCGTCTACTGAAGGCCCCTTCAAGCTCGGAATTAGAGGTAAGCGTGTCCATTACCTGTCAGACTCTTCGAGACTTTGGTTGGATACTAAACACGCAAAAGTCAGTATTGGTGCCCACTCAACGCCTAGTGTACCTTTGGTTGATTCTGGATTCCTCAGAGGCAAAGGTTATTCCTCCCTGTGGAGAAGTTGCAGACCCTCCGGGCTGCAGTACGGCAGCTGACTTTCAGGAATTGGTCGTCACTCCGTTTTTGCATGCGAGTGTTAGGCCTCATGGTAGCCTCCTTCGAGGTGGTCCCATATGCTCAATACCACACTCGAGTGTTACAGAAAGAAGTTCTGTCCAGATGGAACAGATGTCCATCTCTGGATTATCAAATCCGAGTGAGCCACCTAGTCAGGAGATCCCTGGTATGCTGGCTGACAGCACCGGCTCTAATGGCCGGGAAGTCATTTCTTCTGGTTTACTGGATGGTGATCACGACGGACGCCAGCCTTACAAGTTGGGGGGGGCGAGTCTGGGGTGTTCAGTCGGCGCAAAGTCACTGGACCCCAGAGGAAGCCCTCCTGCCGATCAATGTCCTGGAAATCCGGGCGATCAGGCTGTGCCTCTTCAAGTGGTCTCAGAGGCTGCAAGGGCGTCCAGTCAGACAACACCACACCAGTGGCATATGTCAATCATCAAGGAGGAACAAGAAGCTCAGCTGCAGCATTGGAGGTCGCTCGTATCCTGAAGTGGGCAGAGAGGAGTGTACCGGCACTGTTGGCCGTGTACATTCCAGGTTTGGAAAATGGGCAGGCGGACTACCTGAGCCGCCAGATGCTGGACCAGGGAGAATGGTCCTTACACCCGGAGGTGTTCCAACTCCTCTGCCAAAGATGGGGCACACCAGACGTAGATCTTCTGGCTTCCCGACTCAATCGGAAGGTATTGAGGTTTGTGGCCCGGTCAAGAGACCCATGGGCAGACGCAACGGACGCGTTGGTGGCATTGTGGGGTCAGTATCGGCTAATCTATGCCTTCCCTCCCTTAAGGCTTCTTCCTCTTCTGCTCCGCAGAGTGGAGGCAGAGGGAATTCCAACGATCCTAATCGCTCCAGATTGGCCTCAGCGTCCTTGGTACGCCGATCTAGTACGTCTGGTAGCATACGTCCCCTGGTGCCTACCATTACGGAAGGACCTGCTATCGCAAGGTCCCATACTCCATCCTGCTTTACGGTCACTGGCTTTAACGGCATGGCTGTTGAGAACCAGGTACTGAGAGACCGGGGCCTGTCAGCTTCAGTAATCTCTACTATGAGAAGTGCTCGGAAACCATCCTCTAGGAAGGTTTATCACCGCACTTGGAAGGCCTAGATCTCCATGTGTGAGGAAATGAAATGGCATCCGCGTTTATTATTTGGTTTCCAGAATCCTGCTGTTCTTACAGCATGGGGTGGACCAAAGGCTTGCCCTAAGTACGGTTAAAGGACAGATATCTGCCCTGGCTGTCTTTTTTTTTTTTTTTTTCTCTCGAGTGCATTTGTGCAGGGGGTTCGACATGTGGCCCCTCCGGTCCGTCGCCCACTACCTCCGTGGGACTTGGACCTGGTCCCCTCGATGCTTTAGAAGGCACCGTTTGAGAATATTAGAGATATTCCACTGTTGACACTTTCTCAGAAAGTGGTCTTTTTGGTGGCTGTTACGTCAGTTAGATGAGTCTCTGAGCTGGCAGCCTTGTCCTGCAAGGCTCCCTATTTGATTTACCACAAGGATATAAGGTGGTGCTGCGGCCGCAGCCTTCCTTTCTTCCGACAGTCGTTTCGGCTTTTCATCTCAATGAAGACATTGTACTTCCATCCTTGTGTCCTCATCCGTCGAATCCTAAGGAGTCGGCGTTGCATTCCTCGGACGTTGTCCGAGCTTTGAGAGTATACCTATCTCCTACTTCCCTGTTCCGGAAGTCAGGCTCGCTGTTTGTTTCGGTGGCTGGTCCCAAGAAGGGCCAAGCAGTCTCGTCGGCCACCATCTCTAGGTGGATCCGACAGATTGTAATCCAGGCTTACGCCTTAAAGCATGGATATGCAATTAGCGGACCTCCAGCTGTTGCAAAACTACAAGTCCCATCATGCCTCTGCCTCTGGGTGTCATGCTTGTGGCTGTCAGAGTCTTGCTATGCCTCATGGGACTTGTAGTTCTGCAACAGCTGGAGGTCCGCTAATTGCATATCCCTGCCTTAAAGGGTCAAGCGCCCCCCTTCCCGGTCACGGCGCATTCGACCAGGGCAATAGGTGCCTCTTGGGCTTTCCGACATCCAGTGTCTGTTTCCCAATTATGTAAAGCGGCGACTTGGTCGTCTGCTCACACTTTCACAAAATTCTACAAGGTTGATGTGTGTGCATCTTCGGATGCCTCTTTCGGCCGCAAAGTTTTGCAGGCGGCTGTTTAGAGTTGCAACTCCTCGGTTGGAGGAGTGCTGTTTTGTGTTTGGGGTGAAGTTTATTTTTATGCTGTTACCACCCCTCGTTTTTTCTCTGACACTGCTTTGGGACGTCCCACTTTGTCAATAGAGAAGCTGTCGTTCCATGGACGAAAGAGTAAATAGGATTTTTTACTCACCGTAAAATCCTTTTCTCTGAGTCCATGGACCCGATACAGCACCCACCCCTCTTAAGTTTGAACTGCTTTTTGATGAACTGATCTGCGAGATGCAGACTGAGGGGATATACCCAGAGAGTCTGCCCCCTTGGCGGTACTGTAGAAGGTGTGATGCAACACTTTTTACAAGTTTTCTGCCCAGTCACTCCTAATTAACGGATAATACCCACTTTGTCAATAGGGAAGCTGAGTCGGTCCATGGACTCAGAAAAGGATTTTACGGTGAGTAAAAAATCCTATTTCTAGAACAAACCAGAGCTGAACAGCCCCGCCCAGGGGTCGGTCCCTCCGGACATTACCCTCCCACCTGCAGCTAGCAGCCTGTTTTTTCCTACCTAGGAGAAGACATGGCTCTCTGTCTCCTGGAAGATTTTACTTTTTAAATTTTATTCCTTTGGGAATTTTTATTTCATTTTTGAGACCTTCAATCAACTGTCGGCTGGGCAACAGGTTGGGTACACTGTTATCCTCGTAGTCTTCCCTGTCCGACTATTGAGCGTGCTGATCCTCGCCTTGTGTGCGTGAGACTCAGTTCACGGCATGCCCCATGACTCCAGGGGTGGCTGGGTTGCTTTCATGCTCCTGCGGTCCTCTCAAGATTGAACAGTACCTGACTGACTGTTTCTCTCGCGGTGGACCAGGCCGACAGCTACGCAGTACTGCTCTTTGATAAGTCTGTCTGAAACAAGCCAGTGTGTCCCTGAAAGGGACGGGTAAGTAGTCTCTCCTACTGCAGGTGAGTACATGCTGGCTGTTTCTTTATATGGGGGGTTTCTCCCTGTCTCCCCCCCTGTTATGCTGCTCTCTGCACCCTGTACTGGTACTGTGCTGGGGGTCACTCTGGCCTGGCTGGGCGCTCATGTCGGTAGTGGGTTCTGGAGAGAGGGGCAGTTTTTCTGGTGTGTGAGATGATTATTGTGTGCGCCATTAGCGCGCATTAGAGCTTTGAATTTCGCGCTCGGCGGCCATCTTGGCGTGTTTCAATGGCCCAGTTGTAGCGGCGGCCATTTTCTTGTAGCCGCTGCGCATTTACTTTCGGTTTCGGCCTCTAGCGGCGGCGCGAATCTCCTCACAATCTCCTCACAATCTCCTCACAATCGCCTCACAATCGCCTCACAATCTCCTCACAATCTCCTCACAATCTCCTCACAATCTCCTCACAATCTCCTCACAATCTCCTCACAATCTCCTCACAATCTCCTCACAATCTCCTCACAATCTCCTCACAATCTCCTCACAATCTCCTCACAATCTCCTCACAATCTCCTCACAATCTCCTCACAATCTCCTCACAATCTCCTCACAATCTCCTCACAATCTCCTCACAATCTCCTCACAATCTCCTCACAATCTCCTCACAATCTCCTCACAATCTCCTCACAATCTCCTCACAATCTCCTCACAATCTCCTCACAATCTCCTCACAATCTCCTCACAATCTCCTCACAGATTCTTCACTCTCCTCGGGCTCACAGCACGGTTTCTTCAGCAGGACTGAGCGGTCCTTAAGGGTTGGCGAGTCCTCTGGGTATCCCCGCCTCAGCGTAGCCAGTGGGTGGACTGTATATTCACTGTATAGTGTAGAGAAGGTCTCAGAGGGTGGCGTTATGGAGTCTGATACACCTGCTCTCCACACTTGCCTGGGGCAACTGGCAGTTCTACACAGTTAAACATGTTCATATGTTTCCTGCACCTGCGGTCCTTATTTACCAGTTGTCGGCAGTCCTGGAATCATTCCTTGTCAGAATGAAAGCGGTGTGCGAGCAAAAGGAGCTATAAGCCCCTTCCCCCCACAAAAATCTTTAGTGAAGGAGTGCTCTGATTCAGATATGGGCCTAGCTACTGTGCTCAGGACTCTAACTGAATATTTAATGTTTATGAACAGGACATTCCCTTGTGAGGAAGACTCCAGTTCTGTGTCAGTGAATGACAGGGCGCTTGTAAGTGAACTCATTGATGATGTGAGGAACACTCTCAAGCTGGGTGCTGTGGCTGAGGTACCTCAGATGGACGCGGTTTCCCTTGGTTCCTTCAAGCTTTTCTTTTACAAAGCTTCCTCACTGTTTTCCTCACACGCTGCGTCAAGAGCAGCATGGATGGTACAGTGTTTCCCTCCCCCTGGTCGGTGCAGCATGGTGGCGGGGAGCGACTTTATTCATTTATGTCTCTAGTCCCTGTGAGCCTTCTGTGTGATGTCCTGATACAACAGGGTCTCTGCACCTGTGGTTTCCCGCCATTTCCTGGGGAACGCTCTGACAGACTCACGGTCTGAGGATCAGAGTTTACCTGTTACCTGCATGCTGCTTCGGCAGCACAGTCAAGCAGGTTGGAATGATACAGAGAAGATTATGCGCCTCTGCACCATCATTTAAACTCATCCTATACCTCTACACTGCATACATTCACAGTGTGTGTGTTATTGGTCTCTGTGTCTGCGTGGGTGTCCCCCCACATTCCAATGCTGTCTTTCAGTGCCATACATGATATAAACGTACAAAATATGTTTATGCACGACTCCAGATACATTCACAGTATATGTATGTATTATACTCTCTGGGTCGGCGCGGGTTTCCGCAGGGGGCTCCGGTGTCCTCCCGCACTCTCATGGTATGTGCGCTTCGGCTCTCTGCACAGTATAGACATGTTCAATATGTTTATTGCACGTACTATACATGTTTACAGTATGGGTATACTGTTTGCGTGGGGTTCCTCCGGGTACTCCGGTTTTCCCCCACGCTCCAATGGAAATGCACAGCATAAACATGTGCAATATGTTTATTCACATGCTATCATTCCTACGCGGTATCTGTGTGCTGTCTACGTGGGGTTCTTCCGGGTGTTCCGGTTTCCTCCCACGCGCTGACGATATGTGCGCCTTTGGCCTTCTGCACAGTTAAACATGTTCAATGTTTATCACGCATGCTATAATACCTACACGGTATGTGTATGCAGTCTGTGTGGGTTTCCTCCGGGTACTTCCGTTCCCTCCCACACTTCATTGGTATGGGCACTTCGGCGCTATGCACAGCCTAAATTTGTGCGATTGGATATCCACATACTAACATACCTACCCGGTATGTCTGTGCAGTCTGCGTGGGTTTCCTCCGGATCTCCGCCCACGCTAAATGACATGCGTGCCTTTGGTGCAATACACTGTGTAAACATACACATTATGTTTATACACAACACTAAATACATTCACAGTAGTTGTAGGTATTGCATTCTTTGGGTATGCGTGGGGTACTTCGGTTCCTCCCACGCGCCAACGGTGTGCGCGCCTTCGGTGCTATGCACACATTGGCTTGTGCAAAATGTTTAGCACACATACTATAATACCTACACGGTATGCGTATGCAGTCTGCATGGGTTTCATCTGGGTGCTCAGGTTTCTCCCCTGCGTTCCAATGGTGTGCGCATTTTCAGCGCTATGCTCAATATAAACGTGCAATTTGTTTATTCGCAGGCTAACTTACCTACACGGTTGTGTACGCAATCTGCGTGGCTGGTTTACGTCCAAGCGCCGATGATGCGTGCGCCTTCGTCGCTGGCACAGTATAAACGTGTTTTAATAGGTTTATCCACACATACTAAACTACATACGCCGTATGTGGTTGTATTATGCTCTTTGTGGCTGGGTGGGTTTCTTCCCACACTTTATTTGCGCGTTTGACGCAATACATAGTATAAACGATGTGTTTGTACAATCAGCACTTATCCATGGGTAGCTGCTGGATGGAGCATTGTCACAAGGATCCCTGGTTTCAGGGGTACCACTTTCCACCTGCTTTCAGTGGTGATCAGAAGCGCTGGCTTGGACTGTGTTCGCCAGGCGGAGGTTAGCGTTACGCCCATTAGTGGCTGCGTCTCTGGCGTTTTTGTAGCTCAATGACTGGGCAAAAGCCTCTGCTTCATCCATCAGTCGACTAGCAGGTGCACTGCAACTGCTTTAGCCTTTAGGGTCTCTGTGCCCGGGGTGGGTTTGCGCCACCTGTGGAGGCTGAGGTACTGGTCCTCTGACTGAGTTTCTAGGGAAGTTCTGTCAAGTTGCCTTTATTGGCCAACAGTTGAGGCACCCTGTACACAGGGGCCTCTTCTCCGATGCATTGCGGAGTCTCTTTGGGATTTTCATACATCTTGCTGCAAGACGGTCCTGTTGGCCGTGTGCATTGCAGGGGAAGGGTCCTTGCATCTGTAGGTGTTTCCACCTCCTTTACCGGAGATGGGGCACCGGAAGTGGACCTTATGGCCTCATGACTCTCTCGCAAGGTGGCAAGATCGTGGCCAGGTCCAGGGACCCCTGGGCGGATGCATTGTAAGCCCGTGGGGGCAGTATCGCCTGATATATGCTTACCCTCCGCTACTGTTGCCTCGCCTGCTTCGGAGAGTAGGGGCTGAGGCCATTCCGGTGATCCTCATTGCTCCGGAACGGCGACATTGGTACGCCGATCTACTTTGGCTAGTCGCAGACGTTCCTGGCGACTGCCTATTGGGGTGGACCTTCTGTCTCATGATCCCATACTTCATCCTGCTTTACAGTCCTTGGCTTTAATGACATGGCTGTTTAAAGCCAGGTGCTGAAGGACCGAGTTCTCTTGTATTCGGTCATCTCTTCTATGTTGTTGACATGGGAATCTTCCTCCAGAAAGATATATCTCACCGTACCTGGAAGGTTTACATCGCTATGTGCGAGGAACTTGAGTGGCGTCCTCGGATGTATTCCGTTCCCAGGATTTTACTGTTCTTGCAGCGTGGTGTGACCCAAAAGCTGGCCTTGCATACCTTTTTTGAGGGTCGGATTTCGGCCCGGGCTGTCTTTTTCAACGACCGCTACCGGGCCATTCCTTGATTAGCACCTTTTGTGCAGGGCGTTTGCCATGTGATCCCCCCTGTCAAGCCTCCTGTCCCTACTTGGGATCTGAATTTGATGCATCTCGGTTCTCCAAGAACATCCCATTTGAGAATTTCAGTGAGATTCCTCTCTTGACCTTGTCCCGGAAGGTGGCCTTCTTAGTGGCCATTGCTTCGGTTAGACGGGTGTCTGAGTTGGCGGCCTTGTCCTGCAAGTCGCCTTACTTGGTCCTCCATAAGGATGTGGTGGTGTTGCGCCCACGACCGTCCTTTTTCAAAAGATGGTCTCGGCCTTTCACCTTAAGAAGGACATTGTTCTTCCGTCATTGTGTCCTCACCCATCGCATACCTGAGAGTTTGCGCTTCATACATTAAGATGGGTACAAGCCTTACGGGTGTATTTGTCTGCTACTGTTTCCATTCGGAAGTCTGTCTCTGGTCCAAAACAGGGCCGAGCGGTGTCGTCTGCCACCGTCTCTAGGTGGATCAGGCAGACCGTCGTACAGGCCTATGCCCTTAAGGGGTGGGCGCCTCCCTTTCTGGTTGTGGCGCATTCCACCAAGGCAATTGGTGCTTCCTGGGCCTTCTGACATCGAGCGTCGGTTGCACAAGTGTGCAAGGCGGCGACCTGGTCGTCCGTTCATACCTTTATAAAGTTTTATAAGGTTGATGTGGCTGCATCTTCGGATGCTTCCTTGGGCCGCAAAGCATTGCAGGTTGCTGTTTATTGTTGCAACTCCTCCGTTGAGGAGCTCTGCTTGTTTGGGGTGAAGTTTTGGTTGTTCCTTTTTACTACTGCTCCCACCCTTTTGATACTGCTTTGGGACGTCCCACACGTTTACAGTATCCAGCTGTGTCAGTCCTTGGACGATAAGAGAAAATATGATTTTTGTACTCGCTGTAAAATCCATTTCTCTGACGTCCATGGACTGACACAGCACCCACCCTTTTTAAGGTTTGTACTGCTTTTGTTACGAACTTTGGCTGCTAGCTGCAGGTGGGAGGGTAATGTCCGGAGGGACCGCCCCCCTGGGCGGGGCTGTTCAGCTCTGGTTTGTTCTAGAATGTATGTTTCTAACAATCTATTCTGCCTAGATCTTCTCCTGCGAGCAGGGACATATACCCACACGTTTACAGTATCCAGCTGTGTTAGTCCATGAACGTCAGAGAAATGGATTTTACGGTGAGTACAAAAATCCTATTTTTAACTCTGCTGTAGTTCTGTTATCTTAAAGCAGGCGTTTGTCATACACTTGCCATTTATTGGGATAAACTAGAAATCTGTATAAAGCATAAAATATATAATATTACTATTATACAGGATTTATATAGCGCCAATAGTTTACCCAGCGCGTTAGCAGAGGTCCACCCAAAAGAAAAAATGTTTTAAAGCCAGCAGCTACACATACAGCAGCTGCTGGCTTTTAATAATGGGACACTTGCCTGTCCTGGAGTCCAGTGATGTCAGCACTGCAGCTGATGTTTCCATCAGCTGTTGGGTGCTGCCGCCACCATTGCGGGTTAGGGAACCTGGCAGTGTAGCCTTACGGCTTCATGCTGGGAACCCTACTGCGCATGCGTGATGCTCCTCTCCTACTGGGTCGGCAACCGGGGAAGAGGAGGGAGCTTTGCGGTGACGTCATGGGCCGCGGCGCAGACTCCCGGAAGTGGGAACAGATGCCTCTCAGATATGTATACTGTCCCCCCTCTCCCAGAAAGGTGCCAATTGTGGCACCTGACGGGGAGAGGAGACTAAGGAGCGGAAGTTCCATTTTTGGGTGGAACTCTGCTTTAAGGGCAAACAGTACAATTACAAAACCATTATTACCAGAGGAATCAAAGGGCCCTGCTCATTAAAGCTTACAATATGAGGGAGGGTAAAATTCAGTTGTTGGGTGGAGGCAGGATAGGCTTCTCTGAAGGGGAGAGTTTAAGGATCGCCTAAAAGTGGATAGAGTAAGAGATGGAAAGATTGGAGTAGGGAATTCCAAAGGCGAGCATGGGAGGGAGGAGGTGGCGACAAGGGAGCTAAAGAGCCGGAGGTCTTGGGAGGAACGAAGAAAACAATTTGGTATTTTGAGACTAGGTTAGTAAGGTAGCTGGGGTGTGGATGTGTAGTTGTGGATGGCTTTGTAAGTTGTTCATATTTTGAATTTAATTAGTTGGGTGAATGGCAACCAATGAAGGGAGTGGCAGAGAGGGGTAGCAGACTGAGTGGATTGTAAGGTGGATGAGTCTGGAAGCAGTATTCATTAGGGTTGTCCCGATACCGATACTAGAATCGGTATCGGTACCGATACCGAGCATTTCCCCGAGTACTTGTACTCGGGGGAAATGCTCCGATGCTTCACCCGATACTTGGGCAGTCAGGGATGATCGGTGCGGCGGGGAGAGTTACAAGCAGTGATCTGCCTGTATACATTTCAATAAAGCCTAAAGCCTGACAGCTTCTCCCCGGACCCCCCCCCCTTTTCAGCTGCTTTAGTGAAATTAATACAGCGGTGATCGGTGCTTGTAACTCCCCCCAAAGCCGCACCGATCACCGCTGACTGTCTGTATCTTCCTCCGTGCTGCTGCTGCTATACTCCACACTGTGTCCCCCTGGGTACTGCTCTCCCCCTTCGCTCTCCGTGTCACCTTCCTGCTGCTCTCCCCCTCCGTGCTCCGTGTCCCCCTTGGTACGTGTCACCCTCCTGCTGCTCTCCCCCTCCGTGCTCCGTGTCCCCGTCGGTGCTGCTCTCCCTCTCCGGGGTTCGTTGCCCCCTCCGTGCTGTCCGCACTCCATGTCACCCTCCTGCTGCTCTCCCCCTCCGCGCTCCGTGTCACCCTCCTGCTGCTCTCCCCCTCCGTGTTCCGTGTCCCCCTCGGTACGTGTCACCCTCCTGCTGCTCTCCCCCTCCGTGCTCCGTGTCCCCCTCTGTACGTGTCACCCTCCTGCTGCTCTCCCCCTCCGTGCTCCGTGTCCCCCTCGGTACGTGTCACCCTCCTGCTGCTCTCCCCCTCCGTGCTCCGTGTCCCCCTCGGTGCTGCTCTCCCTCTCTGGGGTTCATTGCCCCCTCCGTGCTGTCCGCACTCCATGTCACCCTCCTGCTGCTCTCCCCCTCCGCGCTCCGAGTCCCCCCACCATGTCCTCCTCCACCCCCTCTGTCCTCGATCTGTCAGGATGGAGAGCGGAGGTAGGAGCCGCTAAACCCGGCTCCTACCTTTTCGAATGAACAGAGTCAGTGATCACTGACTCTGTTCATTCATATAACTGAAACATCGTAACCTATGTTTACGATGCTTCAGTTTATGAATGGAGAGGAGCCTCCTGTCCATTCATTTTAGCTGAGGCTGCAGAGAAAGGGACTGGGGAATCTGTGTCCCTAGTCCCTTTCTCTGTCTCATAGGGGAGATGTCAGGGGTCTGTAAAGACCCCTGAAATCTCACCAAAGCCCCCCAACAGCGCAAAAAAAGGGAAGAAAAATGAAATAAATAAAAAAAATTGTTTTGTAAAAAATAATAAAAATTAAAATAAAAAACACACTGACACAATCCACTCCCCCCTTAAAATAAATAAAGCACTGTAAAAAAAAAATAAAAAAAAAAAATAAAAAAAAAATACTGACACATGACATAAAAAAAAAGTATCGTCATCGGCGAGTACTTGAAAAAAAGTATCGGTACTTGTACTCGGTCTTAAAAAAGTGGTATCGGGACAACCCTAGTATTCATGATGAACTGAAAAGGGAATAGCCTATGTGAAAGGTAAGCCAATGAGGAGGGAGTTGCAGTAGTCGAGGCGAAAGATAACCAGGTAATGAATTTGAAGCTTTGTGGTGTCATTGGTTAGGAAGGGGCGTATTTTGGAGATGTTGAGGTGGCAAGCTTTGGACAGTGATTGGATGTATCTAAAACTCGCATTAAAATTTTATATCTGGTAACATTTTACAAAGGCTGTAATGATACTGGAGTTTCATTTCATTGCCAACTTTATTTTTTTCAGGTGGAATCCTTCATCCTGGACCAAGATGATTTGGAAAACCCAATGCTAGAAACAGCATCTAAACTACTGTTATCAGGCACAGCCGATGGAACGGATTTAAGAACAGTTGATCCAGAAACACAGGCTAGATTGGAGGCTCTACTTGAAGCTGCAGGTGTGTGTGTGTGTGTGTGTGTCTGTGTGTGTGTGTCTGTGTGTGTGTGTCTGTGTGTGTGTCTGTGTGTGTGTCTGTGTGTGTGTCTGTGTGTGTGTCTGTGTGTGTGTCTGTGTGTGTGTCTGTGTGTGTGTCTGTGTGTGTGTCTGTGTGTGTGTCTGTGTGTGTGTCTGTGTGTGTGTGTGTGTGTGACTTATAGATATAGTTACATGATACAGCTTTGTAAACACATGAAACTGACCATTCCAAGAAATCTCCCTGTGAATACTGTTAAAGTAGCACTAAAGGTTTTTATTTTATTTTATTTTGTGTAGAGTAAGGGTGTATTATAGCCCCTGTCAAATTTAACCCCTTGGACCTGGTGCCACTTGGCCTTTTTTAAATGCTTTTAGGGTGCCGGGAGGTGGTTTATGATCACCTAACCGCCGTGATTTGGCTGTCACATGATCGGAAAGCTCACTATCGCAAGCAATGATCGGGAGCTTTCCATTAGCCACTGGTAACTGCCAGGAGCGTGCATGGCACATGCTCTTGGCACAGCTGTTTTTGCACCAATGCGGCCGGTCAGCGCCAAGGCCCCCCCCAGAGGCTGCATATTTGCGTGCAGCCGGCGCGAAGAGGTTCCTTTTTTATTTTTTGCAATCTGTCCCATAGGGGAGATTCCCTTAACTTCTTGTCCGACAGCCATAACAGGAAGTGAAAGGAAATCTGAGGAGGGAATCCTAGGGTACCACCAGGGTCTCAAGAACTAGTGTGCCCATTTGAAGACCCCCCCCCTCTTCTTCTTTTTTTTTTTCGATGTCAACCTAAATTTTGGAGTTTTCTTTTACTTTTGAGACATTCAAGCAGGACAAATAGAGTGGGTGAATCTCTGTAATGGGGGCACAAACAGCAATAAAAACTGTCAGGTGTTCTAATCCCTCTCCACTCTATTCAAAACCTAGAAAAGGTTTTGCCTTTTGTTACACTTTGTTAAATCCAAAGATGATTCCCTTATGTCCCATTTATTCTGACGGTACTGCTTCTGCTACATTCAAGTTGTCTGTCCATGCCTTAGTACCCCCATTTGCATTACAGCGCAAATCTTCTATGTAATGGAGATGTGGCGATGAGGAGGTGTTCTGTAATCCGCATAAGAAAAAAGGTCCGATCTTATTTGTGCAGTACAAGGACACAGGTCTTTGTTCCTAGACTGTGGACTATATTCTACTTTCAGATGATTGGACACTGGTCAAAACTTTTGCTAGGGCCGAAACAACTAATCGATTAATCAACAACTAATCGATTATGACTTTTTTTTTAATGCAAAACGGTGCTATTTTTTTTTTTTTTGGTTCAATATACGTCAATAGAGAGGCAGCAGAAAAGCATGTAATGTGTTTTTGCAGCAATTTGTGTTTTTTAATCTGCCCAACAACAAATTGGCCCAAAAAAAAATGTAAAAATGCAAATCGCAGCAAAATTACCATTTATTATTTTTTTTTTTTAACGGTCATTAACCGATTAATCAAAACCATAATCGGCCAACTAATCGATTATGAAAATAATCGTTGGTTGCAGCCCTACTAGGGACGCCACCCTTAGGATATACCATATAACCCTGCCCAGTCTGAGGCTCCAGTTGTTTGCCTGTAAACCATGAAAGTTTTTTTTCATCTGACTGTTCTGTTGACATCTGATGGCTTATTGGCTTGTACTACCTGGCAGTTTCTGAATCAGTTGCCTTCAGTGTGTACCTTGGGGTCCCTGTAATGCTTGCTTTGGGCACGGTCTTTTGTTAGGTGCTTACCTTGGTACGAAGTGCAGGGTGCTGCGGAAGTCCCAGGTATGCCCAGCATCGTAGATGAGGAAAGACAGGGTTTCCCTGTATAAGGACTTTGCTTCTTGTCTTAACCAACACAATCCACAGGCACATTACGTGGATTAGTGGACAGAGGATATGGTGTTGGTCACTTTGTGGCACCCCTTGCTATTTTTATCTTTGTCTTAGTGAACATTTTAAGTTCGGCATTTTTGCCCTCTTATAGTGGCAAGGGAGCTGGGACAAAAGGTCCTGTAATGGTATGAGTTCTGCAGTTGTCCTACAACTAACCCAGAGCGCTATTCAGGGTTCTAGTTGTTTTTGTCTGTCTAGGGCAAATACCCTAGTCTGACGCCACTTCTCTTATCTGGCTCCCTCTCAGACACGCACCACGCAGCCAGATTTCTGTCACAATGTTTTGAATTCCTTTAAAAAAAATTGGCAATTGTAGATGCTTTGTTTTCCAGATGTCACAAAGGCTACCTGCCCTCTGTTCCCCCTGACCCCAATCTGGAATCATGGATTATGTATAGGAGTTTTCCCTTATACAGGAAAGGTGATGAAAGGGTTCTAGTGTTTCTCAGCACACCAAAGTGACCCAGAAGCACGTGGTAAACGGACATATGCAGACTTCTGGTAGATTAATTTTGGCTGCTTCCTAAGACTGGATTCACACCTATGCAGTTTTGGTGTTTTTTGCATTTTGTACATTTGCACTACAGTCCATTTAACATGGTTTCCTATGGAACACGTTCTGTAGTGCAAATATGCAAAAAGCACTAGACATGCATAGGTGTGAATCCAGCCCAGCAGACCCAAACTACTGGCCTAAGGCCCCTCTCTTCAGTCCTACTTCTCAGTCACTGGCTTTAACAGCAAGGCTGTTAAACAGTCTACAGGATAGGGGTATTTCTGATTACTATTCCCACCTTACTTGGAGGAAGAATACCCCACACCAGTATGCTTTACTATCGCACATGGAAAGCTTACTTTACCTGGTGCAAAGACAGCTTGGTCCAAATATCACTCATATTTTGACAATTCTTCAGTTGGGTCTTGACCAGCGTCTGGTCGAGAGTACTCTCAAAGGGCATGTTTCTGCCTTTTCCATTCTTTTCCAGATATCTCTTCCTGCGTAATCCTTTTTTTTTTTTTTTTTTGAGAATTGCTCTTATAAATTTTTCAGTTCGACCTCCTGTGTCACCTTGGAATCTCAACCTGTTGCTCTCTGTACTTCAGAGACCTCCCTTTTGAACTGAGATATTCAGTCTTAAGACTTTGCTTGTAAGAATTCCTTCTTGGTAGCCATTACAACTGTTAGTTATGTTTCTGATTTGACAGCTCTTTCCTTTTTTAAAGAGCCCTTTCTTTCCTTGCACAAGAATAAAGTGGGTTTGAGACCAAGCCCTTCATTCTTACCCAAGGTTGTCTCCTCTTCCCTCTGTGAGAGGGATTTTCTTCCCTTTTTTTGTCCTGCCCCAAAACACGAAGACATTGCCTTACATTGCCTAGATGGGATCAGGGCTGTTGGGACCTAACTGAAAGCCACTGCCTCCATTTGTAGAGCATTTGTTCTGCCTGATGGCCCTAGAGGGCTGCCTGCTTTGTATTTCACCAATGCTAGGTGGACCAGGCAAGGAGCATATTTCCAGGCTGTACACACCTAGGAATTTGCAAGGCTGCCACCTGGTTCTTACAGTTTGCACGTTTTACCAAGTACATGTTCGGGCCTCGGCTGCTGTGCGTTTTCGGCCACAAAGTGCTTTAAGCTGTAGTCTAAGGCTACTTTCACACTGTAGCATGGCCGCGTTAACAGTAAAGCGGCGTTAATTTAGCGGCGCTTTTCCTCTGCTAGCAGGGTGCTTTTAAAGCCTGCTAGCGTCCGAAGAAAGGGTTAAAACCGCCCGTGTCGGAAGCGCTGCCCTTGCATTTTTATGGGCAGGGGAGGTTTAGGAGCACTGTATACAGCGCTCCTAAACCGCAGGAATTTTTGTAACGTCCCGCAAGCGAACCTCCCCGTATGAAAGCACTCGGGCTTTCACACTAGGGAGGCGGTTTTCAGGCGCTTTACCGGAGACATTTTTGCGCTAAAACCGCCTTCAGTGTGAAAGGGGTCTAAGTGTTTGTATGGGTTTCTTAACCTTTTTGATTTCTTTTGAGCCTGCCAAAACGTGTTTTTGATAAGAGTTTGCTCACCCCTCAGTTATAAGGGTATGTCCATGGTCTAACAATAGTCCTGTATTAATAAAGTGGAATTCCAGGCTATAGCTATTTACTCTTTAATATGCTCCCACCCCCTTCTAATTCCCATTTTAACAACCATGTAGGAGGAGGATGCTTTAACTTGCCTATTCTCAGGAAGCTCTGGTCCAGTAATGTGAGAGCAGCCACCTTCATGGGAGAGGAGAGCGTGTTGACATGTGGAATGCCTGGGCTGTGATGTCACCTAAAGGCTTACTATGGGTCATCTGATGTCGGCTGTCCCCTCCTCTCCTGAAGCTGGCTTCTGGGAGCTGATCCCATGACCAGACCGGAGTGCCCTGAGAAATAGGTAATTAAAAGCATCTCCCTTTCACAGTGTAGTTAGAATTGGAGTTGGAAGGGGGGGGCAGCAGATTTTTGATTAGATAGTTATGGTCTGGATTTCCACTTCAAAACAATAGGGATTTTGTCTGTAAAGCCCCATACACACTATTGGATATTCTGCAGATTTTTGTCTTCAGATTTACCAAAACCATGTAGTGCAAGGGCCTGCCTGATTGCATACAAATTTAAAAATTTAAGGTTTGACCTCTTCGTATTATAGTTTTGGTAAATCTGAAGACAAAAATCTGCAGAAAATATAGTGTGTATGGGGTCTAAATTTCTTATGTTTGAGTACAGCTTGGGACACAGGCCTCACCCTGTTGTCTTGATCACTACTTTGCTTGCGAAAAAAGAATCTCACGGATTGGGTGAGTATATATGGTGCGTTCTGGGGGCATCTATAGCAAGTTTTTTTTTTTTTTTTTTTTTTGCCAGTGTCCAATCACCTGAAAGTAGACTGCATATAACCTGTGGTCTAAGAATACACGTCCTGTACTGTACTCAAAGGTGAGAACGTTATAGTCAAGTCAAAACTTCTACTTTTTTTCCTTCACGTATCCAATTCTTTACAGAAGCGGGCTCCAGTTGTTACTGCCATGTAGTGTTTTCCTCTTCACAGCCTCTTCTAAATTGTGTATTGTTCCACTAGCAGTAGGTGTTGAGTCCTATTGCTTGAGCACCTTTTAGAAGAGTTTTAGTGAACTTATTTAAATAAGGTTTGACACCAGTGTAGCATTGCTAGTCTTTGTGACTCGCATAGTCTCTCACTTTTATGTGTTTCCAAGTCTGTGATCAGCTGTAAAATGTGTAGGGGTAATGTTTGGTTGTGGACTGATGAGATTGACATTGGTCTATGTATTTCAGGCCTTGTAAGTCACTCTTAGTTTCTTTGTAAATTCACAGAATCAAAAGGTAGGCAGCACATCTAAATAAGTTCTACTTGCTGTCTCTGGCTTTGCAGCTTCATATTGCACTATAATTCAAAGATGTGCAGCTTTTGTTGGCCATACATAGTGCACAGATGTTTATAGATATATCCTCCACAGGTTTGTCTGGTATAGTGTGTTGTGCGTGTGGGTTGTTTTTTCTTTTTCTTTCTTTCTTTTTTTCTTTCTTTTACACAGCAACCCATGCTACTAAAGCTTGAGTTAAGTAAGTGTCTTTTGTATAGTTGGGAGGTTTTACCTGTTGAAACTGCTTGTTAAAGGCAATCTGCCCTAGTAAAATAGCTGTCAGAAGCTATGGCTCTTGTATGCGAGTGTTCGGTTTCTGCATTTTTACGTGCACAATAATTGCAGGTCAGCAAATTCCCACCTCAGTGGCGTAGTGAGAGAGTGCAGTTGACCAGCTTTGTGTTTCTCTGTTTCGGACACAGCAGGTCCTGTTAAAGCGGAGTTCCACCCAAAAGTGGAACTTCCGCTTTAACCACTCCTCGCCCCTCTTCATGCCACATTTGGCATGTAATTTTTTTAGTGGGGGCTTCCTTAGGAGTGGGACTTTCTGTCCTACTTTTGCCCAGGGGCTGCTTATGCGCCTCGTCATCTCGCCTTAGGCGGCCCCTCCCTGTAGGCGATCACCTGGGACACGTGACAGGTCCCAGGCGATCGCCTGTCCATTCCTAGAGCGCAGCGGGACTCGCGCATGCGCAGTGCGTGCCCGGCCATGAAGCCGAAAGCTGTCACGGCCGGGTGCCCACAGTGTGAATGGACGCGCCGGCGGAGAGGGGGGGGAGAAGAGCTACACTCCGGGCGGCCGCGTCGCTGGACAGTGGAGCTGGTAAGTGTCTGTTTATTATTAAAAGCCAGCAGCTGCTGACTTTTTTAATTAACATAAAAAAGGCTGGAACTCCCCTTTAAGGTAATGCAGGTAATACAACGTTTAGCTGCATTTGTTGTTTGACCGTATACATTTAAGCAATGATGCATCTGAACGTAAAAGGCAGAGTTTGATCATGCCTGCTTTTTATGAGCCCTCAACTCTTTTGCTGCCACTGACGTATGTCATATCTTAAAGGATAAGTTCACCCTTTTAAAGGAAAATACACATTTTGCAGGTAAAAAAAAAATATTATTTTTTTGCCACTGTATAAGTTATACGGGCGGCAAGTGGATAAAGGGAACCCATCACAAAAAACCTGCATGTAAAAAAAACTTTCAGTATACAAATCTAAGTATGTGGTGGGGCCCCCTTGTCACTCCATGTCAAATATTGCTGGCACGCAGAAGAGAAGAATTAGTTTTGTGCTCCTGTGACCTGTTCTCAGCGGAGAGCGGTCTGAAGTCTGCTCTCTGCTGACGTCACTGCCATCAGTCGGGGCAGCACATCATTCCAACTTCCAAGTCTGGATCCGCCAGCTGCCCTGATTGATGGCAGTCTCAGTGAGCCGCTGAGATGGCCTCTCCCCGCCCCTCCACTGCTCAGCGCTCCAATGAGCGCTGAGAAGCAGAGAGGAAAGATGCTGACTGACAGTCGGCAGCTTTCCTCTCGGGGATCTGTGCGAACCGAGCCATCGGCAATGTTTGGTGGCTCGCTTCTCATGCAGAGACGGCGGGGGACAGATGGATCATCGGCCTGATGCTCCATCCACCGAGGTGTGAATCAAAAAATAAAAAAATCTAATTGTAGAAAAGAGTCTCTTCTGCATTTAGTCTACCTGCCAGCATTTTTTTCCCCCATAAAAGTAGTTTGTTCCACTTTCACTTACAGCTGAACAGCTTAGTAGGATGTCAGATACTCTCACGCTCACCTAAACAAAGCATTACTGCCACTCAAGGCTGTACCCATGCTGTAGCCGTGATGATTTACTGCAGTCACGGCAAAAAAAAAATTGGAAGCAGTAGCATTCCACATATGGTGCCACCAATTAATACGGCCCATTCAAGTGAATGGTTTGGCATTTTGATGGTTAAAACCGGCGGTGAGGAGACGGCATATCACCACCGCCTCTTCTGTCAAACACCCTCTGAAAAGCAATCCACAATGGATTGCTTTTCAGTGGGGCAGCAGTTTGGCCACACGTGAGTGACCCTTGGAATACACATCTTGCATGTGTGCCTGTAGAAACAAATGTAAATATTTGGGCATCAAATACTGCACTGGGGAATTGGATATGACTGATTCCAGAAAGTGGGTTGTGTTTAGGGGAGCCTTGTCACTTTGTGCGACATTAAGGTTAAATAAAGTGGTACTAAACTCGTTTAACGATTTAAAAAAAGTTACATTCCTGGCATGCTGGGAATGTAACTCACGTTTACTCTCAACCAAACTGTGTAACCATTGAATAGCTGGTGTCATAACTGATCACATGTACAGCATCATGGCAGTTGCAGATCAAAGCAAAACTAGGATAGCAGCTTCCTTGGCTGAAAAGGCTAGGAGGCTTTCGTTCCAATAAAGCCAGTTTTTTTGGATTAAAATATTCTTTAACTGACCAAGGGCTAGTATAATGCCTGGCAATTCAAAAGAAAGCTTTCAATCTCTAAGCCACCATTCACATTGACTGACTACAGCTTTGAAATCGTGCGACTTCATCTGAAATCGCACAATTTGAAAAACGCGTTTCAATGCGATTTTGAAGACTTCTGTGCGGCTTCATACACAGACGTCTATACAAGTCGCACTCGAAATCTTCCACAGTAGTGCAGGAACAACTTTTTCAAATCGCACGACAAGTTGGTCCAATGTGAACGGGGGCGCTAAAACATCTTTATAAATTCCTTTTAACCTAACTTGAGAGAAGCTCTGGAGGAGGTTACCATTGCTGACAACTTGTTGACATTCTAGTTACCTGGCTACTTTGCTACTGTTGCTTTAGTGCTTCGCTGTTTGAGCGCTAAAATTTTGGCTAAGAATTTGGTTTAGAACATCTTGCTTTTTTCTGGAGTTCATTATATGGCTAATTGTACTGGTTCGTTGGCTTAAAGTTCTAAAGCTAGAGTGGGCATAGTTGAGTGGTAACTGGTATTTTCACAGGGTGGTGTACTTTTAAATCCATGTACTGTACTTGGTAAATGATGGTGTTAAGAATGTTTTAATGTTTGACAGATTATTCTAGAGCATGCTTCCAACAGTGTTTAAATTATTTTTTAAAAGTCATGTAGTAGAAAGTATAAGCAACCCAATTGCTGCACTGTGTGTTCGCTGTGCATATTTCTATCCAGCATGTAAAATGTTCTTTATTTCATTAGCCACCAGCAATCTTTATTTAAGCTTAGTCATATCCTGCTAGTTTTGCATGAACTGAACTAACATTAGGCTTTTTTCCTCTGTTTTTTGTTTGGTTTCTTACATTCACCTACTAACTGGCTTTTGGCGACTTGTGCTAACAAGGAATTGGTAAATTATCCACTGCTGATGGTAAAGCGTTCGCAGATCCTGAAGTGCTTCGCAGATTGACGTCTTCGGTCAGCTGTGCGTTGGATGAAGCTGCTGCTGCACTGACAAGAATGAGAGCTGAGAGCACCTCAAATGCAGGGCAGACGGACAAGTAAGTAGATGTGCAAAAACTGTATGTAATCCTATTTGCCTTTAATGGCTTGATTTTTTTTTTTTTTTTTTGGTGTTCTCTAACAGCAACTTTTCTTCCTCTGAATGGCTACCAAGTGTTTTTTGTATACAGCAGTGGTTCTCGACTCCTGTCCTCGGGACCCACTAACAGGACAGATTTAAGTATTGCCTTGGGGAGATGCAAACTAGAATGGTGCAATCACTGAGCAGCAAATATCACCTGTGATGTATTTCAGTTATCTTGCAAACCTGACCTGTTAGTGGGTCCTGAGGACAGGAATTGAGAACCACTGGTATATACAGTGTTAGCGCTCCATCTCTCTGCATCTACCAAAGCAATTTTTACATTTTCCGCAAATGTTTAAAAGCAGTGTTGAGCCCAAAAGCCAAGGTATATTTTATTGCAGCTTACCACTTGGATGTAAAGTTTGCATTAGGCATCATGCACACTGCTGCTCCTATACTCACGTTTTTGGAGCTTTTGGCGTTTTGTTTGCCAAAGTCCCTGAATACAACTCAAAAGCCTGTGTCTATGCACACACAGGCTTTTGCCAGAGGCTGGCTGTCAATCGCTGCCCTTCCTGGCCGCGTAAGAAGTTGATCAAGAGCAGTCTGCTTAAGTTAACCTATTTTGCTGTTTTTATTTTCTTTTAACAAATGAAAGTTTGGTAAAACAAAAAAAAAAAATGTCAGCTCATTTGCACCCGTAGACACACACATCAACTCCCAACACGCTCATTGGGTACACACACATATGAAAACAAGGGTTGTATGACACATTAGGTATCGCTGTGCATGCCAGAGTGCAGTAATTCTGGGGCCATCATTTACTGTTGGCTATTGAGGAGCTATAAAAGCTTTTAAAGCATCGCCACTGGGCATTTTTTTTTTTTTTTTTTTTTTTTTTTTTACATTGGTCTTTGCGGGCCTACACAATTTTTGAGGATTGACATATTTTATCTATTTTTGGACACCAAATCATATTTATATTTGATCAAAAATTGATTATCTTATAGGCTGGTACCTTCAGCTGATTGAATACTGGCACTTGTGGGCCAGCTTGGATCAACTCCAGGCATAAGGATTGGTAATCCTAGTTCCTGCAGAAGAAAAGTTCAAAGAATTTTACTTAAACGGTCCCAAAACTAAAGTGAAGCATTCACCCCATTTTGGACTTAAAATCTGTTAACATATATGTGTGTCCCTAAATTTCACAAGGAATCAGTGGAATCCTGAAAAACGTGCCCTGTTGGGACGCCTTGAGGACTGGCGTTGAGAAACACTGACCTAGACTATCTGCTTTAAATAAATTTTAAAAAATAAAAAAATTCCTTGGCAACAGGTTTTTTGTTCTCCAACATTCAAAGGAACATATTCAGTATCTTAAAATTTTTAGATAGGTGAGCAACTTCAAGAAGTCTGCACTCCAGCCTTCCCATTGCCTATAGTACCTGGGATGGATTTTAGACGGTCAATGTCAACATTTTCTTTCCCTAAGAAAATTACTTCTCAGGTACAGCTGTCAGACTCGGATCAACCAGATGCCCCTTGACTCGCTGCTTCATGAAGGCTCCGGGTATCATGATGGCATTCGAGGTGGTTCTCTTTGTACAGTTCTGTTCCAGACCTTTGCAACTTAACATTATCTCGATAAGGGACAAACGGATCCCTACTTTGATTTGGCTATCTCCCTGACATGGTGGCTCTCCATCCAAGACCTAGAATCTGGGAAATTGTTCTTCGTCGGAGGTGGTAATGACAGACGACAGCCTGTCAGACTGGGTGGGTTTTTACAGTTCCCTAACTGTTCAGGGCACTTGGTCCCCACAGGAGTTGTCACTATCCATCAGTATGGTGGAACTGAGCCATAAGACTGCCTTTGTACACTGGACCCAGCAAGAGTACTGCCAGACAATGCCACAAATGTGGCCTACATAAACCACCAAGTGTGATCTAGAAGTCAGGCAGTTTAGAAAGAGGCAAGCTTTATTCTCTCGTGGGCACAAAAACACATTCCAACACTGTCGGCTATCTACATACTGGGAGTGGAAAATTGGCAGATGGACTTCCTCAGTCTACTCCAAGATCTTCCAGAAATGGGCAACACCAGATGTGTACATCGTGACCTCCAGTTTCA
Organism: Rana muscosa; assembly: GCA_029206835.1. NCBI lineage: Eukaryota > Metazoa > Chordata > Amphibia > Anura > Ranidae > Rana > Rana muscosa. Next base: position 457,359,912 of record CM055116.1, on the reverse strand, counting down.
ATAACTTACTGGACAGCATTGCGACTAGATCCAGGGATCCCCTGGCCTTTGCGGTGATTTCTTGGACCCCGTTCAGTCTGGTGTGTGCATTCCCTCCAGTGAAGCTTCTCCCTCAACTGCTTCTTATAATAAAGGTTTAACGGATTCCGGGAAATCCTTATTGCTCCAAGTTGGAAGAGTTTGATGCTCCTCCAAACAGGCCTGACCTCCTGTCACAAGGCCCTCAATTCCACCTTCTCATTTTGCCATTCACATCATAGCTGTTAACCTAGGTCCTAAAGGATAGGGGCATTACTGATTTATGTTGTCCCCACCTTGCTCAAAGTGAAAATCTACTTCCCATGAGATTTACCATTGTACTTGGAAAGCCTATTTTGACTGGTTTCGAAAGCAGGCACCTAAACTGTTTTGAATCTTTTACTTCTCACATCCTGGTCTCCAGACTGGTCTAGACTAAAAATGAGCTTGGGTGTGTTCGCAAAGTCCACGTGCAGAGCCCGCCAGGAAGTCAGCGCTGCGCTAATCACAGGCAGTGAGAAATTTCCCGATCTCTGCAGCTGCGCATCGGGAAAATGTCTCCTTGCCTGTGATCAGCGCAGCTCAGTGCTGACTTCCTGTCGGCGGGCTCTGCACGTGGACTTTGCGGTCTAGACCAAGGATCTGACTCTTGGTACTCAAAAGCAAGGGTGCTCAACCTTTTGAAGAGCAAAGGCCAATTAAGTGAATTGGTAACCAGTTGCGGGCCACAATTGACTATGGGGGTTTTGCTGCCATTCCCCCCCCCCCCCAACCACAAATGTAAACAAGCCCTTACTGTCCTGAGCTCCCTCTAAAGCTGCTTTCATACTAATGCACTGCTGTTTACCCGCACCACTTATGCAGCACAGTACACCAGTGGCTTTCCTATGGGTTGGCTGCACCGAGCCATAGACTTTTGCATCTTTCTGGTGCGCTTTCTGAAAGCGCACCACAAGCCGCAAGCTATAATAGAAGTCTATGGCTCAGTGCAGCTAACCCGCAGGAAAGCCGCAGTTGCACTGAACAAGCAACCTAATAACATTTTTTTTCTTTTTGTCCATGGACGGACACGGCTCCTTAAATCTTGATAAAGTGGGTTATGTTTCATCTATTAGAGGACTAGGCAGAACATGTTGGTTATCTTAAAACATGTAACTTTAACAGAGTTGAACAGCCCCGCCCAGGGGGCGGTCCCTCTGGTCATAACCCCTCATCCTGCAGCATATGCAGCTCAGTTTTTTTTCTGCCTAGTAGAGGAGATGGACCTGGCTCCCCCTTGGGCCCAGAGTCCTACAGAAATTTTTACTTTTATTTAATTTTTTGATCCTGTGATCTTCTATCAAGTGCCGGCTGGATATTATAGATCCTGGTAGCCTCCCCAGTCCGGCCATCGAGCATGAGCAGACCTTGGCTGAGCGCTGGGTCGGCCACGACATGCCCCGTTGCTCCAGGGGTGGCCGGTGAGTTTTTTGCTCCGGGGCCCACATATGACTGACCTACTCGGGGTTCAGTCAGTGAGCCATGGCCGACAGCCACTCACTCCATATGTCTGGCGGTGAGTCTGTCTGGAATGCACCAGCAGTCCACGTGTGGACGGCATAAGTACAGTTCCTCCTGTTTTTGTGTCAGTTTGGAACAGCTGAGCTTCCTAGAGGGTCATTGGGGAGTCCCCTGTCCTCCCTTTCCCTCACTCTGTCCCCCTCCTCCCCAGTGCGGGGCCTACTGCATCGGCGGGGTGTACTTGTAGCGGTCTCCGTATCCCGGTTGGGGGCTGTAGAGGTGTCAGGGTCTGCTTCTGTGAGGGTGCCATGCTTTCTGGGGGGCCTCCGTTAGGTGTCCATGCGGCCTTCTCGTCCACCTCATGCTCGGGCGCCATTCTTGGTAGCGCCGGCGCCAGTTTCTGTTGGTTTTCATTTAACATTGAAAAATTCCATTGGCGGCTATTTTGTTGTGGCCACGCTGTGGCGCAGGTCTTCATTGCGGGCGGCCAATTTCTTGTAGCCCGCGCCTCTTTTCCCTGAGGTGTCGGCGGCCATTTTGGATGTGGTTTTCACTGTATGGCTTGGCCTCTAGTGCTGGAGGCTTCCTGAACGGCGCTATTTACCTCACAGAACACCTCACACGCAGTGTGTGAGGCAGGCGGACAAGCGGTGCTGAGCAGTCTCTGGCTGGGTGGTGAGTCCCTGGGTAACCCCCCCCCCCCCCCGGTCAGCGCAGCTAGGAGGGTTGACTTTTTTTTTTTTTTGTCACAAGTGTCTTTACTCAGTCCCTAAGAACTGTCAGTGGGTCAGAATGGAGTCTGAAGCTGGTATTTCTTCCCCAGACATTCCGGTGGCAGCAACTGGTGCCCCTGCGGTTACCATGGACAATTTGTCGGCAGTCCTGAAGTCATTTAAGTGGCATGCGGGCGTATATGGGCTAAAAGCACCCCCCTCCATCTCCTGGGGAATGCTGACTCGGGCCTGGCTGCAGCACAGGACCCCTGTTCTGAGGCGTCCGAGGACGTGGACCAGGACCGTCCGGGCACTGAGGAGGACTCATTGTCCGGGTCAGTGCAGGACAGAGCACCCGTGGGAGCACTTATCAATGCAGTAAGGGACACCCTTAAGCTTGAAGATGCTGCTGGGACATCCCACTGGGGTGTCGGTCCCTTTTGGGTCACACAAAACAACCCGCTCTGTAAAGGATTTTCCTTATGTTGATTTCTTTGACAGATTCATAGATGAGTAATGGGAAAGGCTGCAGAGGTCCTTTTGTGGTCCCTCAGCGCATGGTGGTCCGTTATCCCTTTTTGAAAAAATGGGCTTCTCCCCCTGTTGTTGACCCCCCGGTATCGAGGTTGAAAGGCGCATACGTTAGTAGCGCCCGCATATGAAAGCGGCGTTCAAACCACACGTGAGGTATCGCCGCGATCGGTAGAGCGAGAGCAATAATTCTAGCCCTAGACCTCCTCTGTAACTCAAAACATGCAACCTGTAGAATTTTTTAAACGTCGCCTATGGAGATTTTAAAGGGTAAAAGTTTGTCGCCATTCCACGAGCGCACGCAATTTTGAAGTGTGACATGTTGGGCATCAATTTACTCAGCGTAACATTATCTTTCACATTATACAAAAAAAATTGGGCTAACTTTACTGTTGTCTTATTTTTTTATTTAAAAAGTGTATTTTTTCCCAAAAAAATGCGCTTGTAAGACCGCTGCGCAAATACGGTGTGACAAAAAGTATTGCAACGACCGCCATTTTATTATATATATATATATATATATATATATATAATTTAGATTGGGGGTTGTTAGCTCTCGTGGTGGATGCATTTTTCCAGTGATTCAGGCCAGTCGGGAACTCTGTTTAAGGGCATGGTAGCCCATTTTTATTTAAAAGTTCACAAAAACAAATGTAGCATTCACAAGGGGTTCCACTATTCCTGTATCTTGGCCTTCTAGCTTTACCTTCTTGCTATCCGGCTATTTCCGGCCTTTAGCCTAGGCCTTAGGTCTGCTCCTCAGACCCAAAGAGTTTCCAAAAGATAAGCTCACTCCTCGTTTACTCCCGGTCAGCAGCTACTTGCTTACTTTAGCAATGACGTCTGCCTCCTGCAGACATGCATACTCTGGCTGCACCCATGCAGCATAGATAGCCTCTGACTCCCCAGAGGGATGGGAGTCCACCTGACTCCCAGGCACACAGACTTCCTGTCTGTTGGGTGTGGCCCTGATCTATAGTCATGTCAGAACTAAATAGCCCAACACACAGCTGTTCAATCAGCATGTCTTTAACAAATCTGGCGTAAACCAACACCCTTTAAGGACGCACCGGGTCTCCCCATCACTATATATATTTCATTTCAAAATGATTTTGTTTACAATTAGGATATTTTTAAAGCTCTTACCTTTAGCAGCAGATTTCTGTATTTCTAGAATAATATTGCTTGTACATACTGGAGGGGGGAGGAGCACATGTCCCCCAACACAGCACATGTAGGGTGACCACATCTCCAAACTGCCATTCAGGGGGACACCCCCCCCCCCCCCCAAAAGATGATTTTTGAAAAAATTTTGCAGATTTTTTTTTTTTTTTTTGGGACGGGCGTATGAAATCAGCGGACCTGTGTGAAAGATCAAAAGTGGGCCCTAGGCATCAAGATGAACAATATGGCGCGCGTCGTGGTGAACTGTGGACATGCCTTAAATTGCGCTAAATATTGGGCGTGACCTAAAGGGGGTGTTGTTAAAGAGGCTGAGGTGACTTATATAGTGCAGAATGTGGTAATGTTAAATAGGGAATGCAGAGTGTATGGTGGTGAGTAGTATGTACAGGAGAGGAGTGCGGAATGTATGGTGGGGGGTAATATGTACAGGAGAGGAGTGCGGAATGTATGGCGGGCGGTAATATGTACAGGAGAGGAGTGCAGAGTTTATGGCGGGGGGTAGTTGGTGGAGAGAGGAGGAAGAGGAGTGCAATACCGCCTCCTGATACAGTATGGAAAATAGGCTGCGCTAATAGCAAATTGGGTAGGTTAAATAAATGAATAAACAAAGGCAGCAGCTATGGTGAAATAAACACAATAGAAAAATAAACAGAAAAAACTGCGCCAATAAACAAATGTTGTTATAGCATGCAGGGGCTGATGTGCAAAAAGCAGTGCACACTCGGCAAAGGCACCAGCCACTAAATCCCAAAAATAATGTCCGTAGATTGAAAAAATATAATGAAAATAATAAGTCCAGATGAGTACCCAGTGATGCAATAAAAACACAAAAAAACTTTGACCACAATAACCTACATTATAAAACTAAATGATGAATTGATAGTCCCATGCAAAAATATGAAATACAGAAAATGGCAAGATGAAATCAGTAGATGAATATGCAACACTCGGTGATATCAGCAGACAAAGGTGCCCTCCACCATAATAAGGTAGCGGCTTACCAGAGGCAAGCCCACGGTAAACGGTCGGCTGTGACCCAGCCGCGGCCTTTGCTCGTATGAGGACAGCAGAGCTCTTGGAGGTGTGGGTGTCCTTCAGCTCTTGCTTCTCCTGGAATCCCACTGTCTCCCTTGCTTCTGGACTGAGTCGGCAACACAAAAGCTGTTGAGCCCTGCTGTCCTCATACGAGCTAATTGCATGGCCCACAGCACATTGCTTCACCCCCAGCACATCGAATCGCATTGCATCACCCCAAGCACATCAAATCGCATGGCCCACAGCACATTGCATCTCCCCCAGCATGTCGAATCGCATCACTCACAGCACATCGCATCACCCTGCCACCAAATCGCATTGCCCCAGCACATTACATCGCCCCCCGCCAAATCGCATCACATCGCCCCCCGCCAAATCGCATCGCCCCCGCCAAATTGCATCACATCGCCCCGCCACCAAATCGCATTGCCCCAGCACATCGGCCCCCCGCCAAATTGCATCACATTGCACCAGCGCATCGCCCCGCCACCAAATTGGTGGGAGGGCAATGCGATGTGCTATATCAATGCAATTTGGTGGCGGGGCGATGCGCTGGTGCAATGTGATGCAATTTGGCGGGGGGCCGATGCGATGTGCTGGGGCAATGCGATTTGGTGGCGGGGCGATGTGATGCAATTTGGCGGGGCGGCAATGCGATGTGCTGGGGCGATGCGATTTGGTGGGGGGGCAATGCGATTTGTTGGCGGGGTGATGCGATGTGCTGATGTGATGCAATTTGGCGGGGGGACGATACGATGTGCTGGTGCGATGCAATTTGGTGGGAGGGCAATGCGATGTGCTATATCAATGCAAATTGCATCGCACCAGCACATCGTATCGCCCCCCGCCAAATTGCATCACATCAGCACATCGCATCACCCCGCCAACAAATCGCATTGCCCCCCCGCCAAATTGCCCCCCCGCCAAATTGCCCCGCCACCAAATCGCATCGCCCTAGCACATCGCATTGCCGCCCCGCCAAATTGCAGCACATCGCCCTGCCACCAAATCTCATTGCCCCAGCACATCGCATTGCCGCCCCGCCAAATTGCATTGCATCGCCCCAGCACATTGCCCCCCACCAAATTGCATCGTCCCCGTAAATTGCATCACATCCCAGCCCATCTCCAGCACATTGCAAACATTTACCTGTCCCCCAGCACAGCACATTGCAAACATTTACCTGTCCCCCAGCACAGCACATTGCAAACATTTACCTGTCCCCCAGCACAGCACATTGCAAACATTTACCTGTCCCCCAGCACAGCACATTGCAAACATTACCTGTCCCCCAGCACAGCACATTGCTATCCTCCGCCGACGATCTCGCTGCTAGGGACGCTAGGTGAATACTGGCAACAATAGCCTGGTTGCCCTCATTTAAAATGGCGTCGGCGTCCTTTCCGATTTTACAGCCCAGGGACGGCTATGTCTTCTGGGATTGATGACAAACATCTCCCAGGAGGCCTAGCGATCAGTGGATGACGCAACGAGGCTGATGCGGCGGGAGATAGAAATAGATGACTACTAAACAGTGAGTTTTTAAAAAAAAAAAAAAGATAATATGCCAATTGTTATTAAGGGGACATTACTAGAGAGGATGGAACAAACTTGAAAAATAGGGTGGAGCTCCGCTTTAAGCACTATTGAGGGGCAGATTTCAGCCTTGGCTGTCATCTTCCAACGACCCCTGGAGGCTCACTCACTGGTAAGTAAATTTGTGCAGGGGGTCCGACACGTGGCTCCCCCGATTAGACCACCGATTTTTCCGTGGGACTTGAATCTAGTGCTCTCGGTACTTCAGGAACCTCCCTTTGAGAACATTGGGGAGATTCCTCTTAACGCTTTCTCAGAAAGTTGCCATTCTAGTTGCCATTACATCGGTCAGAAGGGTTTCTGAATTGGTGGCCTTGTCTTGCAAGTCACCTTACTTGGTCCTCCATAAGGAGAAAGCGGTGCTACGCCCGCAGCCTTCCTTCCTAAGGTGGTTTCGGCCTTTCACCTAAACGAGGACATTGTACTTCCATCCTTGTGTCCTCGGCCATCGCATCCCAAGGAGGTTGCGCTACATACGTTAGTCGTGGTACGTGCCCTACGGGTGTACCTGTCTGCTACGGCTCCGTTCCGGAAGTCTGACTCACTGTTTGTGTCAGTGTCTGGTCCATAGAAGGGCCTGGTGGTCTCGTCAGCCACCATTTCTAGATGGATCAGGCAGACCGTAATCCAGGCCTATGCCCCTAAGGGGCGGTCGCCTCCCTTTCCTGTCACGGCGCATTCGACCAGGGCAGTTGGTGTCTCCTGGGCTTTCCGACATCAGGCATCTGTCTCGCAGGTGTGTAAGGCGGCGTCCTGGTCATCTGTTGACACTTTCTCAAAGTTTTACAAGGTTGATGTGAGTGCATCTTCGGATACTTCCTTTGGCCGCAAGGTTTTGCAGGCGGCTGTTTGAGGTTGCAACTCCTCCGTTGAGGAGCTCTGTTTGGTGTGATAAGTCTTCTTTTGGTTGCTGTTCCCACCCCTCGTTTTTTCTGACACTGCTTTGTCAAGATTTAAGGAGCTGTGTCCATGGACGAAAAGAGAAAATACGATTTTTTTTTTTTTTTTTTTTTTACTCACCGTAAAATCCTTTTCTCTGTCGTCCATGGACGGACACAGCACCCACCCCTCCTTTTTAAGTTTTTGTACTGCTTTTTGAGGAACTGAGCTGCGTGCTGCAGGATGAGGGGTTATGACCAGAGGGACCACCCCCTGGGCGGGGCTGTTCAACTCTGTTCAAGTTTACATGTTTTAAGATGACATGTTCTGCCTAGTCCTCTCCTAATAGACGGAACATAACCCACTTTGTCAAGATTTAAGGAGCCGTTTCCGTCCATGGACGACTGGAAAGGATTTTACGGTAAGTACAAAAAAATCCTATTTTTTTTTTTTTAATATGTGTTGGGCTGCACTTATGCAATGGGCATACTATGTGATGTTTAATACAATGACCTACTTTTCCTCTTCCAGCTTCTGCTTGCATTGCTCTTCAGGCTGCTAGAGAAGTCCCAGGCGAAGTGCACTTGGGTATCACTCCATCTGGAACAGGAGCTGGTGCAACAGAAAGCAGCTTATGTGGCTCCAGCTCCCTCCACAGCTGCCTGCTTCTTCTGCTACCTTCTCCATGCATTCTGATGCTCTGGGATGGTGGGTTAGCAACCTGTTGCTCGCAATCTGGGCTTGCCAACCCTTCATTCCAGAGCATAGGCATGTACTTCCCTGGTTTGAGGTTGCGGGCCACATCCAAGGTTTATTGAACCCCTGCTCTAAATGGACAAGCTTCTACATTCTGTTTATTCAAGGTGTGGCTCATGTTAATTCCCCCTCCACCCCCATGTCGACCAATCGTGTCTCTTTTGAATCTAAATCTGGTACTTTCAGTCTTTCAACTGATCCAGGAAATCCCACTACTAGAGGGTCTTGCGGTGAAGTGGCTTTTTTGTTGGCCATTACTTCTATCAGATGTCTCTTGAGTTGGTATCGCTTTCTTGTAAAGAAACTTTTTTTCTTTCTTCCATAGAGATGCAGGCAGTCACCGAGTTACGAACGCATTAGGGACTGTAGGTTTGTTCGTAAGTGGAATGTGTTTGCAAGTCGGAACACTGCTTTTTAGTGCAACTTCTGCCTGTACAAGGATGTGGGATGTTCTGGGCGCTTCTGGGGCTCGTCTGGCCATGCAGTACATGAAGTACTGCTGTGTGGAAAGATGGCTGCTCGGGGGTATCCAGGACCAGCGTGGAGCACAAGCAGAAGGGATTGAGGTCGTCCGTAAGTCCCCTGACTGCCTGTTAATAAGGTCTTTATCCCAGACCCTCTTTCATTCCCAAGATGGTATTTTCCTTTCACCTCAATGAGAATTTTCCTCTATTCCCTGCCCCGAAGCACACCAAGGAAATTTCACTTTATTGTCTGGATGTGGTCCGAGCAGTTAGCTCTTACCTAGCTGAAACATCTGCCTTCTGGAAAATGCATTCCTTCTTCTTTTTTTTTTTTGTCCTCCCTGAAGGTCCCAAGAAGGGTCATCCTTTCTCCATAGCTAGGTGGTTCAGGTAGCTTATTTCCAGGCTCATGCGCTCAAGGAAAGGGTTCCCCCTTCCCTATCCCGTCTCCTTCTGCCAGATGTTGGTGTTTCCTGGGCCTTTTAGCTTCACGCATCTGTTTCACAGGTCTGCATAGCTGCACCTTGTCTTCTGTTCTTACCTTCTCAGGTTTACGTGTTAAAGTGGAGCTCCACCCTAAATTTTCACTTCTGGTAATCGGATTCCTCCCCCCCTCCGGTGTCACAAGACAGGTATTTTCACCCACATCACATCCGGGAGTCCTCTCTCCGGGAATCTGCGGGAGTGATGTCACTTCCCCCAGACTTCCCGTAGTGTTCTGGGAGACACTCGGCTCCCAGAACACAGGAGGACGAATCAGAACGGCGCAGCGCGACTCGCGCATGCGCCGTAGGGAACTGGGCATGAAGCCGCAGGGCTTCACTTCCTGGTTCCCTCAGCAAGGATGGCGGAGGGAGCAGCAGAGCGACGAGCGATCGCTCATCCTCTGCTGTGGATGTCGCTGGACTCCAGGACAGGTAAGTGTCCAAATATTAAAAGCAAGCAGCTGCTGTAGCTGCTGGCTTTTAATAAAAAAAATTCCGGCGGAGCTCCGCTTTAAATCTACATTTCTGGGGCAAGCTTGGGCTGTAGGGTGCTTCAAGCTGTCAAGTTGGGGTCTGTTGACTCGTGTTTTCTTGTCGACTTGTTTGCGCTATAGCCCACCACTCGGTTGAATGCTTGGGGGGTATATCCTATGGTCTAGGTCTAGGACTACACATCTGTGTCCTGTACAATGAAGATAATGGGAATTTTGACTTGGCTGTAAATTCCATATCTTGGAGTACAGTACCTGACACAGGTCCCCCTTCCTTTGTTCTCTATTTCTCCTTGTTACAAAAACTAGAGCCCCACGGAGTGGGTGGGGTTATAAAACATGTGAAAATTTCCAGGCACCACCTCTTACTCTACTAGTCAACCCTCTTGCGCTACTAGTCAACATGGAAAACAATGTTGCCCTCGGCTCCTTTTTAATATAAAACTAGCGAATGATGCAGGTTGCTTGCTGCTTTGACTTGCCTACTGAGCAGTCAAAAGGCATGACTGCGCAAATATTAATCCAGAGGTGTAAAGCGAATGGGTTTATGTGGGGATTCAATATACAGAAAGGCTGTGAAAGAAAGACAAGCTGTTGGACATGCCTGAAAGTTCTGTATGTGCATGGGTAAAGCTTTTATCTAATGTTTAATTTTTGCATTACTATTTCCTATCTTCATTAGCTGCTGCCTTTTATTTTCACAGCCGCAGTTTAGCAGAAGCTTGCTCTGAAGGAGATGTGAATGCTGTGCGGAAGTTATTAATTGAAGGTCGAAGTGTAAATGAACACACAGAAGAAGGGGAGTCCCTCCTGTGTCTTGCTTGTTCTGCTGGATATTATGAACTTGCGCAGGTAATTGTTGATGCAAATTGTGATCAATAATGGTTGTACAATCATTTTAGGCATAAAAACTATGAAGGTAAAGTTTAAGGCCTCATGCACACTGGACGTTTTTGGATGTTTTTTCGGTAGACGTTTTTTTCTAGTCATTAAACTCTCCATCATATTATCCTATGTGTCTATGCACACATAGGCTGTTATCAGCAGTTTTGGGCAGTGGCGTTTTTTAAGCAGTAAAAAAAAAAATAGTGGGTTCTGAGAGACGTTTTTCAGCTGTAAAAATGCTCTAATGCTGATAAACGTCAAACGCTCAAAGGTCACTCGCCAGCGTTTTTTAACGTTTTTGATCCATGGAAAAAAAATATATTTTTTTTTTCGTAAAAAAAAAAAAAAAACGCCATTGCAAAAACGTTGACAAACTTACTGCAAGGCTGACGTTTTTATAACGTTATTTTACCGTCAAGTGTGCATGAGGCCTAAAATGGAAATCCTCTCTAGCTAAGCGTTGCAAGAATTATGGCAACTTTACTGTATCGTTTTTCTTTTATAGTATGTCTAAAGAAATTGCTTTTTGTCTTACACTTTTGCATCCATAAAGATATACAGTATAGACAACTTACAATTGTTTAATGCTCTTAAAGGTGTCTACATAACCCAAACCACTTGACCCCCAGAACAATTCTGGCAGTTTTCTCTCATACCCCTTCCGCCTCCTGATCCAGTGGCTGTATAACCGCCGGGTCACTTTTAATAGGCTAGGACAATAGCGAGATCGGGCCTAGTGCCAAAGCCTAACTTAGGGCAAAGGTTTTAAGTGTGCCCCGTTTGCACTTCCACGCTGTGGGGCATACTAATCCTGAAAAATGCAGACATATGTTGCATTTTTCCGCACCACTCTGCAGTTATCTGGGTGTTTCCATGCATGGCAGCTGAGCCGAGTGACATTCCATTATAGTCTAGAAGGAAAAAACGGAAATGGTGCTCTGCATTGTACAAATGCAAGGCACTGCTGCTCCCCAGCTGCGATCAATGTTTGCAGAGAAAAACCTTGTGTTTGTTTTTTTTTTGTTTTTTTTATCTCTGCAGGTAGTTTGAACCCACCCTTTAAGTGATATTAAAGGTGTTTTTTTTTTTTTTTCTTTCACCCTTTCATGCCTAGGCCTATTTCTGACATTTTGAAATCCGTATTTTTTGCTCGAAAATTACTTGGAACCCTCCTTCAAACGCACGTTACCATGTTGGAGATCCAGAGGAGTTTTTTTTGCTAGAATTATTGCTCTAACGATCGCGGCGACACCTCACATGTGACTTAAACACAGTTTACATAAGAGGGCACGTCTTGCGCATGCGTTTTCTTTGCTGTGCGAGCTCGCCGTGACGGAGGCGCTTTTATTTTTTTATTTTTTTTGTACATTGTCACTTTTATTAAAGTGATGAGAATATTTTTTTTATTTTTTTTTACTGTCACAAAGGATGTTTATAATCCTTGTGACAGCAATAGGTGGTGACAGGTACTCTTTATGGAGGAATCGGGGGTCTAAAAGACTCCAAAACCCTCCTTTCACTTCAAAGTATTCAGATTGGCAATAACAGCGATTCCGAATACTGTAATTTTTTTCAAATCTGCACCATTGGTGGCTGAGTAAACCAGAAGTGACGTGACGTCGCTTCTGTGTTTTTACATAGGAGACTGGAATGAAGCCATTTCCAGCTTTGTTCCAGTCTCAACCTAGCCGTCGGATTGTGGGACGGGAGGACCAGAAAGAGCGGCGGGAGGTGGGGGTTGTCCCCTACCTCCCATTTTTTGCCGCATCGGTTGTTCTACCTAAAGAGCCGACCGCCTGCTCTAAAAAAAAAAAAAAAAAAAAAAAAAAGAAAACAAAACAGTACTGAGGTGATGTCTGCAGCTGCAGGCATCATCCCGGTATAACCCCTTAAAGCCGAGGCCGCATATGTGCGTACGGTTGGCGCTACGGGGTTAATTAACATGTACTTCCTCTGTGCAGTGGATTTGCACAGAGCAGCCCCTATTCTCCTCCTTTTCTCACGTCCTCTGCTGGTGCCCCTGACTCCTCCCCCTTGCCTTGACCCGTGTCCCTAACAGCAAGCAGAATGCATCAAGGTAAAAAACCTTCAGCCATTACAACCTCTTTGGTCTCAAAGTGTAACCAGTGTCAGTTTTACCGAGATGTTTTATGGCTAACAAATGCAAAAGCTTTGTGGTTCTTGTGCTTCATAGGTTTAATGTGCTTGACAGATTAACTTTAAGGCCGGGTTCACACTATTTCGAATTGGATGCGGAATCCCCGCATCCAATTCGCAATAGCAGGAGAATGTGAATGGCTCTCTATGGAGCAGGTTCACATATCTCTGATGCGGCTCCGGTGCGAATTTGCACAGGAGCCCTGTGCGTCTTTTGGTCCATTTCAGGTCCGAATTCAGCCCAAATTCGGGCTGAAATCGGACCTGAAACAGTGAACCAGGACGCACAGGACCCCTGCTGGGAGCCACATTGGCATCAACTGTGAACTGAGCCTTAAAGTTGAGAATGCCGTTTAGTCTGTCCTGGTTTGGGGGCTGAGGTGATGATTTCTGACACAAAAAATGTGTTTATTCTAGTAACTTGGGAAACCTGCTTTTTACATTGTATGAATCACTTTAACCATCCTGCCCCGGCCATTGCACATAAAGGGCTGGGTGGGAGCAGTGTTCTGGGAGGATGTACCCATGCTCATGCGCCCCAAACCCGCTGGACACAGCAGATCACCGATCATGGTACTGAGTTGCTGTGATTGACCCTGGCACCATGTGATCGCTGAGACCAATAGGATGTTTGGGTACATCGGTGCATGACTGAGTAATTGTCATTCAAAAGAAATCTGTGCTGAAAACTGAAAAAATTACCTGGGCAGGAAGGGGATGAAAATCTCGTCTTGAGGTGGTTTAAATTTTTGTTTTTAATTGCATAGGTTTTATTTGTACAGCTAATTCATACATTCTATATTTTAAGGTTCTTTTGGCTATGCATGCTAATGTAGAAGATCGAGGTATAAAAGGAGATATTACTCCTTTGATGGCTGCTGCTAATGGGGGGCATGTTGAAATTGTGAAGCTGCTACTAGCCCACGATGCTGATGTGAACTCCCAGTCCTCCACAGGTATGCCATTTTATAGTTTTTTGGTTTTTATATAAGATTTTCCAGTTTTCTTTAAACAATTTGGATTAATTTTTTTTCTTCTTCCTTTTTTCCCACTAAGGAAACACAGCACTTACATATGCCTGTGCTGGTGGCTATGTGGATGTTGTTAAGGTGCTGCTGGAATCAGGTGCTAGTATTGAGGACCACAATGAGAATGGTCACACACCTCTTATGGAAGCAGGAAGTGCTGGTCATGTGGAGGTGGCCAGGGTCCTTCTTGAGAATGGAGCTGGAATCAATACTCATTCCAATGAATTTAAAGAGAGTGCACTTACTTTGGCATGCTATAAAGGTAGATATTTTAAATTTTTCTACTTGTTTGTTTGTGCTACAGATTTTCATAAAAAATAATTTCACCTTGGTAGCCTCCCTAACATCACACCCCCATATTGTGTTGCAGGAGTACAGTGCAGACAGTGGTTCCTATAAAATGTAAAAATTATTTCTTTGCTGTAACTCTGTCAAAATCGTAGCATTTGCTTTTTTGGTGATGCTTTTCCAATGTATACAATAACATTGGAAGACAGGTGTACAGAATCATTTGTATTCTGTTATGACATGTTGGTATCCTTTCCCAAATTTTTTAGGTATATGAGTGTCTACAGTAGATATAAAAATTCTACACACCCCTGTTAATATATCAGGTTTCTGTGATGTAAAGAAAATGAGATAAATCATTTCAGAACTTGTAACTGTAAACTGTTCAACTCAATTTTGAAAAACAAACTGAAATCTTTAAAAAAAGAAAATAATGTGGTTGCATAAGTGTGCACACACACTTGGATTTCATTTACAGCAGCCGGAGGCAATGGCTGCACTATCTAGCTATCCAATCAGGACACGAGACACCAGCCAGTGTTCTCGTTCCTGTCGTGGGAAACACAGGGCTCAGGTAAGTATAAAGGGGGTTCGGGGGGCTCCTAAGTGGCAGAAAGGTGGAAAAAACATGAGGGTTTACAACCCCTTAAAGCCAATTAATTCAATTTGCTTGTCAGGAGATTGTGACCGGCTCTCTATGGAGCCAGTTCACACATCTCAGGAACGCATCACACAGGAGTCCTGTGCATCTTCTGGTCCATTTTAGGTCTGAATTCAGCCTAAAATTCAGACTGAATGGGGACGCACCAGACACCTGCTGTGAGCTGCTCCGTGCTGCAGTGTTAACCCAGTCTCAACTTAAGGGTACTTTTATACTAAGGCGTCGCGGGCGTTGGCGGTTAAGTGCCGATATTTTTAGCGGCGCTTTACCGTGATTTTCGGCCGCTAGCGGGGCGTTTTTAACAGGTTTAATACCGCCCGCAAAACACCGCTGCGGGCGGTTCGGAGGCGCTGCCCATTGATTTCAATGGGCAGGGGTGCTTTAGGAGCGGTATATTCACTGCTCCTACAGCGCCTCAAAGATACGGCTGACGGGACTTTTTTTACAGTGGAGATAAAGGAGCTGGCTTTTTTGGTGCAATAGCGCCTGCAAAGCGCCTCAGTGTGAAAGCAGCCTAAGGCCGGGTTCACACTTGTGCGACACGACAGCCGTCCTTCTTTGGATCCGACTTTGCCCTGCGTCATGAAGCCGACATATGTCCGACTTTCAATGAACGGGGATCCGACTTGGATCCCCGCCAATACCAGGCATTGTGTTTGGTATGAATCCTGAGCGGTAACTCCAGGCCAAATTTTAAATTAAAAAAAAACGACATGGGTTCCCCCTCCAGGGGCATACCAGGCCCTTGGGTCTGGTATGGATTTTAAGGGGAACCCCCTACGCCGAAAAAAACGGCGTGGGGTCCCCCCAAAATTTAAACCAGACCCTTATCCGAGCACGCAACCTGGCAGGCCGCAGGGGAAGAGGGGTGGACGAGAGAGCGGCCCCCCTCCCTCCTGAACCGTACCAGGCCGCATGCCCTCAACATGGGGGGGTTTGGGGCTGGGGGGCGACCTGCGGCCCCCCCACCCCAAAGCACCCTGCCCCCATGTTGATGAGGACAAGGGCCTCTTCCCGACAACCCTGGCCGTTGGTTGTCGGGGTCTGCGGGCGGGGGGCTTATCGGAATCCGGGGGCCCCCAAATCCCGGCCCCCACCCTATGTGAATGAGTATATGGGGTACATCGTACCCCTACCCCATTCACCTGGTGGGGAAAAATGTCAAGTAAAAAAAACACACAGGTTTTTAAAGTAATTTATTACACTACTCCGGGAGTCTCTTCCGTCTTCGGGGAAGACGACGCCGACGGGAAGACCGGCCCCTCTACTAGCAAAAGAGCTGGAAGAAGATAGTGGAGGGGCCGGCAGAAGGAAGAAAGAAAGAACCAGAGAGCGAGGGAAGAAGGCGACGGAGAAGACCGGGCCCCGCTAGCAAAAGAGCTGGAAGAAGATAGCGGAGGCCCGGCAGAAAAAGAAGAACCGGAGAGCGTGGAGACGACACCGGAGACTGAAGAGACCCCCAGAGTCGGAAGAAGACCTCCGGAGCTGTGTAATTACTTTAAAAACGTGTTTTTTTTATTGACATATTTTTTCCCACCAGGTGAATGGGTAGGCGTACGATGTACCCCATACTCATTCACATAGGGTGGGGGGGCCGGGATCTGGGGGCCCCTTTATTAAAGGGGGCTCCCGGATTCCGATGAGCCCCCCACCCGCAGACCCCGACAACCAACGGCCAGGGTTGTCGGGAAGAGGCCCAGTCCTCATCAACATGGGGGCAGGGTGCTTTGGGGTGGGGGGGCCACAGGTCGCCCCCCTGCCCCAAATCACCAAACCCCCTATGTTGAGGGCATGTGGCCTGGTACGGTTCAGGAGGGAGGGGGGCCGCTCTCTCGTCCCCCCCACTCTTCCCCTGCGGCCTGCCAGGTAGCGTGCTCGGATAAGGGTCTGGTTTGGATTTTGGGGGAACCCCATGCCGTTTTTTTGGCATGGGGTTCCCCTTAAAATGCATACCAGACCCAAGGGCCTGGTATGCTCCTGGAGGGGAACCCATGCCGGTTTTTTATTTAAAATTTGGCCTGGAGTTCCCCCTCAAGAGCAGCAAAGCACAAGTCGCATGCCAAAGTTGGATCATGCAAGGCTGCGGTCCGACTTTGATCCGACTTCAATGATAGTCAATGGGCTAAAGTCGGACCAAAGTAGTACAGGGAGCATTTTCAAAGTCGGACCGACGTGTCGGACCAGTTAAGACGGCTCCCAAAGGGAAACATTGATTTTCACACGTCATGCGACATGAGCTCCCAATGTCGGAGCGTTTGTCGCCCCAGTGTGAACCTGGCCTTACTCATGTCAAATAGGAGTCAGTACACACCTGCCATCATTTAAAGTGCCTCTGATTAACCCCAAATAAAGTTCAGCTGTTCTAGTAGATCTTTCCTGACATTTTCTTAGTCACATCCTACAGCAAAAGCCATGGTCCGCAGAGAGCTTCCAAAGCATCAGAGGGATCTTATTGTTAAAAGGTATTAGTCAGGAGAAGGGTACAAAAGAATTTCCAAGGCATTAGATAGACCATGGAACACAATGAAGACAGTCGTCATCAAGTGGAGAAAATATGGCACAACCGTGACATTGCCAAGCACTGGACGTCCCTCCAAAATTGATGAGAAGAAAATTGGTCAGGGAGGCTGTGGAGGAATACTGTGCATAGCATACTAGCTCATTATGAATCACTTACCTGAGATCGAAGTCCCCGCAGCGGTGCTCGGACACCTCCGTCGCCGATGCCATCTTGCTCCCCTCTGCCTTCCGTGTATCGCCGCTCCGGCGCTGTTATTGGCCCAGGAGCGGCGATGACGTCACACGCATGCGCGCTCGGGCCGGCTAACTCCATTCAGAAATCCGGCTACTAAGCTGGACCGCTAGTGCGCATGCGCGTGACGTCAGCGGCGCTGGTTTTAAATGCAAATATCTCCTTAACCGTGTAGGTAAAGGAGATATTTCAGGTGCATGTTGTGTAAGTGGGTTTACAACCACTTTAAAGGAGCTGCAGGAATATCTGGAAAGTACTGGCTGGTGTGTTACATGTGACAACAATCTCCCATATTCTTCATATGTCTGGGCTATGGTTTAGAGTGGTAAGACAGAAGCCTTTTCTTACGAAGAAAAACATCAAAGCCTGGCTAAATGTTTGCAAAAACGCATCTGAAGTCTCCCAAAAGCATGTGGGAAAATGTGTTATGGTCTGATGAAACCAAGGTTAAACTTTTTGGCCATAATTTAAAAAAAATTTGGGCGCAAAAACACACCATACCCGCAGTGAAGCATGGTGGTGGCAGCATCATGCTTTGGGGCTGTTTTCCTTCATCTGGAACAGGAGCCTTAGTCAAGGTAGAGGGACTTTTGAACAGTTCCAATTACCAGTCAATATTTGCACAAAACCTTCAGGCTTTTGTAGCAAGCTGAACATGAAGAGGAACTTCATCTTTCAGCATGACAACGACCCAAAGCTTACATCCAAATCAACAAAGAAATGACTTCACCAGAAGAAGATTAAAGTTTCGTAATGGCCCAGCCAGAGCCCAGGCCTGAATCCCATTGAAAATCTGTGGGGTGATCTGAAGAGCGGTGTGCACAGGAGATGCCCCCGCAATCTGACCGATTTGGATTGTTTTTGAAAAGAGTAGGAAAATATTGCCAAGTCAAGATGTGCCATGCTGATAGACTCATACCCAAAAAGACTGAGTGCTGTAATAAAATCAAATGTTGCTTCAACTTAGTCTTTGAAGGGTGTGCACACTTATGCAACTATAGTGTTTGTTTTTTTTGTTTTTTTACTTCCCTCTAAAAGATTTCAGTTTTTTTGTTCAATAGAGTTGTACAGTTTATAGGTCACATTAAAGGTGGATAAAGTTCTGAAATGATTTATCTTTGTCATTTTTTTATTTATTTTTTTACATCACAGAAACCTGACATTTTAACAGAGGTGTGTAGGCTTTTTATATCCCGTGTGTGTATATATATTCTCTGATTAGTAAACAATTGAGGGACGAAGTTGGTTTAATTTTTGCTTTTGGAATACAAGGTTACTCGTCCTAAAACCACCTGGACCAAATTTGTATATATAAAGGAATGTTTAAAATATACACCCTTGTAGGTTGCTCCGTGAAGATTGGAATTAAAATTTTCAGTTTTACATTTCTAGGACATTTGGAGATGGTGAGGTTCCTTTTGGAGGCAGGAGCAGACCAGGAGCATAAAACTGATGAAATGCACACTGCCTTAATGGAAGCTTGCATGGTAAGAAATTGATACCTGTACAAGGGCTGTATTTCGAACATTGTTTAACCACTTAAGACCCCGGACCATTACGCAGCTTAATGACCAGAGGTGTTTTTACAATTTGGCACTGCGTTGATTTAACTGGAAATTGCACGGACACGCAATGTTGTACCCAAACGAAATTTGCGTCCTTTTCTTCCCACAAATAGAGCTTTCTTTTAATGGTATTTGATTGCCTCTGCGATTTTAATTTTTTGCGATTATAAATGGAAAATGACCCAAAAATTTGAAAAAAATGATATATTTTCTACTTTTTGTTATAAGAAAAATCTAATAAACTCAATTTTAATCATACATTTAGGCCAAAATGTATTCAGCCACGTGTCTTTAGTAAAAAAAAAGTCAATAAGCGTATATTTATTGGTTTGCGCAAAAGTTATAGCGTTTACAAACTATAATTTTCTGGAATTTACACCGCTTTTAATTTATGACTGCCTATCTCATTTCTTGAGGTGCTAAAATAGGGCAGTACAAACCCCCCCAAATGACCCCATTTTGGAAAGTAGACACCCCAAGGAAATTGCTGAGAGGCTTGTTGAGCCCATTGAATATTTTTTTTTTTTTTTTGTCCCAAGTAATTAAATGACAAAAAAAAAATTACAAAATGTTGTCACTAAATGATATATTGCTCACACATGCCATGGTTGTATGTGAAATTGCACGCCAAAATACATTTTGCTGCTTCTCCCGAGCACGGGAATACCACATGTGGGACTTTTTGGGAGCCTAGCCGCGTACAGGACCCAGAAATTCTGAAGGCGGTGATTGGTTTTCGAAGGGCGCAAATTTTTGATTTCACTCCTCACCACCTATCAGTTTCGAAGGCCATAAAATGCCAAATAGCACAAAACCCCCCCAAATGACCCCATTTTGGAAAGTAGACACCCCAAGCTATTTACTGAGAGGCATGTTCAGTCCATGGAATATTTTATATTTTGCCACAAGTTGCGGGAATATGACAAACTTTTTTTTTTTTTTTTGCACAAAGTTGTCACTAAATGATATATTGCTCACACATGCCATAGGCATATGTGAAATTACACCCCAAAATACATTCTGCTGCCTCGCCTGAGTACAGGGATACCACATGTGTGGGACTATTTGGGAGCCTAGCCGCGTACGGGACCCCAAAAACCAAGCACTGCCTTCAAGATTTCTAAGGGCATACATTTTTGATTTCACCTATCGCTACCTATCACAGTTTTGAAGGCCATAAAATGCCAAGATAGCACGACCCCATTTTGGAAAGTAGACACCCCAAGCTATTTGCTGAGAGGCATTGTGAGTATTTTACAGCTCTCATTTGTTTTTGAAAATATATATATATATTTATTTATTTTTTTTAATTTTCAAAAGTTTGTGACAAAAAGCGAGATCTGCAAAATACTCAATATACCTCTCAGCAAATAGCTTGGGGTGTCTACTTTCCAAAATGGGGTCATTTGGGGGGGGGGGGGGGGTTGTGCCATCTGGGCATTCCATGGCCTCCGAAACTGTGATAGGCAGTGAGGAGCGAAATCAAAAATGTACACCCTTAGCCTGAAGGCGGTGCTTGGATTTCAGGGTCCTGTACGCGGCTAGGCTCCCAAAATGTCTCACACATGTGGTATCCCCGTACTCAGGAGAAGCAACAGCATGTATTTTGGGGTGCAATTCCACATATAACAATGGCATGTTTGATCAATATATCATTTAGTGACAACTTTTTGTACTTCTTTTTTTTTTTTTTGTCATTCAATTACTTGGGACAAAAAAAAATATTCAATGGGCTCAACATGCCTCTGAGCAAATAGCTTGGGGTGTCTACTTTCCAAAATGGGGTCATTTGGGGGGGGGGGGTTTGAACTGTCCTGGCATTTTATACACATTAGGAAGCTTATGTCACACATCATCCACTCTTCTTACCACTTGAAGACAGCCCTTTCTGACACTTTTTGTTTACATGAAAAAATATTTTTCTCTCATCGTCCATGGACTGACACAGCTCTCATACTGATTTCGTCTGGGTATATATCCCTGCTTGCAGGAGAAGACCAGGCAGAATGTTAAAACATTCTAGAACAAACCAGAGCTGAACAGCCCCGCCCAGGGGGGCGGTCCCTCCGGACATTACCCTCCCACCTGCAGCTAGCAGCCTCAGTTTTTTTTTCTCTGCCTAGCAGAAGAAGACGTGGCTCTCTCAGGAGCCAGTCTCCTGGAAGATTTTACTTTTAAATTTTATTCCTTTTGGGAATTTTATTATTTTTGAGACCTTCAATCAACTGTGGGCTGGGCAACAGGTTGGGTACACTGGTATCCTCGTCTTCCCTGTCCGACCATCGAGCGTGCTGATCCTCGCCTTGTGTGCGTGAGACTCGGTTCACGACATGCCCCATGACTCCAGGGGTGGCCGGGTTGCTTTCATGCTCCCGCAGTCCTCTCAGGATTGAACAGTACCTGACTGTATCTTTCGCGGTGGACCGGGCCGACAGCTACGCAGTACTACTCTGTGATAGGTCTGTCTGAAACAAGCCAGTGGGTCCCTCTAGGGACGGCTAAGTAGCCTGCTGCAGGTGAGTACATGCTGGCTGTGTTTCTTTATGTGGGGGGGTTCTCCCTGTCTCCCCCCCCTGTTATGCTGCTCTCTTCACCCTGTACTGGTGCTGTGCTTTGTGGGGGTGCTTGGGGAGTCGCTCTGCCCTGGGGGGTGCTCATGGCTGTTGGTGAACTCTGGGCAGTGTTTTGGTGGAGTGTGTGAGGCCTTATTGCGTGCGCCATTGGCGTTGTGTTTTACATTTGAATAGTGCGCTCGGCGGCCATCTTGCCGCGGCTCAAATGCGCAGTTATACAGGCGCCCGGCGGCCATTTTCTAGTAGCCGCAGCGCTTTCACTTTCGTTTTCGGCCTCTAGCGGCGCTGCTGACGGCGCGAAATTCCTCAATCTCCTCACAGATTCTTCTCTCCTCAGGCTTCACTCGCGCTGCAGCGCGGCTCTTACAGCGGAACCGAGCGGTCCTTAAGGGTGGTGAGTCCTCCGGGTATCCCCTCAGCACAGCCAGTGGGTGGACTATATTATTCACTGTAATAGTGAATAAGGTCTCAGAGGATGGAAGTATGGAGTCTGGTTCACCTGCTTCTCCACACTTGTCAGAGGCAACTGGCAGTGCTCCTGCACCTGCAGTCCCTATGGACCAGTTGTCGGCAGTCCTGGAATCATTCCATGTCAAGCTGGAAGCGGTGTGCGAATGCACGGGAGCTGTAAAGCGCCCCCTCCCCACACAATCTCTACATGGGGAATGCTCTGACTCAGATATGGGCCTAGCTACTGCTGCTCAGGACCCTAGCTTCAAGGATTTTGATGTCTTTGGACAGGGCATTCCTTGTGAGGAAGACCCCTGTCTTGAACCACCAACTGACAGGGTGCTTGTAAGTGAACTCATTGATGTTGTGAGGGACACTCAAGCTGAATGTTGAGGCTGAGGAACCTCAGATGGAAGCTGTATCCTTTTTGGTTCCTTTAAAGCCGTTTCTTCAAAAAAGGTCTTTCCATATGTGCCCTTTTTTTAATACATTCATTGACCAAGTCTGGGATAAGCCGCAGAAGACTTTGATGGTCCCGCGGCGCATAGCTTTAAGGTACCCCTTTTGAGGAGGACCTGGTTAAAAAGTGGACTATCCCCCCGGTGGTCGACCTCCCGGTCGCCCGTTTGAATAAGGCTACCACACTCCCGATGGAGGGGACTCCTGCATTTAAGGATCCCGCTGACAGGGGGTCAGAAGTGGCGTGTAGAACTACGTTTACCTAATTGGGGTCCGCTTTACGCCCTATAGTGGCGGCGACACTTGTGTCTTAGACACTCACAGGATGGGCTAAGATTTTGCACCAGACAGTGCAGGAGCATAATCTCCCTCCTGAGACCATTGCCCTGGCTCACCAACTTGCGCAGGGTTTAGTCTTCGTGTGCGATGCCTCTTTGGATGTGACTCCTTTAATAATGGGGGCCTCTATCTCCGCTGTGGTGCTGCGTCGCCTTATCTGGCTGAAATGCTGGTCGGCCGACCTAGCTTTCAAAAAGCTCCTGGCTGACTTGCCCTTTAAGGGCGGTAGACTGTTTGGGACCGCCCTGGATGACATTATTAAAAATGTCACAGGAGGTAAGAGCACCTTCCTTCACCAGTCTATTAAGGGAAAGGAGCCCCACCACAGGCCAGGCCGGGCCCTTCCTTTCCGGTGAAGAAGTTTTTTCGTCAATCAGATTCCACGGGTAAGCCCGCCAAGATTGAAAAAAGTGCGGCTGGGGGACAAAGACGTCCCTGGGTGCGTAAGCCTACCAAGCAAGCTCCCAAGCCCGCCACCGCATGAAGTCTTGCCCCTGCCCGACTCTGGGGTGGGGGGACGTCTTTGCAGGTTCTCGGTGCGGTGGACCTCCCGGATATCCGACCGGTGGGTGTGCGAGGTGGTCACCTCGGGATACAGGATAGAGTTCCGCTCGTGGCCCCCAAACAGGTTTTTTCCCTCGAACCTCCCTCTCCTTCCTGCCCGCTGGGCGGCCCTCTTGGGGGCCGTACAGGATTTGCTCGGGTGCGGAGAATTTGTGCCGGTTCCGTCGCAAGAGAGGTTTCAGGGGTTTTACTCAAACCTGTTTGTTGTCCCAAAGGATGAGGTCCGGCCAATCCTGGACCTCAAGGCCCTGAATGCCTATGTGAGGGTACTAAAATTCCGGATGGAATCCATTCGCACGGTGATCGCGACACTCCACCAAGGGGATTTTTTGGCGTCCTTGGATATCAAGGTTGCTTACTTGCACGTTCCAATCTGCGCAAGACACCAGAGGTTTCTGCGCTTTGCCATAGTCGAAGTCCACTATCAGTTCGTGGCTCTTCCCTTCGGCCTAGCATCGGCACCACGGGTTTTCACCAAAGTGCTTGCCCCGGTTCTAGCTTTGCTGAGACAGCAAGGAATTGTTATCGTGGGCTATCTGGACGATCTCCTTAGAGCAGAAAATGGCTCAGAATTGGAAGAAAATGTGACAATAGTCAGTCAGAACCTCCGGGACTTCGGATGGCTTCTGAACACGCAGAAGTCGGCTCTAGTCCCAACTCAACGCTTAGAGTATCTGGGTCTGATCCTGGACACTTCGGCAGCGAAGGTGTTTCTACCCTCAGAAGTTACTGACCCTTCAGTCGGCAGTGCGGGTTCTGACGTCCCGAAAATGGTCGTCAATTTGCTTCTGCATGAGAGTCCTGGGACTAATGGTGGCCTCCTTCGAGGCGGTTCCGTATGCTCAATCGCACACTCGGGCATTGCAGAAGGGAATTCTGTCTGTTTGGGACAAGTCCCCATTGTCATTGGATCTTCAGATTCAGTTGAGTCACTCTGTCAAGGCGTCCCTGACGTGGTGGCTGAGATCCCCGGCTCTTCAGGCCGGAAAGTCGTTCCTCCCCATCCACTGGACGGTGGTCACGACGGACGCCAGCCTGACGGGCTGGGGAGGAGTGTGGGGAGTCCTGTCAGCTCAAGGGCTCTGGACTCTGGATGAATCTCTTCTCCCAATCAACGTCCTGGAATTGCGGGCGATCAGACTGTGTCTCTCCGCATGGTCGAAGAGGCTACAGGGCCGCTCGGTCAGAATCCAGTCAGACAACGCCACGGCCGTGGCGTATGTCAACCGTCAGGGGGGCACTCGGAGCTCGGCTGCGGCGTCCAAGGTCGCCCACATCCTAAGGTGGGTGGAAAGAAGCGTGCTGGCGTTGTCGGCCGTCTACATTCCAGGCGTAGAAAACTGGCAGGCGGACTATCTGAGCCGCCAGTCCCTGGACCAGGGGGAGTGGTCCTTTCATCCGGAGGTGTTTCAACTCCTTTGTCGGCGGTGGGGCACTCCGGATGTGGACCTGATGGTGTCTCGACTCAATCGCAAGGTGTCGAGGTTTGTGGCCAGGTCCAGGGACCCCTGAGCGGATGCCTCGGATTAGTGGCCTCGTGGGGTCAGTATCGCTTAATGTATGTCTACCCTCCGTTGCAATTGCGTCCTCATCTGCTGCGCAGGGTAGCGGCCGAGGGCATCCCGGTGATCCTCATTGCCCCGGACTAGCCTCGGCGTCACTGGTACGCCGACCTGGTACGTCTCATCGCGGACGTCCCTTGGCGCCTGCCCTTGAGGGAGGACCTATCTCAAGGTCCTATCTTTCATCCTGCTTTACAGTCTCTGGCTTTAACGGCATGGCTATTGAGAGCCAGGTGCTGAAAGACCGAGGCCTGTCGGATTCGGTAATTTCGACCATGCTTAGGGCAAAGGAAGTCTTCTTCGAAGATCTATCACCGTACCTGGAGAGCTTACATCGCTATGTGCGAAGAGCTAGACTGGCGTCCACAGACTTACTCTGTCCCCAGAATCCTGCGGTTCTTGCAGCGTGGTGTTGCACAAAGGCTGGCTTTGAGCACTATTAAGGGTCAGATTTCGGCCTTGGCCGTTTTTCTTTCAAAGACCCCTAGCAGGTCAAGCCCCCGCTCCCTCCTTGGGATCTGAACTTGGTGCTCTCGGTTCTTCAGGAACCTCCTTTTGAAAATATAAGAGATATTCCTCTTAACTTTGTCCCAGAAGGTGGCTTTCTTAGTGGCCATCACTTCTGTTAGACGGGTGTCTGAGTTGGCGGCTCTTTCATGCAAGTGGCCTTACCTGGTCCTCCATAAGGATAAGGCGGTATTGCGTCCACGACCGTCTTTGCTTCCTAAGGTGGTTTCGGCTTTTCACCTTAATGAGGACATTGTCCTTCCGTCCTTGTGCCCTCATCCATCGCATCCTAGAGAGGTTGCGCTTCACAACTTGGATGTGTGGTGCGTGCCTTGCGGATATACCTGGCGGTTACTGCTTCTATTAGGAAGTCTGACTCACTATTTGTATCTGTGTCTGGTCCGAAACAGGGCCAAGCGGTGTCATCTGCCACCATTTCTAGGTGGATCAGACAGACTGTTATACAGGCCTATGCCATTAAGGGGCGGGCGCCTCCCTTCCCGGTTACGGCGCATTCCACCAGGGCAATTGGTGCTTCCTGGGCCTTTCCGACATCAAGCGTCGGTTGCACAAGTGTGCAAGGCGGCGACCTGGTCGTCCGTTCATACCTTTTCAAAATTCTACAAGGTTGATGTGGCTGCCGCCCAAGGAAGCATCCGAAGATGCAAAGTGTTGCAGGCCGCTGTTTAATGTTACAACTCCTCCGTTGAGGAGCTCTGCTGGTTTGGAGTGAAGTTTTGGTTGTTCCTTTACTATTTTTCTCCCACCCTTTTCTTATACTGCTTTGGGACGTCCCACACGTAATCAGTATGAGAGCTGTGTCAGTCCATGGACGATAAGAGAAAATAGGATTTTTGTACTCACCGTAAAATCCGTTTCTCTGACGTCCATGGACTGACAAAGCACCCACCCTTCTGTTACGAACTGAGGCTGCTAGCTGCAGGTGGGAGGGTAATGTCCGGGGCTGTTCAGCTCTGGTTTGTTCTAGAATGTTTTAACATTCTGCCTAGGTCTTCTCTTGCAAGCAGGGACATATACCCACACGTAATCAGTATGAGAGCTGTGTCAGTCCATGGACGTCAGAGAAACAGATTTTACGGTGAGTACAAAAATCCTATTTTTTTTTTTGCAAGAAAATTACGTTGAACCCCCCAAACATTATACATTTTTTTTTTTTAAGCAAAGGCCCTACAGATTAAAATAGTGGGTGTTGTATTTTTTTTTCACACACAGTATTTGCGCAGCGATTTTTCAAACACATTTTTTGGGGGGAAAAACACACTTTTTTTTTTTTTTTTTTTTTAATATATGCACTAAAACACTATGTTGCCCAAATGTTTGAATAAAAAAAGATGATCTTAGGCTGAGTACGTGGATACCAAACACGACACGCTTTAAAATTGCGCACAACCGTGCAGAGGCGACAAGCTACATACATTTTTAAAAGCCTTTACAGGTTACCACATTAGATTTACAGAGGAGGTCTACTGCTAAAATGACTGCCCTCGATCTGACATTCGCGGTGATACTTCACATGCATGGTGCAATTGCTGTTTACATATGACGCTAGACCGACACTTGCGTTTGCCTTTTGCGCAAGAGCAGGGGTGCGCTTTTTTCTTATATATAATTATTTATTTTGCTATTTTATTTTTGAACTGTTCCGTCCAATTTTTTTTTTTTTACCATTTTTATTATCTTAGGGAATGTAAATATCCCCTATGATAGCAATAGGTAGTGACAGGTAGTAATTTTTTTAAATTGGGGGGGGGGGGGGGGGGGGTTAGAACCTAGATCTTTCCTCTGCCCTCAAAGCATCTGACCACACCAAGATCGGTGTGATAAAATGCTTTCCCAATTTCCCAATGGCGCTGTTTATATCCGGGTGGGGGGGCATTCCTTCCCACTGCTTGTAAAAGCAGTCTAGAGGCTAATTATCTGCTAGGATTGCTTTTACATGAAAGCCGACTGCTGGCTGAAAAGAATGATGCCAAGATGATACCTAAACCCGCAGGCATCAATCTGGTATAACCATTCAAAGTCCAGCAACATACCAGTACGTTGCTGGTCCTTGTTGGACATGTATTGTAATCTTTTTTTTCATGCAGCCTGTTGGCTGAACGAAAAAAGAGATTGATCGGTGGGTATGCCCACCATTAGAATACCTCCCTTCATCCACCCACTTCTAATGATTGGCATACATGCACCATTTATACTGTATATGCCGAAGCATGGGGGCATCCTCCCACAAAAAAGTTATGCCGCGTACACACGGTCGGACTTTTCCACGGGCACGCCCCCGTCGGAATTTCGACCGTATGTACGTGGCATTAGGAGCAAAATCGCTTCTCCGCCCCTGCTGCCCCCATGCTTTGGCATATATGCTCTTATTTTTATTTTTATTTTTTACTGTGGTGGTGAAATCACCCTCTACAGCGCTGGAGTCACGGCTTTATGCATCGTGGGAGCAAACACTGTTGCTGTCAAGATAAATAATTCCGCGCTGCAGCTGAATGGCGCACCTGAAAACAAAAAATTACATACCTAAAAAAGCAAGCATGATAAAACATTGCAGAATAGAATACAGTAAAAAAGAGCAGAACAATAGAGTGAAAAGAGAGAGAGAACACAATAAAACAACTATTTTTATATATATATATATATATATATATATATATATATATTTATTTTGTGGTGTGTTTTTTTTTTCTTAAACTTTTTTTTGTAAGTTTAACAACTGTAACGGTTTGGGTCTCTCAAAATGCGATGGCATCTTGGGAGACCCTGTGTAAGTGTCCTAGTCTGTGAAATGCTGTACCCAACGCTAAAACTTCACTTTTGTGTGGTAGCGTTCAAAACATTTACCAATGCAAAGACCAGGATTGTCAGGACAGAGTGGACAAAAATAACGGGTGTCACGCCTAAATCCACGCTTGCTACAGACACAACATCTTTTTTGGGGAGCTCGTTGGGTAGGGTTACTCTCAGACATACGGAAAATGCCTCTCATGCAGCCGGCTTGCTGCATTTGGTTGGGGATGGTGAGGTGCAGAACCGCCTGGATACACGAGTTCTGTGACTATCTCATCCTGGAATTGTAGGAAGGATAATGTCCCGCCTGAAGCTCTGTATAGCACATGAGCGTTCAGCAAAGCCAATTGAAATAAGGATAGAGACACTTTTTTGTACCAGCGTCTCGCCTTACGGTCAATTAGATACAGCGCCAACAACTGGTCGTTGAGGTCCACCCCTCCCATATTTTGGTTATATTCGTGGACACAGGGGTTTCTCCACAACACCAGTCGCCGTACGAATTTGGACTGTCGTGTATGCGTGAAGGGAGGTAAGAAGGAAAACATTCTTATTGTCCCTCCACTTCACAGGGAGCAAATTATTACACTTCAAGCAGGCACTCTCCCCCAGCCTAAGACGGGAATCTACAAGCCCCTGCGGAAAGCCCCGGCGATTAAGTCGCACGGTGCCACATGCTCCAATCTGATGATCAAACAAGTGACTAAACAGTGGCACGCTCGTGTAATAATTGTCCACATACAAGTGGTACCCCTTTCCGAATAAGGGTGACACCAAGTTCCACACTATCTTGCCAGCGCTCCCTATGTAATCCGGGCAGTTGACCGGCTCAACCTGACTATCTTTTCCCTCCTAAACCTATCATTGGAAATCCCCATCGTTACCAATTTCCCAATTGAAAATTAGAATAAACGACATTTACCTTATGGAAAAAATTTTGCATACCTTGCATAATACCATGCACCTATTGGATAAAAAATGGAACCTATGGTTCAAATATTCAGACTACCTTTTAGACCCATATTAGAATCCCCTTTTCACATCCAATTCTTTTATACACAAAAACAACTCTGCATTTCAAAATACTACTGAATCATTTATTTTCTATATGTAATAGATGTTGTCATAAATAAATAAAGGCGGTTACTCTGTCATAAATCATAATTATTGATTGAAAATACTGTAATTCTATGATGTCATGACATAATGTTTGTACTATTATTTTGTACACAATAAAAAAGTTTGTAAACAATAAACCGTAAAGCTCCATACATAGCCTGTTGCCCTGTCACAGAACTTATAGAGCTTGACCCCGTATCTGGTACGCTTGCTGGGAAGGTACTGCTTGAAAGACAAGCGGCCAGAACATTTAAACAGGGACTTATCAACGCAGACAACTTGATCGGGAATAAACAAGGCTGCAAAACGTTCGTTGAAGTGGTTTATGAGGGGCCGAATTTTGTAGAGCCGATCGTATTCAGGTTCTCCACGTGGACGACAAATTTCATTGTCGTTGAAATGCATGAACCGCAAGATCTGCTCATCGTTACCTGGGCATGAAGGCAGAGAACACGGGCATGTGGTCAATTGGGTGCATGGACCAATAAGCACGCATTGACGATGTTTGGGGAAAGGCCCAGAAAGGTCTTAAATTCGGAAACTGTAATTGGTTTCCAATCTCTGGCAATGAAAGGCAACTGGGGATTAGCGGCGATGAATTGACCAGCATATAAATGACTGGTCCACAATAGATCTATAGAGATCTTCCGTGAAAAACAGCGAATAATAATCAATTGGCATAAAATCAGCTGTTTCCACCTGAATACCGGGTTGGGCAGTGAATGGGTGAAGTACGGGTTCTGACGAAGTTTTGGGCATCCAATCAGGATAGGCGAATTCTGCAGGAAGGGCACTATGGGCCTGCCTTTGTCTTCTTCTTGGTGGCAGCGGGACACTACTTGTGCTTGCCACCTCGCCAGCTTGAGCTGCATTTATGGGACTTGCCACGTCACCACGTGATACTGCAGTGCTGGATGTACTCCCAGGCTGTACTAGGCCGCTGGTGCTTGCCAGTTCACCAGAAGGAATTGCAGCGCTAGTACTACTGTGCTCCATAATACGAGAGTCCTGCGGTTCTTGCTCCTCAACAACATCAGATCGGGATCGGGTACGCCTGACCTTAGCAGGGACCCCACCTTTGTCGCCAGTGCTATCTGACATGGAGCCGCTGTCTTCACTGTCTTCTACGGGAATGTATTCTGAGCCTGAATCTGACAGATCCGTGACCTCCTCTTCACTATCTGTCATGCTCAGAATCTCGTAGGCCTCTTTACTAGTGTACCTTCGTTTTGCCATTTTGGGCTCTAAATTTAGTGGTACACTAGTAAGATTCACAGGTAAAAAAAGCACCTGACTGTCAGCAAATGTATCAAACGCTACAAAAAAAAACTTAGCGATCGCAGGGATCAGGCCTGTCTCTGCGAACGCTGCAGTTGTGTGTTTTGTTTGGTAAGTGACAGTGATCGATCGATACTGCACTTGGGTGGGCTGGGCAGGGCGGAGGGGCTAAACGCAGGTGCTAGCAGGTATCTGGGCTGATCCTGCTAATACTGCGATTTGGGAACCCTAAACCGCTGGGGACGCTATTATAGATCTGATCAGATACTATACCACTAAGGGAGGCGTATGCTTTGCCCGTGGGTGTTATCGTTACTGGCACTAACCTGACGCTGCCTGGGGCGACGCAGACCCTCTCTGACCCTAAAACCTAATTTATATCGCCCGCCGGGCGATCAGGGGGTTAAACCTTTACTGGGTTATATACGGCGGGTGCTCTGATGCTATAAAAAGCAAACTAACCAACCAGCGTCACCCATAACACTTATTCAGTGATCACTGGTGAAAGGGTTAACTAGGGGCAATCAGGGGGTTAAAACCTTTATTAGGTAATATATGGGGGTACCTGACTATATATAAAAACCTGACGGGTAACCTAAATAACTAACTGGCTAACCAGTGACACTTATACGGTGATCACTGGTGAAAGGGTTAACTCTAGGGGCAATCAGGGGGTTAAAATAATATATGGGGGGGTACCTGAGGCTATAAAAACCTGCGGCGAACCTACAAATAACTGGCTACCTAGGGCACCACCAACACTAATACAGCGATCGAGAAAATGATCGCTTAGTGACGCTGGCGTTAGGAGGTGAAATGGTTACCTGGGGGGCGATCAAGGGGTTAAACCTTTATTAGGGGGGGTTAGGGGGCTACCCTGGACCTAAAGGGGCCTAAACCTTACTGCCCTGCAACTGGTTACTGTCACAAATGACACTGATTGCAGTGATCGGTAAAAAAATGACCACTGCAAACGGTGACACTGACTGGGGGGTGCAAGTGTGCCTATGTGTACTGGTGTTAGTGTAGTGTTGGTGCACTTGCTGTGAGATGTCATCTACCCTCACGCCGGATCGAATAGAACGCCACGAGGAGAGATGACCTCACTTCCTCTGCCTGTGTTTACATTACACAGGCAGAGGGGGTGGCCGGAAACCAATTGCCGCCCCCTCATCACGGATCGCTTCCGAATGGAAAACCACTGCTCACTGTACCGGAGGGGGGTCCGATCGGACCCCCCACCCATAAGAAGGCAGTCACGTACAGGTACGTGATTGTGCCTGTCCGTGCCATTTTGCCGACGTATATATACAGTGAGCGGCCGTTAAGTGGTTAAAGCTTGAATCCAGACTCAAAAAGTTGTGTACTTTTTGCTAGTGTACCAGTAACTGCAAAAATATAGTATGAATTCTATATATATATAAAAATATATTTTTTATTTATTTTGGTGAGCAAGTCACCTACCTTTATAGCTGCTGTGTCGTTTTTAGTTCCTTCAATACCATTTATCCTGGTGACAAGTCTCTTTATATGATTGGAGACTGGTTGGCAATTTGCACTCTAGTAGTCCAGCATTAATGCTCTATGTCCTGAGCAGCACCACCCTAATAAACATTATTGTAATCGTTAAATTTAATGTAAACAAGAGTGGCTACAAAGGAGTATGACGAATAGAAACATAATCTCTGCAGAGATTGTTTTCCCACAGAGCTAGACTAGAGCACATCTTAAATATGCTGGCTAGACACAGGCTTTTTGACTCTGGCTGTGTTGTATTTTTTTATTTTTTTTTTATTCTATTTAGAAACCATCATTGGAACTTTTACACACTTTTTTTTTTTTTTTTTTAAATGCACTTGGAATGTGTTTTAACTACTTGCCGCCTCTGCTATAGCCAAAAGACAGCTATAGTGCCGGCCTTAATTGC
The DNA here is from genome assembly GCA_029206835.1 of Rana muscosa. Taxonomy (NCBI): domain Eukaryota; kingdom Metazoa; phylum Chordata; class Amphibia; order Anura; family Ranidae; genus Rana; species Rana muscosa. Next base: position 457,327,334 of record CM055116.1, on the reverse strand, counting down.
CGGGAGGGTGTCCATGGACATCCTCCCGAGCAAGCGCTGTCGATTACCGGCTTCTGTCAGAGGGACATCGGTCCCTCCACACAGAGATCCACGCCTGCATTTTCTGTGCCCACCAGTACCAGCTGCCTGTGCCCTCAGTGTCGCCCACCAGTGCTGTCCATCAGTGCCCATTAGTGCTGCCTTATCAGTGCAGGAGAAAAATTACCTTTTTTCAAAATTTTATAACAAACTATAAAACGTTTGTTTTTTCCATTTTATTTAGCAAAAAATTAACCCGGCAGTGATTAAATGGCTCCAAAAGAAAGCGCCATTTGTGTGGGAAAAAAAAGTGATAAAAATTTTGTTTGGTAAGTGTAGCATGACCGCGCAATTGTCATTCAAAGAGTGACAGCGCGGAAAGCCGAAAATTAGTCTGGGCAGGAAGGGGGTTTAAGTGCCCAGTAAACAAGTGGTTAAACAGAGTATTAAATTGGGCTTTTAAGTGGATGTCATTTACCAATCTGAAATGCTTATTGCCTTTTTTTTTGGTTTATATATATTATATTATATTTTGACAGGTGTACGTTTTTTTTTCCCCTCCATCGGGACACGGGATTCAAAAACCTATGAATTATACTGTCGTTTGCCAGTGCCCCATCCTCCTGTAATCAGCAATTTTGTAAGCCAGCTGTCCTCCACCCAGTATGTTTTTTGCTTGTGTCTTAGTAGGTTGTACAAAGCCTGTATCTTAATGGTTCTTTATATTATACAGGAACTGTATTAATAGAGCATGGGTTATAAGTGTATAAAGCACCTGGACCAGGTGGCAAAAAAACGCAGATCCTAAAACAATTGAGCTCTGTAATTTCAAAGCCATTGTATCTAATTTTTAGGGACTCATTAATGACAGGAATAGTACCACTAGATTGGCGCAGGGCCAATGTGGTGCCTATAGTTAAAAAGGGAACAAAGTCTTTAACAAGTAACTATAGACCTGTTAGTTTAACTTCTATAGTTTGGAAGATACTGGAGAGATTAATAAAAGACCACATAGATCAGTTCTTGCTGGAAAAAAACTATTTAAGCAACAGACAGCATGGATTCATGAAAGACAGAAGTTGTCAGACAAACTTGATTTGCTTTTTATGAAGAGGTAAGTAAATCCTTGGACAGAGGGGTGGCGGTGGACGTGGTATACTTGGATTTTGCGAAAGCGTTCGATATAGTTCCGAACACAGGGCTCATGTGTAAGGTAAAGTCTACAGGATTGGAAATATCGGTTTGTAAATGGATAGAAAACTGGCTAAAAGACAGAATTCAGAGAGTAGTGGTTAATGATTCTTACTCTGAATGGTCTAAGTTTCTCAGTGGTGTGCCTCAAGGTTCAGTGCTGGGACCCTTACTTTTTAATATCTTTATAAATGATATTGGGTGTGGGATCAAAAGTAACATTTCTGTCTTTGCAGATGACACCAAGCTATGCAGTGGAATAACGTCCTTACAGGATGTCTCCAATTTACAAGCCAACCTCAATGCTCTGTCTAATTGGGCGACTGTGGCAGATGAGGTTTAATGTTGATAAATGTAAAGTTATGCACTTGGGGGCTAAGAATATGAATGCATTATACATACTAGGGGGGAGTAAAACTGGGGGGATCCGTAGTGGAGAAGGCTCTGGGGGTTTTGGTAGATCATAAGCTCAATAATGGCATGCAATGCTACGCTGCGGTTTCCAAAGCGAGCAAAGTCCTTTCTTGTATTAAGAGAGGTATTGACTCCAGAGAGAGAAGATATCATTTTGCCCCTGTACAAATCATTAGTAAGACCTCATCTGGAATAAGCAGTTAAGTTTTGGGCCCCAGTTCTCAAAAAGGATATCGGGGAACTGGAGAAAGTGCAGAGAAGGGCAACCAAACTGATAAGAGGCATGGAGGAGCTCAGCTATGAGGAAAGATTAGAGGAACTGCATTTATTCACTCTTAAGAAGAGGAGATTAAGGGGGGATATGATCAACATGTACAAATATATAAGGGGTCCCTATAGTAAACTTAGTGTTGAGTTATTCACTTTATGGTCAACACAAAGGACAAGGGGGCACTCTTTACGTCTAGAGGAAAAGAGATTTCACCTCCAAATACGGAAAGGTTTCTTCACAGTAAGAGCTGTGAAAATGTGGAATAGACTCCCTCCAGAGGTGGTTCTGGCCAGCTCAGTAGATTGCTTTAAGAAAGGCCTGGGTACTTTCCTAAATGTACATAATATAACTGGATACTAACATTTATAGGTAAAGTTGATCCAGGGTAAATCCGATTGCCTCTCGGGGAGGATAAGGAAGGAGTTTTTTCCCCCCTGCTGTAGCAAATTGGATCATGCTCTACTGGTTTTTTGCCTTCCTCTGGATCAACTGTGGGTATATGGGATTGCACGATTTTTTTTTTTTAATGGTTGAACTGGATGGACTTTGTCTTTTTTCAACCTGACTAACTATGTAACTATGTACCCTCAGGTGATTGAACATTGGCAAAAATGTTTGCTTAGTCTGCTTCTAGCATGTACCTATATAACCCTGCTCCTTCTGTGAGGGTCCAGATTTTTGCTAGTTTTTTAGGTAATGGACCTGTTCTGCTCCAGAGAAGTGTGTGTGTTTTTTTGTGTGTGTTTTTTTGTGTGTGTTTTTTTGTGTGTGTGTTTTTTTGTGTGTGTTTTTTTGTTTGTGTGTGTGTGTTTTTTTTTTCTTCCATTGAATTTCTTTCCCTCTTGAAACCTCACCATCTAATATCTTAATGGCTTGCGCTGCCTAGCAGTTTCCAGATCAGTTATCTTCGGTTTGTATCTCGGGGACTAGATCCTACTCTATGGAGTTGGCCTGTAATGTTTGCTTTGGGTACTGGATCCTGCATTTGTAGCTTGGCTGCAGGGTGCTGTAAAATACCAGGGCTGTGGTCCATGTCTATGGTTCCCAGACGCTGAAGACCCCTTTTGGGCTATGCAAACTGACATGCAAAGCCTGGACCTTAGAGTAGCTAAAATCCTATGGTTCAAGGACTGCGATGTCCCTTACCAGAGCCTGTATCTTCTCCCTTATTTTCTTCTAGGTCCCGTTATTTGGCTGTCTTGATTGGCTGGCCAAAATGTCACCCTGAATAGTTCACAGGAGTTGTGCATCCTGGCGCACCGTGCTGGAAATGTAAACTGAGCTGTGCATGTACATTCTGCATCAGATTGCAAACAGGCAGGTATGTTTTTTATTTCAGAAGAGACCTGCAATGTCTCGTCTGAAAAAAATAGACTGTTTGCTATTTTTTATTTTAGTTCCATTTTAATAGACCCAGCAGTGTGGATATGGTCAGATTGGGTTTTCTTGTATATGGACTCTGTTTCCTGGCTTTTTAACCCTATTTGCAGGGCATAGTGCTGTGGGTTAGTGGGCAGAAGATTGGGAGTTATTCACTTTGTTGTGGTAATCCATTCCATTATGTTTGTAACACTTTTCAACACGATAAAATTTAAAATTGGCTGGGTTTTTCCCCATTTTTATTTGGTCTCCGAAGGATGAGGTAAATTTGTCACACGTCCCCACATGACATGTTTCCATTCAGACATGGCCATATGAACTGTGACCTCTTTTAACCACTTAAGCCCCGGACCAATACGCAGCTTAAAGACCAGCGGTGTTTTCACAATTTGGCACTGCGCTGCTTTAACTGGAAATTGCGCGGACATCCAATGTTGTACCAAAACGAAATTTGCGTCCTTTTCTTCCCACAAATAGAGATTTCTTTTAATGGTATTTGATTGCCTCTGCGATTTTTTATTTTTTGCGATCTAAATGGAAAAAGACCGAAAATTTTGGAAAAAAAAAAATAAGCGTATATTAGTTTGCGCAAAAGTTATAGCGTTTACAAACTAGGGTACATTTTCTGAAATTTACACAGCTTTTAATTTGACTGCCTAGCTAATTTGTTGAAGTGCTAAAATGGCAGGGCAGTACAACCCCCCCATGACCTCATTTTGGAAAGTAGACACCCCAAGGAAATTGCTGAGAGGCATGTTGAGCCCATTAAATATTTTTTTTTTTTTGTTGTCCCAAGTGATTGAATGACACAGAAAACAAAAAAATTACAAAAAGTTGTCACTAAATGATATATTGCTCACACATGTCATGGTTATATGTGGAATTGCACCCCAAAATACATTTTGCTGCTTCTTCCGAACACGGAGATATCACGTGTGGGACTTTTTGGGAGCCTAGCCGCGTACAGGACCCCGAAAACCAATCACCGCCTTTCAGGATTTCTAAGGGCGCAAATTTTTGATTTCACTTCTCACTACCTATCACTGTTTTGAAGGCCATAAAATGCCAATATAGCACAAAACCCCCCCCAAATTACCCCATTTTGGAAAGTAGGACACCCAAAGCTATTTGCTGAGAGGCATGTTGAGGCCATGGAATATTTTATATTTTGCCACAAGTTGCAGGAATATGACAAACTTTTTTTTTTTTTTTGCACAAAGTTGTCACTAAATGATATATTGCTCACACATGTCATGGGCATATGTGAAATTACACCCCAAAATACATTCTGCTGCTTCTGAGTACGGGGATACCACATGTGTGGGACTTTTTGGGAGCCTAGCCGCGTACGGGACCCCAAAAACCAAGCACCGCCTTCAAGATTTCTAAGGGCATACATTTTTGATTTCACTCCTCACTACCTATCACAGTTCTGAAGGCCATAAAATGCCAAGATAGCAAACCCCCCCCAAATGACCCCATTTTGGAAAGTAGACACCCCAAGCTTATTTGCTCAGAGGCATGGTGAGTATTTTACAGCGCTCATTTGTTTTTGAAAATGAAGAAAGAAAATATATATATATTTTTTTTCAATTTTCGAAACTGTGACAAAAAGCGAGATCTGCAAAATACTCAACATACCCCTCAGCAAATCGCTTGGGGTGTCTACTTTCCAAAATGAGGTCATTTGGGGGGGGGTTTGTGCCATCTGGGCATTCCATGGCCTCCGAAACTGTGATAGGCAGTGAGGAGTGAAATCAAAAATTTACACCCTTAGAAAGCCTGAAGGCGGTGCTTGGTTTTCGGGGTCCTGTACGCGGCTAGGCACCCAAAATGTCTCACACGTGGTATCCCCATACTCAGGAGAAGAAACAGGAATGTATTTTGGGGTGCAATTCCACATGTAACCATGGCATGTTTGAGCAATATATGATTTAGTGACAACTTTTTGTACATTCATTTTTTATTTTTGTCATTACTCACTTGGGGCAAAAAAAAAATATTCACTGGGCTCAACATGCCTCTCAGCAAATAGCTTGGGGTGTCTACTTTCCAAAATGGGGTTATTTGGGGTGGGTGGGGGGGTTTTAACTGTCCTGCCATTTTATACACATTAGGGAGCTTATGTCACACATCCACTCTTCTAACCACTTGAAGACAAAGCCCTTTCTAACACTTTTTGTTTACATGAAAACATTTTTTTTTTTTTTTGCAAGAAAATTAAGTTGAACCCCCAAACCTTATACATTTTTTTTTTTTTTTTTTTTTAAAGCAAAGGCCCTACAGATTAAAATAGTGGGGGTTGCATGTTTTTTTTTCCACACAGTATTTGTGCAGCGATTTTTCAAACGCGTTTTTTGGGGAAAAAACACTTTTTTATTTTTAATGCACTAAAACACACTATGTTGCCCAAATGTTTAATGAGCCTAGAGGCGATTTAGTTCGCATTTACAAGTTATTCACTCACGCACATACGGTCGAAATTCCGACGGAGGCTTGCCCGTGGAAAAGTCCGACCGTGTGTACGCAGCATAACCTTTTGATGGGACTCGCCACGTCACCACGTGATACTGCAGTGCTGGATGTACGCCCAGGCTGTACTAGGCCGCTGGTGCTTGCCAGTTCACCAGAAGGAATAGCGGCGCTAGTACTACTCTGCTCCATAGTACGAGAGCCCTGCGGTTCTTGCTCCTTAACAACATCAGAAGATAGGGATCGGGTACGCCTGACCTTAGCATGGACCTCATCCTGTTCGTCGTCAGTGCTATCTGACATGGAGCCCATGTCTTCTACGGGAATGTATTCTGAGCCTGAATCGGATACGTGACCTCCTCTTCACTATCTGTCATGCTCAGAATCTCGTAGGCCTCTTTACTAGTGTACCTTCGATTTGCCATTTTGGGCTCTCAATTTAGTGGTACACTAGTAAGATTCACAGGTAAAAAAAAACCCTGACTGTCAGCAAATGTATCAAGCGCTACAAAAAAAACTGTTAGCGATCGCAGGGATCAGGCCTGTCTCTGCGAATGCTGCAGTTTTATGTGTGTTGTGTTTGGTAAGTGACAGTGATCGATCGATACTGCACTGGGCTGGGCAGAGGGGCTAAACGCAGGTGCTAGCAGGTATCTGGGCTGATCCCGCTAACACTGCGTTTTTGGGAACCCTAAACCGCTGGGGACGCTAGTATAGATCTGATACTATACCACTAAGGGAGGTGTATGCTTTGCGCATGGGTGTTAGCGTTACTGGCACTAACCTGACGCTGCCTGGGGCGACTCAGACCCTTTCTGAAGCTAAAACCTAATTGATATCACCCGCCCGGCGATCAGGGGGTTAAACCTTTTTTGGGTTATATACGGCGGGTGCCCTGATGTTATAAAAAGCAAACTAACCAACCAGTGTCACCCATAACACTTATACGGTGATCACTGGTGAAAGGGTTAACTAGGGGCAAACGGGGTTAAAACCTTTATTAGGTAATATATGGGGGTACCTGACTATATATAAAAACCTGACGGGTAACCTAAATAACTGGCTAACCAGTGTCACCAGTGACGCTTATACGGTGATCACTGGTGAAAGGGTTAACTCTAGGGGCAATCAGGGAGGTTAAAATATATGGCGGTACCTGACGCTATAAAAACCTGCGGTGAACCTAACAAAACATAGCTGGCTACCTAGGGGCACCACTGACACTAATCCAGCGATCGGAAAAACGATCGCTTAGTGACGCTGGCGATATGGGGTGAAAGGGTTACCTGGGGGGCGATCAAGGGGTTAAACCTTTATTGGGGGGGGTTAGGGGACTACCCTGGACCTAAACCTAACTGCCCTGCAACTGTTTACTGTCACAAATGACACTGATTGCAGTGATCAGTAAAAAAAAAAGACCACTGCAAACGGTGACACTGACTGGGGGTGATCTGGGGGGGTGTAAGTGTGCCTACGTGTACTGGTGTCAGTGTAGTGTTGGTGCACTTGCTGTGAGATGTCATCTCTCTCCATGCGGCTGTCTTTTCGGTCCGGCGCGAGGAGAGAAGACATCACTTCCTCTGCCTGTGTTTACCTTACACAGGCAGAGGAACAATGTCATTCGCCGGGAGCGATCGCGAGGGGGTGGCCAGAAAGCAATGGCTGCCCCCTCATCCCGGATTGCTCCCGCACGGAAAACGACTTCCATGTACCGGAGGGGGGGTCCGATTGGACCCCCCACCCATACGAAGGCAGTCACGTACAGGTACGTGATTGTGCCTGTCCGTGCCATTTTGCTGACGTATATGTACATGGGGCGGTCGTTAAGTGGTTAAGGCAGTTACCTTTGGCTAATTTCACTCAAGACCCCTTCAATTAAGCATAATCAAGATTTGGAAAAAACGAATTCTTGGATCACCTAATGCTTCTGTCCATCCAAAGATCTCCCAGACACATTGGGTCTCCAATCTTGGCCTTAAAATGGGAAAGCAATTCCTTTCCAGGACTTTGAACATGTTAATGGCAGATGCCAATCTTGCATGCTAGGGCAGTGTCCAGGTGACATGGTCTCTGCAGGAGTCAAAACTCCCCATCAACATTCTGGAACTGAGAGCCATTTCTGTCTCTGGGCAACATTGTAGAAGGGAGGTCCAATGTTGCAAAGTACAGTCAGAAAATACCACAGCAGTGGCCTTCATTAAATGATCAAACCTGGCAGCCCCAAAAGAAACAAGTCTAATACTCTCATGGGCAGAAACTTAGATTCCAACTCTTTCGAATTGCCATGTAGATTTCCAAAGCTGTCAACACCTAGACCCAGGAGAATAGTTTCTGCTCCCTGAGATATTTCAAGATCTCTAAAGTAATCCAGATGGGGACGTTCAACAACAAGCTTAGTGATACTAAAGTCGTGTTTTTTTTTTTTTGTTAAAAATAACATGCATGAGCACGAGACAGGGCTGCCCTCTTTCACCACTGCTATATGCCTTGGCCGCGGAACCCTTGGCCATGTCCATCCGAGCTAATCCGGAGATCAGGGGACTGGGTTCTGGCACTCTGACTGAAAAGATCAGCATGTATGCAGATGACACACTGTTATACCTGGCGGACTTGGTCCCCTCTCTACACGAGGCTCTCCAGACAATTGAACAATTCGGGACTTTTTCCAGGCTAAAAATCAACTGGGGGAAATCCCAAATTCTTCCACTCGACCGCTTCCCACCGACTGAATTTCAAGACAGTTTGCCATTACAACGAGTCAGTACCATTAAATACTTAGGGATATGCGTATCCAGAACACTGGCGGATTATATACACTTAAATCTAGATCCCCTAATTTCCCATGTTAAGTCCAAAATAGGAGCCTGGGCCCGTCTACCACTAGGGGTTTGGGGCCGGGTAAACCTCATCAAAATGGTCCTCCTACCCAAGATACTCTATGTTCTCTGGCACTCCCCGGTGTACTTGCCACTGATACATTTTAAATCCCTTGAGGCCCTTCTCAAACCTTTTGTGTGGGGAAACAGACACAAGGTAGCTTGGCAGGTGCTTAAAAACCCCACAGACCTGGGGGGGCACCACCTCAGCTCTACTATATCACGTCACAATTATCCCAACTGTACCATATTGATTCTTTCGATTCTTGCAGGTGAGACACGCGGCTGGGCTCAGTTTTCGGAGTCCACACCGCACTGCCCCTAATCCACTCATGGCCATAATCAAAAATACTGACCCCCGTAAATTACCATCGGACTTCTACAGTATGCTCACTACCCCTGTTTCCACCAAGTTGGCATATAAACTCAAACATAGACTGGAGAGAGTGATGGGCCCCTTGGAGGATGAGGAATGGGAGGAGGCTCTAGAATACTGTAAGGCTGTCTCACCCAAGCTCTCCTACAGATTGACTCAAATTTACACTATCCATCAGGCATATCTCACCCCCCTTCGGGTTGCCAGATATAGAAGCACCCATTCTACCCTTTGTCAGATGTGTGGGAGGGAGGTGGGTACGTTTCTTTCACTTGCTTTGGTCATGTCCCAAAACACAGGGCCTGTGGGTGCAAGTTGTAACCTTCCTGCACGACCACATGGGCTCTCCGGTCACCGGATACCATAGACAAATACACAAAGATGTTCCTGCATGAGACCTTGTTCTCGGTGCGGAAGGTTATTGCTCGGCAGTGGATGCGACCCGTGCCCCCTAGGTTGGTGGAGTGGAAGGTGGAGGTCAATAATTTACCGTATAAAAAGGTTATATACATTAACAGGGAATGCCCAACCAAATATGACAAAATCTGGAATCGTTGACTACAAGGCTGATTCTTGCTCGTAAGGCACCTTGGGTTTGTGTTGCCCGAAGGGTGACTTGCCCCCAGCCGGGTATGTTACAGGTCTAGACGACCTCCATGGTCGGCACCAGATACTACTCCTTTTTCTGTTTGTTATTTTTCCCATGTGTTTATTATTCATGACACCAGCCTTGAACTGTCTGTATTCTGATTGCTGTACGCCCTCATGTTATTTACACTGTAGATGTATGTAATAACTTGTATGCACTTTGTCATAATCTGGTAAAAAAAAAAAAAAAACATGCATGCTATACTTACCTACCCTGTGTAGTGGCTTTGCACAGAGCAGCCCTCATCTTGATCTTCTTGGGTCCCTCTTTGGTGCTCCTGGCCCCCCCTCCCTGTTGAGTGCCCCCACAGCAAGCATCTTGCTATGGGGGCACCCAAGCCGAGTCACAGCTCCCTGTGTCCATTCAGACACAGAGCCGTGGCCCCAGACCTCCCCATTTTCTCTCCTCATTGGCTGGCTGACTTTGACAGCAGCTGCACTGTTTCAGCCAATGAGGGGAGTCCCGGACGGCTGAGACACTCCTGTAACATTGCTGAATCTAGATGGGGCTCAGGTTAATAAAGGGGGCTGCTGCATACAGTAGGCTTTTTATCTTCATGCATGAAGATAAATAAACCTTCTGCCTTCACAACCATTTTATCCAGTTCATGGCCAAGATCGGGAATCCTCTAGCCCAGGGATTGGCAACCCGTCAATCTTGATTTACCCGTCGTCCACTGGCAGCTGACGGATAGATCACGAACATGTGATTTGTGCTTTGCCGATACTTTCCCTGCAGCACAATACTTGACAGAGGGCGGGAGCTGCTTCAGTTAATCTTTCAAGTTAACCGGCAGGTGATTGTTAGGACCGCCCGGTGTCCTAGTAACCAATCAATTGGCTTACTAATATGAAAAATTAACTCTGGTAGCTCTCGCTCCCTCCCTCCATCCAGTATTGTGCTGCCTCCCGCTCTTGGGCTAAACAGTTGTCTAGCCTTGGTGGTATTGGTTGTGTAGTTATAGTAAGGCAGAAGCAGTGAAGGTCCTGGTGGCTTAATGGGATCAGAGTTTATTGGTCTATGCTATTCCTCTTCAGAGGTGCTGCGCAAGATTGAGGGGAATGGGATTCCCAATATCTTTACTGTAAGGAATTAACCCGGGTTGATGTAGTATGCCAACCTGTTAATGCCCCTGGGCCCACATCTACATTCCCAAGGGCCGATTTGCCATTTTGCTTCAGTCTCTGGCTTTGAAGTGTAACTAAAAGCAAATCTTTTTAAGTTTTGGATGGAGTGGAGAGTTTTTATTGGTGTCTGTGCCCCCATTAGGGAAGTTCACTCTCTCTCGTTTAGTCATGTTTATCGTTATCAAAAGTGAAAGAAGTAAAAGAAAATCCGTGCGTTTGTTTTTTGTTTTTTTGGGGTTGGCATCACTAATATAGGGAAAATCTTCCAGTGAGGACCCTTGTGACACACCAGGGCTTGAACACGGCCTAGGAATGAATAAATGGACATCTGAGTGATTCCTATAATGCTCAATGCTAGGAGGTCTACTTCCTGCATGTTCTGTCATTGGACGTGGAAAGCTTACTTCACATGATGTGAGTCTAGGGGCCTACAGTGGTTTTATTTGCCAGTGTCCATTCTATACTTGTAGGCTGTGGTATAACCTTAAATCCCCTTTCACACTGGGGCGGTGGGTGGGGGCGTCGGCGGTAAATCACCGCTATTTTTAGCAGCATTTTACCGTCCTTGCGGCGCTATTCAGCCGCTAGCGGGGCGATTTTAATCCCCGCTAGCGGACAAAAAAGGCGCTTTGCCGCTGGTATAGCAGCGGTGCCTATTGATTTTAATGGGCAGGAGCGGTGGAGTAGCGGTTAACTCACCGCTCCTTTACTGCTTCAAAGATGCTGCTAGCAGGACTTTTTTTTTTACCGTCCTGCTAGCGTACCGCTCCAGTGTAAAAGCCCCAAGGGCTTTGACACTGGAGAGACAGCAGCGACTTTTTCAGGGCGCTTTGCAGGCACTATTTTTAGCGTTATAGCGCCCGCAAAGCGCACCAGTGTGAAAGGGGTCTAAGGTTAAAGCTTTTCTGTGTCCTTAAATGAACTCCAAGGAAAGATTTTATGGTGAGTACTTAAATCCTATTATCGTGCACAACAAGCTTGTGTCAACAATTTCCTTTTTGTATTTCACACACAGGATGGCCATGTGGAGGTTGCAAGACTTCTCCTTGACAGTGGAGCCCAGGTGAATATGCCTGCTGACTCTTTTGAGTCTCCTCTGACTCTTGCGGCTTGTGGTGGTCATGTAGAACTGGCAGCTTTGCTAATAGAGCGAGGTGCTAACCTGGAAGAGGTAAATGATGAAGGCTATACACCTCTTATGGAAGCTGCACGAGAAGGCCATGAGGAAATGGTTGCACTGTTACTCGGTCAAGGTGAGCATAAATGGCATATGCCTAAATGTATTTTCCTTGGTGTTTTTTGATCTTTCCTTGCCAGGTTTTTTGCTTTGTCTGGTTATGGTAAAAACATGGATTTCTGTGTCGGGAAAATTAAAGAAATCTTTTGGCAGAAGTTCTAAACTTTTCAGTGTACTACCAAGTATTTTTTTATAGCGGTCTGTGTCCTGGTGACAGAAAATTTTAAAGATTTTCGCTCCAACAGGGCAACCTGTTATATGCACAAGAAAAACTTAAAGGTTTAGCGCTCCACTCTTACAAATAGTTTTGATTCTAGTGTCAAAATGATAAATAACACTTGAACAATTTGTATGTAAGAGTTTTAAACCAGAACCAAGATTTGCATGTGGAAATAAGCTGGACATTTGTCAAGTGATTTTTAATGTTGTATTAATGTTACAATTGTTTTATAGGCGCAAACATTAATGCACAGACAGAGGAGACTCAAGAGACTGCCCTCACCTTGGCATGTTGTGGAGGTTTTCTGGAGGTAGCAGACTTCCTTATTAAAGCTGGTGCAGATATAGAGCTTGGGTGTTCCACTCCTTTGATGGAAGCTGCACAAGAGGGTCACTTAGAGTTGGTGAAATATCTGCTTGCAGCAGGTATGTTGCACAATTGTTTTTATTTTAATAATAAAGGCAATATTTTTAAAGCATAATTAAAGTATCTTTTTTTTTTATTCCAATCCACTGAAATTGCAAGCTTAAGAAATGTTAATACATGCAAATCTGTTACCTTTTGCATTATCCATTTTTCAAATTCTACATTTGCCCTTAGTCTGTAATCAGCATTAGTAGTAGGTGATGAGGGATTGCCACCATCTGAAGAAACTGATGTAATCATTCGCTCACAGGAAGGACTGGTAGGGTCTGCACTTTATATGCAGCAATGATCTGTCTCTCATAAAAGTAAAGGAGCATAAAATGGAGGAGTGTCCTGTGAGTTGTAGAACTGAAATCAAATAGCCATGGAGAATCCCAGGTCCTCCACTGTCACTGCACAGCAGCAGGGAGACTGTCTGGAAAAGCTGCAAGACTCCTAGTTTTACAAGTTTGCATGCATGCACACTTTAAATTGCGATTTCTAAATGGCAGTTTTGCTTTAATTGACAGTAAATAAATGATTCTTCTAATTGTCATACATTGGGGCGTAGGTCTCATTACTGTATAGAGGTTTCCTCATTTTTATTCATCATAGTTTGTTTTTTATATGGTATTCATTAAAATGGCTGCTCTTGTTCTGCAGGAGCTAATGTTCATGCAACAACTGCAACAGGTGACACAGCCCTGACATATGCTTGTGAAAATGGACATACAGATGTGGCAGATGTGCTGCTTCAAGCTGGTGCTGACTTGGTAAGCTATTTCTTTTTGTCGTTGGTCCATATTACTATAGACCCTCTAACATTTCCTAAGTTTTATTGCTATTTTTTTTAAGGAGCATGAATCTGAAGGAGGGAGGACCCCCTTGATGAAAGCTGCAAGAGCTGGTCATGTCTGTACTGTTCAATTCCTCATAAGTAAAGGTATTGTTTATAATGGCACCCACATTAACTCTGTTTCTATGTGTAATTTTTACTATAAAAGTTTACTGTTTTATTTTTGAAGTCTGTTAAATGATCTGAGCCCTTGTTGGATCTTTTATGTAGAGATTGTTCAGGTATCATCTCGTACATAAAGTAGTATGGAGGTGCTAAGCACCTGCAGTGACACAGTATTGTTTTCACCACTGCTATTTTGCCATTTATATACTTTTTTCATCTAGTTAGAATAAGCCTTTTAGCTTTTTTTTACCCTTATAACTGTACTTCTAAACTAGCAAACTTGTCTAATGTAAAAATTCTATACCTTGCACTGGATATTTTATAAAAATTGCAGGCCACGTAATGTGCTATATGACTTGGGTATTTTTAATTTTTTTTGTCCTTGTATCTTTAAAAAAAAAAAAAAAATGCTAAATAGTCTGCGTATTAGTTATTAGCATGATATAGCATCTTGTTTATAATTGGTATACTTTTTCCAATCTTCTTGTCAATGCTTAAAAACACAACAGAAACTAGTATTGCTCTGTTAATTGATTCACTCCACTTTATTTCTGTCTTAGGCGCAAATGTCAACCGGACAACACTGAACAATGATCACACAGTGTTGTCTCTTGCCTGTGCTGGAGGACATTTGGCTGTGGTAGAGTTGCTTTTGGCCCATGGTGCTGATCCAACGCACAGATTAAAGGTACAGTTTTCCCTACTCCCCTTAAACTTTCACCTATCTGTTGTTATGACATGTTGGACAAGCTGCAGGAAATATGCAGTTAGAAGTGCTTTTAGACCTCTTTTAGGAACACCCCTAAGAGCCCTAAATTAGGGGTTGACCGATATCGTTTTTCATGGCTGATAAGATGCCGATTTTTCGGCTGCCTTTCAGGTTGATAGCCGATATCAGGTGCTGATATTCTGTAGATTTAAACTTTATCACTGTTATTGCTGTCACAAGCAATGTAAATATCCCTTGTGACCGTAATAGGCAGCATAGGTATTCTTTATGCAGTGATCTGGGATCTATAAGATCCCAAACCCCTCCTCTGCACTTGAAAGTATTTAAAACGTCTGATCGGCATTTTTGAATACGTTTCTAGTTTTTAAAACTGGTGCCTTAAGGGATGCCAGTATTTCGGAAGTGATGTCATGAGATCACTTCTGGAATTACTAGATCTGAGACCAGAACAAGGCCGATCTGCTGTGTTCGAGTCTTCGACCAGCCGGCGGACGTGCTGGTCGCTTGGCCCTCCTGATGGGAGACCCGGATGGAGGGGAGGGAAGATCCCCCTCCGCTGCTTGTATTAACAGCCGAACCGCTGCTGAGCCACTTCAGTTGTTATTACAAGAAAGCCGACCGTCCGTTCTAAAGAACGGTACCGGGGTGATGCCTGCAGCTGCAGGCATCACCTCGGTACAACCCCTTGAAGCAACATTGGTACGTTTTGTGACCGATGCTTCAAAAAAAGTTAAGCTCGGCTGCAGTGATAATCGCTCGACCCCCTAGCCTAAAGGATCTCTAATATGAAGAATCTGACTACTTGAAACGTGATCTGCCCTGTCATACCTACCACTCTATTGGCAAGTCAAACCACCTATTACAATGTTTGGTCAGTTTTGAGGGTCATGGTGAGAGAAAAGGGGAAGGCCAGCTCTGTTTCAATCTTGATAAAGCTGGATACACTATACAACTTTTTGTTAGATTTTTTTTTTTCCCTTTTTAGATTTACCTTCAATTTGTATGCAATCGGGCATGCCTTTCCACTACATAGTTGAAAGTGTTTAGGTTTGGTAAATCTAAAGGAAGAAATGTAAAGAAATATGTATAGTGTGTATCCAGCTTAAGCCTTAATTAGTGAGTTGTAAGGACTGTTGGTATTACTTAAGGGCATCCAATCAGATTGATACTTGCATGATCTTTTCATTGGTAGGCCTGAATCTGGTTAGTTTTAAGGCAGTACAAACATTGAGGCCTCATGCACACTGGACGTTAAAATAACATTATAAAAACGCTAGTAGCTTTGCAGTGAGTTTTTCATTGTTTTTGCTATAGCGGGTTTTAGCGTTTTTCCGCGTTATCGTGTGTTTTTTTTTTTTTTCAGATGGATCAAAAATGCTGGTGAGCCGAGTTTTAGAGCGTTTGTCTGCGTTGGAGCGTTTTTTACAGCTGAAAAACGTCTCTCAGAACCCACTAGTTTCTTTTTACTGCTCAAAAACGCCACTGCCCAAAACTGCTAACAGCCGATGTGTGCATAGACACATACAGCCAAAAACGTCCAGTGTGCATGAGGCCTAAGGCTCCATGCATACTGAAGCTCATAAACGGCCCTTTTTGGGAGTTTGGCCGTTTTTTTTTTTAACGGCCCATAATCTCCTGTCTGTTATCCTATGTGTCCATGCACACATGGACGTTTTTTGAACGTTTATCAGCTGTGGAGTTTATGGGCTGTTTTTCGTAACGCCCTAAAATCGCATTCAGGAGTAGTTTTTCTGACCACAAAAAACTCTGATAAACATCTAAGTGCTCAAAAACGGGGCTCACTATCGTTCAACGCTAACGCGAATAAACGCTATTGCAAAAAACGTTAAACGTTGAAAGACTCACTGCAAAGCTACTGGTGTTTTTATAACATTTTAACATCCAGTGTGCATGGAGCCTTAGCCCTAGAGTCAAATAGGTGTTGCACTTTAACCTATAGCACATTTGCTAACAAATCTAAAACATAGTTTACTTCTTTTACATATCTGTATGCGGTTTAAATTTTCTAAGATATGCAGCAATTTCAAATCTGGTAGACTTTTTTTTTCAAAATATTTTTTGATGCAGCACAATATAAGAAAACGGCTCATTACAATTTGAAGTGCATGATTACACTGTCTTTATCCTCATGATTTTTAATTTTTTTTTGCAGGATGGTTCTACAATGCTAATTGAAGCTGCCAAAGGAGGTCACACAAGTGTGGTTTGCTACCTGTTGGATTATCCCAATAACCTTCTCTCTGCTCCCCCTCCTGATGTTACACAGTTCACCCCACCCTCTCATGATTTAAACCGGGTAATATATGTCTTGGTTCTTAATATAATAACCTTTAAACCCAGTCCATAAGTTACTATTTTGTTTAAAACCATGAAGTTGAAATTTGTACTGTCCATTTTATTTTTATTTTTCTGAGACGAGATGAGGGTAGGTTTTTTTTTTTTTTTTTTTTTTTTTTTTTTGCCATTATAAGCATATGTGCGTATTTTTAGGTACGATTTAATTTCCTCCTTTTTACCTAGAAGTAGACTTTGATGCATATTTGATGCTTTTAGGCACCTCGTGTACCAATGCAGGCACTGCCAATGGTTGTCCCACCCCAGGAGCCAGACAAACCTCCAGCAAGTGTGTCTACAAGCCTTCCTGTTAGAAGTAAAGGTTAGTTGTAAAATTATAGACTTTTTCTTCTTTATGGACAAATGAGATTTGTTTCTTATTCCTCTTGCACCTCCTTCTAATGTTATATTTCCTGCTTAGAGGCAATGTGTCTCATTCGTATAATCCAAGATAAACATTAAAAGCGTTATGTCTCTACATGCCAAATTTGATTCAGAAAACGTAGTAGTGGTAATAGCTGTACATGATTTTGGTTACTCATACACTTAAAGGTAAAACCCATACAAAACTGAGTTTGAAGTTTTGAGTGTGTATTGGCTGACTGAATGACCCTTTGGCTTCTTATGTTTATGGCCCTCTTGATATCTCTACTAAATTTCTCTTTCCCATGTACATCTGGCTAGAAGATAACCGATAGTGTCTTCTTTTGTGTTAAAGTGGAACTACGAGTAAAAGCAAAAATGACACATGCTGCTTTTTGGACATTGGCATTAACAGAGCAGTTTTTGTTTTTCTGAGTCGTCTTGCTATAGCATAATTTTATTACCTGGTTATCCTGCCAGTAGATCCATTGGTTTTTCGCTTTCTGTAACAGGGTGATAGTGCTCATTCTGTGGTGATATCGTTTAGGCACTTTGTCATCTTGGACAGTATAGTCTTAGTCTTAAGTTGGCCATACATGGCTCAGTTTTTTGTTTTAGTTCAGCCAAATTACTGAACCGATTAACCCATCCACACATTTGAAGTTGTGGGAATTCTCTCCACTGTGTCATTTGTATTCCGACAGCGCAGAAGTCTGCTAGGCTCCTCCGCTGTCAGAATACACTGATCAGTGCTGCAGCCTATTCTTCATAAGGTGGGGATCTTCACAATCCAGATTCACCCCCCCCCCCCCCCCATTCATGGCCAGCAGCAGATAACCTCTTATTAAAAATCTATTGCTGGCTGCAATTGGCCAGCAATAGTGGTGAACTATTGCTGTAGGCAGAAGCTGAACATAGCTACAACAGATGTAAATGCAGTGTATTCCTTTGCTTCTAGTGCGGTCTGTAGAAGCATTGGAGCTGCTCCTGGGCTTAGTGCTGAACACTGACAGTTTGGCGGTTTTAGCCTGAACCCATCTTGCGGCCCACAGAAATAGGCTGGTTTCTGGTGCTGAGAAACCTTAGTGGGGTGAGGCAGATTTCCCATAATGGCTATGACAAGGGGCAAAGAGATTTAGCCACCAGTGCCTGTAGGTAAAGAGATCTTCCGTACATTCCACTTAAAGCCATAATTTGTTTTTATTTTTGTTAAGGCAAGATCGTTCATAATCTGATTAACTCCAATAAATTCTTCCCTACGTTTTTTTATTTTTTTATATAGATACGCACCATTTAATTGACATTTAACACTTTGTGCTAAACAGCATGCTAATATTTTTGTTTTAACATGCTATGATGAGATCAAACTTGTCAAACCACAATGTCCA
The DNA here is from genome assembly GCA_029206835.1 of Rana muscosa. Lineage (NCBI taxonomy): Eukaryota > Metazoa > Chordata > Amphibia > Anura > Ranidae > Rana > Rana muscosa. The sequence continues at coordinate 457,308,901 of CM055116.1, read as the reverse complement.
TCTCTAAAATATATGTAATTTTTCCCAATATATGTTTAATGGTTTGGGAAATGTTTCCATACCATGCCATACTTTTAAGTCAAACTTGGCTAAGGGATCGATCGTGTAGGAGAGTTCCTTTTTAGTTCCCAGTTCTTGCCTTATCGATTTCTGTGCTTTGAATAAATATGCTGACAAAATTTGCTTACTGTGTCTGCATAATGTCTCTAATCTGAGCATGTTTCAGAGTTCCTCCTGAAATATTTACGTTACCGGTTTGTGATCTCGATATGTTTTATAGTGGCTGTATGTTAACTTTGTGTTTAATAACTTAGTTCATGCCCCAATATGTAACTTTTTTTTTGCACCACCCCCCCCTCCCACAAATTTGTGTGTGTGTGTATGTATATATATATATATATATATATATATATATATATAATTACACACACTGTTAAGTAGGTAGCCAACTGAACAGCGACTTCATAAAGTGGTCATGGTTTTTTTTTTTCCCATAATGAACACTTTTTGTGTACTAGTTTGTTCACCTAATGATTGTATATATCATTGTGTGTCTAATCCTGCATCCTGTTCAGGTGCTTTTTAAACTTCCATGTTCCTGCTCTCGCAACAGGTTTCTCAGCATTTGATCTGAGTTCTGTGCTTCAGTGTTGGCTTAACAGAATTCACCTGCATTATACTAAAGTTTGTAGCAAAAAAAAAAAAGTAAAACCCACCATTTTAAATTCACCTCTCTGGCAAAATAACATTCCTTTTACGATAAATGTAAAAAACCTAAAAAAAATATATTCTCGCAACATATTAAGGTACATATGAAACAAAGTAGGGAAATTTAAGAGAGCTTTAAATTTTATAATTATCTCACTGTTCAGTAGGGGATGCAGCAGGATGGGGTTTTGTGCTGCCTACAGGCGGATACGCTTTAAAAACAGTCTCCTAGTTTTTTTAGTGAACACATATATGAATCTTCCCTGACCATTAACTTTCTCCCAAAGTCCGCTTCCTGTTCAGTACCCCCCCCCAAAGCTTTATCCAAGCTTGGGATGCCAGACTGTGTAGAACAATGAACAGATTCACTTCTAGTGAAAAATGCACTCAAACTTGTTGTAGCAGCTCCTTCCTGATTATTTTTTTAAGCTTGAAAAATTGTAACACTTTTGTGACAAGGCATGAACAGCAAACTGATTTGAAAAGAAAGTCGATGGTTTTCTTTATACGGAGATCTGTATATTATGAAAACCACCAGTGTGCTTAATTCCAGAACATAGTTATGCTTAAGATTTTTAATCTTAAGGCCTCATGCCCACTGGCGTTTTTACAGCTGCGTTTTTGAGCGTTTTTTACAGCTTAAAAACGCCTGTCCATGTTATTGTAAATATTTATTTATTTTTTTTTGAAAAAAAAAAAAAAAAAACGTCGGAGATAAAAACGCGACCCGCGCGTTAGTGCGCGTTTTTTGCGCGTTAGTGCGCGTTTTTGCGCGTTTTTTGACGCTCGCGTTTTTTCCTGCCTAGTTCTGACGCTGAGGAACGCACTGGCCCTGGGTTTTTTTTACAGCTTACAAACGCCTATGCTCTTTACAGCTCAAAAACGCCTAGGTGGGCATGAAGCTATAGACTAACATGGACAGGCGTTTTTAAGCTGTAAAAAACGCTCAAAAACGCGGCTGAAAAAACGCCCGTGGGCATGAGGCCTAAAAGTACATACATGCTAGGAGAAGAAAGGGGAGCAGTCTTGTAGCTTAAAAATTTAAATTGTATGTTTTTTTTTTTTTTTTTTTTTTTTGTGAGTGCTTCTAAAGAGTTTATAAACATACAAACACCTGATGTTAATGTGGACCAACTTTTTTCAAATGGGTAATCCAGCCAATCTACCCTAAAGTAATTTTATGGGGATAGGTGCAGTATGGTAAACTGGGTGACCCGCTGGCTTTTTTTGGTGACTTGGTAGCAAGAGTTTGCAGCATTTCATGGCTCTGGTTTTGCCCACCTTGGAGTTTTGGGTGTTCTCATTCATCTTTTTTTGGTCCCCCCACTATTCCTGAAGCATTGACCATAATTAAAAATTGAAAATTCATCAGGAAGAACAGAAAAACCTCATGGGTATGGCGCATATGCAGGCCTTGGACCTCAAGGGCAGAGAACTCTCCACCAAAGTTCCAAGACATGAAAATAACCATAAGGTAGTTGAAACCTGCCTGAAACGCAAATATTCGTTTTGGATGAACTGCCTTTTTAAACTGTTCCCCTTATATGTTGCATAACTGTATTGCAGCAAAGGGATAAAGGGGAAACCAAATGTTTCAGGTCTTTTTAGTATTGATAAACACAGGTAGTCATTGGCGTCTGGTGCATATAACTGCTTATAGGGACTTTAGTTTTCTCAAAGAAGGAACACCCGTAAAAAAAAAAAATTATGCTGCTCTGCTTTTGCAATCCTTTGACAAAAGTTCAAAGCTATAACATTGCTTTACTCACATCTTTAGGTGGTTGTATCTCAATGTTTTTGGTTCTGTTAGTTTCATTTATGATGTAATAGGGATATGAGTTTCTGGGTTTGCTCAACTAGTTTTAATATGCCCTTTATTATCTTAAGAGACACCTTGCTTTTGAGCCAAGTCTATTTGACCACTAGACCAAAATTTAGTGTAAATTGTCAGACATTTTGCTTCTCACTGCATACTGCTTTGATTAACCTAATTTTGTTCCTCTGTTATTTTTCTTCTCTAATTTGAAATGTCTTTGCTTATATAGACTATCCATTTTCAAGTGTGTGATAGTTTTGTGAATATAGTCATTATGTAGTTGTAAAATTTCTCATGTCTGACAGACAGTCATGAGGATACTATTCATTTTGCGCTTCCAATTTGGTTCTGAGGGGGTTTCTTTTTCACACAGCTACTACTAAGCAGAAGTCCAGTGGCCATGTGCCAGAAAACAGCCAGGATGCACAGGGATACATCAGCAGTCAGTCTCCAGAGAGCATTGTAGAAGAAGCTCAGGGGAAGCTGACGGAACTTGAACAGAGGATCAAAGAAGCCATTGAAAAGAACGCACAGTTACAGTCCTTGGAGCTGGCTCATGCAGACCAACTGACTAAAGAGAAGATAGAGGAGTTGAATAAAACCCGTGAAGAACAGATCCAGAAGAAGCAAAAGATACTGGAGGAGCTTCAAAAAGTAGAACGGGAGTTGCAACTTAAGACTCAACAGCAGCTGAAAAAACAGTATCTAGAAGTGAAAGCTCAGAGAATTCAGCTTCAGCAGCAGCAACAGCAGCAGCAGTCCTGTCAACATCTGGGGCTGCTTACTCCTGTAGGGGTTGGGGAAGAAATCACAGAGGTAGACTATGCTCACTTACAGCAGGTTGATGCCATCTTGCTCAAAGAGGACCCTCAGCAGACTGCAGTACCAATGGGCTTCTCTCCCATGCAGCCTTTGGCAATGCCTCAAGCTTTGCCACTGGCAACAGGTACACTATCTCCCGGGCCCTTAACTAATCTTGCAGATCTCCAAGGAGTCATTGTGGGACAGCAAGAAATAGGTCAAGCACATCTAACAGGGCTTGGGCAAGGTGTCCTGCCAGAAACACAAGAAGGGTTAATGATAGCCAGTCCTGCCCAGACTCTCACTGACACTCTGGATGACATCATGGCAGGTGGGTATAATAGTTCAACTAGTTTCATCTGGTTTATTACATGTGCTTTTTATTGACAGATCTTTGTTTATAAGAAATAGTGTTGGAATATTTTGTTCTTCAGTTTGCTTGAAAATTTTTATTTTCTCTAGGTTTACTTTGTTTTTTTTTGTTTTTTAAATATGTGGGGTTTAGGAATTTCAGAAGATTCTTGTAGAGAAGTCTATGAAGTCCATTTTCCTAAAACCTTTAGTCCTCATCTACACAGGGCAACTGTTTAGCTCCTCTGAATGCCAGAACTCATGGCAGCTGTGAAAACCGCGTATTGCATGCGCGTTTAGGCATGTCTAGTGCTTTAAGTGTTAATACATTCTTTAGGCCAGAATATTTACTCTGACCATTGGGATGCATTAAAGCTGAAATACTAGACATGTCTAGTATTTAGTAACTTTCTGTGTTTTTTTCTGCCACCTGGGCTCAAACTCCCCTAATAGGGTTTTTTTTTTAAAGCTCTGTGTGCATGAGCCCCTTGTCAAAGCAATAAAAGGCAAACCTACAGGGACAGAGGTTTAGAACAAGTCTTATACGTGACACTTCCACATATATAAAATAATTCTAACAGGAATAACCAGTTAGTTTCTTCCACTGTCCTTATTAAACAGTGGTTTATGCTACATTTCTATAAAGTAATTTGTGTTTTTGGAGAAGAAAAAAAAAACGAACAAAAGCTTTAGGCATTGGGTGGGGGTCATGGTGTTCTAAGATCCTAAATGACTGGACCTTTTAAACCAAATTCTCTCTCGGCACTGCTGTTAAATAGTAGCAGCTGGGGGGAAGTGTGTATGTGTTTTAGGACAAGCAACAGCTAATGACATTTATGACATCACAATCAATAAATTGAGGTGGTAGAACATCAACTTGTTTCAATAAAATAGGACTGTTCCAAATGTGGTATAATTTTTGATAAGTGATAATGGTCTGAGCAAAGATTATTTATGAGCCGTTTTAAAGTTAGGGAACTGGAGACCTTTCATTCCCCTTTGTCTTTGAAGGGAACAGGCGCCTGAGGTGCTGTACCAAGTGGCAAGCTCTGTTCTGACCTGTATATGCACCTTCTATCCCCAAAATAGGAAATAAGTGTGTTATAACCAAAACTGAAGCAGTTGGTAATCTAAATTACAGTAGTCTGCTCAAATTCATAAATTATGTGTAGGAGACCTGATTTTTATTTCTACAAAGCTGGAGTTTCATTTTAAAGTACCCCAGGTCTAGTGGCATATCTAGCCGTTGTCACGTGGCTATCACATAAATATGTTGAACATGCTGTTAAAGCATGGTAATTATTATAGCTATGACAAATTCCACCTGCTTGTGGAAGTAAATACAGATTTAATTGAATTTAGAGGTATCGGAATCAATGTAAAGAAAATGTCATAGGTTAGAGCCATTTGTAAACACAAATCAAATCCTTTGTTCGTGTACACTGACAAAATTATGAGGGCTACCCAACAATGATTCTGACTCTTCTCGGATGCTTGTTTACAGCTTGATTTGTATATGATGGAAAACTACTAATATCAGACACAGCTAGGCAACTAGCATTTTTGTAGTAGGCCTGCGATAATTGCTCCCATGTGTCTCTAATGGCTGCTGTACTTTTTAAGTCTTAAAAGCAAAGCTCCAGGTCAACTTTTTGTTTTTGCCAATACCACAAGTTGAACTAATTTCCTCCTGTAAAAATCCTACTTTCACTGATGCCGTAAACGATAAGCACTCTTCCGGTGCTGCATATGAAAACTTTGGGTTTAATATAATGGAGGGATCCTGTTCACCTGCCCTTCATCCATTCACAAAACTTCATGTATTCACAGAATACAAGGCATTCTCTGAATAGACAAGGGGAAAGGGGTATACGGCAAACATCAGGATCTTTCTTGTCAGTTTCCTGAATGCCCTGTGTTCTTTGAATTTTTTTTTTTTTGAAGAATTGGCTTCTCATTAGGTTCTACGATGCTGAGATAACTGATCCAGTGCATAATTTGTAACCCTATCTCAGTCTCTTCTGTTTTCCATTACTAGAAATGTGTGTGTGTGCCCCATCTGTCGAAAAGGAGGACTCTGCTCCTGCACTGTATTTTTCAAGCCTACCTTTTACACTTCATTTTACCATTTTTTGGTGTAAGAGTACCATTTTATTGACACAAGTTGATTTCCTATTGAAGTGCTGCTATGGTTATGGGCATATAGAAGACCTACATGTGGCTTTAAACTTAACACACTGAAAGAGTCACATGCAGTGTCTGCTAATTTAACAGGAAAAAAAGGTAATGTGGGTAAGGCTTCATGAACACTAGCAGCTCAAGTTTTGGAGCTTTTTTTGGCGTTTTTTTCCAAAGCTGCTAAACGCGACTCCATAAAAGCCTGTGTCAATGTACATATATAGGCTTAGTTTAGGAGCTTCTGCGGTTAGGCGAGATTCAACCTCTGTCTCCTGAACAGGGAAGAGTCTTGTTCAGGATAGGAAAGTTTTGACCTCCGGCCACGGGTAAACACAAAACGATTTTGCCACATTTTGCGTTTTTCCTGCGGCCACTGTAACTGACGGCCAAGTGTACATAAATAAAGCCTTAGTGTGCTTTAAAGAGGGGTCTGTTGCATGGGAGGAAAGGTAAACAGGGAATTTATTTATTTATTTTTGGGAAAAGGATGTTTTAATAGCAGTACTTTATGCCATAAACTCATGGAATTGGCTCAAGGAGCTCAGGTTCCTTTCCAAATGTTCGGACAAAGTGAGTTTCACTTGGTTGGGCTGGCTGACGTTTAAGCTCCACCCAGGTGAATTTTTTTTATTCATTTGCATCTCTAGGGCTGATATGAAAAGCTAGCATTAAAATTGTGTGCTGCCTGTAGTAACCCATCAATACATTGTCAACCTTGTCTTGCAAAAATGACAGGTGGAAGCCGATTGCTTTCTTTTGACCAAAAAATTATTTCTTTGGCACAGGTGTTATACTGGAGCCATAAATGTTATTTGACACTGGTAGTCAACCAGTGCCTTGTGAGCATTTATTTTTTCTTGGGACAGCCCTAGGAGGTTATCAGAATTTTAGTTCCTGGTGTAATTGAATTATTGCTTTTATACATTTAGCTACTTAAACATCTAACTTTTTTTTGTTCAGTTTTACATTATTATTTGTACATTTGACAGAATTCACTTTTTACGGGGTAAAGTTCTTCGCTTTTTTTTGCTTTACATGTAGCTTGGCATACTGCTGTCTCTTTCTATAGGTTTATAAAATAAAACAAAATGATATTCTGAGTTGCAAAACTCTGAATAATATAAGAACATTTTTCTCATCCATTTGGGGATCCAGGAAATCTTTGGGTTGTAATGCTGCCTTCTGGGGGGATTGGACACTGACGAGCAAAAAAATTATAGGTCAGACCAAGATGATCCCTCTCTACCAGCATAATTTTCATTTTTTTTTTTTCTTTTTTTTTTTTTTCTCTGCTGGAGCTGGCTTTCTTCAGTTGTAGCTTGCTGCTATATTTAGTTTTGAAATACTGAGTCCAGGTTTCTGCCAGTTTTGTAGGATTTAACACGGTGGGACAGGGCACTGATGTCATCCTTTGTGTGGAATGGCACACACACGCTTGGCATATTCCTGCCCTACTTCTGCTCCTGCTTGAAATCAGCCATGTGGAACTTTGGCCATTGATTCCTCCTGCCTGGGAGTGACTTTGGTCACTTTTGGCCATCTCACCCTCACCTGCTACCAGGTATTTGTGGGTTTCAAGACTAATCAAGGTCTTGCCTTTTAGCCTGGGCCTTCATATTACCTTCATGCCACACAGCTGCAACATGGTACTGATTTTGGACACAGAGAGGGACAGTCCTGTTCTACCAGGTGCTCCCAGCTAACGTTCTAGCAAAGGTTTTGGGGCAGCTCACAGTGCTCCTTCAGACAGTGCCAATGTCCGCAGCCTGGGATTTTATCTGCTCTGGGAGCCTGTTAATACTTGGAGTCCTCCTTGGCTTCATTGGGTTTGACTTTGCTTGGGCATGCTTCACTCTTGCCTAAGATGTTTTTTACTATGGTCATGCAAATCCGTGACCCACATGACCAGTTATTTGTGGTTTCTGATCACCGAGGCCACAAGCATGCAATTTCTTGGCTGAATGGACTTTGGCTAATCAGAATTGTTTCAGTCCTTGACTGATGAGCGTATTAGGAGGATTGAGGAATTTGTCTACTGCTGCTATTCCAAATTAAAGGAGAATTTTCAGCTCTTGATGCATTACACGTCACTCTTTATGGAAACTGGAAACTTCTGCACAAGCGGTCTTCTTCCCCAAATGTCTTGGTCTTGTATCTAATCCAAATGTTATCCAACGTTCTCTTAAAGACAAGATGACAAGCCTGCCTTTTTAAGGTTCTACCCAATAAGTGCTTAAAGCCCTTTCTAAAACTCTGTTCTTGTATTTGATACCTGCCCTTCATCCAATTCTTGCTGTGACTTTACTTTGCCAGACCATGTTTGACTGGTTCAAGTACCTTAAAGAGTTACCGTATTTATCGGCGTATAACACGCACCGGCGTATAACACGCACCCCAAGTTTAGGAGGGAAATTCAAGGAAAAAAAACTTGCATTTAAATGCAGCATGCAGCCTTGCCCAGTGTCCATCTGTCCATCTGCAGCCTTGCCCAGTGTCCATCTGTCCATCTGCAGCCTTGCCCAGTGTCCATCTGTCCATCTGCAGCCTTGCCATGTGTCCATCTGTCCATCTGCAGCCTTGCCCAGTGCCTTTGCGATCGTGTCAGTCTCGGCGTTTTTTTAAATTTGGCGCCGATTTCTGTGGAGAGGAGCGAGCGGGGCCGAGTGTACTTCGGCTAGACTCGGCTCCTCTCGCAGTCCCGCCCATCTCCACTGACTGCGCTGCTGACGGAGAAAGCCGAGTGTACTTCGGCTAGACTCGGCTCTGCTCACAGTCATAGGCAGGACTGCGAGAGGAGCCGAGACTAGCCGAAGTACACTCGGCTTTCTCTATGTCAGCGGCGCAGTCAGAGATGGGCGGGACTGCGAGAGGAGCCGAGTAAAGCCGATTGTACTTCGGCTTCGGCTCCGCTCGCTCCTCTCGCTCGTTTTCAGCAGGGGAATTCGACGGAGTATCGGCGTATAACACGCACCCACGATTTACCCCTGATTTTAAGGGGAAAAGAGTGCGTGTTATACGCTGATAAATACGGTAACTGTTGATGGGGTCAATCCCTCACTAATGGAAGGTGTGGAACAGATGGCTGTGGAAAAAAGTGTGATTCAGCAAGGATGCTATTGTGCATCCATCTTCCTCAGCAGAAGAAGCCCAAGGAGCAGACTGAAGTCTTCTCCCTCCTTCACCTGTATAGAAACCCTTCTTTTGTCCACTCCACTAGACTTGGAAACTGCACGAGCCAGACTTTTTTTTTTTTCACAGAACCTTCAAACTCTGGTCTTTTAGCTCTCCATTCCAGTAGTCCTCCAACTCCCTGCCTTTGCATGAGAGTCCTCGGTCTGATTGTACTCTTTCAAGGCAGTCCTATTTGCCCCATTTCATCCACGATCTCTACAGCACAACATTCTGAAAAGTTGACCGTCTCTATACAGATCATTTTATCTATCACTGAGAACCAGGTAGTTCAGGTAGATAGGATGCTTTACTGGGCATAACTTCACATTCTATGAAATGTTGGCCTTATCCTGCAAGGACTCCTTGTTCTCTGTAGGAACAGGGCGATTTTTAAAGCCCTGGACTCCTTCTTGCCTAAGGTAGTTTGTGCATTTCGCCAAACATTGTTCTTTTGTACAGCTCCAATTAAAAATAAAAAATAATCCTCCTCACCTGGATGTGGTTTGAGCTGCGGGTGTTGTTTTCTCAGCCACTGCTTCTTTTTGAAAGATTGATTTCCTTTATTTAATTCCAGATGGACCCTGTTAAGGTGCACTGGCTTCTTGTTCCACCATGTCTTGGTGGCTCAGACCAGGCCTTCACTTAAATTTAAGGACAGGGATCCACCTATTCCTGTCAAGTCGCACTCCATTTGATCCATGAGTTCTTTTTGTTTTGTTTTTTGGGCATCAAGCAACTGTCTCTCAGATTATCAAATCTTCCAACTGGTCTTCTGTTCACTTGCTCTGTAACCTCTACCAGGTGGATGTTGCATCTTTATCCAATGCCAGCTTCAGGCGTAAGGCTTTGTCAGCTGTTAGAGCTGCAACCGGTCCCCAGTGTGGTCTTACCCCATACCCCCCCCAGCCTTTCACTGTTTGCTGTGTTGCCCAAAGATTGAAAGATTTCTGAGTACCCGAATGGACGAAAAAGAAAATAGTATTTTTGTACTCACCGTAAAATCGTTTTCTTAGTCCGTTGAGCAACAAAAATCCCACCCTTCTGTTTAATTATGTTCTTGGTACTGCTTTGCACACAACCGAGGCATGCTGGTAGTAGGTGGGGCTACATTGGTTGGGTTTTTTTTCTTCTTAGCTGGTGTCCTATTCTCCTGTACGTAACGATATAACACAAATGTGTCCCTCAGTGGACTCCAAGAAAATAATTTTACGGTGAGTACAATAATCCTATATTTAATGTCGCACCTCATTGCTGACGCTGCTAGGTTACCACTTGATCATTTCATAGTTGAAGTATTGAATTTTTTTTAGTGCAGTCTTTGTAAAATCAGAGTTGGGCTACCGATAGGTATGGTAATTAAAAAGAAATACAATTTTGAACCTTTGTTTTTTCTTCTGTGAAAAATCCATGTGCCTTATCTGGCACCTTCACATTCTGAAAAGGGGAAATCGTACATCTTCAAAATGTGGCAAATATACTTTTCTCTATTGTTCACTGACCGGCACAGCTTGAGAATTTAACAACCTGGGATTATACTGCTGCCTTATAGGAAAAAATGTCACTAGGCAATTAAAACTAAGGCCCCACTTGAGGCCTTGGCTCCCTACAAACCACATCTGCTCAGTTTTGCTTAGTGTCCTTAGGAGAAAGCATGTTTCTTTCTGACTGTTTTTTCTTGAATAGGGTTTTTTTTTTTCTATATCAAGTTACTGATAGTATTGGGGACAAATTTTGGAAATCCTGAAAATCTCTCCAGTCAGCCAAGGAATGCAGGTTTTCCCAGTTCACTAAAGTGGTTGTAAACTTCAGACTTGAAATATAAACAAAGCATATCCCTCTATAGTGTTTACTTTTCCCTATTAAGAAGAAGTGTTTACTTTTCCCTATTAAGAAGTATGTGTAATTTTTGTCTGATGCATTGTTCCTTTGCTATCGGCATGAGTCACTTTTGACAATTTTTCCTGACACCAAGAGAAAAATGGTGACACAGGGAGGGAACTCCAGCTGATTGACAGTCTCAGCTATGTTCCTATATGCCGTTGGGGGGTGGTCTTGGTGGTGTCTTCTTTCCAATCAGCTTTCCTCACTAAGCTCTGCAAAGAGTAACTTCAGCTCTCTGCCCCCCTTTTTTTTTCTGACCTCAGACCAGGTTTAAAAATCTAGCACTTTGAATGGATGCAGAGAAGAGATGGCAATAGAATAGGTACAAATTTATGTAGGAGGATTTGTTTAATCTGTGTATCACCTGAAAGCCAGTCCACTTCACTGGGTGTATTGAATGATTTACAACCATTTTAAGCATACTGGTGTTCTCTGCAGTTGGCAATGATGCATCTGACTGTCATCCAGTTAACAAAGGACTCTTTTTTTTTTGGTCAAGCCAGATTTCTGGGGATTTTTTGGGGTCCAGAACTATGGCAACTTTGCTTGTCCCTGGCTCAGAAGATCATATCTTGGGAGTGGCTAATGCAGGTTAGTGCTATTTTCCTTTTTTTGGTCAACTTTTCTTAAGGCATACACTCGTTTGGTTGTAGGCAGCTTGCCTGACACCAAATAAAATGGCAGTTGTGGGTCACTCTTCTATTTGGACACTATGCTGCCTTGCACAAATACATTTTGGGGGAATTTATCAAAACTGGAGCAGCCGTGCATGGCAAGTTGTGCAAGTTGCCCATTCCATATGCATTAATGCACCCCCATACAATCAGAGAAGCATGCTTTTGAACCGAGTACCGATGACAGACCAGAAGGTCCCTCTCCTCTTAGTCCGGAGGACACCGCGCTCATGGTTACCAAAAAATGAGAAATTTTGAATTATCTGACCACAACGGTTTTCCCACTTTACAACAGACTATTTTAAATGAGATTTGGCCCAGAGAAGATAGCTGCATTTCTGGATCATGCTCAGATTTGCATGATGAAGCTTTACCTTGCATTTTTGGATGGCATGGTGAACTGTGTTCTGACAGTGATTTTTTTTTTTTAAGTATTCCTGAGCCCATGCAGTGATGTCCCTGAATCATGCCTGTTTTTAATGCAGTGCTATCTGAAGGCCCAAATATCATGGGCATCCAATATTGCGTTTTTGGCTTGTACTTTGCACACAGATTTGTCCAGATTCTCCCGTGTTTTTTTTTTTCCTTAAATTAAGGCTTGCACTTTGTACAGTATAGGATTTCATGTCATCTGTGCCCACTCTTGCCACAAGTTTATCCAGCTCTGAGCAGCCCTCTTATCTTTTTTCAATGAGATAAAAACTGACAGGCAGAAATAGGAATCAGTTTCTCCCCCTTGCTGTGAGTGACATGTGATTTACATATCTCATGCACAAGCCTGAGAGAGGCATTCTGTGTACTTCAGATCCCCTCCTCCTTTCTTCTCCAGCTCTCCCAGTATTGGCGGCTCCACACCTCAGCATGATTGGGCATGCTGAAGTCATGTGGTGACTTTTCTGTGTTTTGACTGGATGTTAGTGATCATAGCAGAAGTTCAGTGTAAGAAATGCACAGGAAAAAATTTGTGTTGACAAGGGGAGTGTAGAGGTATGCGGGGAGTCTACTGACATTATGACTCCACCCACCGGACAACAGCCCCACCCACAGAATCTGCAGTTTTTTTAGGTCTCATAACAGGCAGGGGAGACAATTGACAGGTAAGAATACATGTATGAGGCATGTATATCCTTATAGATGACTGCTATGGCAGTAGTTTAGAAATGAGTGGGTTTACATCAACTTTAGGGTCTTTGCAACTTTACATTGAACATTTTTCTGAAATCGTGCAATAAAGTTTACTCTGCTTTTCACAGATTGGTGAAACTCTACCCATCTTTACACTCTCCTTAAGGTGCTCCTTTTTAGTCCCAATCGTGTTACTGACCTGTTAATTAACCTAATTAGTTGCAAAAGGTTCTTCCAATTCTTCCTTTTTAGTACCACTTACTATGCCAACTTTTTGTTGCGTTGTCCCAACTTTTCTGAGATGGGTTGCTGCCACCAAATTTTATTTTTTTATTTTTAAATTGTACATTTTCCTCAGTTCAGTTTAAACATTTGATATTGTGAATAAAATATGAGCATTGCATTCTGTTTATGTAGATTTTACAATTGGAGTTGTATGATTGATACTCAAGTTGAGTCCTTGGGTGTGCCACTGTACAACAGACCACTTCTGAAACCTGCTAGTCCCACAATAAGTATATCCTGCGTCTTAACATCGCCTCCAAACATTTTATATTGCAGCTTAACAATTTTTAGCTGTGATGGCGTTTTTTTTAGGCTTGCTTTCCTCTAATTTTAATCTGATAATCAAACCAGCAAGTCAGGTTTAATACAGCTTAAATTTAAAAATCTAAAATATATATTTGGTTATGGTTCGTTTCATATCTTTTTTTTAAGCTCCCTTTTCCATTTTTCATCCAAACATCTGGCCAGTAACATGATTCCTGTCTTAAGGTGTATCCAGTCCACTGGAGGAGCAACAGGGACATCTTTGGGCAACAGCATTGTTACTCTGCGCAGATGGTGTTGGATGCACTAGCAAAATTAGATGGCCTTGCCTTACAGGTTAGACATATACCAGCCTACACTTTTTATGCAGTATCAGCAAAAGCTTTTTTACTTCTAGATTAAAGGTACTTGCCACCAAAAGGCCTGCTTCAATCCACTATGCAAAAACAGGATCAATGGTGCAGGTCAGCATCTTCTAGCCATCATTTAAAGAATTCCTTCCATTTCTCCAGTTCTAAGACCTGCAGTTTGTTCTCTATCCCCTCAGATTCAGGGGATTTAAGCATTCCAGGCTTAACAGGGGATCAAAAACTGCATTGAAATCCACCTCTGCATTGAGGTCTTCTCCACTTTATTCATCAGATGGGGACATCTAATGACCCTTTCTGGAGATTTGTTATGCTCTTATAGCTGCTGCATGAGTGTGTGAAGCAGAGTTTAGCATCTTTCCATGTCTCGGGAATGTCCGGCAGATCTACTTTCAGCCTTTCGGGGATTCTTAAACTGGAGGATTATCAATCCTATTACACAAACCTGTCTACTGTTCTGAAAACCCAAAAGCTGCATTCATCCCTTCCTGGATTTAAAAGTTCTCAATACCTTTGCATGATCTCAAGTTTCGGATAGAATTTTTTCAGTCAGTTTTTGCCTACTTTCATTGGGGAGATTTCTGGCATCCATTGACTTGCATATTCTATTTTAATACACTACTAGCATTTGTTGTCTTTCATGTTGAATATTCACGCTTTCCCATCTTTCCATGCCATCTGTGATTTCTTAATTTTGCTGTGGGTGACAAACACTATCAAGGCTTCCTATCAACATGCTAGAGTTACGAGCATTTTATCTGGCGCTGCTCTTTCCTTTTTTGTCTTTTGGTTTGGCTTTAGGAGTATTCACAAAATTTCTCTCGCCCCTTCTGAATCTTCGTCTCAAAGGTTTTCCAGTCATTGGATACCTGGGCGATATGTTGTTAAAAGAGCAGTTCTCTAAACTTGGACTGCAGTGTCAATCACAATGCAGCAGATGGCTCCTGACCTTCAACAAGTCATCCCTGATACGGTCTTATTCGCCTGGAATACTTGGCATTCTCCAGGTTTCCTTTCCTGCCAAGGCTTTCTGCCCCAGGAGAAGTTGATGAAATTGCAGTAATGGGTTGTGTAACTTCAGTTTGGTGTCCATCTTCATTGCCAAGCTGAAATAGAGTACTGGGACTTGTGGTATTGAATCCGTCCCAATTGATCAATTTCGCTGCAAAACTTGCTGCTGAACATTTTCATGCCTTGAAACATCAAGTCTTTCTCTGGACAACATTATCCAGTTGCATCCTGATACCAAGATGTCTGTCATGGTATGTTCTGTCCATGGCACTGTTGGAGGCCAAGGTTATTCTTCCTTTTACATTAGAGTGTCATGACCGATGCCAGTCTACTAGGTTGGGGGTGGAGTTCTGGAAAAATTTTCTGTTCCGGTCTGTTGGTCTCAGGATCAAGGCTTCCTATCAACATGCTAGCGTTACGAGCATTTTATCTGGCGTTGCCTCACTAGTCTCCCCTTCTGGCTGATCTGGTATGAATACAGTTGGACACAACCATAACTGTGGCTTAAAGCATTTATCATGTGGACAGCAGGAGTGTTGCGTTGGCATCAAAGGTAGGCTATCCTGTCCTGGACGGAGTTTCGTGTTTCTTTATTTTTTCGGCAGACATCACTGGACCGGGGGAATGGTCTCTTATGTGGAGTTCTGGGATATACTTTGTCTGCGCTGAGGAATGTCATTCATGAATCTGGTAGCTTCTCAGTTAACCAAGGACATTGGACCAGATGGCGGTCACAGCAGATGCTCTGGCGGTGCCATTAGATTACTGTGCCCTAATTTATTCCTTTCCTCTGACTGCTATGGGCTTTGCTTCAATCATTTGACATTTCAGTGTTCTCTTGGCTAGGGTCTGGCCTCAGAGCATATTACGCTAACCCCGTTGTTGGCTGACATGCCATAGCCTCTACTTGGTTGGCTAGATATATTATTTTGAGGACCGATCTTCCACCCTTCCTCTTGCTTGCTGGCATTGATGTCATGGCTGTTGAAGTCCAGGTTCTGAGAGACAAGCATTTCAGATTGTTACTCCGACCATTTTTAAAACCTAACTCTTAGGTTTTTTTTGGTTACATTAAATAATTTAGCTCAAGCTAACCCAAACGTATTTCCTTTGCTAATTACTGTGCTCCCTGTCAGCACTGTATGTAGTGTCTGCTACATACAGTCTACAGCAATGGGTTCCGGCAGCAGTACAGGGACTTCTGTTCCCAGAACAAAATAAAGTTAGGCTAAGCACTGCTCATTCTTTCAAAGGATGGACTCGGCCAGACTTGATTTTGTTCTGACAGCAGAAGAGAAGTCCCTGTACCGCTTCTCAAATTGTTTTAAAGTAGTGCAAAACCTGGAGTTGGGCTTTAACGCTTGTAAATCTACTTCTTACAAGATTTAGCAATAAATGTGGCATACTCTGTCACAGGTAATGGTTTCTTAAGGGTTTCCCCATGTACCTTTTTAGGTAGACTGTGTTGCTTATTTTCTACAATTAGGAGTAGAACAGTATTTGACCATTGGTACCATTTGTGAGTCAGATGTCTGCCCTATCTATTCTTCATCAATGTATCGGACTAATCTATTGCTGATTTGTACAGTGATTCAATTTATACACATTGATCCCCCTGTTGGGCCTCTACTACTGTGGGAGTTGCATCTAGTATTGTCAGTTCTACAAATGCCTCCATTATTGCTCATTCAGGCATCCCCTTGGCTTTGCTTTCCCTTAAGGAATATATAAACGCAAACTTTTATATTCCTGATGTGTACCCGCTGTACCATGTACTTCTTCTTCTTCTTTTTTTCTTTGTATTGTACTGCCCCCCCCCCCCCCCCAGCTGTTTACTGGGAAGATTAGTGTTCTGATGTTTCCCCTCCCTTGGCTTTCTGAGCTCGTTATGTAGCTGAGAACAGAGGTTATGTGAGCACTTATTGGGGATTTTATTTTTGATTTGTTTACATAAATGTTTTGCTCTTCCATTTCTATTTTAAACTGAATGAGTTGGTTTACAAGGTGAGTTTGCATGTACTTTAAAGAATATGTAAACCCTCACCTTGTAAAACAATCCATTTAGCTTAAAATAGAATTGAAAGACAAAACATTTGTCTAAATATAAACATTAAGTGTGTTTTTGTTTTTTGTTTTTTTAATTGAGTAATCACAACCTCTGTTCTCAGCTGCATAAGGAGCTCAGGGAAGAGACACATCAGCACACTGAACTTCCCAGTGAATGGATGGGGGGGGGTGGGGGGGTTGACAGGACAAGTCTGATTATCGGATGAGAGTTCCCAGCACAGCTAGAGGACAGACCACAGTGTGCTCTCCTGCCTAGCATGGTCAGTTTTTAAAAGAAAAGCAGAGGAACTGGCAGGAACACCAGGGATTTCACACAAATAGTAATAGAGATAACAGGATAGATACTTTACTCTTTCGTTCATGGACCGACACAGCTTCCTATTGACATAGTGGGTATTATCTGTTATTTAGGAGTGACTAGGCAGAAAAACTTGTAAAAAGTGTTGCATCACACCTTCTACAGTACCGCCCAGGGGGCGGCCCCTCTGGGTATATCCCCTCTCTGCTTCTCGCAGATCAGTTTTTTTTCTGTCTAGCAAGGAGTAGGACATGGCTCCCTTCGGGCATATTGGTCAGGGGGAAAAAATATTTTTTATTTATTTTTTGGTTCCTGCGATCTTCGATCAACTGCTGACTGACAGGCTGGGTCCTTGATCCTTGTAGTCCCCCCAGTTTCGGCCATCGAGCGCGTGCCGACCCTAGCTACGCACTGGTTTTTCCACGACATGCCCGTCGCTCTACGAGTGGCTGGTGAGCCTACGCTCCAGGGCCTGCATCAGACCGCTCGGCTTCGGCTGACCTTGCGGCCGAGTCGCAGTAGCCTGTCCTGTGAGCTAGCGCTCCAGGGCATGCATACGATCGTTCCCTAGGGTTCAATCACAGCATGCCTGCCCGACAGTCACCTCCGTGATGATGATCTGTCCGGAATGTCTTCCCGCGTGATCCACGCAGGAAAGGTAAGTAGCTCCCCTGCTTTGGCAGGGTGACTTGGCTGGACATTCCTGGAGAGATCAAGTAAGTGGTTGTGGCCCCTTTCTTCTCTCCCTGCCTTCCCTCCTCCCTGGGCTCTGAGCTAAGGTTTCTGCGTGCTGGGGGTCACCTGGGGGGGCTGCGCTGTTAGTCATTTTAAAAGAGGTAATTTTGCTTACGTGTGTGTGTGTGTGCCTCTCTCCCTCCATGCTGTCGGCGGCCATTTTGCGGTGGTCCATGCCTGTTTTGGCCTCTAGTGACTGTCCGGTGGCGCTATGTCGGCAATCCTAGAGGCCTTTGTTGCCAGGGTGGAAGCAGCACACGGGAACACGGTGGATAGTAAACACCCCCGTCCCCTGCAATCTTCCGGGGATAATTCTGATGCAGAACCAGGCCCAGCTATGGCTCGGATTCTGATGCATCAGAGACTGCAGACCGTGACCGATCGGACAGTGAGAATGAGTCCAGGTCAGTACGCGATGAGGCTTTGGTTTCTGACCTTATTACGGCAGTGCGGGATACGCTAAAATTGGAGAATGCTGCAGAAGCAGCAGAGACACCAGTCCCGTTTGGGTTCCGTAAACCTGCCCACACTGCTAAAGTGTTTCCTTGTGTGTCTCATTTTGATAAGCTCTTATACAAGGAGTGGGAAAACCCACTAAGGGTTTTTACGTCCCCAAATAATTTTGCAGTACGGTACCCCTTTGAGGAGAGTTTTCTGAAAAAAATGGACCTCTCCCCCGATAGTGGAACCTCTGGTGTCCAGACTTAATAGAGCTACCACAATTCCATTGGAAGGGGCTCCTGTGTTCAAGGACCCTGCGGATAAGAAAGTGGAAGCACTCGCTCGCTACCTATACTAGGCTCAGCCGTGCGCCCGGCATTGGCTGTATCAGCTAGGAGGGTGACCTATTGATACCTTGCCTGGAGCCCTGTGGGTCTCAGCAAGCGGGTCAGTATGGCGTCTGAAGCAGACAGTTTTTCCCCTGAAACACCTGATTTGGTAGCTGGTGCCCCTGATGTATCTGTGGAATCACCGGCTCTGCTGGCCGGGAAGTCATTCCTTCCTGTTCATTGGATAGTGATCACGACGGATGCCAGCCTTACAGGTTGGGGGGGGGGAGTCTGGGGTGTTCAGTCGACGCAAGGTCGCTGAACCCCGGAGGAATCCCGCCCGCCGATCAATGTCTTGGAACTCCGGGCGATCAGGCTGTGCCTCTTCAGATGGTCTCAGAGGCTGAGAGGGCGTCCAGTCAGGATCCAGTCAGACAACACCAGGGCAGTGGCATATGTCAATCATCAAGGAGGAACAAGAAGCTCGGCTGCAGCATCGGAGGTCGCTCGCATCCTGAGGTGGGCAGAAAGGAGCATACCGGCACTGTCGGCCGTGTACATTCCGGGTGTGGAGAACTGGCAGGTGCACTGAGTCGCCAAAGGCTGGACCAGGGAGAATGGTCCTTACACCCGGATGTGTTCCAGCTCCTCTGCCAAAGATGGGGCACGCCAGACGTAGATCTTCTGGCGTCCCGACTCAATTGGAAGGTATTGAAGTTTGTGGCCCGGTCAAAGGACCCATGGGCAGACGCAACGGACGCGTTGGTAACATCATGGGGTCAGTATCGGCTAATCTATGCCTTCCCTCCCATGAGGCTCCTTCCTCATCTGCTTCGCAGAGTAGAGGGAATTCCAATGATTCTGATCGCTCCAGATTGGCCTCAGCGTCCTTGGGATGCCGATCTAGTACGTCTGATAGCAGACGTCCCCTGGTGCCTACCTCTACGGAAGGACTTGCTATCGCAAGGTCCCATACTCCATCCTGCTTTAGTCACTGGCTTTAACGGCATGGCTATTGAGAACCAGGTACTGAGAGACCGGGGCCTGTCAGATTCAGTAATCTCTATGAGAAGTGCTCGGAAGCTGTCATCTAAGAGGGTTTATCATCGCACTTGGAGGGCCTACATCTCCATGTGTGAGAAAATGAAATGGCATCCGCGTACTTATTTGGTCTCCCGTATCCTGCTGTTTCTACAGCGTGGGGTGGACCAAAGGCTTTCCCTAAGTACGGTTAAGGGACAGATATCTGCCCTGTCTGTCTTTTTTCAGCGACCCTTGGCGGCTCACGCTCTTGTGATTACATTTGTGCAGGGGGTTCGACATGTGGCTCCTCTGGTCCCTCCCCTGCTACCTCCGTGGGACTTGAACCTGGTCCTCTCGGTGCTTCGACCTAGTGCATTACCACTTAAAAGTTTATTAAAATATGAATAAAAAAACACAATGGTCCTACTCACAGACGGAGCTTAAGTACAAGCTTATCGGACAAATGGACTGGAATTCTTGGCATCCACCGACTGGACTCAACAGAGGGTCGGACGATACCCCAAAGCATCCAGATGGCTGACGCGTTTCTGGGGCGCACCCCTTTCCTCAGAGCCTAGGTGGGACGTCCCACTTTGTCAATAGGAAGCTGTCGGTCCCTGAACGAAAGAGTAAATAGGATTTTTTTACTCACCGTAAATTCCTTTTTTCTGAGTTCATGGACCGACACAGCACCCACCCCTCCTTTTTGTTTAAGTTTGTACTGCTTTTGACGAACTGATCTGCGAGATGCAGAGAGAGGGGATATACCCAGAGGGTCCGCCCCCTGGGCGGTACTGTAGAAGGTGTGATGCAACACTTAATACACGTTTTTCTGCCTAGTCAATCCTAAATAACGGATAATACCCACTATGTCACTAGGAAGCTGTGTCGGTCCATGAACTCAGAGAAAAGGATTTTACGGTGAGTAAAAAATCCTATTTTTCCTACAAGTAACATGGTACAATAGGCAGCGCCTGCAAACCGTTCTGAAACAACCGCTGCTGTCTCTCGTGTGAAAGCCCCAAGGGCTTTCACACTGGAGCGGTGCGCTAGTGGGACAGTAAAAAAAAGTCCTGCTAGCAGCATCTTTGGAGCGGTCAAGGAGCGGTGTGTGTATACCGCTCCTCCACCTTGAAATCAATGGGAAACCACAGCTATACCACCAGCAAAGCGCCTCTGGAGAGGCGCTTTGCGGCTGGTTTTAACTCTTTCTCGGCCGCTAGCGGGGGTAAAACCACCCCGCTAGCGGCCGAATAGCGCAGCGAAATTGTCGGTAAAGCGCCGCTAAAAATAGCAGGGTTCTACCGCCGACGCACCTCCCGCCCCAGTGTGAAATGGGCCTAAGGTTATTGTGTTGCCAAGTTGTATCAAGCTGTGTCCCTCAGACTCCAAGAAAGGGATTTTACAGCAAATTAAAAAATCCTGTTTTGCGGATATAATTTTCCTTTTAACAAAATTCTTCATTGCAAATCCTACATTATTTGAAATTCTATCTCAAACATGATGGGTTGTTGCTTGATAGCACAGGAGTTTTGTTTCATTAAGGTTCTGTTCACCTCTGTGAGTTGTAGGTGTTATGGGCTATAGGCACAATATGAAAGGTTATTTACCTTAATGCAGAGAATGCATCAAGGTAAAAAACCTTCAACCTTTACCCTTTTAAGCTTGGTGTTTACATGCATTTAAGGCCATTACTATTGTACTTTAACTCACATTTTGATAGAAAAACAGATTAAGGGCCCATGCACACTGGGCTTAAAAAAAACGGCAGTTCTTTTGGAAGAAAAAAACAATTGTTTAGAAACGTTTTTAGCTTTTTTTTTTTTGCCAGAAAACTCAGATCCAAGAAAGGTGTATCTTTTTTTTTTTTTTTTTTCTTTTCTTTTTCTTCTGCCTTTTTTTAAACGCTGGGCTTAAAATATGCCTCAAACAGTCCTATAATGTGCATGGACAGATAGGATAACATTAACGTTTTTACCTGTAGCAACAGCTTAAACTCCTGTAGAAGCAGCGTTTACGCCTAATGTGCATGGACCCTAAAGATATAGTAAGCACAGCTTTTTACAAAGCACCTACAACACATTAAGCATACAGATGTGAACATTTGTCTTAAGTCAGTGTTGTGGTTTTGGAACATTACTACCTCAATGTCGTCTTCACTGCTACTGGAACCCCCCCCCCCCCGCAGAGAGATCGGGGCTATGTATTTTTTATTTTTTTATTTGGGTTAATATTAAATACGCAGGTAACCAAACGGAGAACCGAAATGTCATTACTTGAAAGCAATGTAGTGTCCCTTTGCAAACCTGCATTGTATACTTGTTATGTGCTATCTTAATATCCCACTTAGAGCGTCCATGATACAACTTAAAACTTTCAGCACTATATAATGTAAGCAAATTGTGATGGTTAAAATTATTTCTTAACAATTTAAGAAATATCCCTTAACTGAGATCTTCTGCTTTGGGCATATTTTTCCATGGCGTACCACAGATATACCCCAAGATATTTAAACCAAGTAGGTCAACTACTCAGACTTTTACTTTTTTGATTAGAGGCACGCAAAAGATGTACAGGAGGAGATGTTGCCTAGGTTATAAAAGCATTAAATGCTCAAACTCGGGTTAAGCCTGTCAAAAATGAAGGCTTTGTTCAAGTTGCCTTCTTGAAAATGTGCGTTAGGCAGTTTCTTTATAATGTTTTACCTTTCTCAACATCATTTTCTCCTACCAGGTCATCCCCCATAGTGCTATTTTAGAAAAACATTTCGGTTCATCGGGAACATTGCTGTAAGGACAGTTGAGCTCCATTTACACACAGGCATTTTGAATTGCGGGTGGAATCGCCACGATTTAACACACTGTTAAATGGTCAAATCTCACATACGCGTGTTCCGTTGGCGTTCAATGGAACCAAAAAAATACAGTGCGAGTCTGCGACCAATCGCACTGCAAACGCGCAAGCCAAATTGTGCGATGCGCGTCACCCAAAAGAGGTTCCAAAACCTTTTTCGGGGTGAAACGTGTCGTGCAATGTAGTTTGGGCTTCTGCAGTGTCATTTGTAGCATGACAATCGCGGCAGAGAAGCACCACATTTTTAGATGCCATTGACAGCACGTTTTGAAATCGCTGTCAGAATTGCTGCGAATCCACCCACGATTCAAAACGCCTTTGTGTGAATGGAACCTAAATGTTACTGTTTTTATAAAGCAATTTTCAAGTGGTTACTTGATTTTCTTGAAAATGTTTCCTTAATTAGTACAGCACTATTCTTCCTTTCTTGCCCGACTAAGTGTAGACATTTTATTCAACAGCAGTGAGTGGAAGAACATCTGCAATCTCAAACACTCCTACCCACAGTATTGCTACTTCCATATCCCAACCTCAGACGCCAACTCCAAGTCCCATCATTTCTCCTTCAGCTATGCTACCTATATACCCTTCCATAGATATTGATGCACAGGTAAGAAAAATTGTACTATATGGGAAAACTGATTTCAAAACAATCGTATGTGTATATAAGCATCTTGTGTGTGTGTGTGTGATTGTAGAACCCTTTTTTGAAGATGCCATTTTAAAGCGGAACTTCACTACTCCCCTGAATCATGTCACTTTTCTGCACGCCTTTCCCCTTTAGGCCCCTTTCACGCTAAAGGCGTTTTTCAAAATGGCGCATTTAAAGCACCTGAAAAATGCCTCATCTGCCGTTCCAATGTGAAAGCCCGAGTGCTTTCACAATGGGGCTCTGGCAGGACGTTTAAAGCAGCATCTTTGGGGCGCTTTACACCGCTCCTATAGCGCCACCAAAGCACCTTGGCAGCAGCGATTTGTGGGCGTTTTTAACCTTTCGGCCGCTAGTGCGGGTTAAAAGCGACCCGCTAGCTTGCGAAATGCGTCTCTAAAATGACAGTAAAGCGCCGCTAATGCAGCTGCACCGTCAGTGTGAAAGGGCTCTTAAATCAATTTCTGATTTTATTTTTTGCTGCTTGGTTTACAATTTTTTTAATTTATTTTTTCTCTGGCTCCTTACCTGCCCCTATTCTCGCATGGGCGAGAATGACGTGTCTGCTCGCGCAGCATGCTGTGGTATCCCCATCACACATTTTAGGAGCAGGACAAATGGCTGCTGGGGGATTGAGCTGGAGCACATTGTGTGATGATGGCTTTCTGAACCCAGAGGGAGGAAAGCCAGCTCATGGTCACTGAAAAGTGCTAAGATGGTAGCACTGGACCCAGGCTTTCATACATGAGCAGAAGATCGCAGTGAGACAATAGATTCATTGTACAGATGAGTATGTGAAACGAGGACAAAGCTGCATAACCTGTACATGGGGGGGTTTAAAGAAAACAGGGATGAGTGAAGTTCCTCTTTACGTTTTTTCTTTTATATGTACATGTTTAAGTTTCAACATTCATATGTTTATTTTATTGTTGAACAGTTCTGAATTTAAATGCTTTCCTTATTTCAATGCATTTTGTTTGGTTGCAGTTTGCAGACAACTGTACTTATTCCCAGTCTTTCAATATTTCTTCATGTACATCAATGGTTCAGAGGATCACACTGAAGCTTCAGATGTTCATGATGCATAATGTGGGAAAACAGGAATTCAGCCATGCAGTTCTTGCACATAATTAGTATAACACCGCTTCTAAACTGCCCCAAAGATTCTGCTTGCAGGACTTTTGCTAACGTCCCACAAGCGCACCGCTCCAGTGTGAAAGCACTCTGGCTTTGAAAGTGGAGTGACAGAGGTGCTTTGCATGCGCTATTTTTAGCGCTAAAACGCCTGTAAAGTGCCTCAGTGTGAAAGTGGCCCTAACGTTTATAGCCATTGCATACAATTCATGGTTAAAATGGCTGTTAATGATTTTTGAAAAATGTTGCCTATTGTGTGTTTAATTACTTATTATGGTGTGTGTTTAATTACTTATTTTGGTTTGTGCTTTATGGCAGACTGAAAGTAACCACGACACGGCATTAACACTTGCCTGTGCTGGTGGACATGAGGAGCTTGTGCAAACTCTGTTGGAGAGGGGAGCAAATATTGAGCACAGAGACAAAAAAGGTATGCATTATCAAATTTAGATGGTTCTTTTATTTTGGTATTTTATTATGGAGTTTCGAGAAATAAATCCTTAAATTAGTAAAAAAAAAAGACACACTGTTTGGATAACTGAACAGTCAGTTATTTAATATACAGTAAAATAATCTCTGAGGACAGTAATACAATAAAAACCTCAGATGAACTAATAAAATCACACATCTTGTCAAAGTCCTTAAAGTGATTGTACAGTCAAATTTTTTTATTTTTTCCTATTAAAATAACAAACATGTTATACTTGCCTGCTCTGTGCAGTTCGTTTTGCACAGAGCAGCCCGGATCCTCCTTCTCGGGTTCCTGGCTGAAGCTCCTTGCCCCTCCCTCCTGTTGCGTGCCCCACAGCAAGCAGCTTGCTATGGGGGCACCCGAGCGAAGCTGCAGCTCAGTCTATCCACTCAGACATGGAGCTGCGGCACGGACCGCCCCTCTCTCTTCTGATTGGCGTCACTGCTTTCACACTAAGTTAGCCAATCGGAAGAGTGCTGGATGGCCGAGGGACTCGTGGACATTGCTGGATAGAGATGGGGCTGGGGTAAGTATGGGGGGGGGGGCTGGGCTGATGCACACAGAAGGCTTTTTAGTTTCAATGTTTTTATAAAATTTTTCAACATAAAAAAAAAGGGGGGGGGGTATAAATAACATTATATAAAAAAATGCATTAGAAATAGTAAAAGAAATTCCATGTTCAGAATAATATTCATAAATATAAAGTGTATTAAATATATATTATGAGCAAGTAAAACCTAGTGTTTTAAAAAATAAAATATACAGAGCTAAATAAAATAAATTAAACAAGGTAATCTAAATATCTCATGTGATAATGTAGTATATATTAAAATAAATAAAAGGGAATAAGGTCAAATAAGGGGAAGAGTGGATAATTGTACAAAGAATAAAATACAGTGCCTTGCGAAAGTATTCGGCCCCCTTGAACTTTTCATCCTTTTGCCACATTTCAGGCTTCAAACATAGATATAAAATTTTAATTTTTTGTGAAGAATCACCAACAAGTGGGACACAATTGTGAAGTGGAACGAAATCTATTGGATATTTTAAACTTTTTTAACTAAGAAAAAAATGAAAAGTGGGGCGTGCAAAATTATTCGGCCCCCTTGCGTTAATACTTTTTAGAGCCACCTTTTGCTGCGATTACAGCTGCAAGTCGCTTGGGGTATGTCTCTATCAGTTTTGCACATCAAGAGACTGAAATTCTTGCCCATTCTTCCTTGCAAAACAGCTCAAGCTCAGTGAGGTTGGATGGAGAGCGTTTGTGAACAGCAGTTTTCAGCTCTTTCCACAGATTCTCGATTGGATTCAGGTCTGGACTTTGACTTGGCCATTCTAACACCTGGATACGTTTATTTGTGAACCATTCCTTTGTAGATTTTGCTGTATGTTTGGGATCATTGTCTTGTTGGAAGATAAATCTCCGTCCCAGTCTCAGGTCTTTTGCAGACTCCAACAGGTTTTCATCCAGAATGGTCCTGTATTTGGCTGCATCCATCTTCCCCTCAATTTTAACCATCTTCCCTGTCCCTGCTGAAGAAAAGCAGGCCCAAACCATGATGCTGCCACCACCATGTTTGACAGTGGGGATGGTGTGTTGAGGGTGATGAGCTGTGTTGCTTTTACGCCAAACATATCGTTTTGCATTGTGGCCAAAAAGTTCGATTTTGGTTTCATCGGACCAGAGCACCTTCTTCCACATGTTTGGTGTGTCTCCCAGGTGGCATGTGGCAAACTTTAGACAAGACTTTTTATGAATTTTTTTTGAGAAATGGCTTTCTTCTTGCCACTCTTCCATAAAGGCCAGATTTGTGCAGTGTACGACTGATTGTTGTCCTGTGGACAGACTCTCCCACCTCAGCTGTAGTTCTCTGCAGTTCATCCAGAGTGATCATGGGCCTCTTGGCTGCATCTCTGATCAGTCTTCTCCTTGTCTGAGCTGAAAGTTTAGAGGGACAGCCAGGTCTTGGTAGATTTGCAGTGGTCTGATACTCCTTCCATTTCAAAATGATCGCTTGCACAGTGCTCCTTGGGATGTTTAAAGCTTGGGAAATCTTTTTGTATCCAAATCCAGCTTTAAACTTCTCCACAACAGTATTACGGACCTGCCTGGTGTGTTCCTTGGTCTTCATGATGCTCTCTGCGCTTTCAACAGAACCCTGAGACTATCACAGAGCAGGTGCATTTATACAGAGACTTGATTACACACAGGTGGATTCTATTTATCACCATCAGTCATTTAGGACAACATTGGCTCATTAACCACTTAAGCCCCGGACCATTTCGGGCCATTAGGACCAGGCCTGTTTTTGGGATTCGGCACTGCGCTGCTTTAACTGTAAATTGTGCGGACATGCAATGTTGTACCCAAATGAAATTTGCGTCCTTTTCTTCCCACAAATAGAGCTTTCTTTTAATGGTATTTGATTGCCTCTGCGATTTTTATTTTTTGCGATATAAACAGAAAAAGACCGAAAATGTTGAAAAAAAATTATATTTTCTACTTTTTGTTATAAGAAAAATCGAATAAACTCAATTTTAGTCATACATTTAGGCCAAAATGTATTCAGCCACATGTCTTTAGTAAAAAAAATGTCAATAAGCGTATATTTATTGGTTTGCGCAAAAGTTATAGTGTCTACAAACTAGGGTACATTTTCTGAAATTTACACAGCTTTAAATTTATGACTGCCTATCATTTCTTGAGGTGCTAAAATGGCAGGGCAGTACAAAACCCCCCCAAATGACCCCATTTTGGAAAGTAGACACCCCAAGGAAATTGCTGAGAGGCATGTTGAGCCCATTGAATATTTTTTTTTTTTGTCCCAAGTGATTGAATAATGACAAAAAAAAAATAAAATTACAAAAAGTTGTCACTAAATGATATATTGCTCACACATGCCATGGTTATATGTGGAATTGCACCCCAAAATACATTCTGCTGCTTTTCCTGAGTACGGGGATACCACATGTGTGGGACTTTTTGGGAGCCTAGCCACGTACAGGGCCCCAAAAACCAAGCACCGCCTTCAGGATTTCTAAGGGCGTAAATTTTTGATTTCACTCCTCACTACCTATCACAGTTTTGAAGGCCATAAAATGTCAAAATAGCCCAAAACCCCCACAAATGACCCCATTTTGGAAAGTAGACACCCCAAGCTATTTGCTGAGAGGCATGGTGAGTATTTTACAGCTCTCATTTGTTTTTGAAAATTAAGAAAGACATTTTTTTTTCTTTTCTTTTTTCTTTTTTTACATTTTCAAAACTTTGTGACAAAAAGCGAGATCTGCAAAATACTTAACATAC
The DNA here is from genome assembly GCA_029206835.1 of Rana muscosa. Lineage (NCBI taxonomy): Eukaryota > Metazoa > Chordata > Amphibia > Anura > Ranidae > Rana > Rana muscosa. Next base: position 457,280,960 of record CM055116.1, on the reverse strand, counting down.
CTCTCAGCAAATAGCTTGGGGTGTCTACTTTCCAAAATGGGGTCATTTGGGGGGGTTTTGTGCCATCTGGGCATTCCATGGCCTCCGAAACTGTGATAGGCAGTGAGGAGTGAAATCAAAAATTTACACCCATAGAAATCCTGAAGGCGGTGATTGGTTTTTGGGGTCCTGTACGCGACTAGGCTCCCAAAAAGTCCCACACATGTGGTATCCCCGTACTCAGGAGAAGCAACAGAATGTATTTTGGGGTGTAATTCCACATATAACCATGGCATGTTTGAGCAATATATAATTTAGTGACAACTTTTTGTACATTTTTTTTTTGGTCATTATTCAATCACTTGGGACAAAAAAAAAATATTCAATGGGCTCAACATGCCTCTCAGCAAATATCTTGAGGTGTCTACTTTACAAAATGGGGTCATTTGGGGGGGTTTTGAACTGTCCTGGCATTTTATGCACAACATTAGGAAGCTTATGTCACACATCATCCACTCTTCTAACCACTTGAAGACAAAGCCCTTTCTGACACTTTTTGTTTACATGAAAAAAAAAATTTTTTTGCAAGAAAATTATGTTGAACCCCCAAACATTATATATTTTTTTAAAGCAAAGGCCCTACAGATTAAAATAGTGGGTGTTGCATTTTTTTTTCCACACAGTATTTGCGCAGCGATTTTTCAAACGCATTTTTTGGGGGAAAAACACACTTTTTTTATTTTTAATGCACTAAAAAACACTATATTGCCCAAATGTTTGATGAAATAAAAAAGATGATCATAGGCCGAGTACATGGATACCAAACACGACATGCTTTAAAATTGCGCACAAACGCGCAGCGGCGACAAACTACATTAATTTTTAAAAGCATTTAAAAGCCTTTACAGGTTACCACGTTAGATTTACAGAGGAGGTCTACTGCTAAAATTACTGCCCTCGATCTGACCTTCGCGGTGATACCTCACATGCATGATGCAATTGCTGTTTACATATGACGCTAGACCGACGCTTGCGTTCGCCTTTGCGCAAGAGCAGGGGGGGACAGCGGTGCTTTTTTTTTTTTTTTTTTTTTTTTTTTTTTATTTATTTGGCTTTTTTATTTTATTTTTAAACTGTGCCTTCCATATTTTATTTTTTTACCATTTTTATCGTTATCTCAGGGAATGTAAATATCCCCTATGATAGCAATAGGTAGTGACAGGTACTCTTTTTTTTTAAAAAAAATTGGGGGGTTAGACCCTAGATCTTTCCTCTGCCCTCAAAGCATCTGACCACACCAAGATCGGTGTGATAAAATGCTTTCCCAATTTCCCAATGGCGCTTTTTATATCCGGGGGGGGGGACATTCCCTCCCACTGCTTGTAAAAGCAGTCTAGAGGCTAATTATCTGCTAGAATTGCTTTTACATGAAAGCCGACCGCTGGCTGAAAAGAATGATACCTAAACCCGCAGGCATCATTCTGGTATAAACATTCAAAGTCCAGCAACATACCAGTACGTTGCTGGTCCTTGTTGGACATGTATTGTAATCTTTTTTTTCATACAGCCTATTGGCTGAACGAAAAAAAGAGATTGATTGGTGGGTATGCCCACCATTAGAATACCTCCCTTCATCCACCCACTTCTAATGATGGGCATATATGCCGAAGCATGGGGGCATCCTCCCGCAAAAAAGTTATGCCGCGTACACACGGTCAAGCCTTCGTCGGAATTTCGACCGTATGTACGCGGCATAAAAGGTTATGCCGCGTACACACGGTCGGACTTTTCCACGGGCAAGCCTCCGTTGGAATTTCGACCGTATATACGCGCCATTAGGAGCAAAATCGCTCCTCCGCCCCTGCTGCCCCCATGCTTCGGCATATATGCTCTTTTTTTTAACTGTGGTGGTGAAATCACCTCCTACAGCACTGGAGTCACGGCTTTATGTATCGTGGGAGCAAACGCTGTTGCTGTCAAGATAAATAATTCCGCGCTGCAGTTGAATGGCGCACCTGAAAACAAAAAATTACATACCTGAAAAGCAAGCATGATAAAACATTGCAGAATAGAATACAGTAAAAAAGAGCAGAACAATAGAGAGAAAATAGAGAGAGAGAGAACAATAAAACGACAACTATTTTTGGTTTTTTTATTTTATATTTTTTTGTGTTTTGTTTTTTACGTTTTTTTTTTTTTTTTCTTTTTTACACTTTTTTTTGTAACTTTACAACTGTAATGGTTCGGGTCTCTCAAAATGTAATGGCATCTTGGGAGACCCTGTGTAAGTGTGTCCTTGTCTGTGAAATGCTGTACCCTACGCTAAAACTTCACTTTTGAGTGGTAGCGTTCAAAACATTCACCTTGGCAAAGACCAGGCTTGTCAGGACAGAGTGGACAAAAACTATGGGTGTCACGCCTAAATCCGCGCTTGCTACAGACACAACATCTTTTTTGGGGGGCTCGTTGGGTAGGGGTACTCGGGAGGACATACGAATAATGCCTCTCATGCAGCCGGCTTACTGCATTTGGTTGGGGATGGTGAGGTGCAGAACCGCCTGGATACAGGAGTTCTGTGACTATCTCATTCTGGAATTTTAGAAGAGATAACGTCCCGCCTGAAGCTCTGTATAGCACATGAGCGTTCAGCAAAGCCAATTGGAATAATGATAGAGACACTTTTTTGTACCAGCGTCTCGCCTTACGGTCAATTAGATACGGCGCCATCAACTGGTCGTTGAGGTCCACCCCTCCCATATTTTGGTTATATTCGTGGACACAGAGGGGTTTCTCCACAACACCAGTCGCCGTACGAATTTGGACTGTCGTGTCTGCATGAAGGGAGGTAAGAAGGAAAACATTCTTATTGTCCCTCCACTTCATAGCGAGCAAGTTATTACACTTCAAGCAGGCTCTCTCCCCCAGCCTAAGACGGGCATCTACAAGCCCCTGGGGAAAGCCCCGGCGATTAGGTCGCACGGTGCCACATGCTCCAATCTGATGATCAAACAAGTGACTAAACAGTGGCACGCTCGTGTAATAATTGTCCACATACAAGTGGTACCCCTTTCCGAATAAGGGTGACACCAAGTTCCACACTATCTTGCCAGCGCTCCCTATGTAATCCGGGCAGTTGACCGACTCAATCTGACTATCTTTTCCCTCATAAACCGTAAAGTTCACTACATAGCCTGTTGCCCTGTCACAGAACTTGTAGAGCTTGACCCCGTATCTGGCACGCTTGCTGGGAAGGTACTGCTTGAAAGACAAGCGGCCAGAAAATTTAATCAGGGACTCATCAACGCAGACAACTTGATCGGGAGTAAACAAGGCTGCAAAACGTTCGTTGAAGTGGTTTATGAGGGGCCGAATTTTATAGAGCCGGTTGTACTCAGGGTCCCCACGTGCACGACAAAGTTCATTGTCGTTGAAGTGCATGAACCGCAAAATCTGCTCGTATCGTGCCCTGGACATGGAGGCAGAGAACACGGGCATGTGGTCAATTGGGTGCGTGGACCAATAAGCACGCAATGACGGAAATTTATGTGTGCCCATGTTGAGGGAAAGGCCGTAATTGGTTTCCAATTTCTGGCAATTTTAGGCAACTGGGGGTTAGCGGCGATAAATTGACCAGCATATAAATTACTCTGGTCCACAATAGATCTATAGAGATCTTCCGTGAAAAACAGCGAATAAAAATCAATTGGAATAAAATCAGCTGTTTCCACCTGAATACCGGGTTGGGCAGTGAATGGGGGAAGTACGGGTTCTGCAGAAGTGGTGGGGACCCAATCAGGATAGGCGAATTCTGCAGGAAGGGCAGTATGGGCACGACGGGCCTGCCTTTGTCTTCTTGGTGGCAGCGGGACACTACTTGTGCTTGCCACCTCGCCAGCTTGAACTGCACTTATGGGACTCGCCACGTCACCAAGTGTTACTGCAGTGCTGGATGTACGTCCAGGCTGTACTAGGCCGCTGGTGCTTGCCAGTTCACCAGAAGGAATAGCGGCGCTAGTACTACTCTGCTCCATGATACAAGAGACCTGCGGTTCTTGCTCCTCAACAACCTCAGAAGATCGGGATCGGGTACACCTGACCTTAGCAGGGACCTCAACTTCGTCGTCAGAGCTATCTGACGTGGGGCCGCTGACGTCACTGTCTTCTACGGGAAGATATTCTGAATCTGACAGATACATGACCTCCTCTTCACTATCTGTCATGCTCAGAATCTCGTAGGCCTCTTTACTAGTGTACCTTCGTCTTGCCATTTTGGGCTCTAAATTTAGGGGTACACTAGTAAGATTCACAGGAAAAAAAGCACCTGACTGTCGTCAGCAAATATATCAAACGCTACAAAAAAACTGTTAGTGATCGCAGGGATCAGGCCTGTCTCTGCGAACGCAGCAGTTATGTGTGTTGTGTTTGGTAAGTGACAGTGATCGATCGATACTGCACTAGGGTGGGCTGGGCTGGGCTGGGCGGAGGGGCTAAACGCAGGCGCTAGCAGGTATCTGGGCTGATCCCGCTAACACTGCGTTTTTGGGAACCCTAAACCACTGGGGATGCTAGTATAGATCTGATCAGATACTATACCACTAAGGGGGGTGTATGCTTTGCGCGTGGGTGTTAGCGTTACTGGCACTAACCTAACCCTGCCTGGGGCGACGCAGACCCTCTCTGGCGCTAAAACCTAATTGATCTCACCCGCCGGGCGATCAGGGGGGTTAAACCTTTATTGGGTTATATACGGCGGGTGCCCTGATGCTATAAAAAGCAAACTAATCAACCAGCGTCACCCGTAACCTTTATATGGTGATCACTGGTGAAAGGGTTAACTAGGGGCAATCAGGGGGTTAAAACCTTTATTAGGTTAAATATGGGGGTACCCGACGCTATATAAAAACCTGACGGGTTACCTAAATAACTAGATAACTTACTGGCTAACCAGTGACACCAGTGACGCTTATACGGCGATCACTGGTGAAAGGGTTAACTCTAGGGGCAATCAGGGGGTTAAAATAATATATGGGGGTACCTGACACTAATAAAAACCTGCGGCGAACCTAAAAAAAAATAACTGCCTATCTAAAACGCCAGCGACACGAATACAGCGATCGGAAAAACAATCGCTTAGTGACGCTGAAGTTAGGGGGTGAAAGGGTTACCTGGGGGGGTGATCAAGGGGTTAAACCTTTATTAGGGGGGGTTAGGGGGCTACCCTGGACCTAAAGGGGCCTAATCCTAACTGCCCTGCAACTTTTTACAATCACAGATGACACTAAATGCAGTGATCAGTAAAATAAATGATCACTGCAATCAGTGACACTGTGATTGGGGGCTTTGGGGTGACCTGGGGGGTGATCTGGGGGTGACTGGGGGGTGATTTGTGTGCCTATGTGTACCTACGTGTCAGTGGACTGTTGGAGCACTAACCTCTGTCTTCTCTCCTCGGCGCCGGGAACGAAAAGACCGCGGCGAGGGAGATGACATCACTTCCTCCAGCCTTGTTTACATCACATGGCGGAGGAAGCATTTTCATTGGCCGGGAGCGATCGCGAGGGGGGGGCGGAATCGAGCGGCCGCCCCCTCATGCCTGATCGCTCCCGAACACTTAACGGCCGCTCACTGCAGTGAAGGGGGGTCCGGATGGACCCCCCAACTGCACAAAGGCGATCACGTAGATCTACGTGATTCTGCCTGTCCGTGCCATTCTGCCGACGTAAATCTGCGGTGGGCGGTCGTTAAGTGGTTAAGAGATCCTCGCTGAACTTCTGGAGTGAGTTTGCTGCACTGAAAGTAAAGGGGCCGAATAATTTTGCACGCACCACTTTTCAGTTTTTTATTTGCTAAAAAAGTTTAAAATATCCAATAGATTTCGTTCCACTTCACAATTGTGTCCCACTTGTTGGTGATTCTTCACAAAAAATTAAAATTTTATATCTTTATGTTTGAAGCCTGAAATGTGGCAAAAGGATGAAAAGTTCAAGGGGGCCGAATACTTTCGCAAGGCACTGTATTAATTATATTAAGATTACTATTAGTGTAAACATCCCCAAGTCAAGGAATAAAAGAGGTTAGGTTACGATATTCTGAAGAATTTGTAAATTGTATCCAGTTAGCCCAAGTTTTATTGAATTTAAATGGTGTGTCATTGGCCTGTTGTATTAAATCTTCCATTTCAGCAATAGTTTGGACTTTTTTTTAACCATTCAGATACACATGGGGGTGAAACATCCCTCCAATGAATAGGTATACACAGTTTAGCCGCATTAATAAGATGCATAACAAGAGATTTTTGTAAAGTGAAATAGGTAAGCATGTGTGGTGTAACAAGTATTGAGCAGGAGTAAAATAAAGTTTTATATGTTATGTGGAATATAAGACAATGTATTTCCTTCCAAAAGGGTTGTATCCGAGGGCAATCCCACCAAACATGAAGGAGTGTTCCCTGGGCAGCCGCACATCGCCAACACAGAGGACTAGTATCAGGGTTAAATTTGTGGATTATGTCTGGTGTTTTATACCATCTGGAATATATCTTAAATCCATTCTCCTGAGTTAAGACATTTAGGGAACCTTTATGAATGTATGTAAAAATATGTTCCCATTCATTTCTAGTAAGGTCCATAGTAAGTTCTCTTTCCCATTTTTTGGCTAATTATGTCATCTTTAGGATTGATGTCAGCAAAAGTCAGAGCATAAATGGTCGATATAGTGTGTCTTTGTGGTTCTGATTTTGTGCATAGTTTTTCAAAGGGTGTCAGATCTTTGTACCATTGAGAAGGCGAAACAGAATCAAGTAATAGAGACTTAATCCGGATATATTCAAGAAAGGAGATACCTCTGTCTGGAATAAGTGCAGTAAAGCCGTCAAATGAAATGAACTTCTCTTTAGTAAAAAGAGATTTTGCTCTAATGGAAGAAGTAAAAGGCCAACCATGTATGTCAAGTTTAGAGATTTTTAAGGGAAAGTCTGGATTACGGTCAATGGGAGTTATGGGTCCAGGAAATTATGCAATATAAAAATTTTTACAAAGTGAACGAAAGATCAGTAAGGTAGGACCAGTAAGGGGGTGTTTTTTATATCCGCCAGGAATTTTGCGAGGGTTAATCCAAGGGAAATGGTATATCGGAAACTGCTGCTTCCAGTCCTATCCATGCCTTGGTCTCATTATGGAGGTGCCAGTCAATTATACGGGATAAGTGACAGGACCAGTAGTATTTTTGAATGTCGGGTAGGCCAATTCCACCCAATAATTTGGGAGTAGTTAACTTGTCCCATTTCACTCTGGGTTGTTTAGATGCCCAGACAAATTTAAGACAAATCCTTTTATAAGTAGCAAAGAAAGAGGTAGGTCATTTAATTGGTATAGTTTGAAGGAGATAAATAAGTCTAGGAAGAACATTCATTTTTATTATTGCAGCTCTCCCGAACCACGAAAAGAAACCCTTATTCCATTCCTGAATATCATCCTGAATAGTTTTTAGAATAGGGACAAAGTTGGATGAATAAAGATTATCTAGTTTTTTTTATAGGGATTTGAATACCAAGATATGTCAGGGCATGTGTCCCATCCAAAGGGGAAGTTTTGTTGACAGAGTGACATTATATTAGTAGGCAAAGAAATGTTCAGAGCTTTGGATTTACTAAAGTTAATTTGCAGGTTGGATATCGGATTAAAAAAAGGTTGTGTGGTGATGAGATCAGTAGCTTGTCTAATTTTCCGTCGTTTTGCAGCAATGGAGATAAGCTCTCCCCTTATCACACATGTGCGCAGCCCATATGTTCATCGAGCTTATTTCACATGTAATTTTCTTGAAAGTATTGTAAAAGACGAGAATTAAAAAATTTCTAATTCTTAGGATCTGTAAGAAGCGAATTATCTAATCTCCAGATATTAGATCTAGAAGGTACGGAAGAGAAAGTAAGGGTAATGGAAATGGGATGGTGGTCTGATAGGATCATTGGATCAATATTAGCTGTTGTGAGAGATTCAAGATCAGATTGAGATAAAAAAAATGGTAAATCCTCGAGTATTTATTATGGGGTGGTGAAAAAATGTGTAATCTTTCGTGTTGGGATGTAAAGTCCGCCAAGCATCATGAAGAGTAAGACCTTTAAGTAAATTTTTAACCGAGTGAAGGGCTCTGTAAGGCATAGAGGAGAAGCCAGATGAAGTGTCAAGGGAGGGAGTGGGGGCCAGATTAAAATCTCCCACAATAAGAATTCCAGTCTGAAAAGTATGAGATGTTCAAAAGTATTTCGAAAAAAGGGAACCTGTTGTTTATTAGGAGCAATATAGATTAGCTAAAGTGATAGGTCTATTATATAATTTTTATTTTAAAAAGATAAATCGACCTTCATCGTCTATCATGGTATCTTGGATCTGAATAGGACAATTTTTAGAGACTAAAATAGAAACGCCCTTAGATTTAGATGTAGGACAAGTAGCATGATAGGTCATTGGATAAAGTTTGTTATATAGATTAGGTATATTGTTTGTTTTAACCACCTCGCGCCGGCCGTACGACTATATACGGACGCGAGGTGGCTCTAAAAATCCAGGAGGCCGTCTTTTTACGGCCTCCGCTTCTTTGGCCACTGGGGGGCGCGCGAGCCCGGCACGTCACTGTAATGCCGATGCGCGTGCCTGGCGGCCGCGATGTCCTCCAGGCACCCGCGATCGGCGGTTACACAGACAAGGACATGGATCTGTGTGTAAACACACAGATCCATGTCCTGTCAGGGAGAGAGGAGACCGATGCTGTGTTCCTTGTACATAGGGACACAGATCGGTCCCCTCCCCCCACAGTAGCAATCACTCATAGGGAACACATTTAACCCCTTCCTCGCCCCCTAGTGTTAACCCCTTCCCTGCCAGTCACATTTATACAGTAATCAGTGCATATTTATAGCACTGTTCGCTGTATAAATGTGGTCCCAAAAATGTGTCAAGTGTCCGCTGTGTCCGCCATAATGTCGCAGTCACGAAAAAAAACACTGATCGCCGCCATTACTAATAAAAAATGTTTTTTTTATAAAAATGCCATAAATCTATCCCCTATTTTGTAAACGCTATAACTTTTGCGCAAACCAATCAATAAACGGCGATTGCGATTTTTTTAACGAAAAATATGTAGAAGAATACGTATCGGCCTAAACTGAGGAAAAAATGTAAAAAAAAAAAAATTGGGTTATTTATTATAGCAAAAATCAAAAAATATTGTGTTTTTTTTTTTTTAAATTGTCGCTATTTCTTTGTAGCGCAAAAAATAAAAACAGCAGAGGTGATCAAACACCACCAAAAGAAAGCTCTATTTGTGGGAAAAAAGGACGTCAATTTTTTTTTGGGAGCCACGTCGCACGACCGCGCAATTGTCATTCAAAGCGTGACAGTGCCAAAAGCTGAAATTTCACCTGGGCAAGAAGGGGGTATATGTGCCCAGTAAGCAAGTGGTTAAAGTGTGTTTCTTGGAGGAACACTATATCTGCTTTGGCTTTCCGGAAAAGTAATTGTGATCTTTTTTCAGGTACATTAAGTCCACGTATATGCAAGGCATAAAGCTTGACTTTGGGAGGTGATAAGGTGGCTTTTAAATGACATCTAGGGATAATATCAATCAAAGTGGGAAGATAAGGGAAAGGAAGGAAAAACAAACACCTAAACAATAAACCGTAAAGAGAAGGGAATAGTCCCTTCTCAAAAATCTATTTAAGACGGTAAGGTATAGTGGAAATCAAGTGAACACAACCCGAAGGAATGAGACACCAGATCACACTATGTGGGGGTTGAAATAATCCTAGCCGGAAAAACGAGAGAATAGGAAATAAGACAACCCGCCGTTACAGGATAAGCAGATTATAGTAAGCAAATATAAGGAAAGTATATAAAATATAAGATCAAAAATTTAAATACGGTTTTCAAATACAATAATAAAAATATAGATCCATCAATAATGATGTAATGAATTTCATGTATAAAGATTCTAGATATTGGAACAATTTAAAAGTAAAAATTGCAATATTAAACTTATAATAAAAATCTCACAAAATAAGTTGATGATGTCTATACTCTATACATCAATGAAACCTATGCCGTAAATTTATAATGGGTAAAAGCAAATATAGAAAAAGCAGTCAGTATCGATAATAGAGAACATCAAAGCAAAATCAAATTAATAAGTAGATCAAAGTGCAGAACAGATGTCCATGCAGTCGAGTGACTACAATAAACTCATCACTATTAATATATAACAAATAGTTATATCAGTCTTATAGGTTTCTAAAAATGTGGTCCACAGTTCCGTGAGTGTGTATATAATCAGTGATAACATAAATTTATGACAATTAATATGTATCCCACCAGTCAACCTCGGAATATACGTAGCCATTAAATAGCAAATCCTAATGTACATTTCTAAAACCCGGTCCATTGGAAACAGAATCCAGTCCGGTAGGGGAGTGTCATCTGTATCCATAGAAACAAGGCAGGAGACAAATGGCATATAAAAGGGTTGTGGAAATATTAATGGAAGGGGAATAATAGATTGAACAGAAAGTCAGAGTAGTGACTATATGGAATCTATATTTTAAATGTTATAAAGTCAATAGACAACAAGCCTGTCTATTGAGGTACTAACCCGAATGCTGTCACCCCCTTCCTACACAGAAGGCTTTTTTTTTTATCTTCTTGCATTAAGATAAAAAAATTTTTATCAGCGCAGCCCCCCCTCGGATGCCCGGACCACCAGGTATGCCACCCTAGACAGCCACACATCTTCCAATCGGTGCCAAGGTAGCTGCCAATCGGTGGCAATTAAAAATGTCTGCCAGTGCCACCTTATCAGTGCCCAATAGTGCAGCTTATCAGTGCCCATCAGTGAAGGAGGAAACGTACTTATTTACAAAATGTTATGTAGTGCCCTGCCCCCGTCGATCGGGGTGCTATTGTAAATTTAGGGGGTGTCTGAGACAATAGTTGGGCTCAGACTTGTGTAATTATATACAAATTGCCTCTGTCCTGGCTGTGGTGGTGCCTGATGGTATTTTCCCTTGTTGCCTGAAGGTGGCCTATACCACCTCAGGTCCATGTTGGAACGCAGGCAGACCATGGTGTATTGGGTGTCCCTTCTCAGCAGCGGTTCAGTGGCAGTGGTGACCCGCTGTGCATGCTGGGGAGGGATACGTAAGGGTCAGACGCCATTGTGCGGGGCTCTTCTAAGCCTCCTGGCGCGAGGTATGTGTTTTTGATTCCGGTCTCGGGGCCAAGTTGGCCCAAGGCTGCATCTCTTTAGTAGGCCCAGCTATGCTGGCTGGGGCCTGCAAAGAAAGGAAGGAAGAAAGAAAAGGGCTTCTCAGCTGTCCATCCAAGTGGAGGAAGCTGCTTCACGAAGGAGACCAGGGGAGGACCTGCCCTGGAGGAGACCGGCAAAGTGCTTGTGTCAAGTCTTAGGCCTGGTGGCTTCGTTGAAGAGGGATCCATAATTCTACTCCCCTCACAGCTCGCCGGGTCGGCCTAAAGGTTCGTTGCTGTTTGGGACTTTTAAATCCTATGGCAGAGGATTCCTGGACTATCCATTTACATGTTCTTCTAAACCAGGGGTCTCAAACTGGTGGCCCTCCAGCTGTTGCGAAACTACAAGTCCCATCATGCCTCTGACTGTGGGAGTCATGCTTGTAACTGTCAGCCCTGCAATGCCTCATGGGACTTGTAGTTTGGCAACAGCTGGAGGGCCGCTGGTTTGAGACCCCTGATCTAAACGGTCTGTGGCAGAGACTGTACAGACACAGGTTCGTATATCATCCCGGCTGCTAGGCCAAGTGAGAGGGGACTATCCGGGTGACCAATACCCAATTGATTGTTGAAAGCGGTGAAAGACTGATTGGAGCTCTAGACAATTTTTGTGAACTCTGTACCGTGTACCTGAATCCTCCCATTATCTTTCCTACCTTTAACCACTTCCTTACTGGGCACATATACCCCCTTCCTGCCCAGGCGAAATTTCAGCTTTCAGCACTGTCTCACTTTTTTTTTATTTTTATTTTTTTATTAGTAATGGCGGCGATCAGTGATTTTTTTTTGTGACTGCGACATTATGGCAGACACATCGGACACTTTTGACACTATTCTGGGACCATTCACATTTATACAGCGAACAGTGCTATAAATATGCACTGATTACTGTATAAATGTGACTGGCAGGGAAGGGGTTAACACTAGGGGGCGAGGAAGGGGTTAAATGTGTTCCCTGGAGTGATTGTTACTGTGGGGGGAGGGGAGTGACTGGGGGAGGAGACCGATCTGTGTCCCTATGTACAAGGGACACAGCATCAGTCTCCTCTCTCCCTGACAGGACGTGGATCTCTGTTTACACACAGAGATCCACGTCCTGCCTCTGTAACTGACGATCGCGGGTGCATGGCGGACATCGCGGCCGCCAGGCATGCGCAACGGCATTGCAGTGACGCGCCGGGCACGTGCGCGCGGTGGCGCTTGCGTGCCCCCCCCCCAGTGGCCAAATTAGAGGAGGCCGTATAATAACGGCCTCCCGGCATTTGACAACCACCTTGCGGCCGTATATACTCGTACGGCGGGCGCGAGGTGGTTAATACCTGCTACTTTCTCTACAAGTTTTACCCCAGCAAAAATAAAACCACAGTTGAAGGTTTTACATCTTGTGTGGACATTGAAGTTACTGCAGACTTTCTCCCCTGACAACGAACTTAGAGGTAACGTGCAAGGCCCAAATCAAAACCAGCAGCTCTTACGGGGGTAGTGCTACATTTATAACAAACCAAAAAAGTTAAACGATTTTTTTTTATTCTTTCTTGGTTTAGCAAAAAAGAAAAACCGCGGAGGTGATCAAATACCACCAAAAGAAAGCTCTATTTGTGGGAACAAAATTATAACAATTTTGTTTGGGTACAGTGTAGCATGACCGCGCAATTGTCATTTAAATAGTGACAGCGCTGAAAGCCAAAAGTTGGCTTGGGCAAGAAGGTGCGAAAGTGCCTGGTATTGAAGTGGTTAAGGGCAGTTTCAAACTGCCCTCTTGAGCTTTGGTGGGTGCAGTGTACCCGTTGTTTTGGTGCGGGTTAGCTGTACTTTGCCATAGACTACTAATATGTCCCACGATTTTGGTGCGCTTTCAAAAAATCGTACTAAGACCGTGGGACGTAATTTGAAGTCTATGGAAAAGCACAGCTAACTCACACCAAAACTGTACACTGGTCTGCGGCAATAGCACAGTGGCTTAGTGTGGTTGCCCTAAATTGCTTTATTGTCCAGTCTTGGAAGGCCATTGCTTGTGTTTTTTTTTTTTGTTTTTTTTTTCAGTGTTTAATTCCCTTGTGTGCCTTTTTTTTTTTTAAATAACAATAACCCACCTCCCACTGTGCAGTACGTTTTGCACAGAGTTGCCCCGATCCTCGACTTCTTGTGTCCCTCTGCGCTTTCTGCGGGTCCTCCCAGCATCGTATAACCCCCCTAGGAGAAGCGCTCTCCCGGGGGGGGGGGGTTACCTTGCGGGCGCGCTTCCGAGTCCATTCAGCGTCCATAGATGCCGAATGTAGGACTTGGCCCCACCCCCCAGTGCCTACCTCATTGGATTTGATTGACAGCAGTGGGAGCCAATGGCTGCGCTGCTATCAATCCAATTAAGAGCACAGAACCCCAGGCAGAGGGACATCGCTTCTCCGCCGTGGGACATTCCAGGGCTCCAGTAAGTAAAACAAGGGGGCTAGGGGGGCCGGTCACTTCCAGGTGTTTTTTCACCTTAATGCATAGGATGCATTAAGGTGAAAAACACGAGGGTTTATAACCCCCTTTAAATTACACTGCCTTTCATGTCTGAAGGCCAGATGAAAAAAAATCCAGGAAGCTGAAATATGTCAGGAACATTGTAAAGTACATTACATATTATTGGTAGTAAATGTCTGTCAACTTTTAAGTTAAAAAAATATGAACAGTAACATAACACGAGTATACAGTGGGTACGGAAAATATTCAAACACCCTTAATTTTTCACTTTGTTATATTGCAGCCATTTGCTAAAATCTTTTATGTTCATTTTTTTTTTCCCTTAATGTACACTCAGTACCCCCATATTGACAGAAAAACACAGAATTGTTGACATTTTTGCAGGTTTATTAAAAAAGAAAAACTGAAATCTCACATGGTCCTAAGTATTCAGACCCTTTGCTCAGTATTTAGTAGAAGCACCCTTTTGATCGAATACAGCCATGAGTCTTTTTGGGAAAGATGCAACAAGTTTTTCACACCTGGATTTGGGGATCCTCTGCCATTCCTCCTTGCAGATCCTCTCCAGTTCTGTCAGGTTGGATGGTAAATGTTGGTGGACAGCCATTTTTAGGTCTTTCCAGAGATGCTCAATTGGGTTTAAGTCAGGGCTCTGGCTGTGCCATTCAAGAACCGTCAGAGTTGTTGTGAAAGCCACTCCTTCGTTATTTTAGATGTGTGCTTAGGGTCATTGTCTTGTTGGAAGGTAAACCTTCGGCCCAGTCTGAGGTCCTAAGCACTCTGGAGAAGGTTTTCATCCAGAATATCCCTGTACTTGGCCGCATTCATCTTTCCCTCAATTGCAAACAGTCGTCCTGTCCCTGCAGCTGAAAAACACCCCCACATCATGATGCTGCCACCACCATGCTTCACTGTTGGGACTGTATTGGACAGGTGATGAGCAGTGCCTGGTTTTCGCCACACACACAGCTTAGAATTAAGGCCAAAAAAATCTATCTTGGTCTCCTCAGACTTATTTCTCACCATCTTGGAGTCCTTCGGGTGTTTTTTTTTTGTTTTGTTTAGCAAACTCCATGCAGGCTTTCATGCGTCTTGCACTGAGGAGAGGCTTCCGTCGGCCACTCTGCCATAAAGCCTTGACTGGTGGAGGGCTGCAGTGATGGTTGACTTTCTACAACTTTCTCCCGACTGCATCTGGGGGCCCCCTTATTAATTTCCTGACTGGCCAGGCTGCGTGCTCGGATAAGTGTCTGGTATGGATTTTGGGGGGGGGGCCCCCACACCGTTTTTTCGGCGTAGGGGGTTCCCCTTTAAAACCTTACCAGACCCAAGGGCCTGGTATGCTCCTGAAGGGGGAACCCATGCTGGTTTTTTATTTAAAATTTGGCGTGGAGTTCCCCCTTGAGATTCATACCAAACATAGTACCTGGTATTGGCGGGGATCCAAGTCGGATCCCCGTTCATTGAAAGTCGGACGTATGTCGGCTTCAAGTCGCAGGGCAAAGTCGGATCCAAAGTAGGACGGCTGTCGTGTCGCACCAGTGTGAACCCGGCCTCAAGGATGATCAGAAGAAATGGACATAAATATGAGTGTCACAGCAAAGGGTCTGAATACTTGGACCATGTGATATTTTAGTTTTTCTTTTTTAGTAAATCTGCAAAAATGTCAACAATTCTGTTTTTCTGTCAATATGGGGTGCTGTGTGTACATTAACCACTTAACGACCGCTCACTGTCTATATACGTCGGCAGAATGGCACGGACAGGCACAATCACGTACCTGTAGGTGCCTGCCTTCGTATGGGTGGGGGGTCCGATCGGACCCCCCTCCGGTACAGTGAGCGGCCAGGATCGATCCGTGATGAGGGGGCTGCCATTAGATTCTGGCCACCCCCTCGCGATCGCTCCCGGCGAATGAAAATCTTCCTCTGCCTGTGTAGTGTTTACACAGGCAGGAGGAAGTGATGTCATCTCTCATGCGGCGCTCACATATACCGAGCGCGCATGAGAGAAGACGGCAGGTTAGTGCACCAAACAGCACACTGACACCAGGACACATAGGCACACGATCGCCCCCCCAGATCACCCCCCAGTCAGTGTCACTGATTGCAGTGACCATTTATTTACTGATCACTGCAATCAGTGACATTTGTGACTGTAAAAGTGTCAGGTTTAGGTCCAGTGTAGCCCCCTAACCCCCCTCCCCCCCCAAATAAAAGCTTAACCCCTTGATTGCCCCCCCAGGTAACCCTTTCACCGCTGTCACTAAGCAATCTTTTTTCTGATCGCTGTCTTAGTGTCGGTGATGCCGATAGGTAGCCAGTTATTTTTTTTAGGTTCGCCGCTGGTTTTTATAGCGTCGGGTACCCCCATATATTATCTAATAAAGGTTTTAACCCCCTAATTGCCCCTAGTTAACACTTTCACTAGTGATCACCATATAAGTGTTACTGGTGACACTGGTTAGTTTGCTTTTTTATAGTGTCAGGGCACCCGCCATATATAACCCAATAAAGGTGTAACCCCCATATCGCCCGGCGGGTGATATCAATTAGGTTTTAGTGTCAGAGAGGGTCTGCGTCGGCCCAGGCAGCGTCAGGTTAGTGCAAGGAACGCCAACACCCACGCGTGAAGCATACACCTCCCTTAGTGGTATAGTATCTGAACAGATCAATGTCTGATCTGATCAGATCTATACTAGCGTCCCCAGCAGTTTAGGGTTCCCAAAAACGCAGTGTTGGCGGGATCAGCCCAGATACCTGCTAGCACTTGCGTTTTGCCCCCTCCGTCCAGCCCAGGCCACCCAAGTGCAGTATCGATCGATCACTGTCGCTTACAAAACACAACACACATAACTGCAGCGTTCGCAGAGACAGGCCTGATCCCTGCGACTCCAGTGCTGTAGGAGGTGATTTCACCACCACAGTTAAAAAAAAGAGCATATATGCCGAAGCAGGGGGGCAGCAGGGGCGGAGGAGCGATTTTGCTCCTAATGCCGCGTACATACGGTCGAAATTCCGACGAAGGCATGCCCGTGGAAAAGTCCGACCATGTGTGTGCGGCATAACTTTTGCGGGAGGATGCCCCCATACTTCGGCATATATAAATGGTGCATGTATGCCCATCATTAGAAGTGGCTGAATGAAGGGAGGTATTCTAATGGTGGGCATACCCACGATCAATCTTTTTTTCGTTCAGCCAACAGGCTGCATGAAAAAAAAAAGATTACAATACATGTCCAACAAGGACCAGCAACGTACTGGTATGTTGCTGGACTTTGAATGGTTATACCAGAATGATGCCTGCGGGTTTAGGTATCATCTTGGTATCATTCTTTTCAGCCAGTGGCCGACTTTCATGTAAAAGCAATCCTAGCGGCTAATTAGCCTCTGGACTGCTTTTACAAGCAGTGGGAGGGAATGTGTCCCCCCCGGATATCAAAAGCGTCATTGGGAAAGCATTTTATCACACCGATCTTGGTGTGGTCAGATGCTTTGAGGGCAGAGGAAAGATCTAGGGTCCAATAGACCCCAGTTTTTTCAAAAACAAGTACCTGTCACTACCTATTGCTATCATAGGGGATATTTACATTCCCTGAGATAACAATAAAAATGATAAAAAAAAAAAAAATGGAAAGAACAGTTTAAAAATAAAATAAAAAGCAAAATTAATAATAAAAAAATGCACCCCTGTCCCGCCCTGTTCTTGCGCAATGGCGAACGCAAGAGTTGGTCTGGCGTCATATGTAAACAGCAATTGCATCATTCATGTGAGGTATCACCGCGAAGGTCAGATCGAGGGCAGTAGATTTAGCAGTAGACCTCCTCTGTAAATCGAACGTGGTAACCTGTAAAGGCTTTTAAAAATGTATGTAGTTTGTCGCCACTGCGCGTTTGTGCGAAATTTTAAAGCATGTTGTGTTTGGTATCTATGTACTCGGCCTAAGATCATGTTTTTTATTACATCAAACATTTGGGCAATATAGTGTGTTTTAGTGCATTAAAATTAAAAAAGGTGTATTTTTTCCCCAAAAAATGCGTTTGAAAAATCGCTGCGCAAATAAGGTGTGGAAAAAAAAATGCAACACCCACCATTTTAATCTGTAGGGCCTTTTGCTTTAAAAAATATATATAATGTTTAGGAGTTCAACATAATTTTCTTGCAAAAAATAAATGTTTTCATGTAAACAAAGTGTCAGAAAGGGCTTTGTCTTCAAGTGGTTAGAAGAGTGGATGATGTGTGACTTAAGCTTCCTAATGTTGTGCATAAAATGCCAGGACAGTTCAAAACCTCCCCCCAAATGACCCCATTTTGGAAAGCAGACACCCCAAGCTATATACTGAGGCATGTCGAGTCCATGGAATATTTTATATGTTGACACAAGTTGCGGAAAAAAGACAATTAGAATGCCCAGATGGCACAAACCCCCCCCCCAAATGACCCCATTTTGGAAAGTAGACACCCCAAGCTATTTGCTGAGAGGTATGGCGAGTATGTTGCAGATCTCGCTTTTTGTCACAAAGTTTTGAAAATTGAAAAAAAATAAAATATATATTTTATTTCTTCATTTTCAAAAACAAATGAGAGGTGTAAAATACTCAACATCCCTCTCAGCAAATAGCTTGGGGTGTCTACTTTCCAAAATGGGGTAATTTGGGGGGGTTCTGTGCTATTTTGGCATTTTATGACCTTCGAAACTGTGATAGGTAGTGAGGAGTGAAATCAAAAATTTGTGCCCTTAGAAATCCTTAAGGCGGTGCTTGGTTTTCGGGGTCCCGTACGCGGCTAGGCTCCTAAAAAGTCCCACACATGTGGTATCCCTGTACTCAGGAGTAGCAGCAAAATGTATTTTGGGGTGCAATTCCATGGCATGTGTGAGCAATATATCATTTAGTGACAACTTTTTGTATTTTTTTTTTTTTTAGTCATTCAATCACTTGGGACAAAAAAAAAATATTCAATGGGCTCAACATGCCTCTCAGCAATTTCCTTGGGGTGTCTACTTTCCAAAATGGGGTCATTTGGGGGGGGGGGGGGGGTTTGTACTGCCCTGCCATTTTAGCACCTCAAGAAATGAGATAGGCAGTCATAAATTAAAAGCTGTGTAAATTCCAGAAAATGTACCCTAGTTTGTAGACGCTATAACTTTTGCGCAAACCAATATACGCTTATTGACATTTTTTTTTACTAAAGACATGTGGCTGAATACATTTTGGCCTAAATGTATGACTAAAATTGAGTTTATTCGATTTTTCTTATAACAAAAAGTAGAAAATATCATTTTTTTTCAACATTTTCAGTCTTTTTCCGTTTATATCGCAAAAAAAATAAATAGCAGAGGCAATCAAATACCATTAAAAGAAAGCTCTATTTGTGGGAAGAAAAGGACGCAAATTTCGTTTGTGCGGACATGCAATGTTGTACCCAATTTCCAGTTAAAGCAGCGCAGTGCCAAATTGTAAGAACACCTCTGGTCATTAAGCTGCGTAATGGTCCGGGGCTTAAGTGGTTAATGAGGAAACAAAAGGAACTTAAATAATTTTAGCAAATGGTTGCAATATAACAGAGTGAAAATTTTAGGGGTAGTCTGAATACTTTCCGTACCCACTGTACATGTTGTGTCCAAATATATTTTTTACGGATTTAGACCAACTGATATTAAAACTGATTTTACAATGTATTGATCGCAATTGAAAAAAAAAAAAAAAACCTTGCCTGCACTAATGTGAAGAGTGAAACTGAGATCTGGACTGCAGCACGTAGGCTAGGTCTGGTTCAAAGGCAGTGGTTTTGATGTGCAAAATGTTACGCAGGTGAGTCACTTAGTCTTGTCATGCGATTCTTGTTAAAGTTCATTGCAGAGAATGTCTTCTCACGCAAATATGTTGAGCCAAACAAGCTCAGCATTTTCTTAGCCAATGTTCGAATCTCTTGAAACCGGCTCTTATCAGTTGGCGGTAAAAAATTCACAAGAGAGAGCTCAAAGAGCTCGAGCTGCAGATGATCTGGAGAATCATTGGGGTCAACAAAGAATTCAGAGGAGAAAAGACTGATCTCCGTTTTTCAATAGCTGCAAAATCCTGAAAGCGCAGTTTAACTCCCCAGCCAGAGATGCAATGTCTGCTGCATACCTGCTCATTTGCGCACTGATGTTGTCCTGTGGAAAACTGCTCATTATTTCCTTCATTTCCAAAGGCTTTGAGGTGTGAATAAAGCCGATTCACCGCTGCATCTTTCCTCTGAGGACTTGTGTTCAGTACATTCAGATGCTTTGTTAGGTCAACTAGAAACCCCAAATCAGCCAGCCAAATAGGATCAGATAGTTCTCGCATCGGTTGTCCCTTTTGTTTCCAAGAATTTTCCTTTCTGAGGGTAGAAACGCTGCAGTGCAGACCCCCGACTGAGGCACCTTACATCATTGTGATATAAAACATCTTAGTATTCAGCCTGGATGTCTAGTAGAAACTGTTTAAAACTGGCGATGGCACAGGGCTTTAGAGCGAATAAAATAGTTTTTAGCACTGGTTTCATAACATGATCATATTTGAGATGTTTAGCACAGAGAACTTGTTGATGAAGGATACAATGGAGTTAAATAGCTTTGCCTTCTTCGCTCACCTTGCTACAAATTAGTGTTGATAATCCACTTCGTTCACCAGCCATGGCAGGTGTCCCATCAGTAATAACCCCAGTAACTTTGTTCCAAGGCAGTTTCATGTCCTCTATGAAGGAACTAACAGAAACAAATAAACCTTTTCCTCTTGTTTGGTCCATAAGGCTCTGGAGGTCAAGTAGCTCTTCAATCACATTAATTTCATCGTCCACCCCTCAAAAAATTGGCAACTGAGCTTTTTCAGGTCCGTGCTTTCATCACGGCTATTGAAAAGAAGTCAAAATTCACTCCTGTGGACGTCAACTGACTCTTAATAGCTGATGAAATATCTTCAATTCTCCGTGCTATAGTGTTACGAGCCAGGCAAATGTTGGCAAACTCTTGCTTCTTCTCGCAACAGATATTCTCAACCATTTTCATAACTCATTCTTTGATAAAATCACCCTCCGCAAATGATTTGCAATTTTTAGCAATTAACGGTGCCACCTCAGCTCGCCCTCGTGGCATTTTCTTTTTACTCACGGGCTCTTCTGAAAAATCGCTTTTGTGACTTTAAAACCGCTTCAAGTTGCTTCAACTTTTCTCTGCGGTCGTGCCCTGTTAGTGTGTCGTATGTGCTATGTCTCGACTGGCAGTGGCTCTTGACATTAAATTCCTTTAAACAGTTGGTCTCTTGGCATATCAGACACAGCGATTCTGTATTTTAGTGAAGAAACATCCCACTTTTCACTTGTCCTGGAAGTGGCAGCCCTCACTGTCCACTTTTCTTCTCTTATTTGCAGTCGCCATTTTAGAAATTGTCCAGAAGGGGAAGGGATCATGTGAGCGCAGTGCCAAAAGGTTTTGGCAAGTGTGTTCGCTCTAGCACCAATACACTGCCCAACAAGAATTTGCCAGAGATCTCTTGCCTTGTGGCTTTATATGGTGAAGACACAGCGCAGGGAGAAGGAACGCACCAAATCCTGCGACGTCAGGGATCGTGAGGACGTGCAGTCCTGTGGCTTGAGAGATCCCAGGGGTCCTAAGTGGCGCTCAGGAATTCGTTGGGGGCCACTAAAGATAGGTTTTGACAAATTACCTGTTGGGCCGTATTAAACTGCAACATGGGCCGCAATTGGCCCGCGGGCCGGACTTTGGACATGCCTGCTGTAGATGCTTCCTTTCAATTTATAAAGTATCTGTCTTAAGTGACTGGATGAGAAGAAAGAGGTCCAAAGCCGCAGTCGGCATTCAACAAGTTTTATTGGTGTAAAATCCCTAGATGTCAATATTCATATAATGAGCACTTTGATGAATTTTTTAAGATATGCGCTTAATCCTAAAGCCATTTTGGGGTTCCATATTTAGAGTTAATTTGACCTAACAACATATTTAGGAACTTGCTTGTAATCATATAGTACAGGATACGGGAATTGTGTTGTAAGACCATGAGGTTATATACAGGGTGTGTGTGTATCTTTTTTGAATTGATATACTGTATATACACATTTCTATACATTTTATCTCTTTTACTAAGGCATACATAGAACGGTTACTGTTTGCAGGAAGTTTTGTTTACCCAGTAATTGGAAGGATATAGGCAGGAGCAAAAAGCACAGGCACTTCTGACAAGGGATCTTAATACGTAGATATTCAAAAAGAATCCACACTACCTTCCTATCTGAGTCTTTCTGAACACACATTATAGAGCAAATAAAATGCATAGCCCCTAGAAAGAACACATTTTATTATGTCTCTTGATGTCACAACTTGGTATACGATACAAGTGTCTACTTCTATCCACTAAAATGTACTTTAGACTACTAGCAATGTTTCCAGCTTGCCTCTCCAGACTGCAAGTCATTGATCAGTGTGCCATATTTTTGCTCATTCAGGACAGATTTCATCTGAGGTTTAACTTGACCCTAAAGTGTGCTCTATGATGGTAACTTCTCCAGCATACCACTCCAGCAGCTCAACACACTGCAGTTTTCAGACCGATGACAGTGAGACACAGTGATACGAATGTCCCAGACTAAGTCCTATTAGTTCTGCACCTTAAGTCCTTGTTGTGACTCCCTTACCATTGCTGTCTCCTATCGAGCAGTGTGTGTCGCCTTCCCTCAGCACTTCTGCTTTTCAGGCCTCATTCTCACCACTAGGCAACATCAAACATCCCACAAATGCTCTTGGCTGCTTGCAGCCTGTCTATCCGCACTCTCTCACACAGTGTGCAGGGGTTCTGCTATACATCTTCTGGTATAAAGGGAAAGAAACCCTACAAGTAATATTACAAACAAAGCTTTCCTAAGTAATAGTACTACCCACAAGGGTCCTAATGACACTGGTATGGTTATGTGCTAACCATTAGTAAACGTTTTCTTTAGCTAGGGGAGTTCAGCTTTAACCTGTTGACCAGTGTACCTAATTTAATTTTTAATGCATTCATCCTACCAAGCTCCCATAAAATATACTTGCGTATCAAGGTTGCAGAGTCTCTCTGTTGTGTATGGTGGGCATCTTTTAACCAGAATGTGGTGTTCTCCAGAACTTTTTCTGGTCCATTTTTGGTATTCGACAAAACCTTTTACACTTCTTGTATTCCTCGCTCATGATCTATATTCCACCGCTTTCTCAGAGAAAACTCCAAGTTCTTTTCAAATTGATAATGGTTCTCTCATTCCGAGACCAAGTCTAACACTGATACCGCTCCAGACCCATCAGTTGAGCTCCCTTCCGGTCAATCGGCAAACAGGCAGAATTTAAAGCCACTGTGCCTAACCTATTCCTGATTCTATTGCTACTGCTGAAATCAGAGGACATTTGCACAGAGCAGGTAAGTATAACATGTTTAAAAAAAAATAATCCTTTTGGCATCACTTTAAAGCAGGGGTCAGAAACCTGTAGATCGTGGACAGGTGACTGGTAGATTGCGGTCTGGGCTTGCTGACCCGCCATTCCAGAGCATCAGAGTGCAATGCAGAGGGACTACATGTAAAGTTGGAGCTGTAGTAGGGAGCAAGGGCCGCATAAGCCGATGCCTCCTTTGTAGTGCTGGCTCCTGTCCCATGTGGAGTAATACCAACTGCACTCCACCTCCTTATTCTCCCGGCTAGCGGTCTCCAAAGTGGTGCCAGCAGCAGAAAAGAGCAGTTCTTCAGTTCAGTATGAAGCAATACACTGAGCATAATCGTATAGGGCTGCTTTCACACGGTTTACCCACACTGCGGGTGCAGTGCAGTGTGCCTGCAGTTTTCTGTTTTTAGCCAAAGACTTCTATTATATAATGCAGGTTTGGTGCACTTTCTGAATGCAGGAGTTTTGGCGCACTTCCAGAAAGTGCACCACACCTGCAGGATATAATAGAAGTCTATGGGAAAGTGCAGCTAACCCAGGAAATTTGCAGATGCACTGTGCTGCACCCACGGTGTGGGTAAACCGCAGCACATCAGTGTGAAATGCAACGAAGGACTTATTCACAAGTGCAGCAGGCACTGCTGATCCTCTGAAAAGCAATCCAAGTGTGTTTGACAGGTGGTGAGGAGGCGAAATGTCTCCTCACCGCTTGATTTAAACCCATGATTGCTGTGCAATGCACGTGGTTGCAACATGGTTGTACAGAAACTAGAGACTTAAATGGGGTGTTAAGAGGCGAAACTGTGCCCGGTGATCTTCGACTTCTCCCATTTTTTTCAGGTAGATCTCCACCTCTTTAAGGTTGCCTACCCCTGCTTTAAAGCCTGGTTATTTGATCCTGTGTGGTAGAACTGCACGATTATGGGCAAAATGAGAATCACGATTCTTTTGTTTAGACTAAAGATCACGATTCTCAGAAATTGAATACCAGACCCCCCCCCCCCCCCCCCCCCAAATAAACAAACAAACCTGTGATATATCTGAAAATATGTAACTATATTAATGTATAAAAAACAGACCAGTGATATGTCTCTAATGTTAAAGACCATATAACTCCTATGGAAAAAAGCTTAATAAAAGTTTGATTCTGCTTCTTTCATAGGAGTTATATGGTCTTTAACATTAGAGACATATCACTGGTCTGCTTTTTTTTTATACATCAGAAGCAGTACCGCTGGCAACCACTGGGTTGCTCATGGATACACACTACAGTTGTACAGAACTGAGGAAGAAGGAAAGCCCACGCATCTATCCAGCGGCGCAGGCTGCGGACGTCCGTTCCGATATCGGTGCCATTTGCGTTTCACGCTGGTCACGTGGAACCGGCGGCGAAATAACAAAATCGCGGGTCATCCAGGCTGCGGACGTCCGTTCTGATATCTGCGCCATTTGCGTTTCACGCTGGTCACGTGGAACCGGCGGTGAAATAACAAAATCGCGGGTCATCCAGCCTAGAGATCGCGGGGGGTGATCGCAAACTTATCTCGCTTAATCCTGCAGCTCTACTGTGTGGGGAAGGTGCCTTTTTGTACGTGCCCTTAGAGGGCGAGCTTCTCTTTGCCAATTTCGTTTTTTGATATCGGTTTGCCCCCTTTAGGCAAAATCATCATCTGCTGCAGGTTCTTCTGGTTGTGGCAAACCTTCCCCTCCTCTAAGCTCTCTGCAGCTGCTAGAAAGAATTCCTCTCGCTAAATTTTTGCCCCCATTTTGGAGGTTAAGGAGTAAAAACTTAACCCAACTTGGGCAAAGGACTTTTAAAATTACTTTTTTTTTTTTTTTTTTTTGCATCTTTTACAGCAGATGCTCAATTAACCTTAACTGCTACCCCTCCTTAGTTCTGATTTATTTCTGCCTGTCGCTTAAGAACAAGTGCTGAGCCCTGATGCACCCTTCCTTACGCATTGCATGACTGCAGATTTCCACCTCTCCAGTTTTTTAGGCTAGAATACCCTTCTTGCTTTCCTTTCCTGAAGTCTTGACCTTGGTGTTGGATGACTACTTGCCAATTTTGTATTGGATAATGTTGCCATCCCCCCTGTTCCCTAGATTTCCTATGTGGTTCCCTTTTACTTCCCCTCACAATCTATAGGAGCTTTGGCGCTTCCCTGCCTTGCTCTTGCGTTGGATATTCCCATTACATCTTCATTCAGACAGGTTGATTTTCCCCCTTCTCTGTAGTTTTAGGTAAGGTGGTGCAGGGGTCAGGAGCATGTCATTAAGGACTGTGTGTAGGTCCTGGTTAAACTTGTACAGCTCCTGTTAAACCTCCTGTGCAATTTTCTACAAAAGAGGACTCTTCCTAGTTACCTTATGGAACCCCTGCAGTACCTCGTGGTAAAGCTAAACCCTGTCTTTTTTTTTTTTTTTTTTTTTAAATATGATTCCCATTTCAGGGGATCCTTATAAGAGCCGTCCTTCTGTTCCCACCAGCAGCGGTTTTCTTTACTTTGGGTTCTTTGTCCTTTTTCCACTTGGGGACAGGGTAGCCTGGAAATAGTTGTCCTCCTTTCTTCCGTAATGCTTCTTATTGTCCTTTTTTGTTAACTTTTTATTTATTTATTTTTTTTATGACATGTTTGGCCAAACAGTGCAACATTCTAATTTGATGCCCCCTTGTGTTCTCCTCCTTAGTCGTCGCATGTCCTTGCCATGTCCTTGCCATGTCTTCCCTAGGACCCCCCCCCCCTAGCATTTCCTCCCTCTGCTCTTACCTGCCTATGTGGTCATTTTTCCTCCTTTTTTAATGGGCCTTCTGCCCTCTAGATCGAGTTCCTCTTTCCCTGCCTGAGTTTATTTTCCTGTTGAGGTTAGATTTGGGAGAATATAAAGCGCCTATCTATACTCTTGTGAGTGGGAACACTGCCTGAATTCTGTTTGTTTCTCCCAAATTATTGGTTACTAAGCAATTGTTGCATCTTTACTGTCACTTGCTCCAGCAGCGAGCTGCTCCTACTGTTAAGTTTGGGTCTTTTGAGACTTTTTCTGGTTGGCCTGTTCTGGCTGTTTAGCTATGGTTGATGTCTCTGATGGGGACACAAACATGCCGGGGGGGGGGGGGGGCTGGGTGGGTGATACTCTGATGTAAAATCTGCAGGAAGAATGTTGGAGGGGGGTAGACACGTGCAGGGGGAACACTGGATGTTTAGCCCCGCTGCATGAGAGGTATAGGTGCGGGCAGAGGTAACTTGTGCATAGAGTCCCACTGCCAGCAGCCTGTCAAACTGTAGTCTATTCCGTTACTGCAGATTTATTACATTTTTTTTAATTTTTTTTGTCCTGTGAATAGTATGCCATGTGGCCCTCAAAGTGAAATCTTGGATATACTTGGCTTAAACCATCCTGTTTTAGTGATATTCCCGGCCATCTAGGGGGCGCGCGTGCCTGGTGGCCGTGATGTCCGCCGGGCACCCGTGATCACAGCAGGACCGTGTATCTGTGTGTAAACACACATCCACGTCCTGTCATAGGAGAGGAGACCCATGTGTTTTCCCAGTACAGAGGAACACAGATCAGTCCCCTCCCACCTACAGCTAGAATCACTCCCTAGGGAGCATATTTAACCCCTTGATCGCCCCCCTAGTGTTAATCCCTTCCCTGCCAGTCACATTTACACAGTAATCAGTGCAGTTTTATAGCACTAATCGCTGTAGAAATGCGAATGTTCCCAAATCGTGTTAAATGTCACAATAAAAATCGCAGATCGCCGCCATTACTAGTAAAAAAATATATAAAAATGCCATAAATCTATCCCCTATTTTGTAGACGCTATAACCTTTGCGCAAACCAATCGATACACGTTTATTGTGTTATTTTTGGTAAAAAAAATAAAATAAATTAGAATACATATTGGCCTAAACTGGGGAAATTTTTTTTTTTAAATTGTGATATTAAATCAAAAAGTAAAAATTATTTTTTTTTTTCAAAATTGTCGCTGCTCTTTTGTTTGTAGCGCAAAAAATAAAAACCGCAGAGGTGATCAAATACCACCAAACGAAAGCTCTATTTGTGGGAAAAAACCCCATAAATATTTCATTTGGGTACAGTGTTGCATGACCGCGCAATTGTCATTCAAAATGCGACAGCGCTGAGAACTAAAAATTGGTCTGGGCAGGAAGGGGGTGAAAATGCTCTGTATTGAAGTGGTTAAAGGGAAGTTTGTCAGTAGTTGGAGAGAATGTTGCATTAAGAAACCAGTCAACTATGGTTGCGTTGTTTAAAGCAGGAATTGTAATGGTTAATATTATATGTAAAATCATCTAGCATTTCAGTAAATGCTTTTTTTTTTTTTTTTTCCCTTCCTGTTTCTAAGGTTTTACACCACTTATCTTGGCTGCAACTGCTGGTCATGTTGGGGTAGTTGAAATCTTGCTGGACAACAATGCTGACATTGAGGCTCAGTCTGAGAGGACCAAAGATACACCATTATCGCTGGCCTGTTCTGGTGGCAGGCAAGAGGTAATTACCTAAATCTTGATGTACTGCAATGTTTGTAACAACAAATCCAGATTTATCCAAAAAGGCAGATTACATAGGTATTGAGTTTAAGGTGCAAAAATTGTTGGAACATCTTAAAGAATTGTATAATCTTAGGATACATTTAACGTATGATATCATGGTAAGGAAGAAGTACAATTTTACTTTTGTTCTACAATCTTAGGTTTTTTTTATTAATTTTTTATGTCTATTTTTTAAATATGGCTACAGACTTTACTGACCAGCTGAATGTGTGGGCACAATTTTATAAGTTGAAGGTGATGCTTTGTGCCAGCTCATTTAGAAAGCGAAGCATAATGACTGGGTAGTGGGTAGAGGTTTTCGGTATTTCCATTTACACTTTTTCCTACATCCGCTCCCAGGGAAGAGATTGCATAATGGTATGTCTATAACTATCTTGTCACAATGAAGTGCATAGTCCAAACTTATTTTTCTCCATCTGTTGAAGGACATGGGAATTCACAAAGACCAGGTTATAATGCTGCCTGCAGGAGGCTGGTACACTGGCAAAAAAGGCTTTAAGCCAACCCTGTATAACCCTTACAGCATACCTTTTTTTTTTTTTTTTTTTTTTTTTTCTTTTTTTGCTAGTGGTCTCATTGGTTGGACATCTTTTTTCCTTTTAAAGATTAACCCTCCACCGTGGAGGGTAGAGTATTGTTGAAGTGTCTGTCGGGAACCTTGTGCTTTTAGTTGTCGGCTTGTTACAAGCCTTACAACTTGTGTCTTGCATAAGACTGATGTATGTGCAAGGCACTCTGAGTGCTCGCTTAAGACTCTGATAAACTGTCCAGAGGTTTTGGTTTGTTTAGTTTACCCTTCAAGGGGTATAGTCTCTTCAGACCTGCTCTTGATGCTGTCATTATAAATACCACGGGCTGGGTGGCCAGAGTATGCTTCTGCCTTTTGCCTTACGCAGATAATCTGTGGAAGGGTCGCAGGAATACCAGACTTTTTCCTCTTCTACTTGAGCAGTAAGTATGAGCGTGTGAATGAATGCGTCTCCAGAGGTGGGGGGCTCTGTGTAGGTCTGAACGAGTCCTTGGATAGTTTTTATTCTGGGACATTTGGGTGCTCAACGCATCATTTTTAGCCCATTGGCAAACTGTCCTTTCTCTTACCATCCATGGACTGACACGGTGTCTCTTTACACTTTACACGTGGTTATGTCCCTGCTTGCAGGAGAAGACCTAGGCAGAATGTGAAATGTTATACATACATTCTAAAAGCCAGAGCTGAACAGCCCCACCCAGGGGGCGGTCCCTCTGGACATAACCCTCCCACTACAGTCAGCAGACTTCAGTTTTTTTTCTGCCTAGCAGAAGGAGAAGACGTGGCTCTCTCAGGAGCCAGTCTCCTGACCTATTTTTATTCCTTTTCTGGAATTCTTTTTTATTTTATTTTTGAGAATTTTCTATCAACTGTCGGCTGGGCAACAGGTTGGGTACAAGATATCCTCATAGTCTTCCCTGTCCGACCATCGAGCGTGCTGATCCTCGCCTTGTGTGCGTGAGACTCAGTTCACGACAGGCCCATGACTCCAGGGGTGGCCGGGTTTGCTTTCATGCTCCCACGGTCCTCTCAAGACTGAACAGTTCCTGACTGACTGTATCTTTCGCGGTGGACCAGGCCGACAGCTACTCAGTACTGCACTGTGATAGTCCTGTCAAACACACCAGTGGGTCCCTCAGGGGACGGGTAAGTAGTCTCTCCTGCCTGCAGGTGAGTACAAAAGGCTGTGTGTTTCTCTGTGGGGGATTTTCCCGGTCTCCCCCTGTATTTCATTGTCACTTTCTGTCACCATTGCTGGTGCTGTGTGGGGTGCCTGGGGGTCACACTGTTCTTGGAGGGGCTAATGCTGGTCTGCAGATATGCTTGGGGCCTTTTTTTGTGTGTTTTGGGGCCTGAGCGCCGAGTGGCGCTGTGTGTGTGCTGTTTTTTTCACTTTTGCTGAGTCATGGCGGCCATCTTGCCGCGGATCGCCTCAGTGAAGTGCTGAGGCCATTTTCTTGTAGCCCGTGCGCTCTTCAGCACTAGTTTTGGCTTCTAGCGCTGCTGTAACAGCGCAAATCTCCTCACAGCTCACCAGCGCTGACACAGCGCGGTACAGACAGCGGAACTGAACGGTCCCTGGTCCGGTTTGGTGAGTCCCCTGCGCGCCCCCTCCTCAGTCAGCACAGCCTGTGGGTGGACTTTTTATCTGAGGAGTCTCAGAGGGGGGCAATATGGAGTCTCTGTCACCAGCTTCCCCTAAATGTCAGTGGACAACAGGCAGTGCTTCAGCACCTGCGGTCCCTAGGGACCAGTTGTGGGCAGTCCTGGAATCATTTCTGACCAGGATGGGAGCTGTGTGCAAGCGCAAGGGAGCAAAAAAGCGCCCTCTTCCCACTTTACTTCATGAGGGCAGTGCGCTGATTCAGATATGGGCCTAGCCACTACCGCTCAGGACCCCTAGTTCTGAATGTATTGGATGGTTTTGAACAGGACATTCCTTATGAGGAAAACTCCAGTTCTGAGTCAGTAAATGACAGGGCGCTTGTTAGTGTACTCATGACTGCGGTGAGGGACACTCTCAAGCTAAAATGCTGCGGATGCAGAACCTCATGCGGATACAGTCTCCTTTGGTTCTTTTAAGGCCAGGCCTTCTAAAGAGGTTTTTCCATATGTACTTTCTTTGACCAGCTCATTGATAAGGTCTGGGAAAAGCCGCAGAAGAATTTTTTTATGGTCCAGCGGCGTTTGTCTATCAGATACCCCTTGAAGATGCCCTACTTAAAAAGTGGGCTTCTCCCCCAGGGTCGACCCTCCAGTCGCCCGGTTGAACAAGGCCATCACTCTCCTGATGGAGGGGACTCCTGCATTTGAGGACCCCACTGACAGAAGGTCAGAAGTGGTGAGCAGAGCCATGTTTGCCTTGTTGGGATCCGCCCTACAGCCTGTGGTAGCGGCGACCCTTGTGTCTTACACACTTACAGGTTGGGCAAAAATGTTGCACCTAGCTGTACAGGAGCATAATCTTCCTCCAGACACAGTTGCTTTGGCCCACCAACTGGTTCAGGACCTGGTTTATGTGTGCGACGCCATGTTGGACGCGGTCCCTTTAATATCCAGGGCCTCTGTCTCGGTGGTGGTACTGCGTTGTCTTATCTGGTTGAAGTGCTGGTCTGCTGACCTAGCCTTAGGAAGCTCCTGACGGATCTACAATTTAAAGGTGGTAGACCTTTCGGTGCTGCTCTGGATGACATCGTCATGGGAGGTAAAAGCACTCTTCTTCCTTAGACTAGCAAGGGTGAGGAGGCCCGCCGCAAACAGGGGCCTTCCTTTCCAGCAAAACAGGGTTTTTTCGTCAGTCAGTCCACGGGTACGCCCTCTCAGACTGACGGCAGTGCGGCTGGTGGGCACAAGTGCCCCTGGGTGCGTAAGCCGAACAAGCGGCTCCCAAGCCTGCCTCCGCGTGAAGTCTTGCCTCCGCCCGACTCTGGGGTGGGGGGACGACTTCACAGGTCACGAATCGGTGGTCCTCCCGAATCTCTGACTGGTGGGTGTGCGAGGTGGTCACCTCAGGATACAGGATAGTATTCCGATCCTGGCCCCCAGACAGATTCTTTCCCTCAAATCTTCCTCTCCTTCCTACCTGTCGGGCAGCCCTCTTGGGGGCTGTACAGGATTTGATCAGGCGGAGTGATTGTGCCGGTTCCGTCACAGGAGAGTTTTCAGGGATTCTACTCGAATCTGTTTGTCGTCCCAAAAATAGGACGTGGTTCGACCTATCCTGGACCTCAAGGCCCTGAATGCCTTCGAGAAGGTGCAGAAATTCCGCATGGAATCCATTCGCACGGTGATCGCTACACTCCACCAAAGGGATTTTCTTCTGGCGTCCTTGGACTTCAAGGACGCCTACTTGCATGTTCCGATCTGCGCAAGTCACCAGATGTTTCTGTGCTTTGCGATCAGCGAAGTCCACTATCGATTGTTGCTCTTCCTTTCGGCCTAGCCTCGGCACCAAGGGTGTTCACCAAGGTGCTTGCTCCGGTTCTAGCCTTCTGTTACAGCGAGGCATTGCTGTCGTGGGCTATCTGGACGATCTTCTGCTAAGAGCAGAAAGTGGATCAGACTTAGAGGAAAGGTGACTATCGTCAATTAGACCCTCAGGGACTCGGGTGGTTCCTGAACATTCAGGAGTCAGTCCTGGTCCCCAATCAGTGTCTGGAGTATCTAGTTCTGATTCTGGACTCCTTGGAGGCAAAGGTCTCCTACCTCTGGAGAAGTTGCTGACACTTCAGTCTGCGGTGCGGGTGCTGACATCCCAAAAATGGTTGTCAATCCTTTTTTTGCATGAGAGTCCCGAGACTTGTGGTGACCTCCTTCGCGGCCGTTCCGTATGCCCAATCACACACCAGGGCATTGCAGAAGGAGATCTTGTCCACCTGGGACAAATCCCCATTGTCCTTGGATCTTCAGATCCAGGTGATTCACCTGGTCAGGGCGCCCCTGACATGGTGGTTGAGATCCTCGGCTCTTCGGTCCTGGAAGTCGTTCCCCTCCCATCCAATGGATGGTACTCACGACGGACACCAGCCTGACGGGCTGGGGTGGAGTCTGGGGAGTCCTGTCGGCTCAGGCTTTGGACTCCGGACGAGCCCGTTTACCAATCACTGTTCTGGAAATACGGGCCATCGGACTGTGTCTCTCCTCAGGTCGGAGAGAGTACGGGGTCGCTCCATCAGGAGCCAGTCGGACACCGCCACGGCGGTGGCGTATGTAAACCATCAAGGGGGAACTCGGAGCTCAGCTGCGGCTTCCGAGGTAGTCCGTATCCTGAAGTGGCCGGAATGTAGGCCATTTTACATTCTGGGCATAGACAATGGGCAGGCGGACTATCTGAGTCGCCAATCGCCAGACACCGGACCAAGAAGAGTGGTCCTTGCATATTTCAACTCCTTTACCGACTGTGGGGCACGCCGGATGTGGACCTGATGGCCTCTCGACTCAATCGCAAGGGTCGAGGTTGTGGCCAGATCCAGGGATCCTTGGGCGATGCCTCGGATGCGTTGGTGGCCCCATAGGGTCCTTATTGCCTGATATAAACTCCGGCGATCCTAATTGTTCCGGATTGGCCTCAGCATCACTGGTACGCTGATCTGGTACGTCTCGTCGCGGACGTTCCCTGGCGGTTGCCGATGAGGGAGGACCTTCAGTCTCAAGGTCCTATGTTTCATCCGGCTTACAGTCTCTGGCTTTAACGGCAGGGCTGTTAAAAGCCAGGTGTTGAGGGACCGAGGTCTCTCGGACTCGGTCATTTTGACCATGTTAAGGACACAGAAGTCTTCCTCCAGGCAGATCTATCACCGTGCCCGGAAAGCTTATATCGCCATGTGCGAAGCGCTGGACTGGCGTCCTCGGACGTATTCCGTCCCCAGAATCCTGCATCCTCTGCAGTGTGGAGTGACCCAAAAGCTTGCTTTGTGTACCATCAAGGATCAGATTTCGGCCTTGGCCGTCTTCTTTCAGCGACCTCTAGCGGGTCATTTTCTTGGTTAGCACCTTGTGTTGGGGGTTCGCCATGTGCTCCCTCCTGTCAAGCCTCCTCTCCCACCGTGGGATCTGAATTTGGTGCTCTCGGTCCTCCAGGAACCTCCTTTTGGGAATATCCAGGATATTCCCCTCTTGTCTTGTCTCAGAAGGTGGCCTTTTTAGTGGCAATCACTTCTGTTTGACGAGTGTCTGGGTTGGCGGCTTTGTCCTGCAAGTCGCCATATTTAGTCATCCATAAAGATAAGGCGGTGTTGCATCCGCGACCTTCCTTTTTTGCCAAAGGTGGTGTCGACCTTTCACCTACATGAGGACATTGTCCTCCCGTCCTTGTGTCCTCACCCATCGCATCCCAGAGAGTTTGTGCTGCACATATTGGAGGTGGTACGAGCCTTACGGGTGTACCTGTCTGCTACTGCTTCTATTCGGAAGTCCGACTCACTGTTTGTGACTGTCTCTGGTCCATAACAGGGCCAAGCGGTTTCGTCTGCCATCATTTTTAGGGGAATCAGACAAACCGTCATTCAAGCCTATGCTCTCAAAGGGCGGGCACCTCCCTTTCCGGTTACGGCGCATTCCACCAGGGCAATTGGTGCTTCCTGGGTTTCCCGACCTCAAGCGTCGGTTGCACAAGTGTGCAAGGCGGCGACCTGGTCGTCTGTTCATGCCTTTTAAGTTTTATAAGGTTAATGTGGCTGCATCTTCGGATGCTTCCTTCGGCCGCAGGGTGCTGCAGGCCGCTGTTTAAAGTTGCGACTCCTCCGTTGAGGAGCTCTGCCTTATTGGAGTGAAGTTTTGGTTTTTCCATTTATACTGCTCCCATCCCTCTTGACACTGCTTTGGGACATCCCACGTGTAAAGTGTAAAGAGACACCGTGTCAGTCCATGAATGGTAAGAGAAAATAGGATTTTTTGTACTCACCGTAAAATCCTTTTCTCTGACATCCATGGACTGACACGGCACCCACCCTTCCTTTTAAGTTTGTACTGCTTTGTTACGAACTGAAGTCTGCTGACTGTAGTGGGAGGGTTATGTCCGGAGGGACCGCCCCCTGGGTGGGGCTGTTCAGCTCTGGCTTTTAGAATGTATGTATAACATTTCACATTCTGCCTAGGTCTTCTCCTGCAAGCAGGGACATAACCACGTGTAAAGTGTAAAGAGACACAGTGTCAGTCCATGGATGTCAGAGAAAAGGATTTTACGGTGAGTACAAAAAATCCTATTTTTTCTTGTGCTGCAACAGATCTCCTTCCCTGTGCTTCTGCAGTCCGTGTGTTCTCCCAGGACCATTTCTGTTCCTGTGTAGGATGGGATCATGGCAGCTGAAGTTGTATCTCATATGGATTTTCACTTCCTCTTCAGGAAAATGTTGCATTCTCAGATGCTATTAAACCCAGTGTTGTAACCCCACAGAATTCTTCAGAGGGGACCCCCAGATATTCTGGGTCAGCCTGGGCTACCTTTCCTAACAAAGGCATAATCCCTCAATGCTCCTCAGAATTTTCAGTGTGCTGGATCATATGTCCACCATAGTACCTTTTTTCCTGGAATCCCCAGTGTGTATCACTTAAATGACCTTTCTTTAATGTGGAACTTTAGTCAGAAAATGAATTGCTGCTAGATCACTTCATTGCTTTGTAAAACATTAAAAATAAGTGTCTATTCTATTTAAAATCCAGTAATAAACTGTCTCGCCCTACTCTGCACATGCTCAGTTGCCCTCTATTTTTAGGCACTGCTGAATTTGTAGAGGCTGATCTGACAGCCTTAAAGTGGAATTAAACCCTCCTTTCCTTTACAGCCAAGGAAGCTGCTTCTGTTTGATCTGCAACTGCCATGGTGCTGCACATGTGATCAGGTATGACACCATCTATTTGATGGTGTGATAGTTTGGTTGAGGACACAAGCAAATGAGACAGTTGGCAATCCTGGCGTTCCAGGAATGTAACACTTTTTTGAAACCGTTAATGGGGTTTAGTGTACTGCCTTATGATTTAGGCCTCTTGCACACTGCAGCTTGAAAAAGCTCAGTACAGCATTTTTTTTTTTTTTTTGCTGATCTAAAATGCAGCCCATTGTTTACAATGTGCCTGTACACACAGGCGAGTTAACCAGCGTAATCTTGAATAAAAATAGAATTAAAAAAACGGTGTTCCTGGTCAGTATTTTTGTGCTGGAGGCAATTTACAGCACACACTGTTGGTAGCATAATTAATTGGGAATATATTCTTGCTAAAGAACTTTTTTTTTTTTTTTGGCTGTTATGGGTACAGTTCCACTTTAAGAACTTTTTTCCTTTTTTTTTTTTATCTCATACTTTTTTGTTATGGTTACAAACCATGATGAATTTGCACAGACACACCACCAGGGAACATATGGAGGATGATTTCTACATACCTGTGGGACACCATTTCTCACAACCAAACCACACTATGGAAGACCTTAATGTTTTAGTTCTTAGAGGGAATTTCAAACCCACCCGAAAAAAAAACATTTGAACCAAGAATGATTCTATATGATGTAAAGGTTAATGTCCTGGATTGGACCAGGTCAGTGGCAATTGCTTAGCCTGCATCAATCCATTGAGGACCACCCATCCATCTAGGTGTGTGGTTTATTTATTATTATTTTGGACCTTGTACATTGCTTTTCTCAAAAAAATTAGTCCTGCAGAGACAGATTGTAGAAGAGCTGTTATGCAGGGGGCTGCCTTACAATTTCTCTGTTTGCCAGTGCCCCAAACTCCTTCAGGCGGCAGTGTAGGTAGACTGGTTCACAATTCTTGTGTCCCTCAATAGAGCACAAAATGTTATCTTAATCGTACACTACAGGTCAATGGCTGGATATTCATAGACCTTGGGTTATAGGCACCTACCTCAGGTGATTGGACACTGGCAAAGTTTTTGGAAATGCCGCCTGGGTGTTCGGTAACCCTACCCTACTCTTTGAGACCTTGTTTTTTTTTTTTTGCTAATTTCCATAGGTTATGGACCCATTCTCCTCCTATTCTCCTAGTTTCCTGTTCTTAACTGCTTTTCTTTAGTCTATTTTGGATTCTTCCCTGTCTTCTAGTATAACATTAGAACAATCCATCCAAATTGGTTTTACCTCAGTAATGGTTTGGGACCTGGACCCCATGCCATGGGAATGGCCTGCAATGTTGCTTCAGGCACTGCATCCTTATTGGGCTCTCAACTTGGCATTGAGGGCAATGCATGTAGTTGGCCGCAAGGTGCTATATATGTCAATTGCCATGGTCCATTTCTATTTTTCCTAGAGCCTTCTGAGGTATGCGCACCTTGGCGGGCGAAGCCTGGACTTGTATAGGGACCAGCAACATAGACTGTTAGGATGGGTTTGTCCTGTTGGAGCAAAACTTAAGCCCTTAGACCCCTTTCACACTGAGGGCGTATTGCAGGCGCTATAGCGTTAAAAATAGCGCCTGCAATCTGCCCTCAAATAGCTGCTCCATTGTCTCCACTGGAGCATTGCGCTAGCAGGATGGTAAAAAAAGTCCTGCTAGCCGCATCTTTGGAGCGGTGTGTTTAAAATGGCGGCATTTTACCGCTGACTCTATGGGCGGCTCAGTGTTAAAGGGGTCTTAACTAATGTGTTGGCATTTATTCACTTGTGTTAAATGTTTTTAACTTGGGGGTAAAAATTTCAGCATTCAGACCTTAGTATCAGGGGGGTAAAAATTTCAGCATTCAGACCTTAGTATCAGGGGGGTAAAAATTTCAGCATTCAGACCTTAGTATCAGGTAGATGACTAAGTGTTGCATCACATCACAGGTCACACACACTTTTACCACCACTGCTTCCCAAAGCCCTTATAAGGTACTCTAGAACTTTCTCCCACCCTTTGGCTATGAGGACTTCGCTGCAGGATGGTTGACACCTGGGTTGTTTACACCATTTTTGCGCTCTACTCAGTGATTTACTCTCAGGAGAATACCCTCACGGATAGCAATGACAGAAACCAGGAAAAAGTGAATCGGAGGGGAAAAGAGTACTTGCTCTCTGAAATCACTAAGTGATGATGCTTCACTTGCATAGGAGCTGGACCCTATTTTAACACCGGTCTCTGCATCCGACTCTAGCTCAGTCTTAGAAATGCAACGATCCACCTACAATATCTGACCAAAGTCGGAAGTAAATCTATGCACTTTAGAAGTGGTAGACACAGAGGAGTCGGAGGGTTTAGAGTCTGTGCTGAAGGAGGCTGCAGAAGATTTCTTATCCTCGGCCCACTATACACAGGGTAATATGGCTTCACGTAAAATGCTTGCCAGAATCAACAGGCTCACACCTGCTGTGCGCCAAAGCTTCGGCATGGTTACACTTGAGTCTCCTCTGTCTTGTCATACCTATTTGGGTACCACTGATAATTGACTGCAGTGAATCTTATGTTCTGCTATGAATGAAGTCCTTGAACTCTTTTGGACATTACCTTTGTACTGCAAGACTTTCACCCATCGGAAGGCTTGAACTCTCCCCGTGACAGGGTGAGTTACCCAGTCCTTTTGCGTTTTTGCCTGTGTTGTTCCATACAGCTGTAGGTGACTAGCACTTATTTATCATGGAGGTCAAGTACCACTTAATCAGGTTAATTTAATATTGGCAGCAACAGGAAGCATTACAGCTCCTGTGGGAAACAATGTTGCGTGCCTTTTTCGATCAGAATAAAATGCTGTCTATAAGAAATGTTTATAATAAAAAAAATAGAACTGCTCCATTCTTTATTTTTTTTCCTCAGGTCGTGGAGCTGCTGCTGGCTAGAGGGGCAAATAAGGAGCATAGAAATGTTTCAGACTACACGCCTTTAAGCTTGGCTGCATCTGGTGGTTACGTCAACATTATCAAAATCTTGCTTAATGCGGGTGCAGAAATAAACTCCAGGTGTGTTAACCTATTATGCATTCAATTAGTTTTGAATATCTGCAATAAATTCAGGCTTTTTTTTTATCATTGATTTATGATGATTGTGAATTTTTGAGGTGCTAAAAATCTGAGCTTTCTAGAAACTTTATTAAAATTATGCTGGCATGCAGCAACTCTTAATAGTCAGCCACAGATCAGCATTTATTTAGACGACCACCTAATTGCTAAAAGCAGTTCGTTGATTAGCTGCTGTGGCATATACAGCTCCTAATTCTTGCCAGCATTTATACATTTTTTTTTTTTTTTGCATGCCTAATATTGTATATGATAGGTGTGTTAAATATCTTTTCTGTGATTATTCCAGCAAATACCTCCATGATGTGAGTTTTTTTGTATTTTTATTTCTATAATTTAGAATTTCCCAGCCTTTTGCTGATGTTCTTTACAGAGGCCCATGTCAGTGGTGCCCTTGTGTGCCATTTGTTTTGATTTTTTTTTTTTTTTTCTTTGTTGTTTTTTAAATGTGGCTGCCCCATGTTTTCCATGCTTTGATTGGTTGTGCTAGCACCATGTGCTAATGTTGTATACAGAAGAGATGAGCATATTTATGACACTTAATCGTTAACCTACAGTATGTGGTAAAAAGACCGCTACATAAATGTACCACAGCATGCATAAAACTGCATTAAAGAGGAAGTAAAGCCATTTAAAAAAAAAAAAAAAAAAAAAAAAAAAACCCCTGCAAAAGAAAGGCATAATGAGCTAGTATGCATAGCATACTAGTTCATTATGAATGATTTACCTGAGATCGAAGCCCACGCATCGGTCCTCGGTCACCTCCGCTGCCGCCGCCATCTTGACTCGATGTCCCGTCAGTGTATCGCCGCTCCGGAGCTGTGATTGGCCGGAGCGGCGATGACGTCACACACATGCGCGCTTGGGCCGGGAAGAGCCCATTCAGAAAGCCAGCCCGCTAGTGCACATGCGCGTGACGTCATCGGCGCATTGCTTTATAGTAAATATCTCCATAACCATGTAGGTTGAGATAATTCTTGCACCTACAGGTAAGCCTTAATCTAGGCTTACCTGTAGGTGCAAGTTGTCTAAGTGGGTTTACAACCACTTTAAAGGGCATTTACAGCAAATTTTTGGATCTACATATAAACGCAATATAACTAGATCAATATGTGCAGATGTTCTAAAAATCATGTTATGGGCAGCACAGTGGTTTAGTGGTTGGCACTTTCGCCTAGCAGCTGGTTCAAATCCCGACCACGACACCATCTGCCTGGAGTTTGCATGTTCTCCCTGTGCCTGCGTCGGTTTCCTCTGGATACTCCGGTTTCCTCCCACACTCCAAAGACCTGCTTGTAGGTTAATCAGATCCTGTCTATAAATTGGCCCTAGTATGTGTTTTGTAAGCGCGTCGGGACCCTTCGGGGTAAGACCGCGCTATATCGGGATACCTCTCAACTCATGTATAGTTTTGTAATTATACCTGTACATGGGGCAGCCATATTTGCGATCAGATTTGGCCCTTTAGTCGGTGCCACTGTGAGATCTAATTGTGTTGTGAATATGAAATGACCCTGCGGAATATAGTGAATGGAATTTAAATGTTAGGATGGGGATCTTCAACAGGGCAGTTAACTGAACTACTTACATTTAATAACTGGGTATTAAAATTATTTAGCGTTTTAGCTTTAAAAAAACAAAAAAAAAGATGTAAAAAATGCTGGTACTAGCTTTTTGTAAGAACGTTGGAGTTTTTTTTCGTGTTTTTTGTAGTTCTTTAAAGTGGTTGTAAACCCTGGAACCTTCTCTTTGTCTTGCAGGTTGGATTAAAAAAAAAAAGCCATAATGAGCTAGTATGACTAGCATACTAGCTCATTATGCATCACTTTTCTTGGATCGGGGCCGCCGAAGCCGTCCTCGTCTCCCTCTCCAGCCGCAGCCATCGCTGCGGCGATAGCCGGAAGGTTACTTCTGGGTATCGCCGCTCCAGCCAATCAGCGCCGCTCCGGCGCTGTGATTGGCCAGAGCGGCGAAGACGTCACACCGCGCATGCGCGCGGGAGCTGTCGAATCTGGCTACGCCGGATTTGTGAATGGGATTAACCCAGTGAATGCGCCGTTGTCTACGGCGCGCTTGCGCCGTAGACACCGATGCATGTAATTGTTTGCAAATATCTCCTAAACCGTGTAGGTTTAGGAGATATTTCTTGCACCTACAGGGTAAGCCTTAATCTAGGCTTACCTGTAGGTGCAAGTTGCATAAGTGGGTTTGCAACCACTTTAAAATAAAAGGGAAAGAATCACCATTTTGGAGCATCTCTGGTGGAAAATCACTCCAAGAAACTCTACAAAAAAAAATATATATATTTTCTGCTCCTAGATGCTGATGCTCAAAAAAGGCTAATAGCCTAAAGTAGTGTGCATGAAGACATAGGATAACAATTTTTAGCTTCTAGCAGCAAGGAAAAAAAAAAGGAATGGCTTCTCGGAACTTAAAAAATGCTAGTGTGCATGGAGCCCTAAAGGAACTTTAAAGTATTTTACTCCTGACACACGTTTATATAAGCTACACTTTGCCATTAATAATGCAGTAGACCACTAAATGCTGGCTGGTTTAATACTCATTTCACTGCTTTACTTGGTATATTCATAAAACATATACGTTGATTACCTTTTATGGAATTGGGTGATTCTTGGTCAAAGTTGCAAAAAAGTATTAACATCTGCTTAGTTGCAAATAGAAGTAGCCAAATCGATTTTAAGAATGTAAAGACATTTATTCATCCAACTTGTTTTGCTTAATCTACAAAATTAGAAAGTCATTATCTTAATTGTACAGTACAGGACATGGGCTTGGATATTCATAGACCCTGAGTTACCTTCAGGTGTTGGGACATTTGCCAAAGCTTTTGGACACACCCCTCTTGGTTGTAACCCTAAAACCCTGCCCTGGTCCATGAGATCTCATTTTTTTCACACTATATCGATGCGGGAACCAGCACGATTCCAGCGTTGGTTCATGCATCACATCTCTCCCGCAGGCAGTTCACACTGCCCTCTGCGAACCGCTGCTGGTGTCATTACAATGTTAATGACAGGTTAGTTCTGTTATTGGACCTTTTCTGTAGCCCTATAGCAAGTATGAGACTTAATATCTCCACTACTTGTAATACACATGTTGGTGTATCCTGAATAGTAGAACTTAAGTGTTCTGCCCAGAGTGCTGCCCTGTTCTGTGTATCCTTCTCTGGCTATGCTTACCCCATTTCCGCACTGATGGCAATGGAGGAAAACTGCGCAAGAGAATTGCAGCAAAAGCTCAGGAAAACATTCACTGCTCATGGGCTGCAAATGGCTCAAACTGCTACGTGACTATTTTCATTACATTGAAGCGGGGTCCTTTCCAGAGCCCAAAAATCCTAGGCTTCTTCCTCACCTCCACCTTCTCTGCCAGAGTCTGGCGTTGAACTGCCTCCTTTAGAAATGGAAAACTTTAACCACTTAAAGTGGAAGTAAACCCTCCTATTGTTTTCAGCTAAGGAAGCTGACATCTTGGCCTCTGTTTAAACTTCAACTGCCACGGTGCTGCACATGTGATCTGTTATGACACCAGCCATTGGATGGTTTGACAGTTTGCTTGAGAGCACAACCAATGGGACAGTTAGCATTTCCGGCATGCCAGGAATGTAACTGTTTTTTTAAACTGTTACATTGATGGGTTTACTTCCGCTTTAATCCCCGGACCATTACGCAGCTTAATGACCAGAGGTGTTCTTACAATTTGGCACTGCGCTGTTTTAACTGGAAATTGTGCGGACGTGCAATGTTGTACCCAAACAAAATTTGCGTCCTTTTCTTCCCACAAATAGAGCTTTCATTTAATGGTATTTGATTGCCTCTGCGATTTTTATTTTTTGCGATTATAAACGGAAAAAGACCGAAAATTTTGAAAAAAAAAAAACATATTTTCTACTTTGTTATAAGAAAAATCGAATAAACTAAATTTTAGTCATACATTTAAACCAAAATGTATTCAGCCACATGTCTTCAGTAAAAAAAGTCAATAAGCGTATATTTATTGGTTTGCGCAAAAGTTATAGCGTCTACAAACTAGGGTACATTTTCTGGAATTTACACAGCTTTTAATGACTGCCGATCTCCTTTCTTGAGGTGCTAAAATGGCAGGGCAGTACAAACCCCCCCCCCCCCCCCCCCAAATGACCCCATTTTGGAAAGTAGACACCCCAAGGAAATTGCTGAGAGGCATGTTGAGCCCATTGAATATTTTTTTTTTGTCCCAAGTGATTGAATAATGACAAAAAATAAATAAATTACAAAAAGTTGTCACTAAATGATATATTGCTCACACATGCCATGGTTATTTGTGGAATTGCACCCCAAAATACATTTTGCTGCTTCATGAGTATGGGGATACCACATGTGTGTGACTTTTTTGGAGCCTAGCCGCGTACGGGACCCCGAAAACCAAGCACCGCCTTCAGGATTTCTAAGGGCGCAAATTTTTGATTTCACTCCTCACTACCTATCAGTTTCGAAGGCCATAAAATGCCAAAATAGCACAAACCCCCCCCCCCCCCTCCCAAATGACCCCATTTTGGAAAGTAGACACCCCAAGCTATCTACTGAGGCATGGTGCGTATTTTTCAGCTTTCATTTGTTTTTGAAAATGAAGAAAAAAAATACATTTTTTTTCAATTTTCAAAA
Source organism: Rana muscosa (assembly GCA_029206835.1). NCBI lineage: Eukaryota > Metazoa > Chordata > Amphibia > Anura > Ranidae > Rana > Rana muscosa. Next base: position 457,238,066 of record CM055116.1, on the reverse strand, counting down.
CTTTGACAAAGCGAGATCTGCAAAATACTCACCATACCTCTCAACAAATAGCTTGGGGTGTCTACTTTCCAAAATGGGGTCATTTGGGGAGGTTTTGTGCCATCTGGGCATTCCATGGCCTCCGAAACTGTGATAGGCAGTGAGGAGTGAAATAAAAAATTTACACCCTTAGAAAGCCTGAAGGCGGTGCTTGGTTTTTGGGGTCCTGTACGCGGCTAGGCTCCCAAAAAGTCTCACGTGGTATCCCCGTACTCAGGAGAAGCAACAGAATGTATTTTGGGGTGCAATTCCACATATGCCCATGGCATGTTTGAGCAATATATCATTTAGTGACAACTTTGTGCAAAAAAAAAAAAAAAAATTTCCGCAACTTGTGTCAACATATAAAATATTCCATGGACTCGACAGGCCTCTCAGTATATAGCTTGGGGTGTCTACTATACAAAATGGGGTCATTTGGGGGGGTTTTGAACTGTCCTGGCATTTTATACACAACATTAGGAAGCTTACATCCACTCTTCTAACCACTTGAAGACAAAGCCCTTTCTGACACTTTTTGTTTACGTGATAATATTTTTTCCTTTTTTTTGCAAAAAAATTATGTTGAACCCCCAAACATTATATATATTTTTTAAAGCAAAGGCCCTACAGATTAAAATGGAGGGTGTTGAATTTTTTTTCCACACAGTATTTGCGCAGCGATTTTTCAAACGCATTTTTTTGGGGAAAAAAATACATTTTTTATTTTAATGCAGTAAAACACACTCTATTGCCCAAATGTTTGTAGAAATAAAAAAGATGATCTTAGGCCGAGTACATGGATACCAAACACGACATGCTTTAAAATTTCGCACAAACGCGCAGTGGCGACAAACTACATATACATTTTTAAAAGCCTTTACAGGTTACCACGTTAGATTTACAGAGGAGGTCTACTGCTAAAATTACTGCCCTTGATCTGACCTTTGCGGTGATACCTCACATGCATGATGCAATTGCTGTTTACATATGACGCCAGACCGACACTTGCGTACGCCTTTGCGCAAGAGCTGGGCGGGACAGGGGTGCTTTTTTTTATTTTTTTATTCTATAAATAATTTTGCTTTTTTATTTTTAAACTGTTCCTTCCATATTTTTTTTTTAAATTATTTTTATTGTTATCTCAGGGAATGTAAATATCCCCTATGATAGCAATAGGTAGTGACAGGTACTCTTTTTTTGTGATAAATTGCTTTCCCAATCTCACAATGGCGCTCTTTATATCCGGGGGGGGGACGACATTCCCTCCCACTGCTTGTGAAAGCAGTCTAGAGGCTAATTAGCCGCTAGGATTGCTTTTACATGAAAGCCGGCCGCTGGCTGAAAAGAATGATACCAAGATGATACCTAAACCCGCAGGCATCATTCTGGTATAACCATTCAAAGTCCAGAAACATACCAGTACGTTACTGGTCCTTGTTGGACATGTATTGTAATCTTCTTTTTTTTTTTTTTCATGCAGCCTGTTGGCTGAACGAAAAAAAGAGATTGATCGGTGGGTATGCCCACCCTTAGAATACCTCCCTTCATTCACCCACTTCTAATGATGGGCATACATGCACCATTTATATATGCCGAAGCATGGGGGCATCCTCCCGCAAAAGTTATGCCGCGTACACACGGTCTGACTTTTCCACGGGCAAGCCTCCGTCGGAATTTCGACCATATGTACGAGGCATTAGGAGCAAAATCGCTGCCCCCATGCTTCGGCATATATGGTAATTTTTTTAACTGTTGTGGTGAAATCGCCTCCTACAGCACTGGAGTCGCAGGGATCAGGCCTGTCTCTGCGAACGCTGCAGTTATGGGTGTTGTGTTTTGTAAGTGACAGTGATCGATCGATACTGCACTTGGGTGGCCTGGGCTGGACGGAGGGGCAAAACGCAGGTGCTTGCAGGTATCTGGGCTGATCCCGCTAACACTGCGTTTTTGGGAACCCTAAACTGCTGGGGACGCTAGTATAGATTTGATCAGATACTATACCACTAAGGGAGGTGTATGCTTCACGCGTGGGTGTTGGCGCTACTGGCACTAACCTGACGCTGCCTGGGGTGTGACGCAGACCCTCTCTGACGCTAAAATCTAATTGATATCACCCGCCGGGCGATCAGGGTGTTAAACCTTTTATTGGGTTATATACGGCGGGTGCCCTGACACTATAAAAAGCAAACTAACCAGTGTCACCCGTAACACCTTATACGGTGATCACTGGTGAAAGGGTTAACTCTAGGGGCAATCAGGGGGTTAAAACCTTTATTAGATAATATATGGGGGTACCTGACGCTATAAAAACCTGGTGGCAAACCTAAAAATATAACTGACTACCTAGCGGCATCACCGATGTTAATACAGCAATCAGAAAAACGATCGCTTAGTGACAGTGGTGCTAGGGGGTGAAAGGGTTACCTGGGGGTCGATCAAGGGGTTAAACCTTTATTGGGGGGGGGGTTAGGGGGCTCTCCTGGACCTAAAGGGACCTACACTAACTGCCCTGACACTTTTACAGTTACAAATGTCAATGTTTGCAGTGATCAGTAAATAAATGATCACTGCAATCGGTGACACTGTGACTGGTGACTGGGGGGGCGATCGTGTTCCTATGTGTGCTGGTGTCAGTGTAGTGTTTGTGCACTAACCTGACATCTTCTCTCCACGGTTCTCCGGTATGTGTGAGCGCAGCAGGGAGAGATGACATCACTTCCTCTGCGTGTTTTTACATTGCACAGGCAGAGGAAGCATCTCATTCGCCGGGAGCGATTTGTGAGGGGGTGGCCAGAAACCAATGGCCGCCCCCTCATCACTGATCACTCCCGGAGCGATACCGACCGCTCACTGTACCGGAGGGGGGGGTACGATCAGACCCCCCACCCATACGAAGGCAGTCACGTACAGGTACGTGATTGTGCCTGTCCGTGCCATTTTGCAGATGTGTGTGTGTATATATATATACAGTGAGCGGTCGTTAAGTGGTTAAAGAAGACCTGTAGGCAGTGTTGGAGGAGGCCGCAAAAGATTTCTCACCCTCAGCCACCCGTAAACCAGATTCTATGTATTCACAATATGCTCCCCAATGTAGATATGCTCATTTGTTCTGTGCACAAAAGTTTGATATAGTACCATTTAATTCTTAGTCTCGTCAGGCCCCTTTGAGTACTCGGGTACTAGGAGACCTGCAGTGTCGAAAATAAAATCAATCCTCATTTGGGAACAAAAAAATTACAATTTAGGACAATTGGGTTTATCCTGAAACGGCTCTGCGGGCATATTCACCAAGGTACACACACCCCCTACTCGCACTTTTAAGCTGGATACACACACACTATACAATCTTCTTTATTTTTTTCCTTTTTAGATTTACCAAAACCAAATATAATATGAGGTCAAACCTTTAAGTTTCACTTTGTAAAAAAACGAACAGACATGTCATACTTACCTCCCACTGTGCAGTTCGTTTTGCACCCGGCGGCTCCTCCCCACTTTGCGGGCCCGCTCCTGTGTCGCACTCTCTGCATCTATAGCCAATCTATCCAATGAAGAGCCAAGAAGCAGTGGAGAGAGCTAAGCGGGATCGCTCCTACGGAAATTCGGGGCTCAGGTAAGTAAACCGGGGGGGCCTAGAGGCTGGACAGTGCAAGGTGTTTTTTCACCTTAATGCATAGGATGCATTAAAGGGGTTGTAAAGCTTCGCGTTTTTTCACTTTTAATGCATCCTAAAATCTGATGGTTTACTTACCTGAGCCCTCGAAAGTCCCGCGTCGTGAACACGCTGGCTTCTCGGACCATTCTTCTCGGCTGTTCTGGTCTCTTCATTGGATGATTGATGGCAGCGCAGCCGCTGCTGTCAATCAAATCAATGGCGCGGCGCATCGGGGGCCGGGGCCGAGTGATACGCTTGGCGGCTATGGCCGCCACTGTAACACACGGGAGCGCGCACGCAAGCTAACCCCCTTGGGAGAGCGCTTCCCAGAAGGGCGTTGGCTCTTGCCGGGAGGAGCCGAGACAGCCGCCGAGGGACCCCAAAAGACGAGGATCGGGGCCACTCTGTGCAAAACTACACAGTGGAGGCAAGTATGACAGGTTTGTTTAAAAAAACAAACAAAAAAAACACTAACCTTTACTAACCCTTAAAGCAGGCCATACACGGTCGAATTTCGAACAAATTTTCTTTTCAAAACCAGAAAGTTCGGTTTTTTTTTTTTTTCTGTGATCTGATGATGCCACCATTGATTTTCGAAATTCGGCCGACCAAACCTTCATGTTGCCGGGAATATTCTTTTCTCTCCGGGAATATTCTTTTCTTGCACATTTTTTTTCTATTACATTTCTCGCACGATTCTCCCATCATTGATCAGAAAATCGTTAGTTTTTTCAATAAATTTCCAACATGTCGGATTCCTCAATTTTTATTGATTGGTGCACGAAAATCGGCTGTTGCAGCATCCCACTAACGGTGCGAAATTCGTACGAAAATTCTTTGGTACGATTTTCGAAATAAAATTCTTTCGAAATTCGAACAGTGTATGGCCGGCCGCCTTTAAGGTGAAAAAACACACGTTTACAATCCCCTTTAAGAGTTTCAATTTGTATGCAATCAGGCAGGCCCTTGCACTACATGGTTTTGGTAAATCTAAAGGAAATTCAACAACAAATGTTGTAAAGTGTGTATCCAGCTTTAGGAGCTCAGGGCAATCGGGTTAGATGACCTTATGAAAGCGTCATCTTCCTCACAACTGTCTGCAAATGTCCAAAGGACTATCCAGATTCTTCAGGCTTTTTGGTTATCAACTTCCAAAACTCTGCCTTTTAGTCACCACTTTGTCTGGAATATCTTTTATTCATCATAGACCCGACCCAGGCAAAGGTTTTCCTCCTGGCAGTTCACCTTTTCCCACTGTTAGGTCTCATGCTGAGGCCCTAAAGTGATACTAAAGTTTTGCTTTATTATATTAAATAACAAACATTTATACTCCCCTCTGCGCAGTGGTTTTGCACAGAGCAGCCCAGATCCCACTCTTTTCGGGTCCCTCGCTGGCTCTTGGCCCCTCCCTCCTGAGTGCCCCCACTGCAAGTAGCTTGCTATGGGGGCACCCGAGCCGCAGTTCTGTGTCCATTCAGACACAAAGCTGCGGTTCGGCTCTGCCTCCTTTCTCTCCTGATTAACTGACTTTGACCACAGCTGGAGCCTATGGCGCCACTGCTGTGTCCCAGCCAATCGGGAGGGGGAGAGTCCCGGACGGCCGAGGCACTCGTGGACATTGCTGGATCGAGAGAGGGCTCAGGTAAGTATTAGGGGGGCTGCTGCACACACAAGGTTTTTTATCTTAATGCATAGAATGCCTTAAGGTAAAAAACCTTCTGTCTTTAGAATCACTTTAAGATCCAAAAGACAACCCCCTGTGAGATTCCCCATGAGTGTCTCATGGTTGCCTCATTTTAAACTGTTCCCTTTTGCTCGGTTTCACCCAAGTCCCCTCCATCACAACATCCTGTTGGCCTTGAAACAAACACTTCATCTCGGCTACCTAGTTTAGTGGATTTCCAGTCCAGCCTTGAAAATGATTAAGTCCTGGATGGTGGTAACCAAGGATGAGCTCAGGCGTGTTCGCAACCTGCACGTGCAGAGCCCACCAGGAAGTTGGCACTGCACAGCGCTAATTGCAAGCAGTGGGACATTTCTCGATCACTGCAGCCACGGATTGGGAAAATGTCTCACGGTCTGCGATTAGCGCTGTGTAGTGCCAACTTCCTGGCGGGCTCTGCATGTGCGGGTTGCTAACACGCCTGAGCTCATCCTTAGTGGTAACAAATGTCAGCCTCACAGGAGTGTTTCAATCTCTCACCGTTCAGGAAACCTGCTCACCCAAGGAAGCAAAGCGCCCCATCAAGATTTTGGTGCTCAGAGTAATAAAACTGGCTCTACAACACTGGACCCCCTTCTTCCAGAACACCCAGGAGTGAATGATTTGAAAGATGGATTTCTTTAGTTGGCACTGACTGGACACGCGGAGTATCATCTGTCAGAAATAAAGGATCCCATCCTGATCTCCAGGTTCAACAAAGTTATCCCCGTTTGTGGCGAAAGCAAGGATCCTCAGTCATCGGATGCCCTGCTAATCCCATGGAGTTCGTTCAGGTTAATATATGCCTCCCCTCAAGTGCAGCTTCTTCGACTGCTCTGCAAGTTTGGTGAAATCAGAACCACCGATTTCTTCTCTACCTCTGAGTGGCACAGAAGAACCTGGTTGACATACCTCTAGGAGACGACCCTTGGCCTATCCTGAACAGGCCAGACCTGCTGTCCCAAGCAGCCCCCCCTCCCCAAAATTTCTCACGGCCAAAAAAACAACTTCCAGAAAACTCTACTACCTTACCTGAATATCCTTTCTCGCCAGGTGTGAACACAGGTATTTCAATCCCAGAGACTACTCTGTACCTCATATTTTGACTTTTCTGCATTCAGGACTTGACCATAACATAGTTCTGAGTACTTTTAAGGGACAGGCTTAGACTTTGTACACCCTTTTCCAAAAACCTTTGGTATCACACTTGTAAAAGCTTTTACAAATTTTTTTTTCGTCATGGATCAGAACCCCCTTTACAGCACCATGTGCTTCCTTGGAAATCTCAACCTGGTCCTCTCAAATGTGCATATCTTTTTTTTTTTGCCTGCAGGAGCCTGGAAAGTGTTGCATCTGTGATCAGGGGTGCAAGGTCAGGCTTCTGCAGACAATCCCTACAGCTTTCAGCCCATACCTGCAAAGGGACTGTCAGTTACGAAGCTGCAGGGCTTGTGAATGCTCATCAGCGCCCTTGCAGTTTATTCAGAACTACAAGCTGTCGCCTGCAGTGTAGTCTATTTACAGGTACAGGCGGTCCCCGGGTTACAAATAAGATGGTCTGTAGGTTTGTTCTTAAGTTGAATCTGTAAGTTGGAACAGGATTTTTTTTTTTTTAGGTGTAGCTCCAGCCCAAAAAACTGTTTTAAAGCTTTTTGGATAGCGTAGGGTTAACACCCCTGTGCCCCTGTTCAGAAGACTTCCTCACTTTCTGTCCCAATGACAATTGGATTTTGAAAATTTTGGGTTGTGGAAACGAGGATTGGTGATCAAGCATCAGTGGGGGTACTTTTTTCCCATAATGTCTTTTACAGGAGAGAATTTCCCTTCCTAGGGGTAGATTTTATCTCACTTCTCGTTGTCTCACTCAGTTTTGTAAGTCGCATGTTTGTAAGTAGGGGACCGCCTGTAACTGAATGGAATGACAAGGCCTTGCTCCCTTCTCACATGAGTTTGACAGCAGGAGAAGCCCAAGACTCCCACTGCTCTTTGTCTCCTGTGAGACCAGAAAGTGAGAGGAGTGGTAATGCAGCTGGGGTAGGGCGGGAGTGATAAAATAAGTTGTGTAAAAAACATTTTTACTTTAGAATCACTTTATTTGAGGACCTTGCCCTGCTTCCAAGCGTCCCAAGGAAATTGCACTGCATTGTTTGGATGTAATCGGGACTGTCAGTCTATCTGAAAGCCACAGCCTCTATACAGAAAGACTGTCCTACCACCAGTTTCCTGAAAAGGACACCCTGCTTCCAAGCTTACGATAGATAGCTAAGTGGATAATAAAACTCAATATAAGAGCTTATACTCTAAAGCAGGGATATGTAATTAGCGGACCTCCAGCTGTTGTAAAACTACAAATCCCCTCATGCCCCTGGGTGTCATGCTTGTGGCTGTCAGGCTTGCTATGCCCCATGGGACTTGTAGTTCTGCAACAGCTGGAGGTCCGCTAATTGCATATCCCTGCTCTAAAGAGCATCCTATACCCTTGCATGTTCACTCCACTACATTGGTGGGGGTTTCCTGGGCATTCCAACATCATGCGTCTGTTGCTCAGCTTTGGAAGGCCTTCACCTGGTCTTCAGTTTGAACATTCTCCAAGGTGGAGGTCCAGGCCTCTGCGGTCTTTGGCTGCAAGGTTCTTTCTGGCACTCTGAGTTGGGTCTTTTTTTTAATTTTTTTTTTTTTTTTTTTTTGGGGCCCTCTTGGCTATTCCTTTTGCCCATTGTTCTGATTTATTGCTTGGGGGGTATCCAAGAGTCAAGGAATATCCAGCCTATGTTCTGTACTGTACGATTAATAAGGGTAACTCCACTTTTGTGGGGAAATGGCAAACAAAAAAAAAGCGTAATACAACTGCTTCACAAGTCATACTGTAATTGAATATTTTAAATTACCTTTCCTTTTTAATCAGCAGCGCTGTAATTTTCTCTGAAATGCATGCAATTATGGCTACCTGGAGGTGTTCTGTACACAGATGTACAGAACGCCCACCAGAAATGTCATTTCCTGCTTGTGTGATTGGCTCACGGATTTTCCCAAAAGTCTGCACTAGTTAGATTTTGGGCATCCCCTGCAACAGAAATTGCTATTTTGGTGAGATACTACGAAAGGGGAATCACGTCTAAAGGGATTCAGATCCTGCCACGTGCCTCATTAGAACCCTGCATGTGCAATAGCTGATTGATAATTGTATAACCACTCCCATACAGATTCACTGAGCACATGGACACAGACAAACAGCTTTTTCTTCAGAATAACAAAAGGTAGGAATCTGCTACAGAGTTTGTTGAAATCCTGCAATGTACTGTAATCGCTCAGAGGGGATTGTTTTTTTTTTTTTCCTTTTTTTTTTTTTTTCTTAAAAGTGGAATTACTTCTTAACCACTTAGCGCCCGCCTGCAATGTACTGCAGATAAGCAGCCGTTGTAGGCAAAGCGACATACCCGTACGTCGCTGCCTACTTCTGGGTTTAGGGCATACAGGAGCCTGTCAGCAAGTCCTGGCCAGTGATTTACAGCTGGAACCTGCTGATCGGATCAAACACAGCCCAGAGTGTTGACATTCAACACGGAGTTCTATACACTGGTAACGATCTGTGTTTTTCATCCCTGCAAAGCAGGGATGAGAAACTTGGAGATCAGTTAGTAAAAGCAGCACAAGGTACACGTGGTTAAGCACATATTTAACCCCTTCCCAGCCAGTGTCATTGGTACACTGATCACTTTATAAATTGTCACTGGTGATGTCAGTGGCAGTTAGTTCACCCTAGCATCAATAAGTGTCAGATTGCCAGCTGCACTATCGCAGTCCCATTATAACCAATCAATATACACTTGGGATTTTTTCAAAAACATGTAGCAGAATACATTTTGGTAAAAATGTATGAAGAAATTTGATTTTATATTTTAATTGGATATGTTCTATGGCAGAAAATTATTTTCAGTCTTTTTTCGTTGATATCGCAAAAAATAAATAACCCAGTGGTGCTTAAATACCACCAAAAGAAAGCTCTTGACTTTGACTGGCACAATCGCCAGTTGAAGTAGTGCAGTGCTGAATAGCAAAAATTGACTGGTCACGAAGGGGTAAAATCTTCCGGAGCTGAAGTGGTTAAGGTGAAAGGAATTTTGACTTGCCTATAAATTCCATATCTTGGAGTACATTACAGGGCACATGACACCCTCCCCTTATGTTGCTCTGCAATTAATCTGGATGGATTGTTCTAATATACTAGAAGGCAGTGAAGAATCCAAAATAGACTAAGGAAAACTAGTTCAGAATAGGAAACTAGGAGAAAGGGGGTCCATTACCTAAGGACACTAGCAAAAAACCTAGGTCTTTTGAAGTGGGGTAGGGGTACATCAAGGGGGGAATGTCCAAAGAATTTGCCAGTTTCCAACCACCTCAAGGTAGCAGCCTATAACCCAAGCTCTTTGAATATAAAGGCCCTTGTCCAGTACTGTTCTCCAAAATTACATTTTACAAGCAAGCCAAAATTCCTTTTTTTTTTTTTTTTTTTCCTTTTTGTTTAATATCATATTTTTTTTGTTTTACCATTAACACTACCAGTTTTTTGTGTCAGTTTGCAAAAATGTAAGTTCAGATTTCTATTTTGTAAATTTAAATCTTGGCCCATGTGTAACTCTTTATATTCAGAACTGGTAGCAAGTTGGGAATATCACCTTTGATGTTGGCTGCCATGAATGGTCATACTGCTGCTGTTAAGTTGCTGTTGGACATGGGCTCAGACATCAACGCACAGATAGAAACAAACCGAAACACAGCACTTACACTGGCCTGTTTCCAAGGCAGAACCGAAGTGGTCAGTCTCCTCCTCGACAGAAAAGCTAATGTGGAACATAGAGCAAAGGTAAGGAATGCTCTTAATTTTAGGATTGTCATTGGCTAGCTGGCTTTTGGATTTATTATTCAGAAATAAGGAAGTAAGGTTGTCCCTGAAGAACAGAAAGAAGCTGATTGTCTGGCTTTGATTAGACTTTCTAAGCGACACAATCGGCTGTACAGAAAATGAATAATATCAAAGAAAGATATTTTACATAGAATTCATAGCATATTTTTCATTTTTGACTGGACTTCCACTTTAAAGTGGAAGTTCATGCTAAAACTAAAATCCTTGCATCTATAGCCACCAACATTCTAACACTATCCTAGCTAGCCCTGTAAAGAAAAAAAAATCGGTATACATACCTTTTCTGCAGGCAACCCAGCCCAATCACCAGCGGCGCAAGCTTTGATCATACTTTGAGCTGTCAGCCGCGGCTTCGCTGTGTGGGCCCCATAGGGTGACGTCACTACCCATTCATTTCACAGCCGTTGTCGGACGTGTCAAATCGCCTGCAGAAAAGGTATGTATGTATTTTTTTCTTTTCTTTACAGGGCTAGATAGGTTAGTATTAGCATCTTGGTGGCTATAGATACAGGAATTTTTGTTTTAGCATGGACTTCCACTTTAATTGGCTCTTGTGAACTTCTATACTTCATTGATGCGAGACAAGCCATGTTCTTCTTAAAGCCATGTAACTCGAACCGTTTTTGTCACTGTTTTAATTCCTCCTTATGTAATCTCTCATTGTCCTCTCCCGTTAGACCTTTTTGTTTTTTAAGCAATAATTTACTGGTTTAGCAAATTGCTTTAACTTCTATGCCATGGATATGCAATCAGCGGACCTCCAGCTGTTGCAAAACTACAAGTCCCATTATGCCTCTGCCTCTGGGTGTCATGCTTGCTGCTGTCAGAGTCTCGCTATGCCTCATGGGACTTGTAGTTTGGCAACAGCTGGAGGTCCGCTAATTGCATATCCCTGTTCTATGCCTTCTGCTCCCATATTTGTTTTTTTACAGACTGGTCTGACCCCCTTAATGGAAGCTGCTTCTGGTGGTTATGCAGAAGTGGGACGAGTTCTTCTTGATAAAGGTGCAGATGTCAATGCTCCTCCAGTGCCATCTTCGAGGGATACTGCTCTGACCATCGCAGCAGACAAGGGGCACTATAAGTTCTGCGAGCTGCTAATTAGCAGGTAGCTTCAGTGGCTGTTTTTAAAGGATTATAAAGCTTTGCACTTTTCTTTGTAGTTTTTATAGTAGCTTAAAATTACATATGTAGCCTGCTTTATTCTTTAAATCTCTCTCAAACATGCTAAATTTTGACAGCAGTCTCCGCTTAATCGAAAGGAGCAAAAACCAGAGACATTAAAATATCTTTCCCAAGTCGTCTTCCAGGACAGCACAAGAGCAGCTCCTCCAACAGGAATTGTATCATCAAAAAACACTTTAACCACTTCAGCCTCAGAAGATTTGGTTGCTCAATGACCAGGCCATTTTTTGCGATACGGCACTGCGTCGCTTTAAATGACAATTGCGCGGTCGTGCGACGTTGTACCCAAACAAAATTGATATTTTTTTCCCACAAAATAGAGCTTTCTTTTGGTGGTATCTGATTGGTTATTTTTTTGCACTATAAACAAAAAGAAAAACATAAAAATTGCAAAAAGCGTATATTGATTGGTTTGCGCAAACGTTATAGCGTATAGGGGAAAGATTTATGGCAATTTTTATATTTATTTTTTACTAGTAATGGCGGTGATCAGCGATTTTTTTTTTTTTTTTTTTTTTTAAATTGGGACTGCAACATTATGGCGGACAGATCGGACCCGTTTGACACGTTTTTGGGACCATTGGCATTTATACAGAGATCAGTGCTATACAAATGCACTGATTACTGTGTAAATGTCACTGAGTGAAGGGGTTAACGGGGCGATCAAGGGATTAACTGTTACCTAGGGAGTGATTCTAACTGAGGGGATGGGACTGCCTGGGTGAGGAGACCGATCGTTGTTTATGGTTAGAATGAACAACAGATCGATCTCCTCACCCCTGACAGCACAGAGATCTATCTGTTTATATTGACAGATCTCCGTTCTGTCTCTCTGTGGATCGATCGCGGGTGCCAGGCGGTTGTCGCAACCGCCGGCCATGCGCATCGGCTCTGGCATTGCGCCCCCCTAGTGTTCAAAAGGCGAACCGACTTACAGCTACATTTTCTGCAATGTATGGGCTGGGCTACATTTACTATTACAACCCATAATACGTTAGGGCAGGACTCACCGTGTCATTTGTTGCTATGGTGTTAGTGTCTGGCCCACCTGCACCATTCAATGCATGACTCTAATCCCAGGGCAGGCGGCATGCAAGGCCACCTCCAGCATTTAGGAGAGGCCAGAAGTCTTCCTCTTTGAGTCCTGCTCCACCTCCTGCCCTCTGTCTCACTGCTTTTGCCGAAAGATAGGGCTTTGATATGAAGAGGGGACTGTGTAATTGAGGGACTCTGATGGGGTGGGGGTGTGTGACTCTGATGTGAAGATAAGGACTCTGAAATGATTACATCCAGGCTAGCACACCTTTCTCTTACCGCAGGTTACCACCTGTGTGTGGCTACTGTCAAGTCTATCAATACTTTGTACAGGCTGAGCGGCCGTTGGTATTCGCATGCACCTGTCATTCCAGCCACAAGAATCTGCTGTTTTTTGGAACTGGAATCCAGCGTATGTGGCCAAATTTAAAATTTCTACAGGCTACCAGTTTAGAGTTACAGAGGAGGTCTTTTACGACAATTTTTTCTCTCACTCAAACGTTCGCGGCGATACCTTGCGTGTGGTTTGAACACGGTTTACATTTGCGGCGCGACTTGCCTATGCATTCGCTTCTGCATGCGAGCACGGAGGGATGTCCCCTCCTGCTGCTTGTGATATCAGCCGAGCGGCTACTGAGCTGCATCGGTTATCACACGAAAGCTGGCTGTCGGCTCTAAAAATTACAGTAACTGGGTGATGCGTGCAGCTGCATGCATCACCCCAGTACAAACCCTTCAAGCTGAAGGCCACTTATTTGCCTTGCGTCAGCATGAAGGGGTTGAGCCACATTCCACATGTCCTCTCAATACATTTCAAATGAAGATGTACGATTACTTTTAATATTTGTATAATGCTGTATTTTTTTTTTTTTTGTGTGTTTGATGCCATTACCTATGTCCTTTAAAATCCTTTGCTACAAACAATTACTGATCTGTGTACGATGTTCAGGATGTGGGCATATAGGGTCATAGACCTCACTATAATACTGTGAATAGTCATAAATGACCGTTGGTCTTGTGCAATTCTTACTCCAGCTTTTATCTTTACCCTGGGTTCTCTTTTAATGACTTTACACCCAGATAAGATTACCATTTTAGATGTGAAACTGAATGTTCTATATATTTATACTATTAAGTATTTCAACAGCATGGGTATAAGGCAGTGTTTTTTAACTGTTTTGTTATTACAGGGGAGCTCATATTGATGTACGAAACAAAAAGGGGAACACTCCACTTTGGCTAGCAGCAAACGGAGGTCATTTGGATGTTGTTCAACTACTTGTGCAAGCTGGAGCAGATGTCGATGCAGCAGACAATAGAAAGATTACTCCCCTCATGGCAGCTTTTAGAAAGGTACTTTTTTTCTTTGTAACCTCTTTGCGTTCAATATTTTAAAAGTGCACATGCACAGATTGTCGTGTACATGCTTTTTAAATGCATTATTAGTGCTTTCCATTTAGCTGTATTTTCTTTGTGTTGTAGGGTCATGTTAAAGTGGTACGTTACCTTGTGAAAGAGGTAAACCAGTTTCCCTCAGACTCTGAGTGCATGAGATATATTGCCACCATTACAGATAAGGTAAATTGATCTGAATGTGCACTAGTCAATGATTTAGTCTTAATTCTAAGTTTGTTTTTAATTGTTGTATTTGTATCTCCTGATGTCATACTTTGCAAAAGTCAACCTTGAGGTTGGATAGTACTGGATGCATACTACTGTTGCTTTAGCATAATGTTACTTCCGCTTTAAGCACTTCTCGCCCCCTTACATGCCACATTTGGCATGTAATTTTTTTTTTGGGGGGGGGGGGGAGTTGGTTCTTTGTTAGGAGTGGGACTTCCTGTCCCACTTTCTCCTTCCGCCCAGGGGCCGCCTAGGCAACGACTCCTCTCCACCTAGGCTGCCCCTCCCTCTAGGCGATCTCCTGGGACATGTGACAGGTCCCAGGAGATTGCCTGTCCACTCCGGGAGCGCAGTGCGTGCCAGACCGTGAAGCCAAAAGCTGTCACGACCGGGTGCCCAGAGTGGCAATGGAGACACCGGCGGAGAGGAGCGACGCTCCGGGTGGCCGCTTTGCTGGACCGTTTAACAGGTAAGTGTCTGTTTGTTAAAAGTCAGCAGCTACACTTTTTGTAGCTGCTGACTTTTAATAAACATAAAGAGCCTGGAACTCCGCTTTAACAAGTTACATGTTATGAAACAAATTTTAAACACAACTTGAGTACAATTGAGTGGTGTAGAATTCTGCAGAACAGAAGGTTTTTCCCTTAAAGTGTTAATGTAACTTTTTATTTTTTTCCCTACAGTTCCCTCTGATATAGAACATCATTAAGCTCTGCAGTGTAGGTCATTTATAAAAATATGCGGTATAATCGCTTCAGAGCGCCATTCGGTGCTCAGCTGACTGCCCATTGGTCTCCTCTCCCGATGCGTTGGCTGCAGGGGGAGGTGCTGGGAAACCCATGCGGACGTCAGCCGAGGAGAGGAGGGGAGGAAGTCAGCGGACAGTCACATGAGCGCTGGACGGCGCTCTGAAGTATGCTGCTATTCCGCACATTTTTATAAATGAGATGCACTGCAGAGCCTAATGTTCTATATCAGAGGGAACTATAGAAAAAAACGTTTCAGCGGAGGGGGGGGGGGGGGCAGAGGGAGACAGACACGGGAGATCCGGGCTGCAGATGACGGAGGCACGTACAGACGACTTGGGTGTCGGGGCTCAGCAGCCCTAATATATCGGAGTCAGCACAGAGAGGGGAGGGTAGAAACTGGCAGGATCAGCCAGGTATTACAGGTGATACAGGGGGCCAAATGACACAGCACAGGCGTTGTGCTTTATAACATGCTTTAAGGAAACGGGATTAATTTTTTGGGGTTAAACACTTTAATGTAAAAAATGCATTAGGCCCCTTTCACACATTCGGGGGGACCGTATGTCCGCCTTTTCATCCATCTGTTTACGGATGAAAAAGGGACATACATTGGTCCCTATGAGATAGCGGGTGTCAGCGGATGAACATCCGCTGACACCCGATCTCTCCCGTGTCCGCAATCCTCCGATTCTGCAGACGGAGGAAAATCCTATTTTTCAATCCGTCTGCAGAGCGGATCGGGTGAACACGGACAGACGGGCCATGTTCATCCAATCCCCCACATAGGGGAGAGCGGAGATCTGACAAGGCGGTCCCTGCACAGTGTGCAGGGACCACCCTGTCATCCGCCGGCTCAACGGGGATCAACTGAGCGATCCCCGCTGAGCAAGCGGAGGTTCTTGGGTCGGATCATCACGGATCCGTCCCGTGTGAAAGGGCCCTTAAGGTGAAAAACCTTAAGGCTTAAGAATCACTTTAATACTCTGTTTTGCACAGAGTGGCCCCAATCCTCTTCTCGGGACTGACTCTTATCCTGGTCTATCCAGCAGTCTCCAGATCAGAAACCATCAGTGTTTACCTTGGGGACCACACCCAGATTTAAAATATTATTTTGGTAATAAGTTTTATTCGAATGTTGTGATTATATAATTTACTAAAGCTCTGATATGAATATTCAATTATGATAACTAATAAATGATAAAAGCTGCAACCATTAAAGTGTTCTGACACCGTGATGAATGTGATAAAATTGACAATAGTGCGCTTCAATCAACCTCTTATTAAACAAAGGATAAAATAATGATGAAATAAATGTGTGGGGAAGTGAATCCCAATGTGCTAAGTAAAAAACTAGTGATGTCTTATCCCAGTGGGAAAATATACTAAATCCACTATATAAAATTATGTCCACCAATCAGCCTGTTTTGATAGTATCAGGCGTTTGCCATCAGGAATCTTATCACTTGAGAACCAAACAGTTCATCTACCAATGATCCTGTTTTTTCCTTTGATTTTTTTTTCCTGTGAGTATCCTCCTGTGTTTCTCATACAAAGCATCCGCATCCAGTGTAATCAAACACAGTAGATGGCGTCGGGAGGAGCCTAGTGACGACTTGGTTACACTGGATGCGGAGTGAGGAGGACACGCGCTACTTGTGCCTGAACGTTTTACAATACGTGCTGAGAAATCTTTTTATATGTGAGTGGATTTATATGCACCGCAGACCTCATTTCTAGTTCATATCATTGCGCAATAATGCATTTCTTTTGTATGAGAAACACGCAGGAGGATACTCAGAGGAAAAATCAAAGGGAAAAAAACAGGATCGTTGGCAGATGAACTGTTTGCTATCAGGAGCGTTTATCTGGAATCTTATCACTTGAGAACCAACACCTGATGCTATCAAAACAGGCTAACTGATTGGTGGACATAATTTTATACAGTGGATTTAGTATATTTTCCCACTGGGATAGCGCATCTCACTAGTTTATTACTTTGCACATTGGGATTCACTTTCCCACACATTTAATCATTATTTCTCTTACCGTCCATGGACTGACACAGCTGGATACTGTAAACGTGTGGGTATATGTCCCTGCTCGCGGGAGAAGATCTAGGCAGAATGTTAGAAACATACATTCTAGAACAAACCAGAGCTGAACAGCAGAAGAAGACGTGGCTCTCTCAGGAGCCAAACTCCTGGAAGATTTTACTTTTAAATTTTATTCCTTTTGGGAATTTTATTTTATTTTTGAGACCTTCAATCAACTGTCGGCTGGGCAACAGGTTGGGTACACTGGTATCCTCGTAGTCTTCCCTGTCCGACCATCGAGTGTGCTGATCCTCGCCTTGTGTGCGTAAGACTCAGTTCACGACATACCCCATGGCTCCAGGGGTGGCCGGGTTGCTTTCATGCTCCTGCGGTCCTCTCAAGATTGAACAGTACCTACTGTATCTTTCGCGGTGGACCGGGCCGACAGCTACGCAGTACGACTCTGTGATAGGTCTGTCTGAAACAAGCCAGTGGGTCCCTCTAGGGACGGGTAAGTAGTCTCTCCTGCTGCAAGGTGAGTACATACTGGCTGTGTTCCTGTGTGTGGGGGGTTCTCCCTGTCTCCCCCCTGTTATGCTGCTCTCTGCACCCTGTACTGGTGCTGTGCTGTGGGGTGCTTGGGGGTCACTCTGGCCTGGCTGGGCACTCATGTCTGTAGTGGGTTCTGGAGAGAGGCAGTTTTTTCTGGTGTGTGAGGTGATTATTGCGTGCGCCATTAGCGCTTGCTGCGGCGCAAATCTCCTCACAATCTCCTCACAGATTCTTCCCTCTCCTCAGGCTCACAGCGCGCTTCAGCAGGACTGAGCAGTCCTTAAGGGTTGGTGAGCCCTCCGGGTATCCCCTCCTCAGCCTCAGCGTAGCCAGTGGGTGGACTGTATATTCACTGTATAGTGTATAAGGTCTCAGAGGGTGGCGTTATGGAGTCTGATACACCTGCTCTCCACACTTGTCAGAGGCAACTGGCAGTGCTGCACAATTAAACATGTTCATATGTTTCCTGCACCTGCGGTCCTTATGGACCAGTAGTCAGCAGTTCTGGAATCATTCCTATCAGAATGGAAGCAGTGTGCGAGCAAAAGGAGCTATAAGCCCCATCCCCCCCACAAAAATCTTTAGTGAAGGAGTGCTCTGATTCAGATATGGGCTTAGCTACTGTGCTCAGGACCCTAACTGAATATTTAATGTTTATGAACAGGACATTCCCTTGTGAGGAAGACTCCAGTTCTGTGTCAGTGAATGACAGGACGCTTGTAAGTGAACTCATTGATGATGTGAGGAACACTCTCAAGCTGGAATTGCTGTGGCTGAGGTACCTCAGGTGGACGCTGTTTCCCTTTGTTCTTTCAAGCCTTTCTTTTACACAGCTTCCTCACTGTTTTCCTCACACGCTACAAGAGCAGCATGAATGATACAGTGGTACAGCATTGTGGGGGGGAGGACTTTATTAATTTATGTGTCTAGTCCCTGTGAGCCTTCTGTGTGTTATCCTGAGGCAACATTTCCCGGGGAAAGGTTTTGATCTCTGACAGACACACGGTCTGAGGGTCAGAGGTTACCTGTTACCTGCATGCTGCTTCGGCAGCACAGTCAAGCAGGTTGGAATGATGCAGAGAAGATTATGCGCCTCTGCGCCATAATTGAAACTCCTCTTATACCTCTACACTGCATACATTCACAGTGTATGCATGTGTTATTGGTCTCTGTGTCTGCGTGGGTGTCCCTCCACGTTCCAATGCTGTGTTTCAGTGCCATACATGATATAAACGTTCAAAATATGTTTATGCACGACTCCAGATACATTCACATTATATGTATGTATTATACTCTCTGGGTCGGCGCATGTTTCCGCCGGGGGCTCCGGTGTCCTCCGGCGCTCTCATGGTATGTACGCTTCGGCTCTCTGCACAGTATAGACATGTTCAATATGTTTATTGCACATACTATACATGTTTACAGTATGGGTATACTGTTTGCGTGGGGTTCCTCCGGGTACTCCGATTTCCCCCCCAAGCTCCAATGGAAATGCACAGCATAAACATGTGCAATAGGGTTATTCACATGCTATCATTCCTACACGGTATCTGTGTGGAGTTCTTCCGGGTGTTCCGGTTTCCTCCCACGCGCTGACGGTATGTGCGCCTTTGGCCTTCTGCACAGTTGAACATGTTCAATGTTTATCACGCATGCTATAATACCTAGACGGTATGTGTAGGCAGTCTGTGTGGTTTTCCTCCGGGTACTACGGTTCCCTCCCACACTCCATTGGTATGGGCGCTTCGGCGTGCTATGCACAGTCTAAATTTGTGCGATTGGATATCCACATACTAACCTACCCGGTATGTCTGTGCAGTCTGCGTGGGTTTCCGCCCACGCTACATGACATGCATGCCTTTGGTGCAATACACGGTGTAAACATACACATTATGTTTATACACTAAATACATTCACAGTAGTTGTAGGTATTGCATTCTCTGAGTATGTGTGGGGTACTTGGGTTCCTCCCACGCGCCAACAGTGTGCGCGCCTTCGGTGCTATGCACACATGGGCTTGTGCAAAATGTTTAGCACACACACTATATAATACCTACACAGTATGCGTATGCAGTCTGCATGGGTTTCATCCGGGGTGCTCAGGTTTCTCCCCTGCGTTCCAATGGTGTGTGCATTTTCAGCGCTATGCACAGTATAAACATGTGCAATTTGTTTATTCGCAGGCTAATACACCTACACGGTTGTGTACGCAATCTGCATGGCTGGTTTACGTCCAAGCCCCGATGATGTGCGCGCCTTCGTCACTGGCACAGTATAAACGTGTTTTTAATAGGTTTATCCACACATACTAAACTACATACGCCGTATGTGGTGGTATTATGCTCTTTGTGGCTGGGTGGGTTTCCTCCCACACTCTATTTGCGCGTTTGACGCAATACATAGTATAAACTATGAATATACAAATAAATGATGCGCTAATCACCAACCAACTAATATGTGCACACTTAAAGATATTCAAATCCTCCGTGCTGAATAAAATAGTGATATGCCTTACTACCACAAAAAAATCAAAATTCCACTATCCACAAGTAGCATAGATAGTATTGTGGAGTAACTTCTTGACCCTTAATATGCAAAAATCCCCAGGTCCATATGCAAATGTATCACTGAACAATACAAATCTTCATAAAAAGAACCATAAACACTATAGTTTATGCAAAATTATTCCTGTGAACGGCCTTCTCCTTCTTATAAACACTCCGGTTTTCAAGGTGTTTCCATATACATGTGAATAGAAGAAAGGAAACGGATCATATGCTTAACACAGGCTCAACCTTTCACAGCTGCAGCCCGTACTCACATAGCCTCCAAAGACTTAAGTCACGTGTCAGTGGTGTAACGCATAGGGGGAGGAGCCTAAGTGACGCTTGCAGCAGCAGTCTGAGTGAGGAGCACACTGAAAACTGAGCTGATCAATGCTGATTATCTTTGGAGGTTATGTGAGTATGGGCTGCAGCTGTGAAAGGTTGAGCCTGTGTTAAGCATATTGTGCAATGATCTGTTTCCTTTCTTCTATTCACATGTATATGGCAACACCTTGAAAACCGGAGTGTTTATAAGGAGAAGGCCGTTCACAGGAATAATTTTGCATAAACTATAGTGTTTATGGTTCTTTTTATGAAGATTTGTTTTGTTCAGTGATACATTTGCATATGGACCTGGGGATTTTTGCATATTAAGGGTCAAGAAGTTACTCCACAATACTATCTATGCTACTTGTGGATAGGGGAATTTTGATTTTTTTGTGGTAGTAAGGCATATCACTATTTTATTCAGCACGGAGGATTTGAATATCTTTAAGTGTGCACATATTAGTTGGTTGGTGATTAGCGCATCATTTATTTGTATATTCACTTTTGCACGGACACAGGAATCCTTTGTTTGATTGCAGCTTTCACTATTTGGTTATCAATTTGTTTTTTTCACTATTTATTTCATTAGCGCTTTAGTACACAATATTTTCATAGTATAAACTACCGTATTTTCCGCTCTAGAAGACGCACCTGACCATAAGACGCACCTAGGTTTTAGAGGAGGAAAACAAGAAAAAAAAATATTCTTAACCAAATGGTGTACTAAAATATTTACCAGTGCCTATGAAATGCAGCCTGACCATTGCCAAAGAAATGCAGCCCGACCTGTGCCATTATTGCAGCCCGACCTGTGCCATTATTGCTGCCTTACCTGTGCCATCGCTTGGGCTGCTTTGTCTTCTCAGCAAGTGTCAGGACATGTCGGGAGATCGCCCGGCGCTCGTGAGGGCTTGGGATGTCTTTCCCCTGCTCTCTTCTGGTAGTAACTTCTGGTACTAACGTGGCGACAGCAGCGGGAGCAATGATGTATTTAGGTTTTGTGCTGCCCTAGGCCTGACTAAACTCTTGCACCCCCTAATTTAAATATGAGCCATCCCTTCCTGTCAAGGCCACACCCCCTCCTGTTTAATACCCGCCCTGCCCGTGCAGCCCTATCAGTGCAGACTACAACAGAGTCTAATGGGACCTGGGTGGGGGTCTCTCTCTAACAGTGTCCGCTAGAAAGTCTGTTAGAGAGAGACCCCCCTCCAGGACCTATTAGAGACTTCAAAAGAAGTCTAATGGGACCTGGGGGGGTATCTCTAACAATGGCCCTTTCAGTGTCTGTTAGAGTCCCATCCAGGCCCCATTAGAGACTGAAAGGGAGTATATTGGTACCTGGAGGGGGGCCTCTTCCTAACAGAGTGTACAGTGAATACATTCATTCACTCTGGTCCTTACGGGACCCCCTCCTTGTACCACAACTCTCACCCCTGCCCCAACCTCTCACAAAGTAGAAATAAAATTGGCACTGTGTAGCGCTCCTCTTACCTTAACTATGGGTACTGTAGCTGTGGCTGGCTGGCTCCGGCGTCCTCTGTGGCTGGCTCCTGTGACTGGTTGGGTCACCGTGGCTGGCTGGCTCCCTGCTGTGGTTGGGTCACCGTGGCTGGCTGGCTCCCTGCTGTGGTTGGGTCACCGTGGCTGGCTGGCTCCTGTGTGTGGCTGGCTGGTTTCCCGGTGTGGATGGGTCACCCTGGGTGGCTAGCTGGCACCCTGGCCCTGCTGTGGGTATGTCACTGTAGGTGGCTGGCCTGGCTCCCTGCTGCGGGTCAGTGGGTGGCTGGCATGGTGCACCCTGCTGTGGGTGGCTGGCTGGCCTGGCTCCATGCTGTGAGTCAGGTGGGTGGCACGGTGTACCCTGCTGCGGGAGGCTGGCCTGGCTCCCTACTGTGAGTCAGTGAGTGGGTGGCTGGCACAATGCACCCTGCTGTGGCTGACAGAGTTGGGCTGGCTGACAGAGGGGGAGGGGGTGCTGACTGACAGAGGGGGAGGGGGTGCTGACAGGGAGGGGGCGCTGATAGAGAGGGGGAGGCGCTGACAGAGAGGGGTGGGTTTATAGAAAGGGGGGCTGATAGAGAGGGGGAGGGGCTGCTTACAGAGAGGTGATCTGACTGACGGGGAGGCTGATAGAGAGAGGTGGGCTGACTGACGGGGGGAGGCTGATAGAGAAAGGTGGGCTGACTGACGGGGGGATGCTGATAGAGAGAGGTGGGCTGACTGACGGGGGGATGCTGATAGAGAGAGGTGGGCTGACTGATGGGGGGAGGCTGATAGAGAGAGGTGGGCTGACTGACAGAGGGGGAGGGGGGCTGGCTGACAGAGGTGGGCTGGCTGACTGACAGAGGTGGGCTGGCTGACTGACAGAGGTGGGCTGGCTGACTGACAGAGGTGGGCTGGCTGACTGACAGAGGTGGGCTGGCTGACTGACAGAGGTGGGCTGACTGACTGACAGAGGTGGGCTGACTGACAGAGGTGGGCTGACTGACTGACAGAGGTGGGCTGACTGACTGACAGAGGTGGGCTGACTGACTGACAGAGGTGGGCTGACTGACTGACAGAGGTGGGCTGACTGACTGACAGAGGTGGGCTGACTGACTGACAGAGGTGGGCTGACTGACTGACAGAGGTGGGCTGACTGACTGACAGAGGTGGGCTGACTGACTGACAGAGGTGGGCTGACTGACTGACAGAGGTGGGCTGACTGACTGACAGAGGTGGGCTGACTGACTGACAGAGGTGGGCTGACTGACTGACAGAGGTGGGCTGACTGACTGACAGAGGTGGGCTGACTGACTGACAGAGGTGGGCTGACTGACTGACAGAGGTGGGCTGACTGACTGACAGAGGTGGGCTGACTGACTGACAGAGGTGGGCTGACTGACTGACAGAGGTGGGCTGACTGACTGACAGAGGTGGGCTGACTGACTGACAGAGGTGGGCTGACTGACTGACAGAGGTGGGCTGACTGACTGACAGAGGTGGGCTGACTGACTGACAGAGGTGGGCTGACTGACTGACAGAGGTGGGCTGACTGACAGAGTGGGAGAGGGTCTGAGAGCGATCAGAGGGAGACCTCAGGAGACACACAGCGTGCCAGGCAGAGAGGCGGGACTCACACATGCAGTTGTTCCGGTCGCCATATCTGACGGAACACCACGGTCACTCACAGACCAGTCCCGCCTCCACATCCACCGCCGGGGCCAATCGCAGACGCCCATGTCGGCCGTCCGCACATGACCCCATTCGGCCAATCACAGGGCGCTAGTCGCCCATCGCTAAGCTGGGCTTGCAGCGTTCAGTGTGTGAAACACAGCACAGGTCAGTCCGCCCCTGCAAGCGCCGCTGCATTTGTGCGGGAGGCGGCCGCGGGAAGACGGGTGGGGGGCTTGGCTTTTTCCCCTAGTCCAAAACACAGTACTGAGCGGGGGGCATTGCCGGCAGTGGCAGGGGGCGTTGGCGGGGGGGGGCGGTGCCTGATGCACATTCGCTCCATAAGACGCAGAGACATTTTCCCCCATATTTTTTGGGGGAAAAAGTGTGTCTTATGGTCCGAAAAATACGGTATGTGTTTGTACAATCCGCACTTATCCATGGGTAGCTGCTGGATGGAGCATTGTCACAAGGATCCCTGGTTTCAGGGGTACCACTTTCCACCTGCTTTCAGTGGTGATCAGAAGCGATGGCTTGGACTGTGTTCGCCAGGCTGAGGTTAGTGGCTGCGTCTCTGGCGTTTTTGTAGCTCAATGACTGGGCAAACACCTCTGCTTCATCCATCAGTCGTCTAGCAGGTGCACTGGAACTGTTTTAGCCTTTAGGGTCGCTGTGCCCAGGGTGGGTTTGCGCCACCTGTGGAGGCTGAGGTACTGGTCCTCTGACCGAGTTTCTAGGGAAGCTCTGTAAAGTTGCCTTTATTGGCCAACAGTTGAGGCACCCTGTATACCGGGGCCTCTCTTCTCCGATATATTGCGGAGTCTCTTTGGGATTTTCATACATCTCGCTGCAAGACAGTCCTGTCGGCCGTGTGCATTGCAAGGGAAGGGTCCTTGCATCCGGAGGTGTTTCCACCTCCTTTACCGGAGGTGGTGCACCGGAAGTGGACCTTGTGGCCTCTCGATTCACTCGCAAGGTGGCAAGATCGTGGTCAGGTCCAGGGACCCCTGGACGGACGCGTCAGACGCGTTGGAAGCCCATGGAAGCATTATCGCCTGATATATGCTTACCCTCCGCTACTGTTGTTGCCTCGCCGGAGTAGTAGAGTAGGGGCTGAGGCCATTCCGGTGATCTTCATTGCTCCGGAACGGCGACATTGGTACGCCGATCTACTTTGGCTAGTCGCAGACGTTCCTGGCGACTGCCTATTGGGGTGGACCCTTCTGTCTCATGATCCCATACTTCATCCTGCTTTACAGTCCTTGGCTTTAATGGCATGGCTGTTTAAAGCCAGGTGCTGAAGGACCGAGTTCTCTCGTATTCGGTCATCTCTTCTATGTTGTTGACGCGGGAATCTTCCTCCAGAAAAAGATCTCACCGTACCTGGAAGGCTTACATCGCTATTTGCAAGGAACTTGAGTGGCGTCCTTGGATGTATTCCATTCCCAAGATTTTGCTGTTCTTACAGCGTGGTGTGACCCAAAAGCTGGCCTTGCATGCCTTTTTTTGAGGGTCGGATTTCGGCCCGTGCTGTCTTTTTCAACGACCGCTACTGGGCCATTCCTTGATAGCACCTTTTGTGCAGGGGGTTCGCCATGTGATCCCCCCTGTCAAGCCTCCTCTCCCTACTTGGGATCTGAATTTGATGCATCTCGGTTCTCCAAGAACATCCCTTTGAGAATATCCGGGAGATTCCTCTCTTGACCTTGTCCCGGAAGGTGGACTTCTTAGTGGCCATTGCTTCGGTTAGACGGGTGTCTGAGTTGGCGGCCTTGCCCTGCAAGTCGCCTTACTTGGTCCTCCATAAGGATATGGCGGTGTTACGCCCACGACCGTCCTTCTTCTTTTCAAAATATGGTCTGTCTTTCACCTTAAGACATTGTTCTTCTGTCCTTGTGTCTTCACCCATCGCATCCCTGAGAGTTTGCGCTTCATACATTAAGATGGGTACAAGTCTTGCGAGTGTAGCTGTCTGCTACTGTTTCCATTCGGAAGTCTGTGTCTGGTCCAAAACAGGGCCGAGCGGTGTCGTCTGCCACTGTCTCTAGGTGGATCAGGCAGACCGTCATACGGGCCTATGCCCTTAAGGGGCGGGCGCCTCCCTTTCCGGTTGCGGCGCATTCCACCAAGGCAATTGGTGTTTCCTGGACCTTCCGACATCAAGCGTCGGTTGCACAAGTGTGCGACGACCTGGTCATCGGTTCATACCTTTTCAAGATTTTATAAGGTTGATGTGGCTGCATCTTCGGATGCTCCCTCCGGCCGCAAAGCATTGCAGGCCGCTGTTTAATGTTGCAACTCCTCCGTTGAGGAGCTCTGCTTGTTTGGAGTGAAATTTTGGTTGTTCCTTTACTACTGCTCCCACCCTTCTGATACTGCTTTGGGACGTCCCACACGTTTACAGTATCCAGCTGTGTCAGTCCATGGACGGTAAGAGAAAATAGGATTTTTGTACTCACCGTAAAATCCATTTCTCTGACGTCCATTGACTGACACAGCACCCACCCTTCCTTATTAAGCTTTGTACTGCTTTGTTCCGAACTGAGGTCTGCTGACTGCAGGTGGGAGGGTAATGTCCAGAGGGACCGCCCCCCTGGGCGGGGCTGTTCAGCTCTGGTTTGTTCTAGAATGTATGTTTCTAACATTCTGCCTAGATCTTCTCCTGCGAGCAGGGACATATACCCACACGTTTACAGTATCCAGCTGTGTCAGTCCATGGACGTCAGAGAAATGGATTTTACGGTGGGTACACAAATCCTATTTTTATCCTGTGTTTAATAAGAGGTTGATTGAAGCGCACTATTGTAAATTTTATCACATTTATTAGAATGTTGGTTGCATTTTAGTCTAGTAGTTTGAGTTGGCCTTTTTTTAATAACATTTTTTATGCGATTTCAGGAAATGTTAAAGAAGTGCCACCTCTGTATGGAATCCATTGTACAAGCCAAAGACAGGCAGGCAGCAGAAGCTAACAAGAATGCTAGCATCCTCTTGGAAGAGCTTGATTTAGAAAAGGTAATTAATGAATGTGAAATACATGAGCTCTTGGCACATCAATACTTTTAAAATTATTCTGTTATAGTTTTTACATTTCCCTAACCTATACACTAACTTTCTGAATCTTATCATTTTTAGCTTCGAGAAGAAAGCAGAAGATTGGCGCTAGCTGCAAAGCGAGAAAAAAGGAAGGAAAAGCGGCGAAAGAAGAAAGAGGAGCAGAGGAGAAAACTAGAGGAAATTGAAGCCAAAAATAAAGAAAACTTTGAGCTTCAAGCTGCTCTTGAGAAAGAAAAGCAGAAGATTGAAGGTAACTAATCGTGTTTTTGTGTTTTACTGAGGTCACCAGAACAGGTACCATATGAGACCTATTTCTTGTGCTTGACATGCGCATTGCATTATAAGGGTTAAGTAAAACAGGGAGGCCTTGTTAATAAAGATACATTTTGTAAGCCTTTTCCTCATATATCCCTTTCAAGAACCTCTTCAACGATATTCTCTATTTAAAAAGATGAAACTGCTAACTGACATGGTAGAAAAAGCAACAAAAATGCTATTTTCACAGAAAAATGCTGTGGTATTAAAAAAATTAAATAAATGACATGCCTCCTGAACTAAAACCTGCCAGACTTAATATGCATCCTTTTTTTTCCCCTACCCTCGAAGTCCATATACATCTGTTTTCAAATGCAGTATATTCCAATAAAATTTGGCATATATATTTTTTCACATTCCCTTGATTAACAAAAACCATTGAGTATGCATTTATATATACAAAAATAAAGGCTGAAGGTTGTGTACACAGGTATTTATGATTTAGATTCTTTAGCTTACATAAGGTTATTCAAAGACGTTACCATTTAGGTTTTCTTTTTAATAGTATATATCATAAATGCACAAACTTACTATGTGCATACATTTTAAAAGCAACAGAAATTTTGGTAGTACATCTGCTTTCTAGAAACCTTGATTTATAGCTGTGAATCTCATTTACACTTAAACGTCATAACATTTTATTTACTTCTCTAGATGAGCCCCCAGTTGTTACAGAACCACCTAGTGCAACCACCACTACCACTATTGGCATATCTGCTACATGGACCACTCTGGCAGGCTCGCATGGAAAAAGAAATAATACCATTACCGCAAGCAGCACAAAGCGGAAAAGTAGAAAGAACAAAATAGCAGAAAACGTGCAGATTATATTTGAAGATCAGCTTCCCATTTCCTATGGGCAGCAAGAAAAGCTAAATGGAGAGTCCAAAAGTAGTAGTACCAGTGAAAGCGGAGACAGTGATAACATGAGGATCTCCAGCTGCAGTGATGAAAGCAGCAACAGCAGCAATAAGAGTGACAATCATTCTGCCATCAATGAAAGCAGTTTGCAAAGCAAAAAGAAACCATCAGTGCTTGTCTCTTCTCCAAAAGAAGAAAGAAAAGTATCATCTAAAACCGCAATAAAGTAAGTGTTTTTTTTTTTTTTGTTTTTTTATGCAGACTTGATAAAAACCCTGAAAAGTAAGAAAATTTAGCTTGACTTATGGAAAACAAATTAGCCATTGGCCTGTACTTGAAAATGATGGCCAAGTGCACATAGTGTTCAATGCAATGTGTGAAACCTACTGTCAGTGTTACAAAAGCAGTAAAATTGATCCAGTAAATTTTTAATATACCAATTATTTTGTAAAAAGCAATCAAGACTGCCAAAATATACATACACCCTGGATATAGGCATGTTCCTTCAGGTAATTGGGCACCTCACCTATTACCCCACCTCACTCAGAGTCCTCAGTTTTGTTCTAATGTCCGTTGGACCTCTTCTCCTTAACAGAGAAAATCACCCTTAGCTGAACAAATTTTTTATTCTTTTTGTTTTATCTTTGAATATTCAATCCCTCGCTGTCTTCAAATGCCAACACAGAAGCAGTGTATCCAGTGTGCACAACCTCTGTAAAATTTGGAAGATGTACCTGGCTACCACGTTTAAGTGACGGCCTGTTAATGGTGCTTTGGGCATTGGATCCTGCATGGGCTCTCACCTTGGCATTTGGTGAGACCTGTTGGCCACAGAGTGCTGTCCAGGGCCACGGTCCATCGCTATGGAACCCAGTTCCTGAAGATCCCTTCAAGGATATGCTTACCGTGACAGGCAAAGCCTAGACCTTATATACAGTCTAGCATTGTGGACAGGTAAAGGGTCACCCTGTGTCTTTGACCATTGCTTTAAAGCAGGGCGATTGTTTGTTTGAAAAGTTTGCACATAGAAGTCAATACATTCCAAATTTGCCAGTCCAGGTTCTTAATCAATCCCCAGTTTTGAAGTGATACCTCACTTAGCGTGGCTTTCAGGACTTCCACTCCAGGTGTTTCTCTGTAGCATGAATTTTCACCTTCCTGCAGCTGGGTCAGTGTTTGGCCTTTGGTACTATCTAAGGCCAGTTTTCTGCCCATTTCAGTCTTTTATAGAGACCGTTGGTCGTTCGCTTTTTGCTTAAGACAGGGGGTCTCCCATTTGGCTCCCTCTGTTCCTTCTCATGTGACTCAATGGGATCTAAATCTGTTTCTCTGTGCTTTTACAAAGCATTGTTTGAACGCATTAAAGGCCTTCCTCTCTCGCCGCCAAAGTAATGTTCCTTGTAAAATGAGTGTGTGAATGGGTGGCTTCATCCTGCAAAGAACCCTTTCTAGATTTGCATAACAAGAAGTCCTAGGACTTCCTTTTTGCCTAAGGTTGTTTTTGCCTTTCACCTCAACCAAGACATTATTACTCTTTCGTTCATGGATGGACACAGCTTCAATCTTGACAAGTGGGTATTAGCCTTCATTTAGGAGTGACTAGGCAGAAAGTGTTAACAACTTTAGAGCTGGACAGCTCCACCCAGGGGGTGGTCCTACTGGCTATATCCCCTCAGCCTGTACTAAGCAGATCAGTTTTTTTCTGCCTAGCCTAGGAGAAGGACATAGCTCCCTTCGGGCCCATAGGTCCGAGGGTTTTTTCTACGTTTTTTTTTATTCCTGCGATCTCTGATCAACTGCTGACAGGGTGACAGGCTGGATCCCAGATCCTTGTAGTCTCCCCAGTTTTCGGCCATCGAGCGTGTGCCGACCCTAGCTACGCGCTGGGTTTTCCACGACATGCCCGTCGCTCCACGGGTGGCCGGTGAGCTTCGAGCTCCAGGGCATGGATATGACCGGTCTCTATGGCTGAATCACAGCATGCCGGGCCGACAGTCACCTCCGTAACCGCGCAGAAGATGGTCTGTCCGGAATGTATTCCAGCATAATCCACGCAGGAAGGGTAAGTAGCTTCCCCTGCTTCGGCAGGAGGACTTGGCTGGACATTCCTGGAGAGATCAAGTAAGTGGTTTTACCCTTTCTTTCCTCTCTCACTGCCTTCCCTCCTCCCTGGGCTCTGCGAGCTAGGCTGGGTCCTGGAGGTTCACCTGGCTGGCTCCATCTGGAGCAGCAACTGCGCTGATGGCTGTCATTGGAAATGTCAGTTTTTCTGCCTACGTGTTTCTCCCTCCATGGTGTCGGCGGCCATTTTCTTGTGGTCCACGCCTGTGTTGACCTCGGTCTACTGCTCGGTGGCCAGTTTCTTGTGGTCCGTGCCTGTGTTGGCCTCTGTCTACCGCTCGGCGGCCATTTTCTTGTGGTCCGAGCCTGTATGGATCTATCGCCGCTCGGCGGCTATTTTCTTTGGTCTCTGTCGACTGCTCGGTGGCCATTTTCTTGTGGTTCACGCCGTTCTTCAGTACGGCTGCTCGGTGGAAGTCTTTGGCCTCTAGGGTGCATTCACAGGTGCACGATAGACAGACACACGCTGACGGAGGATCAGACTGACACAGGCAGCTATGGGAGAGCATCTCTGGCGGGAGCAGACGGCAGCAGTGACGGTCCTAAGGGTGGTGAGTCCTATGGGAGACCCTGCAGGCATGTGGGTCAGCATGACGTCAGAAGCAGACGTTTTTTTTTTCCCCCCTGAAACACCTGAGTTGGCAACTAGTGCCCCTGCTATATCGGTGGACTCTATGCCGGCGATCCTGGAGGCCTTTTGCTGCCAAGGTGGAAGCGGCGCGTGGGAACACGGGGTAGGAAGCGCCCCCGCCATCTTCTGGGGATAATTCTGATGTAGAGCCAGGCCCAGCTGATGCGTCAGCGACTGCGGACTGTGACTGGTCGGACAGTGAGGATAACTCCAGGTCCGGGTCAGCACGCGAAAAGGCTTGGTATCTATCACCGCAGTGCGGGTTACGCTGAAGTTGGAGAATTCTGCAGAAGCAGCAGAGACAGCGGTTCCCTTTGGGTTCCGTAAGCTGGCCCGCACTGCCAAGGTGTTTCCTTGTAGGTCTTATCTTGATAAACTTTCATACAAGGAGTGGGGAAAAACCACTGAAGGTTTTTTCGCCCCCAAAAAATTTGGCGGTCCGGTACCCCTTTTAGGAGAGTTTCCTGAAAATATGGACCTCTCCCCCAATAGTGGACCCCCCTGTGTCCAGACTTAACCAAGTAACCACGAGTCCAGTGGAAAAGGCTCCTGTCTTCAAGGACCCTGCGGACAAGAAGGCTGAGGCAATCGCTCGCTACCTATTCACAGTAGTGGGCTCAGCGGGTGCGTCCAGCAATGGCTGGGGCTTTGGTGTCTCGGACACTTACTGAGTGGGCAAAGATGCTACTCCAGGGATTAAAGACACGGGAGGCTCCTCCGGATTAGGTAGCTTTGGCCGACCAGTTGGTACAGGGCCTTAAGTTTGTCTGAGTCCGACATGGATACTACCCCCTTGCTGTCCAGAGCCTCGGTTTATGCGGTGGTGTTATGCCACCTGGTTTGGCTAAGTGCTCGTCTACGGACCAAAAACTTTCAAGAAGGCCTTATTGGGAGGCAAGTCATTTTGGAGCCTCTCTGGATGACATTAAGGATGCCACAGGAGGTAAGAGCTTGCTGCTCCCGCAATCCAAAAAGGGGTAAGGAGCCATGCCATAGGCAAGGGCCCTCCTTCACCGCGCACAAGCAGTTCTTTCACCCGCTTAGTGCGGCAAGTTAACGACCCCAGACCGATAAAGCGCCTGCTGAAGGACAGAAGCGTCCCCGGTTTTGCAAGCCCAACCTTGCTTGCCTACCGAACAGATTTTTTTCCCCTCTAAACCGCCAGCTTCAGCCGCCTCGTCGGGAAGTCCTATATGGGGCGGTTCAAGACCTGCTGATATGCAGGGTGGTCCTTCCTATCTCCGTACCAGAACGGGTTCAGCAGTTCTACTCAAATCTGTTCGTAGTGCTGAAGGAGGGGGTTTGTCCAATCTTGGATCTCAGGACCCTCAATTGCTTTGTGAAAGTACAAAGATTCCAGAAAGGAGTTGGCTCGCTCTGTTGTCGCTGAACTCCATCCGGGGAATTTTCCGGTATCCTTGGTCATCAAGGACGCATGCTTGCATGTCCCCATATGCACCAGGCATCAGAGATGTCTGTCTGCATTTGGCGGCCGGGGAAGACCACTACCAATGGTGGCTCTCCCCTTTGGCCTGGCATCGGCACCAAGGGTGTTCACCAAGGTGCTTGCCCTGATTCTGGCCCTACTAAGACAGCGTGGCATCGCTATCATGGGAAACTTGGACAATCTTCTTATAAGAGCCACTTCAAACTCAAAATTAGAGGTGAGCGTGTCTATAACCTGTCAGACCCTCCGATCCTTGGTTGGGTGCTGAACACTCAGAAGTCAGTATTGGTACCGTCTCAACTCCTAGTGTATCTAGGGTTGATTCTGGACTCCACAGAGGCGAAAGTTGTTTTTTCTCCCTATGGGAAAGTTGCAGACCCTTCGGGCTGCGGTGCGGCAGTTGACATCCCAAAGATGATCGTCAGGCCACTTTTTCAGGCGAGTCCTGGGCCTTGTGATAGCCTCCTTCGAGGCGGTACCATATGCACTATTTCACACGCGAGTGTACAGAAGGTAATTCTGTCCAGAGGGTCAAGTGCCCTTCATCCCTGGATTGTCAAAATTCGGGTGAGCCACCTAGTCAGGACCTCCCTAGTTGGTGGCCGACATCACCGGCACTTCTGTCTGGGAAGTCGTTCCTTCCTTTTTACTGGATGGTGGTCACGGCGGACGCCTGTCTTCCCGGTTGGAGAGGAGTCTGGGGAGCTCAGTCAACCTGGGTCGCTGGTGCCGATCATTGTCCTGGAACTCCGGGCGATCTGGCTTTGCCTCTCTACGTGGTCTGAAGCTACAGAGGCTTCCAGTCAGAATTCAGTCGGACAAATGCCACAGTGGTGGCGTATGTCAAGCAGCTCAGCTGCAGCATCGGAGGTCGCTCGCCACCTAAGGTGGGCAGAAAGGAGCGTGTCGGCCGTATACATTCCGGGTGTGGGAAACTGGCAGGCGGACTACCTGAGTCGCCAGATGCTGAACCAAGGAGCATGGTCTCTACACCCGGAGGCGTTTTTCAGCTCCTTTGCCAAAGGGGAGGCACGCCAGTCGTAAATCTCCTGGCTTCTCGACTCAATCGGAAGGTATTGAGGTTTGTGGCCAGGTCAAGAGACCCATGGGCAAACACAACAGATGCGTTGATGGCCCCGTGGAGTCAGTACCGGCTAATCTATGCCTTTCCTCCTCTGAAGCTCCTTCCTCCGCTGCTTCGCAGACTGGAGGCAGAGCGGATTCCAATGGTCCCAATTGCTCTGGACTGGCCTTGGCGTCCTTGGTATGCCGATCTAGTGCGTCTGGTAGCAGACGCCTTTTGGCATCTACCGCTAAGAAAGGACCTGCTGTCACAAGGTCCCATACACCATCCTGTTTTTACAGTCACTGGCTTAACGGCATGGCTTGAGAGCCAGGTGCTAAGAGACTGGGGCCTGTCAAACTCGGTGATCTCTACCATGAGGAGTGCTTGGAAATCATCCCCTAGGAAGATTTACCATCGCACTTGGAAGACCTACATATCCATTTTTGAGGAAATGAGGTGGCATCCGCGTACTTATTTGGTTCCAGAGTCCTGCTGTTCTTTCAGCAGAGAGTGGGCCAAAAATTTTGCTTCAAGTACAATTAAGGGGCAGGTATCTGCCCTGGCTGTCCTTTTTCAATGACCCCTGGTGGCTCACTCTCTCTAGTGAGAACATTTGTACAAAGGGTTCGGCAGGCAGGCCCTTCGATGCACTCTCCACTACCTCCGTGGGGCTTGTGTAGCAGATGTCCTTTTGGCGTCTACTGCTACGAGAGGACCTGCTGTGGCAGGATCCCATATGCCACCCTGCTTGCAGTCAATGGCTTTAACGGCATGGCCTCTAGGTGCCTCAGAAACCACCATTTAAGAGCATCAGGGAGATTCCCTTGTCACTTTCTCAGAAAGTGGTCCTTTTGGTGGCTGTTATGCCAGGTAAGACGGGTTTCTGAGCGGGCAGCCTTGTCATGCAAGCCTCCCTATCTGATCTTCCACAAGGATAAGGTGGTGCTGCGTCCGCAGCCTTCTTTTCTTCCTAAGGTCATGTTTCGACCTATCTCAAGGAAGACATTGTACTGCCATCCTTGTGTCCTCATCCTTCGAATCCTAAGGAGACGATGTTGCATTCCCTGGACGTTGTCCGAGCTCAGAGTATGCTTGTCTGGTACTGCTCCGTTCTGGAGTCCAGACTCGCTGTTTGTTTCGGTGGCTGGTCCCAAGTAGGGCCCAGCGGTCTCGTCGGACACCATCTCTAGGTGGATCCGACAGATCGTGATCAGGCTTATGCCATGAAGGGTTTCTGAGCTGGCAGCCTTGTCATGCAAGGCTCCCTATCTGATCTTACACAAGGATAGGTGGTGCTGCGTCCGCAGCCTTCCTTTCTTCCTAAGGTCGTTTCGACCTTCCATCTCAAGGAAGACATTGTACTGCCATCCTCGTGTCCTCATCTGTCGAAACCTAAGGAGACAACGTAATTCTTGGACGCTGTCCAAACTCTGAGAGCATCAAGCGTCTGTTTCCCAGGTGTGTAAGGCGGCGACTTGGTCGTCCGTTCACACTTTCACTAAACTTTACAAGTTGATGTGAGTGCATCTTCGGATGCTTCTTTCGGCCGCAAGGTTTTGCAGGCGGCTGTTTAGAGTTGCAACTCCTCCGTT
Organism: Rana muscosa; assembly: GCA_029206835.1. Taxonomy (NCBI): domain Eukaryota; kingdom Metazoa; phylum Chordata; class Amphibia; order Anura; family Ranidae; genus Rana; species Rana muscosa. The sequence goes on along the minus strand of CM055116.1, from coordinate 457,203,471 downwards.
GAGGAGCTCTGTTTTTGTTTTGGGGTGAAGTTGTTTTAATACTGTTCCCACCCCTCGTTTTTGACACTGCTTTGGGACGTCCCACTTGTCAAGATTGAAGCTGTGTCCGTCCATGAACGAAAGAGTAAATAGGATTTTTGTACTCTCCGTAAAATCCTTTTCTCTGAGTTCATGGATGGACACAGCACCCACCCCTCGTTTTTAAGTTTGTACTGCTTTTTGACGAACTGATCTGCTTAGTGCAGGCTGAGGGGCTATAGCCAATAGGACTGCCCCCTGGGTGGGGCTGTTCAGCTCTAAAGTTGTTAACACTTTTTCTGCCTAGTCACTCCTAAATGAAGGCCAATACCCACTTGTCAAGATTGAAGCTGTGTCGGTCCATGAACTCAGAGAAAATGATTTTACGTTGAGTACAAAAATCCTATTTTTTCCATCCCTCTGTCTAAACACTGTTCAGCAAAAATAAATTTTTATTGTCTGTATTGGGTTTGGTTGGAAAAGGCTATTTTTCAGCCACTGCTTCTTTCAGAAGGATCGGTTCTATTTTGTCATCTTAGATGGACCTCCTAATGGCGCATCAGCTTCTTCTTCCACCACCTTTAGGTGGCTTTGCAGACCATTATCCAAGCTTATGGTCCCAAGCATCAGATTCTCTGCTTTTCCTGTCAAGGCGCACTCTAGTAGATTTGTGAGTGCTGCTTGGGCTTTTCAGCATCAATCACCGGTTTCCCAATTTTATAAGGCTACAACCTGGTATTCTTTTCACACAATATCAAGTTTTACCAGGTTGCTGTTTTGAGCCCCATCCATTTACTGCTTTGGGCCCCAAGTCCTTCAGGTGGCTTTTTCAGTTGCAGGCTGGTCATAGGTTTTTGTTTTTTGCTGCTCACTTGTGTTGGACTGCTTTTGGGCATCACAAAGGTTCCTGTGTCCCTCCAATAGACGCAAAATAAATTATCTTTTTTGAACTGTAAAATCTTTTTTTCTTTGAGTCCATAACGGACTCCTCTTTGTGTTTACGCCCTGTACAGCTTTGCTACAAAACTGAGGCATACTAATAGTAGGAGTGCTGATCTACCTTTTTTTTTTTTAGTTGATTTGCCGGTGTCCAATCCTGTGGGCAGCAGCATAACCTAAAGTTTTGAGACTGTGTCCCCTAATTTATGCCAAAGTAAGGATTTTAAGGCAAGTACAGGCATAGTATTTTATTAGCTTTATAAACTTGTGAATGGGTTTCAAGAGTCACTTCTGAGAATTGGGTAGTGTTTTATTCTTTCACCATGCAAAGCATTTGATTAGAGCATCTGTCTATGCAGAGGACACTCCAGCCACCATTAACCTCATTAACAGAGGATATTAACCACTTTCAGCCTAAGGCTGTCATATGACGTCCTTGACTTTCAGTGGGAATATCTGAATGATTCCTGCAGCTACAGGCATCATTCAGCTATCCTTGTTTTCAGCCGTCGATTCTGTGTACTATGAGAATAATCATTCTTACAGGTGACGGGAGGGGACATCCCCCCCTCCCGCCGCCATCCGGTGCTTCTCCGGGCTCTCCTGTGCCATCAGGAACCCAGAGAATAAATCGGGCGCCGCCGGATGACGACCATAGAAATTACCAGTCATCTCTGTGCCCTTCGGAAGCCCGGGCGCGGTGTTATGACGTCCGGTTCAGGCCGCGATTGTAAAAAAAAAACGCGATCGCAGCTGATTAAGCATGAGATTGATTTTTTTTTTTCCTTTTGACCTCATGCGTTTCAACCTGGAGGAGAGATGGGGGGTCTTATTGACCCCGCATCTCTCCATAAAGAGGACCTGTCATGCACCATTCCTATTACAAGGGATGTTTAGATTCCTTGTAATAGGAATAAAAGTGATTTAAAACGAGAGTGTAAAAATAAAAAAATAAAGTCAAACAATAAAAAATAAAAAAAGCCTCTGTCCCTGGTAGCTCATGCTCAGAAGTCGCACCCACATATGTAAACGCTGTTCAAACCACATGTGAGGTATTGTCGCGTGCATTAGATCGCGAGCAACAATTCTAGCACTAGACCTCCTCTGTAACTCTAAACTGGTAACCTGTAAAAATTTCTAAAGCGTCGCCTGTGAAGATTTTTAAGTACCGAAGTTTGTCGCCATTTCGTGAGTGTGCGCAATTTTAAAGCGTGACATGTTGGGTATCTATTTACTTGGCATAACATCATCTTTCACATTATACAAAAAAATTGGGCTAACTACTGTTTGTTTTTTAATTGATGAAACTTTTCCCCCCCCCCCAAAAAAACGCGTTTGAAAAATTGTTGCACAAATACCTTGAGATAAAAAGTTGCAACGACCGCCATTTTATTCCCTAGGGTGTCTGCTAAAAAACATATATAATGTTAGGGGGTTCTGAGTAATTTTCTAGCAAAAAAATAAGATTTTTACATGTAGGGGAGGAGTGCCAGAATAGGCCCGGTATGGAAGTGGTTAAAGAATGAGCATATTAAAATTATTAGCCGATAAAGCTGAACACCGTTTTAAATACATTATATTTCTCAAAAGTCAGAAAATCCACTTTATGTGCCAAATTCTTTGCAAACCCAGATATTTCCTTGTAAAAATAGCGTGGACATTACTGCACAAGCTGCCTGCAGAAAACTAGAGGTGGACAGATACAAAAGACATTCTTTATTACTGGAAACTGTGGCACAAAGCAATGTGCAGTCATTTTTGCACACATCTGTATGAATCACAATAACGCCTCCAAGATTCTAGTAAGAGTACACACGGCTCTTGATTTTAGACTATTTGCTTAGCCCAGATTTCCATACCGGCCCTGTGCCACCTAATGCGAAAATCTTTAACTCTTAAAAGTAAGGATTCCAAACTTCAGGTGGTGTCCTACTTTAGGTACCTTGGGGTTGTGGTGCAAACCCCTTTATCTTCATATATCACCAATAACCTAGATTCCCTATTGGTCCGCCTTCAGGAGCAGACCAAGCAGTGAATGGACTTGCCATTGGACCTCAGGGGAAGGGCCAATGTTTTAAAAATTATTTACTTACCAAGATTACGTTATATCCTTGCTAACTCCCCTTGCAAGGTGCCTAAAGCTATCTTTAAACGCATAGACACAATATGCACGACTTTCCTGTGGAAGGGTGGCTCTCCCAGTGTGGCACTTGAAACATTGAGATTACTGGCACACTTGGCGGGCCTGGCATTTACAAATTATTTCCTCTATTACTTAGCATCCCAGTTGGTGCACGTCCATGATTGGCTGTGTCCAGTCGCAGCAAATGCTTGTACCTCCACGGAGGGGGGCTATAGCATCCTCTCTGGAGACTCTACATAATATCTGCAGAGGATGGGTCCCTGACCGCCCTGGAACCTCTCTATTGGCCACCTCCCTTTCATCTTTCCGTTACATTATCAAGAAGGTATCCACGCATACCTGGTCGCAGTCCTCTAACAACCCTCTGTAGTTCAACCCAAACCTGCAGGAACTGTACTCTCTTCCTGATCCCAATCGCTGGTACTCTAAGGGGGTCAAATACCTATGTCACTTATACAACGCTCAGGGCTTTAAAACGTTCTCTCAACTACGCTTAGACTTTGACCTACCAAACTCATACTTATTTTACTACTATCAGCTTCGGCATGCTATGCAGGCCCAGTTTGGTTCCCTGAAAGACCCCACTGACCTGCCCAATTGGAAAAATTGCTCCGACAACCAGATCCCACCAGACTTATTTCCACTTATTATACAACCCTGCTGACCAATTCTAACCCCAGAGGTCCATTTGTCCTGAGCCCTATGGAATCTATGGACATCTCCTTAGAGGCCGAGGACTAGTTGGAATTCAGTGATACCTACAAAATGTCTGTCATTGCGTCCCGAGACCGAGTCATACAAGTTACGGTTTTCTGCCAGACCCACCTTACTCCTGCAAGGTTGCATAGGATGGGTCTCCTGTCCTCGGCCGCGGCTGTAGCCAGGAGGCCGATTTCTTACACTGTTTTTGGTCATGCCCAATGATTCGGGACTTCTGAGGGGAGGTGGGTGCCTTTGTCTCCTCGGCGTTGGGCCTCCCAAATATAATTCACCCCAAGAATTGCCTACTAGGCATTTTTGGTGACTTGCACTTATCAACACATGCCAAGAGACTGCTCCGTATACTAATATTTTTATGCAAAAAAAAAACATTCTACTGTCCTGGAAGGGTGCACAGACCTCTTTGAAAGCCCTTTGGTTGAAACTTGTTAATGACTCCATCCCGCTATATAAGCTTACTTTTGAAACCCGGAAACGGACCAAAACCTTTCTTAAAATTTGGGGTAGGTGGCTGGCTAGCCCATTTACTCTCTCAGCACTAACTGAAGTACACTTGTTTGACCAGTGGTAGACCGTGCCCTAAGGATCTTTAACGTCGACTCCCACCTTTGCTGTGTCCGTAATTGGTCTACCTGCACCTTTTCCGGGTGTGCTTACTGTATATCCTTTTGTATTGATATCATTTATTTTTATTTTTTTCTGTGTATTGTTTTTTTTTCTGTTTGTTAGTTTGTTGAAAAACTTCAATAAAAATATCTTTAAAAAAAAAAAAAGTAGTTTCGTATTTGGGGTTTGTATTTTACTACCAGTTTATGCTGATTTAATAACTAGCACAATTTTAAGCAGTTTATATATGTATTGTAACACTTATTTTTTTACTTTTCCACTTGTATATAAAGCTGTTAAACAGAAATTACCGTATTTATCGGCGTATAACACGCACAGGCGTATAACGCGCACCCTAACTTTAAGAGGGTAGTTTCAGGAAAAATCTTTCCACAGCCCCCTGCGTATAACACGCTGGTACAGTTTACCTTCTATTTTCAGGGTAAAAAAGTGAGTGTTATACGCCAATAAATACAGTAACTAGATTAGGTTTATAGCATTCTACTTGAATTGTTGTGTAAACAGACCAACATTAACATTGTGTGCGTTCTGGTTTGAAGGTTATCCGAATCTGTTCTTGAAACCGGTAATTCGTTATCTACAAGCACTAAGACTGGGCCTTCTCCGCTTTCATCTCCCAATGGAAAATTGACAATAGCCAGTCCCAAGAGAGGGCAAAAGAGGGAAGAAGGCTGGAAAGAGGTGGTCAGAAGGTGTGTTCAAATAACAATTTATTTTGTAACAACTTTCTTTGTCGAATTACTTTGCATGGTGGCTTTTTCAAATGAAATTTAATTCTGTCCACTCTCCTTAGCGTTAACACATTATTTAGTTTTTTGCACACATATCTTAATCATACATTATGGAACACAGGCCAAGTATTCATAAGAGCCTAGGTCAGTGATGGCGAACCTTGGCACCCCAGATGTTTTGGAACTACATTTCCCATGATGCTCAACTACACTGCAGCGTGCATAAACATCATGGGAAATGTAGTTCCAAAACATCTGGGGTGCCATGGTCCGCCTTCACTGGCCTAGGTTATAAGATCCCCTGGATGCCTGCCCTATAACTCTACCCCACTCAAGCTTTTTGCTAGTGTCCTAAGGTGATGGACCTCTTTCTTCCTTATGAAGAAATCGCTCAGCGTAAAGTTTTTATCTTATCTTTTGGATTCTTCCGTCAACTCTTCACTGTCTTCTAATGCAATAAGTAGTGCATCTAGATCAGTGCAGCCATGGTAAAACCTTGGGAGCCATACATAGACCCAATGACAAGGGGATGACCTGTAATGTGGCTTTGAGCAATGTATCCCGCATGGGTGCTCACCTCGGCACTTTGTGCAACACGTGTAGTTAGCCGCAGAGTAGTATGGAACCCAGTCATCGAAGACCTCTCTGGGGTGTATGCACTGTGACGGGCAAAGCCGGAACCCTTTATTACGACCCAGCATCTTGGGCAGGTAAGACGGTCATCCTGTATCTGTGACCAGTTACTTTAAAAACCAGGGCTATTTTTAAAGTGTGTTCACTACAGTGTAAACTTTTCCAACCTGGCGCTAAACCCAACCACTCGGAGCTTATTTTCTGTCGGATCAGGTATTGCATCAAGCTACTGGTTGCACAATTTACTGCTACTTTTGCCTAGAGCCCTGAATAAGGTACTCGGGCACTTCCTTTCACCTCAAGGACTTCACTATAAGATGCTGTAAGTCCCAGGTTCTTGTATTCTCCTTCCAGACACACTTAACCCTATATTCTGCTCCATGAGTACCCCACAGGGAATTGCCCTAACTCATAGCTATGGCGGAAACCAGACGAGAGAGCCATGGAAGAAAACTAACGTTCGTTCTGTCGAAGGCCCCCCACACACCACTCCACCTCACAAGTGGCCTGCCAAAGGCAGATTTTTTTTTTCTTCTCAACTCTCACAATTTCTCAGATAATGAATGGCTTTCAGGGCTTGTTCACACCATACGTGAATGAAAACTGATGGGTATTGAAGGGAAGGCTGCACAGATTTCACTTGCAGCGACATCAGCTATTCATGCACATCAGTTTTTATGCGCATCAGTTTTTATGGCCATTGGTTATGTTCCCTATTCGCACCAATGTTGATGTCATGTCATTCGGGCTAAATGGGGTTAATACATCTATTGTACATTTCGATCAAGCTGGATTTATGCCAAATAAACACACTGCGGTCAATTTAAGAAGGCTTTTCCTTAACAACTTAATGACCGGCTCACGAGGATATACGTCGGCAGAATGGCACCGACAGACAAATCGTCGTATATTTACGTCAGTTTGAATTTGCCACCGTGGGCGAGCTCCGTGACCGTACCTGCGGACTATGTCCGCCGGGTGCCCGCGATCATGTCACGGAGCTGAAGAACGGGGAGATGCCAGTGTAAACACAGCATCTCCCCGTTCTGCCTAGTGACATGTCACTGATCGTCTGCTCCCTCTCATCGGGAGCAGCGATCAGTGACGTGTCACTCGTAGCCACGCCCTCTAACAGAATAACTCCCTAGGACACACTTAACCCCTTCCTAGCCCCCTAGTGGTTAACCCCTTCACTGCCAATCACATTTACACAGTAACCAGTGCATTTTTATAGCACCGATCGCTGTATAAATGTGAATGGTCCCAAAATAGCACCAAAAGTGTCCGCCATAATGTCAGTCACGATAAAAATCGCTGATCGCCGCCATTACTATTTTAAAAAAAAAATGCCGTAAAACTATCCCCTATTTTGTAGACGCTATAACTTTTGCGCAAACCAATCAAACGCTTATTGCCATAACTGAGGAAAAAATTTGTTTTTTTTTTTAAGGGTTTTTATTATAGCAAAAAGTAAAAAATTGCTTTTTTTTTAATTGTTGCTCTATTTTTGTTTATAGCGCAAAAAGTAATAACCGCAGAGGTGATCAAATACCACCAAAAGAAATCTTTGTGGGGTAAAAAAAGGGCATCAATTTTGTTTGGGAGCCACGTTGCAATTGTCGACTGCGCAATTGTCAGTTAAAACGACGCAGTGCTGAATCGCAAAAAGTGGCCTGGTCATTTGGCAGCCAAAGTGCTGATGCTGCCACCACCATGCTTTACTGTGGGTATGGTGTTCCTTTGGTGATGTGCAGTGTTGTTTAGGCCAAACATATCTTACTCTTTCGTTCATGGACGAACACAGCTTCCTATTGACAAGTGGGTATTATCCTTCATTTAGGAGTGACTAGGCAGAAAACTTGTATAAAGTGTTAACACACCACACCCTAGACAGCACCGCCCAGGGGGCGGACCCTCTGGGTATAATCCCTCTCTGCACCTCGCAGATCAGTTTTTTTCTGCCTAGCAAGGAGAAGGACATGGCTCCCTTCGAGCCCATTGGTCCGGGGGGGGTTTTTTCTACATTTTTCTACGTTTTTTTTGTTCCTGCGATCAACTGCCGACTGGGTGACAGGCTGGATCCCAGATCCTTGTAGTCACCCCAGTTTCGGCCATCGAGCGTGTGCCGACCCTAGCTACGTGCTGGGTTTACCACGACATGCCCGTCGCTCCACAGGTGGCCGGTGAGCTTTCGCGCTCCAGGGCTTGCATATGATCGGTCTCTATGGCACAATCACAGCATACCGGGTCTACAGTCACCTCCATGCGCGGATGATGATCTGTCCGGAATGTCTTCCAGCATAATCCACGCAGGAAAGGTAAGGCAGGAAGACTTGGCTGGACATTCCTGGAGAGATCAAGCAAGTGGTTTTACCCTTTCTTTCCTCTTTCCCTGCCTTCCCTCATCCCTGGACTCTGAAGCGAAGGCTGGGTGCTGGGGGGGTCACCTGGGGGCTCCATCTGGAGCGGGGCTACGCTGTAGAATGTCAATGTGCTGCTTACCTGTGTGTTTTCTCCTGCCATGCTGTCGGCGGCCATTTTCTTGTGGTCCACGCCTGTTTTGGCGTTCGCGGCCGCTTTGGCCTCTGTCGACTGCTCGGCGGCCATTTTCTTATGGTCCACACTGTTCTTCAGCACGGCCGCCATTTTCTTATGGTCCACACTGTTCTTCAGCACGGCCGCTCGGCCATTTTGTGGATGTCTTCGGCCTCTAGGGTGCATTCCACAGGCGCGGAAGCATACAGGGACACGCTGATGAGGATCAGACTGACACAGGCAGCGGTGGGAGAGCATCTCAGGTGGGAGCAGACGGCAGCAGTAAGTAGCGGTACTGTTCTAAGGGCGGTGAGTCCTCTGGGAGACCTCTGCATCTCTGTAGAAGCTAGGAGGGTGGCCTATTGATACCTTGCCTGGAGTCCTTGTGGGTGTCAGGCGCGTGGGTCAGCATGACGTCAGAAGCGGACGTCTTTTTTCCCTGAAACACCTGAGTTGGCAGCTGGTGCCCCTGATGTAAAAGTGGGCGCTATGTCGGCAATCCTGAAGGCTTTGTTGCCAAGGTGGAAGCGGTGCATAGGAACACAGGGGGGGTAGGAAACACCCCCTTCCCCCGCCATCATCTGGGGATAATTCTGATGCACAACCAGGCCCGGCTGTGGCTCATGGCCCTGATTCTGATGCCTCAGAGACTGCAGACCGTGACCGGTCGGACAGTGAGAATGACTCCATTTCCGGGTCAACGCACGAAAAGGCTTTGGTATCTGACCTTATCACTGCAGTGCGGGTTACGTTGAAATTGGAAATTCAGCAGAGAACCCCTTTGGGTTCCATAAGCCAGCCCACACTGCTAAGGTGTTTCCTTGTGTGTCTTATCTTGATAAGCTTTTATACAAGGAGTGGGAAAACCCACTGAAGGTTTTTTGCAGCCCCGGTACCCCTTTGAGGAGAGTTCCTGAAAAAATGTTCCTTTTCCCCGATAGTGTGTCCAGACTTAACAAGGGGGCTCCTGTCTTCAAGGACCCTGTGGTCAAGAAGGCTGAGGCACTCGCTCGCTACCTATACACTGTGGTGTGCTCAGCGGGTGCGTCCAGCATTGGCTGGAGCTTTGGTGTCCCAGACACTGAGTGGGCAAAGATGCTACTCCAGGGATTAAAGGCGTGGGAGGCTCCTCCGAATGAGGTAGCTTTGGCCGACCAGTTGGTACAGGGCTTTAAGTTTGATGCGAATCAGACATGGATACTATCCCCTTGCTGTCTATAGCCTCGGGTTATGCAGTGGTGTTATGCCACCTGATTTAGTTAAGTGCTGGTCTACAGACCTAAAAACTTCCAAGAAGGCCTTTAATAGACTTGCCCTTTAGCGGTGACAGTCTTTTTGGAGCCTCTCTGGATGACATCGTTAAGGATGCCACAGGAGGTAAGAGCTTGCTGCTCCCGTAATCCAAAAAGGGGTAAGGAGCCACGCCATAGGCTAGGGCTCTCCTTCACCATGCACAAGTGGTCTTTCGTCCGCCTAGTGCGGCAAGTAAACTACCCCAGGCCGATAAAGCGCCTGCTGAGGGACAGAAGCGTCCCTGGGTTCGCAAGCCCAACCGTTGCTTGCCTACTGAATAGATTTTTTTTCCTGTAAACCGCCAGCTTCAGCCGACTCGTCGGCAAGTCCTATATGGGGCGGCTCAAGACCTGCTGATATGCAGGGTGGTCCTTCCGGTCTCCGTACAGGAAAGGATTCAGGGGTTCTACTCTAATCTGTTCTTAGTGCTGAAGACGCTCTGTTGTCGCTGCCCATCATTTTCCGGCATGCTTGCATGTTACCATATGCACCAGGCATCAGATGTCTGCGTTTAGCGGCCAGGGAAGACCACTACCACTGGTGGCTCTCCCCTTTGGCCTGGCGTCGGCACCAAGGGTGTTCACCCAGGTGCTTGCCCCGATTCTGGCCCTACTACTAAGACAGCGTGGCATCGCTATCATGGGCAACCTGGACGTTCTGAGGGCCACCTCAAAATTAGAGGTGAGCGTGTCTATAACCTGTCAGACCCTCCGTTTCTTGGTTGGGTGCTGAACACTCAAAAGTCATTATCAGTACCGTCTCAACTCCTAGTGTATCTAGGGTTGATTCTGGCGATTGTTTTTTTCCTCCCTATGGGGAAATTGCAGACCCTTCGAGCTGCGGTGCGGCAGTTGACATCCCAAAATGGTTGTCACGCCATTTTTTCAGGAGAGTCCTAGGCCCTCATGGTAGTCTCCTTCGAGACGGTACCATATGCACTATTTCACACGCAAGTGTTACAGAAGGTAATTCTGTCCAGAGGGTCAAGTGCCCCTCATCCCCGGATTGTCAAAATCCGGATGAGCCACCTAGTCAGGACCTCCCTAGTTGGTGGCCGACATCACCGGCATTTCTGTCTGGGAAGTCGTGCCTTCCGTTTTACTGGATGATGGTCACGGATTGACCTGGAACTCCGGGCAATCTGGCTTTACCTCTCCGCATGGTCTGAGGCTACAGGGGCATCCAGTCGGACAAACGCCACAGTGGTGGCGTATGTCAACCAACAAGGAGGAACAAGCAGCTCCGCTGCAGCATCGGAGGTCGCTCACCTCCTAAGGTGGGCAGAAAGGAGCGTACCAGGCCTGTCAGCCATATACATTCTGGGTGTGGGAACTGGCAGACGGACTACTTGAGTCGCCAGATGCTGGACCAAGGAGAATGGTCTGTACACCCGGAGGCGTTTCAGCTCCTTTGCCAGAGGAAATGAGGTGGCATCCGCGTACTTATTTGGTTCCAGAGTCCTGCTGTTCTTCAGGCAATGGGCCAAAAATTTTACTTTAAGTACAATTTGGGGGCAGGCTGTCTTTTTCAACAACCCCTGGTGGCTCACTCTCTAGTGAGAACGTTTGTACAGTGGGTTCGGCAGGCGGCCCCTCCGTTCCACCCTCCACTACCTCCGTAGGGCTTGTGTAGCAGATGCCCTTTTGACGTCTACCGCTACGAGAGGACCTGCTGTCGCAGGGTCCCATATGCCATCCTGCTTGCAGTCAATGGCTTTAACGGCATGGCTTCTAAGTGCCTCAGAAACCACCGTTTGAGAACATCAGGGAGATTCCCTTGACACTTTCTCAGAAAGTGGTCCCTTTGGTGGCTGTTATGCCAGTAAGACGGGTTTCTGAGCGGGCAGCCTTGTCATGCAAGCCTCCCTATCTGATCTTCCACGAGGATAAGGTGGTGCTGTGTCTGCAGCCTTCTTTTCTTCCTAAGGTCGTGTTTCGACCTTCCATCTCAAGGAAGACGTACTGCCATCCTTGTGTCCTCATCCGTCGAATCCTAAGGAGACAGACGGTGCAGTTCTTGGACGTTGTCCAAGCTCAGAGTATGCTTGTCTGGTACTGCTTCGTTCCTGAGTCCAGACTCACTGTTTGTTTCGGTGGCTGGTCCCAAGTAGGGCCCAGCGGTCTCGTCGGCCACCATCTCTAGGTGGATCCGACAGATCGTGATAAGGCTTACGCCATGAAGGGTCAGGCGCCTCCTTTTCCCGGCGCATTCGACCAGGGCAAGAGGTGCCTCTTGGTGTTACGTCAGCTAAGACGGGTTTCTGAGCTGGCAGCCTTGTCATGCAAGGCTCCTTATCTGATCTTACACAAGGATAGGTGGTGCTGCGTCCGCAGCCTTCTTTTTTTCCGAAGGTCGTTTCGACCTATCTCAAGGAAGACATGGTTCTGCCATCCTTGTGCCCTCATCCGTTGACTCCTAGGAGACAACGTATTTTTTGGACACTGTTCGAGCTCTGAGAGCATCAAGCGTCTGTTTCACCAGGTGTGTAAGGCGGCGACCTGATCGTCCGTTCACACTTTGTCTAGACTTTACAAGTTGTGTGTGCATCTTCGGATGCTTCTTTCGGCCGCAAGGTATTGCAGGCGGCTGTTTAGAATTGCAACTCCTCCATTGAGAAGCTCTGTTTTGTTTTGGGGTGAAGTTGTTTTAATGCTGTTCCCACCCCTCATTTTTGACACTGCTTTGGGATGTCCCACTTGTCAGTAGGAAGCTGTGTCCGTCCATGAACGGAAGAGTAAATAGGATTTTTGTACTCACCGTAAAATCCTTTTCTCTGAGTTCATGGACAGACACAGCACCCACCCCTCGTTTAAGTTTATACTGCTTTTTGACGAACTGATCTGCGAGGTGCAGAGAGAGGGATTATACCCAGAGGGTCTGCCCCCTGGGCGGTGCTGTATAGGGTGTGGTGTGTTAACACTTTATACAAGTTTTCTGCCTAGTCACTCCTAAATGAAGGATAATACCCACTTGTCAATATGAAGCTGTGTCCGTCCATGCACTCAGAGAAAAGGTTTTTCGGTGAGTACAAAATCCTATTTTTGGCATTATGGCCAAAAGTTCAACCCTGGTTTCATCAGACCGTAGCACATTTCCTCACATGCTTTTGGGAGACTTCAGATGTATTTTTGCAAAATTTAGCCGAGCCCGGATGTTTTTCTTCATAAGGAAAGGCTGCCATCTTCCCACTTTACCCCATAGCCCAGACATATGAAGAATACGGGAGATTGTTTTCACATGTACCACACAGCCAGTACTTGCCAGATATTCCTGTAGCTCCTTTAATGTTGCTGTAGGCCTCTTGGCAGCCTCCCTGACCAGTTTTCTTCTCATCTTTTAATCAATTTTGGAGGGACTTCCAGTTCTTGGTAATGTCACTGTTGTGCCACATTTTCTCTACTTGATGATTTTGTTCCATGGTCTGTCTAATGCAGTGATTCTCAACCTGGGGGTCGGGACCCCCTCGGGGGTCGAATGATGATATTTCCAGGGGTCACCAAATCCTGGGCTGTTCCTGAAGCCCGCACTGCTCTCCCAGCCTTTTCACAGCTGCCCATTCAGTTCACGGCATGGATGGGGGGCAGAGACTAGAGGTCAGCTGACTGGTGAGGAATGTGAAGTGGGAGAGGCTGGCGGAGACCCTTTCTTTATCGTACATCACGGGACACAGAGCGACATAGTAATTACTATGTGGGTTATAGAGCTTACCTTCAGGTGATGGACACTGGCACACCCAAGACAGGAAGTCCCCTCCCTAGTTAACCCTCTCCCATATCGGGAGTACCTCAGTTTTGTTGCCAGTGTCTAAGGTGTTGGTCACGGTTAGGCATGTATTCAAGTTAGCTCTGCGTATGGTCTTTGAGGCCTAAGGCAAGCTATTCCGGATCCATCCAAAGTGCTTCAATGCCAAAATGGACGGTACCCGGGCCTCGGAAGAACGAGCTTTGGCCTGAAATGCCTCTCTTAGGAGGGCTGGACCCTGGGATCCAGTACTCTGGTCAGACCCAATACCAAGAGGTTTCTGGCAGGGTGCTGTACAGGTCCAGGGGAGTGGTGTTCCTTTCTGTAGGACCCCGGTCCCTGAAGGTCAAATGACGTTGCCCGCCAAGAGGGTCGAGGTTTGGGCTTTCTGTTCTGAACAGGGTCCTGCGGCGGGGACAGGTAAGTGAAGGTCCCTGATGAACTTGGTTCAGCAGGGAGCCTTCAAACGAAATGTGTTTGCCTGTAATTTACCTACATGGTATATTTCCCACTGTACCTGGTGCCTAGAATATTTTTTTTATTAAAACCTGAAATGTATTTCATATGGTTCTATTGGACATTATGGTAGTACCCCTGTTTGGCCACAAGAGGGAGATACTTAGACATTCCCAAAAAGTAACTGGGCTATACCTTGTCACAAGTGTAATGCCTAGACAGATGGAGGAGCATTCTTTCCAAGTACAGCTCTAAAAGGACCCATCTGGTGAAATGTTACCATATCATACCTGCTAGGGAGACCTGAGAACAAGCGATCTGTGCAAAGACACTGCTCTCTGCGGTCTCCCACTATAGTGCGTTCAGCCTGAGCTCCACAGCCCCCTCCTCCCCATATGAGATGTTACTGGCACGCGCGCGAATCCTTAGCTATGAAGGAGAGTGAATCACGGAGGGGGCGGGGATTGACGTAATGACGCGCGGTGTTCCCCGGCGCGCTTCTGCGCATGTGCGGGCATCCTCTGCTGTTAAAAACAGTCTCTGAGAGACACGCTGTAAAGAGAAATTTTTGGTGACATTTATTATTGTTATATTGGGCATACAACAGGTGGTGATACAGGCAACCCCAAGGCACATTAGTTTAGACACCTGACTAGCTCACATAGCAGGCTTGTACGCTAGACTATAGCTAGTGGTGGGTGCATTTTTGGCTGCAAGTCCTTAGCTTTGAGCTAGGACTATGCCTTCCAAGGGCTCTGGGAATAAAAATCCTAAGAAGCTAAAGGGTTCACCATTGGGCTCTGAGGATCTGGGGCTTGCTCCTGCTGGTATATCCTCCCCTGATAAATCAGAGGTAGTTACCCGAGGGGAGCCATCAGGAATGCTAGGTGCTGAGGATGCCCTCAGTTCACCTGCTCCGGTGTATGTGACAGAGGAGGCCTTTACCTCTGCTCTGGGAGGATTAGAACAAAGATTGGCGGTATTAATCGCTTTCTCCCTGCCGGGAAAAAAGCGCGCCCAGAACTCCATCTCCACCGTTTAGAGTATCCTACAGCCGAGCAATTGTCTCAGCATGAAATTGATTTTCCTGCAGGGGATCAGGCTGAGGATGATGCTGCCTCGGAAGAATCTACTTTAGAGGAACCGTTTTCAGCCTATCAAGCTGAAAAATTGTTAGTTCAGTCTTTAACAGACATGGTTCGGTCAGCTTTCTTTCAAGCTGCCCCTTTCAGAACCACCAACTACATCAGTTTCTTCATTGGGGTCTTTGAAAGCCCGCAGGCTAATGGATCCTTTCCAGTGCATCCATTGCTAGAAGGTCTCATTTATAAGGATTGGGAACATCCTGATAAATTGTTCCTTCCTCCAAAAAAGTTTGCTGTGGTATATCCTATGGAGGAAAAGTTTGCCAAAAAGTGGAGCCTCCCTACTGTGGATGCTGCCATCTCTTCTGTGAACAAATCCCTGACATGTCCAGTGGACAATGTACAGATCTTTAAGGATCCAACAGATAAAAAATTGGAAACCTTATTAAAGACTGCTTTTTCTACAGCTGGTGCTGTAACTCAGCCTGCAGTGGCAGCCATTGACATCTGTCAGGCTTTAAAAGACCAGATGAAGCTGGTTTTAAATGACATGCCAACTCAGCAGGCTCATGATTTAGCAGATCTACCTAGGGCTTTATGTTTTGCGGTTGACGCCATTAAAGATTCAATTCATCAGGCCTTACGCTGGTGTTGGTACGCATGCGTAGACTCTTATGGCTAAAAAACTGGTCAGCCGGGATGCCCTGTAAAAAGCTCCTGGCTGGATTTCTATTCCATGGGGAGCGGTTATTTGGTGAGGACTTGGATAAGTACATCCAGAAAATCTCCAGTGGGAAGAGTACTCTTTTACCTGTTGAAAGAAAATTCAGGGGTCCTTCAAGCGGCCCACCTCTCCAGTCTCAGGAACTTCAGCCTCTAAGCAGTTCCGACGGCCTCTCCGATCAAATCCTGGAGGGAGAGCTCAGGGACAGGCACAGGGTAATAAAAAAACCCTGGAACCGAAGGAATACTAAACCAGCCCCCAAGTCGGCCTTATGAAGGGTCGCCCCCACTCAGGCGAGTGGGGGAAGGCTTTTGTTGTTTTCAGGGGCTTGGCGAAAGACGATCCGGGACAGATGGGCTCTCTCCACGGTATCCTTGGGATACAAGTTGGAGTTACAGGAATTTCCTCCTCCTCGGTTTATAACATCAAACGTCTCAAAAGATCCAATAAGGAGAAGATCTCTCCTTTCGGCATTAGACCGACTGTTATCCCAAGGGGTAATTGTGGAGGTTCCGGTAAAAGAACAGAGGTTGGGATTTTACTCAAACCTCTTTACTGTTCCAAAGCCCAACGGAGATGGTAAGACCCATACTAGATCTCAAGGGTCTAAACAAGTTCCTAGTCATCAAGTCATTCCGTATGGAATCAATTCGGTCAGTAGCCGCCACCCTACAAGGGGGAGAATGGTTGGCGTCCATCGATATCAGGGACGCTTATTTACATGTTCCTATATTCCCCAGTCATCAAAAGCTTCTACGCTTTGCGGTGGAACGGCACCATTATCAATTTGTGGCGCTACCCCTCGGGTTGGCCACGGCTCCGAGAGTGTTCAGAAAGATGTTGGCCGACTTAAGAACTTGAGGAATATCTATAATGGCCTACCTGGACGATCTTTTGATAAGAGATCATTCGGCTTCCAATCTAAGGGTTGTTGTATGCAACACGGTAGAATACCTGCAATCCCCGGGCTGTGTCCTAAATCTGGACAAATCAGCCTTGCAGCCAGTAAGAAGACTGGAATATTTAGGCTTACTCATAGACACAGACCAAAGAAAGATTCTTCTGCCTCAGGCAAAAATCTCTTCTTTAAGGGAGCTAATTCAAGTGATCTGTGCAAAGAGACAGCCATCCATTTGTCTTTGCATGCGGTTGCTGGGAAAGATGGTGGCCTCATTCGAAGCAATTCCGTATGCTCAATTCTATTCAAGGAAATTACAGAACTCCATCCTATCCGCCTGGAACAAAAAGGTTCAAGCCCTAGACTTCCCAATGTCCCTGACGTCGTCAGTACGCAGGAGTCTATGTTGGTGGTTGGTACCCCAAAATTTACAAAAGGGAAAGTCGTTCATTCCAATCTCTTGGAGGATAGTAACTACAGATGCCAGCCTTCTAGGCTGGGGGGCAGTACTGGAGCAATGGTCCCTCCAGGGAGAGTGGTCGAATATCGAGAAGACCTTGCCCATCAACCTGCTGGCAATTCGGGCGGCACGTTTGGCCCTGGAAGCATGGACTTCCAAGCTACATGGTTCCCCTGTCAGGATCCAATCAGACAAAGCCACAGCTGTGGCATACATCAATCACCAAGGGGGTACCAAGAGCGGTGCGGCCCAGGAGGAGGTGAATCATATCCTGATATGGGCAGAAAGACATGTCCCATGCATATCCGCTATCTTTATTCCAGGAATAGAAAATTGGAAGGCAGACTTCCTGAGTCGGCAGCAGTTTTATCCCCAGGGGAATGGTCTCTTCACCCCGACATCTTTCGGGCAATATGTCAGAGATGGGGGACACCAGACGTAGATCTATTGGCATCCAGGTTCAACACGAAATTGAGCAGCTTTGTGTCCAGGACAAGGGACCCGCTCGCTTGCGGATCGGATGCGCTGGTGTTTCGGTGGGATCAGTTCGCACGAATGTATGCGTTTCCTCCGCTGCAGTTACTACCTCGACTCCTCCGCAGAGCCAGGATGGAAAAGAAGCCAGTGATTCTGGTAGCCCCAGCATGTCCTCGAAGATCCTGGTACGTGGAGATTGTAAGATTGTCTGTGGGGAAGCCTTGGACCCTTCCGCTTCGTCCAGACCTGCTTACGCAAGGTCCGATATACCACCCTTCCTTACAAACTCTAAATTTAACGGTCTGGCTATTGAATCCCACATTCTAAAAAAGAGAGGTCTCTAACGCAGTGGTGTCTACAATAATCAATGCTAGAAAGCCAATATCTAGACATATATGGTGTGAGGCCAAGAAATGGCATCCTCGAAAGTACGCGATAGGCAGAATTATTGACTTCCTACAGTGGGCTGTAGACAAAGATCTAGCCTTAAGTACTATTAAGGGTCAGGTTTCGGCCTTATCGATATTTTTTCAAAGGCCACTAGCTAGACATTCGCTAGTTTAAATTCTTTTTGCAGGGTGTGACTCAGATCAACCCACCAGTTAGGTCTCCCATATGTCCATGGGACTTAAACTTGGTTCTATCAGTTCTTCAAAGACAGCCTTTTGAACCATTGCTCCACATTCCTTTAGTGCTTCTCACAGGAAATTAATTTTCTTGGTAGCTATATCCTCAGCCAGGAGGGTATCGGAATTAGCAGCTTTGTCTTGTAAGGAGCCATATTTGATTATCCATAAGGATAGAGTAGTTCTATGTACACATCCAGCCTTTCTTCCCAAGGTTGTGTCAAATTTTCATTTGAACCAAGATGTGGTTCTCCCTTCCTTTTATCCCAAACCTAGTTCGGGGGAGGAGAAGTTATTACATTCTTTTGGATGTAGTAAGAGCAGTTAAAGCCTATCTTAAAGCCACTGCTATGATTCGGAAAACTGATGTTTTGTTTATTCTGCCGGAGGGTGCCAGAAGGGGTCAGGCAGCATTGAAATCTACTATTTCTAAGTGGATTCGGCAGGTTATTACAAGCCTATGGTCTGAAAAGGAAGATGCCTCCATTTAAAATTAAAGCGCACTCTACTAGAGCAGTGGGTGCTTCTTGGGCAGTGCATCACCAGGCCTGCTTGGCTCAAATCTGTAAGGCCGCAACTTGGTCTTCAGTCCACACGTTCTCTAAATTTTATCAGTTGGATGTAAGAGGTCATGAGAATATTGCCTTTGGGCGCAGTGTGCTGCAGGCTGCAGTATAGATCCTCATGCCTGTTGGCGCCCAGCTTATGTATGGTGTCTCCCTCCCCTCATTTTGGCATTGCTTTGGGACATCCCACATAGTAATTACTATGTCGCTCTGTGTCCCGTGATGTACGATAAAGAAAATAGGATTTTTATAACAGCTTACCTGTAAAATCCTTTTCTTGGAGTACATCACAGGACACAGAGTTCCCACCCCTCTTTTTGGGGACACTTATTGCTTTGCTACAAAACTGAGGTACTCCCGATATGGGAGGGGTTATATAGGGAGGGGACTTCCTGTCCTGGGTGTGCCAGTGTCCATCACCTGAAGGTAAGCTCTATAACCCACATAGTAATTTCTTTGTCGCTCTGTGTCCCGTGATGTACTCCAAGAAAAGGATTTTACAGGTTATGCCGAAATCAGGAGATAATAGGATTTTTATAAGTGTCACTGCTGCGAGACACCACAAAGTCGGAGACACGGTGAGTAACACTACCTGTGATTATAGTTGCCATTAAAAGTCCCCACTACTGTTCTCAGATCAGCAGATGATCTTTTTTTTACAAAGTAAAACTTTATTCAAAGTCAATATTCACATAGTCAGTATCACAACACATTGCGAGATAAACGATGGTGCAAAAATAGCTGTAGTATACATCATTTACATATATCTGTACAGGGAATCATGTTCAACAGGATCATTGGAGAAAGATGTTATCAGATCTTTACCAGAAGAGCTCTCTCACCCGGACCAGTGAGTCTTGGATAGATATTATAGGATCCTCACAGCGAATATCTTGCTCAAGAGCGCCTAAGTTGGCTGATCCCACCAGCACTGCCACTGATCCCACCCCCCACCAGCACTGCCACTGATCCCACCCCCCACCAGCACTGCCAACCCCCCACCCCCCCACCAAGGAGTAAGAGAAGGTATAAAAATAGAGAATACATGGAAAGGGGGGGGGGGGCAAACAAAAAGGGAAAGAAGGAATAAGAGAACAAAAGACGGCTGGAGAGAGGGATGGGGGGAAAAAACAGGAAATTACGATAGAGCAGTGGTTCTCAACCTTTCTAGTGCCGTAACCCCTTGATAAAATTTCCCAAGTTCCCAAGTTGGGGGTACCCCTAACAGTAAAATTATTGTTGTAGCGTGGGTTTAGCGCTCCCTGAGTCCCTTCCAATCATACAGTATTTAAACCCCTTATGGTACATTTTGAGATGTACCACTCTTTCTTTTTGTTCTCCTTTCTTTCCCTTTTATCTCTCTATGCTAATTTCTTGTTCCCCCCCCCCCCCCCCCACCTCTCTCTCTAGCCATCTTTCTTGTTCTTTCTCCTCTCCCTTTTTTTGTTCCTACCCCTCTTTTCCTCTCTTCCATGTATTCTCTATTTGTATTCCTTCTCTTACCCCTTTTGGGGGGTGAGTGGCAGTCCTGGCGGGGAGTTGGGATGAGTGGCAGTGCTGGGGGGGTTCTGATCAGCCAACTTAGGTGCTCTTGATCAAGGTCACCTGCTGATTTGAGAACTGTAGTGGGGACTTTTAATGGCAAGTCTAATCACAGGTAGTGTTACTCACTGTGTCTCTGACTGTGTGGTTTCCAGTAGCAGTGACGCCTATATCCCGAAATCAGGAGATAGGGTCTCCTCCAGCCCCTCCGTCTTCACATTGCTCACCAGTCAGCTGACCTCTAGTCTCTGTCCCCCAGCCATGCCGTGAACTGAATGGGCGGCTGTGAAAAGGCTGAGCGGGTGGCCGCAGGCTCCAGGAACAGCCCAGCTGGGTGGCCACAGGCTCCAGGGACAGCCCTGCTGAGCGTCCGCGAAAAGGCTGGGAGAGTAGATTGGGCTTCAGTAACAGCCCAGGATTAGGTGACCCCTGGCAAATTATCATTTGACCCCCATGGGGGTCCCGACCCCCAGTTTGAGAACCATCTGCGATAGAGAGATAAAAGGGAAAGAAAGGAGAACAAAGAGTGGTACATCCTAAAATGTACCATAAGGGGTTTTAATACTGTACGAGTGGAAGGGACTCAGGGAGCGCTAAATGTCCGGTGGGTTAGGGGTGCAAATTACTTGTCTTGCCTTGGGAGCTGACAACCCACGCTACAAAAATTATTTTACTGTGGGGGTCCCCACAACTTGGGAAATTTTATCCAGGGAGTCACGGCACTGGTAAGTTTGAGAACCACTGATCTAATGCCTTGGACCTACTAGAACAGCTGAACTTTATTTGGGGTTAATCAGAGGCACTTTAAATGATGGCAGGTTGTGTACTGACTCCTATTTAGCCCTGATTCACACTGATGCGATTTACAAATCATGTTTTGAGTGCGATTTGGCACTCCGATTTTTTTCCCAGTCACTTCTGATTTTGTTCCGATTTCTTTTGTATTTGTTTGCGATTTCTGGAGCCTTCTTGCGATTTGCAGATAGTATCATTTGTACTTATTCCAATGAAAAGCAAGCTGAATTGTGACTTAATAAAGATAGCAGCGCTGGCTGTGAAGAAAAAAAATCTTGCTCCAAACTCCTCACTGTAACACCTTCTAGGGGAGGGTACAGGTCAGCTGTTTTCATGCGCTGGCAGGGTTAAAAAAAAATTCCTGCTCCAAACTCCTCACGAAAACACCTGCTAGGGGAGGAGACAGATCCGCTGAAGCTGCAATAACATCACCAAAAAAAAGGGCTGCTCCAAATCGCACTGATATAAACAGTACTGCAATTTCAGGTCGATTTACATAGCACTCTATGGATGTTAAATCGACCTGAAATCGCAAAAAAGTAATACAAAAACCTTTTGGAAATCACTAGTGTCTTGTGTCGCAACAATTAGCACATTTCCATTGAAATCCATGGGGTGCGACTTCAGGTACGATTTTGAAATCGCATGTCGCACCTGAAATCGCACCAGTGTGAACCAGGGCTTAACATAAGTTTGAATGCGATTTGATTCTGAACACGACTACATCTCCAGTTTATAAAAGGGTGTGCACACTTATGCAACCACATTATTTTTTTAATTTTTATTTTTACACCACAAACAAGCTCGCAGGGGCTAGAAAAATGAGTGAACATTACCAGTGATCATATTGTTCACAATTATACTATAACATAGTGAAAATAGGGGATGGTATCAAAAAATGAATACTGCATAAATCAGTTTGTTTTTGAGTTGTACAGTTTATAGGTCACATTAAAGGTGGAAAAGGTTCTGAAATCATTTTATCTTTGGCTCATATTTTTACATCACAAAAACCTAACATTTTTACAGGTGTGTAGACTTTTTATATCCACTGTCTATTTGGAGAGACCTATATCTCCTGGGTTGGTTTACTGTACTTTCACCCCCAGGCAGCTATTCGGGCATCAGGTAGACTGTCCCATACCCTCATTTTGGGAAGGAGCACTAGGCAAGGGTGCCCATTGTCACCCCTGCTTTTGCCCCAAGCCATAGAGCCTCTGGCAATCAAGGTCAGACATAACCTGAACATTGCTGGCTATTGCTATGGTAATAGACCGGAAAAAATGATGACACAATGATTATACTTGGGCACATGGAGGTATCCTTGAAGGAAACTATGGCTACAGTTAAATTCGTGGATTACTCAGGGCTTAGGATAAACTGGACAAAGTCTGCCATAATGCTTCATTGATGCTGAAGGTACACCTCAGGTGGACTCGGTGCTCCATACCTTAACTACCTCCTTTTAAGTACTTTGGGGTCCAGGTAATACCCTGTATTCAAGACTTCAAATGTTCCCATTACTTCAAAGGATCCAGGACCAGATTAAAACATGGAACTCTCTCCACCTGGCAGTAGCCGGCAAAGTAAATTTTAATTTAAAATGATTCTAATGCCCCAACTGCTTAATTTCCTCCAATTCCCTGGTAATACCTTTTTAACCACATGCCGTCCAGCCTCCGTCATTATACGGCGGCAGGTGGGCATGATCCCGCGAGCTGTCGTAGCTGTACGTCGGTCCCTTTTAAGCGGGATAGCAGGCGCGAGAGGCAGAACAGGGACGCACATCCCTGTTCTGTGAGGAAAGACAGATCGAGAGTTCCTAATAGCTAGGAACCACGATCTGTCATTTCCTTTAGGTCAGTCCCATTACCCTACAGTTAAAATCACACATTGGGGAACACAATTAACCCTTTGCTCACCCCCTAGTGCAGGGATATGCAATTAGTGGACCTCCAGCTGTTGCAAAACTACAAGTCCCATCATGCCTCTGCCTCTGGGTGTAATGCTTGTAGCTGTCAGAGTCTTGCTATGCCTCATGGGATTTGTAGTTCTGCAACAGCTGGAGGTCCGCTAATTGCATATCCCTGCCCTAGTGGAACCCCTTCCCTGCCAGTGACATTTTTACGGTAATTGGTGCATTTTTATATCTCTAATCGCTGTATAATTGCCAATGGTCCCAAAAATGTGTCAAGTGTCCGATGTGTCCGCCATAATGTCGCACTCCCGATAAAAATCGCAGATCGCCGCCATTACTAGTATAAAAACAAATAATAAAAATGCTATAAATTTACTCCCTATTTTGTAGACGCTATAACTTTTGTGCAAACCAATCAATATACGCTTATTGCGTTTTTTATTACCAAAAATATGTAGAATACATATTGGTCTAAACTGAAAAAAAATCCCCTGTGAGTGCTAGCTTAGTGGGAGGGGGATGTTGGCCAGTTCACTGGGGAACAATGAGAGGAAGCCCTCCAATTGGTGATAACATGCCCCTTAAACGTTTCAGAGATTAACACAACTATATATACTTTTGAGGGTGTACTACACTCCCCACAGACTACACACTATGGGTCTTCTGTCTGCTCCAACATGCACCAGCTGTAAACGTGATCACGGGGACTTGATCCACCTGTTGTAGAGGTGCCCAAAGCTGCACTCCTACAGAAGGAGAGTGGTGGACGCCCTGAACAGGGTGTTTGAATTTTTTTTTTTCCTTTAGACCACAAACCTTGCCTGTTTTAATCTGCTGGACAAATTTGAATGGGACAGCTACACTAGAGAGGTAATTATTAAATTCCTATTTGTAGCGTGCAAGTTAATAATGACACATTGGAAGTCAGAGAGCTCTCCCACCGTCAGAGTGGATCACTGCTGTAGGCAATACACTTCAAAGGGAAAAGATAATTTATCAGCATAGGGGATGCTCGTGAAAATATGACAAACTTTGGGACCCATGGTTGGATGTACCCGGGCTTGCCCCAGCGGATCTGGTCATACAGGCTTCTTGGTTTTAATGCCGAATAATGATTCAAAATAGTTATTGTTGGTATTATGGTCCTGTAATGTTTTTAGGTATGCTGGACCTTTTTATATGGGGTGCCATCCCAAGTGGTACTAGTTCTATAAGTGGAGATGTTCTTAACCCTGACTGTTTTTGTATGTCATACCAAGTTCATGGATGGATGTTTTGCTATGGGCTGTATGCTTTTTCCTTAAAGGGGTTGTTAAGGTAATTTTTTTTTTTTTTTTTTTTTTTTTTAAATAACAAACATGTTATACTTTCACTGTGCAGCTCGTTTTGCACAGAGTGGCCCCGAACCTGGTCTTCTGGGGTCCCTCGTGGCTGTCTCGGCTCCTCCCCGCAAGAATTAACCCCCTTCATGCGAGCCCCTCCCATGGGGGTTAGTTCTTGCGGGCTCGCTCCCGTGTTACAGCCGGTGGCCATAGCTGCAGACTGTATCACTCGGCCTCGGCGCGCCGCGTTATTGGATGTGATTGACAGCAGCGCGAGCCAATGGCTACGCTGCTTTCAATCGACCAATGAATGAACTGAAGCCAGCACGTTCACGGCACGGGACTATCGAGGGGCTGGGGTGCCGCTAATCCTCTGATGTTTTTTCACCTTAATGCATAGAATGCATTAAGGTGAAAAAACGTGTGCCTTTACAACCCCTTTAAGTTTTCTGGATTTAAAAAAAAGTTGATGACATGTTGGTCTTTCCCCATGCAGAATACTGCATACACATTGCAGATTCCTGTACAGAAAAAATCGTCATGTTGTGGTGTGAACAGTGCACAAAGAGAACAATTGTTTTTGTTGTGCCCTTGCAGAACGCGTGCAGAAAAACTGGCGTCTCTGCACCATGGTGTGAACGAGGCCTAACTCAGCCATCTCTTGTGTCATGCAGAGTGAGGGAAAACTTTCAGATCAGCAGTATACCAGTGTTCTCAAATATTTATCATAATTTTAGTTAGATTCATTTCTCATTTAATTTTGTGTGTCTGTGACATTATGGTACTTTGATTTGTAATTACTGAGCCATTTTAAAGTCCAGTTTACGTTTGTGATAATATAGATAAGGAGAACGAAGTTACGTTTGGAGGCTTGGACACATTAATAATGTGTTATTTATTACAAAATTGATGATGCCTTGGTGTACCATCAGATGTTCCTTTTTATTTTTTATTCTATAAATGTTTCTGATATTTGTGGAGGTTTAAACATTGAACTGCACTCTCCAATTTTAGTGAATCAACCTTAATGTGTTTTTTTATTAAAATCATTACTATAGAAGCGTGCAACTTTTCATGTAAGAATGTTTTTCACTTGTAGGTCCAAGAAAGTATCTGTACCATCCACAGTCATTTCACGGGTTATTGGAAGGGGAGGCTGTAATATCAATGCTATCCGAGAGTTCACAGGAGCACATATTGACATAGATAAACAGAAGGACAAAACTGGTGACAGAATTATAACAATCAGGTAAAATACATCATAACTAATTTAAACAGCAGTTGTTAGAATTGGCAGGTAAGTAATGCAGTTCTACAGGCAGTAATAATCTGAATTGAAATACATGTACAAAAATAAGAAGGAACTTGCTGTACCAAGAGTGCATTTTTGCTTTAGTACTTATTTTCCATGCTTTTGTATACAACTGTAAATCTACTTTTGCAAGTCGGAGAATTCAGTGTTTGGTGAAAACTTGTAATTTTAATGACACTACTTGGTATATTTAAATTACCATTGGTGATGAAGTGCAGGTACTTTAACTGTCTTTTTATAACTGTTTCTTGGTTTTAGAGGTGGAAGAGACAGACCCCAGGTGGTATATGTGGGCGTTTCTTCTCAAATTTAAGATTAGGTGAAACTATGGAGAAAAAAAAATGGCATTAAGGTAGAATTGAAGTCGCCTCTTCGCCAATGGTCTTGACACCTGTGATGTCCCTTGCTGAAATCTTTTCCCCCAAGTGCCAGACATTGGCTGGTGCGGGATGACTTCACTCCAGGACATGCACAGGAGATCTGTCATCCTGGCACACTGCTAGTAGTGATTTTGTTTTTCCACCTCCTCTAATAGACCAAGCTGTCCAGCAAATGTATCATTTAGCAGGGTTAGCAAAAATGACATTACGCTGGCGGGGGTGTTTAACATGAGGCAGCTTTTTTAAAAAGGTAAAAAAAAAAAAAATTGCTGTAAGAGCCCTTTCACATTGAGCCGCTCATAGCGTCGGCGGCAAAACACCCCTATTTTTATCGCCGACACTATGGGCAGATTTTTGGCGCATTGCGGGCGGTATAGCCGCGCTGTCCCATTGATTTCAATGGGCAGGAGCGGTAAACACACTGCTCTTTCTCTGCTCCAAAGATGCGGCTAGCAGGACTTTTTTTTACCATCCTGCTAGCGCAACGCTCCGGTGTGAAAGCCCTCTGGGCTTTCACACTGGAGTGATTGTGACAGGGCGGATTGCAGGCGCTCTTTTTAACGCTATAGCGCCCGCTATACGCTCCAGTGTGAAAGGGGTCTAAATGCTTAAGAGTTGTGCTTTAACATTTTCTTAGTCATTTTTAAACTACATGTCCATCCATGACTAATCTTTCCACTGAGTGACAATGCTGCTGTGTGAATTCTTTACATAAACTAGAAAAGCTACAATTTCTGGGGAAATTGTGTGAAGTGTTCTTGCCACCAATATTCCTGACTGGAGACAGTGCCCCTGGAGATGTAAATGTGATCCAACAGTGTGTCGATCCATTTCAATCCACTGCCCCATCAAAATTCCCCAAACCTCATAGCTTTGTGGGAGGAGCTACAATTCCCCTCAGGGCCGTGTGGGAGGAGCTACAATTCCCCCTCAGCGTTGCCAGGAAACCAATGTTTGTTTATGCAGGCTCTAAGCACAGGTCCGAGTATTTTGCTCTCCTAAATACTTGGCATTCTTCAAACGGTCGTATTTTAAAAACTATAAATCCTACAGCAAAGTGAGAATCACAAGACCCAGACCTACATTTTGATATATAGTATGTCTCTGAAATATTAAAATTGAAGGCACAGTCGAAGTTTAGATATGGCCCTTCAAATTTTAGGTGCCTAGAGTGTAGTTTTCAATGAATTTCAATGGATGGCGTGAGTTGCAAACAAATGTTCATATTGTGAAAACTATCATGACTATGGCTTAGCCGTGGACATGTGTAGTGGCAGCAGAACGTTTTGATACAAGATTTGTGTAGGTGGGCTTGAAAATGAGGGAGTGGCGGCAGTTTAGAAATCATGTCCTGATTTTTCAGCTTTTGTCAGCTCACACTAGTTTCGCCATTCATTCCTATGGGACAAATTTTGCCGCAAAAACTACGATATTTTGTGAACCATTCGGCGAAACGTTCCACAAAGTAATAGCACACCACTCAGGAACAATCCGCACGTTTCGGTATATTTCTTGTCTATGTAGTGTAAAAGCTGTGGGAAGAGTTAGGGTGGTAAATTTGGCTATAATAAGAATAATATATGTGAGATAACAATAAGTGATCTTGCTATGCAAGAACACTTAATAACCGTATTTCTACCTTAATACAAAAAGTGGAAATATAACATCTGCTAGCAGGTTTAACCGTTAACTGTTCACAGGTCATCCCCACAGAGTCCCTTCTAGCTCGTACCAGAGCCTGAAGCCTTACAAAGCCAGCACTCCACCACCTGAGACTCCTATTGCTTTTAAGCCGATTCATTAACTTCCCATCTATGAAGTGTTGATGACAGAGCTCAACTGTCCCCACTCTCTCTCAACCCAGTTTATAGTACGCAACATGAACTTGTATGTTATATCTAGTAGTATCAACAGAGGGGTCGCCTAGATGGTGTGAGCTGCGAACAGATTTAAATACACCAACAAATTGAAGCCAAACTCAGCTAATACTTTATAAGCAGTTAGAGTGAACATTTTGTTTCCTCTTGTGATAAATGTTTTACAAGCATTCCTGTAAGCATCCCTGTCAGCAGTGTGTAACTGCTACATTTACAGGACAGCTTGTTCTGTTGAAAAACAGACTTGCTGGCTGGATCTCCAATAAAGGATAGAAAACCTGAAAAAAAAGTAATGCATCCATCATATTCAAGATTGGGTAAGCTGTGGTATAATACATTTTTATATAATGTTGCTTTAACTGCGTCGGGTATACGCTTCAGAATGACCCACTGCTCTTGGACATGTCCACAATTTCGGAATTCTTGTGCTCCCAGTGGATGAGAAAGCAAATAGGATTTTTGTACTCACTGTAAAACCCCTTTCTCTTACCGTCCATGGACTGACACAGCATCTTCAATCTTGACAAAGTGGGTTATGTTCCTGCTCATAGGATAAGACTAGGCAGAATGTTAGATGTTTTAACATACATTCCATTACCAGCGCTGAACAGCTCCGCCCAGGGGGTGGTCCCTCCGGACATAACCCTCCTACCTGCATCCAGCAGCCTCCGTTTTTTTTCTGCCTAGCAGAGGAGAGGACGTGGCTCTCTTTGGAGCCAGTCTCGAAGAAATATTTTATTATTTTTTGAACTTTTATTTTATTTTTGTGATTCTTCTATCAACTGTCGGCTGGGCAACAGGTTGGGTAGTTGCTATCCTCGTAGTCTTCCCAGTCCGATCATCGAGCGTGCTGATCCTAGCTCTGCGTGAGATCAGTCCACGACATACCCCATGGCTCCAGGGGTGGCCGGTGAGCTTTTTGCTCCAGGGTCCACATCCGACTGAACAGTTTTGCTGTATCTTTCACGGTGGACCGGACCGACAGCGACTCAGTACTGCACTGTGATAGACCTGTCAAAAACACACCAGTGAGTCCTAGCTGGACGGGTAAGTACTGTTCCCCTGCCTCAGCAGGTGAGTACATAATGTGTGTTCCTATGGTAGGGGGTTTTTTCCTGTCTCCGCCTTGTGTTTTGCTACTCTGTCACCTACTGGCGATGCGCTGACTGGGGGTCACTCTGTCCCAGTGGGGGTCGGTAGGGGTCTGCATTAAGGTGTGGGGTGCTTTGTGTCAGCCTGGGCCTTGCGTGCCTTTCGGCGCCATGTTTTTACTATGCTTCAATTTGCATTGTAAACCGCATTGGCGGCCATCTTGCCGTGGCCTCGCTGTGGCGCACTTGTAATTACGGCGGCCATTTTCTTGAAGCCGCGCGCTCTTTTGTGCTGGTTTGGCCTCTATCGCTGACTGGAACGGCGCGATTCTCCTCGGTCTCCTCACTGTTCACTCGCGCTGAGGAGCAGGACACAGGCAGCGGAACCGGGCGGTCCTAGCTGGGTTAGTGAGTCCCTTTTGGTAACCCCCCACAGTCAGTGCAGCCGGGGGGTGGACTTTTTCTCTCATTTATTGACAAAGTCTCAGAGGGTGGTGGTATCATGGATTCGGTGTCACCTGCTTCCCCATTTATGTCAGAAGCAACTGGCAGTGCTACTGCACCTGCGGTCCCTATGGACCAGTTGTCGGCGGTCCTGGACTCATTTGCATCCAGGATGGAAGCGGCGTGCGAGAGCAAGGGGGCTATAAAGCACCCTCTCTCCCCACCATCTCCAGGGGAGTGCTCTGATTCAGATATGGGCATTGCTGTGGCACAGGACCCTGGCTCTGAATTTTTGGATATTTTTGACCAGGACATTCCTTGTGAGGAAGACTCCTTATCTGGGTCAGTACATGACAGGACACTTGTTAGTGAACTCATTGATGCTGTGAGGGACGCTGGATGCTGCGGCTGAGGAGCCCGTGGTGGAGTCGGTCTCCTTTTTGGTTCTTTTCAAGCTAATCCTTCTAAAAAGGTTTTTCCCTATACATCTTTTTTTGACCGATTCATAGACCAGGTTTGGGACAAACCGCAGAAGACCTTTGCGGTCTCGCAGCGTCTGGCAGTTAGGTACCCCTTTGAGGACAGCCTGATTAAAAAATGAGCCTATCCTCCGGTGGTCTACCCCCCCCGGTCACCCGGTTGAATAAAGCCACAACTCTCCCGGTTGAGGGGACCCCTGCTTTTAATGACTTTACTGATAGGTCGGAAGTGGTGAGCAGAACCATGTTCACCATGCTGGGATCCGCGCTACGTCCCCTTGTAGCGGCGACCCTGATGTCTCAGACACTCACGGAATGGGCGAAGTTTATGCACCAGACTGTGCAGGAGCATAATCTTCCTCTGGAATGCATTACACTGGTAGACCAAATGGTACAGGGCCTGGTGTATGTGTGCGATGCCACTATGGACGTTGCCCCCCCTAATTTCTAGGGCCTCAGTGACTGCAGTGGTTTGGTGTCGCCTAATCTGGTTAAAATGCTGGTCTGCTGACCTGGCCTCTAAGAAGCTCCTGACGCATTTGCCTTTCAAGGGCAGAAGGCTATTTGGTGCTTCCCTGGATGACATTATTAAAAATGTCACAGGGGGTAAGAGCACCCTTCTTCCTCAGCCTACTAAGGTGAAGGAGCCGCGCCGTAAGGAAAATTCTCCCGGACTGACAAGGGTGCGGCTGGGGGACAGAAGCGTCCCTGGGTGCGTAAACCGGACAAGCCGGCAAGCAAGCCCGCCACCGCATGAAGTCTTGTCCCCGCCCGACTCTGGGGTGGGGGGACGACTTCGCAGGTTCACGGATCTCCGACCGGTGGGTATGCGAGGTGGTCACCTCGGGGTACAGGATAGAGTGCCTTTCCTGGCCACCAGACAGATTCTTTCCCTCAAATCTCTCTCTCCTTCTGGAGCGTCGGGCTGCCCTATTACGGGCAGTGTAGGACTTGCTGAGGTGCGGAGTAATTGTGCCGATACTGTCAAAGGAAAGGTTTCGGGGATTTTATTTGAATCGGTTTGTGGTCCCAAAGAAGGAAAGAGTCCATCCAATTCTGGACCTCAAGGCCCTAAATGCCTTTGTGAAGGTTCGAAAATTCTGCATGGAATCCATTCGCTCGATGATTGCTGCGCTCCACCCACCCTCCACCTCAAGGACGCCTACTTGCATGTCCCAATCTGCGCGGGTCACCAGAAGTTTCTGCGCTTCGCGATAGGCGTAGACCACTATCAGCTTGTGGCTCTTCCCTTCGGTTTGGCGTCGGCACTGTGGGTTTTCACCAAGGTGCTTGCCCCGATTCTGGCTTTGCTGAGACAGCGAGGCATTGCTATTGTGGGCTATCTGGACGATCTTCTGAGAGCAGACTCTGGCTCAGAATTAGAGGAAAATGTGTTGATAGCCAGTCAGGCCCTCCGAGAATTCAGCTGGCTGCTAAACATTCAAAAGTCGATCCTGGTTCCGACTCAGCTTCTGGAGTACCTAAGATTGATCCTGGACTCCTCGGAGGCAAGGGTATTTCTACCCTTAGAAAAATTAGACTCTTCAATCTGCGGTACGGGTGATGACGTCCCATAAATGGTCGTCACTCAGTTTTTGCATGAGGGTCCTGGGACTCGTGGTGGCTTCCTTTTGGAGGCGGTGCCGTATGCCCAATTCCACACTCGAATCTTACAAAAGGAGATCCTATCTTGCTGGAACAAGTCTCCATTATCACTGGATCGTCAGATCCAGGTGAGTCGCCTGGTCAGGGCATCCCTGACGTGGTGGCTGAGATCCCCGGCCCTTCGGTCGGGGAAGTTGTTCCTTCCTGTCCAGTGGACTGTGATCACAACGGACGCCAGTCTTTTGGGCTGGGGCGGAGTCTGGGGAGTTTTGTCAGCTCAAGGGCTCTGGACTCCGGACGAGTCCCGTCTGCCCATCAATAGCCCTGAGTTCCAGGACATCAGACTGCGCCTCTCCTCGTGGTCAAGGAGACTGCAGGGAAGCTCGGTCAGGATACAATCGGAGAACGCCACGGCGGTGGCTAATGTCAACCATCAGGGGGAACTCGGAGCTCAGCTGCGGCGTCCGAGGTCGCTCACATGCTAAGGTGGGCAGAAAGAAGCGTGCCGGCTCTGTCGGCCGTTTACATTCCAGGAGTAGACAACTGGCAGGCGGACTATCTGAGCCACCAGATGTTGGACCAGGGGGAATGGTCCTTGCATCCGGAGGTGTTTCACCTCCTTTGCCGGAGGTGGGGCATGCCGGATGTGGACCTATTTGCCTCTCGACTCAATCGCAAGGTGTCAAGATTTGTGGCCAGGTCCAGGGATCCCTGGGCTGACGCGTCGGACGCGTTGGTGGCCCCGTGGGGTCGGTAT
Organism: Rana muscosa; assembly: GCA_029206835.1. Lineage (NCBI taxonomy): Eukaryota > Metazoa > Chordata > Amphibia > Anura > Ranidae > Rana > Rana muscosa. The sequence continues at coordinate 457,171,277 of CM055116.1, read as the reverse complement.
CGGCTGATTTATGCCTATCCTCCACTGAAGTTGCTTCCTCGACTACTTTGCAGGGTGGATGCCGAGGGGATTCCAGTAATCCTCATCGCTCCAGTTTGGCCTCAGCGTCCTTGGTACGCCGATCTTGTGCGCCTAGTGGCGGATGTTCCATGACGACTGCCTGTGCGGGAGGACCTTCTGTCTCAAGGTCCCATACTTCATCCTGCTTTAACGGCATTGCTATTGAAAGCCAGGTGCTGAGAGACCCGGGGTCTCTCGGATTCGGTCAGCTTGACCATACTAAGGGCACAGAAATCTTCTTCCAGGAAGATATACCACCGTACCTGGAGGGCCTACATCGCTATGTGCGAGGAGCTGGATTGGTGTTCATGGACGTATTCCGTTCCCAGGATCTTGCTGTTTTTACAGCGTGCAGTGACCCAAAAGCTTGCCTTAAGCACCATTAAGGGTCAGTTTTTGGCTTTGGCTATTTTCTTTCAGCGGCCGCTAGCGGGCCATTGTTTGATTAGTACCTTCGTACAGGGGGTCCGACATGTGCTCCCCCCTATTAAACCACCTCTTCCTCCTTGGGATTTGAATTTGTGGTACGTGCTTTACGGGTGTACCTGTCTGCTACGGCTTCGTTTCGGAAGTCTGACTCGCTGTTTGTGTCTGTCTGGTCCAAAACAGGGCCAAGCGCGTTCCGTCTGCCACCATTTCTCGGTTGATCAGCAGACCGTCATACAGGCCTATGCCCTTAAGGGGCGGGCACCTCCCTTTCCGGTTACGGCACATTCTACCAGGGCAATTGGTGCTTCCTGGGCTTTCCGACATCAAGCGTCTGTTGCACAAGTGTACAAGGCGGCGACCTGGTCGTCCGCACATACCTTTTTCAAAGTTCGATAAGGTTGATGTGGCTGCATCTTCTGATGCTTCCTTCGGCCGCAAGGTTTTGCAGGCGGCTGTTTAATGTTGCACCTCCTCCGTTTATTTTTTCCTTGATACTTTTCCCACCCCTCGTTCTTTGACACTGCTTTGGGACGTCCCACTTTTGTCGAGATTGAAGATGCTGTGTCAGTCCATGGATGGTAAGAGAAAATAGGATTTTTTTTGTTCTCACCGTAAAATCCTTTTCTCTGCCGTCCATGGACTGACACAGCACCCACCCCTCTGTTGAGTTTGTACTGCTTTAATACGAACTGAGGCTGCAGGTAGGAGGGTTATCTCCGGAGGGACCGCCCACTGGGCGGGGCTGTTCAGCTCTGGTAATGGAATGTATGTTAAAACATCTAACTTTCTGCCTAGTCTTTTCCTATGAGCAGGAACATAACCCACTTTGTCAAGATTGAAGATGCTGTGTCAGTCCATGGACGTCAGAACAAAACAAATCCTATTTTCATGGATGATCACTGGTCCCATTTGGCTTTGTATTTGATATAAATGCTCTTGGTGCTGATTGCTACAAACTGAGACTTGCTGGGAAGAGGGGCTAGACAATTCAAATCAAATTAAATATAAGGAAAAAGACTATATGGTAGAACAATTCGTGCTGTTCTCCATGCTGAAGAAAACGATAATCCAAAACTCTCGTGATTTATATCTTTTGTGAGTGAATAAGGCAAATGAATATATACCAATCGCCCAGGTTCACCTTGGGTGATTGGTATATTAATTTGCCATATTCACTCACAAAAGAATATACATCAAGAGTTTTGAATTATTATTTTCACCATGGAAAACATGAATTGTTTCACCATATAGACTTTTTCATTATATTTTGTTTTAATTTTGAATGTTCCGCACGGAAACCTTTTGGTTTTTATTCCTTTTTTTCACAATTTGTCCTATTGTGGTGTTGCCAGCAGCTTTCCTTTTACCTGCGCAATATTTTTTCTTATTTTTTTTTTTGTTTGCCAGTATCTCATGGTTTTTAATGTACTTTCTATGCTGCCTCATAATTGAAATTTTTGTTTTGTCACTGCTTTACGGTTATCAAATTATTCGAATTGGTCAATGATGAACTTTCTTTAATTTCTACAGGGGGGGAACAGAATCAACCAGACAAGCCACACATCTTATCAATGCACTTATTAAGGATCCCGATAAAGAAATTGATGAACTAATCCCAAAGAATCGTTTAAAGACCTCCTCTGCAAATACAAAAGCAGCACCTTTAACCTCTGCAGCGGTAACATCTGCTAGCAGCTCAGTTATGGGAATCAAAATTACCCCTGTCACAGTTTCATCTTCACAAGCTGCCTCTTCCCTCGCTGTGCCAGCCATTTCTCAAGCATCTGCTCACAAACCCATGAAAAATCCAGTGAATAACGTGCGACCAGGATTTCCAGTCTCTCTACCTTTGGCGTACCCTCCTCCACAGTTTGCTCATGCTTTACTTGCTGCTCAGACTTTCCAGCAAATCCGTCCTCCACGGTTACCCATGACGCACTTTGGAGGACCTTTCCCCCCTGCTCAATCCACTTGGGGCCCTTTTCCAGTCAGGCCTCTAAGCCCTGCACGAGCTACCAACTCTCCAAAATCTCACGTGATGCCTCGCCATGCTAATCAAAATTTGAGCAGTCCTCAGGTGATCCAAGGACCCCTTTCATCTACTAGCCCAACAGCTACTACAAACTCTGCGGCCTCAGTGCCTGTCTCATCTACAAATGGGAGCCTCAATTCACCTTCAGTCAGGAGACAACTTTTTGTCACAGTTGTTAAAACGCCTAATGCTACTACAACCACAGTTACCACAACTGCAAGTAACCACATCACCACACCAACAGCCTCCACCTGCCCTGTTCCCACTGCCAAAGAACATCATACTTCATCTTCACCTTCACCCTCCCCACCTTCCTTGCCTGGAGGAGGTTCTAGAAACAGTCCCTCTGATTGCCTGACGTGTTCTCCAAACAAAGGGACCGCACTTTCTAGTGATCAGGACTTGGGAAACCAACCTATGATGGAGATAAATGGCTCAGGCAGCAGTAAGCAAGTGAGCTCTACCTCTGGGAGTACCACAGCACACACCACGCATCAGCACCCTCCAACATCTGTTTCACAGGATTCCAGATCTACACTAATGCAGACGCATGTTCCCCCTCCTCCAGATCCCAGAATGGCCCCTTCCCACAACTTGGCTGTCAGTGGTCCCACTCACCAGCCTTCCCCCATTACTTCTAATATCCCAACGTCCTACAACTTGTCCCACTCCTCTATATCATCTACTCAATCTGCTGCTAAAATGGAATCCTCTGCAGTCAGGCCTCCCTTACATGGAACAAACCCTACTCACAAGAGCCAAGTACCAGTACAAAATTCTTCTGTATCAGGGCTTGGTCCTCACACAAATATCAAACGACCCCAAAGTGTACCTTCAGGCCCACACCCCTCCAGTTTAAGTACGCAAAGTTCTGCTCAGAATTCCGGTCACTCTTCAAGCAAACCTATGGCCCCCAATTACAGTAGTTCTCTGCCCTACAGTCCTTTTAGCACACTTTTTGAAAATGGTCCCAATCCCTCACATCCTTTCTGGGGTGGTTCTATGGTGTCATCTCCATCTGCTTCAGACTCCATGCTGTCTGCACAGCCATCATATTTGCCAAATCCAGAATCGATGCTTCCATCTGATACTTCCAAAGCACCAGGTTTCAGGCCGCCAATGCAAAGACCAACTCAAAGTCAGTCAGGTAACTTTAATTCTAGATTAATTTGAATCACAATGTTTTTCTCCTTTACTACTACTTTAAGTAAAAATGTATCGGCTAATTTGAAAGGCATAAAGTAGTCTGATCGGGTTTTAGTATTAGCAGCATATTAAAGATACTTTTGATTTTCTCTTAAGGTATTGTGAATATGGATTCATCTTACACATCTGTGGCATCATCCACTACTCATTTGGGTACCTTTGCCTCTAATATCTCTGGAGGTCAGATGTATGCACAAGGAGGTGCACCTGCAGCTGCTAATTTCAACAGACAACATTTTTCTCCTCTTAGTTTATTGACCCCGTGTTCTTCAGCATCGAGTGGTAAGGAGAGATGGATATATGCCCTTCAGTTGTTGGTGTGAGAGTTTCAGTCCTTAAAAGAGCGCTGTCAAAAAATGTTTTCTGGTAACTGTATGCAGATAATACATGTACTAGGGTTGCACATACATTTTATCTCAAACCCTGTGGATGTCACTTTTTCTGGACATGTTCTGCATGTAAATTTAGAGAAAAATATACAGTGAAACCTCGGATTGCGAGTGACACGGTTATCAAACGTTGAGCAATACTCAGGAAAAAAAAAATCACGATCCGAGCGGAAATACTCGGTTCCCGAGGGTTTTCTCTACTATTGATATAAGATCATATCAATGTAAGAATTTCACTTGTTGCTTAGATGTGAAATGTGCTATATGGAACCACTTCCGGTTCAAGTCAAATTACTGAATGGGGTCGTTTTTAGTGTATATGTGGTCACTCCACAGGTCAACATTGACATTCATCTCTGTGATTACGTTTACGTGTCACAATGGGGCATACGTTCCTTTTAGGTAATTCTGCATTTTCAGATTAGTAAAAATTAACAGGTACATGTGATGTCCATAGATCGAAATTAATTGACCTTTTTTTATTTTTCTGTGTGTGAACACATCCATGGCACAAGTATGTACATTCTCTACATTTGGTAAGATCCATTTCAGTACTGATCCATTCTGCATGTGCATCAAAGCCTGGTTTTAATTAATATTTATTAAATGCAGGCTGAATGTGCATTGAATTGAAATCTATTTGCTCTCGGAACTTGGCTTTTTACTGTTTCGCTATACAAATACAATTCAGATACTTCAGAGATGTTGTAATTTTTGCATATATAGATCAATCTATATCTCTTAACATTGGGATGTATACTTTGTAGATGTTATGAATTTTTATTTTTTATTATTATTTGAGCGTTAAATTCAGTTGCCTAAAGTCTTGTGAAACTAATAGGGATGCACCGAAATTTCGGCCACCGAAGCATATCGGCCGAAAATGGCCTCTTCGGCAAAATACCGAAATGGAATTCTTGCCGATAATGGTGCCGGAAAAAGGGGCGGGGCTATCTCACCGGGTGCCGCACAGGTTTCATCCTGGCGCGCCCCTCAGATCCTTCTCCTTCTTCACCTGTCTCCCTCTCCCTCTCCTCCTCCTCCCTCTCCATCTCCTCCTCCCTCTCCTGACATACACAGCCTCCCCAGTGCCTGGTAATGCATATCACGCTGTGTGTCAGAGATCTAAATCGTTGTGCAGCCGATGTCCCCACCTCCTATGACACACGGCACAATGATTTCTAGCATTGGATCAGAGTGCCATCTATCACAAGAGGCGGTCTAGGAAGCGGGGACATCGTTGCATCCGCTGCACGGCGATTCAGATTTGTCACAGCGTGACATGCATTACCAGGCACTGGGGTGGCTGTGTATGGCAGGAGTGAGAAGAAGAGGAGGGGAGACTCTGAGGGGCTCGCCAAGATGAAACTCCATCTCAGCCTCTGACACAGCGTGACATCGCATTACCAGGCACTGACGGGCTGCACCATCTGATTGGCGCTGGCGGGCATTGGTGAGGCTGCATTTGATTGAGACTGCATTAATCTCTGTACCGTGTCCCCAGTCTCTGACCGTCTCCTGTACCGCGTCCCCAGTCTCTGACCGTCTCCTGTACCGCGTCCCCAGTCTCTGACCGTCTCCTGTACCGCGTCCCCAGTCTCTGACCGTCTCCTGTACCGCGTCCCCAGTCTCTGACCGTCTCCTGTACCGCGTCCCCAGTCTCTGACCGTCTCCTGTACCGCGTCCCCAGTCTCTGACCGTCTCCTGTACCGCGTCCCCAGTCTCTGACCGTCTCCTGTACCGCGTCCCCAGTCTCTGACCGTCTCCTGTACCGCGTCCCCAGTCTCTGACCGTCTCCTGTACCGCGTCCCCAGTCTCTGACCGTCTCCTGTACCGCGTCCCCAGTCTCTGACCGTCTCCTGTACCGCGTCCCCAGTCTCTGACCGTCTCCTGTACCGCGTCCCCAGTCTCTGACCGTCTCCTGTACCGCGTCCCCAGTCTCTGACCGTCTCCTGTACCGCGTCCCCAGTCTCTGACCGTCTCCTGTACCGCGTCCCCAGTCTCTGACCGTCTCCTGTACCGCGTCCCCAGTCTCTGACCGTCTCCTGTACCGCGTCCCCAGTCTCTGACCGTCTCCTGTACCGCGTCCCCAGTCTCTGACCGTCTCCTGTACCGCGTCCCCAGTCTCTGACCGTCTCCTGTACCGCGTCCCCAGTCTCTGACCGTCTCCTGTACCGCGTCCCCAGTCTCTGACCGTCTCCTGTACCGCGTCCCCAGTCTCTGACCGTCTCCTGTACCGCGTCCCCAGTCTCTGACCGTCTCCTGTACCGCGTCCCCAGTCTCTGACCGTCTCCTGTACCGCGTCCCCAGTCTCTGACCGTCTCCTGTACCGCGTCCCCAGTCTCTGACCGTCTCCTGTACCGCGTCCCCAGTCTCTGACCGTCTCCTGTACCGCGTCCCCAGTCTCTGACCGTCTCTATAAACGCGGGGGGGTGGGGGCAAGGAAATAGTTGCCGAGGCTAAACCTAGAGCAAAAGTAAATGTGAGATCTCTCGTGCTACCACGTGAACTGACAAGTGTGTGTATTAGGAGACTGCAGCTCAATCTGTAGTGTAAAACTAGTGCACCAAGATAAATAGAATAAAAAGTGATGAGCGCAACTACCTACATAAAATATATAAACTGTGCAAACACAATAAACTGAATCCAATGCACTCAGGATGTGCAAAAGTGCCAATAAATAACAAAAGTTCATGTGCAAATATATGTGCAAAAAAGTTCTTGTATAGAATGTAAAAGGGTGTCTTCAAACATATGATCCTCTGAGTTTTCTTGTCAGACAGATTTTCCCAGATCTAAGTGCTCTCAGAGTGATTACCTCAATCCTGGTGAGATAACGCCTTAATGGGTGTCCTGACTCCTCAGGGATCTGGTCCTGGTTATACTCCTTTTCTAGTCCTCTCCTCAATGGTGTAAATGGTTCTGTAGATCTCTGCGGTGTCCGTGGGGTTCCGTGGGTGAATGTCTCAACACGAGAGTGAAGATAAACAAAAATAGCCTCTGCTCTCTCTTATCTCCTCCGCTGCTCAGCCAGCTGAGATAAGAGGGAGCAGAGGCTATTTTTGTTTATCTTCACTCTCTAAAAAAAAAAACTAACCTGCAAGAGGCATAATGAGCTAGTATGCACAGCATACTAGCTCACGTGTCACTTACCTGAGATCGAAACCCTCGAAGTCCGCCTCGGTCCGTCCACCGCCGCCGCCATGTCCCCTCTCGCTAGTTCCGGGTATCGCCGCTCTGATTGGCCGGAGCGGCGATGACGTCACATGCAGGCCGGCAAGGTCCCATTCATAAAACCGGCAATGACCCCCGGCCTGCTAGTGCCCATGCGCGTGACGTCATTGGCGCTATTTTTAAAAGCAAATATCTCCTTAACTGTGTAGGTTAAGGAGATATTTCATGCACCTACAGGTAAGCCTTAATCTAGGCTTACCTGTAGGTGCATGTTGTCAAAGTGGGTTTACAACCACTTTAATTGAATCTCCTGCACCCCCCATGATCCCTCATGTATCTGCACTAGCTGACGTCCTTTGTTTCCAACCTGTCAAACTGTCTGCACACTACCAGGAATCCCCCCCCCCCCCTCTTTTTATATGGCCTGGCTTCCAATATCCACGGATGTAACCGCTGTGATATCCACGCACAATCCCCCCTGTCTGCCGCAGGGGGAACCATGTGGGCCGCCTGGCTCCGCGCCTGACTAAATTACTCATCGGATTGGCTCTCCTGAAGAAGCGGTACAACCCCGCAAAACTAGTTGAGACCCTGACCAATCTCTGTGTATAATCGTCGGTTTTGTAATAAACTTTTTAATATAACAATGTTAATTGTGTTTTATCTGTACCGAGATAATCCTTCTATTAATTGGGTGGGTTGCTCTAGGTTTAGCCTCAGCAACCATTTCCGTGCCCCCACCCCCCCTGCTTTTCCACTTTAACTGGGATGATGGTACGTTACTATTTATTACTTATTCCTACATGAGGCCATACTCGCATTTTTTTCATTCCTGTATAAAAATACACTTCCGGTATCGGTGTTTCTGTATCTGTATCGGTTTTCGGGATCAAAGAAGATTTATTTTCGCTATCGGTTTCGGCACTAAAAAACCCATTCGATGCATCCCTAGAAACGAAGGTTCTGTTTACGCATCAGAGAAGCAAAAGTGTTATTAGCTTCAGGTATTAAAAGCAATTGTAGGCACCTTTTAGGCTTGCCAGAAGTCTGGGTGTAGAGTTGTGTGGGATCCACAAGAGAATAAAGCATTTGTTAACCCCCCAAAAAAAAGAGATCCTGTTCCCTTTAAAGAATGTTATACAGCACAGTGCTTGTGCTGTGTAATTTGGCCCCCTGTAACACCTAAAAAAAACCTGGCTGATCCTGCCTGGCTATGCCCTCCTCTCTGTAAGCTGACCACGTAATATCTTGGCTGCTGAGCCCTGACACAGTGGTCAGTTTACGTACCTCTGTCATCCGCAGCCCTGCTCTGTCCTCCCTGTCCTCTCCCCCCTCCCTGTCTGTGCTTGTGTAAGTGCCCGCCGCTCCTGCTGCTCTCATTATTATAAAATGCTCCCATCCCCTCCTGTAATATAACAATAAGTGGGTGTGTGTGTGTGTGAGATATTGCAAAACTGTACCCAACAGCGGCTCCTGGCGATCACGTGACTCTTTGGCTTTCTTTCCTCCTTTCCCTGGCTCTCTCTCTCCCCTCCCTGCCTGAGATCAGCGGCAGTGCTCTGCCCTGCCCACTGGAGCTGTCAGCTAGGCAGAGGAGAGAGCCAAGGAGTCCCCGGAAGACGCTGTGATATAGGTACAGATTGGCTTTTGTGTTTATATAAAACAGGGGCACTTATTGTTATATTACAGGGGGGATGGGAGCATTTTATAGAAGCAGGTTAACAACCACTTTAAATATTTTTCATTATAACCACTTTGTCACATGATTATGGTAAAATTACCATAATCACCAACTGGGATTTTGTTTGCTGTGTAGAGGGTAGATATTCACTAATATATACCTGTTCCTTGCCTTTAAACCAACCTCTGCCACGATCGACCATGTACAAATATTTTTGGGTAAAAAGTATAGGAATAGGCTTAATTTTTATGTTATTTAATCCCTTGAATTTAGCTTCTACCCAGTGCTAATTGTTATGCCTGTGATTCTTGGTGTCTCCTGCTGTTTTTTTAATAAAATGTGACATGCTTTTGGCTTTCACTTTTTTTTTTTTGGTTGTTGCTATTAAATTTATATATTCTTTTTTATTTATTTTTTTCCCTAGAGTCTGCAGCCCAGGCTGTGTCTTCTGGTGTTCGAGCGCAGTCTCCCTCATCTTCAGGAGTTTCCATGGTGTCTGAGAAATCCAACTCAGTGTCTCATGACAGGAAAGTCCCAGTACCAATCGGAACAGAACGTTCTGCACGTATACGGCAGACAGGGACATCTACACCTTCTGTAATTGGGAATAACTTGGCCACTTCTGTAGGACACAGTGGAATTTGGTCTTTTGAAGGAATGGGAGGCAGTCAAGGTAAATATGTACACCTTCCTCAATGCAGGGCAGAACTTGCCTAGTGAAGGGTTTTTAACTTTTATTTTTTTCCCCTAAATGCAGAAAATTTATTTTTTTACTAGTAATGGCGGCTATCTGCGATTCTTATTGTGACTGCAACATTATTTTGGAAACTTTTGACACATTTTTGGGACCATTCACATTTATACAGCGAACATTGCTATAAATATGCACTGATTACTATATAAATGTGACCGGCAGGGAAGGGGTTAACACTAGGGGGCGAGGAAGGGGTTAAATGTGTTACCTTATTACTGTTGGGGGAGGAGACCGATGGTTGTCCCTATGTACAAGGGACACACCACTGGTCTCCTCTCCCTAGCAGGACGTGGATCTCTGTGTTTACACACAGAGATCCATGTCCCTGGCTCTGTGACAGCCGATCGCGGGTGCCTGGCGGACATAGAGTCTGCCAAGCACGCGCATCAGCACCCGCGTGACATGGCGGGCACAGCTTTTCCTCGATGCGCACCTGCGGCGGCATGCATCGCAGAAGTAAACAGGAGGACGTCCTCCCGGCAGGAAGGCGCCGCGCTGTAGACGTCTTTTGTCTATAGCGCGTGCGCCAAGTGGTTAAAGAGGAAGTAAACCCTGATGGGTTTTACTTCATTTTTTGTTCCCTGCAAAGTAAAAGCACAATGTGCTAGTATGCATCACATACCAGCACATAATGTGACACTTACCTGCAAATGAAACCCACACTGTCCCCGCTGGAGGCCGTATCCATGTTTGCGCCTCTCTTCCTTCCGGGGCTGCAGTCTCCAACTCTGTGGTCGCAGTCCCGTGACGTCAATCCCGGAAATGCACATGAGAGCCGCCGTCACAGCACTCACTAGTGAAGGAACGGCACAGAAGGGCTGTTTCTTCACAGCGCATGCACAGATGACCTAATCGGCGCAGTACAAAGTAAATATCTCCTAAACGGCGCACGTTTAGGAGATATTTACTGTACCTATAGGTAAGCCTCATTATAGGCTTACCTATAGGTACAATTTGAAAATCGAGATTTACAACCTCTTTAACATACATTGTTGTACTATAAAATATTAGAGGCCAAACCCTGGGGTTAGGTGTCTCTTACCCCTGCCAAGTCTTTACAAGAAGACCCCTGCCAAGTCTTGCCACTAAATTCAGCACTGTGCCCGCAACCTAACTGCTCAGTATTCACACATTTGTCAAGGTTTGTGCCACGTTGCACAGGCCAAACAAATTGCAGACACACACAGCACATCATTGAATTACCTTTTTTTCCCCCAGCCAGATATTGTAGAGGGGTTTAATGGTAACCTAACCTAATGCTGCAGCGGTCTGGTGCCTGGTCCTGTGTTTTATCTCTGTGCTGCAGATTGCTTGCGTTGCTTGACCTTCAAGAAGTTGATATATTTTATGGAGTTTTAGCCACATCTGGTTCTTGGCATTCCACTGGTTCTTTCTGAGCATTCCTATAGTTTGTCCTTGTGAGTGAATTTTCTAGCTTGCCCATTCTGCCATTCAGGAAACTCTCTCATTACTATTCTCCCACAAAGCAGCATGTTATGTGAATGGTTGAGGAGCAGTGGATGACAGGATCTCCACTGCCCATTCACAGAACATGATGCATTGTGTGAGAATAGTAATACGACCAATATGATATTCCTCAGGGCAGTATCTGATGAAGTATAAATCTACTAGCATAAACCAGTGGTTAAAAAAAGATAAACATACTTGACAATGTAGACTCCACACAGTGACTTATTTCTTATTATGCATACATAGACCTGTCCCCACACTTTCCATTCTACTTTTCATTCTTCAATTATACTAAATCAGTATTGTCTTTTTGAAGGGGTACATTTTCTCCCCTCATAAAATTTGCATGTGAACGTTTCCTTATCAGTGTTTGCGCTATTGCTGTAGCTCATATAGTAATACTACTGCATCAACAACAGATTCTCCTGCAACTCCACTCCAGTGCCTGCTAATTTCCTCTTTTTCCAGTAAAGTAGTTGGTGACCGATTTATAGGCATGTGCCATCAAAGTGGATGCCTATGGTTCTGCTACCCATAGATGCACTAAAGTGAAGACAACCTAGCAGTTATGACCATTTAGGCTTATATCACTAAATGATCATTACTCATGCTAGATATTTGCTTCGGTCTGTGGCATGGTCCATGTAACCAAAGAGGTAAACACATGTACTTGCATTTCGCAAATCTTTGTTACCATGATTTTTGTTAGTATCGTTTAGGCATCAGTGTGAAAGGTACATTAACCACTTCAGCCCCAGAAGGATTTGCCCACTTCCTGACAAAAGCATTTTTTGTGATACGGCACTGCACCCTGATCTCGTCAGGCCGCGCCGGCCGGTAATTTAGGCCGTGGCTTTGCGGCCTTCTGCAGGCCTAGGCTTCATTCTGTAATCTGGCGCCATCTTGTGGTGGCCGTTGGTATGAAAAGACAACCAGCAATGCTTGCCTGTTTCACTGCCCGCCCATCTCCTTCCCTTTACTTAGAAGTTAACCCGCAAACATTATATATATTTTTTATTCTAACACCCTAGAGAATAAAATGGCGGTCGTTGCAATACTTTGTCGCACCGTATTTGTGCAGCGGTCTTACAAGCGCACTGAGGAAAAAAAATACACTTTTTAAAATTAAAAAATAAGACAACAGTAAAGTTAGCCAAATTTTTTTTTATATTATGAAAGATAATATTACGCTGAGTAAATTTGATACCCAACATGTCACGCTTCAAAATTGCAATGGCAAAAAACTTTTACCCTTTAAAATCTCCATAGGCGACATTTAAAAAATTCTACAGGTTGCATGTTTTGAGTTGGAGGATGTCTAGGGCTAGAATTATTGCTCTCGCTCTACCGATCGCGGCGATACCTCACGTGTGGTTTAAACACTGCTTTCATATGCGGGCGCTACTCACGTATGTGTTCGCTTCTGCACGCATTGGCTCCTAACTTTTTTAGCTGGCTCCTAGATTCCAAGCAAATTTGTCAAGCCCTGCATTAGGGGATATATTTATGGCATTTTTATTAACTTTTTTTTTTTACTAGTAATGGTGATCAGCGATCGGACACTTTTGACATTTACACAGCGGTGAGAGCTAAATATAGTCACTGATTACTGTATAAATGTCCCTGGCAGGGAAGGGGTTAACCCTAGGGGGTGATCAAGGGGTTAAGTGTGTCCTGGGGGGGGAGAGTACTGACTGGGAGTAGAGAGAGATCGCTGTTCCTGATCATTGGGAGCAACAGAGCTCTCTACTTCCCTGACAGACAGGGCATCTGTCTGTTTACATTGACAGATCCCTGTTATGCCTCTCTGAGGAGCGATCGTGGGTCGCCAGCGTATATTGCGGCCGCTGGCCACACGCATCGGCTCCGGCGTCGCTCTGCTGGCGCCCGCTATAGCTTTTAAAGCGTCCGCTGTACATCTATGGTGATTTGCCTAGCAGTGCCAACCTGCCGTTAAAATTATTTTTTTGTAACTGGTTTCAATGACTTGCCCATACTTGCTTTGCACACCACATAAAAGTTAAATAAAAAACATGCTGCCAAAAAAAACAAAACCAAACTGCTTCTGTAAAATTATGGTGCCGAGTAGTTTAAATATACCGGAACGCTATAGGATTTGTATGACAGTGTTTCTCAACCTTTTCTTTATCGTACACCACGGGACACAGAGCTAGTCATTACATAATGGGTTAAGGGTCACCAGCGGTGATTGGACACTGGCACAACCAATGGAAGACAGTTCCCCTCCATATAACCCCTCCCATCAGGGAAGTACCTCAGTTTTTTCGCCAGTGTCGAAAGGTGTTGGACGCGTTAGGAGGTGCTAAAGGAAAGCTCTACCAAAGAGACCCTCTGGGGGTAAAAGAGCTATGCTTTCGGATCCATCCAAGACGCCTACAAATGAGCTGAATCTGGATGGGATCCGGGCCTCATCCATGAGGCGTCGCCTGTAATGTCTCTCTTCGGAGGACTGGGCTCTAAGATCCAGCACTTCCGCTATTTCGCTATAAAGTCCTGGTAAGAGTCTTGTACAAGGCCCAGGGGAGAGGTATCCTTTAAATAGGAACCCATATCCCTGAAGGTTGGCACACATAGCCCACCGTGAAGGGTGAAGTTTGGTATCTGTCTGAAATCTTTCAGCAGAAAAACCTGCGGCGTGGATAAGGTGAGATTAGAAGGTCCATAACTAGGTTGGGACCTTTTTCAAAAAATGGATGTCTTCTTTTTTTCCACCACTGGGGGGAGTAAAGAGCTGAATATACTCACCTCACTCTGTTCAGTGTCGGCTTCGGCGAAGTACACTGCTCGTCACCTCCGCTGCTGAGCTTGCTGGGGCACCCCGATCCTCCTTTCGGTGGCCGACCAGACACCTGCAGATGCAGGTAAGTGGGAACAAGGGCTGATGAGAGTCCTCTCTCACTATGGCCACCGCCATAGCGCTAAGGGCCGCGCGCGGGAGCGCGCTTTATCGGAGGGGGGGGCGAAGGCGGGCACGTGGCGCGCGCAGGCACAGAAACGGCGCTAAATTTAAAAGACTGTCAGTGTGAGAAGCACTGCAGCAGCAAGCAAGCTCGTTAGTTCTTTTGTTCCTGGCAGAGAAACACAGCAGCTATACAGGGACGTAAGACTCCATGTGGTTGGATTGGGTACTTCCTAGAAGACATCCATGTTATGCATAGTTATGTGTTAAAAGTTGCATACTTAATGTATTTGCTAAACTGAACACGGTAGTATATGCATTTAGGTACCTTGTATTTTGTCTAAACAGTAAGCCTTCCAGGGGAAGTAATACGGACAAAAAGAGATAAGAAAGCACCACCGCCTGAGAGGAGGCTCTAGCTGTGCTGACTCGGTACCTTCCTCTCCTGTGTTGCCAAATGCACCTGTACAGGATGAGCCATTACCTCTGTCAGGTATGGCGGCTTCCCCAGTGAAGCCTGGGCCTGTATATGTCACTGAGGACACTTTATCAGCTGCCCTAAATAATCTGGAGGAAAAAATTGCTACCTTAATCGCTAAGTCCTCTAAAAAGGACAATAAGCGAAGCAGGTCTCTTCCAGTATTGGACCTCCCTTCAGAAGTACCTGAGGGAGGAGGATGAGGAGGAGGAGGCTACATCAGCAGAGGATGAGGAGCCAGATTTTAAGGTCACAGGTACAATGCTATAGCAGTGCATTTAAGTTAACCTCTGCGGAGGTAACGGAATTACCTGTCTCCTCCCTAGGGTCATTAAGATCCCTGCAAGGTGCATGCTCCTTCCCGGTTCATCCGTTACTAGAGGATCTAATATACGCAAACTGGCAACATCCAGATAAGCGTTTCTCACCTCCAAAAAGGTTTAACATTCTTTATCCTATGGGGGAATTTTTTTTTTTAAAGAAATGGAGCCTGCCTGCGGTAGTTGCGGCTATTTCTTGTGTAAATAAAAACCTGACATGTCCGGTGGATAATGTACAAGGGTTTAAAAGATCCTTCTGAGAGGAAGTTAATCCTCCTTCCTTTTGGCCGGCTCAATTACCCAACCTGCAGTAGCAGCAGTCGGTATGTGTCAGGTCATCAGCCAACAGGTAAAGCAGGGGCTGAAGGAACTGCCTTCAGAGCAGGCTAGAAATTGGGAAAATTTGCCTAAAGCCTTATGCTTCACAGTGGATGCCATGAGAGATTCTATCATACAGGCATCACGCCTTACACTCCAGCTGGTACAGATGCGCAGAGTACTTTGGCTTAAGCATTGGTCAGCGGAAACCCCATGCAAAAAGCTGTTGGCAAGTTCCCGTACCATGGCGAACGCCTATTTGGGGAAGATTTAGAAAAATATATACAGAAGATATCAAGTGGTAAAACGACTTTTACCTGAGAGAAAGAAAAACAAGAGATCTTGTTTTAAACGCTCTCTCTCCCCAGCTCCCGGGAAATCTGACTCCAACCAGTGGCGGCGGCCTGTTTTAGCCGCCCACAAAAGCCAAGGGGCAAGCTCAGAAGAACAAGAAGCCGTGGGGTGCAAGAGCTAATAAGCAAGCCCCCAAAGCCTCTCAGTGAAGGGGCGCCCCCGCTCGGCCGAGTGGGAGGAAGGCTTTATCAGTTCTGAGCGACTTGGGGGTCAGAAATCCAGGACAATTGGGTAGTATCCACAATATCCTCAGGGTACAAACTGGAATTTCGAGAGATCCCACCTTCTCAATTCCGAGGTTCAAGACTCTCCAAGGATCCACAAAAAAGAGAATCCTTCTTCAAAGGTTTGAATCACTTAATGGCTCAAGGGGTAGTTACAGACGTACCCCAAAAAGAGCGAGGTGCAGGTTTTTACTCAAACCTCTTTGTGATTCCAAAGCCAAATGGAGATGTCAGACCCATCCTGGATCTAAAATCCCTAAATCGGTTCCTGAACGATCGCCATTTTCGAATGGAAACGATCCGATCCGTGGCCGCCACTTTAAAGGGCGGAAAATTCATGGCGCCCATAGATATCAAGGACGCACATTTACACATACCCATCCTCCCCGCTCACCAAAGATTCCTAAGGTTTGCGGTAGAAGATCGCCACTTTCAATTTGTGGCTCTGCCGTTTGGTGTAGCCACCGCGCCCATAGTATTCACAAAGGTGCTAGCTCCTCTGTTAGCAAACCTAAGAACACGGGGCATTGCGGTAACAGCCTATCTGGACGATCTACTAGTAATAGATCAGTCAAAGGAGGGATTGGGTCACGCTGTACACACTACAGTAGGATACCTGGAGCATTTAGGATGGATTATAAATTTACAAAAATCCTCTCTCCAGGCCCAAAGAAGGATAGTGTACCTGGGCATGATCATAGATACAGCCCAAAACGGGGTATACCTGCCAGAACCGAAGATACAGTCTCTGAAAGACCTGATCCACAAGGTCAAAGCAAACAAGAGGCCGTCTATTCGCCTTTGCATGAGACTATTGGGAAAGATGGTAGCCTCCTTCGAGGCGGTCCCTTACGCCCAGTTTCATTCGAGACTACTTCAAGGCAATATTTTAGCTTCCTGGAACAGGAAGAGCCAAGCTCTGGATATACCCATGCGCCTGTCCTCACAAGTACGCCACAGCTTCGATTGGTGGCTAGAAGCCAGGAATTTACGGAAGGGAAAGTCCTTCCTCCCAGTGGCCTGGAAGGTGGTATCTAGGGATGCCAGCCTATCGGGCTGGGGTGCAGTATTCGAGGAGGCTTCTACCCAGGGAACCTGGGCCAAGACTCAGGGGATCCTGCCCATCAATGTGCTAGAGATCCGGGCGGTATATCTAGCCCTCAAAACCTGGACATACAGGTTACAGGGCTACCCAGTTCGGGTTCAATCCGACAATGCTACTGCAGTAGCTTACATCAATCACCAAGGAGGCACCCGCAGTCGGGCAGCCCAAAGAGAGGTGAACCGGATCCTGGCATGGGCAGAAGAGCATGTACCTTGCCTTTCTGCAATCTTCATTCCAGGGATAGAAAATTGGCAAGCAGACTACCTGAGTCGTCAGCAGCTGCTACCAGGAGAGTGGTCTCTTCACCCCGAGATCTTTCAGGCCATATGTCTGAGATGGGGAAACCCAGATGTAGACCTGCTAGCTGCCAGGTTCAACAAGAAATTGGACAACTTTGTGTCCAGAACGAGAGATCCTCTAGCCTACGGGACAGACGCTCTAATAATACAGACGCTCTAATAACTCCATGGAATCAGTTCTCACTGATCTATGCATTCCCTCCGATCCCTCTTCTACAAAGACTGCTTCGCAGGATCAAGGAGGAGGGAATACCAGTAATCCTAGTGGCCCCAAACTGGCCCAGGAGGCCTTGGTACGCCGAGATTGTAAAAATGGCGATAGGAAGGCCCTGGAAGTTTCCACTTCGACACGACCTGCTGTCACAGGGTCCAGTATTCCACCCTTCCTTACAAAGGCTAAAGTTGACGGCCTGGCTGCTGAGACCCACATTTTGAAAAAGAGAGGGGTCTCTGGTCCGGCTCTTTCTACGCTCATTAATGCTAGAAAGCCAGCCTCCAGACTCATCTATCAGAGAGTCTGGAGAGCATACGTTTCCTGGTGTGAATCCAGATGTTGGAATCCTCAGAAATATGAAATAAGTAGGATTCTTGCTTTTTGCCAGTTAGGAGTGGATATGAATTTAGCCCTTAGCACCATCAAAGGGCAAATATCGGCTCTATCAGTCTTCTTTCAGAGACCATTGGCATCTCACTCCCTAGTTCATTAAGGGGGTACTGAGGATAAATCCTCCAGTTAGGACTCCCTTGTGTCCATGGGATTTGAATTTGGTATTGTCAGTGTTGCAAAAGCAACCTTTTGAACCTATTCGCCATATTCCTTTAATTATATTGAGTAGGAAGTTGGCCTTTCTGATTGCTATAGCTTCTGCTAGGAGAGTATCAGCGCTAGCAGCTCTTTCTTGTAAAGAGCCTTATCTAATTTGTCACAAGGACAAAATCGTACTACGACCCCATCCGGCTTTTCTACCTAAGGTGGTGTCGGCTTTTCACTTGAATCAAGACATTGTTCTGCCTTCCTTTTTTCCAAACCCGCGGACGGCGGGGGAAAAATTATTACACTCTCTAGATCTAGTGAGAGCGGTAAGGGTGTATCTGCAAGCAACCGCTCAGATACGTAAAACAGATGTTTTGTTTATTTTACCAGATGGGCCCAAGAAGGGCCAAGCGGTATCAAAATCCACCATTTCCAGGTGGATTAGACAAGTAATTGTTCAAGCTTATGGTTTAAAGAACAGGACTCCTCCTTTTCCTGTTAAGGTGCACTCTACCAGGGCGATAAGTGCTTCATGGGCAGTGCACCACCAGGCTTCGATGGCTCAGATCTGTAAAGCTGCAACTTGGTCTTCAGTCCATACATTTTCCAAATTCTATCAAATAGATGTGAAAGGACATGAGGATTCCGCCTTTGGGCGAAGTGTGCTGCAGGCAGCAGTATAGGGCTTCTGGTCCGCAAGCGGCCTGTTTTGATCTGTGTCTCCCCCCCTTCATATGAGCATTGCTCTGGGACGTCCCATTATGTAATGACTAGCTCTGTGTCCCGTGGTGTACGATAAAGAAAATAGGATTTTTATAACAGCTTACCTGTAAAATCCTTTTCTTGGAGTACACCACGGGACACAGAGGTCCCCCCCTTCTTATGGGAACCTTACTGCTTTGCTACAAAACTGAGGTACTTCCCTGATGGGAGGGGTTATATGGAGGGGAACTGTCTTCCATTGGTTGTGCCAGTGTCCAATCACCGCTGGTGACCCTTAACCCATTATGTAATGACTAGCTCTGTGTCCCGTGGTGTACTCCAAGAAAAGGATTTTACAGGTAAGCTGTTATAAAAATCCAATTTTTTCCGTCAAGGCACCTTTTAAAATGATGCACAATTTCGAGGCACCCCTTTCTAAAATGTAAAAACATAAATCTAATGGCTTTACCTAATGCAGCAACATCCACACACGTAGGACACCCAACATTTAGAGGCCATTTATTCTTCCAAAGCAATATACTTTTGTACACTGTTACTGACTGACTAGTATTTCAGTGTTTCTCTTCTTGGTTTCTCTCCCTCGCTTAGCTAATGTGACCCCAGTGCTGACAGAAGTGGGCAGGGGAGGAGCAAACTAGGATGCTGTGAAAGTTCCCGATCTCCTCCTTAACCAGTGACATCATTGATGGTTAGGATGTAGACAAGAAGGTTGTATTAATGCACATTGAAAACCTGTGGCTTTGTATAAAAGTCAGCAGGTGGCATCAAACCTGCATTTTAGTCAGTATTTGGACAATTTTTAGGTATTTTGTCAGGCCACCTGTAAAGGAAAATGAAGACCCCTTGGTTGAAAAAGCCTGTTCTAAGGTAAATGGCTTGGATTCTGCTAGGTTTTATACTTTTTAAGTTCCTAGGAGAGACTGCTACTAAAGGTAGTTTTTGTGGGGGGCGTGTCCGGATGTGAGCGGCGGCGGACGTGTTTGAGAGGAGCTCCGGGTATCCTTAACATAATCCTTTGCCATCCATGCATCCACTGGCCTGCACAGCTCAAGCCGCCTTGCATACCTGTTCCTCCTTGTTCCCTGTTGGGCCCTGACCAGGTATCGAGTGGGGATCCAGTCGTGGACGCCCGGGAAGCCATCCGGCACTCTGCCTGCTGCCGCCGCCATCTTGCTGGCCTGTGTCCGACCTGTGGGAGCCGATCCTTGCCTAACAGTGGGGTAAGAAATCATCCTGCATCCCCTGGACTGTTCTCCCTTCTCCTGCCTACCCCCTCCACTGCCTGGCGTGCTCTGATGGCCTGCTGAGCCGCCGGGAGCGCTCGCGGCGGCTGCGGCCTAGTGAAGCCTGCCGGACACCGCTGTTTCCTGAGCAGCTACCCCGCGGTATTGCGCCAACCGGACCGCAAATCGCGGACGCGGATCCCGCGGCCCTGAGACTTATCCTACTCCCTGTTGAGACCTGCTGTGCTGTTCTGTGGGGACCGGTCTGTGTGGGCTGCTGGAGGAGCCCGGGGGCCTAGTGACTCTGCCATTCTGCCTGTGTCCCCCTGTTCTTACCATCCTTAAATACACTCTCTGCCTGCCAACCTCCTGGACTAATTAAACCTTGCTGATGACTGAGTGCTGGGGGGCTGTTTGCTCTTACTGATTGTCGGTCTGGCCTGGGCCCTCCCGGGACACTCTCCCGTTGCCCATCCCTGCCACCCTCTGCTGCATATGGGACTTTGATCTAGGAGTGTGCTGCTCCTCTGTTGGGGCCCCCCCTTTAGTGACCCACCAAGAAGGGGAAAAAATCCTCCGGGGCAGTTGGGGTGGGCTTGTCCCCCCGGCAGCCTCATCCCCTCTCACTGCAGCCTGACCCAGAACTGCTTGGACAACTCCGGGCTCTGTTGGCTGACTTGGAGATGGGTCCCGGTGGGGATCCGGCGGCGGAGCGGACCCCGCCATTGCAGGATAGTACGGCCACAATCCTTGCCGCGATCGAGCAGAGCAAGACCTCACTGCTTGTGCGCATCGACCACCTTGCTGAGTAGTGCAATCTCATCAGAAATGATCTCGACAAAATTAGGGGGAGGATAACTGAAACTGAGACCAGGATTTCCGCTACCGAAGATCTTACTGCCACTCATGCTTCGTCCATTGCTGAACTGCAGCACACGGTACAGTCCCTTGTCGCAAAATCTGATGACGCCGAGAACAGACTCAGACGCAACAATGTCAGAGTCCTGGGGCTACCTGAGGGGGAGGAGGGGGACCGCCCGGCGGAATTCGCAGAGGGGTTCTTTAAGGATCTACTGGGCTTTACAGATGTTTCTCCTACCTATGTGGTTGAAAGAGCTCATCGGGTGCCCACCGGCCGCGCCATCCCGGGAAATCTCCCCCGGCCCTTCTTGGTACGCTTCCTTAATTATCGGGACAGAGACAGGATTCTCTCTGAGGCCCGCAAACATCCCACTCTAAAATACGGCAAAGCCTCTGTTTTTCTTTACCCCGATTTTTCGGCTGAGCTGCAGCGGAAAAGGAAGACTTTCAACGATGTCCGTAGACGGCTCAGGGAGAAGAACATAAAATATGGCATGCTTTATTTACCCCAGTCGCCTGCGAGTCCAACACGATGGAACAATCCGATTCTTTGACAACCCAGCGGATGCTGATGACTGGCTGACCACCTTACGCTGACGACCCATTCCCTGATCTACTGCGTGGACTTCCTGCGCCCTGATATCCTACTAAACTGTCCTGTGAGTACATACTTGCCTGATGCACGGATCTTCCATATCCTTGCTTGATTCATCCTACGAACATTCGGCAATTACCGGAGCAAACACGAACGCACTTTTACACGTGACCTGCACTTGACCCTCACGGTTTTGTGTTGTGGGAGTTGAGATAGGCCTGGTGCCCTCCACTCTCTTGGAGATACCAAATAGCGGGAGGAACGACAACCCCCCCCCTCTGGATTGCTCGGCCCTGCTCGCTGTATTGGGATTCACATCCCTCACCCTTGCCCACTGCTCTATCAAGTCGCTGACTTTGGTGCCACTGATTTTTGGGATCAATATCCCCCGTCCCTCTGCTCCCTGTTCTTACAAGACGGAAGAGACAGTACCTGTCAACAGAGTGGGTGGACTGGCACCGGTAGTGTAGTGCCCCCAGTTGAGGGGTTCACTGGCACCTGTAGTTAAAGTTCTTTTCTGGGTAAAAACTATTCCCAGACCTTCCCCCCTGTTAGGAGGAAGGCTGGGATATAGTAGGATAGGCACTCGTGCCTAGGAAGTTTGATTAAGGATCTAGTTGTTCCTTGCTCTTATGTTTTTCTTTGTGTGTTTTTTTTTTTTTTTTTTCTCTGTTTTGTTTTGTGGTTTGCTTAAGTACTGTCAGTATTTTTTGCACTGTGACCGAGATCTTGCTGCTCATGGGGTGCACTGGTACATGCCCTCTAGTGTATCTCTTTATCTATTTCTCCCCATTTCCCGATGGCTAGTCAACTAGCAGACTCCTTTACCGTCCTTTCCTGGAATGTCAGAGGTCTTAACTCAAAATTCAAGCGAGCCCTTTTATTTCGATACTTAAAATCTCACTCCCCCCAGCTTATTCTCCTTCAGGAGACTCACCTCATGGGCAGTAAGATTTTGACTCTTAAGAAGCCTTGGATACAGCGAGCGATACATGCCACGTATTCCACATACGCCAGGGGTGTGTCGATCCTTATCCACAAGAGTTTCCCCTGTGTTATTGAGGAGGTCCGGACGGATCCCCAGGGTAAATTTGTGATAGTGGTTTTTACGTTATGGTCCGTAAGATATATCATTATAAATCTGTACATCCCTCCCCCGTTTTCATCTGCAATATTGTATGAGGTCCTAGAAAAGATTTCGCCCTTCTGCCCGGGGAAAGTTCTGATTATGGGAGACTTCAATGCCATTTTGTCGCCCGACCTAGATAGACCGACCCCGCCTAGGAAACAATGCATAGACCTCTCTGCCTGGGCTCAGGCGGTGGGGCTGGTGGAGGTCTGGAGGTGGAAGCACCCTACCACAAGGACTTACTCATGTTTTTCGGCATCCTATAAGACTGCCTCGTGGATAGATCTGGCCTTCTCCAACCCCGCACTGTTAGCGGACGTATTGGAGACGTCCTATCTACCCAGCGGCCTGTCTGATCATAGTCCCCTGGTGGTGGTGCTCCGCTCCCCGGCTTCCCGGAATGCTGCGCTTTGGAGGTTGGGTACACAATGGGTCTCTCATCCTGACCTTACTGACAAACTGCCGCCCCTGCTGTCTGAATTCTGGGAAAACAATAAGGAATCCTCTTCTCCCGACATTGTCTGGGATGCCTTTAAAGCTTTTACAAGGGGACAGTATATCTCTGCTATTGCCAGCATTAAAAAACAGCAGTCAGCTGCGACTCTGGCGCTGCAGAAGACTGTTGATGACCACACTGCTACATATGGTGGTGACCCCACCCCGGTTCACTTTGATCTGCTGATGGCGGCTCGGAGGGAACTTCAGTTACACCTGGCTGAGGTCACGCGACTCGACTCCTATAGGGGTAAGCAGAGGGCCTTTGAACAAGGTGATAGAAATGGCCGCCTGCTGGCCATGATGACACAACATGACCGACCCCTTACCCTAGTGTCTACCCTGCAGACATCGGGGGGCGGGACTGTGTCCTCCCCTTCTGAAGTCTTGCAGACCTTTAACTCCTTCTATAGCGCTTTATATTCGTCTGGTCTACCGTCAGATTTTCAGCCAGAATCGCTGAACGGCCTACTAGATCCATTGGCGCTTGGCTGGCTCTCTGACCATGACAGAGAGACATTGGTCCAACCATTTACGGCTCTGGAGGTCATAAAGGCTATCCGGTCCTTCCCCCCTGGCAAGGCGCCGGGGCCGGACGGGCTTCCGATGGACTTTTATAGGGCTCATGTGGAACTCTTGGCGCCCCTGTTGGCACAATTGTATACTGTATGCCTAGCAAACGGTGGTCTGCCTGGCTCTATGTACCATGCCTACTTGACCCTGATATATAAGGCTCCCAAAGACCCCACTTCCTGTGCTTCCTACCGCCCTATTGCCTTGCTTAACTCTGACTTTAAAATTCTGACCAAGCTTCTGGCCCTTCGGTTATATCCCATGCTACCCTCAGTAATAGACCCAGACCAGACAGGTTTCATGCCCCGTAGGTCCACAGATGTTAATCTCAGAAGGCTGTTCACAAACATACACGCTCAACACCTCAATATGGGTTCCCGGGCAGTGGCATCTCTAGACGTGGAAAAGGCCTTCGACACGGTCGAGTGGCCCTTTTTGTGGGAAACATTACGTAGGATGGGTTTTCCTTTGCTGTTCATCAGGTGGCTCCGGGTGATCTACAAATGCCCCACTTCCTCGGTGCGCCTGGGGGGTGGACTGTCTGTCCCCTTCGGGCTTGCCAGGGGAACGAGGCAGGGCTGCCCTCTCTCTCCAGCTTTGTTTGCCCTTGCTATTGAACCGGTGGCGGAGGCACTTCGCACCTCACCGCACATTAAAGGTCTCCGACTCGGGTTGCTGGAGGAGAGGGTTGCCTTGTACGCAGATGACATGCTGCTCTTCCTGAATGATGCCGGCCCGTCCTTGCAAGGATCGCTCAGTATTCTGAGCACCCTTGCTGAGGTCACCGGTCTTAGGGTAAATTGGTCTAAGTCCCTCCTATTCCCGATTGATCCAGCGGCCAGGTCCACATCACCTCCTGATTGCCCCCTCCTGTGGGTGGATTCCTTTAAATACCTAGGGGTACATGTCTCTGGTTCAGCCTCAGACTTTATCTCTTTGAACCTCGCCCCGGTGCTTTTAGAGTCACAGACGAAGCTTAAATCATGGAGCCACCTGCCTTTGTCATTATGGGGGCGAGTTAACCTCATAAAAATGAAGATTATTCCCAAACTAACACATCTTTTCCGTCACTCCCCACAATGGGTGCCCAAGTCTTTTTTTCAGAAACTGAACCGCATTTTTTCCTCCTTCTTATGGGGCCCCTCTCCTCCCAGGTACCAACTGACGACTTTAATGAGGCCACGAACGCAGGGTGGCATGGCATTCCCGGACTGCTATAAGTATTACCTCTCTGCGCAGCTGGTGACAGCGGCGTGGTGGTTACAGCCGGACAGAGCGAACTCGTCGACTGTGCTGGAAGCGGCAGTGGTCGGTTCGCTGGAAGCTCTTCAATTGTTACTTTTTAGGGGCCCTCGTGCCCCTTATTCTCTGACCCCCTCTATGCTTACCACCCTGCGGGCATGGCGGACAGGATTAGCCATTGAGAAGTGTAAACAGTCTGAAATCTCCCCCAATGCCCCTATCTGGCTGAACCCTAACTTATCCCACATATACAAAATCCCCGACCTTTACGCGTGGACAAAATACGGTATCAAACTAGTATCTCACGTAGTGTCCCAAAATTCCTTGCTCCCTTTCTCGCACCTTTCCTCCCAGTACAATCTACCTAACCATTTCCTATTCAGATATCTTCAACTGTCCCATGCATTTGCGGCGCAGTTTCCACAATCTTCATGTATTGTAGCGCAGTCGGAACTGGAGAGGACACTTAGATTTAGCTGTGCAGAAAAGCCCACCTCACATCTCTATGCGTTTTTGATCCTTGTGTCTCTTCCACCCCTTGACAAACTCTGGACTAGATGGCAGACTGATATCCCCACGTTAGACAACGATGACTGGGATGATGTGTGGGACCTCCCTTTCAACACCCTGGTCTCCATGCGCGACAGATTGGTGCAATACAAGATTGTTCATAGGGCTTATTACACCCCCCACAGACTTCACAAGATGGACCCTGCTCATTCCTCAGAGTGTTGGAGATGCGGCGCCTCACCGGGCGACTTCTCCCATATCTTCTGGCATTGTCCGGGGGTCCAGCGGTATTGGGAAATGGTGCTGGATTTGATTAATAGAGTAGCCTGTGTCACTGTGCCTTTGGCAATGGAGGTGTGCCTTTTGGGGCTCGTTGAGACCATCTTACCATCCTCTGCCAAACGCGCGCTGATTACCCTGCTGCTCTTCTATGCTCGTAAGAACATTGCTATGCAGTGGAAGAAGCCTGCCCCCCCCCCCTCTCTGAAGCAATGGAAATGCTTGGTGAACAATAGCCTTCCTCTATACAGGGACACTTATGCCAATCGGGGCTGCCCACAAAAATATGACAGGGTCTGGCGCACTTGGTTAGCAGAGCCTGAAACGGCTTAGTGAATTTGGGGTGGACAAGGTCATCATATCAAGGCCATATCTTGCTATTATATCTTGCTTTTCTCCCGTTGTATTCTTATGTGTTCGTAAAGACTACTGGGTTTAAGATAATGTATGCCTTTCTGGATTCTATTTGGCGGTGTTGCTGCACCCTTCCATTGTTATGCCTGATTCGCTAGGTTCGCATTGCAAATGGTATTATTTTTTGTATTTGCTCCTTTTCTGTACTGTAGGTGCTTAAGCTGTGTATGTTGTATGTGTTTGAAAAACTTTAATAAAAAAAAAAAAAAGTGTGTGTGTGTGTGTGTTTAGCCTCTTTTATGCTATGCAGTTACTTTACTTTTATAACAGTCTTACTTTTTTTTTTATAGATAAAGTGTCAGACTGGTGCCACACAGGCATGGGTAATCACATTATGCATAGGCCCATGTCTGATCCTGGAGTGTTTTCACAGCATCAAGGAATTGAGAGAGATACATCTGGCATGGTACCTGCTTCAGGAGCATTCCATCAACATGTGCCTGCCGGCTACATGGACTTTCCAAAAGTTGGGGTAATATTTTCTATCTACATTATAATTTTCTTATGCTTTGGTATTTTATGTTTTGTGTAGTACCAAATTTTATCTTTCTCATCCTTTGGGGGGGCGCACAGGAAATCTATCACGTCTGGGTATAATTCCACCTACAGGAGGATTGGATACTGGAAAACAAAAAAGCCATAAGCCAGCCCAGGATAACCCCTCCTACCAGCATACCTGTTTTTTGTTGGGTTGCTAGGAGGACATTGCTGTTAGAGCTAGTCTCTGATTGTATCTGTCTGACTCAGCTGTTCCTAGCCTAGATTTTAGAGTGCCTTGTCCAGGCCTTGACTGAATGTTGCAGAAATAGCCTAGAAGCGACCTTCAGCCACCGGGTTCCATGTAAGGCAATTTGTAGCCCACGTTCTGGGCTACACATCGGGAGCTACCTCATCTACTTGGGTTACTGTGTCCTTTTTTAAATCTCCGGCTTCCTGACTGTTGCCACCACAGAAAGGGTTAACACTGAGGGATTGAGCGCGGACATATGTGTTGCATGTATGCTCTGCGCTCTTTTCCACCATTCAGTGCCAAGAAAGCATCTCTGTGCTACTGCCTCTGCAATACAGAGAGCCACGTGGTGCTTGGATCTTCGGACCATTTCTGCCTGCCCAACTACAGAAAATTTGATCAGTCTGGCCATCTAAGCTATACCTGCTACCAACCATCTGAGATTCAGAAGTATATGTCTGTTTCTAGACATAGGGGACAGTGTCTGCAACGGGTGACCGCAGCTCTCCCTTAGACGCCTTTCACACTTGTACGACTTGTCCCAGGGTTTGGGACTGCAAAATAGCATTACAAGTTCCCCATGATTTCCAATGATCTCTCTCTCTCTCTCTCTCTCTCTCTCTCTCTCTCTCTCTCTCTCTCTCTCTCTCTCGATCGACAGCAGCGGGAGCCAATGCTTCTTTGCTGTCTTAATGCAATGAGAAAAAAAACACCTGCCTTTACAACCACTTTAACTATTATGGAGGTGTTTGCTCCATGCCTACTGAAGGCAGCAACATCGTCAATCTGGTTCTCTTCTTCTTATAGACTTTAATTGGTTTTCAGAGTCCTCCCTAGCTCTGTTGGGTGGGGCTGAGTTATTTTGTTGGCCTACTTCAGTCAATTTAAGATTTTGTAACCCAGTTTGTCTGGCTGTGATCATAGGGGATTTAGCACAATCTCTTGCTTTTCCCCAGCAGATTCTGTGGCTGTTTTGTCCATTGCCCTTGTGGCCTCTGAGCCTGTCACATCACAGGGACTAATCCTGTTTTACACCAATCTCTGTTTGACCAGGTTATCCTTGAGGCTCAGTTCACACTACTGCGAACTGCGGTGTAACTTTGCTAGGTGACTTCCTGGTGGCTGGATGCGACTTGAGTACTACTTTGATGTGATTTTATGCCTGGATAATTGTCCTGTAATGTTGGATCCGACTTGGAGGCGACTTCCATTAAAGTCTATGGGCACAAGTCGGATAGAAGTCACCTTGAAGTAGTACAAGAACCTTTCCTAAAGTCAGAGCGTCTTCAGTAGTGCTAATTTAAAACAGCTCTCATTGACCAATGTCGGATTTCACATATCATACGACTTGGGGTCTCAAGTTGGGCAGTGTGAACCGAGCCTTAGTCAGACTTTTGCTATTACTTCACAATTAAAAGATACTGTCTCTAATGTCATTGATGCTGTGCACACTACTCTGAAGTTAAAGCATCAGCTTGCTATCTCCACTCACTGGCCTTTCAAAGCCCCTGCAACTGCAAGGACCTTCACAATGCACCCATCTTCTATGAGGATTGAAAACGCCTAATCCCCTCAGAGGACCTTCCCAGTGCACCCATTATTTAAAGTCCTCCTCTGTGGGGTTTGGAAGCACATGCTGTTTACACTGCCTAAACGCTTACTAGACTTGTTGTTTGGAAAGGATTTTGACAAACTGTGGCCTACCCCCACTGCTGTTCCACCAATGGCCCACCTTAATAGGGGAGGAAAGTTCTGCATTCAAATATCCTACCAATGAGTAGTTGGAAACCCTCTTTAACACTGCTCTTGCTGGCCGGCCCCTCCCTTTTGGCTTTATTATACATAGTACTTTGTATATCTCTGTATGTTAGTCGTTCAGGTGCTTATCTAATAGTTTAAGAAAACTATCGATGCCCCCCGCTGAAACCACTGCCTGTGGAAGGGAATTCCACATCCTTGCCGCTCTTACAGTAAAGAACCCTCTACACAGTTTAAGGTTAAACCTCTTTTCTTTTTGTGAATGGTCACGTGTCTTATTAAACTCCCTTCCGCGAATAAGTTTTATCCCTATTGTGTGGTCACCAGTATGGTATTTGTAAATTAAAATCATATTCCCTCTCAAGCGACTCTTATCCAGAGAGAAGAAGTTCAGTGCTCGCAACCTTTCTTAACTAATATCCACCAGACCCTTTATTGGCTTTGTTTCCCTTCTTTGTATTTAGAAGAGGGAAGGTCTGGACAGCCACACTCCAATAAAAATGCCTTTATTGTGCAAAATAACAAAAGTACAAACCCCAGCAGGGTACAGAATAAAAACTGACGCGTTTCACACTCTACAGTGCTTAGTCATAGCTATGCAGCCACATGTGCAGAGCCTGCCAGGAAGTCGGCACTGCGCTATGCTTTTTACAGACAGTGTGACATTTCCGATCTGTGCAACCGCGGATCGGGAAAATGTCTCGCTGCCTGTGATTAGCGCAGTGCCGACTTCCTGGCGGGCTATGCACGTGCGGCTGCGAACACGCCTGAACTCATAATTATTTAGCAGTAATCAGCATGGATTCATGAAGAATTGTTCTTGCCAAACCAATCTATTAAAGTTCTATGGGGAGGTGAGTTGCCATCTAGATAAAGGAAGGCCCGTAGACGTGGTGTATCTTGATTTTGCAAAAGCATTTGACACAGTTCCCCATAAACGTTTACTGTACAAAGGTCCATTGGCATGGACCATAGGGTGAGTACATGGATTGAAAAACTGGCTACAAGGGCGAGTTCAGAGGGTGGTGATAAATGGGGATTACTCGGAATGGTAAGGGGTGGATAGTGGGGTCCCCCAGGGTTCTGTGCTGGGACTGATCCGGTTTTAATTTGTTCATAAACGACCTGGAGGATGGGGTAAACGGCTCAATCCCTGTATTTGCAGACAACGCTAAGCAGGGCAATGACTTCTCTGCAGGATGTGGAAACCTTGCAAGAAGATCTGAACAAATTAATGGGGTGGGCAACTACATGGCAAATAAAGTTTAATGTAAAATTAATGCTTTTGGGTGGCAAAAATATGAATGCAGTCTACTCACCAAGGGGAGAACCTCTGGGGGAATCTAGGATGGAAAAGGACCTGGGAGTCCTAGTAGATGATGGGCTCAGCAATGGCATGCAATGCCAAGCTGCTGCTAACAAAGCAAACACAATATTGGCATGCATTAAAAAGGGGATTGACTCCAGGGATAAAGCGATAATTCCGCTAATCTACAAGACTCTGGTCCGGCTGCACCTAGAGTATGCTGTCAATTTCTTTGCACCAGTCCTCAGCAAGGATGTGCTGGAAATGGAGCGAGTACAAAGAAGCTCATGCTTACTGCTAATGATACCGTTTTCATTGCTATAATCTTGTATAGTCCCTTATCCCCTCCAAGAGCTTTCATACTATTGCTGTTAGGCTAACTGGTCTGTAATTCCCAGGAATGTATTTTGGTCCTACATTGGCTTTTCTCCAATCAGCTTGTACCATTCCAGTCAGACTGTCAGTAAAAATTAGGAACAATGGTCTGGCAATTACTTGACTGAGTTCCCCAAGTATCCTCGGGTGCAAGCCATCTGGTCTCACTGATTTATTAATGTTAAGTTTCCCAAGTCTATTTTTAATTCTGTCCTCTGTTAGCCATAAGGGTGCTTCCTGTGATGTGTCATAAGGACAAACCGTGCAGTTTTGGTCACTGAAGCACCCAGTTTCCCTTGTGAAGACTGAGGAGAAGAATAACGGCAATACCTTTTGTCTTCTCACCATCCTTTGTAACCAGATGTCCTTCCTCATTCTTTATGGGGCCAATATGGTCTGTCCTCCCTTTTTTTTTTTTTTTTTTTGTTTATATACTTAAAGAATTTCTTGAGATTTTTTTATTTTGCTCTCCTCCGCTTTGTGTCTTTCGTGTTCTATTTTAGTCGGCCTAATTGCACCCTTGCATATCTTGTTGCATTCTTTGTAAAGTCTGAATGCTGAGGATAATCCCTCAGGGGTGTTACTTCATCTTGTGGATCCCTGAGTAGTTTGCCCTTCAGGCGCCTAGGTGCAGTGTGATATTCCAGGGATACAAACTGAACCTTTGGCAACACAGGAAGGTTGAAGGCAAGCTGACGAAGAGTAGCCTATTTAAAGTTTGTTCCAACCTTGTCATTGTTCTCTTCCGCAATGGGAACCTTTGCATATTTTGCTGCTTGTAAGTCCTCCAGAGTTAACATTTCTACTCTGACTTCTGTGGTCGACTAGGTCATGTGCCTTCAGGTCATTCTCCATTCAGAACTTTTATTTCTCAGCCTTGCCCGAACACCCCCACAGGGTCTACAAGATGTTGGTCCCAGGGTATACTCTGATGCAATCTTATGGCATGCCCATTGTGGGATACACAGGTGACACCCTGTGGAGAAAGCAGTAAGCATTTGGCTCTGTTGGACTTGTCTCTAATGTTCTGGAAGTCTCATAGATTTGATTGGATCCTGAATGTTTGGAAATCGATGCTGGAATCCTCTAATCGCCTTGCCTGTCCTTTAGTCCAGGAGTTGCCCGCTCTCAGCGGTTGCATGAAAGTTACAGGTCTGTGGTTCGTCCTCTTTGATGCTCTAGCATAGGCAGGATATTCCAGCAAGGTCTGTCATGAGACTGGCTCTGAGGTGTCTTCCTTTCTTGTAAATAGGTTGGGCTAGAGCTCAGATCTCAGAACTATTAAGCAAAAGTTTTGCATTCTATCCAGATAGGGCTAAGAAGGCTTCAGATTTAAAACCTTCCCACGCACCTTCTGATAATTGCTCTTTGTGACTGTGGGATCAAAGTTTGGTACTCTGCCTTCTCTGTAACCTCTGTTTGGACTTTTTGTAGGTCATTCTATTCATCCCAAAGGGTTCTTTCCTATTAGTGATTGCCTCTGTGAGGTGAGGGTATGATTTCAGTCTTTTAATGCCTAGAACTCCATTTCCTTTTGGGCCTGTAAATTGATTGTGTATATTGAGGCTTAGACCTTTCTTCTGACCCTTGGGAAGTTTATGCTCTCAACCAGGCAATCATCCTTTGGACACCCTGACTCTAGTTCTCTGCAAGGAGCTTCTCTTCCTTTGACTAAGGTGAATGTTACGTGCCTTATCTTTCACCTACGGACTTTTTGGGTTTCCTGGATGGACACTGTGTGGTGAGTCCTAATTCCACCTTTCTAGGTAGTTCAGGTAAACTAGCTTCCAAGCTTGGTCTTAAGGTTGGTTTTGTCATCCTCCTGTCAAGACCACAGTTCACTGACTATGTAAGTTTCTCAATAATTTTTCAGCATTTAAGCATCTGTTCCCCAGTACAGGGCTGCAAAGCAGTCTTCTGTTTTCACACTTTTCTTTTTCCACCAGGTGGAGGTTTTAGCTTAATCTTATGCAAGTTTAGAGTGTAAGGTTCTTCGGGTGGCTCTTGAGTTATAGGCAATCTCCTCCAATTTTCTGTTACATTGAGCCTATTGACGATTGTTTGCAGTGTTGGCCACCCCTCACTTGGACTGTTTTTGGACGTTCTGAAGGGGGTTGAATTCCTGTGTCCCTCGATGGGCAAGAAAAATAGGATTTTTATAACAGCTTACCTGTAAAATCCTTTTCTTGGAGTACATCACGGGACACAGAGCGACATAGTCATTACTAATGGGTTATATAGATACCGTCAGGTGCTGGCACTGGCAACTTCCAAAACCGGAAGTACCCTCCCCTATATAAGCCCCTCCCATCCGGGAGCACCTCAGTTTTGTAGCAAAGCAATAAGTGTCCCTAAAGAGGGGCGGGAGCTCTGTGTCCCGTGATGTACTCCAAGAAAAGGATTTTACAGGTAAGCTGTTATAAAAATCCTATTTTCTTTCTCGTACATCACGGGACACAGAGCGACATAGTCATTACTAATGGGATGTCCTAAAGCAATGCCAAATGAGGGGGGGGATACACCATATATAAGCTGAGCGCTATCAGACATGAGGATCTTTTGCGGCCTGCAACACACTGCGCCCAAAGGCGACATCCTCCTGACTTCTAACGTCCACCTGGTAGGACCTAGTAAACGTGTGTACCGAAGACCATGTTGCGGCCTTACAGATTTGAGCCAGGGAGGCCTGGTGATGCACTGCCCATGAAGTTCCAACTGCTCTCGTGGAGTGCGCTCTAACTTTGAACGGAGGCGGTCTCCTTCTCAAGCCATAAGCTTGCATAATGACCTGTCGAATCCACTTGGCTAAAGTAGACTTTGACGCTGCCTGACCCTTTCTGGGGCCTTCCGGCAGAATAAACAAAGTATCCGTTCTGCGAATCTGAGCAGTGGCTTTTAGATAAGCTTTAACTGCTCTTACTACATCCAAAGAATGCAATAACTTTTCCTCTACCGAAGTAGGTTTGGGGAAAAAAGAAGGAAGAACCACATCTTGGTTCAAATGAAACCTCGATACCACCTTAGGAAGAAAGGCTGGATGAGGACGTAACACTACTCTGTCCTTATGGATAACCAGATATGGCTCCTTACAGGACATAGCT
This sequence comes from Rana muscosa, assembly GCA_029206835.1. NCBI lineage: Eukaryota > Metazoa > Chordata > Amphibia > Anura > Ranidae > Rana > Rana muscosa. The sequence goes on along the minus strand of CM055116.1, from coordinate 457,137,996 downwards.
GCTAATTCCGATACTCTTTTAGCCGAACAAATGGCTACTAGAAAAATCAATTTCCTGGTGAGAAGCACCAAGGAAATATGCTGTAATGGTTCAAATGGTTGTTTCTGTAGAACCGACAGAACCAAGTTTAGATCCCATGGACATATGGGAATATTAACCGGAGGCCTAATACGCATCACTCCTTGTATAAAGGCTTTGACTAGTGAATGCGAAGCCAAGGGCCTTTGAAAAAATATTGACAAGGCCGAAATCTGACCCTTGATAGTACTCAAGGCAAGCTTCCTATCTACAGCCCACTGTAGGAAGTCCAGAATCCTACCTATTACGTACTTATGTGGATGCCATTTCTTGGCCTCACACCACGCGATGTACGCCTTCCAGATTCTATAGTAGATCTGCCTGGATACCGGCTTCCTGGCATTGATCATGGTAGATACCACAGCATTAGAGAGCCCTCTCTTTTTTAGAATGTGGGCTTCAATAGCCAGGCCGTCAAACCTAGGGCTGGTAAGGAAGGGTGGTATATCGGTCCTTGCGAAAGCCGGACGACGTGGGAGAGTCCAAGGACTCCCCACTGAAATTTTACAATCTCCGCGTACCACGCTCTTCGGGGCCACGCTGGAGCCACCGGAATCACTGGTTTCTTTTCTACCCTGATTCTGCGGAGTAATCGAGGTAACCATTGTGGCGGTGTGAATGCATATATCAGCTTGAACTGATCCCCAGGGAACACTAGGGCATCCGAGCCGCAAGCTAGGGGATCCCTTGTCCGAGAGACAAACCTGTCCCCCTTTGCGTTGAATCTGGATGCTAGAAGATCTTCCAGAAAACCTCGGGGTGAAGGGACCCTTCCTCTGGGCCTAATTGCTGGCGACTTAGAAAGTCCGCCTTCCAATTCTCCACTCCTGGAATGAATACCGCAGATATGGCTGGGACATATTTTTCCTGCCCATTTCAGGATGTAATTTACTTCCCTCTGGGCTGCACGACTCCTGGTGCCCCCCTGATGATTGATATATGCCACTGCTGTGGCATTGTCTGATTGAATTCTGACAGGGGACCCTTGGAGCCTGGATGTCCACGCCACCAGGGCACACCGGGCTGCTCGCATCTCCAAGAGACCGATGGGCAGGGCCTTTTCTGCATCCGACCATCTGCCCTGGAGAGACTATTGCTCCAGTACTGCTCCCCAGCCTATAAGGCTGGCATCTGTAGTGACCACCTTCCAAGAAATCGGACTGAAGGATTTCCTTTTTTCCAGATTCTGGGGAACCCACCACCAACGGAGGCTCTTGCGAACGGAAGGAGACAAGGACATTGTAAGTCTAGGGCCTGAACTTTTTTGTTCCAGGCTGACAGTATGGCCCCTTGCAAATTCCTTGAATGGAACTGACCGTAGGGTACTGCTTCGAATGATGCCACCATTTTTCCCAGCAGCCTCATATACAGGCGTATGGACGGCTGTCTTTTTTGTACCCACTAAGTGGATCAAATCTTTCAAAGACAACACCTTTCCTCGAGGCAAGAATATTTTTCTCTGGCCTGAATCCAACCTTAGCCCCAAGTATTCCAGACTTTTGACTGGTTTTTAGGGCTGACTTGTCTCGGTTGATAATCCAACCGTGAGATTCCAGATACTTGATCGTCTTGTGAATGACCACGTCTAGTTTTTTCACTGAGTGGTCTATCAGCAACAAGTCATCCAGATATGCCATTATCATTACACCTTGTGTTCTTAGATTGGCCAATAAAGGGCCAGAATTTTTGTAAACACTCGTGGTGCTGTGGCCAAACCGAAGGGTAAGGCTCTGAACTGAAAATGGCGCCCTTCTACTGCAAAGCGTAGAAATTTTTGGTGGACTGGAAAGATGGGAATGTGCAAATAAGCATCTTTGATGTCGATCGTGGCTAACCAATCCTCCCCTTGTAGGGCAGTGGCCACCGATCGGATCGACTCCATCGGAAAGTCCTGATATACAGGAATTTGTATAGCCCTTTTAGAATTAATATGGGCCTCCCGACCGCGTTTGCTTCGGGACTGTAAAGAGGTTTGAGTAAAACCCAAACCCTCATTCTTCCAGGGGAACCTCCATAATTACTCCTTGGAGCAATAGTTGTTCTAGTGCCAACAGGAGGGACTCTCTCTTCCGGGGATCCCTTGGCACGTTTGACCTCAAAAATGGGAAGGAGGAGAGTCTTTTAACTCCAAACTGTATCCCAAACCTACTGCGGAGAGCACCTATCTGTCTTGATCGTGTCCCGCCAGGTCTCTTGCGAACAACTGGAGTCCTCCCCCCACCCGTCTGAGTGGGGGCTTCAATGAATTTAACTTTGGGGGAGGTTTTGTACCTCCCCTGACCCAGGGTTTCTCATTACCCTGCTACTGTCCCTGTTTTCTACCCCCGGGATTTGACCGAGGAGGCCGTCGGAACTGTTACACAGTCGATGCCCCAGGGACTGGAGAAGCAGGCCTCTTAAAGAGGGACCTCTAACTCTGCTTTTAACCGGCAAGAGCGTATTTTTACCGCTGGAAATTTTCTGGATATATTTGTCCAGGTTTTCCCTGAATAAGCGTTCACCATGAAATGGGACGCTAACCAGCCATTCTTTACAGGGAGCTTCAGCAGACCAGTTTTTGAGCCATAGGAGCCTACGCATATGTACTATAGACAGCGTAAGGCGGGAGGCCTGATGGACTGAATCCTCTATGGCGTCAACCGCAAAGCCTAAGGCTCTAGGTAGATCAGCTAGGGCAAAGCCTGCTGATCTGTCAAGTCCCTCAAGACCTGTTTCAACTGATCCTTCACTGCTTAGCAGACCCCAATAGCTGCTACTGCTGGTTGTATCACCAAGCAGATTTTCATAAGGACTCCAATCTTTTATCTATTGGGTTCTTGAACATTTGGACATTATCCACTGGACATGTCAGTGATTTATACATACAAGAGATGGCTGCGTCCACTGTAGGGACCTTCCATTTTTTTTTTTTTTTTGATGAACTTATCCTCCATGGGATAGACCACCGGAAATCTCTTGGGGGAATAAATATTTTCTCAGGACGTTCCCAATCCTGGTAAATGAGCCCTTTCAGTAAAGGGTGAAGTGGAAAAGAACAAACAGTCTGGGGGCTTCTAGCTACCCCAACGAGGATACAGTAGTGGTTGATGGTTCCGCAAGGTGCATTTTTAAATGCTGATCGGACCATGTTAGTCAGAGACTGAACCCATAATCTTTCAGCTTGAGATGCTGAGAAAAGGTTCCCCCACTGTTGATTCCTCTATAACAGAATCAACCTCATCCTGATCCCCTTCAGGCAGGTCGATCCCTGTATGGGACTGTTGCTCTGCTAACAGGCACTCTGAAGGAGGAGACGGAGATCGGGCGTGCTTTCCCTGACAGGGAGGCAGCGATAAATGTTGACAATCTCTCTCTAATCCTCCCAGAGCTGAGAAAAAACCTCCTCTGTTACATACACAGGAGCAGGTGAACTGAGGACAGCCACAGTACCAAGTACCCCTGCGGGGTCTCTACGGTCACTTACCTCTGAACTTCAGGGGAGACTGGTGCAGCAGGAGTATGCCCAAGATCCTCCGAGCCCGATGAGACCCCCTTCGCTTCCTGGAAGATTCAGTTCCGGAGCTTCTGGACGGCATATTCCTAAGCCTAAAGCTGAGGTATTCCAGCCGTAATACACCACTTTTACTGAGAATAGTCTAGCACAATTGCTGCTATATCACAGTTGGTGTCTACTAATGTGCCTTTCTAGGGGATGCCTGTATCAACCGCTTGCTGTATGCCTTTAAATGTTGCCAGCTCTGTCTCTGTACTTCATAGCCAGCTCACTACAATATTGTGGTTTTTTTAAACTGCTGGGACGCCCGCACATGCGCAGAAGCGCTGCGGCGCGCACAGAGCGTCATCCCCCAGGCTCCGCCCCCTTTCCCGGCTCACCTCTATATATAGAGGCGCGTGCACGCGCGCGGGCACGTGCGCCTTCGGCGCTAATTTCAAATATGGTAACAAGGGACAGGAGCCAGGGCCCCTCTTTGCCGCAGGCCGGGGGATGGACGAGCACTGCAACATGGCAGAGGAAGCAGTTTCCTATAAGAGAACTCACCATCTGCCTGGACTTTGCTCTGCTGAGAAGAAGCTAGTCCACATGACAAGAAAACATTCCACAGCGGCCTCTAGTGGACAAACACAGGTACCGCAGTCTAATATATTACATATATATATAAAAAAATTTTTTTTTTTTTTTTTTTTTTCTTGACCACCATTAAAAATTATTACATTTTTTTTTTTTAGTAGTTACAGGCATGCACAGAATTTTGCGGGAATACCATTAGGTAACAGACAGACAAATTAGGCTTGGGGGTCCCCCAATAGAACCAAGTTCCTGGGGGCCCCCACTTACCTGTTCCCCGCCGCAGGACTTTGTTTGGTCCACAAAAGCCCAAACTTCACCTATCACGGCAGGCATTGTAATCAAACCTTCAGGGACCGGGTTCCCAAGGATTCCACTCCCCTGGACCTGTATAGCACCCTGCACAGAAAACATCTTGGTCGTGGGTATGACCAGAGCTCTGGATCCCAGGGTCCAGCTCTCCTAAGAGAAGCATTACAGGCAAAACCTTGCTCTTCTCTGCAAGGCCCGGGTACCGACCGTTTAGCTATGAAGCTTTTTTGGTCGGATCCGGAATAGCTTACTGAGGCCCAAAAGAACCTGTACGCAAGCTCAGTGAAAAACACATGTTTCTTCTTGGCCAACACCTTAGACACTGGCAAAAAAACTGAGGTGCTCCCGGATGGGAGGGGCTTATATAGGGGAGGGTACTTCCGGTTTTGGAAGTTGCCAGTGCCAGCACCTGACGGTATCTATATAACCCATTAGTAATGACTATGTCGCTCTGTGTCCCGTGATGTACGAGAAAGAAATTTTATTTATTTTTTTAATCGCCATTAAAAATCTTTTTCTTGGGAGTCCATTGAGGAACACGAGTCCCTCCTTTTCTGTATTCATGGTCAGGCTCGATATTGCTTTGCTACAAGACTGGGGCACGCTGTTGGGAGAGGTCATTGTTGGCTGGCCTGCAGTGTTTGGCAGTGTCCAATCCTTCTGTAGGATGAAGTATATTCTGAAGGTGATAGATTTTCTGTGTCTCTGAATGCACTCTAAGAAAATACATTTATATAATTTTGTTTTCTTTTTTGTTACAGGGTATGCCGTTCTCAATGTATGGAAATGCAATGATTCCTCCTGTAGCTCCAATGCCAGATGGTACTGGGGGAACGATATACAATGGACCTCATGCTGCTGATCCATCTTGGAATTCACTTATAAAAATGGTTTCAAATTCAACAGAGAATGGCCCTCAAACAGTAAGTTTTCTATGGTTAAAATTTATAATAGGATGTATTTTCAGTGCAAGTACTGAAAAACAAAACTGGGTTAGAGCTACTCAGTGTGTAAAGAAGGGTGGTGCTGTGCTGTTCTAGTGAATACCAGTACTATGTATGTACTTATAATAAATATCTTCTAATAGCATAAACACTGTGCTAAGTAATCAATGTGCAAATGGCAAATCAATAAATATCAAGCTGTGCAAATAAGTAAAATGTGCAAATCGCAAAACAATGTAAAATCCAATAAATAGCTCAAATCCAAATGTAGATGCAAAACATAGGTGCAAACAGTGCAAAGTTGCATAAAAACTCAAAGGGATATTGCACTATATAAAAGTGCAAGGTGCGGAAGTCTCTGTGAATATTAAAGTGCTAAAACAGAAAAAAAAGAACCAGGCGATGACATGCGTCTTCAAATGTGTAGAAAAATGCAAAGAAATTGCATAGCACGTGACTTCAAATGTGCAAAAAAAGGTTTTCATCAATAGTGAAAATAACTGTTCCTTTATCCTGTGCAGAGTGCAGAAATGCAGGTGGCGAGGGGCGTGTGTGATGGGAATATCTTATTCCTCTTCCTGTGCTGGCACACTCCAGTGATGGTGGATTCTGGTATAGGTGGCCTCTTACCTGTAGGTAGAGAGGTCATATAGCATATAATCCTGTGTTCCTCTTGCCGTGTTCCTATGGGGATTCGTACGCTATTTGGAATGGTCTCCTCCATGTGCTGGATGCCGGGGTACTTGGGGTCTGGTCTCCTTTAGTGTGTACACACTTATGTACCGGCGGGGGTATAGTTAAAGAGTGAAGATGCCGTATAGTGTAGTATGTTATGTAAAAATGTATTAGTCAACACATATGGTACAAGAGCGGTACTCACATTCGACAGTGTGAACAGATTAAAAACTCCACGAGCTGCGAGCTCGTCTGCTGAGCGTCACTTCTAGGTCCCTTACTCGTCCCTACGCGTGGCGTAACGGTACCGCTCTTTTACCATATGTGTTGACTAATACATTTTTACATAACATACTACACTATACGGCATCTTCCCTCTTTATACCCCCGCCGGTACATGAGTGTACACACTAAAGGGAGACCACAAGTACCGATTGCCTTGAATGCTTTACTCATGTTTGTAAACGACAGGAGGTGATGGAAACTGCTGTTTTCCAGACCTATCCCACCAACGGTGCATATTTCTCTCCTTTTGATTGAGGGACACAGGAAGCATTTCACTTTTGGATTACACTACTGTCTAGAGTAGGAGTGTCACTGGCAAACAAACACTTTAAACCAACCCAGCATAATTCCACCTATCATAAGCATGCCTATTGTCCTTTAAGGATGAATGTCTTTTCCTCAGCTCTGCTGGAAGACTAATCTGATTTGGCCACTGCCAGGTGCTGCAACACCCTTTCCAAAGCCTGTTACTCGGGCCTGTACAGGAGGGTCGGATGCGAGTGAGTGACAGGCTTTGGAAGGGGTGTTGCAGCACCTGCCAGTGGCCAAATACCCCTGAGCCCAAGGCAGAGCTGTATAACCCTGGAAAGGGATCTCCCAGGAGAAGGGAGAGACTCCTCGGCTTATGCCGGTTGCAAAGCTCTGCCTTTGGCTCAGCGGTATTTGGGCACTGACAGGTGCTGCAACACCCCTTCCAAAGCCCGTCACTCCTCGGCCCTGTAAAGGGGGATTGCATCTGACCCCCCCCCCCCCCTTTAGATCAGGGGAGCCGAACTTCCTTCCCTCCTGGACCGGGGTTCTTTTAATTGCGCTCACTGGAGCCGCACTCTGCGCCAAGAGTTAAGCTCTAAGCCTGTTAGCCTGGCTTTTTCCACCACCCCTGGGCAGGAGTGCAGCCGTATGGCGGCGTGTGGACATGCTTTAGCTGGTCTGGAGCTTGCCGAACACCGCAGCCCATCTTCCTGGGGATCACTGAGCAGCACGCTCAGTCACCATGTCTGTTCGTGCCACGTCCCCACATTCTCTCAAACAATCTTCTAATAAATACAGTTCATATATGTGCAAAATCTTGATTGTTGTAAACTCCAGTCCTTATATAAACCACCGCTGTGCTCCCCTGTTCTCCAAAGGAACACCCTTAATTGTGCACACCATCACAAGCTGTAATGCCTGCTCACCTCAAAATTGAGTTAAACTCAGAAATGCTTTCTTTCTCGTACATCACGGGACACAGAGCGACATAGTCATTACTAATGGGTTATATAGATACCTTCAGGTGCTGGCACTGGCAACTTCCAAAACCGGAAGTACCCTCCCCTATATAAGCCCCTCCCATCCGGGAGCACCTCAGTTTTTTGCCAGTGTCTAAGGTGTTGGCCAAGAAGAAACATGTGTTTTTCACTGAGCTTGCGTACAGGTTCTTTTGGGCCTCAGTAAGCTATTCCGGATCCGACCAAAAAAGCTTCATAGCTAAACGGTCGGTACCCGGGCCTTGCAGAGAAGAGCAAGGTTTTGCCTGTAATGCTTCTCTTAGGAGAGCTGGACCCTGGGATCCAGAGCTCTGGTCATACCCATGACCAAGATGTTTTCTGTGCAGGGTGCTATACAGGTCCAGGGGAGTGGAATCCTTGGGAACCCGGTCCCTGAAGGTTTAATTACAATGCCTGCCGTGATAGGTGAAGTTTGGGCTTCTGTGGACCAAACAAAGTCCTGCGGCGGGGAACAGGTAAGTGGGGGCCCCCAGGAACTTGGTTCTATTGGGGGACCCCCAAGCCTAATTTGTCTTTCTGTCTGTTACCCAACGGTATTCCCGCTAATATCTGTGTATGCCTGTAACTACTGAAAAATGTAATAATTTTAATAGTGGTCAAGAAAAAAATAAAAAAAAAAAATATATATATATTTAATATATCAGACTGCGGTACCTGTGTTAATCCACTAGAGGCCGCTGTGGAACGTTTCTTGTCATGTGGACTAGTTTCTTTTTATCAGAGCAAGTCCAGGCAGATGGTGAGTTCTCTTAAGGGAAACCGCTTCCTCTGCCATGTTGCAATGCTCGTCCATCCCCCGGCCTGCGGCAAAAGGGGCCCTGGCTCTTGTCCCTGGTTTCCTTTTCAAAATTAGCGCCGAAGGCGCACGTGCACGCGCCTCTATATATAGAGGTGAGCCGGGAAAGGGGGCGGAGCTTGGGGGATGACGCTCTGTGCGCGCCGCAGCGCTTCTGCGCATGTGCGGGCGTCCCAGCATGTTAAAAACCACAATTATGTGTTGTGAGCTGGCTATGGAGTGCAGAGACAGAGCTGGCAACATTTAGAAAAAGGCATACAGCAAGCGGTTGATGCAGGCATCCCCATAGAAAGGCACATTAGTAGACACCAACTGGTTTTATAGCAGCATTTGTGCTAGACTATTGTCAGTAAGTGGTGTATTTCGGCTGGAATACCTCAGCTTTGGGCTTAGGAATAATGCCGTCAAAAAACTCTGGGACTAAAAATTCCAGGAAGCATAGGGGGTCTCCATCGGGCTCTGAGGATCTTGGGCATGCTTCGGCTGCACCAGTCTCCCCTGAAGAATCAGAGGTTAGTGACCGTAGAGCACCCTCAGGAGTACCTGGTACTGTGGCTGTCCTCAGTTCACCTGCTCCTGTGTATGTAACAGAGGAGGTTTTTTTTCCTCAGCTCTGGGAGGGCTGGAAGAGAGATTGTCAGCATTGATCGCTGCTTCCCTGTCACAGGAAAAAAGCACTCGATCTCCGTCTCCTCCCTCAGAGTGCCTGTTAGCAGAGCAACAGTCCCATACAGGGATCGACCTGCCTGAAGGGGATCAGGATGAGGTCGATTCTGTTGTAGAGGAATCAACAGTGGAAGAGCCATTCTCAGCATCACATGCTGAAAGGTTATGGGTTCAGTCCCTGACTAATATGGTCCGATCAGCATTTAAAATGCCCCTTGCGGAGCCATCATCCACTTCTGTCTCCTCGTTGGGGTCGCTAAAAGCTCCCCAGACTGTATGTTCCTTTCCGATCCATCCTTTACTGGAAGGGCTCATTTACCAGGATTGGGAGCATCCTGAAAAAATATTTACTCCTCCCAAGAGATTTCAAGTGGTCTATCCCATGGAGGATAAGTTCATCAAAAAATGGAGGGTCCCTACAGTGGACGCAGCCATCTCTTGTGTGAATAAATCACTGACATGTCCAGTGGATAATGTCCAAATGTTCAAGGACCCAATAGATAAAAAATTAGAGTCCTTATTAAAATCTGCTTTTTCTACAGCAGGATTGGTGACACAACCAGCAGTGGCAGCTATTGGGGTCTGCCAAGCAGTGAAGGATCAGTTGAAACAGGTCTTAAGGGACTTGCCGGATCAGCAGGCTCTTGCCCTAGCTGATCTACCTAGAGCCTTATGCTTTGCGGTGGACGCTATAAAGGATTCAATCCATCAGGCCTCCCGCCTTACGCTGTCTGTAGTACATATGCGCAGGCTTTTATGGCTCAAAAACTGGTCTGCTGAAGCTCCCTGTAAAAAATTGCTGGTCAGCTTCCCATTTCATGGTGAACGCTTATTCGGGGAAGACCTGGACAAATATATCCAGAGAATTTCCAGCGGTAAAAGTACACTTTTGCCGGTTAAAAACAGAGTTAGAGGTCCCTCTTTTAAGAGGCCTGCTTCTCCAGTCCCTAGGACATCGGCTGTGAAACAGTTCCGACGGCCTCCTCGGTCAAATCCCGGAGGTAAAAATCAGGGACAATTGCAGGGTAACAAGAAGCCCTGGAGCAGGAGAGGTACAAAACCTCCCCCAAAGTCAAATGCATGAAGGGTTGCCCCCACTCAATCGGGTGGGGGGAAGACTTCAGTTGTTCGCAGAGATGGGTGCTCTCCGCAGTAAATCTGGGATACAAATTGGAGTTAAAAGACTCCCCTCCTTCCCACTTTATAAGGTCAAACGTGCCAAGGGATCCCCAGAAGAGAGGATCCCTCCTGTTGGCACTAGAACAATTATTGCTCCAAGCAGTAATTATAGAGGTTCCCCTGGAAGAATGGGGGTTCGGGTTTTACTCAAACCTCTTTACAGTCCCGAAGCCAAACGGGGACGTGAGGCCCATATTAAATCTAAAAGGGCTAAACAAATTCCTACATATCAGGACTTTCCGGATGGAGTCGATCCGATCGGTGGCCACTGCCCTACAAGGGGAGGAATGGTTAGCCTCGATCGACATCAAAGATGCTTATTTGCACATTCCCATCTTTCCAGCCCACCAAAAATTTCTACGCTTTGCGGTAGAAGGGCGCCATTTTCAGTTCAGAGCCTTACCCTTCGGTCTGGCCACAGCACCACGAGTGTTCACAAAAATTCTGGCCCCATTATTGGCCAATCTAAGAACACGAGGTGTAACGATAATGGCATATCTAGACGACTTGTTGTTGATAGACCACTCAGTGGAAAAACTAGAAGTGGTTGTTCACGAGACAATCAAGTATCTGGAATATCACGGTTGGATTATCAACCGAGACAAGTCAGCCCTAAAACCAGTCAAAAGTCTGGAATACTTGGGGCTAAGGCTGGATTCAGACCAGAGAAAAATTTTCTTGCCTCAAGAAAAGGGGTCGTCTTTGAGAGATTTGATCCACTTAGTGGGTTCAAAAAGACAGCCATCCATACGCCTGTGCATGAGGCTGCTGGGAAAAATGGTGGCATCATTCGAAGCAGTACCCTACGGTCAATTCCATTCAAGGAATTTGCAAGGGGCCATACTGTCAGCCTGGAACAAAAAAAATTCAGGCTCTGGACTTACCAATGTCCTTGTCCCCTTCCGTTCGCAAGAGCCTCCGCTGGTGGTTGGTTCCCCAGAATCTGGAAAGAGGGAAATCCTTCAGTCCGATTTCTTGGAAGGTGGTCACTACAGATGCCAGCCTTATAGGCTGGGGAGCAGTACTGGAGCAATGGTCTCTCCAGGGCAGATGGTCGGATGCGGAAAAGGCCCTGCCCATCAATCTCTTAGAGATACGAGCAGCCCGGTATGCCCTAGTAGCATGGACATCCAAACTCCAAGGGTCCCCTGTCAGAATTCAATCAGACAATGCCACAGCAGTGGCATATATCAATCATCAGGGGGGCACCAGGAGTCGTGCAGCCCAGAGGGAAGTAAATTACATCCTGAGATGGGCAGAAAGATATGTCCCAGCCATATCTGCGGTATTCATTCCAGGAGTGGAGAATTGGAAGGCGGACTTTCTAAGTCGCCAACAATTATGCCCAGGGGAATGGTCCCTTCATCCCGAGGTTTTCCGGACAATATGTCAGCGGTGGGGAACACCGGATGTAGATCTGCTAGCATCCAGATTCAACGCAAAAGTGGACAGGTTTGTCTCTTGGACAAGGGATCCCCTAGCTTGCGGCTCGGATGCCCTAGTGTTCCCTTGGGATCAGTTCAAGCTGATATATGCATTCCCACCGCCACAATTGTTACCTCGATTACTTCGCAGAATCAGGGTAGAAAAGAAACCAGTTATTCTGGTGGCTCCAGCGTGGCCCCGAAGAGCATGGTACGCGGAGATTGTAAAGATGTCTGTGGGGAGTCCTTGGACCCTCCCACATCGTCCGGACCTGCTTTCGCAAGGACCGATATACCACCCTTCCTTACCAGCCCTAGGTTTGACGGCCTGGCTATTGAAGCCCACATTCTAAAAAAGAGAGGGCTCTCTAATGCTGTGGTATCTACCATGATCAATGCCAGGAAGCCGGTATCCAGGCAGATCTACTATAGAATCTGGAAGGCGTACATCGCCTGGTGTGAGGCCAAGAAATGGCATCCACGTAAATACGTAATAGGTAGGATTCTGGACTTCCTACAATGGGCTGTAGATAGGAAGCTTGCCTTGAGTACTATCAAGGGTCAGATTTCGGCCTTGTCAATATTTTTTCAAAGGCCCTTGGCTTCGCATTCACTAGTCAAAGCCTTTATACAAGGAGTGATGCGTATTAGTCCTCCGGTTAATATTCCCATATGTCCATGGGATCTAAACTTGGTTCTGTCGGTTCTACAGAAACAACCATTTGAACCATTACAGCATATTTCTTTGGTTCTTCTCACCAGGAAATTGATTTTTCTAGTAGCCATTTGTTCGGCTAAAAGAGTGTCGGAATTAGCAGCTATGTCCTGTAGGGAGCCATATCTGGTTATCCATAAGGACAGAGTAGTGTTACGTCCTCATCCAGCCTTTCTTCCTAAGGTGGTATCGAGGTTTCATTTGAACCAAGATGTGGTTCTTCCTTCCCCAAACCTACTTCGGTAGAGGAAAAGTTATTGCATTCTTTGGATGTAGTAAGAGCAGTTAAAGCTTATCTAAAAGCCACTGCTCAGATTCGCAGAACGGATACTTTGTTTATTCTGCCGGAAGGCCCCAGAAGGGGTCAGGCAGCGTCAAAATCTACTTTAGCCAAGTGGATTCGACAGGTCATAATGCAAGCCTATGGCTTGAGAAGGAGACCGCCTCCGTTCAAAGTTAGGGCGCACTCCACGAGAGCAGTTGGAACTTCATGGGCAGTGCATCACCAGGCCTCCCTGGCTCAAATCTGTAAGGCCGCAACATGGTCTTCAGTACACACGTTTACTAGGTTCTACCAGGTGGACGTTAGAAGTCAGGAGGATGTCGCCTTTGGGCGCAGTGTGTTGCAGGCCGCAAAAGATCCTCATGTCTGATAGCGCTCAGCTTATATATGGTGTATCCCCCCCCCCCTCGTTGGGCATTGCTTTAGGACATCCCATTAGTAATGACTATGTCGCTCTGTGTCCCGTGATGTACGAGAAAGAAAATAGGATTTTTATAACAGCTTACCTGTAAAATCCTTTTCTTGGAGTACATCACGGGACACAGAGCTCCCACCCCTCTTTGGGGACACTTATTGCTTTGCTACAAAACTGAGGTGCTCCCGGATGGGAGGGGCTTATATAGGGGAGGGTACTTCCGGTTTTGGAAGTTGCCAGTGCCAGCACCTGAAGGTATCTATATAACCCATTAGTAATGACTATGTCGCTCTGTGTCCCGTGATGTACTCCAAGAAAAGGATTTTACAGGTAAGCTGTTATAAAAATCCTATTTTTTCTTTCACTCTACTACAGTTTCTCTCCTCCTCGCCAGGACAACTTTTTCTCTCAACTCAGCAACCTCACAGTGATTTCAAATGGATTCGGATATTGATCTCTCCTGTGTAGAACCCCGCTACACTTGCCTTCCTTCACTCTAGGCACTCCGCTCAGCTATTCATCTCTATACACAGTTCTGTACATAGTGCTCTCTGTATCCAAATTTATTAAAAATATCCCCAATATGGGAAAACTTACAAGATATCCTTTAAAAATTAGCATATACACCAAATTATCACTTGCATCAGCTCGCTCACCACTGACACACTTGCGGTGGCTGCGTGATGTCACGGGCTTGGCTCCTCCCCTCTATACACTTATCGCCCTCTGATTGGGCTTCTTCAGTCATGCAAGACTTGAATGCATAAACTAGCCAGTTATTTGTGGATGACAGTAGTCTTCTCCCCCGTTATAGAAACCCCTTCTGTTTCTCTACTTCAGTACTCTCATGACATGGCCATCCCCCGCCTAGCTTATATCCCAGTCTACCTGCAAGTTCTGGGTCTCAAAGTATTTTCCAAATACTCAACAAGCCTATCCCTATTTTACAGAGTAGGGGATAGACACTTGGGTGCAGTAGGTGATATACCAGGGCTACATATTGGAGTTTTGCTACACGCGCCCGCCCTGGTTTCTTACTTCTAATCCTCTTTAGTTTAGCAGATCTCAGTCTAGCCCTTTCTGGACTTCTGAACCAGTGGATCATTACCCACCAGGATATTACTCCAACCTGTCCTTTGTTCCCAAATCCAAAAAGGCATCTGCCCCATCTCGGATCTCAAGGCTCTGAATGTCTTAATTTAACCTCCCTGGCGGTATGATTCTGTCAGATTTTAGGTGCGGCAAGCGGTGCCATTATTTTGCATGGAAATTTGGCTTTTTATATTGTAGGCCTGTAATTCTTAGGAATAACTCACTTAAATCTGTCCAAACAAGAGTCTAGTAGACATCCCGGGTATGATAAAGTTCAAAAAACAAAATCATAAATTATAATATAATAAACTATAAATAAATATAACCTAATAATATAATAATAATAAAAATTATTCAATAATGTAATCAAATCAAAAACACTGAAATTTTCTCAGTTGCAGAATTGTCGCCGTTATTAGATTTAGTGTTTGATGACGAATTTCCCCACAAATCGCTATCGCTCAATTCTGCAAGTGATTCTAATTTATTATCGCTTTTTTCTAGCTGGTCTAAAACCACTTTTGATGTAAACGGACACTTTTTGGTTGCTATGGACAATCTCCAGTTTCCAGGCAGAAAGAAATGTATTTATAATATAAAAGTGCATGCAGGGCACTGGACAGACCACTAGGGATAAAGGGGATGTGTTATTATTTTATACAGTACTGTAATCTGTGTATTGTGTGTTTCACTTTTTGAATTTGGCGCAGAACTCTGCCCCCTAGTGCCGCAACGCTCGCAGGGAACAGAGCTCGACGGCACTCGGCAGTGAGGATCGAGCGAGATTACAGCTCGCAGACACAGCGGGGACACATCGCAGGATCCAGGGACAAGGTAAGTAACTTCCCCTGTATCCTCCCCTGTATCCTGCGATGCGATCCCGAGTCTGGCTCGGGGTTACCGCTTTAGGTACTGAAATCTTACCCTGAGCCAGACTCTGGAATTCCGCCAGGGAGGTTAAAAGCACAATAACTTATGATGGAATCCACTAGGTCTAACTTCACTTCCCTTTACCAGAGAGACTTTCTGGCTTATTTGAACATCAAGAAAAAGTTATCATTCAAGCTTATAGTCTGAAGAGTAAGGTTCCTCCCTTTCCTGTTAGAGCGCAAACCACTAGATATGTTAGAAGCTTGATGCTGAATAGCGCAAAAAGCACACTGTTTTCAGATTTGCAAGGTTGCCACCTGAGCTTTTGTTCACGTGCGTTGAGGTTCTATGAAGTGGATATTCAAGCCTCCTCTGATTCCAGTTTTGTGCATAAAGTTCTACAAGCTGCTTTCTAAATTGATCAAGTCTTTATTGACCTGTTTAACCACTTGTCGACCGCCTAACTGGGAAAACACTTTGATGTTTAATACCGGAGTTATGGCTGCAGCTTTATTCCATAACCTTGGTATTAATTTTTCCCTTGTGCGTTAGACTTTCTGCTAAAAAGTGTTCCGAACAGCGGATTTGGATCATTTTTAGAAGCGGCGGGAGGGTTATAGACACCAGATCTCTCCATAAAGAGGACCTGTCATGCTGTATTGTTATCACAAGAGATGTTTACATTTCTCGCGATGGCAATAAAAGTGAAAAAACAATTGGGACAGTGTAAAAATAAATAATAAAAATGGGGAACACATACGTAGGTCACGCCCACAAATGTAAACTGTGTTCTCACCACACACATAAGGTATCACTGCGAAAGTCGGCGTGAGCCATAATTCTAGCACTAGACCTCCTCTGAAACTAAACTGGTAACCTGGAGAAGTTTTTGAAGCTTTGCCTATGAAGATTTTAAAGTACCGTAGTTTGGTGCGTGCAATTTTAAGGCTCAGTTTACGTGTAAGCCGCATGCGCTCACAGCAGGGGTCCGGTGCGTGCTGTTATAGTTTCAGGTCCACTTTCAGCCCGAATTTTGGGCTGAATTCTGACCTGCAACGGACCAAAAGAAGCCCACCGGACCCGCTGTGGAGATATGTGAACTGACTCTATAGAAAGCTGGTCAAAATCTTCTGCTATTGCAAATTGTATGTTATCCCAGCCTTAAGCATGACATGCTAGGTATCTATTTACTCAGCATAACATCCTATTTCATTTAAAAAAAAAAAAAAAAAATTGAGATTTATATATTGTCTGTGTTTTTTTTATTTTTTTTTATCTTATTTATTAGTGTCTGTTTTTTTTTTTTTTGTTTTATTTATAAAATTGCATTCGAAAAACCGCTGCAAAAAAACTGACATAAATTGCAACAACCGCCATTTTATTCTCTAGGTCAGGGATCTGCAATTAGCGGACCTCCAGCTGTTGCAGATCTAAAAGTCCCATGAGGCAGACTCTGACAGACACAAACAGTACACCCAGAGGCATGATGAACAGATGGAGGCCTGCTAATTGCATATCCCTGCTCTAGGGCCTCTGCTAAAAAATGTGTTTTGGGGTTCTAAGTAATTTTCTAGCAAAAAATACAGATTTTTACTTGTAAACAAAGTGTCAAAGGCCTGGCAAGCAAGTGGTTATTATGTGGGTCTGTTGGCCTGCGGAAAGGATAAGGTATGTCCTGAGTTTTGTTTTAATTGTGACCTGTTTTACATGTTGGGTGTTATTTCACTTGGTGTGTTATCCCCCTCTGTAAATGTCTCCACTACCTTGGAGGAACATCTGCCATCGCAGCTCCTTTCCCTGGCTGCCAAATAATATTCTCTCATTCAGAATTAATTTTGTGAGTACCCTACAGGGGATTGCAGAAACCAAGTGCAGAAGAGCTGAGAAAAAAGGGTCCTAAAAATATTCAGGCTATAGATGGCATTGCAGAAAACCAGCAAAATACTCAGGGTGTCAGCAGTTACCCCGCACTGAAGCAAGGTCCCATATTGACACAGCTCCCTTCCTCCAATTCTAGGTCCAATCTGCCGCTGTTCCAGCACCTGCATCTATTAAAGTATAACCCTGATCCTTCTAAACTTTATGAGGAAGATATTGAGGAGAGTGAGGTGAACACAAAATAGGACCCTGCAGAGAAATTTTTCGCTTTCTGCATTTTGAGATGCAAGCTTAGGGACTTGTGCCATATGCTTTCTCACCCGAGCTTTACCAATCAATGCATAGTGTGTACTAGACTTTGTCCAACAGTAGTGGAATCTCCTTAGCCAAACAAGTTTCTTTGGGCACTAAACGGCTGACAAAAACTAAGACTACACACGCACGTTAACTGCTTTGCATCAGGATTGGCCAAGTTGCGCTTTATTTCAGGCACCCAACAAGCGGCCTACTTGACAAAAACAGAATTTTCTGCATCTGTCACAATTCCTTGGATAGATTTGTGACATTATTACAGCTATCTTTGTCCAAGGCTCAAAAACACCCCAGCACTTCTGCTTTTTCTCAATCCGCTTCAGAGCCCAATATGCCAGTCCTAGTGTGAACAGAATCAGAAGTGAATTAAGAGATTGTTGAGGCAATGTTGGGAGAAGCTGCAGAAAACTTTCTAACATTGATCAGCTGATCCAGGAATATGGCTGGGTGATGAATTTCAACAAATATGCTTTTCAACCTACACCTGGAGTATTTGGGTCTAATCCTGGATACCTCCCAAAGCAAAATTCTTTCTTTCAAAAAAACTTCCTCTTAGCCATGGTTCACACTGGTGCGTTTTGACATGCGATTTGGCATGTCAAATCGCATGTCAAAACAGCGATATTTGCCGAAAATTGCCGGCAATGGCACCGTCCTATTTGGTGCGACGCCGCATCGATTTCAAAAAGTAGTTTCTGTACTACTTTTTGCGATTTACATTGACATCTGTGCAGAAACCTGCACAGATGTCTTTGTAATCGCGGCTGAAATCGGGACTGCCAGCGAGAGTGAAATCGTGCGAGTTCAGCTGATCTCGCACGGCTTCACTCCTGCAGCCCAGTGTGAACCTGGGTTTAGGAGCTCATGCTTGACAACTGAAATCCAAGAGAAATGCCACAATGAGGTTTGCAATGAGAATTTTGGGTTCAATGGTTGCCTCCTTGGAAGCAGTACCTTTTTTGCCTAATCCTCTCATGAACACTACAACTATACATTCGACTCAAAAAGCATATTTTTCCCCTTGGACTTGCCCATGCTCCTATCCAGACAAACAAGAATTTCCTTGTCCTGGGGGATCGCCACTTTAGCTCTAACAGTGGGGAAAATCTTTCCTTTCCTACAATTTCAGACTTCTCACAACAGACGAAAGTGTCTATATAGAAGTCTTCCAATCTTTGACAATTCAGGGAACATGGCCAAGATGGGAAACAAAACTCCCCATCAACATCTTAGATCTCAGAGCAGTCAGGTTGTCTTTCCAGCACTAGACACCCAAAATGGGTGCATGTCACCACATGTCTTGAATAGAATATAACTCTTAACGCCCTCTGGTAGCCTATAGGCCTTATCCATCTTTTTTCAAAGGCTTTTGGCTTTGTACTTCCTTGTTAAAAGCTTTTATTCAAGATGTTGCTAATGCAGGGCCCCTTTGCAGCACCATGTGCTTCTCTGGGACCTTAATTTTGGGTCTCTTTGCCCTGCCGAAACCGCCTTTTTAACCTATCGGGGATATTCCCTTTATAGATTTTTCCAGCAATGTAGCCTCTTTGGTTGCCATATCTGTCATAAACCCCTGAACTTGCGGTCCTTTTTTGTAAAGAGCATTTCCTTATACTTCGCAACAATAAGGTTGTATTGCAGCCAAGACCACCCTCTCATTGTGAGTAAGGCTTGTGGACTTGGGGATCCAAGGCTTGTGGCAACAGGAGGTACTAGGCCATAGTTGTGAAAGTTGACCTTTGAGTAGAGAAGGAAGACTCCTTTTGGCTGAGTAGTGGTTGTTGGCCATAGAAGTGACAGTATTTTTCTTGTGTGGTAGGAGCACCTTTGTCCCAGTAACTTCCTTGATGAATTTATTAAGGGATTCCTCAAATAGGCATTTACTGTCAAAGGACATGCTTATAGAATGCAGCAAATAACACATTGTCTATGAATAAAAGTCCTGTATTGTACTCCAAGATGAGAAATTTAAAGGCAAGTCAAAATTCCTACAGTCTCTTCTGCATTAAAAACCTGCCTGCAAGAAATTTTTTAAAGAGGAATTTAGTTTCCCTTTACTTTGGTAACTGACCTCTCCGTATGATGATATGAAATTGTACTACATGTTTGCAACTCTATTCAAAGCTTTTGCATAAAATTGTCTAATTTCTTTCTAGGTATGGACTGGAACCTGGACTCCCCACATGAACAGTGTACACATGAACCAGATGGGTTGATTTAGATGGTGTCGCCAGCATGGAAAATCCTTCAGCGAGTAGGAAATTCAAACACAGATACCTTCATCCCACAGAGGCAAAAAGAGATTACATACACCCAGATCATTCTACTGATGTGCTTGACTGAAGTGTGTAGGCTTTTTGCAGAAGAATTTACTAACTGACCTTTTTCTGTGACCGTTGTGACAGCCCAGTTCTCATCACCATGAATCTCACTATAGTTAGCCTTCTCCCACCTTTATTTTATTTTCCTTTTTTCTTTTACCTTTTTGCTTTTCTTTTCTCCCTTTTCTTTTGTTTATGAACATAACTTTATTTTTTGTTTCCTTGAAGCTGTTTGGCTGGTTGGTTTTAGTACTGTAAACTGCTTCTGAGCAAACAGACAAATTAGCAAAATTACATAACTGATTCTGAAGTTTTAGAATGGCAAATAAATGTACAATTGTTTACATAACAGAAATGGCTAAGCAGAGAATTCAATATGTCAGTATAGAGGCTCTACATTATGTAGACTTAAATTAATGTGAGATGTACCTTCATATTCAGAAATCTGGATGTTTCCTTCATACATTAAACTATTAATAAGCATAACTTTTATGTGTTTTAGTGTTTTATTTTTATTTAAAGTGTTTCTGACTATTTACTTTGCCATAGCACAAAGAGAGACCATGTGTTTCTCTCGATACACTAGAATCATATTAGGGCCGAAACAACTAATCGATTAATCGGCAACTAATCGATTATGAAATGAATCGATTACTATTTTCATAATCGATTAATTGGCCAGTAACATAATGGGGTTAAAAAAAACTAAAACGAGCCCTTTATGGTACAAAAAGCAAATCGCTACTGTAAATATTACTTTCACTGTCCCACAGTAAAAAATGAACCCCTTACAGCGATTATTTGCTCTTTTTGTACTAATTTTTGTTTTTTTAACCCCATTATGCTACGTTACATCTCAGGCCTGGGTGACACCTCTGTTTTTTTTATGCTTTTTGCAGAAACACACTACAGTTCATTTACATGGTTTCCTATGGGACACGTTCACATCCATGATTTTTTCAAGAGCTGCTGCGTATTTGGAAAGGGCAAGGACTTTTTTTTTAATGCAAAACGGTGCCATTTTGTTTTTTTGGTTCAATATACGTCAATAGAGAGGCAGCAGAAAAGCATGTAATGTGTTTTTGCAGCAATTTGTGTTTTTTTATCTGCCCAACAACAAATTGGCCAAAAAATGTAAAAATGCAAATCGCAGCAAAATTACCCTTTTTTTTTTTTTAACGTTTATTAACCGATTAATCGAAACAATAATCGCCCAACTAATCGATTATGAAAATCGTTAGTTGCAGCCCTAAATCATATAAAAACATTGTTATTGTAAATCCGAACACTACAGCCAGCATAGGGAAAGCACATACTGAGGCTGATTTGCTAAAGGACTTATGTTCACACGAAGTGTGAATGTTAACTTCAGTTGCCCAATCCTTGTTTGCTTTGAATACGTGTAGATCCTTTTTTTTTTTTTCTTCGATATTTACACTTTTTTGTTTTTTTTGGTGTGACCATTCTGCACTCTTCAGCCCAATATAATCTCAGAATTCAGTAGTTTTCCAACAAGCACCTAGCAATAATTCTGTTTCGAGTGCAAGAGAGCTGCAGTAGTTAATGGGTACCTCATACAGAGCACCCCATAATATACCTTAGCTCTAGGAACTACAACACAAGATGCTGTTAAGTTGGTTCCAGAAACATTTGAGGGGTTTTCTAGGCATATCGGCAATACATCTCATAATATCCACTTGACACGCTACTTGAACAAAAGGGAAACAATATAAATAGATTCCTAACACAGAATTCAATGGACCCTCACAGAGATAATATCTATAACCGTTTTAAAGTTACAAACTGAATGCTATGTTTGCATATGTTGGCAAATTTAAAATAAGCCGCACATGTTTTAAAAAGTGTGGTCTTTTTTGTAATCCTTGGGAAAATTGAAACTGGGTCAATATATAGAAATTAATAAATTGGGATGTCTGGACTTTTGTGTCTACACCAAACACTGCAAAAGAGACCCTGCTGTTTAGCTTGGCAAACAAGGTTGAATTACTGTGCTTTTTGCAAATCGTAGCCGATATTCACTGTATCCTAGAATTGAAATCTAGCTTAGTGTTTTAAAGTAATTAACTTTATTGTTGCACTCATTATGTACACAGGTAAGTAAATTGCTATGAGAAAAGCTCAGTTATATTTCAGGGCACATACGGAACCCCCAAAACCCCAGATGCTAAGGTGTACTATCTTTATTTTCCAATGAGGGACAGGCAGAAATTCTTTACAAAATTGAGCCCAACCCCTGTATTAACCCTGTATTTTTACTAGTGTTCTGTGAAGTTGGACAACTTTTTGCTCTTCTGAAAAATGTTTTACTGTATTTTTGTTGGCCTTTTATTTTTGCTCTTGGTTAAATCGAGAAACTCTGTACTCCATAATTTATTGTACGTCACACACAGAGGACTTAATAATTCATGAATACTGGGGCTATGTGTCCATAAAAAGAAATTCCTGCCCAGGCATAACCCCTCCCAACTCGCCAAGCCTCATATTTTTTTCTATGGTCTAAAGCTGCTGGATGTGCTTGATGGAAGCTATTGAGGATCAGGTATCCTCTGGACATTAGTCTTCCCAGGAGGAGGGATGTGGTACACACCAACCTTATACTACAGCTGCCAGAATCCCCTTTCACTAAAGTCGCTGGTTTTGGGTCATCAGTGCAGCCTCATCAGCGCACATCAATGAAGGAGAAAAATTACCTGTTTTCAAAATTTTATAACAAAGTATTTTTAAAAACTTTCGGTCTTTTTTTTTTTTTGCAAAAAAAAAAAACCAACAGTGATTAAATACCACCAAAATCTCTATTTGTGTGAATTTTTTTTAATAAAAATTTCATTTGGGTACAGCGTTGCATGACTGGGCAACTATCATGCAAAGTGTGAGAGCACTGAAAATTAGTCTGGGCAGGAAGAGGGTTTAAGTGCCCAGTAAGCAAGTGGTTAAATAATATGCTTGGTAAATAGGCAGGTTACAGTGTGGTTATCATACCCCGTGAACACTTCAAAGAGCCAGATCACACCAGAATGCAGTGCAGGAAAATCACACTGCAGTTGCGATCTGTAGCCGGTGTCTGTTGGTGACACCCCAAACGCAGGTCGCAGGCACATTGCGTTTGTCTGCACTGGATCACATGGTACAGAAGTTTCAAAGTAGTGCATGTACTACGTATGGTGTGGTCCAGTGCAATTCAGCCCATATCGAAATGAATGGGTTCAAATCGCACCACATTGCTATGCTTGTGATGCGCATAGGAGCACTCGGCATGTTCTTTTGCAATTTCTGGTGTGAACCGGCATGAAGTGTGGGTTGGAGAGAAGCCCTCTCCTCCATCTAGTTCTGGTGTTCTTATATACCAGTTTAGGCAGTGCCATACCCTTGTCCCTGCCTAGCACTTTTATGCAGCAGTGGTTGATCACCCTATCGTCTCTTGTGGTAGTGTTTAGGGTTGGTACAATATAATGTCCAGCATGAAGGGTAACGCCACCTCCACCAAGTGTGCATACCTTTTTTCTTTTTTTCTTTTTTTTTAAAATGAGCCTGCAAAGCATTGGAATCGTGATCAGTGGATTGCAGGTGCAATGCACAGGCTCCTGCCGCCTCTTCCTCCAGCTCCTTGTCAAAACCGAGGTACTCACTTTTAGTTACTGAGCTGGAGGATGTGTCAATGGACTACAGTGCCTTGAAAAAGAATTCCTACCCCTTGACATTTTCCACATTTTGTCATGTTGCAACCAAAAACACAAATGTATTTTATTGGAATTTTATGTGATAGACAACACAAAGTGGCACGTAGTTGTGAAGTGGGAGGAAAATTATAAATGTTTTTTTACAAATATGTGAAAAGTGTGGCGTGCATTTGTATTCAGCCCCCCTGAGTCAATACTTTTGTAGAACCACCTTTCACTGCAATTACAGCTGCAAGTCTTTTTGGGGATGTCTCTACCAGCTTTGCACATCTAGAGTGACATTTTTGCCCATTCTTCTTTGCAAAACAGCTCAAGCTCTGTTGGATTGGATGGAGAGCGTCTGAACAGCAATTTTCAAGTCTTGCACAGATTCCCAATTGGATTTAGGTCTGGACTTTGACTGGGCCATTCTAACATATGAATATGCTTTGATCTTAACCATTCCATTGTCGCTCTGGCTGTATGTTTAGGGTCATTGTCCTGTTGGAAGCCAAACCTCCGTCCCGGTTGGGTTTTCTAAGA
Organism: Rana muscosa; assembly: GCA_029206835.1. Classification (NCBI taxonomy): domain Eukaryota; kingdom Metazoa; phylum Chordata; class Amphibia; order Anura; family Ranidae; genus Rana; species Rana muscosa. The sequence goes on along the minus strand of CM055116.1, from coordinate 457,114,194 downwards.
TTGCCCTGTATTTGGCTCCATCCATCTTCCCATCAACTCTGACCAGCTTCCCTGTCCCTGCTGAAGAAAAGCATCCCCACACCATGCTTCACGGTGGGGATGGTGTGTTCAGGGTGATGTGCAGTGTTGGTTTTCCGCCACACATAGCGTTTTGCTTTTATGCCAAAAAGTTCAATTTTGGTCTCATCTGACCAGAGCACCTTGTTCCACATGTTTGCTGTGTCCTCAACATGCCTTCTCACAAGCTGCAAACGAGACTTCTTATGACTTTCAACAATTTCTTCTTGCCACTCTTCCATAAAGGCCAGATTTTCTGGAGTGCACGACTAATAGTTGTCATGTGGACAGGTTCTCCCACTTGAGCTGTGGATCTCTGCAGCTCCTCCAGAGCTACCATGGACCTCTTGGCTGCTTCTCCGATTAATGCGCTCCTTGCCCCGGCCTGTCAGTTTACGAGGATGCCCATGTGTTGGTAGGTTTGCAGTTGTGCCATACTTATTCCATTCTCGGATGATTGAACAGTGCTCCGTGAGATGTTAAAAGCTTGGAATATTTTTTTTTTTACCGCAACCCTGCTTTAAACTTCTCCACAACTTTATGCCTGACCTGTCTGGTGTGTTCCTTGGCCTTCATGATGCGGTTTGCTCACTAAGGTTCTCTAACAAACCTGAGGGCTTCACAGAACAGCTGTATTTATACAGAGATCAAATTACACTCAGGTGGACTTTATTTACTATTTACAGTAGATGACTTCTGAAGGCAATTAGTTCCACTAGTATTTAGAGGTATCAGAGTAAAGGGGGCTGAATACAAATGCACGCCAAACTCTTCAGATATTTATTTGTAAAAAAATTTGAAAAACACTTCTCTTTCGTTCATGGACGGACACAGCTCCTTTTATTCTTGACCTTAGGGTTTATATGCCGTCTATCAGGAGAGGACTAGGCAGACATGTAAAACATGTGACACAGCAAAGTTGAACAGTACCGCCCAGGGGGCGGTCCCTCTGACTATAACCCCTCACCCTGCATCTAGCAGCTCAGTTTTTTTCTGTCTAGCATAGGAGAAGGACCTGGCTCCCGGTTGGGACCATTGGTCCTGGAGATTTTTTGCTTTTTTCTACTTTTTTGATCCTGAGATCTACTATCAACTGCCGGCTGGGTGACAGGCTGGATAATATAGATCTTTGTAGTCTCCCCAGTCCAGCCATCGAGCGTGAGCAGACCTTTAGCTACGCGCTTGGTCGGCCACGACATGCCCCATGGGTGGCCGGTGAGCTATATGCTCCGGGGCACACATATGACCGGGCTACTGCTGTCCGAGTCATAGTGGGCCGTGGCGGACAGCCACTTCGTACTGCTCGGGTGATGGTTCTGTCCGGAATGCGTTCCAGCAGTCCCCGCAGGACAGGTAATTAGGGTTCCACCTGTTTCGGCAGGATGGAACAGCTGGGCATTCCTGGGGAGGTCGACTATGGGGTCTCTCACTCTCCCTTTCTTCTCTCCCTGTCCCTTCCCTCCTCCCCATGCATCTTTGTTGGCTGGGCCTGCTGTGTACCTGACCGGGGGGCTCCGGGTCCTGGCTGGGGGCTGTGCTGGATGTCCAGGGTCCGCTCTCCATTGTGGGGTGTTGTCTGGTCTGCCATGTGGGGGGGCCTCCGCTCCAGAGGCCCAGCGTGTTCACGGCCTTTTTTTCTTACCTCAAACGACCGGCGGCCATTTTCTTGTAGCAGCACTAGTTTGAATCCTGAAGCAGCCGGCGGCCATTTTCTTGTAGCTCGTGCTCTTTTTCCTGAGGCGGCCGGTGTCCATTTTCTTGTTGCCCCAGCTTAGTTTTGGCCTCTAGCGCTGGGAATATCTTTCTGAACGGCAAGAACAGCACAGAACACCTCAAACGCAGGAGAACCCCTCAGGCAGTGCAGGAGAGAGAGCGGACCGCAGCGCTGTGCCGTACTTGGGTCAGGGTGGTGAGTTCTCTGGGTGGCCCCTCCGGTCTGTAGCGGCTAGAAGGGTGGACCTTTTGTGTACCTTGCCTTTAGTCCCTAAGTTTCTGTCAGGTGTGTGTGGGTCAGCATGGCGTCAGAAGCTGGCGCTTCTTCCCCAGACATCCCTGTGATAGCAACCCCTGTTCTGACATGTCAGAGAATGCGGACCAGGACCATTTGGACAGTGAGAGACTCCGTGTCAGGGTCAGCGCAGGAAAAGGCGCTTGTTGGAGCACTTATCACCGCAGTGCGGGAGACCCTAAAATTGGAGGATATGGCCAGGGCATCTACTGAGGTGTTGGTCCCTTTTGGGTCCCACAAGCCGGCCCGCACTGCTAAGGTGTTTCCCTACCCAACTTATTTTGATAAATTTATATGCAAAGAATGGGAACGACCGCAGCGGGCCTTTTCGGCCCCAAAACGCATGGCGGTCCGTTACCTCTTTGAGGAGAGTCTCCTGAAAAAATGGACATCTCCCCCGATTGTGGACCCCTGGTATCCAGGTTAAACAAGGAAGCACGATTCCGGTAGAGGGGACCCCTGCCTTTAAGGACCCTGCAGACAGGAGGGCCGAGGCGGTGGCCCGGTCCATGTTCACGGTGGTGGGGTCAGCATTGCGGCCAGTGTTGACCATGGCCCTGGTGTCACACTTGCAGAATGGGCAAAATTGTTGCACCACAAGTTGGTAGAGCAACAGGCTTCCCCGTTCTGCGTGGAACTGGCCGACCAGTTGGTGCATGGCCTTAAGTATGTCTGCGAAGCGGCCTTGGATACAGCTCCCTTGCTTTCCAGAGCCTCAGTATCTGCTGTGGTGCTACGTCGCCTGATTTGGCTAAAATGCTGGTCCGCGGACCAAACTTCCAAGAAGGCTCTGGCAGATTTGCCCTTCCAGGGAGAGGAGGCTATTTGGAGCTTCGCTGGATGACATTAAGAATGTCACTGGGGTAAGAGCACACTGCTCCCACAATCCAGAAAAGGTAAGGAGCCACGCCGTAGACCAGGGCCCTCCTTTTCCGCTCAGAATCATTTTTCGTCAGCCCGGGCCCGCAGGTAAGCGTTCCCAGGCCGACAAGGGGCCAGCTGAGGGACAAAAGCGTCCCTGGTTTCGCAAGCCAAACAAGCCTGCGAACAAATCTGCGACCGCATGAAGGTTTGCCCCCGCCCCACTCTCGGGTGGGGGGTCGCCTTCGCGAGTGTGCAGCTCGGCGGGCCTCCCTGCTTTCCGACCAGTGGGTTTGCAAAGTGGTTTCATCGGAGTAAAAGTTTCTTTCTTGTCCACCAAACAGATTTTTTCCCTCCAACCTTCATCTTCTTCTGGCTCGTCGGAACGCCCTGTTTGGGGCAGTGCAGGACTTGCTGATGCACGGGGTAATAGTGCCTGTGCCGCTGCCTGAAAGGTTTTTCAGGGATTCTACTCCAATCTGTTTTGTAGTCCCAAAAAAGGACGGGGTCCATCCAATCCTGGATCTCAAGGCCCTCAACACCTTTGTAAAAGTATGAAGGTTCAGGATGGAATCCGTTCGCTCTGTGGTCTCTGCACTCCATCCGGGAGATTTTCTGGCATCCTTGGACATCAAGGACGCATACTTGCATGTCCCCATATACGTCGGGCATCAAAGATTTCTGCGCTTTGCAGTCGGGGACGATCACTACCAATTTGTAGCTCTTCCTTTTGGCCTGGCGTCAGCACCACGGGTTTTCACCAAGGTGCTCGCCCCGATTCTGGCTTTGCTGAGACAGCGAGGAATCGCTATAGTGGGCTACCTGGACGACCTTCTTCTGAGAGCAGCTTCAGACTCCGAATTGGAGGAGGATGTGGCTATAGCCAGTCAGACCCTTCGGGAGTTTGGTTGGGTACTGAACCTCCAGAAGTCGGTGTTGGTGCCGACTCAGCGCCTGGAATACCTGGGCTTGATTCTGGACTCCTCAGAGGCGAGAGTTTTTCTCCCTTTTCGAAAAGTTGCAGACTCTTCAGGCTGCGGTGAAGCTGTTGGCATCCCGCAGGTGGTCGCCGCTGCGCTTTTGCATCTCATGGTAGCCACCTTCGAGGGGGTACCGTATGCTCAATTCCATACTCGAGTCTTGCAAAAGGAGATCCTGCCCAAATGGGACAAATCTCTGTTGTCCCTGGATTGTCAAATCCGGGTGAGCCAGCTAGTCAGGGCTTTCCTGGTCTGGTGGCTGAGGTTTCCGGCCCTTCAGTCCGGGAAGTCATTCCTTCCCTTTCACTGGACAGTGATCACGACGGACGCCAGCTTGACCAGTTGGGGGGGAGTTTGGGGCGTACAGTCGACACGGGGTCGCTGGACGCAGGAAGAATCCCGCCAGCCGATCAATGTGCTGGAACTTCGGGTGATCAGGCTGTGCCTCTCCACATGGTCACAGAGGCTGCAGGGACTTCCAGTCAGGATCCAGTTGGGCAACGCCACGGTGGTGGTGTATGTCAACCATCAAGGAGGAACAAGAAGCTCGGCTGCAGCATTGGAGGTCGCTCACATCCTGCGGTGGGCAGAGCGGAGCGTGCCGGCTCTATCGGCCGTATACATTCCGGGTGTAGAAAACTGGCAAGCGGACTACCCAAGTTGTCAGATGCTGACTCTTGGCTTCTCGACTCAATCGGAAGGTATTGAGGTTTGTGGCCAGGTCAAAAGATTCCTGGGCGGATGCGACACACGCGTTGGTGGCTCCGTGGGGACAGAATCGGCTAATTTATGCCTCCCCCCCCCCCCACCTCGCTAAAACGTCTTCCTCGTCTGCTTCGCAGAGTGCAGACCGAGGGGATTCCCATGATTCTAAAAGCCCCAGGTTGGCCTCGGCGTCCCTGGTACGCCGACCTAGTACGCCTGGTGGCGGATGTTCCTTGGCGACTGCCGATGCGAGAGGACCTTTTGTCTTAAGGTCCTATACTTACAGTCGCTGGCTTTAACAGCATGGCTGTTGAAAATCAGGTACTAAGGGACCAAGGCCTGTCGGATTCAGTAATTTCCACCATGCTGATGACACGGAAGTCATCTTCTCGGAAGATTTATTGTCGCACGTGGAAAGCCTACATCTCTGTGTGAGGAGATGGAGTGGCGTCCACGGATGTATTCGGTTTCCAGGATCCTGCTGTTTACAGCGTGGAGTGGATCAAAAGCTTGCCTTCTGCACCATTAAGGGGCAGATATCAGCCTTTGCGGTCTTCGTTCAACGACCCTTGGCGGCTCATTCACTGGTGAGTACGTTTGTGCAAAGGGGTTTGACATGTGGCCCCTCTGGCTCGACCACCACTGCCTCCGTGGGATTTGAATCTGGTGCTGTCGGTACTTCAGAAACCTCCATTTTGAGAACATCAGAGAGATTCCCCTTTTTGACACTCTCTCAGAAAGTCGCCTTTCTGGTGGCTATTACATCAGTCAGGAGGGTTTCTGAGTTGGCGGGCGGCCTTGTCTTGCAAGTCTCACTTGATCCTCCAAGGATAAAGCGGTGCTACGCCCGCAGCCTTCGTTTCTTCCGATGTTTTTTTTCGGCTTTTCATCTAAATAAGGACATTGTGCTTACATCCTTGTGTCCTCAGCTGTCGCACCCCAAAGAGGTTACTTTGCATTCCTTGGACGTGGTCTGAGCTCTGCGGGTGTATCTGTCTGCTACGTCTCCATTTTCGGAGGTCAGACTCACTGTTTTTGTCGGTAACTGGTCCGAAGAAGGGCCTGGTGGTTTCGTCGGCCACCATTTCTCGGTGGATCAGACAGATCGTCATTCAGGCTTATGCCCTAAAAGGGCGGGTGCCTCCCTTTCCGGTCAAGGTGCATTCAACCAGGGCAATAGGTGCCTCCTGGGCTTTCTGTCATCAAACGTCTGTCTCCCAGGTGTGTAAGGCGGCGACCTGGTCGTCCGTTCACACTTTCACAAGGTTGATGTGCATGCATCTGCTTGCTTCGGCCGCAAAGTTTTTTTGTAGGTGGCCGTTTAAGGTTGCAACGCTCCTCCGTTGAGCTCTGGTTGTTTTGGGTGGAAGTTTGTTTGCTTGCTGTTCCCACCACTTGTTTTTTTGACACTGCTTGGGGATGTCCTTGAGGTCAAGAATAAAGGAGCTGTGTCCATCCATGAGCGAAAGAGAAAATAGGATTTTTGTACTCACTGTAAAATCCTTTTCTCTTAAGTTCATGGACGGATACAGCACCCACCCCTCCTTTTTATGTTTGTACTGCTTTTTGACGAACTGAGCTGCTAGATGCAGGGTGAGGGGTTATAGTCAGGACTGCCCCCCTGGGCGGTATTGTTCAGCTTTGCTGTGTTACATGTCTGCCTAGTCCTCTCCTGATAGACGGCATATAAACCCTAAGGTCAAGAATAAAGGAGCTGTGTCCGTCCCTGAACTTCAGAGAAAAGGATTTTATGGTGAGTACAAAAATCCTATTTTCCTTCCACTTAACAATCATGTGCCACTTTGTGTTGGTCTATCACATAAAATCCCAATAAATACATTTACAATATTGGTTGTAACATGACAAAAATGTGGAAAATTTCAAGGGGTATGAATACTTTTTCAAGGCACTGTACAAGTGTGGCAATCCCTGCAGTTGTGTTCCATTGAAAACTAAATATTTTTCTGCCACGGTGGCAGATGGGACTTTTAGTTTGAATCCTCTAGAAATCTCTGTGAATGAATGCAGCTTACATATAAAATATTTTCCTTGATGTCCATTGCAGAACACAGGCCCCAACCCTCTAGTATTGGCACTCCATACAACATTTTTGTTGCAGAGGATGCCTGAAGTCTGACTTGTATCTTAGTGCAGTCTTCTGGGAAAAATCAGTAAGCCAATCACACAAGCAGGAAATTTTATTTCTGGGAGAGTTTCATACACTGACAGTGTACGCAATACATTTAGGTTGCCATATTGCCTTGAATTTTGCAGAAAATTACAGTGCTGCAACTTTAAAAGGACAGGTATTTTTTTTTAATAATATTCAATTACAATATGGCTTGTGTAGCAATTGTATATGCTATATTTTTTAATTTGCTACATTTTTCTCCCACAAAAGTGGAGTTATCCTTTAACAGGTTCACTTATGTTTACAGTTTAAATCACAACAATGCACCTTTCCGCTGCTGCTCTTGAACGCAAGCGATGTACATATATTCTTGGCTCATCTCTGCTACCTGTCTACAGTGACCTAGTCATTGCCAGCTGCATAGCCCCCCCTCTCCTGCTACCAGCAGTTTGTTCATATTATTTAAGGTCTATCCTTGTACTCAGAGCTATGTTATCCCAGATTTGCATGACACTAAACACGCAAGGAGCAGTCCCACTGTCTGGGTGCCTACAATGCATGTTACGCTAACTTTTCGACGTTGCATTCTCTAAAGGGCTTGACAACGGCGGCCTGGAATTTTTCCTTTGGCTTATGTCTATGCCATCCTCTGAGTCTTTCCTAGCAGTGTTGGGCATGGCCCCTTCCCCAGCTCTATGATAGGAGGATTGCACTGCAGTTGTGCAAGATTTTATAGGTCAACGTGCAACTTTGATTGCTGACTTACTCCAAAGATCACTTGCTTCCCTTTGCAGAATGTTAATCTGATCTTTACTTGGCATTAGCAGCTGAGACTCTGATGTCTCAGGACCTAAAACACACTCACTAGGGTTGATTTACTAAAAATGGAGAGTGCAAAACCTGGTCCGCTGTGGTAGCCAGACAGCTTCTAATTTCAGATTGTTCAACTAAGCTTTGACAATAAAACCTGGAAGCTTGATTGGTTTCTATGTGAGCTGCACCAGATTTTGCTCTCTCCCATTTTAGTAAATCAACCCCTCTTTTTTAGATTCTAATTGAACAAAGCTACACCCAAAGTCATGAGCCTCTGTCATTATTTAGGGACCATATTGGCTTAATTAATGCTTTTTTGCACCATCTTGAAGCTTAAAAAACAGTCCACAGTTTCTACCAGTACTATCCCTAGTTTAAGCTCCTTTAGGGTCCCCAAAACCTTTTCCATGCACCTGATGTTTGTAATCCTCTTTATGGAGACTAGAATAACTAGAGAAGCTGTTCATCCTTCCCTAAGGACTAGGGGTGCAACGGATCAAAAAACTCACGGATCGGATCATTTTTCGGATCAGCAAAAAAGAAAAAGACAATCTTGTTACACCCACCGGAGTTTTAGATTTCAGTTATTTTCAACGCAAAACGGAGCTTATTTGCTTAAATACAGTATTTGTAAATCCGACGGACTCTTTACATGTTAAATTTTAAAAACCGCAGCAAACCTTACAGAACACCTCTGATTTTCACATTTAACTAAATGTTAAATGTGAAAATCAGAGGTATTCCGTCACATTAGCAAGCATGTAAGGTTTGCTGCTGCTTTTAAATTTAACATGTAAACAGTCCGATGGATTTCCAAATAATGTATTAAAGCTGACAAGCTCCGTTTTGTGTTGAAATGAACTGAAATCTAAAACTCCATTGGGTGTAACAAGATGTCTGCTTGGCCCCTTCTCCATCATTACTGTGCAGGAGTGTGGGGTGGAGCAAGATGGTGGCGAAACGTCACTACAGCGGCCTCCGCCGGGTGTACCAAGATGGCCGCTGCTCCGGAGCTAGGCCGAAGCCTTTCCTACGGCTGAGGCTCCGGAGCGCTCCGCGTATCGCGTGGTGATCCGTTCCGAACAGGGTGACCCGTTCAGATCAGCACCGATCCGTTGCTCCATTACTAAGGACTATATGCCCTGTACACATCTGAAGAAGATTTTGTGGGCTGCCTCCACTGAGGATCTGGCAGTCCTAGCAAAACCTTCACCTTGTAAAACGATCCATTCAGTTTAAAATAGAAATGAAAAGGCAAAACATTTATTTTTCATACATCATGGGACACAGAGTCATGCCAATATTCATTACCTGCTGGGTTATACTCCATCTCCAGGTGAATGGACACTGGTAGACCAAAGGTCTTTAGACAGGAAGTGATCCCCTATATAACCCCTCCCATACAGTAAGCACATCCTAATTTTTTTTTTTTTTTTTTTACCAGTGTCTGCAAGGTGGATGGCACGGTTTGTTTGTGCTATCTCTGAGTGCCAGGTCTCTAGTCCCACAAACTGTTCCAGGATGAATCGAGGGATTGACCGGTTGGATCCATTTGACACAAGGCTATATGCTTAGATAAAGGGTACCCGAGCCTTGCAAAGAAGACTTCAGATCCTGCAAGGTTTTTCCCGTAATGCGGCCTCCAGGCGCAGGACCCTGCGAAGTGGAATCCTGGACACCACAGAGCTAAAGCATTCCTGCAGAGTGCTGTACAGGTCCAAGGGAGTGGACCCTAAACGTGAAAAGGATACCCAGTCCTTGAAGGTCCTCAAGTGACAGGAACCCGCTGTGAAGGGTGAAGATTGGGCCCTTAGTTTCTAAGTGGCCCTGCGCCTGGACGGGTAAGTGAAACCCCTTTATTATTGTGGGGTGTCCCAGTAATTGTAACAATCAGTCAAGCTAGCTAAAGGCTGGACATCTGTGTGCAATGGCCATACGGGGGAGTTCTGGGCTAGCTGTGGGTGTTTGCAAAGTGTACCTTTTTGCTTGTGTCTGGCTGTTTTTTTTTTACCGGTATGATGGGCGCAGGATGGTGCGCCATTTCGCCTTGGTTCTCCATGGCGCACGTGCGTTCGCAGGAGTGCCGCTGTGCTCAGCAGTTCGTTTAGCGGCCATAGCGCACATCCATTCACAAAGAGCAGTGCATTCGCAAAAGAGCCGCTGGACTTAGCAGTTTGTTTGGCGGGTCATGGCGCACATGCATTTACAAAAGCGGTGCATTCGCAGAAACGCTGCTGGACTTGGCCATGGAGCATGCGGCTTCGCCGCACAAGCGCAGAAACCTTTGGGAGCGCGAAGATTTGCGTTGTACGCAAATAAAGCCACGCCCGGTCACCAGGACCACGTGCGTATGCACGCACAAAACGTTCCGGAGCACACCCAGCTTATTTAAGCTGTGTATGCCAAGCATGCAGTGCTACCAGAAGGCAGCTGTGGGACACAGAACTGTCGGAAATAGCCGTGTTATTGGCAGTCCTGCCAGTGTCCATCATGGCCGTGCCAGATTAACCCCCATGCAGATGCGCGGCAGCCGCCCGTACACGCCGGACGGCACGTACAGGCGCGCACGCACGCCGTGACTGTGTGGGCGCACTCCCCGGTGTATTTAAACCTGTCACTGGCACATACAAGTTGCTGCATTATCATCAGCTTCCTGTGTCTCTGTCTCCTCTATCTTGTGTATCCTGAATCTCTGGCTTGACCTTTGGCTTACGTCTGGACCTGTGACTCCTCGCATCTGACCCCGGCTTGGCTGACTACTCCATTATCTTCTGTTCCTGTGTATGACCAGGCTTGTTCCTGTAATCCTCTTGGACTGACTCCTGTGTATGACCCCTGGCCTGGCTACTGACTCTGTTCCTGGTTTACCTACTGTTTTGCACCTGAACACTTCTTGCACGGCTACTGATCCTGCTCCAGCGCACCCCAGCTACCTACTGCCTGCATCTACCCAGTCAGCAGCAGTACCCGCAATCCATGCACCTTTGGGCCCCGCACCCCCTGTCTCATCCCCAGGGGTGCGGTGCACTTAGCTGCAAGGGGCGCCCTCTCAACAATCCGGCCTCACACCAGAGAGGTGAAAAGAACAGGCACTTGCAGCAGTTCATTTCTCCTTACCCCGGTCACGTGAGTCACAAGGTGTTGCTTGGCCGGCTAAAGGTGCCTAGCAGAATTGTTACGTAAGGGCTTGGTGAGCACTATTAAGGGGGTCTCCCTTCTGAGGTGTTTTAATACTACACCCAAGTACTCTCTTTTTGTGGCTAGTAAATGTCTTCAAAAAAGATGAGCGGGACTAGCACTACAGGGAAGGGCACACCTATGTCGTCAGTAGTTCCTGATGAACCTAGTCGTATCCCTAGTTGTATCCCTGAAAGACCAGAGGCTTCCGGGCAATCTGAGCCACTGCGCCTATCTGGTATGGTGCCTACAGTCAACGCTGCTGCTTCACCCTTTATCACTAGGGATGAACTGTCCTCGGCCCTAGCCGGGTTAGAGCACAGGATTGCTGACCTGATTGCCTCCATCCCGCAGGGTAGCAGGAAGCGTGACAGATCCCCCTCCCTGGAGCCTCCTAGTTTGGAGCAGGAATGGGTTGAGACTGGGAAGAGCTAAAAGCTCGGGATTCAGGGGCGTGGCCTAGCGAATGGAGCTGTAAGACGCACCTCGCGGCATCTCCCGGTCCTGACAGAGTCCACGAGGCTAAATCTCCTCCATCTCCACCCGCACAGCCTCCACATCGCTCCGATGGGTAAAGGGAAACCCAAGGACACCTCCAAGCCCGCAGGCGACCGCTCACAGGGGGACATGTGTCGGTTCGTGACCCGAGCATCCCCGGCTTATTTCAGCCAGGAGGGATCCAAGATGGCGCCTCCGTCCCCGGCCCGCTCCGAGCCATCAGCCGCAATGCAGGTACACTCCGGGGGCCGCTCAGCATCCCTTGCTGACCTTGGGATTCCTCTATACGACCCTCACAGCCCCCACAACCTCTCACAAGCGTCCCTATGCTCAGGGGACGGATGGGACATGGAATCACAAATGCGATCCATGCATGCCTACCTGCGCTCCCTTCCCACAAAAAATTACTTTGAACACTATGTCTCCCGCTTAGAGAAGACCTATAGGAAGGAGATCATTGAGCTTAAGAAAGACCTAGGGACCCGCATGGAAGATGTAGAAAACACCACTGATGGCATTTCCAATACACTACAGTCACATGAGGAGACCCTTAACTCTCACACTGTCATGCTGCAACAGCTCATGTACCGCCAAGATGACATCGAGAACCGCAATAGGTGGAACAATATCAGTATACGTGGAATCCCTGAAAATGTTGAGCATAAAAACCTGGCGGGGTGGTCACCGCCATCTTTAATCAACTTCTCCAGAAGCCTAAGGATGTCCCCATTGAGCTGGACAGGGTACACGGGACCTCGGGTCCGAGAAATCCTGACTCGTCCTTTACCCGCGACACGCTTTGCAGGGTACACTTTTACAAAGTTAAAGAGGAGATCATGAGAGCCGCTAGCACCCAGGATTCCATTCGGCTGAATGACACCCCTGTCATGCTGCTTCCTGATCTCTCACGCCAAACTCTGGCCACGAGACGCGCACTTAAACCGATCACGTCTCTCCTGCAAGAGAAGCATATTAAATATCAATGGAGGTTCCCTTTTCAGCTCCGGGTCAATGAAGGCAAGACGGCTCTGTTTCGCACCCTTGGAGATCTACTACGGTTCCTGAGTATGCTGGAGTTACCTCAGATCTCTTTGCCTGATTGGCCCCTTCCACCCACCACCCCGGGCCTCCCATTCCAACCGCAATGGCAGAAGTCCGGCAAGTACAAGCGCCCCAGAGGTCCCTCACAAGGACCTCCAGATTACTGACTTTCCTTTGGCTCCCACTGAATGCATGCCTTTACCCTGTAGCCGGGATTGTTCCCTGTACTCCAGGATGCGCACCCACCACCCGGGATCAAATGACAATAGTCCGGGATCACATAGGTGATCCCCACTGACGATGTTCACAAAGGAATTTTTTTTGTGTGTTTTGCTTCCTTTTTTATATTTTTTTACACTGGTATCCGGACACTCGGGGGACCTTTTCCATTTGATGATCAATTGACTTGTTTTGCTGATATAGTTTGTACCCCCTCTCTCTGCCTATCCCTAACCATGTTTTATATCCCATAGAGTTCCCCGGATTCTACTGTGTATCACTGGTAAATAGGTGGGGGGGTGCCCACCTTATGGTGGACTGTGCCTTAGAGTTCTTATTCAGTTATATGTATCTTTTGCTGATGGTTAATTTTAGTGTTGCAGCAATTGCTATACCCCCGTGGACCCCGGGACCGGGAGGCACTCTGTGTGCTTACCACGTTTCCCCCCCTTAGGGCCGATAGTGACTGATTGAGCACTGTACTCTTCTTAGTATGTTCTTCATCTTAGAAATGTTCAGCTATTTAACTAATGTTTTCATGCTGCCACCTAGTGGCCTGATATTCCCTTTTTCTTTTTCTGTTTTCAGTGATGATTCCTGCACATCTCAGTCTAGCCCACCCTCCAACGCCCCGGAAAACGATTTTGGAGATGGTTGTCGTCCACCCTTCGCCCTTTCCTTTCCTTCTTCCCCATCCTGTTTTCTCAACCCTCCTTATCCCCCATCCCCCCCCTTTTTCTTTTGGACTGGGCAGACCATGGTGCTAGCACAGCTCGGATTGGGTGTCATTTCCTTTTACTGCCACCATGACGCCGCTCGACCACATAACCTTATCGTCCTTTAATTGCAGGGGGCTTCAACACTCCAGAGAAACGCAGTCAGATCTTGTACCATTTCCATAAGGCCAGAACTAAAATTTTGCTCCTACAGGAGACCCATTTTAGAGGGTCGGAGATCCCGACCCTCAATAACCCCCATTACCATCAATGGTTTCATAGCACAAACTTGCAGGCAAAGTCCAGGGGGGTATCTATAGCCTTTCAGAAATCATTCCATCCTGAAGTGTTAGACTCCCTTATTGACCCTCTAGGCCGTTACCTGTTTCTTAAATTGAAATCTAACTCCTCTATTTTTACAGTGGCTAATGTATATGGACCGAACCAAGACCAGGGGAGCTTCCTGTCTGTGGTTCTGAACAAGTTACTCTCTTTTGGCGGTCCCTGTTTCATCTTGGGTGGTGACTTCAATGTGACTCTTTCTCTGGCCGTGGACACTTCCTTGGGTAAGTCCTCCATATCCAACACCGCTTTCACACACACAAAATCACTCCTGCATTCTGTGCAATTGGTGTATGTCTGGCGAGTGCAGCATCCGCTTAAGAGAGACTACAGCTGTTACTCCGTGGCCCACAACTCCTACAGTCGCATTGACTACTTTTTAGTCTCCCAATCCCTGCTTGACATCCCGCTTAAGGCAACCTTGGGCAACGAATTGTGGTCTGACCACTCCCCCGCACATCTCAGTCTAGCCCACCCTCCGACGCCCCGGAAAACGTTTTCATGGCGCCTAAACGACAACTTGTTGAAAGACACCCTATCCCCTGAGAAACGCTCCATGGTGCTAACCAATCTAAAACATATGAAGGCCCATGTGTGATTCCTGCAGGAGACACATTTCCGTGCTGATAAGCTACCAACACTTCATGACCGCTTTTTCTTGACAGTGTACCACGGTTGCTCCTCTGATTCTAAGTCAAAAGGGGTGAGTATCTTGATTCGGGGTAACGCCCCATGGCAGCTGGTGGACCAGTGGGGGGATGCGGAGGGGAGAGCTTTATTTGTGAAGGGGATGCTTGGGAGGTCCCTGGTGACTCTGGTCAATTTATACCTCCCAAATGCCAACCAGATTGCCTTCCTGGAGCCAATTATGACCAAATTGGTTGACTTTGCCGAAGGGATGGTGATTATGGGTGGAGACATGAACTTTGTCATGGACCCGATCCTGAACTCATCTAGGGGTGTTTCCCAAGTCCCTTACGTCTCCCTTAAGCGCCTTAAGAAGAACTTTCATGCTCTCCACTTGGTGGATGTATGGAGTATTCTTCATCCAAGCCACAAAGATTTCACGTTCTATTCGCATCCCCACGACTCTTACACCAGAATTGATATGTTCATGGTGCCTCAGGCGATTCTGTCCAGGGTCTCTTCAGCCTCGATTGGTTCTATTACCTTCTCGGACCATGCCCCAGTCTTTATAGACATTGATTTGCTTCATCCCGCAGAAAAACCATGGTCGTGGAAGCTTAACGACTCATTGATTCAGATGCCCGAGGTGGCGGAGGAGGTCTCTAGAGAACTGAGACAATACTTTGCCACGAATGTAGACTCAGAGGTGGCCCCGACAATGGTATGGGAAGCCCATAAAAGTTCCATTCGTGGCCTCTTGATCAGAATGGGATCACGCATCAAGAAGGAGAGAGCGAAACAAATTGTGGACATTTTAGATAAAATCAGGGTCTTAGAAATGGCTCATAAACAATCCCTGGCTTCCCAGATCCTTCTTGAGCTGACAGCCCTGCGAAACCAGCTGCGCTTCTTGGCCCTGTTTAGAGCCAAAGCGGTGATCTCGAAATGCCGCCGTTCTTTTTACGAGCACAGCAACAAATGTGGTAGGATGCTGGCGAGGGCTCTGAGAGCTCAGAGGGCTCGTACCTTCATTCCTGAATTGATAAGTGACTCTCACAACAGAGTTCACACCACGGAAGGTATCGCGGAATTGTTCCGGGAGTATTATACTACTTTGTATAATCTCCCTCGTCCAACATAGGAGGGAATATCGACTGAGAGGAGGAAGATCGGGGACTATTTGAGGAGGTCTGGTCTCCCCCGAATCTCGGAGGAGGACCTGACCGATCTGGAAAGGCCTCTTTCAGTGGAGGAGGTGACTTTAGCGATGTCGCGCATGCATTTAGGGAAGGCGCCGGGTCCGGACGGATATTCCCTTCTCTATTACAGGACTTTTGGAGAAGTACTGCTTCCGCATTTTCTCTCTGCGTATAATGCTACAGGGGAGGGGACTCCCCTCCCGGCAGACGCTTTGAGAGCACACATTGCCATGATCCCGAAGGAAGGAAAGGATCCATTGCGGGGACAAAACTATAGACCGATCTTGCTGCTCAATGTGGATCTCTAGATATTCACGAAAGCGCTCTCCATGCGTATGATCGACTTAATGCCACAACTAATCCACTCCGACCAGGTCGGTTTTGTTCCTACTAGAGAGGCGCGTGACAACACGACTAAGGCAATCAACATGATCCACGCTGCAAGGACGCGTAAAACCCCTATGCTGCTCCTCTCAACGGACGCCGAAAAGGCGTTTGACAGGGTGAGCTGGCCTTTCCTGTTTGAAACTCTCCGCTGTATTGGCCTGCAGGAACGCATGATGAATTGGATGCTGGTGATGTATTCCTGTCCATCGGCCCAGGTCAAGGTGAATGGCCACCTTTCTTCACCATTTCAGATAGCGAATGGGACGAGACAGGGGTGCCCTTTGTCGCCCCTGATATTCATCCTCACGCTAGAACCTTTCCTGTCCATCATCAGAGACAACCCGGACATTACGGGACCCCGCCTGGATGCCACCCTCTCCCCGAAGATTGCGGCTTTCGCAGACGATCTGCTATTCTTTCTGACCAACCCCCTTGTGTCCACTCCGAACTTGCTCAAGGAACTGAAGCTGTACGAGGAGGTGTCAATGTTTCGCATTAACTACCAGAAATCTGAGGCACTTGGGGTCGCCTTACCTCCTCCCTTGATTGAGGGTTGATCTTTCTTTCAAATGGGCCATGTCCCATATCAAATATCTGGGTATCTTGTTACCCAGCAAGGCGGAGGAGATTTTCCCCCTCAACTTTCCTCCCCTTTTGGTAGCCGTAAAAAAAGACCTGCAAGAGTGGCAGCATGGCCTGTTTTCCTGGTTTGGCCGCTGCAGCATTGTGAAGTTGATTATCTTACCTAGACTGTTATACCACTTTCAGGCACTACCCATACAGGTGCCGGCGTCCTTCCTGAGAGCAGTAAACAGAACGCTAATTCGCTTTGTGTGGGCTCAGAAGCCCCCGCGGTTGGCTCAGAAAATTCTCCGGCTGCCAAAGTTGAGGGTTGGGGTAGCCCTACCGGATGTTACTCTCTATCACACGGCATGTCATTTAACGCGTATTTTGGATTGGTGCCGTCACGGCCCTCTGAAACAGTGGGTGCAGATTGAACGATCCTTGACTGGGGCCCACTTGGACTCGTTGCCCTGGTGCCAGCCTCCCTTGCCAAAGGAGATTTCTGACCACCCCACGGTAGGGGTGACAATAAGGACAGCTTGGAAGGCTTTCCGCGATCACTCAATCACGCCGCTCCTATCCCCACTCGCCCCAATAGTAGGCAACCCGGCTTTCAGTCCAGGTCTCAACGACCCTAGCTTCCTGGCGTTGAATCTGGTTGAAAGGTCTCATGTGCGACACTTCCTCACAAACGACCAATGGCGTACCTGACGACAAATCCTAGAGGACCCTGCCCTGACTGGGCTCTCATTTTGGCAAAAAGTCCAGCTGTCCCACTACATCCACTCTTTGCCTTCTCCGAATACCTATGGGCGGCAGCTGACATCTTTTGAGTTGCTATGCCTGGACCTGTCCCCATTGAGACATGCAATATCCCTGATATACCAAATCCTAGTTTCTCCACCTCCGGACTTTAGGCCGCCTTATGTTACCAAGTGGGAGCGGGAGCTGGGCCTACAACTTACGGGGATGCAAAAAGGGAGTTTGGGACTTTGAATGAGGTTCAAAACAAGGTAGGCGTATGGTAAAGGAAACATGTTTATTGACATGAAAAAAATGTGGTGTACTGTCTGAGTCAATGGGGTTGTACATAGAAACATAATTGTAATGGACATTGAGGGCACATATTAATATCGACTTGTAAACTCATGACACATGGCATTACATATGAAACATGGACATCAAGGATATACAATGATATCGATCAACAATACATAACAGTATGAAAGGAATGAACCGCTCCTATAGGTACAAAATTGCACACACATAAATCCTTAAGATGGCACAGTGCAAATACAATAACATGCGATAAAGGTTGAAATTCATAAGTGCTTGTCAATCAGTGGATGGGCCGTTGGGGTGACGTAAAAATGCGTTGGCATCCTGAAATTACCCATGTGGGAATACGTTGGCATCCTAAAATTTCCCGACGCGTTTCGTGTTTGCACACTCATCAGGGACGGATGCAACCAAATCTAAAAAGATTGAGATATGTTTGAATCTAAAATGGCACTGAGCATAATATGAAAAGCATGTGTATAAAATCCAAGAGTTACATACCACAGGTGAATGGTGTGGATGGTGGGGGTAAGTGTGGTTTTGAACCAGAGTCAGCCAAAGGGTGTCAGTCCCGGAAGTTGAGGAGAATGCGCCATGTGCAACTGAAAGGCAGGTCCGAGATAGACCAGGGAAACAAGTGGAGCGAATCATTCTCTTCGCTCAAAATACTTCTATCAGTGCAAGGCACCAGGAGATGGAATATAAACTTCTGTCCCGTTGGTACTACACTCCAGAAAAGATACGCAAGATGTTCCCTCAGAGCACAGATATGTGCTGGAGGTGCGGGGAGGAGGTTGGTACTCTCCTCCACGTCTTTTGGTCATGCCGCATCTTACAATCATTTTGGTCTGAGGTACACCGCATCGTCCAAAAGTTTACGGACAGGGAGTTGCCGTTATCTCCTGAGCTCTTCCTTCTGCACCACCACAAAATCCCAACTAAGGGCTATAGAAAGTCCATATTGCCGCTCCTGATCAATGTGGCAAAGGGATGCATCCCTCTGAATTGGAAGCAGACTCAGCCCCCGTCGGTGACAGGTTAGTTGAACAAAGTGAAGGATATCCATGACATGGAGGACTTGATAGCAACGGAAACGGGCCTAAGTGAGATATTTTCCAAAACATGGTACTTTTGGCACAAATTTTACTTCTCTGAGAAATACGGGCTCCTAGTGGCTCGGTCCACCTGAGAGGATCGAATTTGACTGCTCCCCAGGTGGGGTGGCTGTGACTGGAGGATGGAAACACCCCTTCTCCCCCTCCCCCCTTTTTTTTTTTTATCTCTCTCCTCCCCCTCTTGTACTCTTGCACTCCTTGCTTACTTTTCTCTTACTTTCTCTGCTTTTTCTGTATTACCAACTCTAGAGTGTTGGCCTGTTCAAGCCTGTTTCTAACGGGCTTGACGTTTCTATCTTTATCTAAGCAAAAATACGGCCATGCAGGGAGCGGAGAGCTCCTGTAAGCCTGACACTTGTTATGATCCCCCCCTCTGACAGCGGGCTCTATATCTTTACTGTAAGATCTACTCATGAGGTGGTGGGGAATGTTTGCTCTTTTTTGATACGCATCTGTATGCTCTCTGTATATCCGCATGTCCTTTTCTCTTAAATAAAGAATTTATAAAAAAGAAAGACACCCTATGCGTTGCGGCAGTTGAAAAGACGATCCGTGACTTTATTCAGGACCACCGGGCTGACGATACCAGCCCCCTCACTAAATTGGAGGCCTTAAAGTGTGTTCTTCGGGGGACTCTTATACAACACAGCTCTTGCCTGAAGAAGGCTAGAACTGCGGACATTACCCGCTTATTGTCCACTATAAATACGTTAGAACTAGCACATAAACGAGACCCCGACCCAGCGACATATGTTGACCTATCTAACACGCGCAGGTAACTGCTCCTCCTCTTAGATGCCAACTCACTCATAGCCAGAGATCGGGGACGCAACCGGCACTACATACTGGCCAACAAATGTGGGCAACATTTGGCGAGGGTTCTCCACCCCCGCCCCCCGCGTCAGCCCATCCAACATATCTGTTCTGCAGACCAACAAAAGATCAGTAACCCGTGGGGTATCTCAGATGCCTTTCGGCGTTACTATTCTACCCTCTACAACCTACCCCCGTTAAACACACCGGCTCATGTGGGAGACCCACACCTCTTCAACATGCGGGATTACATTTCGGAGATGGCCCTACCACAAATAGCTCCTGAGCAGGCATCTGATATGGATAACCCCCTAACTGTAGCTGAATTTCTTTCGGCAATCAAGGGACTGAAGTCTGGTAAATGCCCAGGCCCTGACGGGTTTTCCCCTCGGTTTTATGAGTCTTTTGCCCATGTAACGGCAAGGGTTACCGCCGTTTAAGGATATTCCCTTTCCGAACACACATCAGCTACCGACACTCCACAGTCAGGCGACCGAGACCCATAGGAATAATTCTCCCCAGATACGAGACAAATGCTCTGTATGAGGTTCAAACAGGGAATGAATCTTTATTGCAAGCACATGGTAACACACTTCTCTTCAAAACACTTCCCTCCCTATTGGATCAGCCTCGTACAGGACGCCCCAATGTTCTTCCTCCTCAACGCAGTGGGCCGCAGGCATGGATGTGTATGGGTTCCCCCTTGCTGGCTGTCTCCATGACTGGGACTGCCTGGCTGGATTCAACGGACAGTCTGGCTTTTTGTGCCCTAGCTGTTTACACCCGAAACACCTGATGGTTTGTGAGTAGCCCTGGGAGTTGGACCTGGGCTGCTTAGGATTAAGTGGCCGCTGGAGGTGGTGCTGTAGGGTGGCATGACTGGGGTTGGTAGGCGATAGCCGGAGGGGGTGCCGCTGATCGATAATCCACCCGAGCTGTTGTCTTGACCACACAGTTATCCAGTTTGCGGGTGTCTGTGTATTCGTCCGCCAGGCGAGCTGCTTCAGGCAAGGTGAAAGGTTTTCGGTCCCGGACCCACTCTCTGACTTCCAGGGACAGTTTGTCAAAGAAGTGCTCCAGCAGGAACACCTGCAGCACCTCTTGCCCGGATTCTGCTTGGCATCCAGTGACCCAGTGGGATGCCGTGCGGTGTAGGCGGCATGCCCACTCGGTATATGAGTCTCCAGTCTGCTTGCTCGTCTCTCGGAACCGCCTCCGGTTTGACGGCATACCTGGCCAAAAGTGCTTCTTTTACCAGTCCATAGTTCATAATATCCTTGTCTGGGATGGCCCTGAACGCTTCACTGCCCCGGCCGGACAGTTTCCCAGACAAAATGGTAACCCATTCCTCTGTGGGCATCCGGTGTAGGGCACATTGCCGTTCAAAATCGGCAAGGTACCCATCAATTTCCCCTTCAGTTTTAATGAAATTTTTAAAAGCTGCAAAATGTATCTTTCTCCTTTCAGTTGGTGCTGCTCTGACTTCTGCTGCTGCAGCACCTCTTTGCTGTAGCCAATTTGCGTCCACAGCCGCTATAACTCTGTCTATGATCTCCGCTGTAGGGTTAGGACCATAATGTGCCAGTCTTATGTTAACAGCCCGATCAAAGCTTGCCTCTTCGGGTGTCCTGTTTGTTACGCTGGGCCTTTCGGTTATGTTGGGTCTTTCAGCTCCATCCATTTCGACTCATTCTGCGATTAATGTCCCTTTTCTTACGGTTGTTGGCCGGTCGGCCCTGGTTCTCCAGTAAGTCCTTGAGGGAAGAGAGCTTTAGCCGTCCCTACTGTGCTTCCATTGTCCTGTGTCCTCTTGTAGCTGTCCTTATAGGCTGTGGGAATCATCCCGCTGCTTTGCCACCAATGTAACGGCAGGAGTTACCCCCATTTTAAGGATATTCCCTTTGTGAACACACATCAGCTACCGACACTCCACAGTCAGGCGACCGAGACCCATAGGAATAATTCTCCCCCAGATACGTGACAAACGCTCTGTATGAGGTTCAAACAGGGAATGAATCTTTATTGCAAGCACATGGCAACACACTTCTCTTCAAAACACTTCCCTCCCATCCTTGGGATACAGGGCGGGTTAAACTGTCAAATGACAATGGTGATACAGGTCAGGTGTGTTTAAACTTCTCCTTCAGTAAACAGTCTTAGCAGGAGGGGTTGCTGGAGTGATCCCCCCCCCCCCCTTTCCTCACAGCAAGACACTTAAACATCCCATAATAGGCAGCCAGACTGTCTACCAAGCTCCAATCCACATTACCACAAACAACAATGAAAAGGTCTTTAGAAGCTAGTCTGGATTCATTAACATTACAACAGGCATCCAGGTGGTTGGAGGTGATGACATTAACATCTTTCAACTAACATGTTGAATTCAGAATCAAACACAGTAAATAGTTCTTTACAGATATCCTGGGGAATATTGTGGATTAATATTACAGACCCATTTTAAAGCAATCCAAGACATATTTTCAATGTCCATTATTTTCTGACTCATACTTTCTAAGAACTTCTGGGTTCCACGGGCCCACCCGTTACAGCCCAGTCCCTCGCCCCCTTACTATCCACGGCGTTTAACTACATAGACGATGCCCACCTCCCCTCCAGTAACCTTTTATCTGCTAATATTTCGGTCATACCCAAGCCTGGCAAGGACCCTTCTCAGTGCAGTAGCTATCGGCCGATATCGCTCCTTAACCTCAAGGTTAAACTCTACGCAAAGGTCCTGGCAAACCGTCTTTCACCTCTGTTACCCTCAATCATTCACAAAGACTAGGTGGGCTTTGTCCCTGGCCACGAGGCCAGGGACAATACCACAAAAACCATCCATCTCATATCCTACATTCAACGACACAATCTAAAGGCATGCCTACTCTCGTTTAATGCGGAAAAGGCTTTTGACCGGGTCAACTGGCAGTTCTTACGCCTCTCCTTGGAGCAAGTGGGCCTGGGCCCTACCTTTGTGTCCAAGGTTATGGCACTATATTCCCATCCCTCTGCATCGGTCCTTGTCAACGGTTCTCCCTCCGCATCATTCCAGATCACCAATGGCACTCGACAGTGATGCCCCCTGTCGCCCCTGCTTTTTGTTTTAGTTATAGAACACCTAGCCCAGGCCATCAGACACAACACTTCTATAGTGGGGATCCAGATAATCTCCTCTGACCATAAACTCTCACTTTATGCGGATGACCTCCTGGTCTACATCCAGCAACCACACACGTCCCTGCCCTCCCTGATGCAGGAATTCCGCAGGTTTGGGGAAATTAGTAACTTTAAACTGAACATGTCTAAGACGGAGGCCCTTAATATATCCCTACCGCACACAATCCTTACCCGAGTAAAGGCGACCTGGGCTGCTGCTCCTTTTCAATGGAGCTCCAGGGGCATTTCTTATCTAGGGATAATTCCCTCCAACCTATCGGATCTTTACGCGCTTAACTATCTCCCTCTATTGACACGAATCCGGAAGGAACTAGACGCCTGGAACTCCTCCCCATTACCCTGGTTTGGTCGCATCAATACATTGAAAATGGACACCCTCCCTAAATTCCTTTATTTGTTTCAAACAGTACCTGCCTCCGTCCCTAAACGTTTCTTTGCCTCCCTGCGATCTATGTCCATAAGATTCATTTGGCACCAAGGCATGTCCCGCATCCGTCACACTCTGCTCACATACCCCAAAATCCAGAGTGGGGTAGGCCTCCCAGATTTTGAGTTGTACCACAGAGCGGCACTGTTGTCCAGGGTCCTAGAGTGGTTTCCTCGCCCCTTCCCCAAAGCATCCACCATGGTGGAACAAGATCTGTCTACCCTCGACCTTCAGGCCCTACTCTGGGGTTATGGGCAGCATTTACATTTACTTTCTTCTACCTCCCCGTTGACAGTCGCGGCTCTGCATCTGTGGTACAAAAAAGGGATCCAATCACTATTGTCCTCAGACCCCTCGCCCCTCACGTCTTTGTTTGACGATCCTTCACTGTCTCAAGGCATGGGTTCCACTACAATAGGCCCCTACTCCCGCTCCACATGGCCTGTAGCGGGCTCCTTCGTGGATTCCACCTCAGGCACTCTTCTAATGCCTAGTGACCGGGGCAACTGGCTCACAGCCCTCCGCATAGCCTCCTTTTTGTTCTGACCTTTTTTCCTCGTCCCAAATTCACAGATCTCTAACGGGGTATGAACAGCTGTGCTCTCTCTCAGAAACACCCAGACATTTACTTTCCACCATGTATACACTAAAACACGCGCTGATACATTATCAACCCCCCTCTTACACCAGGAAGTGGTCCACGGATCTAGGAAAGGAACTCCATTTGGTGGACTGGCAAAAGTCATACCACTTTACGCACAAATCCTCCATATCCTGTTATACCCAGGAGAAGAACTTTAAACTCCTTTCTCGGTGGTACAGGGACTCTCAATCTCTACATAAAATATTTCCGTCCGTACCTTCCTCTTGTTGGAGGTGTGGTTCGGCAGATGGTAGCTACCTCCACGTATGGTGGGAATGTCAATCCATTCAGCCCCTCTGGTCGCAGGTTTTTGCCATATACAGCAGACTATACGATCGACCTCTGGCGCCCTCCCCATGTTCCCTGGCTCCATAGCCTCCCAGAAATGCACATTACTGCGCTTCTTCCTTTCGGCCGCCAGGCAGCTTATCCCCCTATTCTGGAAAACTACAACCACCCCCCCCCCCCCCCCCCTTGGCAATGTGGGTCTCCACAGTCACTGACATCATGCGCATGGAAGAGATATTGGCCCTTGATAATGACACCTTCGGCAAATTTAAGATCCTATGGCTTGTCTGGATCGATTACTGTGCCTCAGACTCCCTGAAATCATTGTTGATGCCCCAGGATCAACCCAGTCACTCTTCCTGAGTCCATCATGTAGGTGTGTTGCGCCGTGGTCTGCTCAGTCCTCCTCTAACCCTATCCTCCTTTATTTTTGCCCTCTGCTTTTTCTTTTCCTCTTCTTTCCTCTTTTGTTCTTTTCCCCCTATGTGTATATTTTTGTATTTCATAGTCAGATGTGGTAATCTTCAATTTTATTGGTCTTCGCTGTTTTTTGTGTGGTTTTACACTATCTGCTCCTGGATGGTGACGCTTCCTGCAGTGTATTGGAAGCGTGATTTGCATTGTATTACCCTTTGTAACAGGCATCTGAACGTTATCTCTGTTATTTTATTCTGTAAAATGCAATAAAATATATATTTGACTCTAAAAGCTCGGGATTCAGCGGAGTGCCCGGCAGAGGAGTCTGCTTCTGAGCAATCTGGACAAGAAGATATCCAGTTGATGTATGCCTCTGTCACAGACATAGGTGTGCGCAGCCTATTGCATTAGGGTGTGCACCCCAAAGCCCAAACACACACTACCGATAACTTACGATGTTCATTGAGAAAGGGAAGGGGCTGGTAAATTACATATTTACTGGACCCTTCCCCACTCCTAAAACATGCCAGCAGCAACAGCCGATAGGAGAGGAGGGAAGCTGGCAGCACTGCGGGGGGCAAAGATGGGAGCCAGGGCAGTAGGGGGAATCTGTGCTGCACAGGGTGATTAGGTTGTGCCTGGGCACACCTGGCACACCCTGTGCGCACGCCTATGGTCACAGAGGCTTTTGATCCTGACTCTGACCGAGTTCATTCTGCCTTTAAGTTGCCTCTTGCAGAGGTGACTGAGCCCCCCTGGTCCTCTTTGGGATCCCTGAGCCCTCCTTAGGCTCCACAGGCTTTCCCACTACACCCCCTGTTGGAACAGGCGGTGTATGGTGATTGGGAACATCCTGATAGGATTTTTGTTCCTCCTAAGAGGTTTTCCCTCTTATATCCCATGGATGAAAAGTTTGTCAAAAAATGGAGCATGCCAGCCGTAGATGCAGCAGTCTCTTCCTTAAACAAGAACATAACTTGTCCGGTAGATATCGCACAGGGCTTGAAAGACCCTGTTGACCAGAAATTCGAGTCATTATTAAAGGCTTCCTTTTCTTTGGCCAGTTCAGCCATTCAGCCAGCTGTTGAAGCAATTGGTATCTGCCAGTCCATAAAGGCCTAACCACAAGGATGATCTGCCTGAAAGTAAGACAGATGTTCTTCAAGCGCTATGTTTTGCTGTTGACGCCTTAAAGGATTCAATACAGCAGGTTTCTCGTTTTGGTCTCTTGTCTGTACATGCACAGACTTTTGTAGCTTAAAGTGGATGTAAACCCGATTCATGAAATTTGAGCTGGGCACATATATCTGCAGTATTTTGTTATCTCTCTTCAATGAGCTAAGTCCAGTAGCTCTCTCCTGAACTGTTCCTCTGTTATCAGCCTGATAACTCCTGACAAATTCTCAGACTTTTTATACAAAAGCAGCCTGAATCTTCTGTCCAGGGAGGTTGCTAAAATAGATTAGCAGAGAGCAGGTCCTATTACAAAACACCTCTGAGAGTCTCTGCCTATGATGAGAGGGGGTGTGTGCCTTTCCTCCAATCAGCAATGTTAGCAATCTTGGCTGTATGCCCAGACATCACACTCTGTGTTAACCAGGAAGAGAAAATCGAACATGATCTCAACTTTCTAAACCGTATATAAATGTGAAGACAGCAGATATAAATGTAAAACCTATGTAGGGAGATTGGTTTCATCCCTGTGTGTCATCTGAGGCTTTTCACTTCACTGGGTGTATGGAGGGTTTACATTAACTTTAAGAACTGGTCAGCCGAGCTTCCTTGAAAAAAGTTATTGGCAGCTTTCCCTTTTCATGGGTAACGTTTATTTGATGATCACTTGGACAAATATATCCAAATAATTTCCGAAGGGAAGAGTTCTCTACTTCCTGTGAAGAAAAGCATCAGACGTCCTTCGTTTAAAACCTCAGGGAATGCTTCATCAAATTTCTCAGCGCCAAGGCGCTTCCGCCGCCAACAGGGCACTAGGGCGAGGGGCAAGTCGCAAAGCCAGGACCAAAAAAAGCCCTGGGTCCAAAATTCTTCTAAACCCAGCACCAAGCCCCCCTCTTGAGGGGATGCCCCCATTCCATCGGGTGGGGGGAAGGCTGCTCCATTTTGCGGACATTTGGAAAACAATTCAGGACGACTGGGTCACCTTGGTTATATTTTGCGGTTACAGGCTGGAGTTGGGGGGGTCCCTCTCAGAGGTTTTTAAGATCCAGCGTTCCCTCTTTCCTCCAAAAATAGATTGCTTCAGGCACTACATCATCTAGTGCATCAGGGAGTAATTCTAGAGGTTCCAGCATCTGAAAGGGGCACAGGGTTTTACTCAAACCTGAAAAGAAAAAATATGTACTTTGCGCCTCGTGGTTAAATCAAAATACAAACTAAGTAAAATAAAATAACAGCTGCTATCCCCTGCTAAAGTATTGTTGTGCTTTAGATAAAGTGTTGAACATTATTGAGAAGATTCAACCCTTTACACAAGAAGAGTCACTGTCGTTCAGGACTTTTGTGTACACTATATTTGATGAATTGAAACATTGTAGCTTTGGTTACTCTTTATTTTATAGGACGTTATGTTATTTAATGTATTTGGGTGTATTATATCACGAGTATTTGTGCTATTAAGTTTGTGTCACATACTTGTTCATATTTACAATTTATATTAAATATATGAGTGCCCCTTTTACTCAAACCTGTTTACAGTTCAGAAACCAAACGGGGACACAAGGCACATTTTGGACCCAAGATCCCTGAACAAGTATCTATTTATACAGTCCTTTCGGATGAGAGATCACTCATTACAGGCTCTAGAACAGAGCAGAATATACACAGTGAGGTATTTGAAAAGCTTAGGCTGGATCATAAATACCGAAAAGTCAGCTTTGAAACCAGCTCAAAGTCTAAAGTATTTAGGTCTGATCCTAGATACGGTCCAAGCAAGAGCATTCTTGCCACCTGTAAGGATCTGTGCCCTGAGGAATCAGGTGCGTCAGATAAGGGGCACCAGGCAACCCTCCATTCGGCTCTGTATGAGTCTTCTAGGGAGGATGGTATCCTCTTTCGAGGCAGTGCCCTATGCCCAGTTCCATTCCAGGCCCTTACAACAAGACATATTGTTGGCTTGGAACAGAAACGGACAAGCCCTGGATTATCCAATGTGCTTATCTCCTCAGGCAGGCTTAAGCCTAAACTGGTGGTTGCAGGATCAGAACCTGCAAAAGGGAAAATCCTTTCTTCCGGTAACTTGGAGAGTACTGACTACAGATCCTTTCTTCTGGTAACTTGGAGAGTAGTGACTACTGATGCCAGTCTCTCAGGCTGGGGAGCGACCCTAGGAGGGCTCACAGCTCAGGGAAGATGGTCAAGGACAGAACAGATTCTGCCCAACAACGTCCTGGAATTACGGGCAGTACGACTGGCCCTACGGTCATGGACGGTGGAACTTCAGGACTACCCTATCAGGGTTCAGTCCGACAATGCCACTGCAGTGGCCTATATAAACCAACAAGGCGGTACCAGGAGTCGTTCAGCTCTGAAGGAGGTTAACCACATACTACCCTGGGCAGAGGGACATGTGACTCACTTGCTTCCTTCCCCCCATTAGGTCACCTATGTGTCCTTGGGACTTGAACTTGGTGCTGTCTGTGTTACAGAAGCAACCATTTGAACCTATTAAGGAAATTCCATTAGACTTGCTGTTACGCAAGATAGCCTTCCTGATGGCTATCACCTCGGCTAGAAGGGTGTCGGAGTTTGTGGCCCTTTCAGGCAGGGAACCGTACTTGATCCTTCACTGTAGTGGAACGGATAAAATGTCTATATTATGTCTCTCTCATCCCTCATATTATTATTATTATTTTCTTTCATATCTTTATTATTTTTCCCTCTTGTTGTGATATGTATGTATATATATATGTGTGTATATACGTGTGTATGTATATGTACGTAACAAGCCAGTAGATTTCCTTACTCAAAAGATGAAAAGCAGATGTTCTATCTCCTCTCTTTTGCTTCTCCCCCCTCCCACCGTGGACGACAAGATGGCCCTTATATCCTGGAATGTGGCTTGCCTCGTGGAGACAGACTTCGACAAGAAAAGTACGATATATAGACGAACCAATCACATACACACACATATGTGATGACGCTTGCTTATGTCACTTTGTTTATATAAGGGGCTGCTGTAATCTGAATAAACCAGTTCTGAGGAAGCGTTTATACTGACCACTGTGCCAGTGTGATAACTTCTGCATGCATGCACTCACTTCACATTGGATTAGAGTCAGAGGCAGAATAGGAGATACATTCTGGTATTGGACCAGAATCAAATCC
Source organism: Rana muscosa (assembly GCA_029206835.1). Lineage (NCBI taxonomy): Eukaryota > Metazoa > Chordata > Amphibia > Anura > Ranidae > Rana > Rana muscosa. Next base: position 457,085,592 of record CM055116.1, on the reverse strand, counting down.
ATTACAATTTGGCACCCTTAACGTTGGGGCTTTAAACTGTGGCCTGAAAGCCAGCCGACCTAGAGAACTGCCAGCGAATTGAGGGGTGACAGACTGAAAGAAGCCTGATCAACTTCAAAGCACGGTAAGAGAAAAGTGTTCTATTCCTTATCTGTGTGATTCCGGCTCAGTCACCCTTGGTTCTGCTCGTGGTCCGTCTGCTGCTGCAGGCCACCAAAAGACGGGTAATTCTTGTCCAAGGCAGATTTAATAAGAACCTGTCGACCTATTCTGCCGGTGTCACGCCGTGTCTGGGATTTGATCCCAGGGCCTGGTGTTCATAGACTGTTTTCCTATGTCCTGAGCCACCAGTGAACTGGTTTTATGTTAGCATCGTAGTTATGTTCTTTTTCACTAGTGGGGATGTTTGCTCCACCCTGGGACCAGCTGTCAGCAGTCTTCTCATTAGTGTCCCTATATATTCCCACTTCCCCTTCCTGTCCGTGCCTTAGGATAGGTTCCTGTTTATGGATGCTCTTGCTTTTTGGTTATCTACTTGGCTCGTCTTGACTACGATTCCTGGATTATCCCTTGAACCTGGTTAACCTTGCTGCCGACCCTCCCTGGCTTGTTCTGACTACGTTACCTGGATTGTCCTTTTCCCTCCTGGGATCCTGTCTTCTGCCTACTAACCGTGAGTTGTTGCTGGGGGTTGTGGTTAGGCTATCTGCACCTTCCTTTGTGGTTCCTTATTTCCTGTCTGTGGGAGATCTCAGCCGTCCCTCCATCTGACACCGGGATAACAAGACTACCGGTCAGGAAAGCAGAGGGACGGTTGTAATTTCCTGGCAGACCTGACATTATCCTAAGGCCAGATGGACCTCAGCGAGCTGGTGCAGGCAGTCTCTCTACAGGGTCAGATGTTGGGTGAGCAGGCTAATCATGTACAGTCATTGGAGGAGAAATTGGGTGCCATCGCTACTCTGTTATCTACTTTGGCCTCGGCACATGGTACTAGTCCTGCTACACCAAAAAATCTTGAGTCTGGGGTTGGGGAACCTGTAGTTGTGTCTAAATCTGTGGGTTCTCCCGCTCCAAAGATACCTCTCCCCGATAAGTATGATGGGAACCCCTTGGATTGCAGGGGATTTCTCAACCATTGCCGGTTGCATTTTAAAAATCAACCTGCTGTGTTTACCTCTACCCAAGCCAAGGTGACATTTATTATTTCCTTGCTTAACGGTAGAGCTCTGTCCTGGGTGTCGCCTCTTCTTGAGAAAGATTCTCCTGTACTTACTGATTACCCCACGTTTATGCAAACCGTTGAGAGAATATTTGACGGTCCTGACAGAGTAAGGGCAGCTGAGGCCAGTATTCTTGACTTACACCAGGGTAAACGCACAGTAGCATCTTATGCAATAGAATTCCGCACACTTGCGGCAGATACTTCCTGGGATAATTGCGCCCTTAAGGCCGCCTTCCGCAGAGGTCTAGCGGAACGCATTAAGGACGAATTAACTTACCGTGAGATCCCAGTGGCATTGGAGGATGTCATCAATTTGTGTATCCTCGTGGATACTCGCTTCTCTGAACGCCAGTCTGAGAGGGAGCGTCAGAGACAATTTTTTCCTCCAACCGCCGGGTTTGAGGAAGAACCCATGGATGTAGGGGCTGTGCGTTTGTCTGATGATGAACGTACCAAACGCAGAACTCTAGGCCTCTGTCTATTTTGTGGTAAGCCGGGTCACTTCCTGCATTCTTGTCCGATGCGACTGAAAAAACTCCCGGGCTTAATGGGAGATCAAGGAGCCCCATTAGGCCACACTGTTTTGAAACCTCCTCTAGAGAGATTAGTAGTACCCGTATTATTATCTTGGAACAATAAGAGCTACTCCACCGTTGCCTTTGTTGATTCCGGTGCAGGTGGGGTATTTCTCGATGCAACGCTGGTTAAGAGTCTTCAGATTCCGACGGTTCCGAAAGATCCACCTCTGTGTGTAACTACTCTTGGCGGAGAACCTCTTGGTGATGGACTTATCTCTCTAGAGACCAAGCCCCTTTCCGTTCTAGTGGGGGCTCTGCATTCTGAAGAGCTATCATTTAATGTCATTCCGTCTCCTAAGTATCCTGTAATTCTTGGGTTCCCTTGGTTATGTAAACATAACCCATCTATTGACTGGTCCTCTGGTCAAATTTCTGCCTGGAGCACCTTTTGTCATGTTCACTGTATCCAAAAGTTTATACGTAATAAAGTGTCCATTCTTGGGGTCTCTACTGTCCCTGAACTACCGGAGGCTTATGCCGGGTTTGCTGACGTATTTTCTGAAAAAGAAGCAGAGGGCCTCCCTCCACACCGCCCGTATGACTGTGCTATTGACTTGCTTCCCGGTTCTCCTCTTCCTAAGGGGAGAACCTATCCTCTTAACCTTGCGGAAACCAAGGCTATGGAGGAATACATTGAAGACAGTCTAAAAAAGGGTTTCATCCGGCCTTCCTCCTCTCCTGTGGGAGCAGGCTTCTTTTTCGTGGAGAAAAAAGATGGAGGACTTAGACCCTGCGTTGACTACAGATCTCTCAACCGTATTACTGTAAAAAATCGGTATCCGTTGCCCTTAATTACTGAGCTGTTTGACCGTGTCCAGGGGTCAAAGATCTTTACCAAATTGGATCTTCGGTCTGCATATAACCTCATTAGAATTAAAGCAGGAGATGAATGGAAGACAGCTTTTAATACCAGAAGGGGGCATTATGAGTGTCTTGTGATGCCTTTTGGGCTTTGCAATGCTCCCGCGGTATTTCAAGAGTTTGTGAATGATATTTTCAGGGATCTACTTGACTCTTTTGTTGTCTATTTAGATGATATACTCATTTACTCTAAAGACTTAAAGCTTCACCGTGGCCATGTTTGCACTGTTCTCCAACGTTTAAGAGATCATAAGCTGTACGCCAAACCTTCCAAGTGCTCTTTTGAACAATCGGAAATACCTTTCTTAGGTTATATAATTTCATCTAATGGATTCCAGATGGACTCCAAGAAACTCGATGCTATCTTACAATGGCCTAGACCTTCTACCTTAAAGGAAATACAGCGTTTTATTGGATTTTGTAACTACTACCGCAAATTCATCAAGAATTTCTCCAAAATTTTGGCTCCCATCACCGTCCTCACAAAAAAAGGGACCAAATGCTCTCAGTGGCCTCCTCAAGCTCTGGAGGCTTTCGACCTTTTAAAATCTGCTTTTTGCTCTGCTCCTGTTCTTCGCCATCCTCAGCCTTCGGCTCAATATTTCTTGGAAGTTGATGCCTCCGAAGTAGGGGCCGGAGCAGTATTACCCCAACGAGAACCCACTTCTAACAAGTTGCATCTGGTTGCCTTTTTCTCCAAGAGGTTCTCTGCTGCAGAACAAAAATATGACATAGGGAATAGAGAACTTTTAGCTATAAAATTAGCATTTTCCGAATGGAGACATCTTTTAGAAGGTACGGAACTTCCTGTTGTGGTTCAAACTGACCATAAGAACCTAATCTACTTAGAGAAGGCCCAAAGACTGAATCCCAGACAAGCCCGCTGGGCGTTATTCTTCACCCGATTCAACTTTGTAGTGACGTACATTCCTGGCACCAAGAACACCAAGGCCGATGCCCTGTCTCGGCAATTCCCTTGTGAGAATCTGCAAATACCTCCTGATCATATTGTTCCTCCAGAACGAATTATTGCACAACTGGATACTGCTTTACAAAGGAACTTGTTGGCCGCACAGTCTCGGGCACCTTCTAATCTCTCAGTTCCACCCAATACCTTGTTTGTTCCCCTAGAATTACGAAAAGAAGTGTTACAGTGGGCCCATGGCCAGATGGTATCCGGACACCCTGGTATCAACCAAACCTTCCTACGTTTGAAGTCCCTGGTTTGGTGGCCTACTCTAAAAAAGGATGTTATAGCCTTTGTTAGAGCCTGTTCGGTTTGTGCTGCCATCAAAATGCATTGTTCTGTTCCACAAGGTCTACTTCAACCGTTACCTGTTCCTCGTGCTCCCTGGACTCATATCAGCATGGATTTTATCGTGGACTTGCCCACCTCCAGTGGAAATACCGTAATTTGGGTGATAGTGGACCGATTTTCAAAGTTGGCCCACTTCATTCCCATGCCCGCACTACCTTCTGCCCCAAGCCTGGCTTTATCCTTTATTGAGAATGTCATCCGCTTACACGGCATCCCTGTTGATATTGTTAGCGATAGAGGCCCTCAATTCATATCCTCGTTCTGGAGGGCCATTTGCAAACATCTGGGGATCAAGAATTCCCTGTCCTCTGGATACCATCCTCAATCTAATGGCCAGACAGAGAGGGTCAATCAAGATTTGGAGATCTACCTACGAGCTTATATCAATGCTGAACATGACAACTGGAGCGAGATGTTACCTCTAGCAGAACTAGCACACAATTCGCAGTGGCACTCTTCCCTTAGATGTTCCCCTTTCCAAGCTGCCTTTGGGTATCAACCCAGGGTTCTCCCCTTCCAGTCTTCCTTGGTGGAGGTACCTGCGGCAGCCAACATGGTATCAAGATTGACTACGCACTGGAGAAACATAAGAAAGGTTCTGCTTCAGTCTGTACATAGATACAAGGGGTATGCAGATCGTCACAGAAAACCTGCACCCCGCTATCGTCTTAATCAGCTGGTTTGGTTGTCCACCAAGAACATGAAACTGCGACAACCTTCCTCCAAGTTAGGTCCTAGATTTATAGGACCTTTTCGCATACTCTGTCAGGTCAACCCTGTGGCTTATAAACTACGCTTGCCCCTTCATCTTCGTATTCCCAATACATTTCATGTATCTTTGCTTAAGCCCTTTGTCAAGAATAGATTCTCTCTCCCCTCTAGACGTCCCTCTCCAGTCTCTGTGGATGACCATCAAGAGTATGAAGTTAGCAAAATTCTGGATTCCCGACATAGGGGTAGACAATTACAATATCTGGTGGACTGGAAGGGCTACTCCATTGCAGAGAGGACTTGGGTGCCTGCTCGTGATGTTCATGCCCCACGGCTGGTCAAGTCCTTCCACGACAGGCACCCATCCAAACCCAAATAGGTTTGGGGGCATCTTTGTGTGGGGGTACTGTCACGCCGTGTCTGGGATTTGATCCCAGGGCCTGGTGTTCATAGACTGTTTTCCTATGTCCTGAGCCACCAGTGAACTGGTTTTATGTTAGCATCGTAGTTATGTTCTTTTTCACTAGTGGGGATGTTTGCTCCACCCTGGGACCAGCTGTCAGCAGTCTTCTCATTAGTGTCCCTATATATTCCCACTTCCCCTTCCTGTCCGTGCCTTAGGATAGGTTCCTGTTTATGGATGCTCTTGCTTTTTGGTTATCTACTTGGCTCGTCTTGACTACGATCCCTGGATTATCCCTTGAACCTGGTTAACCTTGCTGCCGACCCTCCCTGGCTTGTTCTGACTACGTTACCTGGATTGTCCTTTTCCCTCCTGGGATCCTGTCTTCTGCCTACTAACCGTGAGTTGTTGCTGGGGGTTGTGGTTAGGCTATCTGCACCTTCCTTTGTGGTTCCTTATTTCCTGTCTGTGGGAGATCTCAGCCGTCCCTCCACCTGACACCGGGATAACAAGACTACCGGTCAGGAAAGCGGAGGGACGGTTGTTTCCTGGCAGACCTGACAGCCGGCTGATATTTTATGTTATGTTTTGTGTTGAATTGAATGTGGCTATTTCAGTGGATGTCTGTATGAGAAGGGGAGACACAGCGATTCCTCGCCAGGTTCCTTAAATAATTCTGGTTAGAAGAGAGGGTGTCAGGAAATATATATATACACCTCACTAAGGTGAGAGTGGGAAAATACGAACCAAGAAGGTTCGGGGATAAATATTACCTCCATACAGACAGAAGGGCTGAAATAGTATGTCATGTTCTAACTGTATCTGTGGACTAAAGTTTGGTGTGCATGAAGGTGGATGGGGTTTAGTTAAGGTAGTACCGGGAGAATATCTGGAAGGTGTATTGGGCCTTAGACCCCTGTTGGAGAGTTTGGAAGATATTAAAGTATTTAGAGTCAATGTCCATTATAGTGTGAACCTTAACATTCATTTTGGGAAGTCACTGAAAGTTATTGAGGAAGATAGAGAGAGGGTGGGGCTACACATAGAAAGCTGCCCCTCATGCCCCCTGCGCCCAACATGTAATAATGTGGGCCAGGAACAGGACAGAGTTGTGAGTCTGGGATTTGAGTTGGGGAGAGTGGACCCCACCCCACAGCAGAGATGGAAAAAGAATGAGAGGGAGCTCTTGGGACATGTGAGCTTCTGAATTCATAGATGGCCGATTAACCCTGTGTATGCTGAAGGAAAGTCTGTGTGCTGAGATAGGTGTGGCGAGAGGAGTAGCAGGCAGGAAACAAAAAGCAGAACTGACTCCCAGCTCAAGCTGGTGTCAGCCTTGTTGGAATTCGCGCTCAAATCAGAACCACTCCTACACAAGGGTGGGAGGGAAAAGAGTGGAAACGTGAGCAAAGTAAAGCATGTTTAAAAATAAATAAAAATTCTCTCCCTTTCTAAACTGAGTTCCTACCCCTCCTTTACAAAAAAGAAGGTGGGGGGATGAGTAGACGGAGCTAAGCTGACAGGTTAAAGGAATTTCTGTCTAAAAAAAAAAAAAAGTGGGGGCAACCTGCTCCTTGCTTATACAAACACACAGCTGACAAAGCGAATCCAAAACTGTCCTGTGTCATTCCAAGTATATTTGTTTGTTTTTATATTTTGTTCCTTACAGGTATTTTAATAACAACAGAATACCATAATAAGACGTTATCAAATAAATTCAAGCAATTATTTAGATTCAGAAATATTTTGGGAAGGGGTAAAAATGGGACAGAATCTCACTAGACCGGGCGAGGGAAATTTAGCTTATGACCTAGTGACAGAGCGGGAAGGAGAACAGAATGTGAAAGGATGGAAGAAGTTAATGAAAGTTACTGGGATGTGCAAAAATGGTGGTCGTTTGCAACCAGAGGAATGGAGAGTTGTGTTGAAAGAAAGGGTTGCTGACAAAGAATGATTTAGTATCAACAGAAGAAGCCTGGTTTAGGGTGGCAAAGGGACTAATGAAGGAGGGGTGGGTGGAACAGGAAATACAGAACAAGGAGGGATTAATGTATGTATATCATAAAGGAAAACGCCTGCCCCCACCCTATGATGATGGCCCCAAGTGGGCGTGGGAGGAATGTGGGAGGTCCGGACACCCACACCCTAACCGCCCCGGGCTCTGCCCCGAATGCAGTTGTAAGTTGGAGGACCTCCTCCGGAAGTCCCTCCCCTTACAAACGGACCTTACTCCAGTCTCACCATCCAGGCCATTCCAACCCCTCTACACCCTGTGCCTGGTATTGAAAGCAGATGGCAGCTTCTACTGCCCACCAGTCATCGCCCCAGTGATGCCTTCGATACCGGATTCAGTAACCCAACCATCTGCTGCCTCTGCCCAATATGCTCCAGTGTCAGGATCCCATCAGTCTACACCGGCTAGGGCACTAGCACCTCCCGCAGCAGCACCATCACCGCCCTTAAGCCAACCTTCCTATGCGGACTCAGCGGGTACAATCTGGGATGGTCCTGATGAGAGGAGTAGGTTGCAGAACCTACGGGACCTGATCACCTGGAATCCGGGTGGCTGCCCACTGCCGGACGCTCCGCTCATGTATGCCTCCTTTACCCCCTCGCAAGCATCTACCCTAGTATGTAAAAAAACAGGAAGGTAGTGGAGTTGGGACTTTAATTGAGGTATAAGTGTATAATAAATGAAATAACTTGGATGTCATGGTTCCCTCTAAATTGGCATGATACGGTATAAGTAAACCAGTAATCACAATACATTTATGATACAGAAATGTAATCACAAAGGAGCAATTCATAATCATCATTAATTTAATAACACATGATTAGTTAGGGAACATAATAACATACAGACATAGTAATAAATAAATCAAGGAATAATAAATATATAAGTAGGGGGGGTCTGAAATGTAGGGGGGTTCTGTATTGTAGGGGGTCTGTAATATAGGGGGGTCTGTACTGTAGGGAAGGGGTTCTGTACTGTAGGGAGGGGGTCTGTAATGTAGGGGAGGTCTGTATTGTAGAAGGGGGCTGTAATGTAGGGGGGTCTGTATTGTAGAGGGGGTCTGTACTGTAGGGAGGGGGTCTGCACTGTAGCGAGGGGGTATGTACTGTAGGGAGGTCTGTGTAACATGCAGGGGGTCCAGAACTGTTAGGGGGTGTCTGTGTAACAAACTGTGGGGGGGGCTGTGTAATGTAAAGGGGCCCAGAGGTGCGGTGCTATGTAATGTAAAGGGGTGCAGGGTGCTGTGTAATGTAAAAGAGTCCAGAGGTGCAGGGTGCTGTGTAATGTAAAGGGGTCCAGAGGCACATGGTGCTGTGTAATGTAAAGGGGTCCTGAGGTGCAGGGTGCTGTGTAATGTAAAGGGGCCCAGAGGTGCAGGGTGCTGTGTATTGTAAAGGGTCCAGAGGTGCGGTGCTATGTAATGTAAAAGGGGTCCAGGGTGCTGTTTAATGTAAAGGGGTCCAGAGGTGCAGGGTGCGGTGTAATGTAAAGGGGTCCAGAGGTACAAGGTGCTGGAACCCCACATCCCATCATTAACCGCCGCCGCGCCCCCCCCCCCCGCCGGGCTGCTCAGTCTAAAATGCCCAGGCCTATTTTTTGTCCCAGTCCAGGAAAAGGGTATGGAAATAGTAAAACTTGATATGAGAAAGAACAAACGGAGAGGAATATGACAACGAATGTGTAACTATGAATAATTGATAAGGGGAATAAAATTTGATTGTATATGGTGGGGGGGTCTCGAAAGTAGCGGGTGTCTTCCACCCAAAATATCGAGAGAGGGGAGATTGAGACCCATCCCAGCCTAAAACATACCAGAATACCTCCATCCCTAAATAATGTGTAAAAAAACAGGAAGGTAGTGGAGTTGGGACTTTAATTGAGGTATAAGGGTATAATAAATGAAATAACTTGGATGTCATGGTTCACTCTAAATTGGCATGATATGGTATAAGTAAACCAGTAATCACAATACATTTATGATACAGAAATGTAATCACAAAGGAGCAATTCATAATCATCATTAATTTAATAACACATGATTAGTTATGGCAATGTTTCTCAACTCTAGTCCTCAAGGCGCCCCAACAGGTCATGTTTTCAGGGTATAATAAATGAAATAACTTGGATGTCATGGTTCCCTCTAAATTGGCATGATACGTTATAAGTATACCAGTAATCACAATAGTCAAAAAAAGTGGACAAAAATCAGCATATATATGCATAAATACCTAATGGCACCATCATCCCTGTATTGATATAGAAAATAGAGGAACAGGATATGGGATTTTTAAGGTGGAAAGAAAGAAAAAGGAAAGTGGAAGGAAGGGGGGGGGGGAATAAATAAGAGGGGAAAATAAGGAAATGGGCAAAGGAAAGGTGAGAAAGAAAAAAGGGAAGAAAGAAAAAAAAAAAAAGTGTGTTTTCTTTTTTCTTTCTCACCTCTCTTTTGACCATTTCCTTCTCTTCCCCTCTTCCCCTTTTCTTCCTTTTCCCCTCCTCTCCCCCCCCCCCCTTCCTTCCACTTTCCTTTCTTTCCCCTAACGCTTTTCCTTTTTTTTCGTTTCTTCCCCCCCCCTCTCCTGCCCCCCTAGTTCATTATATGCATTTATACATCAATTTCAGGTACATTTATAAACACTCAATTGTCATCCCCCCTTGCGGGAGTCGTGGCCATCTTGGACGGCGCTAGTTGCATTGGCACCTGGTGGGGGATGCTCCAGCTGTTTCAGCTTCCCGTGCTTCATTGAGGTACGGAATGTATTGTGGAATTTTTTGCTTTTACCGATTGTGGTCTGCCTGTTCCCAATGGTGGATGCACATGCATGTCGTTTCGGAATATGCTCTATATTTATGTATAATCTTATGTGTTATAATGTATATTAATTAGTTTTTTCTTTTGTTTTCACACTTTAAAGCTGAAATTGACCTACAACATTCATTAAAGTGTCTTCTTGCGTCTATTTCCCGACAAAGCCTTATAGGCGAAACTGTAGAAATACAATAGACGCTTCTTCCAACTGAACACATTATGCGACTGTCTGTTTGCTGGGTAGTGGGTGTTTACCTACGATAGTCAAAATATGTGTATTTATCAGTATTTGAAATGTATGCAAAGAATAAATATTTTTCTATATTTTTCTATATTTTTTGTGATTTCTATAATTTAGCACCTTAAAAATCCCATATCCTGTTCCTCTATTTTCTACAGTAATCACAATACATTTATGATACAGAAATGTAATCACAAAGGAGCAATTCATAATCATCATTAATTTAATAACACATGATTAGTTAGGGAACATAATTAATGACATACAGACATAGTAAAAATAAATCGAGGAATAATAAACATATTAGTAATAACAACATGATCAACACGTATGTAATTGATAAATAATAATGTGGGCTGATGTAGAGCATCCGAGGATGTAAACTCTACGCGCTAGGCTTGTGCAATTCGTTTCGTAACGAATTGAAATTCGTCCGAATTTAGCAACTTTCGGACATTCGGAAGCATTCGAATTTCCGAACAAAGCAATTACGAATAAGACCGAATCCGAAATAAATTATACCGCAAATAGCGAATGTCTTCGGCATAATTCGTTATGAAAAAGTTACGAATGTACGAATCCATACGAAGCACAATAACACTCACTCTGCTCTGCTCTCTGCTTCTCCCACACCGTGCTGAACTCCCTCTCAAAATGGTGTACAGGGGCGGAGGTTATAGCCGCATGTAAAAAACGAAAGTAAAATACGAGATTTCGAATCCATTCGAAGCACAATAACACTCTGCTCTGCTCTCTGCTTCTCCCTCACCGTGCTGAACCCTCTCAAAATGGTGTACAGGGGCGGAGCCTATAGCCGCATGTAAAAAACGAAAGTAAAATACGAGATTTCGAATCGTTACAAATAACCGCTATGTATTTAGAAAAGTACAAATCCATTCGAAGCACATTAGGCATAATAGGCAGCGTCGTTGTGAGAGAGACACGGAAAATTACGAATCAACGAACCCAAAAAAAGTTACGAAAGTAGGAGTTGTGTCCAGAATCAACGAAAAACAACGTACTCTACCGAAAGTACGAATTATAAAGCAACAAAAAATTCAACGAAAAATGTCGCTTGCAAAAATACGAATGAGTCCGAACACGAAAAATCCCGTCTAGCAAAATTACGAATGATTACGAATCAACAGGACCGGAAAGAAACGAACCGAAACGGAACGAATTTTTCCGTTGTGCACAAGTCTACTACGCGCTTCATGGTTGCCCACCACTCATCAGGAGTTTGGATGCATGAAAGTGATCTAGAATGAAAAAAATGGAAAAATTTGTTGTGGTAGTTTCTGGGGATCAGTAAAGAAGGTGTGGTGGTGACTGCGCTGTGCACGAAAAGAAGGTGGTGAGGGAGGGGAGGGGGGAGAGAGGAAGGAAAAATGGCAAGAAACAAAATTCTTGCCTCTACAGGACACAACAAGGTGTATCCTGTGACAAACAGTGTAAAAAACAATACGAATCCTAGTGGGTACAGTGATACCTAAAAATGATCTGAAAACACATAAAATATATCACAAAATACTATCCTGAAAAAATCCAGTAATAAACAGTGTGACAGAGGGGTCACTTTGGACACAGGGTGAGCCAGGAAACCATGGACATTAAGAATATGGCTTGGATTGCTTGAAATTGAAATAGTAATATTAGTCCACAATATGTACTGGATGTTTTACCCTGAACTCAACAGGTTAATTGGGAGATGTGTTACCTGCCTGTGTGATGTAAATGAATCTAGGATGGCGTCTAAGGATCTTTCATTGTGTTAATTAAGTCTGTACTTGTGTGTATTGTAAAGTATCAGACAGTCTGGTGAATATAAAGGTCATGCATAGTCATTTAAACATAAAGGGGATTAGAACCTGTTGTCTCCTAGCAGACGTCAAAATAATGTGTATTGGGGCTTGTTGTGGGTGGAGCTGGACCATTGTTCATTCAGGTTAATGCAGTATTGGATGTGTATAAGAGTTTCAATGTTTTTGGCAATAAAGTCAGTCTATCCTTGGGAAGATACAGAGTGCGTCTCGTTCTTTCAGAAGGATTAATCCCTATGAGAAGGGGTCGGCTGACTGTGTGGAGTATCGGCAGTGAATTTGTGTCCAGGAGAGGGAAGAGATCTTTAAACGGCATTACCCCCTTTCGTATTTGGGGTGCCGTTACATTGGTGGCAGTAGTGGGATTTTCCCTCCAGTTCCTGGGACACTCCAAGCCACCACAGTGAATGACCAAGCTATGCAGCCTGCAGGAAAGCCACGCTGAAAGACTTACTTGAGAGCCGAGATGGACCAGAGGGACGGTGATGCAGGACCCCGGTCAGTTGAAGATTTGTTTCAGCAACGAGTTTGAGAGCGCTTGGCATTATATGGTGCTAACCCATCAGAGACCGCCATACAGGAAGCCATTAGAGGCATCCAGCTGCAGGAAGAGCGACAAAAGAGAGAACTAGAGCGACAAAAGAGAGAGCTAGAGCGGCAACATGAGCAGAGAATGGCGGAAATACGGCAATCGGAGACAACGCCTAAAGAAGCAGCACCAACTGAAAGGAGAGGAGAGATACAGATACCAGCCGACATGGAAAAGGAATTCAGAAGGAGGTTGCGAGAGATGCAGATACAGCATAGAGGACCAGTATCAGAGGAGGTCCTGCTGGGATGCTCTGATTCAATCTGCTGCGAACTCTGGAAGAAAGCGCTAGCTCTCGAGCAGCAACACCAGGGAAAAGTTCTCCCATCCATCCATGTAAGGTACTGGTCGCAGTATGAAGTACGAATGCTGTTATTGGGGGAACAACCAAAGCAGGAGTGGACAGCTGAGTTAAGCAGGCTGATCCGGGCAGAGATGCGGTTGGACGAGAGCTACAGAGCCCTCCGGTGGTATGTAGCCCAAGAGTGCCAGTGGTCAGCGGATGACAGCCCCATGGAAGGCTTTGACTATAATGGCCTGGGATTGTTGTATTGGAGGCTGTCCGAGGACCCTAACTTTGGGAGTGATCGGGAGTGGCGTTTGGAGGAAATAATGGAGCACAGAGAGCAAAGACTGAATGTCTCGGAAGGGCACTGGGCACAGGAAGATTTGGAGTTTCTGGCCGTTCAGGAATGGGAGCTGGAGATTGCCTACAAACAGCTGCTAGACTCTGCTCAGCAGCAGGGTGGGGCTCCCTTTGCCTGGGACTATCAGGAAATACCAGTTGACAACTATGAAATCCTGGCTGAAGAATCGGCAGTGGAAAATCTGGAGATTGCCATCCCTAAAGCCGAAGTGGATGATATGGAGTTCCAGGGAGCTAGCCTGGCTGAAGAATCGGCAGTGAAAAATCTGAAGATTGCCACCCCTAAAGCCGAAGTGGATGATATGGAGTTCCAGGGAGCTAGCCTGGCTGAAGAATCGGCAGTGGAAAATCTGAAGATTGCCATCCCTAAAGCCGAAGTGGATAATATGGAGTTCCAGGGAGCTAGGGCAGTTGGTTCATCTCCCCAGCCACAGATTACAGAAGGTATGGACTTAAGGGACTGTTCAGAGGATGTTATGGATTATGCATCACCTGCTCAAGTACTGGCAGCAGGACAGAGTGCTACAGACCCCTGCTCTACACCCGTGGCAGTTTTGGAGGCCCGAGGTGAGAAGGTGATGGTTCCTCTTTCCCAGGGGATTTCAGAGATGCAGGGAGGAGAAGCAGCCCTTTTTCCTCCCCAACAGTTAGCCAGAGCAGATGGTGTGGAGTCCCCAGCAGAAGTGCTGGCAACAGGGCAGAGTGATGGCAACCTCTGCCCAGCACCGGAAACAACTGTGGCGTTTCAGGGAGCCGGGGCAGTTGGCCCCTCTCTCCAGCAACAAGCTGAGGTGGTAAAGCTTTTACCCCCAGCTGAATCACTGGCAGCAGGGCAGAATGCTACTGGCCTCTGCACACAACTGCAACTTGAGCTGATATCGGTGGATGGGACTACGGTCTCCACTCACAGCAACCCAGCGGAAGAGCTGGCAACAGAGCAGAGTGCCGCGGGCCTCTGCTCTCAACTAACAGAAGAGGGAGTGCCTGTGGTACTGGATGGGACTTCGGTCCTCACTGACACAACCCCAGAAAATGATGTGACACTGGGACAGGAGGATGTCAGCCTTGCTTTGCAAGCACTGGGGGATTTTCACCTTCCACAAGTGGATGGGACTTCAGTCTCCACTTGTATACCTCAGGGATGCTGGGCAGTCGGCCCATATCCCCAACAGCATGACAGACTGAGCCCAGTCACCCTGTCTTCTCCCCAGCGGCGGGTATGTTCTCTGAGGGAGGCAGAGGTTGGCTGGGTAAGTAATGCTCTGTTTGGAGCAATTTATTTGGGGTACTGTGTGGATACCGGCATTAGAAGAATGGACCTATGGACTAACTTCGGAGTCAACCCGTCTGGGGTCACCTCCTGTGTTAGTCTCCTGCCGAAAGGGGAGATGTGTGACAGAGGGGTCACTTTGGACACAGGGTGAGCCAGGAAACCATGGACATTAAGAATATGGCTTGGATTGCTTGAAATTGAAATAGTAATATTAGTCCACAATATGTACTGGATGTTTTACCCTGAACTCAACAGGTTAATTGGGAGATGTGTTACCTGCCTGTGTGATGTAAATGAATCTAGGATGGCGTCTAAGGATCTTTCATTGTGTTAATTAAGTCTGTACTTGTGTGTATTGTAAAGTATCAGACAGTCTGATGAATATAAAGGTCATGCATAGTCATTTAAACATAAAGGGGATTAGAACCTGTTGTCTCCTAGCAGACGTCAAAATAATGTGTATTGGGGCTTGTTGTGTTGTGGGTGGAGCTGGACCATTGTTCATTCAGGTTAATGCAGTATTGGATGTGTATAAGAGTTTCAATGTTTTTGGCAATAAAGTCAGTCTATCCTTGGGAAGATACAGAGTGCGTCTCGTTCTTTCAGAAGGATTAATCCCTATGAGAAGGGGTCGGCTGACTGTGTGGAGTATCGGCAGTGAATTTGTGTCCAGGAGAGGGAAGAGATCTTTAAACGGCGTTACCCCCTTTCGTATTTGGGGTGCCGTTACAAACAGTAATATAAAAAGTGACATCAAACAATATAAATGCATGAAATGCATAAAGTGCATCCCAAATGGGATGAAAGAATACCTATAAGTCCAGTGATAAGTGTTCCGAGAGTGATAAATATATATATATATAAAAATGTTGTATATATAAGAAACAACAAATAGAAGGCATATATATGGAAAAAAGAGTCTAATAAGTCCCGTCACCAGCAAAGTAGCATGGAGTGCTAAAAAGATCCTGCTAAGTGGGGCACCTCTGTGCTTGCAAGCCGCTCACCTCCCTACTGTCAGACAGCATAAGTGACTCCAAGTAGATAATGGTTACAACAATGTGGCAGTGTAGAGGTCTCCTTATTGTAGTTCAGTGTTCTCAATATCGGATGTGTAACATAGAAAATATATAAAAGAAAGGAAGATGTTCATCGCATAACTCCGTGGGAATTCACAGTGGAGCATTGGCTGGTCATACAATAATGAACTCACTCTTTAACCAGAGGAACGTGGGCATCAATCCACGAACGGCGAGTTCGTCAGTTCCAGCTGTGTGCCTATGGTTCACTCTGCAGTCCCAGGTATGAATCCCCAGTGTTACGTAGGGCAGCAGTGTTTTAATGGGAAAAATATAAAATGCTCATAGCATAATTCCGTATTAAAACATATTTATTTAGCGCAGTAAATTGCAATAAAACTCACATTTGGTGAAGATACAAAGGGAAAAAAACCTACGAGCGCCGAGCTCATCTCCTTCCATCTGGCTGGTAGTGTACCTAGTGCTCCAATCCCGACGCACGTCGTCACGTCACGTGACTTCATCAGGGGGTAACACTAGGCAAGGTACATGGGCTTAAATAGTCTGTATAATAGAGCGTCCGTCAGCCATTTTGTTGGAGCCCGCCATTGTATTGAATGGCACAGGCTATGAGATGGTCCGTCCGCCATTTTGCGTAAGGTCAAGCCATACAATTGATGTGGTTGGTAACAGGTACTGCATAGACTGGACAGTACAACAGCCACACAGATGGACTGTACACCGACCATGACACACAATGCTAGCTGTTAAGCTGACGGCGCTGTGAACTTCCAGACTGCTACAAAACTCGTCCAAGGACACACACAGAGTAGTAAATGCATGGTCCTATATAACTTGGCAATCTATTGTCATACTGCGGATGGTAAATAGACAGTAAACGGTGACTGAGCGGGCCATATGGGAGAACTACCGTATATACTCGAGTATAAGCCGAGATTTTCAGCCCTTTTTTTGGGCTGAAAGTCCCCCCCCCCCCCCCTCGGCTTATACTCGAGTCAGCGAAATTTTACATTGTAAATGGTACCTGAAAAAAAGTTGAGGCTGCGGCGTCCATCGTTCAAATCCCGCGGTCTCTTCCTGGTCCCTTCCGTGATAGGCGATTCTCAGCAGACACTCTCCGCCTATCACGAACTTTCTCTCATCCTCAGTTTCCCAGCAGACGTCTGTGATTTGCGGAACACCCAACACAGTGTCTGCTGGGAAACTGAGGTTGAGAGAACGTTCGTGATAGGCGGAGAGTGTCTGCTGAGAATCGCCTATCACGGAAGGGACCAGGAAGAGACCGCGGGATTTGAACGATGGACGCCGCAGCCTCAACTTTTTTTCAGGTACTATTTACATTGTAAAATTTAAACAGTGAGGATGGGAACAGTGAGGATGGGAACAGTGAGGCATTGTTGACCCTCGGCTTATACTCGAGTCAGTAAGTTTTCCCAGTTTTTTGTGGCAACATTAGGTACCTCGGCTTATACTCGGGTCGGCTTATACTCGAGTATATAAGGTAATTAAAAAACAGCAAACTGCAAGAATGCTGCATATATGGACCAAAAGCAGATGGATACACGTGGGAATGGTACAAATAAAATATATTTAAACAAAAATGTATTATTAAAAAAAAATATATATATATATATATATATATATATGTACAAAAATATATATATATATATATATATATATATATATATATAAAAATGGGTCTAAAATAGATATGCAATGGGATAATGAACGAGGAGCCTTAGGGACACCACAGCTGACTAGAGAGTTAATATGGATCATACATACAAAGCTCTAATAACAAGGGAAATCTCTGGCATACAGATAAATGATGATCGTAAGCATGTGAAAAAGAGAGGCTAGTAGGGTACACATGTAGAAGATACAAGAATAAAAATAAAAATATAAAGATACACATGGTGACTGGTAATGGGAAAAATATTAGATGAGCTCCTAGCGTATGGGCTAAAAATCACTTAGGAAGCAATTCAGGTCAAAGTTTATGTTCAGTCCTTTCGGTGCAAAAGTGTCCATAGAAAAAATCCAATTGAACTCGAGCTGGCTAAGGGTTCTCACTTTGTGGCCACCCCGCCATGGTCTGTTATGTGGCACAATCCCCCAAAATTTGAGGTGAGAGGGGTCTTTGTTGTGGACTTCTGCCTAGACACACTATGTTTTACAAAGCCATATTGGATATTTTGGACATGTTCTTGTATATGGATTCTCAATAATCTTTTGGTGCGACCCACATATTGTAGGCCGCAACTACACTCAAGAACATAGACTGCTCCCTCCGTATTACACCCAATAAACTCCTTGATATCATATTTATTACCATTACTGGTGGACTGAAAGGAGTCTATCTTTGTGTTTGGGCGTTTCGTGCGGGTGCATGCATAACACCTTTTACAAGGGTAAAAACCCTTACCGGTGAAGAAGGTGAACTGTTATTTGGGGGGATCAATGACACTTTTGACAAGCTGGTCACGAAGAGTGGGAGCTCGTCTATAGATAAATTTGGGCCTCTCAGGCAACACCACCTTTAGACTCTTGTCAGATCTTAGAATGTGCCAGTGACGTCTGAAGATACTTTCAATTTTCTTGTGCTGTATATTGTACTCTAGAATCACCGGTACTAGATCTTGTCTAGATATTGATTTTCTATTTACGAGTAAGCCCTCTCTTTGTATGTGCGTCACTTCTTCAATTTTTTCTTTAATGAAGATTTCCTCATACCCTTTTCTATAAATCGTTCTCCAATCAAATTGGCCAGTGTGCGAAAATCTCCGACATTGTTACAATAGCGTCTGAGTCGCATTGTCTGACCCTTAGGGATATTTAATAACCAATTTTTGTGATGGCAACTTTTAATTGGCAGATAACTGTTACAATCGACGTTCTTGAAGAAAGTTTTCGTTACGAATTTATCGTCTATTCGAGATATCTCAAGGTCAAGAAACGGAATAATGGATTCTTCTATCTGCCACGTTAATACAATGTTCTTATGGTTATTGTTAATTTTCTCAAAAAAAAAAATACGAATTGGTTTCGATCGCCCTTCCAAATCACAAAAATGTCATCAATATATCGCCTATACATTACAAGGTCGTCAGGTAAGTCGGAGAACACAGATTCGTCCTCCCATTTGGACATGAACAGTCCCGCGACGCTAGGGGCGAATTTGGCCCCCATAGCAACCCCTGTCTTCAGTTGGTAGTACTGTTTACAGTACCAGAAGTGGCTATGCTTGAGGCAAAAATCTAGGCTCTTTATTATGAATTTCCTTTGTATACACGGTAGTTTCGTATACTTTCTAAGTCCCCATTTTGTTGATTCACAGGCTAGGTAGTGGGGTATGATGGTGTATAGCGACGACACATCCGCCGTTGCCATTAGTAACAGTCCAGTGTCGTTTTTTATATTTTTTAAATATTTTTTATATATATATATTTTTTTACATATATATATATATATATATATATTTTTTTTTTAATAATACATTTTTGTTTAAATATATTTTATTTGTACCATTCCCACGTGTATCCATCTGCTTTTGGTCCATATATGCAGCATTCTTGCAGTTTGCTGTTTTTTAATTAGTTCTCCCATATGGCCCGCTCAGTCACCGTTTACTGTCTTTTTACCATCCACAGTATGGCAATAGATTGCCAAGTTATATAGGACCATGCATTTACTACTCTGTGTGTGTCCTTGGACGAGTTTTGTAGCTGTTTGGAAGTTCACAGCGCCGTCAGCTTAACAGCTAGCATTGTGTAAAAAATTGTGCCAGTTAATATAGGTTTGTTTTAAATTCATGCAATAGAAATGTTATTAATGTGGAATGACTCTAGTACTTTACGATTGTATGTATACAACATGTAAGAACCGGAACTGAGGCTGTGCTAGCATTGGTACGTCCCCTTTCCTCTGTTGTGATTGACTGACATTTACATAAATAGTCAAAGATACGTAGCTCCGCACGCTTCCTGATGACGTGCAACACGAAACAGCTGTCGAGGTGACGCTAGGCTACGCTCCTGATGACACTTCCGGTCCCGTTGGTTCTGTCCTCGAGGAAGGTGGAACGCACGCCGGATCGGATCTTTTGATCGTTCCTCAGGATCGTTTCTCTTGATCGGATCCCTACGCCCCACTTGTACCAAGCTATCCAGCCTCAGTGCCGGGTCTGTGGCACTGTAACAAGTAAGGGGGCATTTGTCTGTCCACTTTTTATTTTTTATCCAATAAAACGGTATTACACTATTGCCGGCTTTCTCTCCTACATGTTCCGCACATCCACGCCTGAGTCTCTAGGAGGCAGGAATTCTCAGTTATACCATTGACATCTCTATCCATTTAGCAAGTGGCACTTGCAACAAGCATTATATTGACTCCTTTTTAATTAAAAGAGTCAACATGATCTGGTAAGCGGCCAATCTCCTTATAGCACTATTGGGTGTTACACATTAAGATTTGGTGAAGGCTTTCACTACAAGATAATGTTTGGATTTGATCAAGTTTATCACAGATTTTGCATCATTGAATAATATGAACATTTGGAAATAATATTGTTTATTCATATGGACATTGAATGAGGACATTTTATGAACATTGTCACAACTAATTTGACACACATCAGTAGGTGTGTCAATTATTTAGGTGGTTTCCAGTTTAACTGAGCTCTAGCAGTAGAGCTGCAGTGAGCAGAATCTGATTGCAATTTATTTTGGGTTGATATTATATTATTGTTTTTTTGTTATATTAGGTATTTGTATTACATATTCACAGGTGTTATTTAATTCCAACACAGTGGTTAGCGCTCCTTCTACACATGCACTGGGTGCATGCACAATTTTTTACATGTTTGTTTCATATTTCTGAAATTTGGGGTAGCAGCTTATTTTTATTTATCATTTATTTTTCAATTTGAGCGCGAGATTGTCTATTTACCACAGCTAGCATTGTGTGTCATGGTCGGTGTACAATCCATCTGTGTGGCTGTTGTACTGTCCAGTCTATGCAGTACCTGTTACCAACCACATCAATCGTATGGCTTGACCTTATGTAAAATGGCGGACGGACCATCTCATAGCCTGTGCCATTCAATACAATGGCGGGCTCCAACAAAATGGCCGACGGACGCTCTATTATACAGACTATTTAAGCCCATGTATCTTGCCCAGTGTTATCCCCTGATGAAGTCACGTGACGTGACGACACGCGTCGGGATTGGAGCACTAGGTACACTACCAGCCAGATGGAAGGAGACAAGCTCGGCGCTCGTAGGTTTTTTCCCTATGTGAGTTTTATTGCAATTTACTGCGCTAAATAAATATGTTTTAATACGGAATTATGCTATGAGCATTTTATATTTTTCCCATTAAAACACTGCTGCCCTACGTAACACTGGGGATTCATACCTGGGACTGCAGAGTGGACCATAGGCACACAGCTGGGACTGACGAACTCGCCGTTCGTGGATTGATGCCCACGTTCCTCTGGTTAAAGAGTGAGTTCATTATTGTATGACCAGCCAATGCTCCACTGTGAATTCCCACGGAGTTATGCGATGAACATCTTCCTTTCTTTTATATATTTTCTATGTTACACATCCGATATTGAGAACACTGTGAACTACAATAAGGAGACCTCTACACTGCCACATTGTTGTAACCATTATCTACTTGGAGTCACTTTATGCTGTCTATCTGACAGTAGGGAGGTGAGCGGCTTGCAAGCACAGAGGTGCCCCACTTTGCAGGATCTTTTTAGCACTCCATGCTACTTTGCTGGTGACGGGACTTATTAGACTATTTTTTCCATATATATGCCTTCTATTTGTTTTGTCACATCCATTGCAGTGTTAATTTTGGCAGCAAATTTCGATTTAGTTTTAGTCTTAGTCTTGGGACTAAAATGGCATTTTAGTTTTAGTCCCATTTTAGTCTTCTGCAATTGTTTTAGTCGTATTTAGTCGACTACATCTCCAGTACATTTTAGTTGACTTAAATGTCCTACGTTTTAGTCGACTAAAATCTCCAGTGCATTTTAGTCGACTAAAACTCATTTTAATCGTCTAAAATCTAATGAGTGTAATTAAATTGTAAAACATTAGTTAACATTTCTCTACAATTTCCAAACTCATTATATACTGCTGGAATGAAAAAATCTAATACCCTATTATTTATCTTATTGAGGTATGAACATGCACTATAGACTAGGGTTGAGCGAACCCGAACTGTAAAGTTCGGGTTCGTACCGGACTTTTGGGTTTTTGGTACCCGGACCCGAACCTGAACAATCTACTGTATGTTCTGGTTCGGGTTCGGTGTTTGGCAATGTAATGGCGCATTTTAAAAAGCTGCAGGGCAGCCAATCAACATTTGTTTAACTTGTGTGCCCTTAGAAGCCATCACAGCCATGCCTACTAATGGCATGGCTGTGATTGGCCAGTGCAGCATGTGACCCAGCCTCTATATAAGCTAGAGGCACATAGCACAGCACGTCACTCTGCTTCAGTTAGCGTAGGGAAAGGTTGCTGCTGCTGCTTTGAGGGAGAGAATTAGATAGGAGTCCTGATTCAGAAATCAAATTACTCTACCTTGCTTTTGTTGTGTGGGTGCAGTGCACAATCTTTTTATCCTGCCCTGAGCCCAGTGCCAGAGAAAAGATAACTTTTTTCTTTCTCGTACATCACGGGACACAGAGCGACATAGTCATTACTAATGGGTTATATAGATACCTTCAGGTGCTGGCACTGGCAACTTCCAAAACCGGAAGTACCCTCCCCTATATAAGCCCCTCCCATCCGGGAGAACCTCAGTTTTTTGCCAGTGTCTAAGGTGTTGGCCAAGAAGAAACATGTGTTTTTCACTGAGCTTGCGTACAGGTTCTTTTGGGCCTCAGTAAGCTATTCCGGATCCGACCAAAAAAGCTTCATAGCTAAACGGTCGGTACCCGGGCCTTGCAGAGAAGAGCAAGGTTTTGCCTGTAATGCTTCTCTTAGGAGAGCTGGACCCTGGGATCCAGAGCTCTGGTCATACCCACGACCAAGATGTTTTCTGTGCAGGGTGCTATACAGGTCCAGGGGAGTGGAATCCTTGGGAACCCGGTCCCTGAAGGTTTGATTACAATGCCTGCCGTGATAGGTGAAGTTTGGGCTTCTGTGGACCAAACAGAGTCCTGCAGCGAGGAAAAGGTAAGTGGGGGCCCTCGGGAACTTGGTTCTATTGAGGGACCCCCAAGCCTATTTTGTCTTTCTGCCTGTTACCTAAGGTATTCCCGCTAATATTCTGTGTATGCCTGTTACTACTGAGAAAATGTAAAAATTTTAATAGTAGGCAAGAAAAAAAATAAAAAATAAAAAAATTTAAGACCGCGGTACCTGTGTTAGACACTAGAGGCCGCTATGGTTCTTTTTCTTGTAATGTGGATTTTTTTCGTCCAGAATCAAATCCAGGCAGTTGGTATGTTCTCTCCTGGGAAGCTGTCTCCTCTGCCCTGTTGCTGCGCTCATCCATCCCCGGGCCCTGCGGCAAAGGGACCCTGGCTCCCATCTAGCTCCTTGTTGTTTTCAAAAAAGGCGCCGAAGGCGCACGTGCCCGCGCGCGTGTGCGTGCACGCGCCTCTATTCATAGAGGCGATCTGGAAAAAGGGGCGGAGCGGGTGGATGACGCTCAGGTGTGCGCCGCGGCGCTACTGCGCATGTGCGGGCGTCCAGCGTGTTTTAAAGCACATTATAGCTGGCTATTGAAGTGCACAGACAGAGCTAGCAACAGTATAAAGGCACACAGAGGCGGTTGATGCAGGCATCCCCTAGAAAGGCACTTTAGTAGACACCAACTGTGATATAGCAGCAATTGTGCTAGACTATTCTCAGTAAAAGTGGTGTATTACGGCTGGAATACCTCAGCTTTAGGCTTAGGAATATGCCGTCCAGAAGCTCCGGAACTGAATCTTCCAGGAAGCGAAGGGGGTCTCATCGGGCTCTGAGGATCTTGGGCATACTTCTGCTGCACCAGTCTCCCCTGAAGTTCAGAGGTAAGTGACCGTAGAGACCCCGCAGGGGTACTTGGTACTGTGGCTGTCCTCAGTTCACCTGCTCCTGTGTATGTAACAGAGGAGGTTTTTTCCTCAGCTCTGGGAGGATTAGAGAGAGATTGTCAACATTGATCGCTGCCTCCCTGTCAGGGAAAGCACGCCCCATCTCCGTCTCCTCCTTCAGAGTGCCTGTTAGCAGAGCAACAGTCCCATACAGGGATCGACCTGCCTGAAGGGGATCAGGATGAGGTTGATTCTGTTATAGAGGAATCAACAGTGGGGGAACCTTTTCTCAGCATCTCAAGCTGAAAGATTATGGGTTCAGTCTCTGACTAACATGGTCCGATCAGCATTAAAAATGCACCTTGCGGAACCATCAACCACTACTGTATCCTCGTTTGGGTCGCTAGAAGCCCCCAGACTGTCTGTTCTTTTCCACTTCACCCTTTACTGAAAGGGCTTATTTACCAGGATTGGGAACGTCCTGAGAAAATATTTATTCCCCCAAGAGATTTCCGGTGGTCTATCCCATGGAGGATAAGTTCATCAAAAAAAATGGAAGGTCCCTTCAGTGGACGCAGCCATCTCTTGTATGTATAAATCACTGACATGTCCAGTGGATAATGTCCAAATGTTCAAGAACCCAATAGATAAAAGATTGGAGTCCTTATGAAAGTCTGCTTCTTTCTACAGCAAGCTTGGTGACACAACCAGCAGTAGCAGCTATTGGGGTCTGCTAAGCAGTGAAGGATCAGTTGAAACAGGTCTTGAGGGACTTGACAGATCAGCAGGCCTTGCCCTAGCTGATCTACCTAGAGCCTTAGGCTTTGCGGTTGACGCCATAAAGGATTCAGTCCATCAGGCCTCCCGCCTTACGCTGTCTATAGTACATATGCGTAGGCTTCTATGGCTCAAAAACTGGTCTGCTGAAGCTCCCGGTAAAGAATGGCTGGTTAGCGTCCCATTTCAGGGTGAACGCTTATTCAGGGAAAACCTGGACAAATATATCCAGAAAATTTCCAGCTGTAAAAATACGCTCTTGCCGGTTAAAAACAGAGTTAGAGGTCCCTCTTTAAGAGGCCTGCTTCTCCAGTCCCTGGGGCATCGGCTGTGTAACAGTTCCGACGGCCTCCTCGGTCAATTCCCGGGGGTAAAAAACAGGGACAATAGCAGGGTAATGAGAAACCCTGGGTCAGGGGAGGTACAAAACCTCCCCCAAAGTTAAATTCATTGAAGGGTTGCCCCCACTCAGGTGGGGGGAGGACTCCAGTTGTTCGCAAGAGACCTGGCGGGACACGATCAAAACAGATAGGTGCTCTCCGCAGTATGTTTGGGATACAGTTTGGAGTTAAAAGACTCTCCTCCTTCCCATTTTTTGAGGTCAAACGTGCCAAGGGATCCCCGGAAGAGAGAGTCCCTCCTGTTGGCACTAGAACAACTATTGCTCCAAGGAGTAATTATGGAGGTTCCCCTGGAAGAATGAGGGTTCGGGTTTTACTCAAACCTCTTTACAGTCCCGAAGCAAACGCGGACGGGAGGCCCATATTAATTCTAAAAGGGCTATACAAATTCCTGTATATCAGGACTTTCCGATGGAGTCGATCCGATCGGTGGCCACTGCCCTACAAGGGGAGGATTGGTTAGCCGCGATCGACATCAAAGATGCTTATTTGCACATTCCCATCTTTCCAGTCCACCAAAAATTTCTACGCTTTGCAGTAGAAGGGCGCCAATTTCAGTTCAGAGCCTTACCCTTCGGTTTGGCCACAGCACCACGAGTGTTTACAAAAATTCTGGCCCTTTATTGGCCAATCTAAGAACACAAGGTGTAATGATAATGGCATATCTAGATGACTTGTTGCTGATAGACCACTCAGTGAAAAAACTAGACGTGGTCGTTCACAAGACAATCAAGTATCTGGAATCTCACGGTTGGATTATCAACCGAGACAAGTCAGCCCTAAAAAACAGTCAAAAGTCTGGAATACTTGGGGCCAAGGTTGGATTCAGGCCAGAGAAAAATATTCTTGCCTCAAGGAAAGGTGTTGTCTTTGAAAGATTTGATCCACTTAGTGGGTACAAAAAAGACAGCCGTCCATACGCCTGTGCATGAGGCTGCTGGGAAAAATGGTGGCATCATTCGAAGCAGTACCCTACGGTCAATTCCATTCAAGGAATTTGCAAGGGGCCATACTGTCAGCCTGGAACAAAAAAGTTCAGGCCCTAGACTTACAATGTCCTTGTCCCCTTCCGTTCGCAAGAGCCTCCGTTGGTGGTTGGTTCCCCAAAATCTGGATAAAGGGAAATCCTTCAGTCCGATTTCTTGGAAGGTGGTCACTACAGATGCCAGCCTTATAGGCTGGGGAGCAGTACTGGAGCAATGGTCTCTCCAGGGCAGATGGTCGGATGCAGAAAAGGCCCTGCCCATCAATCTCTTAGAGATACGAGCAGCCCGGTATGCCCTAGTAGCATGGACATCCAAACTCCAAGGGTCCCCTGTCAGAATTCAATCAGACAATGCCACAGCAGTGGCATATATCAATCATCAGGGGGGCACCAGGAGTCGTGCAGCCCAGAGGGAAGTAAATTACATCCTGAAATGGGCAGAAAGATATGTCCCAGCTATATCTGCGGTATTTATTCCAGGAGTGGAGAATTGGAAGGCGGACTTTCTAAGTCGCCAGCAATTATGCCCAGAGGAATGGTCCCTTCACCCCGAGGTTTTCTGGACAATATGTCAGCGGTGGGGAACATCGGATGTAGATCTTCTAGCATCCAGATTCAACGCAAAGGTGGACAGGTTTGTCTCTCGGACAAGGGATCCCCTAGCTTGCGGCTCGGATGCCCTAGTGTTCCCTTGGGATCAGTTCAAGCTGATATATGCATTCACACCGCCACAATGGTTACCTCGATTACTCCGCAGAATCAGGGTAGAAAAGAAACCAGTGATTCTGGTGGCTCCAGCGTGGCCCCGAAGAGCGTGGTACGCGGAGATTGTAAAATGTCAGTGGGGAGTCCTTGGTCTCTCCCACGTCGTCCGGACCTGCTTTCGCAAGGACCGATATACCACCATTCCTTACCAGCCCTAGGTTTGACGGCCTGGCTATTGAAGCCCACATTCTAAAAAAGAGAGGGCTCTCTAATCCTGTGGTATCTACCATGATCAATGCCAGGAAGCCGGTATCCAGGCAAATCTACTATAGAATCTGGAAGGCGTACATCGCGTGGTGTGAGGCCAAGAAATGGCATCCACATAAGTACGTAATAGGTAGGAGTCTGGACTTCCTACAGTGGGCTGTAGATAGGAAGCTTGCCTTGAGTACTATCAAAGGTCAGTTTTCGGCCTTGTCAATATTTTTTCAAAGGCCCTTGGCTTCGCATTCACTAGTCAAAGCCTTTAGATAAGGAGTGATGCGTATTAGTCCTCCGGTTAATATTCCCATATGTCCATGGGATCTAAACCTGGTTCTGTCGGTTCTACAGAAACAACCATTTGAACCATTACAGCATAGTTCCTTGGTTCTTCTCACCAGGAAATTGTTTTTTCTAGTAGCCATTTGTTCGGCTAAAAGAGTGTCGGAATTAGCAGCTATGTCCTGTAAAGAGCCATATCTGGTTATCCATAAGGACAGAGTAGTGTTACGTCCTCATCCAGCCTTTCTTCCTAAGGTAGTATCGAGGTTTCATTTGAACCAAGATGTGGTTCTTCCTTCTTTTTTTCCCCAAACCTAGTTCGGTAGAGGAAAAGTTATTGCATTCTTTGGATGTAGTAAGAGCAGTTAAAGCTTATCTAAAAGCCACTGCTCAGATTCGCAGAACGGATACTTTGTTTATTCTGCCGGAAGGCCCCAGAAAGGGTCAGGCAGCGTCAAAATCTACTTTAGCCAAGTGGATTCGACAGGTCATAATGCAAGCCTATGGCTTGAGAAGGAGACCGCCTCCGTTCAAAGTTAGAGCGCACTCCACGAGAGCAGTTGGAACTTCATGGGCAGCGCATCACCAGGCCTCCCTGGCTCAAATCTGTAAGGCCGCAACATGGTCTTCAGTACACACATTTACTAGGTTCTACCAGGTGGACGTTAGAAGTCAGGAGGATGTCGCCTTTGGGCGCAGTGTGTTGCAGGCCGCAAAAGATCTTCATGTCTGATAGCGCTCAGCTTATGTATGGTGTATCCCCCCCCTCGTTGGGCATTGCTTTAGGACATCCCATTAGTAATGACTATGTCGCTCTGTGTCCCGTGATGTACGAGAAAGAAAATAGGATTTTTATAACAGCTTACCTGTAAAATCCTTTTCTTGGAGTACATCACGGGACACAGAGCTCCCACCCCTCTTTTGGGGACACTTATTGCTTTGCTACAAAACTGAGGTGCTCCCGGATGGGAGGGGCTTATATAGGGGAGGGTACTTCCGGTTTTGGAAGTTGCCAGTGCCAGCACCTGAAGGTATCTATATAACCCATTAGTAATGACTATGTCGCTCTGTGTCCCGTGATGTACTCCAAGAAAAGGATTTTACAGGTAAGCTGTTATAAAAATCCTATTATCCGTCTGTTAGTTAGGTTGGCTTCGGCGGGCATTTTATGCAAGCTCAGTGCACCAGCACTGTATATGTTACTGTGATACCCTTTAGATACTGTTTTCCTATTCTGCTATTCAAAAAAAAAAAACTTTAGGGCAAAAAAAAAATTTTTGGTGCATTTTCTGCGCCAAAAATGTTTCTGCCATAAAAATTTATTTTGGTGCATTTTCTGCATATCTGTACGTGTGAGACACACACTTTAGATACTGTTCTCTTATTCTGCTCTTCAAAAAAATAAAAAAATTTAGGGCAAAAAAATTTTTGGGGTGCGTTTTCTGCGCAAAAATTTTTTTTTGCTGCATTTTCTGCATATCTGTTCATGGGAGATAGACACTTTAGATACTGTTCTCCTATTCTGCTCTTCAAAAAAATAATAATTTAGGGCCCCAAAAAATTTTTGGGTGCGTTTTCTGCCCCAATTTTTTTTTTTTTGTGCGTTTTCTGCATATCTGTACCTGTGAGATACACCCTTTAGATACTATTGCTCTATTCTGCTATTCAAAAAACACCCATTTAGGGCAAGATCCTAAATTTGAGAAATATGAGGAGACCGTCAAATAAGGGACGTGGCCCAGGTCGTGGTGCTGCTGGTGGAGCTCCTGTTGCAGGGAGAGGACGTGGTCGATCTGTGCCAGCTACACGCACAAGTGAAACACCTTCCTCAGGTGCGAGTAGGCGACAGAGCCTGCAGCGGTATTTGGTCGGGCCTAATGCGGCTTTACGAATGTTGAGACCAGGCCCAGGACAAGTACAGGCGATAGTAGATTGGGTTGCTGACAGTGCCTCCAGTTCCTTCACATTGTCTCCCACCCAGTCTACTGCTGAAAGATCAGAGTTGGCACCTGCAGCCGATGTCCATCAGTCTTTCACCTCACCCCCTTGCAAATCAGCCAAGCAGTCTGAACCCCAAGTTATGCAGCAGTCTCTTCTACGTTTTGATGACTCTGTTAGCAGGGTTTCCCAGGGCCATCCACCTAGCCCTGCCCCAAAAGTGGAAGAGATTGAGTGCACCGATGCCCAACCACTTATGTTTCAAGATGAGTACATGGGAGGACCATCGCAGCACGTCTCGGATGATGAAGAAACACAAGTGCCAACTGCTGCTGCTTTCGCAATTGTGCAGACCGACAAGGAGGGCAGGGGTGAAGACTGGGTGGAAGATGATGTGGAGGACGATGAGGTCCTCGACCCCACATGGAATCAACGTCATGCAGGTGACCTGTGTAGTTCGGAGGAAGAGGCGGTGGTCGCACAGAGCCACCAGCACAGCAGAAGAGGGAGCAGGGTACAAAAGCGGAGCGTCCGTCCCCTAGATAGTACGCCTGCTACTGCAGCAAGGGACCGAGCACACCAAAGCCAGGTCAAAGGAGTTCCCTAGTGTGGCAGTTCTTCAGACAATGTGCTGATGACAAGACACAAGTGGTTTGCACGCTGTGCAATCAGAGCCTGAAGCGAGGCATAAACATTCTCAACCTGAGCACAACCTGCATGACCAGGCATCTAAGTGCAAAGCACGAGTTGCAGTGGAGTAGACACCTCAAAAACCAAGAAAGGTCTCTGGCTCCTCCTGCTTCCTCTTCTGCTGCAGTCTCTGCCTCTTCATCCACCTCCGTAGTGACAGTGGCACCTGCCACCCCGCAAACAGAGGATCTGACAGCAACACTACCACCTGGGTCACCAACCATCTCCACAATGTCCCATGGAAGCGTTCAGCTCTCTATCTCCCAAACACTGGAGTGGAAGAGGAAGTACCCCCCTACCCACCTGCGATCCCTGGCCCTGAATGCCAGCATTGCAAAATTCCTGGCCTTTGAAATGTCATTCCGTCTGGTGGAGATGCAGAGTTTTCTATGCCTCCTTGAAAAAACGCCTTGGGCGATGATGGAAGAGGATGTGGCACAGGAGGAGGAGGAGGAAGAGGGATAATTTTCAAGGCTTTCAGGGCAGTCATTCACAAGTGGCTCCGAGGGTTGGTTCCTGCACCAACAAATGCCAGGTACGCAATTGTCTAGCAAGGGCACAGTTCTGGAGGATGACGAGGTGGATGATGAGGAGGAGGAGATGGAGGAGGAGGAACCATGTTCACAGCAGGGTGGCACCCAGACCAGCTTATGGCCATCACTGGTGCATGGCTGGGGGGATACAGAGGACACAGACGATACACCTCCCACAGAGGACAGCTTTTCGTTGTCTCTGGGCAGCCTGGCACACATGAGCGATTACATGCTGCAGTGTCTCCGCAACGACCGCTGAGTTGTCCACATTCTAACAGGTGCTGATTACTGGGTGGCCACGCTGCTGGATCCCCGTTACAAGGACAACGTACCATCCTTAATTCCCTCACTAGAGCATGATTGTAAGATGCGCGAGTACAAGTGCACGCTGGTAGACGCGCTGCTGGTGGCATTCCCACCTGACAGCGGGGGTACAGTGGAAGCACAAGGCAAAGGCAGAGGAGGAGGAAGAGGTCGCCAACGCAGCCGGGGCACCGCCAGAACCTCAGAAGGCAGGGTTAGCATGGCCGAAATGTGGAAAAGCTTTGTCACCACGCCTCAACAACCAGCACCACCAGCTGATATGGAACTTCTTAGCAGGAGGCAGCATTTCACCAACATGGTGGAGCAGTATGTGTGCACACGCCTACACGTACTGAATGACGGGTCTGCCCCCTTCAACTTCTGGGTCTCCAAACTGGGCACATGGCCTGAGCTTGCCCTTTACGCCTTGGAAGTGCTGGCCTGCCCTGCAGCCAGTGTATTATCTGAACGTGTATTTAGCACGGCAGGGGGCGTTATCACAGACAAGCGCAGCCGCCTGTCCAGAGCCAATGTGGACAAGCTCACGTTCATTAAAATGAACCAGGCATGGATCCCACAGGACTTGTCCGTACCTTGTGCAGAATAGACATGTATACTGGCCTTACCCAGCCATTGTTGTATTTTTGATCTATCTCACTTTTTTGGGGTGTACCCTAATTTTAAAAAAAGAAATAAATGAAAAACAAAAACCAGTGTTGGCTACCTCGTCCTCCTCCACCGCCGCTTCCACCTACACCGCCACATCCACTGCCACCTGAACCTCCTACTCCATCTGGACCTTGTCCTCCTAGGTCAAGATTATTATTTTTAATTTTTATGTATTTTATGTTATTTTAAGTTAGTATTTCCCTATCCACATTTGTTTGCAGAGCACTTGCCATGCTCTTAACAACATTTTTGCTGCCATTTGCAGCCCTCTAGCCTTTTCCATTACTTTTTTAGAGCCATTTTAGTCCTCAAAAGTTCTGGTACCCATTGACTTCAATGGGGTTTGGTTTCTGGGTCAAGATCGGGTCCCGAACTCGAACTTTTTTCCGAAGTTTGGCCGAACCCGTCGAACCCGAACATCCAGGAGTCCGCTCAACCCTATTATAGACCAGTGTTCATTTTGAAGTCAAATTTCAATTTAGTTTTAGTCTTAGTCTTAGGACTGAAATGGCATTTTAGTTTTAGTCCCATTTTAGTCTTTTGACTAAAATGGCATTTTAGTTTTAGTCGTATTTTAGTTGTCATGGATATGCAGTAGTGTTTGTCTGTCAGCTTACCTTCCTTCCCATGTGTTCATCTTAGAGGCCTGAGCCCTTTCACCTGGCTTCCTTTATAATCTCCTCCCAGCCAGACTCCACCCCAGGCCCTATCACAGAACACTATATTAACCTGTGCACTGCAAGCCTGCTTTGCTGATCAACGTGTTTGTTAGGCATTGTGTGTTTGGGTTCCTGCCTGCCGTGTGCTACGTCTGTCTCTCTGTTACGTTATTGGCTTGTCCCCGACTATCCCTGTCTGCTCGTGACCCTTGACCTTCGGCTCGTTCTTTCGTTATCCTTGTCTGCTTGTGGCCCCTGACCTTCAGCTTGTTATTCGGTTCTCTCTTATCGTGTGCTGCTGCTTCCCCTCTTTTCCCCTTATCCTACGGGGCGTGAGCTAGGAAACTCCAGGGGCCGCGACCTGGTCCCAGCCTGCAGCTAACATCCTCACCACTAGAGGCCCTGGAGAAGACCAGCTGGGTCTTAGACTCCGCGCCCTGGGGAATCTTGGCTCTAGCTTCCGTTTGGATCCCGGTTGTGCTCCTCTGGTCCCGCTTTCCACAACCACCCAGTTTCCTATCCGCAGAAGCCAGCCATAGGGTTCACTACCTTGCGGTGCACTCCTGTCCCCCTACGGTGTGCATCTGTCACCTGGCCACAGGTGACCTTGACAGTTTGATCAGCCATGAACCCGGCTGACATCTCGTTACCCGCGGATGATCCATTGCAGGGCATAGTTTGCAAGACTTGAAACCCAGGAATCGAATCAGACTCAGGTGATGCGATTCCTCCAGGATCTGGCTTCTCGCTTTGAGCAGCTTCAGGCCTCCTTGGGAACCCTGAATCCGCAACCTCAAATACAATCAGCGGCTGCACCTATTGCACCAGTCGCAGCCACACACTCGCTACAACTGCCAGCTCCGTCCCGTTTCTCTGGGGACTCCAAGGCTTGCAGGGGGTTCCTTAGCCAATGCACGATTCATTTTGAGCTCCAGCCCCAAAACTTCCTGTCTGATCGGGCTAAGGTAGCCTATATCATTTCCCTCCTCTCTGGTGAAGCTTTAGCCTGGGCAGCCCCTCTGTGGGAACTGAATGATCCAGTGGTTTCTAGCCTGTCTGGCTTCTTGAAACTTTTTCGGAATATCTTCGAAGAACCGGCTCGTGTCTCTTCAGCGGCCAGCGCCCTTTTACGTCTCCGCCAAGAGTCTGCTTCTGTGGGACAGTATGCCCTTCATTTCCGCATACTGTCGGCTGAGTTGAGCTGGAACAATGAGGCCTTAGTCGCAACCTTTTTGCATGGCCTGTCTGATAGAGTGAAGGATGAATTAGCAGGAAGAACCATCCCCACTGATCTGGCCGGCGTTATCTCCTTGTGTAACCAGATCGATATTCGCTTTCAGGAGAGGACCTTAGAAAAGCAACGCCAGCACTCCTTGGTTCTTAGTCAGCCTGAGCTCCCCTCTCTTCGACCCGTAGAGCATCTCCTACCAGCTGAGGAACCCATGCAGCTGGGTCGGACCAGGCTATCCCCCGAGGAACGTGCTAGGCGCAGAACTCTTGGTCTGTGTCTTTACTGTGGGGGCAAAGGTCATTTTCGTGACACTTGCTCTCTTTGTCCAGAAAAACGTTCGGGTCCACTTCATCTGGAAAGTGGAGTATTGGACCCAGAAATATCACCTTCCCCTTCTCGTCTTCTGCTTTCTGTGTTCCTTCATGTTGGTGCTTCTTCTCATTCGGTCTCAGCATATCTGGATTCCGGAGCCGCTGGTAATTTCATGGACTGGGAAATCGCATCGTCCATGAGACTTACTCTTTTGCCCCTCACCACGCCATTGGTGGTCTTGGCGATTGATGGTACTGTTCTCCCAGGGGGACCTATCCGCTTCCAGACCCTCCCTGTTAAGATGTCGGTAGGGACACTCCACCAGGAGTGGATATCCTTCCTTATCTTACCCAAGGCCTCAACGCCTATAATTTTGGGTCTCCCATGGTTACAGCTCCATTCTCCTCATGTGGACTGGACTACTGGACAGATCCTGGCTTGGGGTCCCTCCTGTTCCTCGTCCTGCCTACCCAAGGTTGCCCCCTGTGAATCTGAGCCGGTCATTCATTCCTGGTTGCATAACCATTTACATTTCTCTGTCCCTAACCACCCTTGGACGCACAGCCAGGCTAGCTTGTCTACAAGTCCTGCAGTCGCTACGTCTTGCGATGCGATTCAGGTAGTCGCTACACCTGACTCAGCTATTCACTCTGCCTCTGTACTAGTTATGCCAGTCCAGCCCATGCCCAGTGAGCCTCCTACTTTTTCTTGTTCGGGACATTCTGCTTGTCCTTCAGCTATTCAGCTTGACTCCGGCGACATGTCACCTTCTAACCAACCTGACTTCAGGGTTCCACTGACATCTGCCCAGTCTGATGGTCCTGTGCAAGATGACCAGTTCCCCTTTAAGGGTCTAGGGGACCCTCCTCAGATTCCTGTTGATCCTCTCATGCCCTTGCTTATTCCTAGAGAGCCTTTGGTCCTCAATAGATCTTCTTGACATCTCCCTACCTCATTTTCGGTCTCTGAGGATAATCTTAAGTACGAGGTTAGACAAGTTCTGGATTCTCGGCTCTGCAGAGGCATTCTTCAGTACCTTGTGCATTGGAGAGGTTTTGGTCCTGAGGAGGCGTCTTGGATCGCTGCATCTGATGTCGCTGCACCTCATCTGTTGAGAAGGTTTCATCAGAGATTTCCCTTTAAGCCTGGGTCCAGGCGGGGGAGGGCCCATAAGAGGGAGGGTACTGTCATGGATATGCAGTAGTGTTTGTCTGTCAGCTTACCTTCCTTCCCATGTGTTCATCTTAGAGGCCTGAGCCCTTTCACCTGGCTTCCTTTATAATCTCCTCCCAGCCAGACTCCACCCCAGGCCCTATCACAGAACACTATATTAACCTGTGCACTGCAAGCCTGCTTTGCTGATCAACGTGTTTGTTAGGCATTGTGTGTTTGGGTTCCTGCCTGCCGTGTGCTACGTCTGTCTCTCTGTTACGTTATTGGCTTGTCCCCGACTATCCCTGTCTGCTCGTGACCCTTGACCTTCGGCTCGTTCTTCGTTATCCTTGTCTGCTTGTGGCCCCTGACCTTCAGCTTGTTATTCGGTTCTCTCTTATCGTGTGCTGCTGCTTCCCCTCTTTTCCCCTTATCCTACGGGGCGTGAGCTAGGAAACTCCAGGGGCCGCGACCTGGTCCCAGCCTGCAGCTAACATCCTCACCACTAGAGGCCCTGGAGAAGACCAGCTGGGTCTTAGACTCCGCGCCCTGGGGAATCTTGGCTCTAGCTTCCGTTTGGATCCCGGTTGTGCTCCTCTGGTCCCGCTTTCCACAACCACCCAGTTTCCTATCCGCAGAAGCCAGCCATAGGGTTCACTACCTCGCGGTGCACTCCTGTCCCCCTACGGTGTGCATCTGTCACCTGGCCACAGGTGACCTTGACATTAGTAATCTCAGTTGTTTTAGTTTTAGTCATATTTTAGTCTACTAAAATAGTATTCATTTAGTCGACTAAAATGTTTTAGTCATTTTAGTCGACTAAATTAACACTAATCCATTGGACTAATTTGTGATTCATATATTTTTGTTTCTTATATATACAACATTTTTATATATATATTTATCAGTCTCGAAACACTTATCACTGGACTTATAGGTATTCTTTCATCCCATTTGGGATGCACTTTATACACTTCATGCATTTATATTGTTTGATGTCACTTTTTATATTACTGTTTATTACTAGATTTTTTCAGGGTAGTATTTTGTGATATATTTTATGTGTTTTCAGATCATTTTTAGGTATCACTGTACCCACTAGGATTCGTATTGTTTTTTACACCATTTGTCACAGGATACACCTTGTTGTGTCCTGTAGAGGCAAGACTTTTGTTTCTTGCCATTTTTCCTTCCTCTCTCCCCCCTCCCCTCCCTTGCCACCTTCTTTTCTTGCACAGCGCAGTCACCACCACACGTTCTTTACTTGTCATTTGTCTTCTAGGATTAGACGCACAGGTGTCTGCAGCAGTGCCCCATAGTTTAGTTCCTTTTAAATAGGCCCACAGACAGCGCAGGAGTTTCCTTCCTTTTATTTTTCCACGCATCTTTTACCTACTCCGGCTGCAGTCATGGACATTTTCACCTTCATAGAACAAAGAGAGGTGGACTTAGATTCAATCTTTAACAGTGAAGACCCTAAAACAGATAGTAATGTGGAGCACCTAATGCGTAAACTTGGGCATGGTATGGAAAAGAAAATTAGCCTGTGGTGGGACATCACCACTTTTGAATGGTATATTAAGGATAATATTGTACCAAGACACCTCAGGTGGGATGTTCCACTTAATGATGGTCTCACTGACCAAGAGTCGATAGATGAGTGGTTCAGGTTTTTCAATGAAAAGGGGGCTGAACTATTACATTTTCTGCTGAAAAGAAAACAAAAGAAAATGAGGAAACTTGACTAAGCAATAGCTGAGTTGAAAGTACAACTTGAAACACACAAAGATACGGCAGAATTCAAACGCCTGACCACCCAGCTCAATAAGGATCTTACTAAAAAGGACATGGATGTTCAACAAAGGAAAAGTAAAAATATTCCAGGGACATCAATGACTACAAGAATGATCTTGTTTTCAAATGGCAGAATAACATAGGCCAGAATGACCCCATCTCAGCCTTCTCCACGCCAGAACAAAGGATTAGACCTGGTATATATCAGACAGATTTGTCCCCTATACCTAGGTCCCCCTGACAGGAGACTCACTACAGGAACCCAGGAGATCCAACTTCAAGAAATTACTCCCTAAGACAGGATAAGAATGAAGGAAGGCAGCAGCAACATAACAATAACACTCCACATAACACATGGAGAAAACCACCCCCACAACAGACTACGCAACAAGGGTGGAAAAAACCTAACCATTGGAAAAAGAAAAAAACATATAATAATTATGGGACATGACCTAACCAGGGACCAAGAGACACAAGAGGGCCTCCTCAAGAACAGTACAGACAAGAAAGAAGGACAGCCCATCCTAAAAATAACCAGGGATGGAGAGATAACAGAAATGGATACTATGAGGAATATAGGTGTCAAGAAAGAAGCCTGGGTCCCAATTACCAATATGGACCGAGAGATGGAAGAGGCCCACCACTTGTCTCACAGAGACCAAGAGATAGGAGCCCTGTGTATACCCAGAATTATTATGCTCCACTGAGAGACCTTTGTGATATAGATAGAGATGGTAGACAACAACAGGAATATCGACACGAACAGGGCTACAATAAATCTTTTTTAGAGAGAGGAGCAGAACACCACCCTCCGAGGAGACACTAAGAAACAAAGAGAGGAAACCCCTTAAGAAAAGAGGGTGTAGAGCCGGAAAGGGGAAACAAAAGAAAAAGGATACAATAGGCGAAGGTATCTTCAATTTGACTGATATACCACTTACTCCAGAAGAATTAATAACACTAGATAAAGGTCTCAAGTATGCACCTGTGAAGAATTTAGATACATTTCAGACTTACATTAGTATTCAGAAATATGTAAGGAAGCTGAATATCAAAAAATACATGACAGAGAATCCAATAAGTGCAAAGATACGAGAAGAAAATACAGTGGTACACAGCAAGTTGAGGAACAAATCTACCTTCAACCCCAAACTCAAAGATAATAAACATATAGAAGTGTTTAAACACATGGTGACAGAAGAATTGAAGAATTTAACAGTGAAAAAAAATGGAGGAACCAAGAGCTATTAAAACTGGTATTCGGAGACTTACAAAGAGAAAAGAACTGGTGATTAGGCCTTCGGATAAAGGAGGTGGGATCGTGATCGTGATTATGCTATGTGATTCAAACAACTGATCAATATCACAAAGGAATGACAGGAGGATCCAAATACCTACTGCAAACTATCAAGCAGCCCCATATTTAAATGGAGGAAAGAGCTTGATCAGGTGGTACACTTAGGATTGAAGAAAGAAGTGCTAGACAAAAAAAGAAGCTAAACATTTGATACCGGAGGCCTGTAGGACGCCCATTATTTATGCACTACCAAAAATCCATAAGGATAAAACGGATCCCCCTTTAAGACTTCATTAAAGAAAAAATTGAAGAAGTGATGCACATACAAAGAGAGGGCTTACTCGTAAATAGAAAATCAATATCTAGACAAGATCTAGTACCAGTGATTCTAGAGTACAATATACAGCACAAGACAATTTTAAGTATCTTCAGACGTCACTGGCATATTCTAAGATCTGACAAGAGTCTAAAGGTAGTGTTGCCCGAGAGGCCCAAATTTATCTATAGACGAGCTCCCACTCTTCGTGACCAGCTTGTCAAAAGTGTCATTGATCCCCCCAAGTAACAGTTCACCTTCTTCACCTGTAAGGGTTTTTACCCTTGTAAAAGGTGTTATGCGTGCACCCGCACGAAACGCCCAATCACAAAGATAGACTCCTTTCAGTCCACCAGTAATGGTACTAAATATGATATCAATGAGTTTATTGGGTGTAATACGGAGGGAGCAGTCTATGTTCTTGAGTGTAGTTGCGGCCTACAATATGTGGGTCGCACCAAAAGATTATTGAGAATCCGTATAAAAGAACATGTCCAAAATATCCAATATGGCTTTGTAAAACATAGTGTGTCTAGGCACTTTGCAGAAGTCCACAACAAAGACCCCTCTCACCTCAAATTTTGGGGGATTGTGCCATATAACAGACCATGGCGGGGTGGCTACAAAGTGAGAACCCTTAGCCAGCTTGAGTCCAATTGGATTTTTTCTATGGACACTTTTGCACCGAAAGGACTGAACATAGACTTTGACCTGAATTGCTTCCTAAGTGATTTTTAGCCCATCCGCTAGGAGCTCGTCTAATATTTTTCCCATTACCAGTCACCATGTGTATCTTTATATTTTTATTTTTATTCTTGTATCTTCTACATGTGTACCCTACTAGCCTCTCTTTTTCACATGCTTACGATCATCATTTATCTGTATGCCAGAGATTTCCCTTGCTATTAGAGCTTTGTATGTATGATCTATATTAACTCTCTAGTCAGCTGTGGTGTCCCTAAGGCTCCTTGTTCATTATCCCATTGGATATCTATTTTAGACCCATTTTTTATATATATATATATATATATATATATATATGTTTTTTTTTCCTAATACATTTTTGTTTAATATATTTTATTTGTACCATTCCCTTGTGTATCCATCTGCTTTTGGTCCATATATGCAGCATTCTTGCAGTTTGCTGTTTTTTAATTAGTTCTCCCATATGGCCCGCTCAGTCACCGTTTACTGTCTATTTACCATCCGCAGTATGACAATAGATTGCCAAGTTATATAGGACCATGCATTTACTACTCTGTGTGTGTCCTTGGACGAGTTTTGTAGCCGTCTGGAAGTTCACAGCGCCATCAGCTTAACAGCTAGCATTGTGTGTCATGGTTGGTGTACAGTCCATCTGTGTGGCTGTTATACTGTCCAGTCTATGCAGTACCTGTTACCAACCACATCAATCGTATGGCTTGACCTTACGCAAAATGGCGGACGGACCATCTCATAGCCTGTGCCATTCAATACAATGGTGGGCTCCAACAAAATGGCCAACGGACGCTCTATTATACAGACTATTTAAGCCCATGTACCTTGCCTAGTGTTATCCCCTGATGAAGTCACGTGACGTGACGACATGCGTCGGGATTGGAGCACTAGGTACACTACCAGCCAGACGGAAGGAGACGAGCACGGCGCTCGTAGGTTTTTTTCCCTTTGTATCTTCACCAAATGTGAGTTTTATTGCAATTTACTACGCTAAATAAATATGTTTTAATACGGAATTATGCTATGAGCATTTTATATTTTTCCCAATAAAACACCGCTGCCCTACGTAACACTGGGGATTCATACCTGGGACTGCAGAGTGGACCATAGGCACACAGCTGGGACTGACAAACTCATCGTTCGTGGATTGACGCCCACATTCCTCTGGTTAAAGAGTGAGTTCATTATTGTATGACCAGCCAATGCTCCACTGTGAATTCTGACAGACAGGCCCTTCAATGGGTAAGCGATTTTACGCAGACAATGACTGGTGTTGTGTTAGTGCTTCAATCATTCCGGCACCATGGTTGTTATGGTGTCAGGATGATTAAAATGCATTATTTCTATCATTACATTGTAATATAAAATGAAATAGTTCAACTCACCATAAAGCAGAATGAGTGGGAGCCCTGAGCGTGTCACTTTCCACCGTCGCTTGTCATCAGATGGGAATGTGGTGACTTTGCCAATGGTTTTTGCCTTGGCATTCCCCTTAAGTGGGTTAAAAAAATCCAAATTATACAGAATCAAGCAGCACGCACTATTACGGGTACACGATATAGACTTTACATCACCCCCGTGCTGGCACAGCTACATTGGTTACCTATAGTGCATAGAGTACAATTCAAAATCTTGGTTCTGATGTTTATAGCATATTGGGGCTTGGGCCCACTCTCACGGAAATGGCCCCCCATTACACACCAATTAGAGCATTGCGGTCAGGGCTTCAAAATAGGATCATCCAAGCACCCGCCCGACTCCAATCCTTGGGAGGTCGACGAATGCAGACCATGGGCGCGGCCCTTTGGAACCAACTCCCCGATCATCTCCGGCTCCCTAAGCCCCAAGCTCTTTTTAAAAGGCAATTAAAAACCCACCTTTTTAAAAACGCTTTTTCCTAGCTACGGATGTAGAGACATTAAAATCAGTAATAATTAATGTCAACTTTGTTTTTCTACTCCTCTCGTGAGTCTTTCCTTCTTTTTTCTCTCCTCCGTTTTTCTCAAGTAGTTTTTTTTTTACTTTCCCAAGGCTGATTGGTGAATTTATGATACAGCGCGCTTAGTTGCAGTCCTCCAAGACAGTATTTGCCGCAATATAAATTTACATATCAATCAATCAATTAATGTCACTTGCCACGCTGCCTGCCACCAGATGGGAATGTCACTTGCCACGCTGCCTGCCACCAGATGGGAATGTCACTTGCCACGCTGCCTGCCACCAGATGGGAATGTCACTTGCCACGCTGCCTGCCACCAGATGGGAATGTCACTTGCCACGCTGCCTGCCACCAGATGGGAATGTCACTTGCCACACTGCCTCCCCCCCCCCCCCCCCAGCATTGCAGAGTACTTGCAGCCAGGTACAACACTTTCAGCCTCTTCTCTCCCGCGCGGGAAAACTAGCTGCAGGTGAACCGTGAAACAGAGGCACATGAGACTCGAGTGAGAGATGAGAGATGAGAGAGAGGGCGGGCGGTGAAAGATGACGTAATTCTCTCTCTTCTGTGTGATGTCGCGCAGCCTTCGCGGCCCTGTAAGTAAGGGCGGAAGTTGGAACAGCAGTGCGGGCAATGAGAGATGATGTAATCTCTCTCCGCTGCCCAGTGGCGTAGCGTGGGTTGTCAGAACCCGGGGCAAGTAATTTGCGCCCCCCTAACCTGCAGACTTTTAGCACTCCCCGAGTCCCTTCAAATACAATAGTACTGACCTACCTGATTCCAACACTGACCTATCTGATACCTATACTATATTGTCCACTACACTACACTGACCACTATACTATACTGTCCACTACACTGACCACTACCCTGACCACTATACTATACCGTCCACTACACAACACTGACCACTATACTATTTTTCCACTACACTACACTGACCACTATACTATTTTTCCACGACACTGACCACTATAGTATACTGACCACAATACTACACTGTCCACTACACTACACTGACCACTATAACTCTCTCTCTGCCTCTCTCTCTCCGCCTCTGCCTCTCTTTGCCTCTGCCACTCTCCCTCTCTTTGCCACTCTCTGCCCCGTCTCTCACTTCACTCTCTGCCCCCGTCTCACTCTCTGCCCCCGTCTTTCACTCTCTGCCCCGTCTCTCACTCTCTGCCCCGTCTCTCACTCTCTGCCCCATCTCTCTCTCTGCCTCTCTCTCTCTTTGCCTCTCTCTCTTTGCCTCTCTCTCTCTTTGCCTCTCTCTCTCTTTGCCCCTGTTTCCTTCCTTGAAACAGACATCTCGTTATTGCTGTTTGCTCATCTCCTGAAGGTCCCCTCTCTTCCAGGAGACCCAGTGCACATAACCTGGCCTCTGGCTGCAAAGATGTCTCAAATACTGTGTTTATCTTTTCAACTATTTGCTTCCAATATTGGTATAACTTGGGACACCTCCAGACCATGTGTACTAGGTCTCCCCTGTCATCCCCACATCTCTGGCAGCTTGGGTCTGACCTCTTACCGAACTGAAACAGTCTTTGGGGCGTATAATGCGCCCTATGTATCAGATAAAGATGGGACACTATTTGGGAAGAGGACATTGACACTCTAGGCCCTATTGCTAATATTTGTTCCCATTGTTCCTGTGAAATTGGGCCCACATTCCTCTTCCATTTAGCCTTATTTTTATTAATTAATACCTCCCCCTGATCAGCCCTTTCTAGGGTATCATAGATATTGGAAATTGCCCCTCTGGAGGTCTCTGCATTTACTAAGCTACGAAGGAGGGGCATATCATTCCATTGCGGCGAGCTCTGCCCAAACTGTGCATTCAACGCGTGCCTAATTTTCAGATATCTATAAAAAGATCTATTTTGGACCGCGTACTCCTCCCTTATTTCTTGGAATGTTTTTATTCTGCCTGTTATGAAAAGTTGCGCCAATAAATGTATGCCTAATCTGTCCCACTCCTCAACCCTCCCCATAGCTTTAAGTTCCTGCAGGTTACTGTTATCCCAAATGGGGGAGAACTCGGAGAAACCCGTATATCCCAGAATCTTCTTGACCTCTTTCCAGCATTTTACCATTAATTGGACTGTGGGACATTTAGAACAAAAGGCATCCGCCTCAACTGCCCTACTTCCGAATCCTGGCTTGTATCATTCAGAACTTGTCCTTTTACCGCTTCTCTTCCTACCATCCAGTTACTACCCCTCATATGCTGCAACTGAGCAGCTAGAAAGTAATATCTAGGGTTCGAGAGGGCCAATCCCCCCTTCTCCTTTGGTTGTTGTAGAACTCGGAGGGAGATCCTTGCTGTTCCCTTCCTCCAAATCATCTCCCTAAACACCCTGTCAATTTTTTTAAACCACTGTTTTGAGATCCATACTGGGGAGTTATGAAGAATGTATAAGATTTGCGGCATCCATACCATTTTTACCAGATTGCTCCTACCGGCCACTGAGAGGGGAAGTCGGTTCCAAACCCTACATTTTTGTCTAAGCTTTGCCAGTAATGCCACTAGATTTCCGGCTATATATTGCCCTGGGTCCTTTGTTACATTTATTCCCAGGTATCTCATTTGAGTCACCACTTTTACTTGATCTATCTGCCCTATCAGAGGGTCTATCGGCAGAAGTGCAGATTTATCCCAATTTATTGTTAGCCCAGAGAATTTACCAAATTCCCCTATAATGTCCACTGCTGTCTCCAATGAGGCCTGCGTGTCCCCTAAAAAAAAAGGGTACATCATCGGCATACATAGCGACTTTCTCCTCCCTTAGCCTCCTTTTAAACCCCCTTATACCCGGTGATGTCCTTATAGCAATAGCCAGTGGCTCCATGGCAAGGGCAAAGAGCAGGGGTGACAGCGGGCATCCTTGCCTTGTCCCCCTCGCCAAATGGAACCAGTCTGAGCACTCACCATTTATCCTTATCTTTGCCCTGGGACTTTCATACAGTATCTTAATCCATTGAATAAATTCAGGGCCAAACTGATACTCTACCAGAACCTTCCACAGATAATGCCACTCAAGGCTATCAAACGCCTTTGTTGCATCCAAGGATAAAATTGCTCTCGACCCTCCTTCTTCTATTGGCAACTGGGTGTTTAGAAATGCTCTTCTTATATTAGAACTGGTGGACCTGCCTGGGATAAATCCCGTCTGGTCCAGATGTACCAATTTTGAAACTATCTTATTCAACCTTGTTGCCAGTATTTTGGCCAGAATTTTTACGTCTGCACACAGAAGAGATATCGGTCTATATGAGGCCGCCTCCAATTGATCTTTCCCTTCTTTCAATAATACTATGATTGTTGCCTCCATCATAGACCTGGGCAACCTCCCCTCCTCGGCTGCCCAGTTAAATACCTCCAGGAGACTTGGAAGCAACACTTCACTGTATGTTTTATATATTTCTATTGGCAATCCATCGGGCCCTGGTGCCTTTTGGCTTGCCATATCTGCTGTTGCTAGTTGTATCTCTTCCAATGTGAGTGGTGCCTCCAGCCCCTCTCTGTCTTCCCCTGACAGCCGGGGAACCTTCAGGCCTGCAAAAAAAGTGTCCATCTCTCCCTCTATATTACTATGCGGAGTACTACTATACAGGTTCTGATAGTATTTTTTAAAAACTTCAATTATTTCTGGCGTGCCTCTCTTAATTTCCCCCTCCTCATCACTGACCGCCAGTATAACAGATGGAGGATCACTCGCCCTGGCAATTAAGGCCAGACTTCTCCCCACTCTCTCACCCTCTCCGTAAAAATTCTGTTTCTGAAATAAATTTAATAATAATAAGTTTTCCGCCTTTCTTCTTCTTATTTTTTTATATTCTTCCTGTGCCTATAGCCATTCCTTATATTCCTCTGTGGTTGGGTTTCTTATGTATTTAATCTCTGACCTCCTCACCTTTTCACGCGCTGCAATTTCCTTGGCACGCGTTTGTTTTTTAATAAATGATATTTTTTTAAT
Organism: Rana muscosa; assembly: GCA_029206835.1. Lineage (NCBI taxonomy): Eukaryota > Metazoa > Chordata > Amphibia > Anura > Ranidae > Rana > Rana muscosa. The sequence continues at coordinate 457,041,083 of CM055116.1, read as the reverse complement.
CAAAATTTCCCGCAAAAACGCCTTCAGGGTGTCCCAAATCACTCCAGTTGAGGCTGAACCGATGTTTACTGCTATAAATTCACTTTCATGCATCCAAACTCCTGATGAGTGGTAGGCGACCATGAAACACGTAGAGTTTACATCCTCGGATGCTCTACATCAGCCCACATTATTATTTATCAATTACATACGTGTTGATCATGTTGTTATTACTTATATATTTATTATTCCTTGATTTGTTTATTACTATGTCTGTATGTCATTAATTATGTTCCCTAACTAATCATGTGTTATTAAAATTAATGATGATTATGAATTTCTCCTTTGTGATTACATTTCTGTATCATAAATGTATTGTGATTACTGGTTTACTTATACCGTATCATGCCAATTTAGAGGGAACCATGACATCCAAGTTATTTAATTTATTATACCCTTATACCTCAATTAAAGTCCCAACTCCACTACCTTCCTGTTTTTCTACACATTATTTAGGGATGGAGGTATTCTGGTATGTTTTTAGGCTGGGATGGGTTTCAATCTCCCCCATCTACCCTAGTAGTTTTCCTCCCTGACCCCGAGCGGCAGCCCATGCCGTTCTACCGTCGGATTGCACAAATCCAAAAGACGTACTCGGCGGCATGGAGGGACTTAGTCAGCTTATGTGAAATAAAAGCAGGTGATGCCTATTGGCCCATAATGGAGAAACATTTTACCACTGCCCGGTTGGAGAGCGAGGTCTTATATAACTCAGGGGTTGTATTTTGTGACCAGTTACAGGAATGGGCTATAGGTAAACTAGCAGATCAAGCAACTAGCATACATGATGTAACACAGGACCTGATAGAATCAGTGGAAAATTTTTACATAAGACTCCCTCAGGTCTTTTCAGATCTAGGATTCTCTTTACATAACAAAGCCCGTTATCAAATGCTATCAAGTGCTTTCATAGCGGGTTTGAAAGAACCGATACGGAAGGGGCTGATAGTGGACCGACCAGAGTACAGGACCTTAACTTTAGAAGCCCTATTGCCTGTTGCAAAAGATCTGGAAACCCAACAACCACTTAAGAAAGTAACGCCCTTAATGACTGTGACTCCCACCCGCCCCAAAGACCCCCTGTTGTCTGCTATAACTGCGGGACACCGGGTCATTACAGGAGGGACTGTAAGGCCCCCAGATAGCCAAGGAGATACCCCCCAATATGCCCAGAGGTATGATCAGCACCCAGACTTCAGGGCTTTTCCTTCCCCTCCCATGGAGGAGCAACGGGAACTCCTCGGTGAGGGAAATGGCAACACCTGTGTCCTCTGCCTCCTCCACTTCCCTACCGATGATGGCCGTTTCCACCCGGTCGGCGGTGGGACCTGTAGCAAACATTATGATTCCTATCGAGGGACACCCCACCCATTTTCTCGTGGACACAGGCGCGGCCTGAAGCGTACTGCGGGAGCCAGAAATCCCAGATCCTTCCTACTTATCCTCAATTGATGTGTCATGTGTGGGAGTGGATGGAAAATCTCGGTCCAGCCGCTTCACAAGACCACTACAGGTGGGCACTACCCCGGCATTGTTATCTAGATTTGTGGTCTCGAACACCTGTCCCCTCAATCTACTGGGGGCGGATGTTCTTTCTAGGCTTCAGGCCTCCATCTCATATCATGCCGATGGGTCCATCTCCGTATCCACTGCCCCGAGTGAGGGCGTCACATCAGCATTGTGCTCCCTCCCCATACTGATGACCCTGCTGTCATGGAGATCCTGCCAGAAACAGGCGCCCCGGACTTCCTGGTCTCCGTTCGCGCGTGCGTCCAGCGGGTGGCGCCAGAGAGACTATTTAAACCTGTCAATTACAGACAGTCCCTGCTGTCTGCTCTACAGCGTTGTGTGCTTAACCCTGATCTGAGAACCATACCTGTGCTAAAAGACCCGGCTTACCTTGACCAACCTGTTATCTGCCTGCACCCGACCCCGGCTTGTTGTGACTACCCTTTGCCTGCACCCTGTACTTCTGCTGCCCGCCTGATATCTGACCCGGCCTGTTTACTACCCTGTTCCTGGTTCCGATCCAGTTTGCTTAACCGATCCAGTCTGCTGAGCTGTCCCAGATCCAGCCTGCTAAGCCAAACCTGCCTGCTAGCTGATCCTGTCTGCTGTGCTTCTTCCGATCCAGTCTGCAAGACTGATCCAGTCTGCTGTGCTACTTCCGATCCAGCCTGCTAGCCGTTCCAGTTCCGGTATTCTGGAAGGAAGCTTCCGGGTGTTTGAATCACCACCTCACCACAGTTGATCCTGCCAGGCACCCGTGCCACTCCTTACTCCTGTGCCAACTGTCACCTTACCAGGGGGCCGGGAGTGGGGGCCGTAAGGGAGGCCGTCCCCTGCAATTCGGGCTCACTATCATCAGGTACGTGACAGTAGCAGACAGCCATGCCTGAGCCTGAGCAGGGAGCCTCCCCTATGGAAGATCTGTGTCAGCATCTGGCAGATCTAACCGAAGCAGTCAAGGACCTTCAACAAAGCTACACCCGGCTGGAAGAACGGTTACTGGTTTTTCCCAACCCTACCGGAACCCAAGGATCTCCCCATGCTTCCACCTCTTACGCTGGGACTGAACCAACCCAAACAATAGTAATGCTTCCTCCAGAACCTAGGGTCCCTGCACCAGAAAGATTTTCCGGAAATCAAAGTAGCTTTAGGGCTTTTCGCAACTCCTGCGAACTATACTTCACCCTCCAGCCACGAACCTTTGCTCTGGAAATCACTAAAGTGGGCTTTGTTGTTTCCCTGCTTACCGGGGACCCCCAAGCCTGGGCCCACCATCTCCTGGAACGAAAGGACATAGTTCTGACCAACCTTGCCTCCTTCTTTGACGCTATGGCTCAGCTATACGAGGATCCCCAGCTTTCAGCAACTGCAGAAGCGGCTTTGCGTACCCTTCAGCAGGGATGCAGGGCAGCAGAGGACTACGTGGCCGAGTTTAGGCGGTGGAGTGCAGATACGGACTGGAACGATGCCGCTCTCCGTCACCAGTTCCGCATGGGACTCTCTGATTCTCTGAAAGATGAGCTGGCTAGAGTTGGGGTGCCACAGACTTTGAATGCGTTGATCGATTTAACCATACAGATCGATCGACGCCTAAGAGAACGGAGGGCTGAGAGAGCTACAGGGTTTTCTCACCCAACCTGGATGCTCCCAAGGGCTCCAAGTCACCTGCACCCAGTACCCGCTGCATCACCAGCTTCCGCACCCAACGCACCTGAGCCCATGCAGCTTGGGGTTCTTCGTCCTTCCCTTACCCCAGAGGAGCGACAACGTTGTCGGATGAACAATCTGTGTCTCTATTGCGGAGGGCCCGGACATTACGTTAGGAACTGCCCTCTGAAGCTCCGTAAATGTCTCTCTATGATTCCTGAATACACGGGTCCTATAGCCAAGACCGCATCTCATCTTGCCCTTTCAGTCTCATTGCAGCTTTCAGGAAAGACCCTGCCAACCCCCGCCATTATTGATTCTGGGGCCTCCAGTTGTTTCATGGACTCTTCATTCGCTGCTAAACATCGGATTCCTCTCCTTCCCAAGACCCATGGACTCTCTGTTCACCTGGCTGATGGGTCTTCTATTAAATCCGGCCCTGTAGTTCTAGAGACTGCTCCTATTCCTGATGTCATTTCCAGCTCCCACCACGAACTGTTACGTATGGACATCATCTCTTCTCCATTATTCCCTGTGATCCTCGGTATGCCCTGGCTGCAAGCTCACAACCCTGCCATCAACTGGGCCACAGGGGAAGTCACCTTTTCGTCACCTTACTGCCAGCAGTTCTGTGGCTCTCACGCCCCTCATGGGCCGTCTAACCTGCTCTGCCTGGATTCAGAAGCTGAATTACGTCAGTCTATTCCAGAAGTCTATCATGAGTACCTGGATGTATTCAGTAAACAACGAGCGGAGGTTCTACCACCCCATCGAGCCTACGACTGCCCCATTGAACTATTACCTGGGGCTGAAATCCCATTTGGAAGGATTTTTCCATTGACAGAGGTTGAACAGGGGGCACTAAGGGAATACGTTGACGAGAACCTGAAGAAGGGGTTTATTCGCCCGTCCACGTCTCCAGCAGGCGCGGGCATCTTTTTCGTCGAGAAAAAGGACCATACCCTTCGTCCTTGCGTGGATTACCGCGAATTAAATAAAATTACGGTGAAGAACCGTTATCCCCTTCCTTTGATGCCAGAGTTATTCCAGAGACTGGGGGCTGCCAATGTCTTCACCAAGCTTGATCTCCGTGGAGCCTATAATTTGGTCCGCATCAGGGATGGAGATGAGTGGAAGACTGCTTTCCGTACTCGATTTGGGCACTTCGAGTATTTGGTGATGCCTTTCGGGTTGTGCAATGCCCCCGCCACGTTCCAATACTTCATTAATGATGCCCTTCGAGACTTTCTGGACTTATTTGCTATCGTCTATCTAGACGACATATTAATTTTCTCTTCCTCCCTCGAATCCCATCGCAGGCATGTCAAGAGTGTGTTAGCCCGGCTTCGACAGCATGGCCTATATGCGAAAGCCGAAAAATGTGCGTTCGAGCAGGGAAGTATACCATTCTTGGGATTAATCATCTCCAGTGAGGGCATCGAGATGGACCCCCAGAAGATTGCTGCAATCCTAGACTGGCCAGTCCCTACAGACAAGAAGGGAATCCAACGTTTTGTCGGTTTTGCCAATTTTTACCGCAAGTTCATCAGAGGATTCTCGGCCATCATTGCACCAATCACTCAATTAACCCAACAGGGGAACCGCTTCCATTGGTCCTCCGAGACCCAAAAGGCCTTTGAGGCCCTTAAGGGACTTTTTACCTCTGCCTCCGTCTTGAAGCATCCGGATTCCTCTTTGCCATTCGTCTTCGAGGTAGACGCATCCGAAATCGCTGTAGGGGCAATATTGTCCCAGAGACAAGGAACCAAGGCCCTGCTTCACCCAGTGGCCTTCTTCTCACGCAAGTTGTCAACAGCAGAAAGGAACTACGATGTGGGGGATCGGGAGTTGCTGGCGATTAAGTCTGCGCTAGAAGAATGGCGCTATCTGCTGGAGGGAGCTGCCCATCCAATTCTGATATTTACTGACCATAAGAACCTGGAATATCTGAGATCTGCAAAGAGACTGAAACCACGACAAGCCAGATGGGCGCTCTTTTTCTCCAGGTTTTCGTTCCATGTCACGTATCGTCCAGGCTCCAAGAACACTAAGCCTGACGCCTTGTCTCGGATGTTTCACAAACCCAAAGAAGTTTCTCTTCCGGATACCATCCTTGCCCCTGGGAATTTCCTCTTGCTTCAGGAAAACCTGCTCTCTAGACTTAAACAAGCCTCCGCAGGGCAGTTGCCCTCTCCTGAATTGGAACTGCAGGTTAAGGACGGGTTGCTCTGGCATAAGGACAAGATCTATATCCCCGAGGATCTACGAGTATCTGTCCTGGAACTCTGCCACGACCATGCATTAGCCGGGCACTTTGGCATAGCGAAGACCACCGACTTGGCACAGCGTACCTTTTGGTGGCCTCAATTACGGGAAGATTTTAAAGAATTTGTGGAGTCCTGCACTACCTGCATCAGGAACAAGACTCATAGAACCAAGGCCTGGGGCTTATTAAGACCTTTACCTGTTCCAGACAGACCATGGAGGATGTTATCCATAGACTTCATTGTCGAGTTACCTCCAGCAGAAGATCATACCACTATCTTTGTGATAGTCGATCGTCTGTCCAAAATGGCACACTTTATTCCTATGAAAGGCACTCCCTCTGCCCCTGAAACAGCACAGGCATTTATCAAGGAAATCGTCAGACTCCACGGGGTACCAGCCAACATTGTTTCAGATCGAGGGGTACAGTTCACCTCCCGCTTCTGGAGGTCCCTCTGTAAGGCCTTGGATATAGAACTGTCATTCTCTTCCGCCTATCACCCCCAGACCAATGGACAGACTGAGAGGACTAACCAAACTCTGGAGCAGTACCTGCGCTGCTTCTCCTCTTTTACACAAGATAACTGGATTTCCCTGCTTCCTTTGGCCGAATTTGCCTACAACAACTCCATCCACTCCGCCACCAAGCAGACCCCGTTCTTTCCCAACTTTGGTTTTCACCCTTCATTCCTACCCAATTCTCTTCCCGAATGTGCGGTGCCAGCAGTACAGGAGAAAATAAATTTCTTTTCCACCAATAACCAACTTTTGCAGGAAACTATGACCAGGACCCAGGAACACAACAAATTAACTTTTGACAAGAAGAGACGGGGTGAGTTGGTACTGGTACCCGGTGACCTGGTGTGGCTGTCTACAGTGAACTTGAGGATGGCATGCCCTTCAAAGAAATTGGGCCCCAAGTTCCTAGGACCTTTTCCGGTTAAAAGGAAAATCAATGAAGTGGCTTTTGAACTGGAACTCCCGGATTCACTGAAGATCCACCCAGTATTCCATGTGTCACTGTTGAAACCGTCTATTTCCAATCCCTTTCCTGGCCGAAGCTCTGTTACCCCTGACCCTGTTATTATAGACGGGGAAGAGGAGTTTGAAGTAGAGGCTATCCTGGATTACAGGAGGAGAAGGAACCAGAACCAGTTTTTGATAAAGTGGAAGGGGTATGGACCCGAAGAGAATTCTTGGGAGCCCGAGGGGAACATCCATGCTAAGAGTCTGGTACAGTCCTTTAAAAGGTCTCACCCTGAAAAGTTCGCCCGGATGGGCATCCGGAGGCTGCCCCTTGGGGGGGGGCAATGTCATGGAGATCCTGCCAGAAACAGGCGCCCCGGACTTCCTGGTCTCCGTTCGCGCGTGCGTCCAGCGGGTGGCGCCAGAGAGACTATTTAAACCTGTCAATTACAGACAGTCCCTGCTGTCTGCTCTACAGCGTTGTGTGCTTAACCCTGATCTGAGACCATACCTGTGCTAAAAGACCCGGCTTACCTTGACCAACCTGTTATCTGCCTGCACCCGACCCCGGCTTGTTGTGACTACCCTTTGCCTGCACCCTGTACTTCTGCTGCCCGCCTGATATCTGACCCGGCCTGTTTACTACCCTGTTCCTGGTTCCGATCCAGTTTGCTTAACCGATCCAGTCTGCTGAGCTGTCCCAGATCCAGCCTGCTAAGCTGAACCTGCCTGCTAGCTGATCCTGTCTGCTGTGCTTCTTCCGATCCAGTCTGCGAGACCGATCCAGTCTGCTGAGCTGTCCCAGATCCAGCCTGCTAAGCCAAACCTGCCTGCTAGCTGATCCTGTCTGCTGTGCTTCTTCCGATCCAGTCTGCAAGACTGATCCAGTCTGCTGTGCTACTTCCGATCCAGCCTGCTAGCCGTTCCAGTTCCGGTATTCTAAAAGGAAGCTTCCGGGTGTTTGAATCACCACCTCACCACAGTTGATCCTGCCAGGCACCCGTGCCACTCCTTACTCCTGTGCCAACTGTCACCTTACCAGGGGGCCGGGAGTGGGGGCCGTAAGGGAGGCCGTCCCCTGCAATTCGGGCACACTATCATCAGGTACGTGACACCTGCAGGTCTCACCAACCCCTATCCCAGAACATTTCCTTGCCCTGATACCGTCCCACCTCTGGTCCACCGGTCCGGATGTAGGTAGATTGTCAGTTCCCCTTGTAGTGGTCCTTCTAAAACCAGGGGCTGTTCTTCGCAGAAAGGCCCAATACCCACTTAAACCGGTCCAGACCCAGGCGATTACCGAGCAGATAAAAGTATTGCTGGGGAATGGAGCCTTAATACCCTGTACTTCCCCATGTAATACCCCTCTGTTTCCGGTTAAGAAGAAGACCCAAGGGCCAACCGGACAAATATTGGCTAGTACAAGACCTTAGAGCAGTGAATGAGGCCACTATTTTGGAGATGCCACTTGTCCCGAATCCACACACTCTTCTGTCAGGGGTGCCCCCATCTGCAAAGTTTTTCACTGTCATAGATTTAGCGAACGCCTTCTTTAGTGTGCCATTGGACCCCTCCTGTCAGTACCTGTTTGCTTTCACCCACGCTTCCAAACAGTATACTTGGGCAGTTATGCCCCAAGGGGCACAGAACTCGCCCAACCAGTTTACCAAGGCCATGTCCCAAATCCTCACCAACTGGGAAAACCCCAACCCGGACCTGGTTGTGGTATAACAGTATGTAGATGACCTGCTCCTGTGCGCACCCTCTTAGGAAACAGCGGAACACTCATCTGTGAGCCTCCTGATGTATCTAGCCCAACAAGGATGCAAAGCTTCTAAAGAGAAATTACAGTGGTGCTCTTCCCGTGTAGTCTTCCTGGGTCATTGCATATCCCATGGCGCAAAGCACATTACACAACAACGAGCTGAAGCCATACAGGCCATTCTGCCCCCCGGTAATGCTAAGGCCCTACATGCATTTTTGGGACTGATCTCCTACTGCAGAGCCTGGATACCTGCGGCTTCCTTTCTCATGCAACCCCTACATGACAACCTGCAATGTGACCCCTTTGCGCTGTCTGAAGAAGCGCTCACTAACTTTCCCCTCTTGAAACGGGCAATCAGCACTGCTCCTGCTCCTGCTCTTGGCCTCCCAGATTCTTGAAAGCCCTTTCGCCTGTTCATATCTGAAACACAGGACCACGCCTCAGGGGTGTTGACACAAAGTCATGGACTCCGTAACCGCCCCATTGTTTACTTTTCAGCCCACCGGGACCCAGTTGCCAGAGGAGGCCCATGATGTCTCAGAGCGGTTTTTGCTGCTCAGGCCCTGCTGAAGCAAACCTCAGATATTGTCCTGGGCCATCCTCTTCTGCTACTAGCCCCTCACAATATCTCCACCATTCTGAACCAGGTACAACCCAAGCATTTATCCTCTGCCCGCCACCTCCGGTTACAATGCAATCTACTCATGCCTGACAATGTGACACTACTTCGATGCCAACAACTCAACCCTGCTACTCTCCTTCCTCTTGTCCAAGGGGGGTATCATGACATGTCCCTGAACGAACAGGAAGAAGAGAATGACGCAGACCTACCTGCTCCTACCCTAGATGAACATGAACATGATTGCTTTGAACTCATGAAGGCGGAAACCACCCATCTACCCTCTGTCCTGGATGCCCCGATCCCAATTCCTCAACTCGCCTTGTTTGTTGATGGCTCCAGATTTACAGATTCATCTGGTATTTTCCACACAGGATATGCTGTTACCACAGAAACTACAGTCATGCAAGCCGCCTCACTCCCAGCATCCATGTCTGCTCAAGAGGCTGAGCTCCATGCCCTTACAGTAGCCTGGCAGCTTGCAGAAGGACAAACAGCAAATATCTGCACCGCTTCCCGGTATGCATTGGGTGTGGCCCATGACTTTGGAATAATATGGAAAATAAGAGGCTTCCTGACTACAGCCAGTACCCCAGTGAAGTATGGCAAGGCCATAGATGCGCTCCTAACAGCACCCCAACTCCCAGAACAAGTGGCAATACTGAAAATTAAAGCCTACGGAAAGATAACAACACCAGAAGCCCGAGGAAACCACCTGGCCGATGAAACAGTAAAACAAGCAGCCATGACCCCCTTAGGGGCTGAAATTACAGAATTTGTGGGACTATATCATCCACAGCCAGAAGTGGTAAACCAAGCCCAACTACAAAAAACTCAAACAGACGCTGCAGACCAAGAGAAAGCAACATGGAGCAAGATGGGAGCAGTACGGGTGGATGACCTTTGGACTGTAGGAACCCGCCAGAGCTTTGTAGCCAGCTGTGGTACAATGGGCCCATGGAGCAACCCACCTTTCAAAGACTTTGATGAACTCACTTATAAACAAACATTATGTAGCTCCAGGGATAACTACTTTAACTAATCAATACTGCAAGTCCTGCCACACTTGCCTAGCATGCAAACCTGGAAGGCTAGAAAAAACACCCCCAAAGCATTCAGCCAGACCACTCTACCCCTTCCAGAGGATACAGATCGATCACATACAAATGCCAAAGAGTGGCAGATTTGAGTATGCCCTGGTGGTGGTAGACATGTTCTCGGGATGGCCCGAGGCTTATCCAGTCACCAGACAGCGAAAACCACGGCTAAAAAAATTGCTTTTAGAGGTGGTTTGCAGATATGGGGTAACCGAGGTGATAGAGAGTGATCAAGGCCCTGCATTCACTGCTACAGTCACAAAAGAAATATGGTCGGCCCTAGGTACCACATTGGCGTTTCACACACCTTATCACCCTCAGAGTAGTGGGTAAGTGGAAAATATGAACCAGACACTTAAAACCCGAATGCTAAAAATGGCCAGGGACACAGGTATGTCCTGGCCAGAAAGCCTGCCAATAGCCTTATTTAGCGTATGGCATTCCCCAAGGGGGGAGCATTCTTTATCCCCTTTTGAAATCTTGTTTGGAACAGCCCCTAGATTAGGTTGTTATTACCCACAACAGTTGCAATAGCAGTCTGATAGATTATGTGACCGCTCTTTCAAAAGAAATAACAAATATCCATGCACGAGTGTTTTCTTCCATTCCAGATCCTGACCTAGATACAGGTACTCACAGCATACATCCTGGTGACTGGGTGATGGTTAAGAAGTTCCTCCGAAAACACTCCCTGGAGCCAAGATATGATGGTCCATTCCAAGTGTTGTTGACAACAGCCACCTCAGTTCAATTGACCGGGAAGAACACTTGGATACACGCGTCCCACTGCAAAAAGGCTCCAGTTCCTGAAGACCGTGCACCACCCGCATCAGAATGAAACTATATATCCTTTTTGTTATAGCAACTGCACACACACAGGGGGTGGCTATCAAACAAGTAAATGGTGTAACACAATTCTGGTATAATTCTTCCAACACAAATGTAGCTACCTTCATATTTGATTACTGTACTATAGTCTCCTGCCCTCCAGTCGACTGTCAGTGTAGCATGTACCGGACGCTTACTGTCACAGACGACTACTGGGGCAACAATTGTGGTCACTGGGGATCTGTGGGTTGGAATATAGGGAATTATTGGTGATATAGGCCACAGAGTGCCCTGAATAAGAAAGAAAAATATGGAAAGTCATTACTCAGCAGACTGACCTTTTTAATAACAGATACATACTCTAATAATTGGAGGATGGGGCATAGCATGAAACTCACTCTAACCATAGAGAATCCCAGTCCTACGGATGCAGGCACATATGTTATGGGGATATGGTATGCAGGGGGGGGGCAGGGGATTAAGAGGAAAGTTCCAACTCAAAGACATATATAACTCATCAGAATGGCAGGCCCTTCAAACAGCAATCAATCCCCTTAAACTACATATACGTATACGCACCCTAGGAGATATGGTGGCTATAGCTGACCCCACATTTGAGGACACAATGGCAGCAGAGACTGGTTTCTCGGATGTCAACCTGTGGCTCGAATGGATGAGGTATAGTGCAGGGAAACATAACAGGACCAACTGTTCTGTGTGTGGTGGAGCTAGACCCCATTTGGGAACAGTGCCATTAAACATACCTCCCACTCAAGAGGAGTGCTTTCTGATCCTGTTCACCAATACTTCCACTAACCACTCCCAGTGCGAAACATGGAAAAGAGAATATCCCATAGTAACCAAGACATCCAAGCCCGGGGAGGGTATCACCATATAATTACATATGTTATGGGAACTACCAGGGAAGTTCTTGGGGAACTTCTCCATGGGATATTGTGCCTCTTACAGCAGTGTATCCACAGATCTGGTGCAAAATCAAACTCAATCTTTGGGAGACGTGTATTGAATCTGTGGGGACATGAAGATTAGGACTAAGTTAACAGACCAATGGACAGGGGAATGTGCACTTGCCAAAGTCATAATGCCCCTGCACATCTTTTCGGGAGGAGACCCAGTAGCAGAGGGGGAGCACTCATCCGAATCTTGCAGGAAGCGCAGAAGTGCCCCAGCTGGTAGTTTTGACCCCCATGTATATATAGATAAAATAAAGAAAAAATATTGCGCTAATCACAAAAATGAATAAAGAAACGTGAAGAGAAAACAAAACAAAAGCTGCTACATAAAATGTGACTAAAATTGATGAACGTGGAATTGGAATGTAGCGCTATATGAAAATAAGGCCCAATGATTTAGGCCTCAAAATAAACAATAACAATATAGTGAGTCCACACAGTGTCCATAAATGAATCCGTATAGTGAAGAAAGAACCATAAAGCACTGAAGGGTCATCACATAACTCTTGTAGATAAAGAGAGGTAGAATACTCTTACCAGAATGTTGGACCTGTGGTTTAGGCAGGTCAAATGGGCATACAAGATCTCAGTGGCAGTCCTCATCCGTTGGTCTGGACAGCAGACCTTGGGTTCAACGTTGATCAAGATGGTCCTCGATAGGAACAAAAACAACCTCCCAACGACAAAAAACACTTTTCCACAATTAAAATTTGTTAACGACCGCCCATGTAAGGAGAGAAAAAAAGGGGGAAAAAACTCAGATGGTGCAGATCAATGCGGGTTTATTCAAACCAACAATATAAAAGTGATCACATACAATAAAATTGTTAAAAAGGGGGCAGTAAATGAAGTGGTGTACCAAGCCCAACGCGTTTCGAACCAGAGTTCTTCAACAGGGGCATCAACCCACCTCTTCCACTGCCAATATATATATACTAAACTTACACAATCTAACAGACCTCTCAGCCAATCAGAAAGATAATTAATTGCAACATGCAATTGGAGAAACAGCGCACCTGATCAGAGGTGGGCAGTCTCCATTGCCAAAATGGCCTATCACATTCGCTATAAGGTTCACACCTCCCAGGAAACAAAAAATGATGATAGGTCAGATTGGAGATGGACAAGAGCAGAAGTCAATAGTCTTATCACAAAAAGGCCACCAAAAAGGGTGATGGGAGGACCTGCGGCGATAAATGCCCACAACTCCATCTCAACGCCCCCTTCTGCGTACCTACAGCAACATATATAATGGTAAGTGGTATATGTACATAAAACCAAAGATGTGTGGCGAAAAATGCCCATACATCAATGTCTGATTGATGTGTGGGCGTTTTTCGCCACACATCTTTGGTTTGTGATAAGACTATTGGCTACTGCTCTTGTTTCGGATTCATTTATGGACATTGTGTGGACTCACTATATTGTTATTGTCTAAATCATTGGCCCTTATTTCTTTTTCGTACATCACGGGACACAGAGCGACTTAGTCATTACTAATGGGTTATATAGTTTACCTTCAGGTGTTGGCACTGGCCAATTCCAAACCGGAAGTACCCTCCCCTATATAAGCCCCTCCCACCCGGGAGCACCTCAGTTTTTTTGCCAGTGTCTAAGGTGTTGGCCAAAGAGTAACATGTGTTTTCACTGGGCTTGCGTACAGGTTCTTTTGGGCCTTAGTAAGCTGTTCCGGATCCCACCAAAAAAAGCTTCATAGCTAAACGGTCGGTACCCGGGCCTTGCAGCAGAAGAGCAAGGTTTTGCCTGTAATGCTTCTCTTAGGAGGGCTGGACCCTGGGATCCAGAGCTCTGGTCATACCCACGACCAAGACGCTGTCTGTGCAGGGTGCTATACAGGTCCAGGGGAGTGGAATCCTTGGGAACCCGGTCCCTGAAGGTTTAATTACAATGCCTGCCGTGATAGGTGAAGTTTGGACTTTTGTGGACCAAACAAAGTCCTGCGGCGGGGATCAGGTAAGTGGGGGCCCTCAGGAACTTGGTTCTATTGGGGGACCCCCAAGCCTAATTTGTCTTTCTGTCTGTTACCTAACGGTATTCCCGCTAAATATCTGTGTTTGCCTATAACTACTGAAAATGTAAAATTTTAATAGTAGTCAAGAAAAAAAAAAAACAGGGACCGCGGTACCTGTGTTAAACCACTAGAGGCCGCTGTAGTCCATTTTTCTTGTAAATGTGGATCTTTGGTTTTCTCAACTCAAAAGATCCAGGCAGCTGGTAAGTTTCTCTGAGGGAATCCACTTCCTCTGCCCTGTTGCTGCGTTCATCCACCGCACAGGCCCTCCGGCAAAAAGGGCCCTGGCTCCTAGTCCTCTGTTGGTTTTCGAAAAGGGCGCCATTGGCGCACGGGCGCGCGCGCGGGCGCGTGCACGCGCCTCCTATGAAAAAAAAGGGGCGGGGCGGGTGGATGACGCTCGATGCGCGCCGCGGCGCTTCTGCGCATGTGCGGGCGTCCCAGCATGGTTAAAAGACACAGTACAAGTGTCAGCTGCATGCAAACAGAGCTAGCAACAAACAGTGGCACACAGAGGCGGTTGATGCAGGCATCCCCATAGAAAGGCACTTTAGTGGACACCAGCTGGTATATAGCAGCACCTGTGTTAGACTATTACCAGCAAAAATTGGTGTATGACGACGGGAATACCTCAGCTTTGTGCTTAAAGGATATGTCGTCCAGACGCTCCGGAAATAAATCTTCCAGGAAGCCAAAGGGGTCTCCATCGGGCTCTGAGGATATTGGGCATGCTTGCACTGCACCAATCTCCCCTGAGAATGCAGAGGTCAGTAGCCGTAGAAACCCCGCAGGAATGTCTGGTGCTGCGGCTGTCCCCAGTCCACCTGCTCCTGTATATATAACAGAGGAGGTTTTATCCTCAACTCTGGGAGGATTGGAAGAGAGATTAACAGCATTGATCGCTGCTTCCCTGTCACAGGAAAAGCGCGTCCGATCTCCGTCTCCTCCTTCAGAGTGCCTGTTAGTGGAGGAACAGCCCCACACAGAGATCGACCTACCTGAAGGGGATCAGGATGAGGTTGATTCACTTATAGAGGAATCAACAGTGGAAGAACCTTTCTCAGCTTCTCAGGCTGAAAGATTATGGGTTCAGTCTCTGACTAACATGGTCCGATCAGCATTTAAAATGCCTCTGGCGGAACCACCATCCACTACGGTTTCCTCGCTGGGGTCGCTAAAAGCTCCCCAGGCGGTCTGTTCCTTCCCAATCCACCCTTTATTAGAAGGGCTTATTTACCAGGATTGGGAGCATCCTGATAAAATATTTGCTCCCCCCAAGAGATTTCCGGTGATCTATCCCATGGAGGATAAGTTCATAAGAAAATGGAGGGTCCCTATAGTGGACGCAGCCATCTCTTCTGTTAACAAATCACTGACATGTCCAGTAGATAATGTTCCAATGTTCAAAGACCCAATAGATAAAAAATTGGAGTCTTTACTAAAATCTGCTTTCTCTACAGCAAGTATGGTGACACAACCTGCGGTAGCAGCGATTGGAGTCTGCCAAGCAGTGAAAGATCAGTTGAAACAAGTCTTAAGGGACTTACCAGATCAGCAGGCTCATGCCCTAGCTGACCTGCCTAGAGCCTTGTGTTTTGCGGTGGACGCCATAAAGGATACAATCCAACAGGCCTCCCGCTTTACGCTGTCTATAGTACATATGCGTAGGCTTTTGTGGCTCAAAAACTGGTCTGCTGAAGCTCCCTGTAAAAGACTGCTGGTTAGCTTCCCATTTCATGGAGAACGCTTATTTGGAGAAGATCTGGACAAATATATCCAGAAAATTTCTGCCGGTAAAAGTTCACTCTTACCGGTTAAGAACAAGGGTAGAAGTCCTTCTTTTAAGAGGCCTACCTCTCCAGTCCCGGGCACATCGGCTGTGAAGCAGTTCCGACGGCCTCCGCGGTCAAATTCAGGGGGCAGAAATCAGGGACAATCACAGGGTAACAAGAAGCCCTGGATCAAGAGAGGTACAAAACCTCCCCCTAAGGCATGAAGTATTGCCCCCGCTCAATCGGGTGGGGGGAAGACTTCAGTTGTTCACAGAGACCTGGCGGGACACCATCAGAGACAGATGGGTGCTCTCCGCAGTAAGTCTGGGATACAAGCTGGAGTTAAAAAGCACTCCTCCTGCCCAATTTATGAGGTCAAACGTGCCAAGAGATCCCCAAAAGAGAGGATCCCTCCTTCTGGCACTAGAACAACTATTGCTCCAAGGGGTAATCATGAAGGTTCCCCTGGAAGAAAGCGGATTCGGGTTTTACTCGAACCTTTTCACAGTCCCCAAACCAAATGGGGACGTGAGGCCCATATTAAATCTAAAAGGGCTAAACAAGTTCCTAAATATCAGGACCTTTCGGATGGAGTCGATCCGATCAGTGGCCACCGCCCTACAAGGGCAGGAATGGCTAGCCTCGATCGACATAAGGGATGCTTATCTGCATATTCCCATCTTTCCGGCCCATCAGAAATTTCTACGCTTTGCAGTAGAAGGGCGCCATTTTCAGTTCAGAGCCTTACCTTTCGGTCTGGCCACAGCACCACGAGTGTTCACAAAAATTCTGGCCCCATTATTGGCCAATCTAAGAACACAGGGTGTAACGATAATGGCATATCTAGACGACCTGCTACTAATAGACCACTCAGTGGAAAAGCTGGAAGTAGCTATTCACAAGACAATCGAGTATCTGGAATATCACGGTTGGATTATCAACCGGGACAAGTCAGCTCTAAGACCAGTCAAAAGTCTGGAATACTTAGGGCTAAGGCTGGATTCAAATCAGAGAAAGATTTTCTTACCTCCAGAGAAGGTGTCGTCTTTAAGAAATTTGACCCACTTAGTGGGTACAAAAAGAAAACCATCCATACGTCTCTGCATGAGGCTGCTGGGAAAGATGGTGGCTTCATTCGAAGCGGTACCCTACGGTCAATTCCATTCAAGGAATTTGCAAAGGGCCATACTGTCAGCCTGGAACAAAAAAGTTCAGGCTTTAGACTTACCAATGTCCCTGTCCCCTTCCGTTCGCAAGAGCCTCCATTGGTGGTTGGTGCCCCAGAATCTGGAAAGAGGGAAACCCTTCAGTCCGGTTTCTTGGAAGGTGGTCACTACAGATGCCAGCCTCATCGGCTGGGGGGCAGTGCTGGAGCAATGGTCTCTCCAGGGCAGGTGGTCAGAAGCAGAGAAGGCCCTGCCCATCAATCTCTTAGAGATACGAGCAGCCCGGTATGCCCTAGTAGCATGGACATCCAAACTCCAGGGGTCCCCTGTCAGAATTCAATCAGACAATGCCACGGCAGTGGCATATATCAATCATCAGGGTGGCACCAAAAGTCGTGCAGCCCAGAAGGAAGCAAATTGCATCCTGGAGTGGGCAGAAAGATATGTCCCAGCCATATCTGCGGTTTTCATCCCAGGAGTGGAAAATTGGAGAGCGGACTTTCTAAGTCGCCAACAATTATGCCCGGGGGAATGGTCTCTTCACCCCGAGGTTTTCCAGGCAATATGCCAGCGGTGGGGAACACCGGATGTAGATCTGCTAGCATCCAGATTCAACGCAAAGGTGGACAGGTTTGTGTCTCGCACAAGGGATCCCCTAGCTTGCGGCTCGGATGCCCTAGTGTTCCCTTGGGATCGGTTCAAGCTGATATATGCATTCCCACCGCCACAATTGTTACCGCGATTACTCCGCAGAATCAGGGTAGAAAAGAAACCAGTGATTCTGGTGGCTCCAGCGTGGCCCCGAAGGGCATGGTACGCGGAGATGGTAAAAATGTCAGTGAGGAGTCCTTGGACCCTCCCACTTCGTCCGGACCTGCTTTCGCAGGGACCGATATACCACCCTTCCTTACCAGCCCTAGGTTTGACGGCCTGGCTATTGAAGCCCACATTCTGAAAAAGAGAGGGCTCTCTAATTCTGTGGTATCTACCATGATCAATGCCAGGAAACCGGTATCCAGGCAGATCTATTATAGGATCTGGAAAGCGTACATTACGTGGTGTGAGACCAAGAAATGGCATCCACGTAAGTACATGATAGGGAGGATTCTGGACTTCCTACAGTGGGCTGTAGATAGGAAACTGGCCTTGAGTACTATCAAGGGTCAGATTTCGGCCTTGTCAATATTTTTTCAAAGGCCCTTGGCTTCGCATTCACTAGTCAAAGCCTTTATACAAGGAGTGATGCGTATTAGCCCTCCGGTTAGTATTCCCATATGTCCTTGGGACTTAAACCTGGTTCTGTCGGTTCTACAGAAACAACCGTTTGAACCATTACAACACATTTCCTTGGTTCTTCTCACCAGGAAATTGGTTTTCTTAGTAGCCATTTGTTCGGCTAAAAGAGTGTCGGAATTAGCAGCTATGTCCTGTAAGGAGCCATATCTGGTTGTCCATAAGGACAGAGTAGTATTACGTCCTCATCCAGCCTTTCTTCCTAAGGTGGTATCGAGGTTTCATTTGAACCAAGATGTGGTTCTTCCTTCTTTTTTCCCCAAACCTAGCTCAGTAGAGGAAAAGTTATTACATTCTTTGGATGTGGTAAGAGCAGTTAAAGCTTATCTAAAAGCCACTGCTCAGATTCGCAGAACGGATTCTTTGTTTGTTCTGCCGGAAGGCCCCAGAAGGGGTCAGGCAGCATCAAAATCTACTTTAGCCAAGTGGATTCGACAGGTCATAATACAAGCCTATGGCTTGAGAAAGAGACCGCCTCCGTTCAAAGTTAGGGCGCACTCCACAAGAGCGGTTGGAACTTCATGGGCAGTGCATCACCAGGCCTCCCTGGCTCAAGTATGTAAGGCCGCAACATGGTCTTCGGTACACACGTTTACTAGATTCTATCAGGTAGACGTTAGAAGTCAGGAGGATGTCGCCTTTGGGCGCAGTGTGTTGCAGGCCGCAAAAGATCCTCATGCCTGATGGCGCCCAGCTTATGTACCCCCCCCTCATTTGGCATTGCTTTGGGACGTCCCATTAGTAATGACTAAGTCGCTCTGTGTCCCGTGATGTACGAAAAAGAAAAAGGGATTTTTATAACAGCTTACCTGTAAAATCCTTTTCTTGGAGTACATCACGGGACACAGAGCTCCCACCCCTCTTTTTGGGACACTTATTGCTTGGCTACAAAACTGAGGTGCTCCCGGGTGGGAGGGGCTTATATAGGGGAGGGTACTTCCGGTTTGGAATTGGCCAGTGCCAACACCTGAAGGTAAACTATATAACCCATTAGTAATGACTAAGTCGCTCTGTGTCCCGTGATGTACTCCAAGAAAAGGATTTTACAGGTAAGCTGTTATAAAAATCCCTTTTTTCATATAGCGCTACATTCCAATTTCATGTATATATAGACGCCATAGGAGTCCCAAGGGGGGTCCCAGATTAATTTAAAGCAAGAGACCAGGTAGCTGCAGGATTTGAGTCCCTGATTCCCATGACCACTGTAAATAAGAATGTAGATTGGATTAATTATATCTACTATAAGAAACAGAGGTTTGTTAACTATACCAGGGATGCACTCCAGGGGTTAGCTGAACAACTAGAGGCCAATTCACAAATGACTTTCCAAAATCGTATGGCCTTGGACATGGTTCTAGCTGAGAAGGGGGGTGTGTGTAAAATGTTGCCTGCGACAAGTACATGTTGTACGTACATCCCAGGCAATACAGGCCCAAATGGTAAGGTAACCCTCGCTATAAACAAATAAGAGGACCTCTCAGAAGAGTTAAAAATAAATTTGGGGTTGACCGATCCCTGGGACCAGTATTTTGGGTGGATGAGTGGGTGGCAACGCATTTGTACTCAAATAGGCATAGCAATTTTGGCTCTGTTTACAGTAGTTGCGATAGTGGTTTGCTGTATTCTGCCCTGTATGAAGAAACTGTTGGGAAAGGCGGCCGAAGAGGTAACCCCTACTTTTTTGAATTATGGTGATATTGAAGATCCAATGAAGGAGGAGGAAGAGGGACCGTATGCTCCACTGCAGTCCTTACCTGTTAATAGTATATACAACATTCTCAAATAAGGGAAAGAATAGTACTTGATCGCTCTCCTGATCCATTTCGTCGAGGGAGGACACTGGGCAAGCCATGTCTTATGCCGCGTACACATGACCGTTTTTAATGTCATTGAAAAAAACGACGTTTTTCTCGACGTGATTTTTCGTGTTTCCTCTCAAGCCTGCCTTGCCTACACACTATCGTTGAAAAAAATGATCTAGCAAAGCGCGGTGACGTCCAACACGTACGACGGCACTATAAAGGGGAAGTTTCATTATGTTCGCGCCACTCTTTTGGCTGCTTTTGCTGATTTTGTGTTACCGCGTGTTAGTAAAAGTTTGGGAAGAGACGATTCGCGCTTTTCAGTCTTCGTGCTTTAAAGATCGTTTTCGGGAGTTCAGTTTGTGCTTGTGGGTTAGTATCTGTCTTTCAGTGCTTGTAGTCAGTTCGTATCTGTTTTTGCAGTGCGTTCTTGTCCGCTCGTTATTGTTTTTCAGCTCGTTCTTCAGAGGCCTTGCTGTTCTTCAGTGCGTTCTTTTAGTTCGTTCTGATTAGACGACCGTTTTGAAGCCATATTACGGGTATGTTCTTGTCGCCGAGATCGTGCTGTGCTTGCTTCTGGGCTTGTTGCTATGTCCCAGATCCGGTCCATGAACAGGGTGAGGAGGAGTTTTTGGACCAAGAATTGGTTGCTCCAGCGGGACCAATTCTGTCACATGCCTCTGCTGCGGGAGATCCAGGAGAATAACCCTGATGACTACAGGAATTTTCTTAGGATGTCTGACCCCGTTTTTCAGCAGCTCTTGGCTTTGGTGTCCCCCTATATCACCAGGCAGGACACCGTTATGCGGGAAGCCATTACTGCTGAGCAGAGGCTAGTTGCTACGTTGCACTACCTGGCAACAGGGAGAAGCTTGCAGGACCTCAATTTCTCAACAGGCATCTCCCCCCAGGCTCTGGGCGTCATTATCCCAGAAACCTGCTCTGCCATAATCCAAGTCCTTCAGGAGGACTATATTAAGGTAAGTTTTCTCCTTTAACATCACAATCTATGTATTTTATGCTTGCTAATGTATATTATTTTTTTAACTGTCTCTAATTACCATGATTGTAATATGCTGTGAATCTCCCCTTTGTCCCCATGCATGTTGTAAGCTTTTAATGGTCCTTTTTTTGGGCCTACATGCATATTTCCAAAAACAAACCTCTCCAGCATTATATCCTGGGCCCAAACACACCTAGCCTAGTCACTCCCCAATGTTTTTTGTCAGCTCCATTGTAGTGCTTAGCTTGGCCGAACCCCCCTCATATTTTTTTGATTTTGTCTAATTCCAAAAAAAATTACATAGTACTAAAGCCTTTATTTATGATGTCCCCAACTCATCTCAACCCCCCCCCCCTAAAATAATTTCACAGGTCCATCAGAGGGGGTGATGTTTTTTGTGGTCATTTTTAGCTCTTATTAAAGCGGAGCTCCACCCTAAAGTGGATTTTCCGCTCATCGGAACCCTCCCCCCCTCCGGTGTCAAAATTGACACCTTTCAGGGGGAAGGGGGGTGAAGATACCTGTTTAAGACAGGTATTTTCACCCACATCCGGGAGTCCTCTCTGCGGCAAATCTGCGGGAGACAAGTCACTTCCCGCAGAATACCCGTAGTGTTCTTGGAGACACTCGGCTCCCAGAACACAGGAGGACCAGTCAGAACTGCGCAGCGCTTCTCGTGCATGTGTGGTAGGGAACTAGGCAGTGAAGCCGCAAGGCTTCACTTCCTGGTTCCCTCACCGAGGATGGCGGAGGGGGCAGCAGAGTGACGACCGATCGTTCGTCCTCTGCTGCAGACGTCGCTGGACTCCAGGACAGGTAAGTGTCCAAATATAAAAAGTCAGCAGCTGCTGTAGCTGTAGCTGCTGGCTTTTAATATTTTTTTTGGCTGCGGAGCTCCGCTTTAAAATACTCCTTCCAAATTAATGCTATACTGATGTTTTGCCAAGAGGGTTTTGTGATAATCTGCTTGCAATGTTTAGGTATCAAAGTCTTAATTTTTTTGGGGGTTTGACTCCACAGTTACCTTCGACGCCACAGGAATGGCAGAATGTGGCATCTGAGTTTTCTCAGCGGTGGAACTTTCCCAACTGTGGAGGAGCCATTGATGGCAAGCACGTCCGCATCGTGCCACCACCCCAATCGGGATCCTTTTTTTATAATTATAAAGGGTTCCACAGTATTGTGCTGATGGCGGTGGTGTCTGCCAACTATGATTTCCTTTAAATTGACGTTGGGAAAAATGGGCGGATGTCTGACGGTGGTGTTTTTGCCCAGACCGATTTCGCCGACCGGCTTCTATCAGAGGACCTGGCATTGCCACCTGCGACAGACAATGAAGATGGCCTACCCTTTGTTTTCCTGGAAGATGAGGCGTTTGCGCTAGGTCCCCATTTGATGAGGCCTTTTCCACAAAGGACCCTCACACCTGAGAGGAGGGTCTTTAATTATAGGCTCGCCAGAGCGAGAAGGGTGGTAGAAAATGCCTTTGGCATCATGGCCAGTCATTTCCGCCTTTTTATGACCGCTCTCAACATGGCGGAGTACAAATGGAATCATCTAATAATGTGCTGTTGCATCCTACACAATTTTTTTTTAAAACATTCCAAGAATTACCTTTCTTCAGTTGCCCTTCAGGGTACACAGTTCTCAGATGGACTATTGGCAGGTAGCTGGCCCTACAGGCTTGGCCCCCCAAAGCGGGCGTGATGTGCGCCAACGCTATGTCGACTATTTTATGGGTAGGGGGGCCATTCCAATGCCTGATCATATTTGAAAAAATCTTTAGAATAAAAATAAACTTTCTAATGAAAACATCTTGTTTGGTTTTATTTTGGTTGATTTGATCTTTCTCCTAGGTCAGTGATGGTGAACCTTGGCACTCCAGATGTTTTGCAACTACATTTCCCATGATGCTCAACTCCACTGCAGAGTGCCTTAGCAACATGGGAAATGTAGTTCAAAACCATCTGGGGTGCCAAGGTTCACCATCACTGTCCTAGGTTATACTAGTGCAGTTGTAGTGCCATGTTTCTTTTTCTGAAGTAAATTACCATAATTTTGAGTGTAAACACACCCATTTTTTTTGGGGGGGGCAACATTGATATAAGAAGCCACACATTGTTGATTTCAACATATTTTTAATAGCACAATTTTTGGGTTATTTTTATAAAAATAGAAAATGTTAATATTTTATTTTATTTTTTTGGGGGATAATTTTTTGGCTAAAACGCATGAAACATATGTACAATAGTACTTCAAAAAATTAAAAGCTTACATAAAAAAAAAATAGAAAATCAGCAATCAACAAACAAAAAACAAAATATAATTTTCGCCCATATAAAAGTTTTAAACCCTCCCAAGAACCTGTTCTATTTTTTTTAGTCTTTGCTCCAGCTGCTTGGTGTTTTGCCTCATCTGGAACAAGTTTTCTTTAATTTGTTCCAGGTCACGAGAGCAGACCCTCAGTTCTTTTAGCAACATCTGGGCAGTGTGTCTGGTGAAGGTTGCTTGGGCCGCAGGCATTAAAGTACCTTAAATAAATAAAATAAAAAATGTCTTAATAAATATACAGGCCTACATCTATTACCTGAGGCTGTGGTGTATGACACTGACCTGTTGTGTTGCCATTTACCACTTCTTCAGCCACATCCTGCAGTTGTGGGTCTTGGGTTGGTGGTGCGGGGTTCGCAGCCTCCTGTCTCTTAGCTCTTTGAAGCCCTATGAGATAGAACCCAAAGGTAGACTTGAGTAACTAAATATATTTAGGCCTGAAAGAGGAATATTAATCATTCTTTGGAAGTGTGGTACAATTGTATTTTTGGTAAATATTTCTAAGCTGAACACATGATTGTATCTATTCCCAAAGCTGGTAGATTGATCTATTTTGGTCAGGTTTCACACATGGAAACACACCAAGTATCCACTGGATCACCTGTGTGTGACACCATCAAAAGGTTGTTCTTGTGGCCCACACTTGTGCTAATGAGTCCAGATGTGTAAGCAGCTGCTGAGCATACTCTCCTAACCGTACACTGAATCCAGTTACATTAGTTAAATATAGTTACCAACACATATACACAACCATGTTTCCAATTAATTCTCACATAAACAGTTCAAGATGCAAATTTTCATGTTCTTGGGCACAAGAATCAGTCGTAGGAATCATCGTTCAATCGTTCACTAAATGACAATCCTTTGGTCCGATTCAGTGTTAACTAAATTTGAACATGCCTATTATTAGGAATGATCAAATGTAGTTATCACTGTATTCTCCCAAAAACATCGTATTATTGATAATGAACGACGATTTCTACGATCGATTCTTGTGCCCAAGATCAAGATCAAATGTAGTTAACACTGTGAATCGGACCAAAAGTTCGTCATTTAGTGAACGATTGAACGATGATTCCTACGACTGATTCTTGTGCCCAAGAACATGAAAATTGACATCTTGAACTGTTCCAGATGTCCGGTTTCATGTTCTTGGGCACAAGAATCAATCGTAGAAATCCTCGTTCATTACCAATAATACGATGTTTTGGGAGAATACAGTGATAACTACATTTGAACATGCCTATTATTAGGAATGCTCAAATGTACTTAACACTGAATGGGACCAAAAGATTGTCATTTAGTGAACGTTTGAACGAGGATTTCTATGATCGATTCTTGTGCCCAAGAACATGAAACCGGACATCTTGAACTGTACTACATACATTAAATAAAAAGCACATGCAGCACCACGCTATTAATAAAAATCAGAGTAAATGTAAATCTACTTACTTTTTCGGATCACTTTTTTTATTTTCTTGTATTGCTCCGGCTCCCTCAACTTAATGTCCGACCATCTTTTGCGGATCTGTTCTTTCGATCTGCGAACCCCAAATTTCCTGGCCAGAGTTTGTACCACTTTATCCATGATCTGAGCCTTCACCTGATTCGGCTTTTTGTATGGGCCATGTTTCGCATCATAATCCTCCCTCAGCAATATGGTGACCATTTCCACCATCTCCTCAAACGCCATGTTTGTGGCTTTGTATCTCCTGGATCTGGTCTTGCCTACATCCACACTTTCCTCCTCATATCGGTGAGTCTCCGCCATGTTGTCAGTCTCCGTCATTAAGGACGAGCGAGAAGGGGCGGGGAAAGTAGTATAACGAACGTCAGCGGCGGGAAAGCGTGCGGAGCGTCACGCATGCGCACTGTAATATAACGGAAATAAGCATCGTTGAAAGCGACGTTCAGTGAGTGGAAGAAGGTCGGAAGCAACGAACGTGTAGATCGCAGGTACGTAACATTTTTCATACTTGATATGTCGAGGGTTGAGCGGACCCGAACTGTAAAGTTCGGTACAGTACAGAACTATTGTGTTTTTGGGTCCCAGACCCGAAACCTAACAATTCACTGTATGTTCGGGTCCGGTGTTGGGCAATATGCATGTAAATTCGCGTTTGTTTCCATGCTTTTAGAACTGTCCCTGCACAAAGTGTCATTTTTTAATGAAAAAAATACATTTAAAACTCACTCGCGGCTAGAATGAATTCTCGGGTCCCGGCAATACTTCGAAAAGTCATTGATTGTAAAAAAAAAAAAACGTGGGGGTCCCCCCAAATTCTATTTGCAGGCCCTTCAGGTCTGGGAAGGATTTTAAGGGGAACTCCACCCCAAATTTTAAAAAAAATGGCGTGGAGTCCCCCCAAAAATCCATACCAGACCCTTATCCGAGCACGCAACCTGGCAGGCCGCAGGAAAAGAGGGGGGGGACGAGAGAGCGCCCCCCCTCCTGAACCGTACCAGGCCACATGCCTTCAACATGGGGAGGATGTCCCCATGTTGATGGGGACAAGGGCCTCATCCCCACAACCCTTGCCCGGTGGTTGTGGGAGTCTGCGGGCGGGGGGCTTATCGGAATCTGGAAGACCCCTTTAACAAAGGGGACCCCCAGATCCCGCCCCCCCCTATGTGAATTGGTAATGGGGTACTTTGTACCCCTACCATTTCACCAAAAAAATGTCCAAAATGTAAAAAATGACAATAGCCGGTTTTTGACAATTCCTTTATTAATGTCTTTTTCTTTCTTCCATCTTCTTCCTTCTTCTTTTCTCCATTCGGGTTTATTCCTCCATCTTCCTCTTCCTCTTCATCTTCATCTTCATCTCCATCTTCATCTTCCTTCTTCCTTCGGTGTTCTCGTTCGCATCTTGCTCCGGCATCTTGCTCCGGCTTCTTCTTTCTTCGTCCGCTCCGTTTGAATTGGAGTTTCCCGCTGTGTGACGCTTTAGTCCTTCAGTTCTCCTCTTGGTCCGGTGACCCCGCCCCCCTCTGATGCACATGGATTTCACGGGGACTTTCCCCGTGGTGTCAGAGGGGGGCGGGGCCACCGGGTGTCAGCGGACCTAGAGGAGAACTGAAAAACTTAAGCGTCACACAGCGGGAAACTCCAATTCAAACAGAGCGGACGAAGAAAGAAGAAGCCGGAGCAAGATGTGGACGAGAAGGAAGAAGGGAGAAGGGAGAAGGGAGAAGGGAGAAGGGAGATATGGAGGAAGAAACTCGAATGGAGAAAAGAAGAAGGAAGAAGATGGAAGAAAGAAAAAGACATTAATAAAGGAATTGTCAAAAACCGGCTATTGTCATTTTTTACATTTTGGACACTTTTTTGGTGAAATGGTAGGGGTACAATGTACCCCATTACCAATTCATATAGGGGGGGGCGGGATCTGGGGGTCCCCTTTGTTAAAGGGGTCTTCCAGATTCCGATAAGCCCCCCACCCGCAGACCCCCACAACCACCGGGCAAGGGTTGTGGGGATGAGGCCCTTGTCCCCATCAACATGGGGACATCCTCCCCATGTTGAGGGCATGTGGCCTGGTACGGTTCAGGAGGAGGGGGGCGCTCTCTCGTCCCCCCCTCTTTTCCTGCGGCCTGCCAGGTTGCGTGCTCGGATAAGGGTCTGGTATGGATTTTTGGGGGGACTCCACGCCATTTTTTTTAAATTTGGGGTGGAGTTCCCCTTAAAATCCATGCCAGATCTGAAGGGCCTGGTATGGATTTTTGGGGGAACTCCACACCATTTTTTTAAAAATTTGCGGCAGGGTTCCCCTTAATATCCATTCCAGACATGAAGGGCCTGGTAATTGAATTTGGGGGAACCCCAACGCTTTTTGATTTTTTGTATCAATGACTTTTCTATGTATTGCATTTGACGGGAGACAACAGTTCATTATAGCCAGGAGTGATTTTTTATGGAATTTATGAAATTCACAAATGACACTTTGTGCAGGGACAGTTCTAGGTACTCCTTTACTTTTTTGGAGCCATTTTAGTCCTCAGAATTTCGGGGCCCCATTGACTTCAATGGGGTTCGGGTTCGGGGTCAAGTTCGGGTCAAGTTCCGGCCCGAACTCGAGCTTTTTAAGAATGTAGCTGACCCTTCGGCTCCCACACTCCCAATCCCCTCTTTTAAAGTTCTCGCTCGCAATGTCTCTGGTCTAGGGGTATGATAGGGAAGGGAGTGCATCCGCTACGCCAGGCCTCCACCACAGGTGTATAAGTGGTATTAGCAAAAGTTCTTTACCTTCGGGCCATGAATTCCCCGCAGGTGTCACATCGTCCGAAGGGCTTTAACAGACATACCAGTCCCGAGCATCCGGGACAAATCATGCCCAAGGCCTCCACATCCATGCAGGAATATAGGGCGAATCGACCCCTTGGCTTTAGTCGGATCCCCGTATCCGTTATGGGAGCAGCAGCAGTCAATGTTGTAGTTGCCGGGTGAACCGGGATCCACGAGGCGGGTCCAAACATGGCAACCTTTTGCTGTTCCATCGTACACTGCAGAGTTTTTCGCGCCAACGTCCCACGTGTAGTCCGTCACACGTATTGGACTCCTCCCCTTTCTGCTCCAGTTCGCGGGCTTTTTCACTTGGTTGGTTGAGACACGCCCACGAACTAAGCGGTGGGGGTTGTGTCTGATGGCGCAGTGCAATTAAAAACCCCCACGTGTAGTCCGTCACACGGCTGGGTTTTCCCCCTTTCACCACTCTGCCTGCGTGGGCCTTTCCTCTTCTGAGGTCATGTCCACGACTTCCGAGCAGGGCTGCACTTTGGCCTATACACTTGACTGTTTCTGGCAGATACGTTCTTCCAAGTGATACACAATACATATCCTGGACCCGAGCCCCCACGTGTAGCGGACCCTTCGGCTCCCACACTCCCAATCCCCTCTTTTAAAGTTCTCGCTCGCAATGTCTCTGGTCTAGGGGTATGATAGGGAAGGGAGTGCGTCCGCTACGCCAGGCCTCCACCACAGGTGTATAAGTGGTATTAGCAAAAGTTCTTTACCTTCGGGCCTGTATTGTGTATCGAATCCTCCCTCCAGGAGTCATCTGCCGGGATACGAGTCTCACACCATTGCAAGTGCAACACTCCTTTATTTGAACACAGCATGGACTTACTTGCTTTACAGAAACAGAACAGGAGGTGTGAATGTGTATGTGTATGTAGGCCCAGACACAAGTTCTTTCCTCCACTCTCCTCCAAAGAGTGGGCAATGGTCTCCGCACAAGGGAAATTCACCTTCCGGACGGTCTCCGACAAGAGGCTCACCCGTCACCGGCAGTATGCTGCACCGGGTCTCCAGATGAGGAGCTCTTCCCGGTCCATTACGTCCATCTCGGATTCAGGCGTCCATCTCCGGAGCACCCTAGGATCCTTCCCTCGCGGAACTCAGTGTTGGG
This sequence comes from Rana muscosa, assembly GCA_029206835.1. Lineage (NCBI taxonomy): Eukaryota > Metazoa > Chordata > Amphibia > Anura > Ranidae > Rana > Rana muscosa. The sequence continues at coordinate 457,012,567 of CM055116.1, read as the reverse complement.
CACTGAGCTCCGGACCGCCGACTGAGTACCTCACCTCAGGCTAAAGGTGCCTGAGGTGGAACACGACCTCCGGTGGTCCTCTAGGCCTAGTCCGCCCGAAGGACAAACACAAACTCCGTCCGCAGGCTGAAGGTGCCTGGGACAACGAACCCCGTGACAAAATGGCCGGCCCCCTTTATACCTTCCCCTGGCATGCGTAGCGGGTTCCCCGCCCCACCACACGGCTGCCGAAGAAAGACAAAAAAGGATTCGACACAGCAATGACTCGTCCGTCGGCCCAAAGTGACAGCGCCACCCGGTGGACCGCCGGAGATGCACCACTGGTGTCACCGTAGAAATGTAAAAGTTTTCCCGGGAAAGTAAATACCCGCTACATACTCCCCCCTGTCTTTTGACACTGGTCCCCAGTGTCTGGAATAAACCACATCCTCAACGGCTGACATGATTCAGTCCAGATACCGTTAACAAATTGAAAAACAAACCCAAACTTTTGGAAACACTATTCTACTGTGAAGTTGTGTCTGAGCCCCTGCATCAAAAAGAGGAGTAAAAGACAACGTCAAACATGTTAAGGTTGCATATTAACATTTACTCTTTCCCTCCCCATCCTGACTAAAGACCTCCCCAGAGTCTAAAATCTTGCTGGGATGTTCTCCTGCAGAGGGAAAAAAACAAAAACCAACATATAAAATCCTGACACATGTATTCGTGTGTGGGAGTAAAAGAAATTTTTCCTAAAAGAAATCCCTCTTCCTCCAAAGAGTGGGTGCGTGAAAAGTGTTCGAAATGTTGCGCAACACTGCCACCTGGTGACAGCATCACGGTGACTGCACCCGTTGAACATCTTCTCCTTTTTTTTTTTTTTTCCTAACACTATCTACCCCAGAGTCTGTGATCTCTTTGCGGGAAGAAACAAAAAGGAACATTTCTTTTCTCTTTTCTGGGCACACAAAAACACAATTGCCCCAGAAAGTTCAGCAGCATGATACTAATGGAGTCTTTTTCCTCCTAGAGGTAGAAACGTGGCTGCGGCAGAATTAGTGGCTTTAAGTGCTGATCCATAGTTTCTAGATGGTATTCCACATCTTCGCCTTCTTTGCGTTTGATCACCACCTTATCTGCGTGGATGTGTCTTCCCACCATCCATTCTGCCTTGCAGTCTTTGAAACGCTGTGAAGACTTTGGAGAACACGCTAGGTATCTGCGAGCGTGCGGGACTTGGAGATGGGTCCAAACAAAATCATTGTACCAACGCTCCCTGCACACCTCCACCTCATACAGCAGGTCCTTCGGCAAGTAAGGATACTCCCATCCATATTCCGCTGCAACTTTTTGACCATTCAGTCGCTGTAGTCTCGCCAAAGGAGGCATGGTTGATCTGTCCCCTTCACCAGGCAGAACGACCGCATCTGGATGGCGAGGTGCCTTGGCCACCTCTGATCTGGGCATTGGAGGCCTCAACAACAATCTTTTTACCCCAGCATCAGGGGCAGATGGTGCAGGGGATACGGGAACAAGTTGAGGGAGAGATTCTCCTTCAGGCGCTGATGCCTCCACCCTTGGTGTGCTCTCTCCCACGGACATAGGCGAATTCCGAAACCCACGGGATGCAGCAAGCGGCGCCTTGTCCCAGTCCTTTTCGGCAAACAGATCGTCAATTTGGACATCATCTCCCATATCAGAGAGAGATTCCCGGTCAGAAGTGTCACACTCCTCCGCGGGTATGTAGCCCTGTGTGGAAACAGAACATCCACACTCCGGGGACTTGCTAGGCCATGCCTTCCTGACACATCCTCCCTCACACCAAGTCTTCTCAGCCGGCTTACCTTGGCCTTTCTTGGGATGTCCGGAACTCTCGTCTACGGATCCATCCGGGCCTGGCGTGGGCATACGAGACGGTCCACCACCACCGCTGGTCAGGACTACCACACTGGTTCTCTTCCTCGGTGGCGGACGTTGTGAGACAGTGGTGACTGAGTCAGCATCCTCGGATTTCTCCCGTTGGTGTTTCACGACCTCCTCCACGGTCGTTGAGTGTACGCAGGGGCGACTCTTACTGCCGTGATTCCTGCCTTCTGTGGGGCGATGCCTGAAGCCCGGCCTGGGTAGATGGTTTTCGGCCTCTCCACCGCTGGATCCACCTCAAACATGAATTCCCCGCAGGTGTCACATCGTCCGAAGGGCTTTAACAGACATACCAGTCCCGAGCATCCGGGACAAATCATGCCCAAGGCCTCCACATCCATGCAGGAATATAGGGCGAATCGACCCCTTGGCTTTAGTCGGATCCCCGTATCCGTTATGGGAGCAGCAGCAGTCAATGTTGTAGTTGCCGGGTGAACGGGGATCCACGAGGCGGGTCCAAACATGGCGACCTTTTGCTGTTCCATCGTACACTGCAGAGTTTTTCGCGCCAACGTCCCACGTGTAGTCCGTCACACGTATTGGACTCCTCCCCTTTCTGCTCCAGTTCGCGGGCTTTTTCACTTGGTTGGTTGAGACACGCCCACGAACTAAGCGGTGGGGGTTGTGTCTGATGGCGCAGTGCAATTAAAAACCCCCACGTGTAGTCCGTCACACGGCTGGATTTTCCCCCTTTCACCACTCTGCCTGCGTGGGCCTTTCCTCTTCTGAGGTCATGTCCACGACTTCCGAGCAGGGCTGCACTTTGGCCTATACACTTGACTGTTTCTGGCAGATATGTTCTTCCAAGTGATACACAATACATATCCCGGACCCGAGCCCCCACGTGTAGCGGACCCTTCGGCTCCCACACTCCCAATCCCCTCTTTTAAAGTTCTCGCTCGCAATGTCTCTGGTCTAGGGGTATGATAGGGAAGGGAGTGCGTCCGCTACGCCAGGCCTCCACCACAGGTGTATAAGTGGTATTAGCAAAAGTTCTTTACCTTCGGGCCTGTATTGTGTATCGAATCCTCCCTCCAGGAGTCATCTGCCGGGATACGAGTCTCACACCATTGCAAGTCCAACACTCCTTTATTTGAACACAGCATGGACTTACTTGCTTTACAGAAACAGAATAGGAGGTGTGAATGTGTATGTAGGCCCAGACACAAGTTCTTTCCTCCACTCTCCTCCAAAGAGTGGGCAATGGTCTCCGCACAAGGGAAATTCACCTTCCGGACGGTCTCCGACAAGAGGCTCACCCGTCACCGGCAGTATGCTGCACCGGGTCTCCAGATGAGGAGCTCTTCCCGGTCCATTACGTCCATCTCGGATTCAGGCGTCCATCTCCGGAGCACCCTAGGATCCTTCCCTCGCGGAACTCAGTGTTGGGCACTGAGCTCCGGACCGCCGACTGAGTACCTCACCTCAGGCTAAAGGTGCCTGAGGTGGAACACGACCTCCGGTGGTCCTCTAGGCCTAGTCCGCCCGGAGGACAAACACGAACTCCGTCCGCAGGCTGAAGGTGCCTGGGACAACGAACCCCGTGACAAAATGGCCGGCCCCCTTTATACCTTCCCCCGGCATGCGTAGCGGGTTCCCCGCCCCACCACACGGCTGCCGAAGAAAGACAAAAAAGGATTCGACACAGCAATGACTTGTCCGTCGGCCCAAAGTGACAGTGCCACCCGGTGGACCGCCGGAGATACACCACTGGTGTCACCGTAGAAATTTAAAAGTTTTCCCGGGAAAGTAAATACCCGCTACAAGAAGTTTGCCCAAAAGCGTAGAACACAAACATCCAGGTGTCCGCTCAACTCTATGATGACTGGTCAATTGCTGAGTTTGTGGCCTATACATGGTGAGAAAGATTAGTAGTAATCTTGACTGACATTAGATTTTTTGTCTGTTTTTTGACTTGCAGAAAATATGCAGATATTTAAAGACCCGGATTTCATGTTATAATTCCTGCTAAGGTGGAAAAATCTTCCCGTTTTATGGGAGACCAAAAATAAACAAAATAAAAATAAAGACGCCAGGAAGAGAGCACTGGAGACCTTGCTGGAATTTGTGCAAACTCAGATCCCCACAGCAACACTACAGGATGTGAAGACGAAAATTGGGACCATTAGGGGCACATACCGGACTCAACGAAACAAAGTCCGAACATCTATGCGGTCAGGAGCAGCTGCAGAGGACAGATACAAGCCGAATCTATGGTACTACCAGCATCTAAGTTTCCTGGATGACCACCTGGAATCAAGGGAATCCCTTTCCAGCCTTCCCCCCAGAACGAGCTCCAGCCTTCCCTGCAGCCAACCCTCCAGCCTTCCCTCCAGCCTTCCCTGCAGCCAAGTTGAGGTTTCTTTGGAGGAACAAGCTGAACTCCTGGAGGAGCCTGATTTGAACATTTGGAGCCAGGTATAATATTTAGCTCAAGATTTCTTGTACTAAAAGTCTAATGTTGTCAAAGATGTTAAACTTATGTGAAAATCTTTACCATTTAACAAAAAATGTTTGACATATAAATAGACAGTAGTGGCCAAAAATTATGGGGACAAGAATGAAAAATGCTGGTGTCAGAATGATTAACTTTAATATTTCTTAGCATTCAATTTACAAATATCATGAGGTGACAAATGTGTGTGATAGATGAAGCAAAAAATTACAATATGTACCTTTTTTATACAGGATGAGGAGGCAGGCGCCAGTGTGACCCAGGAGGAGGCAGGCGCCAGTGTGACCCAGGAGGAGGCAGGCCCCAGTGGGACCCAGGAGGAGGCAGGCCCCAGTGGGACACAGCGGAACACCAGGCCCCAGATACCTCTGCTGCGTATTCCCCAAAAAAGGGCCAGAAGGCTTATTCAGATGGAGGAGGAGACCCAGGCCCTAATTAGGGAGGCTACTGCGGCCCTCAGAGAGCCCCCCACCGCTGCAGAGGGATTTGCTGCCCTTATTGGGCACAAACTGCCCGAAATGGAAATGGCACAGCGGCTAAAATGCGAGACCCTGATCTTGAAGGTCATAAATATGGGCATGTTGGGAAAAATCAACGACTTTACGGACGTTGTGGATGTTTCTTATGTCCATACTCATGTTCCTGCTCCAGTTCCTGCCCCACTCCCTGCTCCTGCCCCACTCCCTGCTCCTGCCCCACTCCCTCTTCCACGGACACAGCCTCCAAGGAAGGCTGCAGGGAAGCCTGCAGGGAAGGCAACAAAGAAAAGCAGGAAATAAGCCCAGGATATGTCCTTCAGATGGTCCCAATTTTCGTCTTCTCATCCTTTGTTGTTTGCTGTGGTGATCTGTGTCTGCACTAATTTAAGCAGGGTCTCCAGTGCTGTCTTCCTGGCTTCTTTAGTTTTACTTTACCTGTGGTTTTGTTTTGCCTTAACCTTTAATTTGTTTTTAGGCCAGAATAAATTGTATTTTTGTTTCATGATAAATATTGAACATGTGTTTTTATTAAAAAAAATGTGAAATTAACAAGGGACACTAACCTCCTTGAGGGTAAATTAGAATCAATAATAATGTTGTTGTGGTAACTTGACACACTCAAAAATATCAAATAATATTGGAAAACAGTCTAAAATATTATCAAAATAATTATCAAAAATAACATCTTCAATACAAGATGGAAACTCAAAAATATTGGGTATTTAGGGAGATCTGGCTTACAATAAATATAGATTAATCATGAGAAAACAATAAATAATAAAGAAAAAACTTTTTCATAACTTTGTGAGAATATCAGCAGCAAAAGAATTGGATTATTGCAGCATTATAACGAACAAAAGAATGCGCTGCAATAAACGATGCAATAATTTCCAGCATGACGAATGTGCTATCTCCATTACGAATGGTAGTTTTACCAGAATGAGCGCTCCCTTCTCATCACTTGCTTCTGAGCATGCGCGCTTTTTTAACGTCGTTAAAGCCTACACACGACCGTTTTTCATGACGAGAAAAACGACGACGTGAAAAACGACGAGAAAAATTAGAGCATGTTCCAATTTTTTCATGGCCATTTTTCACGTCGTGAAAAATGCTCTGAAGCCCACACACGATCGTTTTTAATGACCATTTTAAAAAATGACATTTTTCTCGTCATTAAAAACGGTTGTGTGTACGCGGCATTACTTCTATGCGAGATGCTAAAAGAGTTACTGATATCAGGGAGGCCAGGTATAGGCCATATAGCGTAGGGACAGTACTGATAAAATAGTCACTTTAAGGGGGGACTGTAGTGGAACGGATAAAATGTCTATATTATGTCTCTCTCATCCCTCATATTATTATTATTTTTCCCTCTTGTTGTGATATGTATGTGTATATATTGTGAGGGGGTTAACTCGGTAGCGGGTGTGTGTGACCCCCTGGTTGGGCTCCCCACACAAAAACAGGGCCAGCAGACGGAGGTTGTGGTTTTCAAAATCAAAAGGTGCGGTTTATTTCTCTATGTACAGTGACAAAAACACAACAAAGCCAAAAAGAAACATAAACAAAATAAATCCTGGTCAGCTTGACCTCTGACTAAACATGCAGGTTTCCTAACTAACAACTGGGATCAGCCTGGTGCTGTCCTAGTCCCTAAGTCCCTGGTTTAGTCAATGTCCAAACAAATAGCCACACAGGCTTTGTCTCACCGCACAGGGGTTCACTCTCCCTAGACAGTCCACACAGGTCTGGGTCCAGGCATGAGCAAACACCTAATGAAGCTGGGAGTTTTTATAGAGGCCTTAAACGAGCTGACAAGCTTCAGCTGGTCTCATCAACTCCCTGCCTGCACGACGCCCAGCCCTCTCCCTAGAGGTATGAGTCATCCATGAGCCCACTAGCCTCAGCTGGGCTTCATCAACTCCCTCCCTAGTTGTATAAGTCGGCATAAAGCCTGAATCTGGGAGAAATATATCTACCCCCCTGGATGCAACCAGGTGACTTTACCTTCCTGCTGTCACATACCCCCCCCCCTCTTGTTTTAACCTTGGGGTTGGAACACCAGCAATCAGGCATTCATGTACTCGAGACAAAGCATCCACATTCCCCATTTGAACGCCAGGGCGATGCTTTACTGTGAAGTTGAATTCCTGTAGGGCCAGGAACCACCTATTCACTCTTCTATTTGTCTCCTTGTTTTGAGCCATCCACTTTAACGGAGCGTGATCCGTAACCATGTCAAAGTGCCTACCTAGCAGATAGTACCGAAGGGAATCTAGAGCCCACTTCACCGCTAAACACTCCTTTTCAACCGTGGCGTAATTTACCTCATGGGACTTCAACTTCCTGCTGAGGTAAATGACTGGGTGCTCTTCCCCGTTCCAGACCTGGGACAATACTGCTCCTAACCCCACATCTGACGCATCACTTTGTACGACAAAGTCTTTGGAGAAGTCGGGTGAGTACAACACTGGCTGGCTACATAAGGCTTGTTTCAAGAATTGGAATGCTGCCTCAGCCTCGGGGGTCCATTTAATCATGACCGACCCTTTCCCTTTCGTCAGGTTGGTTAGGGGCACAGCCTTAGAAGCAAAGTGGGGAATGAAGCGCCGATAATAACCCGCGATTCCCAGAAAGGCCCGTACCTGCTTCTTGCTGTTGGGACGTGGCCAACTCTGGATGGCCTCGACTTTGTTGAGTTGGGGTTTTATCACTCCCCTGCCAATGGTGTACCCAAGATATTTGGCCTCCTCCTGCCCAATGGTACACTTCTTGGGGTTAGCCGTAAACCCCGCTTCCCGGATAGAGTCTAGGACTGCTTGCACTTTTGGCAGATGTGAGGCCCAATCTGTGCTATGGACAATTACGTCATCCAGGTAAGCCGCAGCATACTTCCGATGGGGCCTCAGTATCTGGTCCATTTTCCGCTGGAATGTGGCCGGCGCATTCTGTAACCCGAACGGCATTCTCTTATATTGGAACGCCCCGTCTGGGGTTACAAATGCGGTTTTCTCTTTGGCCGACTTGGCCAGGGGAATTTGCCAATACCCTTTTGTGAGGTCAAGAGTCGTCATGTATCGGGCTGTTCCCAGCCGGTCGATCAACTCATCTATACGTGGCATGGGGTAGGTGTCAAATTTTGTAACTTTGTTCAACTGACGAAAATCGTTACAAAATCGCCAGCTCCCATCCGGTTTAGGCACCAACACAATGGGACTAGACCAATCACTTTGGGACTCCTCTATCACCCCTAAGTTCAGCATTTTCTGTACTTCCTCCCGTATTGCCTCCCGTCGGGCCTCTGGGATCCGATAGGGTTTTAACTTCACCCTTTCACCGGGCGGGGTAATAATATCATGCTCTACCCCAGATGTTTGTCCCGGCAGCTCAGAGAACACCTCCTTGTTGCGAAGCACAAACTCCTTAACCTCCTGTTGTTGGGGTTGTGACAAGGTGGCTGCTATTCCAACCTCCGGAATCACGCAACCAGTTTGAGCTGGTGACCAAGTTTCTGCGACTAGGGACTCTCTATCCCTCCAGGCTTTCAACAGATTAACGTGATATATCTGTTCGGGCTTTCGCCTTCCTGGTTGTCTGACCTTGTAATTCACTTCGCTCACTTTTTCCATTATCTCGTAGGGGCCTTGCCATTTGGCAAGGAATTTACTTTCAACCGTAGGGACAAGTACCAATATCCTATCCCCCGGGGAAAAGGTACGGGTCTTGGCTCCACGGTTGTACACTCTCTGCTGTGCCAACTGCGCTTGGGCCAAATGTTCCTTCACGATGGGCATTACCTGTGCAATTCGATCTTGCATCAGGGCGACATGCTCAATCACACTCCTGTGGGGAGAACTCTCACTTTCCCAAGTTTCCTTGGCAATATCCAACAGCCCTCTTGGGTGTCTCCCATACAGTAACTCAAAGGGGGAGAATCCCGTAGAGGATTGGGGCACCTCCCTAATAGCAAACATCAAATAAGGAAGTAGACAGTCCCAATCCTTTCCATCTCTATCCACCACTTTCTTCAACATTTGTTTTAGGGTTTTGTTGAATCTTTCAACCAGCCCATCGGTTTGGGGGTGATACACAGATGTACGCAATTGCGTCACTTTGAACAATTTACACAGCTCTTTCATAACCCGGGACATAAAGGGTGTACCTTGGTCCGTAAGCAGTTCTTTACAAATACCCACCCGGCTAAAAACAAGAGATAGCTCTTTGGCTATGGTTTTGGCCGAGGTATTTCTGAGAGGGATCGCTTCTGGATAACGGGTGGCATAGTCCATTATAACCAATATGTACTGGTGCCCCCTAGCGGACTTGATTATAGGACCTACCAAATCCATTGCGATTCTCTCAAACGGGACCTCAATGATGGGTAGAGGGACCAGCGGGCTACGGAAATGTGGCATCGGGCCGACCTCTGACACACAGGGCAGGAGGAACAATAATTTTCTATGTCCTTCATCACCCCAGGCCAATAGAATCTCTGTAATACCCTCTCTCGGGTTTTCTCTGTCCCCAGATGACCTCCAAGAATGTGCCCATGGGCCAACTCCAACACCAACTTCCTGTAAGGTTTGGGCACCACAAGCTGCTCAACGGTTTCTTCTGCCCTTTTTGCCACCCGATACAGTAGGTCCTTCTCTACGCTGAAGTATGGGTAAGTGCAGGTATTATCTGGGTTCACTAACTCGCCATCTATTTCCACTACGTTTTCCCGTGCCTTTATTAGGGCGGGGTCTTTTAACTGTTCTGTGGCAAAATTTTCCCTGTGAACCTCCAGATCAGAAAACTCCACAGACGGTAGGTTTTCGTCTGAGGAGGTGGGCTCCTCTCCAGTTTCTTGAGTCTCCCCTGCCAATACTGACAAGGGAAATTCTGGAGAGTCCTCACCACTCTCAGAGGAGTTCTGGCTATCACATTCCTGGTACATAGGGGCACCAGTGGGGGGCTCAGGATCATCCCACAGTTCCCAGAACTTCGGAAAATCCCTTCCCACAATGGCATCATGCGGTAATTGAGATACTAACCCCACTGGATGAGAGAGGGTACCTTTGGGGGTCTCGAAACACACTGTAGTCACTGGATACTCTCGGGTGTCCCCATGCACACAAATAACAGCTACCTTGCTATTCCCAGAGACCTCTGTTTTAACTAATTCAGCCTTTATCAGGGTCACAAGGCTACCTGAATCCAGCAATACCACAACATTTCTACCATTAATACACATTTTGCATAAATGTTTCTCAGTTCCCCGAATGGCAGTGCATGCGACTGTCGCACACAGCGACTGACGTCGGTCCGTCAGAAAGTCACATTGCATGGGTTCCTCCACAACCGGGCAATTTGCTGCAATATGTCCCGCTTGCCGGCAGCGGTAGCAAACAATCCTTTTGGCTGCCTCTTGAGCCCCTGACTTCCCAGGCTGTTCTCGCCAAACTTTGGGTAGAGCTCCCACCCTCTCACTCTCTCCACCCTCACCCCTTGGAATCCTCTTATCCGCCCCTGGGGATGGTCTGGTCTTAGGGTGGAAAGTCCGAGAGTCTCTGGAAGAGGCCGTCAGGTTCTCTGTAGCCAAGTATTTCTCTACACGATCCACAAGACCACCGGCCGTCTCTGGGTCTCCATGGCTTACCCACTTTTGGATGGCAGTAGGAAGAGCTCTCAAAAACCGATCCATTACAACACGTTCCACAATCTCTGGTGCGGACAAAGTCTCTGGCTGTAGCCACTTCCTGCTCAGGTGAATGAGATCATACATTTGAGACCTGGGGGGTTTTCCAGGCTGGAAAGTCCAGTTATGCACACGCTGAGCCCGGACAGCCAGGGTGACACCCAGCCTTGCCAATATTTCAGCTTTTAGCATCACATAGTCTTTTGCTTGGTCAGGCTCTAGGTCATAGTAAGCCTTCTGCGATTCACCAGTTAACAGAGGAGCCACCAGTCCAGCCCACTGCTCCTCAGGCCACTTTTCTCTTTCAGCAGTCCTTTCAAATGTGGTCAAAAATACCTCTGGATCATCCTCTCCAGTCATTTTTGTCAATAAACGACTCACCCCAAAGGACGCGGTATTAGTGGGACGGCTTTCCTCACTGGTCTGCGGACGTTGCTGCACTACTGCTTCCATTTGTTGTAGTCTCTGCTCTTGCTTCTGTAACAGGTCTATGAAGCGGGCCTCAGATTGCTGCTGGGCTTGTTGCTGAGCTTCCAGACTCTGTTGGTGAGCTTGCTGCTGGGCTGCAAGGCTCTGTTGATGAGCTTGCTGCTGGGCTGCAAGGCTCCTTTGCAAACCTGCATTTGTCTGCTGTTGATTGGCATTTGCTAGAGCCAGCTGTTTCAGTATCTCCTCCATGCTGGCTTAAAAAAACTGCCACTGGTTCTCCACCAACTGTGAGGGGGTTAACTCGGTAGCGGGTGTGTGTGACCCCCTGGTTGGGCTCCCCACACAAAAACAGGGCCAGCAGACGGAGGTTGTGGTTTTCAAAATCAAAAGGTGCGGTTTATTTCTCTATGTACAGTGACAAAAACACAACAAAGCCAAAAAGAAACATAAACAAAATAAATCCTGGTCAGCTTGACCTCTGACTAAACATGCAGGTTTCCTAACTAACAACTGGGATCAGCCTGGTGCTGTCCTAGTCCCTAAGTCCCTGGTTTAGTCAATGTCCAAACAAATAGCCACACAGGCTTTGTCTCACCGCACAGGGGTTCACTCTCCCTAGACAGTCCACACAGGTCTGGGTCCAGGCATGAGCAAACACCTAATGAAGCTGGGAGTTTTTATAGAGGCCTTAAACGAGCTGACAAGCTTCAGCTGGTCTCATCAACTCCCTGCCTGCACGACGCCCAGCCCTCTCCCTAGAGGTATGAGTCATCCATGAGCCCACTAGCCTCAGCTGGGCTTCATCAACTCCCTCCCTAGTTGTATAAGTCGGCATAAAGCCTGAATCTGGGAGAAATATATCTACCCCCCTGGATGCAACCAGGTGACTTTACCTTCCTGCTGTCACAATATATATATATATATTTGTGTATGTACGTGTGTATGTATATGTACGTAACAAGCCAGTAGATTTCCTTACTCAAAAGATGAAAAGCAGATGTTCTATCTCCTCTCATCTGCTTCTCCCACCGTGGACGACAAGATGGCCCCTATATCCTGGAATGCAGCTTGCCTCGTGGAGACAGACTTCGACAGGAAAAGGACCATATATAGATGAACCAATCACATACACACACACACATATGTGATGACGCTTGCTTATGTCACTTTGTTTATATAAGGGGCTGCTGTAACCTGAATAAACCAGTTCTGAGGAAGAGTTTATACTGACCACTGTGCCAGTGTGATAACTTCTGCATGCATGCACTCACTTCACATTGGATTAGAGTTAGAGGCAGAATAGGAGATACATTCTGGAATTGGACCAGGATCAAATCCATTACATCACCACGACAGGGTTGTGTTACGACCTGTTCCATCCTCTTTGCCAAAAGTGGTGTCGGTCTTTCATTTAATTCAGGACATTATTTTGCCTTCTTTTTTCTCTCAGCCTCGTTCGGTGGAAGAGAGACGACTGCATTCTTTGGACGTTGTCCGGACAGTCAAGGATTATTTGTCTAGATCTGCGGAGACTCCTTTTTTGTTTTACCAAGGGGACCGAAGAAGGGGCAGGCAGCTTCCAAGGCTTCCATTTCCAATTGGGTTCGACAATTGATCATTCAGGCCTATGGTCTGAAACATAAAGCTCCTCCCTTCAGGGTGAGAGCTCATTCTACCAGGGGTGTAGGAACCTGGGCTTTTCGCCATCAGGTATATGTGGCTCAGATTTGTAAGGCTGTTTACCTGGTCTTCAGTACATACGTTCACAAAATTTTATTAAGTGGATGTTAGAGCAGCCGAGGATTCGGCTTTCGGCCGCAGTGTACTTCGGGCTACGGTATAAGTTCTGATGGCTATTTTTTGGCAGGGTGTCTCCCTCCTCTCAAGGCTAATGCTCTGGGATGTATCAGCGGGTAATGAATATTAGCCTCACTCTGTGTCCCATGATGTATTCAAAGAAACGTATTTTACAGCTAAGTATGACAAAAAAAATCCTATTTTTTGTATAGATATAGGGAAAAAGAGTATTTATAATTATTTTTATAAGTGATCACGGTCCTTCTGTTTTCAGCTGAATAAGAGCTGGGGGAGGAGAAGCAGCAGCAGCACACTGAGCTTCCCAGTTCATGGCTGTGCAGCAGGGGCATGTCAGGACAAGTCTGATCATTGGAGGAGAGCATACCAAGTTCCCAGCGTAGCTAGAAAACTGACCACTGTGTGCTCTCCTGCTTAGTATGGCCATTTTTTAAATAGGAAAGCAAGGGGACTAGCAGGAACACCAGGGATTTCACATAAAGGAAGCAATACAAAGAGATAATAGGATACTTTCTCATATAATTATGTAGCGGGGTCCTCAATTTAAGGGAAGTGTTTGGGAGGTAGTATGCCCAAACACCATAATTTGTCAGGGTTTACAACCATTTTTATCCACAGGGAGAGTATTGGTGTACAGTTCCCTGTGGCCTACAGGTGGCGCTGCCATAGTAGGCTAGGGTTGAACCACTAGTACAGGGCTGTGCTTTTTGTGTCCCCTCTCGGCATACGTACGGTACCTTTAGTCCCAGGGTGAGGTACTACTCTGCTGTTCCTGTCCGTCCTGGATGCGAGGACTCGGGAATTGCAGCAAAGGCCTGGGCCCAGCACCTTTGGCTGGAGCCCATCGGGGATCGAGGAATCTCAGGGTGCCGCCTTGCAAGGGGACCCATATCTTAGTAGAGGAGGCCAGGTGAGGAACCATTCCGAGGGACTGATGCGGTAGTCACGGTGAAGGAAAGGGTCCCGGTAACTCTCCGGAGGGATGTCTTCTCCCTAGGCCAAGGTCAAGTTCACCAGGTCTGTGATAGAGGCCTTGAGTAAAGTGTGAGTGTAATTTGGCTGCTAGTCTTGTCCTAAGTAGACTATCCATTTGAGGCTGAGTCTGTTCAAGAAGCTGAACAGTGAGGTGACTGAGATTGTGCCTGGACCTTTCCCCACATCTTGTGCTATCCTTTTCTTGCTCCAACCTTTGTTTCTATCAAGAGACTGTTTTTTGCTAAAAGAAGAAATAAACTCTCTGTTGGAGTTATAGCAAGTGTGGACATTCTATTCACTGGGGGAAACAAGTACTCAAATCTGTTATCCACAGGTGAGAAAAACATTTTCTGGCTCAACTGTGAAATGACCCACCAACAACACCGCTCAACCTCTTAATTCAGGAGGGTTCGGGCTTGTGGCATGGTGTGCCCCTTCTTCCTGCGAAGAGCCGAAGAACAAGGCAGGTAAAAGGGTCTGTGTGCTACACGTGGGGGCTCGAGTCCGGGATTATTTCAGAGGAAAAGAGGCCCAGAGTTTGAACTTGTTCACCTGTGAAGTTCCGTGGAGGTCAGCCATCTTAAAAGTGATTGCGCCGCGAGGAGAACCCATGCTGCGTAGTTCGTGGGCGTGCCTACAGAAGAGAAGCCCGCGAACATTGCAGGAGATGGGAGGAGCCTCGCCATGTGAGGAGTTGCACGTGGTGACTTTGGCACCAGAGAGACAGTGCGCGATGAATCGGCAAGTGAGTGACATGGCGTCTAATGCCACATGGATTCCTAGTTCAACCACCATGAACGTTACCTCCTTTGCTGCTTCCGTTATGGATACAGGGATCCGACTGAAGCCCCGGGGCCGCTTCGCCCTCTATGTATGCAGAGAAGTGGAGGCCCTTGGAGTGGTTTGTCCCGGATGCCAGGGACTGGGGGTACATCTTAAGCCCTTCGGGAGATGTGAGCAGTGTAAGGAGTTCTTGTTTGAAGTGGAGCAACCTACAGAAAAGCCTCGGGCCTTCCGCCTGAACTGCCTTACAGGCGCTACCACTTTGGAAGAAGGAACCAGAGCTTCCACAGTCACCCCTGCGCGCACTGTTGAGACTTCGGAGGAAGTCGCGAGTGAAAGTGTTCCAGTTGTTGAGGAACCGGAGTTCGAGAGACCGGAGGATGCTGTTTCGGTCTTTACGGAGTCCTCGCTCCCACCGCCCAAGAGGAAGGTCGGCTATGTTACAGCTTCCTGCGGCCGTGGTAGAGTCACACCCCAGCGCTTGCCCGGATTGGATGTTTCCGTGGGAAAAAGTTCCGGACGTCCCGCTTCAGCTACAGGCCGAGGTAAGCCGGGGAAAGGGACCTTGGCTAAGGTCCGAAGTGTCGGGGATGCTTAGGTCAGGGATCCCAGGGCCCTTGAACTGGTTAGAGGTGGTGATTCATCATCTACCCGGAGTTACCTGCCGGCGGAGGAATGTGATACCTCTGACCTGGAGTCAGTCTCTGATCTAGGGGATGATGTGGCCATTGATGAGTTGTTTGAGCGGAAGGGTTGGGATAAGATGCCCCTGTCCTCGTCCCGAAGGAAAAAGGACTCACCCATGTTCACTGGGGATACCACACCCCGGGTGGAGGCCCCGGAGCCTGAGGAGGAGTCTGTCCCACTGTCTACCCTTCCACCATTGGAGATGCCTGCATCTGTTGCCGAGGTGTCCAGAGTGTCACTACGGGCCCCCATAACTGGTCCGGAGGCAGTTAAAGTACCTCGACACCCAGACACCATAGTTTTGCCAGGGACGGGAGATCGAGCAACCATGCCACCATTGTCTCGGTTACAGAGGTTGTTCAGCCAAAGAGTTGCAAGCGAGTACGGATGGGAATACCCGTACTTATCAAAATAACTTTTATACGAGGTAGAGGTCCATAGATGTCGATGGTACGCGGATTTTGTATGGACTCACTTAAAGGTACCCCAGGTCCAGAGGTTCTATTCTTGTTCTGCTGCAGTTACCAAACGTTTCAAAGACTGTAAGTAGTCATGGATGCTGGGAAGGCACATACATGCCGATAAGGTGGTTGTTTGCAGGAAAGACAAGGACAATGCAGTGTACCATATAGACACATTTGATAAGAACTGGAAGCCATTGGTATTGCCAGACCCGCAGTACTATCTTTAGAGACTGAACTTTTGTGTTGCCTTTTTGTTTTATTCTGGAGTGTACTCTCCTGGAGCCAAGAACTCTAACTCTTGCATAGGGTTTTTTTTTTCCTACTTACTGGAAGAGCGGGAGCAGTTTTTTTTTCTCCCTCTCACAGTATCAAAAGACAGAGACTTTTGGGGTAGAATAGCTCAGAGAAAGGGCCAAAGGAGAAGAAATAGGAAAATTTACCCTCGGAAGAAAGAAGAAGTTTTTTTTCTAATAGGTGTCTTGACGGTGGCGCTTCCACTAGGTGGCAGTGTTACATAACTTTTTACATTGCAGTTCAAATGCAACTTACTTTTAGAAGGGAGAGGTTTTTCTCTCGGGGAGAATCTCTTCATTCTAATGTACATAGTTTAGAATGTAAATTATTGGTTGTGTGTTTTTTTCCTCTACAGGCGGACACCGAGCAAACCACTGAGAATGGGGTGGGATTAGCAATTGTAGACAGGAGGAGAATGTAAATCATAAATGTGTTTCTGTGACATTGAGAATGTGATGTACACAGGTGTTTCTTTGCTCTTTTTTTCACCTCTGCATTTAATTCCCTTTTCCCCATCTTCAGGTTCCTGCACAATCAAACTTTTTTCTACTGTTCTCCAAATAGTTTTTTTAGATAGTTTCTGGAATGGGTCTATGTTGACTCAGGCTTGAGAGACATAGGTTTGCTCCAGACACTGGGGACCAGTGTCCATTAGTAGGGGGAGTTTGTAGCGCGGTCCTCATTTTAAGGGAAGTGTTTGGGAGGTAATATGCCCAAACACCTTAATTTGTCAGGGTTTACAACCATTTTTATCCACAGGGAGAGTATTGGTGTACAGTTCCCTGTGGCCTATGGGTGGCGCTGCCATAGTAGGCTAGGGTTGAACCACTAGTACAGGGCTGTGCTTTTTGTGTCCCCTCTCGGCAAACGTACGGTAGGGCGGGGTTAACCTGCCGTGCATGCTGGGAGAGGCGATAAAAGGGGCAGACGCTGCCTGTTCGGGGTTAGTCGGTGGGGTCCTACCCCAGGTTCTTGTTCCAGTCCACCTTGGGCGCCCTAGGCCCAGGGGCGGGTGTTCTCTGTTCCATCCTGGGCACCTTTAGTCCCAGGGTGAGGTACTTCTCTGCTGTTCCGGTCTGTCCTGGATGCGAGGCCTCGGGAATTGCAGCAAAGGCCTGGGCCCAGCACCTTTGGCTGGAGCCCATCGGGGATCGAGGAATCTCAGGCTGCTGCCTTGCGAGGGGACCCGTATCTGAGTAGAGGAGGCCGAGGGAGGAACCATTCCGAGGGACTGATGCGGTAGTCACGGTGAAGGAAAGGGTCCCGGTAACTCTCCGGAGGGATGTCTTCTCCTTAGGCCAAGGTCAAGTTCACCAGGTCTGTGATAGAGGCCTTGAGTAAAGTGTGAGTGTCATTTGGCTGCTAGTCTTGTACTAAGTAGACTATCCATTTGAGGCTGAGTCTGTTCAAGAAGCTGAACAGTGAGGTGACTGAGATTGTGCCTGGACCTCTCCCCACATCTTGTGCTATCCTTTTTTTGCTCCAACCTTTGTTTCTATCAAGAGACTGTTATTTGCTAAAAGAAGAAATAAACTCTCTGTTGGAGTTATAGCAAGTGTGGACATTCTATTCACTGGGGGAAACAAGTATTCAAATCTGTTATCCACAGAGGTGAGAAAAACATTTTCTGGCTCAACTGTGAAATGACCCACCAACAACACCGCTCAACCTCTTAATTCAGGAGGGTTCGGGCTTGTGGCATGGTGTGCCCCTTCTTCCTGCGAAGAGCCAAAGAACAAGGCAGGTAAAAGGGGGTCTGTGTGCTACAATTACATGGTACAGCAGGCACATACTGTATGTATCAGAAATATGAAGTTTTGGGGTAACAAATGCTTTAAAGCGTATGTAAATCCTCACCTTGTAAAACAACCCATTCAGTTTAAAATAGAAATGAGAGGCAAAGCATTTGTTGTCAGTTTTTTAATGAGCAGAGGGACTGGCTGGAACACCAGGGATTTCACACAAAGGAAACAATACAAAGAGAGCAGGATACTTTTTCATACATGGTACAGGAGGCACAAATCAGAAAAATTAAATATTGGGGTAACATTCTTTAATTATCCCTGCAGAGGATATTTCTGTTTTTAAGGACCCAGGCGATTGGAGGCCCTTTTTAAAACCTTGTTTTCCTGAACAGGTACTGCTTTGCAACCTTCCCTGGCCTTGATGCTTGTCTACAAAACTATGGACACTGGACTAAGCCAGTCAGAATAGTTCCAGTTAATCTTCAAGCTAATCCTTTACTTAAAGTGATTGTAACTCATGCTCAATAGGGATGAGCTTTGTGTTCGAGTCAAACCCATGTTCGACTCGAACATCGTCTGTTCGGCTGTTCGCCGAATTGCGAACATTATGGGCTGTTCGCGCCAAATTCGAGTGGCGCGTCACGGCCCATAATTCCGCAGTGCATTGCTGGCTGATGATTGGCCAAGCATGCACTATGACCCGCATGCTTTGGCTAATCACAGCGCGCAAAAAAACGGAGAGCCATAATTGGCCAAAGCCAGGGTGGCTTTGGCCAATTATGCCTAAGGGGATTTAGTACACGCCCCACACTATATAAGGCCGCTGGCTTGGCGGCCTTGTGTAGTGTGTTGGCGTTGGTTACAGTGTGTAAAGGATATATATGCATCCTAGGTGTTGTATATATATATTTATACACTGTATTCAGTTTAGCTAGATCCGTTCGTGTTATTCTCTATACTGTGACAAGCAGGCAGGTGATTGTGCTAGCTGCAGTGTTTCACTGAAGTCCTGTACACACGATCAGTTTGACTGATGAAAACCGTCCGATGGATTGTTTTCATCAGACAAACCGATCGTGTATGGGACCCATCAGTCTTTTTTCCATTGGTTTTAAAAAATAGAACATGTTTTAAAATTATCTGATGGATAAAAAACCGATGGCAATTTCCGATCGTCTGTGGGGAAATCCATCAGATAAAAAACCCAAGCATGCTCAGAATCAAGTCGACACATGCTCAGTAGCATTGAATTTCATTTTTCTCAGCTCATCGGAGTGTTTTACGTCACCACGTTTGGAACGGTCGGTTTTTTGACTGATGGTGTGTAGGCAAGACTGATGGAAAACAGTTTCATCAGATTTCTGATGGACAAATCCATCAGACGAAAATCCATAGGATATCTGATCGTGTGTACAGGGCTTTAGTGTACTGTGAGCTTTGCATAGCGTTCACCTAAAGCTTACCTGAATACAATTAGTGGTGTTCTCGTAATAAAACCACAGGCAGGGAGCTGCATTAATTTTATTTAGTGTACTTCTGTCCTTTGCACAGCGTTCACTTAACCACTTAAGCCCCGGACCATTTTGTAGCTAAAAGGACCAGAGGTGTTTTCAGAATTTGGCACTGTGCTGCTTTAACTGGAAATTGTGCGGACATGCAATGTTGTACCCAAACGAAATTTGCGTCCTTTTCTTCCCACAAATAGAGCTTTCTTTTAATGGTATTTGATTGCCTCTGCGATTTTTATTTTTTGCGATATAAACGGAAAAAGACTGAAAATTTTGAAAAAAAAATGATATTTTCTACTTTTTGTTATAAGAAAAATCGAATAAACTCCATTTTAGTCATACATTTAGGCCAAAATGTGTTCAGCCACATGTCTTTAGTAAAAAAAATGTCAATAAGCGTAAATTTATTGGTTTGCGCAAAAGTTATAGCGTCTACAAACTAGGGTACATTTTCTGGAATTTACACAGCTTTTAATTTATGACTGCCTATCTCATTTCTTAAAGTGCTAAAATGGCAGGGCAGTACAAACCCCCCCAAATGACCCCATTTTGGAAAGTAAACATCCCAAGGAAATTGCTGAGAGGCATGTTGAGCCCATTGAATATTTTTTTTTTGTCTCAAGTGATTGAATAATGACTGAAAAAAAAAAAATTACAAAAAGTTGTCACTAAATGATACATTGCTCACACATGCCATGGTTATATGTGGAATTGCACCCCAAAATACATTTTGCTGCTTCTCCTGAGTATGGAGATACCACATGTGTGGGACTTTTTGGGAGCCTAGCCGCGTACGGGACCCCGAAAACCAAGCACCGCCTTCAGGATTTCTAAGGGCGCAAATTTTTGATTTCACTCCTCACTACCTATCACAGTTTCGAAAGCCATAAAATGCCAAAATAGCACAAAACCCCCCCAAATGACCCCATTTTAGAAAGTAGACACCCCAAGGAAATTGGTGAGAGGCATGTTGAGCCCATTGAATATTTTTTTTGTTTTTCCCAAGTGATTGAATATTGACAAAGAAAAAAAAAAAATTACAAAAAGTTGTCACTAAATGATATATTGCTCACACATGCCATGGTTATATGTGAAATTGCACCCCAAAATACATTTGCTGCTTCTCCTGAGTACGGGGATACCACATGTGTGGGACTTTTTAGGAGCCTAGCGGCGTACGGGACCCCGAAAACCAAGCACCGCCTTCAGGATTTCTAAGGGCACACATTTTTGATTTCACTCCTCACTACCTATCACAGTTTCGAAGGCCATAAAATGCCAAAATAGCACAAAACCCCCCCAAATGACCCCATTTTGGAAAGTAGACACCCCAAGCTATTTGCTGAGAGGCATGGTGAGTATTTTACAGCTCTCATTTGTTTTTGAAAATGAAGAAAGAAATATATATTTTTTTTTTTCAATTTTCAAAACTTTGTGACAAAAAGCGAGATCTGCAAAATACTCACCATACCTCTCAGAAAATAGCTTGGGGTGTCTACTTTCCAAAATGGGGTCATTTGGGGGGGGGTTGTGCCATCTGGGCATTCCATGGCCTCCGAACCTGTGATAGGCAGTGAGGAGTGAAATCAAAAATTTACACCCTTAGAAAGCCTGAAGGCGGTGCTTAGTTTTTGGGGTCCCGTACGCGGCTAGGTTCCCAAAAAGTCTCACACATGTGGTATCTCCGTACTCAGGAGAAGGAACAGAATGTATTTTGGGGTGCAATTCCACATATGCCCATGGCATGTTTGAGCAATATATCATTTAGTGACAACTTTGTGCAAAAAAAAAAAAAAAAATTGTCTTTTTCCGCAACTTGTGTCAACATATTAAATATTCAATGGACTTGACATGCCTCTCAGTATATAGCTTGGGGTGTCTACTTTCCAAAATTGGGTCATTTGGGGGGGTTTTGAACTGTCCCGGCATTTTATACACAACATTAGGAAGCTTACATCCACTCTAACCACTTGAAGACAAAGCCCTTTCTGACACTTTTTGTTTACATGAAAACATTTTTTTTTTTTGCAAGAAAATTATGTTGAACCCCCAAACATTATATATTTTTTTAAAGCAAAAGCCCTACAGATTAAAATGGTGGGTGTTGCATTTTTTTTTCCACACAGTATTTGCGCAGCGATTTTTCAAACGCATTTTTTGGGAAAAAATACACTTTTTTTTTCATTTTAATGCACTAAAACACACTATATTGCCCAAATGTTTGATGAAATAAAAAAGATGATCTTAGGCCGAGTACATAGATACCAAACACGACATGCTTTAAAATTTCGCACAAACGCGCATTGGCGACAAACTACATACATTTTTAAAAGCCTTTAAAAGCCTTTACATGTTACCACGTTAGATTTACAGAGGAGGTCTACTGCTAAAATGACTGCCCTCGATCTGACCTTCGCGGTGATACCTCACATGCATGGTGCGATTTCTGTTTACATATGACGCCAGACTGACGCTTGCGTTCGCCATTGCGCAAGAGCAGGACAGGACAGGGGTGCTTTTTTTTTTATTATTCATTTTGCTTTTTTATTTTATTTTTAAACTGTTCCTTCCATATTTTTTTTTTTTTTTTATCATTTTTATTGTTATCTCAGGGAATGTAAATATCCCCTATGGTAGGTAGTGATAGGTACTCTTTTTTGAAAAAACTGGGGTCTATAAGACCCTAGATCTTTCCTCTGCCCTCAAAGCATCTGACCACACCAAGATCGGTGTGATAAAATGCTTTCCCAATTTCCCAATGGCGCTTTTTATATCCGGGGGGGGGGGACATTCCCTCCCACTGCTTGTAAAAGCAGTCCAGAGGCTAATTAGCCACTAGGATTGCTTTTACATGAAAGCCGGCCGCTGGCTGAAAAGAATGATACCAAGATGATACCTAAACCCGCAGGCATCAATCTGGTATAACCATTCAAAGTCCAGCAACATACCAGTACGTTGCTGGTCCTTGTTGGACATGTATTGTAATCTTTTTTTTCATGCAGCCTGTTGGCTGAACGAAAAAAGAGATTGATCGGTGGGTATGCCCACCATTAGAATACCTCCCTTCATTCACCCACTTCTAATGATGTGCATACATGCACCATTTATATATGCCGAAGCATGGGGGCATCCTCCCGCAAAAGTTATGCCGCATACACATGGTCGGACTTTTCCACGGGCAAGCCTCCGTCGGAACTTCGACCGTATGTACGCGGCATTAGGAGCAAAATCGCTCCTCCGCCCCTGCTGCCCCAATGCTTCGGCATATATGCTTTTTTTTTTAACTGTGGTGGTGAAATCACCTCCTACAGCACTGGAGTCGCAGGGATCAGGCCTGTCTCTGCGAACGCTGCAGTTATGTGTGTTGTGTTTTGTAAGTGACAGTGATCGATCAATACTGCACTTGGGTGGCCTGGGCTGGACGGAGGGGCAAAACGCAGGTGCTAGCAGGTATCTGGGCTGATCCCGCTAACACTGCGTTTTTGGGAACCCTAAACTGCTGGGGACGCTAGTATAGATCTGATCAGATCAGATATTGATCTGTTCAGATACTATACCACTAAGGGAGGTGTATGCTTCACGCGTGGGTGTTAGCGTTACTGGCACTAACCTGACGCTGCCTGGGGTGTGACGCAGACCCTCTCTGACGCTAAAACCTAATTGATATCACCCGCCGGGCGATCAAGGGGTTAAACCTTTATTGGGTTATATACCACTGCAGGCCATTAGTATGTCTGGAAGGCAAACAAGGAGAGGCAGACAGTCACGACGCAATAAAGAAGGGCAAGCAGGCTCTGTGTCTAGAGGCAACAGTGCTGGTCGTGGACACGGTGCATCCTCCTGAGCATGTGGCCGTGGGACACACTTGTCCTTTTCGGTAGCTGGCCATGTTGAGCCGCAACATGCCCAAGACTTGGTAGAGTGGATGACCAAGCCGTCCTCATCCTCCTCATCCTGTCTCACCCAGGCTCAGGGTACTTTGTCTGGCAAAGCAGCTGCCAAAGCGGCATCTTCACTGGGCTCAATGGCATCAGTCACTCCTTCCCTAGCCCCTCCATGTCCTCCTGAGGAGTCCCCCGAACTGTTTGACCACAGTGTTGGGTACATGCTCCAGGAGGATGCCCAGCGTTTTGAAGGGTCCGATGATGGAACCCAGTTGGAGGAAGGCAGTAACATGAGCCCAGATTGAGGGGGTAGTAACGTGAGCCCAGAGAGAGGGGGTTCCCAACAAGGACAGCTATCTGGCAGTCATGTTCCCCCAGCTGCAGTATACTGCCAGATTTGCTCCAGTGATGAGGAGGGAGGGGATGATGAGGTCACTGACTCCACGTGGGTGCCTGATAGAAGAGAGGAGGAGGAGGAAGAGGAGGCACATCTCCAACGAGGCAGGATGCCCTCCAGGGGCCAGCTTAAAGGCAGCACACCGACTGCATCACACTGCAGAGCTCCGCATGTGCAGGGCGCTGCTGTCTCTGCGCGTTATTCCAAAAGTTCTTTGGTGTGGGCCTTTTTCAGACGTGTGCAGCAGATCGCACCGTTGCCATTTGCAACATATGTTTGAAGCGTATCTCGCGTGGCCAAAACATCAGCCGCTTGGGCACCACGTGCTTGACCAGACATACGTCGACCTGCCATGCAGTTCGTTGGCAAGCGTACCTAAAAGACCCACACCAAAGAACAAAGCGGACCTCTCCTTGCTCCTCATCAGTTGGGATCTCCAACCCCACTATACCTTCAGTCCTCTCTGAAACCTGCACTGAGAGGAATGAAGATGTAGAATTAGGTGTGTCACAGCCAAGTACTTGCGGGCAATCTGCTATCGGTACACCAACGTCCGATTGTACCAGGCAAATTTCCCTGCCCCAGCTGCTGCACCGCCAAAAGAAGTTCGCTCCCAGCCATCCACATGCCCAGCGGTTGAATGCTAGCTTGGCTAAATTGCTAGCACTTCAACTGCCGCCTTTTCAGTTAGTAGACTCTGCTCCCTTCCGTGAGTTTGTGGAATGTGCGGTTTCTGAGTGGCAGGTTCCCAAATGCCACTTTTTCTCACGGAAGGCGATTCCCGCTCTCTACCGGCATGTGGAAGGCAATGTCTTGGCCTCGCTGGACAGGGTGGTCAGCGATAAGGTGCATATTACCGCTGACTCATGGTCCAGCAGGCATGGACAGGGACGTTACCTATTTTTCACGGCGCATTGGGTGACTCTGCTGGCAGCTGGGAAGGATGCAGGACAAGGTGCAGTAGTGTTGGAGGTTGTTCCGCCACCCCGCCTCCAAAATGTTACTACTGGTGATTCTGACACACCTCTCTCCTCCACCCCCTCCTCTTCTTCTTCCTCCATGGCCTCTACCTGTGCTTTGTCCTTGGAACCAGCGGTGCTCCGTAGGCGTTCAAGGGGCTATGCAAGTACGCAGGCAAAAAGATGCCATGCGGTGCTTGAGCTGGTGTGCTTGGGGGACAGGAGCCACACTGGGACAGAGATTCTGTCAGCTCTGCAGGGGCAGGCTCAGAGGTGGTTGACGCCACCCCAGCTTAAGCCAGGAAAGGTGGTTTGCAACAATGGCACCAACCTCCTCTCCGCCCTCCGACAGGGACAACTGACCCATGTGCCCTGTTTGGCTCACGTCCTTAACTTGGTGGTGCAGCGGTTTTTGGGCAGGTACCCGGGCTTACAGGAGGTCCTGAAGCAGGCCAGGAAACTTTGTGGGCATTTTCGCTGGTCATATAATGCCAGTGCTCGGCTGGCTGACCTGCAAAAGGATTACAACCTGCCCAAGAATCGCCTAATCTGTGACATGCCCACCAGGTGCAACTCTACGTTGGCCATGCTGCAGGGGCTGCACACGCAGCAGAGGGCCATCAATGAGTAGCTGTTGCAATATGGCACCAGGACAGGGTCAGGGGAGCTTGGATTTTTTTCCCCACGCCAGTGGGCCATGATCAGGGATGCATGCACTGTCCTGGCACCATTTGGAGGAGGCCACGAGGATGGTGAGCAGTGACAGTGCATACATTAGTGACACTGTCCCTCTTGTCCACCTGTTGGAGCACACGCTGCATGGAATAATGGACAGGGCACTTGAGGCAGAACAGAGGCAGGAAGAGAAGGACTTCCTTACCTCTCAAGGCCCCCTTTATCCAGACAGTGTTCCTGCTGGCCCGGCTATCACACAGGAAGAGGAGGAGGAGGAGGAGGATTGTGTCAGCATGGAGGTGGAGCTTAGCACTCAGCATCAGCAGCAGTCTTCAAGGGATCAATTACAGTCCCAAGACACCCATGTACTTGTACGTGGCTCGGAGGAGGTGGCTGCGGATCATGTCGTCCTGAGTGACCCAGAGGACTCCGGACCAAATGCCTCAGCAAACCTATGCTGCATGGCCTCCCTGATCCTGCAAAGCCTGCGGAAGGATCCTCATATTCGTGCGATCAAGGAGAGGGATCATTACTGGCTGGCAACCCTCCTTGATCCACGTTACAAGGGTAAGGTTGCGGACCTTATCTTGCCGTCACAGAGGGAGCAGAGGATGAAGCATCTTCGGGAGGCCTTTCAGAAAAGTCTGTGCAACGCGTTCCCAGAGACTGGGAGGTTACAAATTTCTGGTCCTGGACAACGTGTTGCTGAGGCTTCGGTCAGTCAAAAAAGGAGCGGTGGAGAAGGTGGCCGTCTGACCGATGCGTTCAGACAATTTTTTAGTCCTCAGCCCCAAGGTATGATCGGTTCCAGCAATCATCTCCAGCGTCTGGTTTACATGGTGCAGGAATACCAAGGGGCAAGATCAGACTTGGACACCTTTCCCACCGAAAATCCTCTGGGTTACTGGGTCTTGAGGATGGATCACTGGCCAGAGCTTGCACAGTATGCAATTGAGCTACTGGCCTGTCCTGCATCCAGCGTTCTTTCGGAACGCACATTCAGTGCTGCTGGAGGCTTTATAACCGATCACAGGGTGTGCCTGTCCACCGACTCGGTCGATCGACTGACCTTCATAAAAATGAATCAGTCTTGGATCACCACCAGCTACCAAGCACCCGATGCTGATGTAACCGAATATTTTTTTTTTAAATGTCAGATCCCTTCAAGACTGCCTATGCTGATGCTGAGTGACTATCCTGGTATGCTGAGTGACTATCCTCTTCCTCCTCAATGATCATGCTGATAGCTTGTAAGAAGATTTTTGGTTCTGGGCACCGCCACCAGTGGCTAAGGCCCAATTTTTCAGCCCCTGTTTAACAGGGGCGTGTATTTACAATATTTGATGCAATACTTTGCAGCAGGGCTCATTGCTGCGCTCCAACTACAGTATCTGTGAGGGATTGCAGTGTTGTGGCACCAGCACCTGTGCCTAAGGCCCAATTTTTCAGCCCCTGTTCAACAGGGGCATGTAATTACAATTCTTGTTCTAATAATTCACAGCAGGGCCCATTCCTGCACCCACCAAGAGTAACTGTGAGGGCTTACAGTGTTGTGGCAACACCACCACCACCAAAGGCCCAATTTTTCTGCCCCTGATCAACAGGGGCATGTAATAACAATTCTTGATCTAATATTTCACAGCTGGGCCCATTCTTGCGCCCACCAAGAGTAACTGTGAGGACTTACAGTGTTGTGGCAACACCCCCACCACCAAAGGCCCAATTTTTCCTAGCACTGTTCAACAATGGCATGTAATTACAATTCCTGATATAATAGTTCACAGCAGGGCATTCCAGCACCCACCAAGAGTAACTGTGAGGGCTTACAGTGTTGGGCAACACCAACACCTAAGGGCCAAATTTCTGCAGAGTATATACGGCAGGCCCCTACTTTCAAACATCCAACTTACAAACGACTCTTACTTGCAAACGGAAGGAGACAACAGGAAGTGAGAGGAAATCTACCCCTAGGAAGGGAAATTCTCTCCTGTAAGAGTTAATATGGGAAAGAGGTGTCTCCTCTCCACTGATGCTTTATCATCAATCCTTGTTTAAAAAAATAAAATAAAATGTTCAAAAAACATTTGTCATTGGGATGGAAAGTGAGGTGAAATGTTCTGAACAGGTGCACACTGCACAGACAGCAAAACAAATGTTACAGGGGTGATAACCCTTCCCTATGTTTTCCAAAAAGCTTAACCACTTAAGCCCCGGACCATTTGGTAGCTAAAGGACCAGAGGTGAATTCAGAATTTTGCACTGCGCTGTTTTAACTGTAAATTGTGCGGACATGCAATGTTGTACCCAAACGAAATTTGCGTCCTTTTCTTCCCACAAATAGAGCTTTCTTTTAATGGTATTTGATTGCCTCTGCGATTTTTATTTTTTGCGATATAAACGGAAAAAGACCGAAAATTTTGAAAAAAAATGATATTTTCTACTTTTTGTTATAAGAAAAATCGAATAAACTCAATTGTAGTCATACATTTAGGCCAAAATGTATTCAGCCACATGTCTTTAGTAAAAAAAATGACAATAAGCGTATATTTATTGGTTTGCGCAAAAGTTATAGCGTCTACAAACTAGGGTACATTTTCTGGAATTTACACAGCTTTTAATTTATGACTGCCTATCTCATTTCTTGAGGTGCTAAAATGGCAGGGCAGTACAAAAACCCCCAAAATGACCCCATTTTGGAAAGTAGACACCCCAAGGAAATTGCTGAGAGGCATGTTGAGCCCATTGAATATTTTTATTTTTGTCCCAAGTGATTGAATAATGACAAAAAAAAAAAAAAAATTACAAAAAGTTGTCACTAAATGATATATTGCTCACACATGCCATGGTTATATGTGGAATTGCACCCCAAAATACATTCTGCTGCTTCTCCTGAGTACGGGGATACCACATGTGTGGGACTTTTTAGGAGCCTAGCCACGCACGGGACCCCGGAAACCAAGCACCGCCTTCAGGATTTCTAAGGGCGCAAATTTTTGATTTCACTCCTCACTACCTATCACAGTTTCGAAGGCCATAAAATGCCAAAATAGCACAAAACCCCCCCAAATGACCCCATTTTGGAAAGTAGACACCCCAAGCTATTTACTGAGAGGCATTATTAGTCCATGGAATATTTTATATTTTGCCACAAGTTGCGGGAATATCACAAACTTTGTTTTTTTGCACAAAGTTGTCACTAAATGATATATTGCTCACACATGCCATGGGCATATGTGAAATTACACCCCAAAATACATTCTGCTGCTTCTCCTGAGTACGGGGATACCACATGTGTGGGACTTTTTGGGAGCCTAGTCGCATACAGGACCCCAAAAACCAAGCACCGCCTTCAGGATTTCTAAGGGCATAAATTTTTGATTTCACTCCTCACTACCTATCACTACCTATCACAGTTTTGAAGGCCATAAAATGCCAAGATGGCACAAAACCCCCCCAAATGACCCCATTTTGGAAAGTAGACACCAAGCTATTTGCTGAGAGGCATGTTGAGCCCATTGAATATTTTTTTTTTTTGTCCCAAATGATTGAATAATGATAAAAAGAAAAAAAAAGAAAAAAATGTACAAAAAATTGTCACTAAATGATATATTGCTCACACATGCCATGGTTATATGTGGAATTGCACCCCAAAATACATTCTGCTGCTTCTCCTGAGTACGGGGATACCACATGTGTGGGACTTTTTGGGAGCCTAGCCGCGTACGGGACCCCAAAACTCAAGCACCGCCTTCAAGGTTTCTAAGGGCATACATTTTTGATTTCACTCCTCACTACCTATCACAGTTTTGAAGGCCATAAAATGCCAAGATAGCACAAAACCCCCCAAAATGACCCCATTTTGGAAAGTAGACACCCCAAGGAAATTGCTGAGAGGCATGTTGAGCCCATTGAATATTTTTTTTTTGTCCCAAGTGATTGAATAATGACAAAAAAAAAAAAAAATGTACAAAAAGTTGTCACTAAATGATATACTGCTCAAACATGCCATGGTTATATGCGGAGTTGCACCCCAAAATACATTTGGCTGCTTCTCCTGAGTACGGGGATACCACATGTGTGGGACTTTTTGAGAGCCTAGCCGCGTACGGGCCCCCGAAAACCAAGCACCGCCTTCAGGATTTCTAAGGGCACAAATTTTTGATTTCACTCCTCACTACCTATCACAGTTTTGAAGGCCATAAAATGCCAAGATAGCCCAAAACCCCCACAAATGACCCCATTTTGGAAAGTAGACACCCCAAGCTATTTGCCGAGAGGCATGGTGAGTATTTTACAGCTCTCATTTGTTTTTGAAAATGAAGAAAGACATATTTTTTTTTTTCTTTTTTCAATTTTTAAAACATTGTGACAAAAAGCGAGATCTGCAAAATACTCAACATACCTCTCAGCAAATAGCTTGGGGTGTCTACTTTCCAAAATGGGGTCATTTGGGGGGGTTTTGTGCCATCTGGGCATTCCATGGCCTCCGAAACTGATAGGCAGTGAGGAGTGAAATCAAAAATTTACACCCATAGAAATCCTGAAGGCGGTGCTTGGTTTTCGGGGTCCTGTACGCGGCTAGGCTCCCAAAATGTCTCACACATGTGGTATCCCCGTACTCAGGAGAAGCAACAGAATGTATTTTGGGGTGCAATTCCACATATAACCATGGCATGTTTGAGCAATATATAATTTAGTGACAACTTTTTGTACATTTTTTTTTTCTTTTTGTCATTATTCAATCACTTGGGACAAAAAAAAAAAATATTCAATGGGCTCAACATGCCTCTCAGCAAATAGCTTGAGGTGTCTACTTTACAAAATGGGGTCATTTGGGGGGGTTTTGAACTGTCCTGGCATTTTATGCACAACATTAGGAAGCTTATGTCACACATCATCCACTCTTCTAACCACTTGAAGACAAAGTGTCAAGGTCACCTGTGGCCAGGTGACAGATGCACACCGTAGGGGGACAGGAGTGCACCGCAAGGTAGTGAACCCTATGGCTGACCTGCTGCGGATAGGAAACTGGGTGGTTGTGGAAAGCGGGACCAGAGGAGCACAACCGGGATCCTAACGGAAGCTAGAGCCAAGATTCCCCAGGGCGTGGAGTCTAAGACCCAGCAGGTCTTCTCCAGGGCCTCTAGTGGTGAGGATGTTATGCTGCAGGCTGGGACCAGGTCGCGGCCCCTGGAGTTTCCTAGCTGACGCCCCGTAGGATAAGGGGAAAAGAGGGGAAGCAGCAGCACAAGATATGAGAGAACCGAATAACAAGCTGAAGGTCAGGGGCCACAAGCAGACAAGGATAACGAAAGAACGAGCCGAAGGTCAAGGGTCACGAGCAGACAGGGATAGTCGGGGACAAGCCAATAACGTAACAGAGAGACAGACGTAGCACACGGCAGGCAGGAACCCAAACACACAATGCCTAACAAACACGTTGATCAGCAAAGCAGGCTTGCAGTGCACAGGTTAATATAGTGTTCTGTGATAGGGCCTGGGGTGGAGTCAGGCTGGGAGGAGATTATAAAGGAAGCCAGGTGAAAGGGCTCAGGCCTCTAAGATGAACACATGGGAAGGAAGGTAAGCTGACAGACAAACACTACTGCATATCCATGACACAAAGCCCTTTCTGACACTTTTTGTTTACATGAAAACATTTTTTTTTTTGCAAGAAAATTATGTTGAACCCCCAAACATTATATATTTTTTTAAAGCAAAGGCCCTACAGATTAAAATAGTGGGTGTTGCATTTTTTTTCCACACAGTATTTGCGCAGCGATTTTTCAAACGCATTTTTTGGGGGAAAAACACACTTTTTTTATTTTTAATGCACTAAAAAACACTATATTGCCCAAATGTTTGATGAAATAAAAAAGATGATCTTAGGCCGAGTACATGGATACCAAACACGACATGCTTTAAAATTGCGCACAAACGCGCAGCGGCGAGAAACTACATTCATTTTTAAAAGCATTTAAAAGCCTTTACAGGTTACCACGTTAGATTTACAGAGGAGGTCTACTGCTAAAATTACTGCCCTCGATCTGACCTTCGCGGTGATACCTCACATGCATGATGCAATTGCTGTTTACATATGATGCTAGACCGACGCTTGCGTTCGCCTTTGCACAAGAGCAGGGGGGGACAGCGGTGCTTTTTTTTTTTTTTTTTTTTTTATTATTTATTTTGCTTTTTTATTTTATTTTTAAACTGTTCCTTCCATATTTTTTTTTTTTTATCATTTTTATTGTTATCTCAGGGAATGTAAATATCCCCTATGATAGCAATAAGTAGTGACAGGTACTCTTTTTTTGAAAAAAAATGGGGGTTAGACCCTAGATCTTTCCTCTGCCCTCAAAGCATCTGACCACACCAAGATCGGTGTGATAAAATGCTTTCCCAATTTCCCAATGGCGCTGTTTATATCTGGGGGGGGCATTCCCTCCCACTGCTTGTAAAAGCAGTCTAGAGGCTAATTATCTGCTAGAATTGCTTTTACATGAAAGCCGGCCACTGGCTGAAAAGAATGATACCAAGATGATACCTAAACCTGGAGGCATCATTCTGGTATAAACATTCAAAGTCCAGCAACATACCAGTACGTTGCTGGTCCTTGTTGGACATGTATTGTAATCTTTTTTTTCATGCAGCCTGTTGGCTGAACGAAAAAAAGAGATTGATCGGTGGGTATGCCCACCATTAGAATACCTCCCTTCATCCACCCACTTCTAATGATGGGCATATATGCCGAAGCATGGGGGCATCCTCCCGCAAAAAAGTTATGCCGCGTACACACGGTCGGACTTTTCCACGGGCAAGCCTTCGTCGGAATTTCGACCGTATGTACGCGGCATAAAAGGTTATGCCGCGTACACACGGTCTAACTTTTCCATGGGCAAGCCTCCGTCGGAATTTCGACCGTATATACGCGGCATTAGGAGCAAAATCGCTCCTCCGCCCCTGCTGCCTCCATGCTTCGGCATATATGCTCTTTTTTTAACTGTGGTGGTGAAATCACCTCCTACAGCGTTGGAGTCACGGCTTTATGTATCGTGGGAGCAAACGCTGTTGCTGTCAAGATAAATAAATCCGCGATGCAACTGAATGGCGTACCTGCTAAGCAAATGATGGTTAACATTAAAACAAAGTAACATTACAGTACAACAGTAAGACCTTACCTTACCATACCTGCAAAGCAAATACCAAAACAAAACCTAGTAAAAAATAAAACATTTTTTTAACGCAACCTGTGCCTAAAATATATATATGCCGAAGCATGGGGGCATCCTCCCGCAAAAAAGTTATGCCGCGTACACACGGTCGGACTTTTCCACGGGCAAGCCTCCGTCGGAATTTCGACCGTATATACGCGGCATTAGGAGCAAAATCGCTCCTCCGCCCCTGCTGCCCCCATGCTTCGGCATATATGCTCTTTTTTTTTAACTGTGGTGGTGAAATCACCCCCTACAGCGTTGGAGTCACGGCTTTATGTATCGTGGGAGCAAACGCTGTTGCTGTCAAGATAAATAATTCCGCGTTGCAGTTGAATGGCGCACCTGAAAACAAAAAATTACATACCTGAAAAGCAAGCATGATAAAACATTGCAGAATGGAATACAGTAAAAAAGAGCATAACAATAGAGAGAAAATAGAGAGAGAGAGAGAGAACAATAAAACGACAACTATTTTTGGTTTTTTTCTTTTATATTTTTTTTGTGTTTTGTTTTTTACGTTTTTTTTTTCTTTTTTACACTTTTTTTTTTAAACTTTAACTGTAATGGTTCGGGTCTCTCAAAATGTAATGGCATCTTGGGAGACCCTGTGTAAGTGTGTCCTAGTCTGTGAAATGCTGTACCCTACGCTAAAACTTCACTTTTGAGTGGTAGCGTTCAAAACATTCACCAAGGCAAAGACCAGGTTTGTCAGGACAGAGTGGACAATAATAACGGGTGTCACGCCTAAATCCGCGCTTGCTACAGACACGACATCTTTTTTGGGGGGCTCGTTGGGTAGGGGTACTCGGGAGGAGATGCGTATAATGCCTCTCATGCAGCCGGCTTACTGCATTTGGTAGGGGATGGTGAGGTGCAGAACCGCCTGGATACAGGAGTTCTGTGACAATCTCATTCTGGAATTTTAGAAGAGATAACGTCCCGCCTGAAGCTCTGTATAGCACATGAGCGTTCAGCAAAGCCAATTGGAATAAGGATAGAGACACTTTTTTGTACCAGCGTCTCGCCTTACGGTCAATTAGATACGGCGCCATCAACTGGTCGTTGAGGTCCACCCCTCCCATATTTTTGTTATATTCGTGGACACAGAGGGGTTTCTCCACAACACCAGTCGCCGTAGGAATTTGGACTGTCGTGTCTGCATGAAGGGAGGTAAGAAGGAAAACATTCTTATTGTCCCTCCACTTCATAGCGAGCAAGTTATTACACTTTACGCAGGCTCTCTCCCCCAGCCTAAGACGGGCATCTACAAGCCGCTGGGGAAAGCCCCGGCGATTAGGTCGCACGGTGCCACATGCTCCAATCTGATGATCAAACAAGTGACTAAACAGTGGCACGCTCGTGTAATAATTGTCCACATACAAGTGGTACCCCTTTCCGAATAAGGGTGACACCAAGTTCCACACTATCTTGCCAGCGCTCCCTATGTAATCCGGGCAGTTGACCGGCTCAACCTGACTATCTTTTCCCTCATAAACCATAAAGCTCCATACATATCCTGTTGCCCTGTCACAGCACTTATAGAGCTTGACCCCGTATCTGGCACGCTTGCTGGGAAGGTACTGCTTGAAAGCCAAGCGGCCAGAAAATTTAATCAGGGACTCATCAACGCAGACAGCTTGATCGGGAATAAACAAGGCTGCAAAACGTTCGTTGAAGTGGTTTATGAGGGGCCGAATTTTATAGAGCCGGTCGTATTCAGGGTCCCCACGTGGACGACAAAGTTCATTGTCGTTGAAGTGCATGAACCGCAAAATCTGCTCGTATCGTTTCCTGGGCATGGAGGCAGAGAACACGGGCATGTGGTCAATTGGGTGCGTGGACCAATAAGCACGCAATGACGGGAATTTATGTGTGCCCATGTTGAGGGAAAGGCCCAGAAAGGTCTTAAATTCGGAAACCGTAATTGGTTTCCAATCTTTGGCAATGGAAGGCAACTGGGGATTAGCGGCGATGAATTGACCAGCATATAAATTACTCTGGTCCACAATAGATCTATAGAGATCTTCCGTGAAAAACAGCGAATAATAATCGATTGGCATAAAATCAGCTGTTTCCACCTGAATACCGGGTTGGGCAGTGAATGGGGGAAGTACGGGTTCTGCAGAAGTGGTGGGGACCCAATCAGGATAGGCGAATTCTGCAGGAAGAGCACTATGGGTACGACGGGCCTGCCTTTGTCTTCTTGGTGGCAGCGGGACACTACTTGTGCTTGCCACCTCGCCAGCTTGAACTGCACTTATGGGACTCGCCACGTCACCACGTGATACTGCAGTGCTGGATGTACGCCCAGGCTGTACTAGGCCGCTGGTGCTTGCCAATTCACCAGAAGGAATAGCGGCGCTAGTACTCTTCTGCTCCATGATACGAGAGCCCTGCGGTTCTTGCTCCTAAACAACCTCAGAAGATCGGGATCGGGTACGCCTGACCTTAGCAGGGACCTCAACTTCGTCGTCAGAGCTATCTGACGTGGGGCCGCTGACGTCACTGTCTTCTACAGGAAGATATTCTGAGCCTGAATCTGACAGATACGTGACCTCCTCTTCGCTATCTGTCATGCTCAGAATCTCGTAGGCCTCTTTACTAGTGTACCTTCGACTTGCCATTTTGGGCTCTAAATTTAGGGGTACACTAGTAAGATTCACAGGAAAAAAAGCACCCGACTGTCGTCAGCAAATATATCAAACGCTACAAAAAAAACTGTTAGCGGTCGCAGGGATCAGGACTGTCTCTGCGAACGCTGCAGTTATGTGTGTTGTGTTTGGTAAGTGACAGTGATCGATCGATACTGCACTTGGGTGGGCTGGGCTGGGCGGAGGGGCTAAACGCAGGTACTAGCAGGTATCTGGGCTGATCCCGCTAACACTGCGTTTTTGGGAACCCTAAACCGCTGGGGACGCTAGTATAGATCTGATCAGATACTATACCACTAAGGGAGGTGTATGCTTTGCGCGTGGGTGTTAGCGTTACTGGCACTAACCTAACGCTGCCTGGGGCGACGCAGACCCTCTCTGGCGCTAAAACCTAATTGATCTCACCCGCCGGGCGATCAGGGGGTTAAACCTTTATTGGGTTATATACGGCGGGTGCCCTGATGCTATAAAAAGCAAACTAACCAACCAGTGTCACCCGTAACCTTTATATGGTGATCACTGGTGAAAGGGTTAACTAGGAGCAATCAGGGGGTTAAAACCTTTATTAGGTTAAATATGGGGGTACCCGACGCTATATAAAAACCTGACGGGTTACCTAAATAACTAAATAATTAACTGGGTAACCAGTGTCACCAGTGACGCTTATACGGTGATCACTGGTGAAAGGGTTAACTCTAGGGGCAATCAGGGGGTTGAAATAATATATGGGGGTACCTGACGCTCTAAAAACCTGCGGCGAAACTAAAAATAAATAACTGGCTATCTAGGGCACCACCGGCACTAAATACAGCGATCGAAAATACGATCGCTTAGTGACGCTGGCGTTAGGGGGTGAAAGGGTTACCTGGGGGGCGATCAAGGGGTTAAACCTTTATTAGGGGGGGTTAGGGGGCTACCCTGGACCTAAAGGGGCCTAAACCTAACTGCCCTGCAACTTTTTACTATCACAGATGACACTAAAAGCAGTGATCAGTAAAATAAATGATCACTGCAATCAGTGACACTGTGATTGGGGGCTGGGGGGTGACCTGGGGGGTGATCTGGGGGTGACTGGGGGGTGAAATGTGTGCCTATGTGTACCTACGTGTCAGTGGACTGTTGGTGCACTAACCTGCTTCCTCTCTCCTCGGCGCCGGAATCGAAAAGACCGCCGCGAGGGAGATGACATCACTTCCTCCTGCCTGTGTTTACATCACATGGCGGAGGAAGCATTTTCATTGGCCGGGAGCGATCGCGAGGGGGTGGCCGAAATCGAATGGTCACCCCCTCATCTCTGATCGCTCCCCAACGATTAACGGCCGCTCACTGTATAGGAGGGGGGTCCGATCGGACCCCCCAACTGTACAAAGGCGATCACGTACACTCTACGTGATTGTGCCTGTCGGTGCCATTCTGCCAACGTATATATACAGTGAGCGGTCGTTAAGTGGTTAAAAATAGATTTTTTGGCAGGAGCTACACTTAAAAAATGTACCTGTTCCAAATTACAAACAGATTCTACTTAAGAACAAACCTACAGTCCCTGTCTTGTTTGCACCTCCTGTGTACTGCTGTTCAGAGTATATAGGGCCTTTTTTTAATTTGGGTGTGGGGTTCCCCTTAATATCCATACAAGACCCAAAGGGGCTGGTAGTGGGCTGGGTGGGGGTTACCCATGCCATTTTTCTCAATGATTTTCATCCATATTGCCGGGACCAGACATTACATTAAAGCCGAAAGCTGTTTTAAATGACTTTTTTTCCTTTAGAAATGTAATTTTGTGCAGTTCTAAACACGGGAAACATGTGCCACTTCACAAGCATACTTTAGACACCCCCCCAGGTACGATATTTAAAGGAATATTTCCCTTTTTTTTCCACTTTAAGCATCATTAAAATCACTGCTCCCGAAAAAACGGCAGTTTTTAAAACTTTTTTTTGCATTGATACATGTCCCCTGGGGCAGGACCCGGGTCCCCAAACCCTTTTTAGGACAATAACTTGCATATTAGCCTTTATAATTATCACTTTTGATTTCGAACGTTCGAGTCCATTGTATTTAATAGGGTTCTAAAGTTCGTGCGAACTTTCGGTCCGTTCGCAGGTTCTGGTGCGAACCGAACCGGGGGGTGTTCGGCTCATCCCTAATGCTCAAGACATTGAACTACTGTGTGGATGGGTTGTTAGAGGTCCCCCATCTCATTTTCTAATGAGTGTCAGAGAACATGAGTTAAATTTAGTTAAAATATTTTGCTGCAAAACTGAAATGCAAAAAAGGGCCTGCTTCGCTTTCTCCTCGATGGAAATCTTTTCTGAGCTGCCACGGGACACTCTTATCAAAGGTGTCAATAGGGGTAAGAGTATACATCTGCACCAGCATAAAAAGCATAGGGCTTAGTCTATAATGGATCCTCCCTCTTCAGAAGCCAAGAAAATTACCTTTTGTTACTTTGAGGCAAACCTGCAAAGCCAAGCCTGGCACTCAGTCCCTTCACAGATGCTGGACTTTCAAGATTCCCATGCCCTCCAATAAAGCTTTGTAATTAAAGCGGAGGTCCGCCAAAATTATTATAATTTTTTTTTTAAAGTCAGCAGCAACAAATACTGCAGCTGCTGACTTTTTAAATATGGACACTTACCTTACATCCGAGGCCGACCCGTGCCTCGGTTCTCGGATGCTGCTGCCGCCGCCATCTTTGGTAAGGGAATCAGGAAATGAAGCCTTGCGGCTTCACTTCCTGGTTACCTACTGCGCATGCGCGAGTCACGCTGTGCAATCAAAATGGTCCCTCCTGTCTTCTGGGACCCGTGTGACTCCCAGAAGACAGCGGGGGGCGGAGTAGCTCCCGCAGGAGTCTATGCCCGGAAGTGTGTGCAAATATCTGTATTATAAAGGTATCTGCACCCCCTCCCCCCTAAAAGGTGCCAAATGTGACACCGGAGGGGGGGGAGGGTTCTGTTTGTGTGGACCTCCGCTTTAAGCAGCTGTGACGGACTGGGGTTTATATGGTCACAAAACAGACACCCCAAAGCAAAGTACATATTCATTTTTTTTAATTTTATTTCTAGCAAAGAAATACCTTCCTGCTATTCTATCAAGACCCAGTAGATGGCAGAGAAGGTACACAAACAGAGTTTATATAAGGCCACCCACCATGTGACTGGAGTCAAACTATCTCCAGCCATAAAACCCAGTGGTCTTGTCTCATGCTGTTTGTGTGATTCTTTGCAGGTATGTACTCTAAATCGTTCCTAATCTGCATTAAACTATAATAGAAAGATTCTTAGACATCTGGAGCAGATGCAGGGAAAGTTCCAGCAGACTGTATGCTATAGTGTTACGGATATTATAAGTTTAGAACAGCATGTGTGAGAAACAAGTGAAAAGGGCATAAAAACATGAAGATACTGCATTAGTAGAATAAATGTCTACTAGAAGCACTAAACTGTTCTAAATAGGAATATTGAAACCTGGTTTATACAAGTTCCATAAAGTTAGAAAAGCACATGTTGAAAACTGATATTCTTAAGGAAAAACCTATATGTAAAGCTTATGCATTGCTTCATGTGCACCATCTAGTGGTTAAAAAAGAGAACTACCGAAATAACGTTTGTATTAATGTTTGTATTAAAGCAGTATTGCACAGTTAAAGTGTACCATAAAGATCATCATCTATAACACGGAATAACAGGAATATATATGTTATTAAAATATAACAATGGTCGGGGCGTGGCCTGGACATGGCTGTATGAGGTTGTGCTATTCCTGAGCTCCCGGCCTGATCCCCTAAACCTCTGCAAATCCACAGCCGTAAACCGGTATGAGCCCGACTAAAAGGCACAGGACTCGAGCAGTGACGGGGGGGGACTCCGGCAGGCAAGCTTTCTGGAGAAATCCGCCGTTTCTTTAACCCTAAAGAAGCAACCCCCGGAGCGACGGTGGCGGCAGCGCGTGGCTCTGCACGTGGAGGCCTGCAGAAGGCCCAGGCGCCTGCCCTCGGGGCGTCTGAACCAGGGACCTCTGGGACCCCAGACTGCTCTCAGGACATGTTAACTGAGCCCCGGGGAGCCGGGATGTCCCCCCCGCATGGTCCGGAGGTAACAATCCTGGACCAGGACATTCGGGAGATGCTGCAGGCCCTACCGACCCGGACGGCTATAGAGGCACTGATCCTTCGCCTGGAGGAGACCCACAGAAGGGACATTCAGGAGGTGAGAGGGGAGGTGTCCACCTTGGCGGATCGTGTGGGAACGGGTGAGACATCATTGACCTCCTTGGAGCATAGGGTCTCGGAATTGGAGCGCTCGAGGGACCAGCACCGGGACACCGCGATCGCTCTCCAGCTTCACTTAGAAGACATCGAGGACCGTAGCCGTCGCAACAATTTGCGGCTCAGAGGTGTCCCAGAGTCCATGGAGGATGTCGGGGCAGCAGTGACGGAGGTGTTCCGGACGGTGCTGGGGCACCCCGGCGCGGATGTAATTTTAGACAGAGCGCACAGAGCCCTGGGCCCCAAGTCCCTGGATCCAGATAGGCCGAGAGACGTGATCTGTAGGCTCCACAGATATGCGCAGAAAGAGTCGATCCTGCGGGCGGCCTGGGACCATGGAGATGTGGAAAGAGGCGATGCACGAATCTGGATTCTGCCGGATCTATCGAGGGCAACTCTACGGAGAAGAGCCCTGCTGCGCCCCGTTCTGGATGTGGCCAAACAAAAGGACATCACCTACCGCTGGGGATATCCACTATCGGTGACATTCCGCAGAGACTCTGGAACATTTAGCCTCCAGACCATGGCTGACCTCCCTGCCCTGTTTCGATTCCTGGAGGTGCTGCCAATTCCAGTTCCAGATTGGCTCCAGATCCTCCCTCGCCAGATGGGCAGATCAGGACCAGCAGTGCAACACGGCCCGCTGCCGCCCCGCCGGCAGAGAGGCAGACAGAGACGCCGATCTGCATCCAGAGGAGAGGCACGTGAGTAGGCCGTGGGCCGCCCTACCCTGACCCCCGCTAGCTAAATGGACATGATCCCCTTTGGTGCCTCGCCCGGCCACCCTCCTATCTTGCCCCACACAGAGATTTGTAACTATAGTACAGCGGCTCGCTGGATGGCTGCCGTCCCCCGTTTCCCCCCCGGGCCCCCGAGACAATTTTCATGGAGGTGTGTGAGAGGGGTGGACTGATTTGGATTCGGAACGCTGGGGTCCTTGGACGGGTCCACGCAAGCCGGGACGTCTTCCCCCGCCCCTGGAGTGTGTTGTTTCCCCCCCGGGTTGCTGTAGTTCCACTGCATCCACATAGTAAGGACGCATCAGGCAATGCCCTTACACCCTGGCAACATATGTCCTGCCTGGTGGGGGTGGGATGGCTCCGTGGGGGGGTGATCCGGGCTTGGGGGGGGTATGTCTTGGGTCCCTTGATCTTGTATCCTGCTGCACTGCCCGGGGGGAGGGGGTGGGGATGGCTACCGGGGGGGACCCCGATGGGGGTCTCTTGTTGTACAATCCGGCGGACCGGTGCTCCCGCTCTTGCACTAATAGAGGAAACACAATGGAAAACTCATTCAGGTTCTATGCACCGGACGGTTGCTGTGCCTCTTGGGGACTGGCATTTTGTTGGGGGGGGGGGCGGAGGGGAGGTGCCTGGGGCTTATGCCCCAAGCTGTATTGCACTATCTGTAATGTCGTTGCTCTGTTCTGCACTTTTTCTGTTCTATATGTTTTACGTGATACATTTATACGCTCACGGTGTGTATTGCCTGTATAGCTGTACTGGTTTACTAATTACCCTACATTGATAGATTGCTAAGGGGTGGGTGGAGAGGGCTGGGGGCTCTCACTCTGGCTCTGTCTGTCCACTTCCCCGTTTAGGACTGTGCTCCAATTCCGGGATTTTCCTGGGGAGCACCCAAGCCATTAGAGCTAATTTAGCTTCTCTTCAGCAGCGGTACCCTCTAGTGACAGCCTCCTAACTTTCTGTTTCTTCGTTTCATAGGGAGTACTCTCCCTTTCTTTTCTCTAACTGTACTGCTACCCTCTCATCTCGCTTCCACTTTCTGGTTCTACCTCAATTCCCCAATCACTTCCCCCTACCCCCCCCCTCCCTAACCCCCTATACCCTCCCTGATTCTATCCCTATTTAAATATGGGGGACATCCATTTTGTGTCCATTAATGCTAAGGGGCTTAATACCCCGGAAAAGCGACGGATGTTGCTACAAGACATGTGGCGCGTGAGGGCGGATATAGTTTTTGTACAGGAGACACACTTCCGGGAGGACAACATCCCGATACTTAAAAATAGACACTTCCCCTCGGCCTACCACTCTAAGTACACAGGGGCTAAATCCAGAGGGGTGTCCATTCTTATTTCGGCCAAGGTCCCATGGAAACATATAGACTCACTGACTGATGCGGAGGGCCGCTACCTATACTTGAAGGGTATGCTGGGGGATAGGAAAATTACTCTGGCCAATCTCTATGCCCCGATTGAACGCCAAGACGCGTTCATCAGGAGGCACATGGAACACCTCCTGCACTTCACTGAGGGACAACTGATAGTGGGGGGAGACCTGAACATGCCACTGATCCCGTCTGAGGACACTTCCTCTGGGACGTCCTCCATCACCCGAGACATACATAAGCGCATTGGTAATGCGCTACATTCTGCCCAACTGATAGACGCCTGGCGCCTTATGCACCCGGGTGAACGGGATTTCACCTTTTTCTCAAAACCCCACCAGTCCTACTCGCGTATCGACTACTTCCTGATACCCCATGGACAGCTGCACGCGATTCGGGAGACTTACATCGGATCCATCACGTGGTCGGATCATGCGCCGGTTGGGCTTCGGTACTCGCTATCCGCCACATCGGCGGGGCAACGTTCTCCGTGGAGACTGAATGAGAGCCTCCTCCAGGACCCGGTGGTCCTGGCTGACTTAGTCAGGGAATT
The DNA here is from genome assembly GCA_029206835.1 of Rana muscosa. Taxonomy (NCBI): domain Eukaryota; kingdom Metazoa; phylum Chordata; class Amphibia; order Anura; family Ranidae; genus Rana; species Rana muscosa. The sequence goes on along the minus strand of CM055116.1, from coordinate 456,970,612 downwards.
GGGATTTTATTTTTCCACAAACAAAACGACCGACAGTGACCCCGGGGTGGTGTGGGAGGCCCACAAAGTTGTAATTCGGGGGTCCTTAATTAGGCACGGCTCCAGACTAAAACGCGAGCGGACGGCGCAACTTTAATTGCTCCTCACCAGGCTGAAGGCCCTGGAGGTGGCCCACAAGGCCTCTCCATCCAAACAACTGGGTTTAGACCTAGATACAGTCAGATCGCAGATAAAAGATCTTCTCCAATTTAAGGCCAAGGCGGCGATACAGATCTGCCGCAGGAAATCATATGAGTCGGGCAACAAGTGTGGGAGACTCCTGGCCCAAACGCTGCAGACTCAGCGTGCGGCTGCCTACATACCACACATTCAGACCGCTACTGGGCAGAAGGCTAGTCTTCCCCAACATATTACGCAAGAGTTTGGGGCCTTTTACCGCTCCCATTACAACATACCAGACACGAGACCTATGCTGGAGTCCACGCGGGAATATTTGGACCGGTCCCTCATGCCCTCACTTACGGTAGAGACGCGGTCTGCACTGGAGGAACCCATTACACTGACTGAAATCCAGGTGGCACTTAAGAATACCAAACCAGGCAAGGCCCCCGGCCCGGACGGTCTGACCACCGCCTACTACAGGGCCCTCCTGCCCTCCTTGGGCCAGCATATGGCAGATCTCTTCAATGGCGTTGGTTCAGGGATGCGTTTCCACGACTCCACGCTCTTGGCCCAGATCTCGGTGATACCTAAGGAGGGAAAGGATCCGGGGCTATGTGGAAGTTACCGCCCGATATCCCTGCTGAATGCAGATCTCAAGATCTTTACTAAGATCTTGGCCACTAGACTGCAAACATACCTCCCTGACATGATCCATTTAGACCAAGTGGGGTTTGTTCCGTTTAGAGAGGCCAGGGATAATACCACTAAAGTCCTTAACTTGTTACATATTGCAATCCAAAGCGAGACGCCTTGCATATTCCTCGGTACCGACGCCGAAAAGGCGTTCGACCGGGTTCACTGGGGATTCCTGTTCGCGACATTGAGACACATAGGGCTTGGGGGAGACGATGCTGAACTGGGTGACCGCTGCCTACACGACACCGACGGCCAGGGTGAGGGCGAACGGGGTCTTGTCTGAGACGTTCCCCATTCGGAATGGGACCAGACAGGGCTGCCCGCTGTCCCCTCTGTTGTTCGCCCTGACATTGGAGCCCTTTCTCTGTCACGTACGCCGGAACCCGGATATCACAGGAGTGGAAAAGAATGGGACGCAGTATAAAGTGTCGGCATACGCCGATGACCTCCTGTTCTCCCTCACAAACCCCACGATATCCCTCCCGAACCTTTTGAGAGAATTTGAGGTTTTTGGCTCCCTCTCCAATCTTAAGATTAACTTCACCAAATCGGAGGCGATGGGCGTGGGGATAGCGGCGGCCCAACTTAAACAACTTAAAGACGGATTTAGGTTAAAGTGGACCGACGTGGCACTGAGATATCTGGGGACATTCATACCCATGACATTAACCAAACTATTTGCATTGAATTTCCCCCCTTTACTAAAGACAGTTCGGGAGCTTCTGGACGGGTGGGACAGCGGCCTCCATTCGTGGTTTGGCCGATGCGCCATCCTCAAAATGTCAATACTCCCTAAGTTCCTATACCTCCTACAGGCCCTCCCGATAGCCATCCCTGGGACCTATTTTAGGCAAGTCCATGCGGCTTTCACCAGGTTCCTCTGGGCTGGGAAACGCCCACGCTTTACCAGGACTTTACTCTGCCTCCCGAAATCACATGGGGGCCTTGCAATGCCGGATATCCGTGCATACTACAGGGCGGCCCACCTCGGTCGGCTCCTGGATTGGTGCAGACATAGGGGCACCAAACTGTGGACAAGCCTCGAACAAGATCAGAGTGACATACCCCTCGACAGAGCCCCCTGGTGCCATTCGGATTTGCCACCCCCACTGAAAAGACACCCCCTGATAGGCAACACCCTGGGTGTGTGCTCATCCCTACTGAAGCGACCCTCACTCTCGTCCCCAGTCTCCCCTCTGCGCCCGGTGCTGGGCCACCCCCGGTTCTCCCCGGGGCTGCAGGACAGGAGATTTCTCGCACTTAGGGAGGTGGGATTTCACCAGGCGTCCCACTTTAATGTACGGGGGAGATGGAGGTCGTATGCAGAGCTGTCGGACCCGAGGGGCTCGTACGGCCTAGATTTTATGAGAGCCATGCAGCTCAGCCACTTCCTCTCGACCATACCGCCCCCGCCCAGCGATTCAACACACCCCCTTACACCTCTGGAGGAGTTATGTACGGAGTCGGGTAGGATCCAGCACACGCTTTCGTTGTTATGGCAGGTTGATAGAGCCACCGGGACCCCTCCGGGTCCCCTGTCTTACTAGGTGGGAACGGGAGCTCGGCTGCCAATTTTCCGATGACACGAAGCGGCACATACTCCGTTTCACTCACAAGTCGTCTCTTTGCATTAGGACCCAGGAGGCGAACTACAAACTGCTCACACACTGGTATAGGACCCCCTCCCTTCTACGCAAAATGTTCCCTGATACCTCTGACCGTTGCTGGAGGTGCCGGGGGGAGGAGGGGACCCTCCTACATGTCTTCTGGTCCTGCCCACGGCTACGGGGATTTTGGGGGGAGGTAAGGAGGGTGACCCAAGAGTTTACCGATCGTACCGTGCCTGAAACGCCAGCCTACTTCCTCTTGCAGGTAACTGACATGCCTGCAAAAGTCTATAAGAGATCGGTGGTCCGCCACCTTCTGGACGCAGCTAGGGCCTGCATACCCCTCAACTGGAAATCCACATCCCCCCCATCCATTGCTCAGTGGCTCCGCAGAGTCGACGACATCAGCCTCATGGAAGACCTGATCCTCTCTAGCCAGCATAGACACAAGACATACTCCAGGACATGGCAGTTATAGAACATTTTTAAACCATTCTGACGAAGGGCGGACCCTTAGAGGGGTTGAGCTGCCCACATGAGTCTGTGCCCGGACTCCCCGTCCCCCGGAGGTGTGGCTCGTTTGCAACTAGCCCTCAACGCGCCGGCGACACGCCGGGGTCATGACATTCTGATAGGTTAGTCACCATCACCTAGATGTATGTATACCTGGTCCCCACCCCTCCCCCACCCCCTACCCTTCCCTTTTGCCCTTCCCTGTCTTATTCCCTACCCCCTCCTTCTATCGCTGTCTATGTTCCTTCCTTTTTCTTTTTTTTTTTCCCTTTTCTCTGGGTTCGACCCAATTCTTTTCTATCTGAGGTACTATACCTCCTGTTTCTATACCATTTAGATAAAACTAGAAGGGTGGCGATCTCCACAGGACCCGGGCATTCTGACGTCAACAATATCCTGACAGACATGTTCAGGTTGGCGGCAGAGGGATACACTGGGGACCAGTTGGGGCTTCACCCCCCATTGGGGAATTTAATTATACAACTGACCACTAGGAGATCTGAGCTCCATGGGGGTCCCCCTGTACTGCTGTACCATATTTTCTTTTGGATGTATATGTCTGTTATTTACTGTTGGGGTCCGTGTGGATCAATTCCTCCGTTATAAAAAATATATATATATATATATATATATATATATATATATATATATATATAACAATGGTCATTGTGTAACTATGTTTTAAAATACTTCAGTTAAAATCTGTATTATATATTGTTAATAGTTATAAACATGTGATTATAAAAATGTAAAAGATGTATTGTTATGTAAAAGTAAAACTATCTCCAGCCATAAAACCCAGTGGTCTTGTCTCATGCTGTTTGTGTGATTCTTTGCAGTCCACGCCAAGCTGATCACCTTATCTCATCACGTCTACAATTATCGTCTCTCTTAATTCACATTTTGAGGCCGGTAACATTTTGTGGGCTCGTGTGCCGGGATTCGTTGTGTTACCAGTGAGAGGGAAGCGCGAGACAAGCGTGAGCCTACTACAGAGCTACAAGGAGAGTCGTGAGTGTCGTCTGCCTTGTGAGTGGAAGTCTTCAGAGTGCAACAGATATGGCGTCTCCTCGTCGTGCGCTGATGTGGGATATCCGGAAACAACTTCATCTGCTTAGTGAAGAACAGCTGCATAGCCTCGCTATTACGCTGGAAGATGAAAGAGATGTGGACGTTCCATCAGTGACTGGTACCAATGAAATGGAACTCGTTGAATTTATTGTAGACTACATGAGAAGCGATCAGCTGGAGAAGTTAGAAGATCAAGGCATGTCTTACCTACTCATCATCCAAGACAAGATCAATTAACTAAAACTTAACAAGGAAAGTACACCAACTGTGGACATTGCAACCGCTGCAAAAAAAATAAGTAGTGGGACTGCAAGGACTGAACAGGTATCGGAGGTGGTGAGATTAACTGACGTTGTTGCTTTATTGCCACGTAGAGAATTCAAAATGCATGGTGGTGTAATTTCAGATCATGGTTCGGACATGAGTTACAGTAGCGCGTGCAGACAAATTGACGAGGGTCTAACAGAAAAAATTCCCTGAATCTGAAATTATACGCACCGTGTTGAGAATAATCAAACCTGGTCATTTTAAAGATATGTTGACTGACAAAGATGATCTTACTGTTGCTGAATTGAAAAGGTTTTTGAAGTCACATATGAGAGAACGAAGTGGTAATGAGTTATTTCAGGACCTTAGCAATGCTACCCAGCAAGAAAGAGAAACAGCACAACAATTTCAAAAAAGAAGGTAGAAGGCGGGACTTTATATGAGGCACACGGACACAAAGAAATAAGTTTGATGGGGGACAGCTTTTAATTGGTTCAAAATCGCAATACAATTTCATATTTAAATTTTATGCATTTTGCTATATATCAATACTTTTTTATATTTCATCCGAACCAAATATTACACAGTAATAAATATTCCATCAAGGATATTTCATATATTTACAGATACAACAGTACATAACCTTCAAACATTGCAGTCGCTACCTATGCAACTTGGTAAACCACTAAATTATTTTTTAAAAATGAATTAAAGGGGGGGGGGGGATTTTGTATATATTGGAAGGAACGTCCATAAAAAGTTGACGAGTATATACACTTATCGGTAGATATTAGCTCTATGCATTTCGGGCCTTTCAGGCCGCTCATCAGGAGCAAAAACCGAAGTGGTCATCTGGGGATGAAAAAGACAGATAAATTATAATAATCTAAAGGAATGCTGGAGAGCTAGTGGGCAAACAGAGGATAGGAGATAAATCCCCCACCCAAACATTTAACCCACAGAACTTACAGATGCGTCTGCATAGCGGTGGTGTGTCCACGAAAGTCGCAGACCAGCCAGGGGACGTCACAACCGGGAGCTGGGGAGGCATGGCAGGGCGACAACGACCCACAGAGACAACGCCCCGTGAGGGTGGGAAAAATATTGTGAGGTATGTGGGATAACCCCAATTATGGGGACCTCTGAAAAAAGAGAAAATGAGAATGATAGCATGAAAAATTTATTTTTCATCCCCAGATGACCACTTCGGTTTTTGCTCCTGATGAGCGGCCTGAAAGGCCCGAAATGCATAGAGCTAATATCTACCGATAAGTGTATATACTCATCAACTTTTAATGGACGTTCCTTCCAATATATACAAAATCCCCCCCCCCCCCTTTAATTCATTTTTAAAAAATAATTTAGTGGTTTACCAAGTTGCATAGGTAGCGACTGCAATGTTTGAAGGTTATGTACTGTTGTATCTGTAAATATATGAAATATCCTTGATGGAATATTTATTACTGAGTAATATTTGGTTCGGATGAAATATAAAAAAGTATTGATATATAGCGAAATGCATAAAAATTAAATATGAAATTGTATTGCGATTTTGAACCAATTAAAAGCTGTCCCCCATCAAACTTATTTCTTTGTGTCCGTGTGCCTCATATAAAGTCCCGCCTTCTACCTTCTTTTTTGAATACCAAACCTGGGATGGAGGAGGGCACACGGTCGCACTAATATACCTTTGAATTTTCCACATATGGTTTTTTTTGTTGGCTGACTCGTCTAGCTTTCATATACTCTACTTGTTAATTAGTTCCCTTAAAACTGGCATATGGCCTTTCCAACATCCTATCCCGTTTTTATTTTCATTTCCTACAACGCTAGGCGTGTGCATGTGGGTGGTTTTGTGCATGTCTCTCATTGGACTTTACCATAGCTGTCTCTTCCGGGAGCTGCGACGCGCACTGGGGTCCCATCCTCTCCCTCTGCCTTGTTTTGGCCTGGGGTGAGTGGGGGCTCCGCCACTGCGCGTCGACGTCACGCACAGCACACCGGGCGTGCGGTGCCCTTTGGGCGCTGCACTATCGATGTTAGTGTGTTCCACAGCTGACACGCAGGGGGGAACGATTGGCTGGCTGGGCGCATCTCACCGGGTGTCTGACGGCCTGGTTGATGGCACCTTCCCTCCTCTCTCCCCCACTTGCCTGTGTCAGCGTGACGTTGGGGGCGTGGCTATGGCGGCACTTCCCATATAAGCCTCTCCATCTGCTGGGCCCTACACTCAGGATTATACACATCACCTTCCAGTTTGGATCAGCATTCACATTGCACAACTTGCCCTCTTCACCTTACAACAGGTATTTCCTTTCTTCCCAATATCCACACACTATCTGGCTTTTCTATTTTTATGTCTTTTTCCACACTGCAACAAGCATTTTCGTTTTTTTACTAGGCACACACTATTTGGCTTTTTTATCTTCAATCTCTTTTGTTGCTCCTTTTTTCCCCAGCCTTTTCTCTGCCTACTTTTCTCTTTCCTTACCTAATTAATGTCCTCTCACTTCACACTATCCTTCCCCACACCCTCACACACACTACCTTCTCACATACAGATACACTTAACTCTTTAGTGTTACAACATTTTTCAACTTGACATTTTTCATGCTATCATTCTCATTTTCTCTTTTTTCACAGAGGTCCCCATAATTGGGGTTACCCCACATACCTCACAATATTTTTCCCACCCTCACGGGGCGTTGTCTCTGTGGGTCGCTGTCGCCCTGCCATGCCTCCCCAGCTCCCGGTTGTGACGCCCCCTGGCTGGTCTGCGACTTTCGTGGACACACCACCGCTATGCAGACGCATCCGTAAATTCTGTGGGTTAAATGTTTGGGTGGGGGATTTATCTCCTATCCTATGTTTGCCCACTAGCTCTCCAGCATTCCTTTAGATTATTAAAATGTATCTGTCTTTTTCATCGCCAGATGACCACTTCGGTTTTTGCTCCTGATGAGCGACCTGAAAGGCCCGAAATGCATAGAGCTAATATCTACCGATAAGTGTATATACTCATCAACTTTTTATGGACGTTCCTTCCAATATATACAAAATCCCCCCCCCCCTTTAATTCATTTTTAAAAAATAATTTCGTGGTTTACCAAGTTGCATAGGTAGCGACTGCAATGTTTGAAGGTTATGTACTGTTGTATCTGTAAATATATGAAATATCCTTGATGGAATATTTATTACTGTGTAATATTTGGTTCAGATGAAATATAAAAAAAGTATTGATATATAGCAAAATGCATAAAATTTAAATATGAAATTGTATTGCGATTTTGAACCAATTAAAAGCTGTCCCCCATCAAACTTATTTCTTTGTGTCCGTGTGCCTCATATAAAGTCCCGCCTTCTACCTTCTTTTTTGAATACCAAACCTGGGATGGAGGAGGGGATCTGAACGGCCCCTGAACCTCATTTAAAGTCCCAAAAATCCCTTTTTCTTTTTAGCACAACAATTTGTTTACAGGCTAGTAGGGTTAAAACAAAAAGTTCTGTCCACATCACAACATGATAGGCAAGAGCTTAACTATGACAAAAAACTGGTGCAAGGCATATTCCTTCTGTGAGGGGGTTAACTCGGTAGCGGGGGTGTGTGATCCCCTGGATGGGCTCCCCACACAAAAACAGGCCCAGCAGACGGAGGTTGTGGTTTTCAAGATCAAAAAGGTGCGGTTTATTCCTCTATTTACAGTGACAAAAAAAAAAACACAGCAAAGCAAAAAGAAACAAACAAAATAAACCCTGGTCAGCTTGACCTCTGACTAAACATGCAGGTTTCCTAACTAACAACTGGGATCAGCCTAGTGCTGTCCTAGTCCCTAAGTCCCTGGTTTAGTCAATGTCCAAACAAATAGCCACACAGGCTTTTTCTCACCGCACAGGGGTTCACTCTCCCTAGACAGTCCACACAGGTCTGGTTCCAGGCATGAGCTAACATCTAATGAAGCTGGGAGTTCTTATAGAGGCCTAAATGAGCTGACAAGGTTCAGCTGGTCTCCTCATCTCTGTCTGCACGACGCCCCACACTCTCCCCAGAGGTATGAGTCATCCATGAGCCCACTAGCCTTATACAACTCTCCACCTAGTTGTATAAGTCGGCGTAAAGCCTGAATCTGGGCGAAATATATCTACCCCCCTGGATGCAACCAGGTGACTTTACCTTCCTGCTGTCACACTTCATACACTGTATCAGGGACTAAACGAAAAAAACTCTAATGTTAGACGAGATATCAAGCCTTACGTGTCTGATTTGACAGTAACGGATGACTTTATCATAGAGCAGGTCACCAGATCAGTTGATGAGGAAACAGAAAGACAGAGACGCTTAAACAGTGCACCTAAACATAAACCTCTTACTGTTCATTCATCACAGACACCAGGTAATAGTGAAAAAGTGTCAGGAACGAGTATGGAGATCGAGATGCTAAGAGGGCTCCCCTTGCGGCTGAGTGCAGCGTGACCCTGGAGTTGGGAACAGGGAGCGCGGTGCCCACAGAAGCACGGTTGGCCAGGTGCTTGCTTGCAGTCTGATGAGCTCAGCCACTGAGGGATGGCGGAGGCAGGCAGAACTGAGCTTGTTATATTCAGATGAACGGAGATATCGGAAGCCAGACCGGGGGTCAAACACAGGAGATCAGTCCAGAGCATATACAGGGGCGAGCCAAGGTCATACACGTGCAGGGTCCAGGTACAAGTCGAGGGTCAAGCCGGGTGGTCAGGAAGCAGAAGCAGAGTCCAGAAGCAGGCCGAGGGTCAAACACAGGAGATCAGGAAGCGAGGTCAAGGCAAGCCGGGTCACAACGGATAAGCACGGATCAGGAGACAAGGTCAAGGTACACAGGAGACTGAAGAGATAATCCAGCAATGAGCAGCTCCAGCAGCAGGCTTAAATAGACCAGGAAGTTAGTCATGTGATCTGTTCAGGTTACAAGGAGGAAGTACCGCCCACCTTAGTCATGCTGTGCACCATGGCGGCCATGATTGTCTTGGGCAGAATTGCCAGTCCTTCTTCGGCTATTTCCCTGACAGTGCCCCCCCCCGAGGGGCAGCCTCTGGATGCCCAACCTAGACCATCTTTCTGGGTACCTGTTGCGGAAATTTTGCAAAAGTCTTGGAGCATGTAAATTATCCATTGGTTCCCAAGAATTTTCCTCTGAAGAATACCCCTTCCATTTAACAAGAAATTGAGTCTGCCTACCTCTTTTCCGGCAATCTAGGATGGCTTCAACTTCATATTCGGTATCGTTACCTACGATAACTGGTGGAGGTGGCAACTCCTCTCTTCCTGGAAATGGACTTGGCACAGCTGGTTTCAGAAGGGAGACGTGGAACACCGGATGGATCTTGTAGGAGGCCGGTAAAGCGAGTTCAAAAGCCACAGGGTTCACTTCCTTCTTGATCTCGAATGGACCCACAAACCTTGGACCAAGCTTCCTGGAAGGGCAAGAAAGTCTGAGGTTAATAGAGGACAGCCATACCTTGTCACCCACCTTGTAGATGGGATTCCCTCTCTTTCTCCTGTCATGTTGTTTCTTGAAGTCTTCCTGAGCCTTTCGTATGGTCTCCTGAAGGATTCGGTAATTGGTTTGGAAGAAGTTTATCCTATCCTGAACGGCTGGTACCGGAGATTCAGGAATGGTGTTGGGAAGAAAGGATGGGTGAAAGCCATAGTTTGCCCAAAAGGGCGACTGATTGGTGGCCGTGTGTATGGTATTATTGTATGAAAATTCCGCACAAGGTAGCAAGGAGACCCAGTCATCTTGGGAGAAAGAGCAGAAGCACCGCAGGTTTTGCTCTAAGGTCTGGTTCGTTCTTTCTGTTTGGCCATTACTTTGAGGGTGGTAAGCAGAAGAAAGACATAAGTCAATTGACAAGATCTTACAAAGATTCTTCCAGAAACCAGAGGTGAATTGAACCCCTCTATCGGAGACTATATTGTCGGGTAACCCATGAAGTCTGACTATCTCCTTAATGAAAATTTTTGCAGTGTCCATGGCGGAGGGGGTGCCACGCATGGGCAGGAAGTGGGCCATCTTTGATAGTCGGTCCACTACTACCAAGATTGTTGTAAAGTTCTCTGATGGAGGGAGATCGACTATGAAGTCCATAGAGATGTTTTTCCAAGGCTGCTCCGGAACTGGTAAGGGTCTTAATAGACCCCAAGACCTGGTCTTGGGACCCTTGTTACGCTGGCAAACCAAACAGGACTCAACATATTTTTTACAGTCTGATCTTAGGGAAGGCCACCATAGGTAACGTTGGACAAGGTCGATCGTCTTCCGGACCCCGAAATGCCCGGCCAGCTGGTGATCATGAAATCTTTTCAAGGCCTGCAGTCTGACTTCCTGAGGGACAAAGATTTTGTCCTGATGCCACAGAAATCCCTCGTGACTCCTTAAGGTAGAAATTTCCGACTCTGGGCAGTGAAGAGAGGCTTGTACAATGGATGCTTTTAGGTCTGGCTGAATCAGAAGGAAATTTTGTGTGGACAGGATTGTACCGGGAGTGGTTTCTTCAGGGGTGTCTGGGAACATCCGAGACAGAGCATCCGCCTTTCCATTTTTAGATCCGGGACGAAACGAGATGTGGAAATTGAATCTTGAAAAGAATAACGCCCACCGTGCTTGACGCGGTCTCAAACGTTTTGCAGTCCTCAGATATTCTAAATTTTTATGATCGGTAAAGATCATAATGGGATGTGCTGCACCTTCAAGTAAATATCTCCACTCTTCCAGGGCTGTTTTGATGGCCAAAAGCTCCCGATCTCCGACGTCATAATTTCTTTCCGGTTGTGTCATTTTTCGAGAGGAAAAGGCTACAGGATGTAACAATGATTTGGGGCCCTGTCGTTGAGAAAGGATAGCTCCTATGGCCACTTCGGAGGCATCGACTTCCAAAATGTAGGGCAATGCAGGGTCAGGATGCTGAAGAACTGGTGCTGAAACAAACACTGTTTTAAGTCTGTCGAAAGCTGCCTGAGCCTCCGGGGACCACTGGAATCTGGAATGCAAAGGGTTAGTTGGGTAAAGGGTGATATAATGGCTGAAAAGTTCTTAATAAATCGTCTGTAAAAGTTTGAAAAGCCAATAAACCTTTGAACACCCTTCTTGTCGGAGGGGACAGGCCACTCCAGGATCGCTTTTACTTTCTGGGGATCCATGGCCACTCCTTTCGTAGATATGACAAGACCCAAAAACTGGATAGATTCTTTCTCAAAGTCACATTTTTCGGCTTTTACATATAGTCCATGCGTTCTTAGAATAGTTAGTACCTTTTTCATGTGCACTCGATGAATCTCCAGCGTGGCTGAGAAGACAAGGATGTCATCCAGGTATACAATGAGGAAGTTGTCAAGATGGTCTCGGAAAATGTCGTTCACAAAGTGCTGGAACGTGGCTGGAGCATTGCAGAGGCCAAAAGGCATCACCAAATATTCGAAATGTCCGAAACGAGTTCGGAAAGCTGTTTTCCACTCATCCCCCTCTCGAATGCGAACCAGATTATAAGCACCTCGTAAGTCCAGTTTGGAGAAAACTCGAGCAGAACGAAATCGTTGGAAGAGTTCCGGGATGAGAGGGAGTGGATAGCGATTTTTGATAGTGATCTTATTCAGATTTCGGTAGTCTATACAAGGCCTAAGCGTTTAATCCTTTTTTTCGACAAAAAATATGCCAGCACCTGCAGGGGAAGAAGAGGGACGAATGAATCCCTTTTCCAGGTTTTCATCGACATAGAGTCGTAATGTTTCAAGTTCAGTCTCTGATAAAGGGAAGATACGACCAAAGGGAATTTCGGAGCCTGGGAGCAAGTCAATAGGGCAGTCGTAGGGACGATGAGGTGGAAGGGAGTCTGCTCCCTTCTTGTCGAATACATCCAGAAATTCTAGGTAGGCAGAGGGTACATGAGGATTGGAACTAGAAACAGGTTGTATGGTCAGGCAGCTGGTAAAGTCCATAGGGCCAGGGGGCAGACAATTCTGCTGACAGTAAGCAGATGAAAACAGCACTTCATTCTTCAGCCAGTCAATGTGAGGATTGTGTGCTCGTAACCAGGGAACTCCCAGAATGACCGGAAACAGAGGAGAGCACAAAACATCGAAACGTACCAGTTCCTTGTGGCCAGAGCTGGTTGTCATAGGGATTGGCAGGGTCTCATGGGTTATCAGTCCAGAACTGGGTAGAGATCCATCAGCCAAATGAACTGTTAACTGCTGCTTCTTGGTAGCAAGGGGAATTCCAAGTCCTTTGGCCAAGTTGATGTCTAGGAAGCAGCTGCAGGCCCCAGAGTCGATGATGGCTGAAAGCCGGATCTCTTCCCTGGCCACCGATAGGGAGATAGCGAGGACAGGGTGAGATGAGGTAAGTCCTGACACTTGACAATGTACTGGGGGTTTGAAGAATGGTTTCTTCGCCCTGAGGTGGCAATTTTGTAAGAAATGGCCATTGTCTCCACAGTAAAAGCAAAGGTTCGCCTTTCGACGGTAGAGTCTTTCCTCAGGTGATAGAGCAGGCCGAAACAGGCCCATCTGTCTGGGCTTGACTTCAGGTATGGGTGGACTGGAGGCAAGAGAAAAAGAGGATTCTGGCAGTCCTTGAGCTGATTGGAGAGTCTGAGATTTCTCGAATAGACATTCACGTAGGCGTCTGTCCAGTTGTATGGCTAACTGGATGAGGCCCTCCAAGGTATCCGGGATTGCTACCCTGGCCAGCTCGTCCTTGAGGGACTCCGATAGGCCCAGCTGATATTGGTACTTCAGGGTAGCTTGATTCCAACATGTGTCTGCGGCCAATGTGCGGAAGTCCACAGTGTAATCCTCTGCGGGATGTTGCCCCTGCTGCAGGGTGTGCAGGGCATTCTCGGCCGTAGTCATACGTTGGGGATCATCGTACAACTGGGCCATAGCTGTGAAGAAAGTGTCAACAGAGTCAGTAATGGGGCTCTTCTGTTCCAGTAGCCCGTGGGCCCACACCTGGGGGTCATCCAAGAGTAAGGAGATAATGAAACCAACTTTAATATTCTCCAAGGAGAAAGTTCTTGGTTGAAGAGCCAGGTATAGTAGGCAGGAATTTTTAAAAGTCCTAAACTTTCTTCTGTCCCCCGAGAACCGTTCAGGGGTCGGCACACATGGTTCAGGAAGCGGGATCGGCATTGTGAGAGGAACCTCCTGAGACATTGCAGCAGAGGGAGTACAACTGGAGGTAGGTCTTGGATCAGGAGATATAGGATTGGAAGACAAGTGATGCAGGTGACCCTCTAATTGCTCATGGGCGTCTTGTAGTCTTTGCACTGTTTGGGTAAGTGCGGTGATCTGCTGGCACATAGCCTCTATAGGGGAAGCGCCTCTGTCGATCTCTGACATGGCTGGATTATACTGTCAGGAACGAGTATGGAGATCGAGATGCTAAGAGGGCTCCCCTTGCGGCTGAGTGCAGCGTGACCCTGGAGTTGGGAACAGGGAGCGCGGTGCCCACAGAAGCACGGTTGGCCAGGTGCTTGCTTGCAGTCTGATGAGCTCAGCCACTGAGGGATGGCGGAGGCAGGCAGAACTGAGCTTGTTATATTCAGATGAACGGAGATATCGGAAGCCAGGCCGGGGGTCAAACACAGGAGATCAGTCCAGAGCATATACAGGGGCGAGCCAAGGTCATACACGTGCAGGGTCCAGGTACAAGCCGAGGGTCAAGCCGGGTGGTCAGGAAGCAGAAGCAGAGTCCAGAAGCAGGCCGAGGGTCAAACACAGGAGATCAGGAAGCGAGGTCAAGGCAAGCCGGGTCACAACGGATAAGCACGGATCAGGAGACAAGGTCAAGGTACACAGGAGACTGAAGAGATAATCCAGCAATGAGCAGCTCCAGCAGCAGGCTTAAATAGACCAGGAAGTTAGTCATGTGATCTGTTCAGGTTACAAGGAGGAAGTACCGCCCACCTTAGTCATGCTGTGCACCATGGCGGCCATGATTGTCTTGGGCAGAATTGCCAGTCCTTCTTCGGCTATTTCCCTGACAAAAAGACACCTTGCAAAAGAGAGTTGAGGAAGATGCTAGAGCAAATCACACTGCATTAACGGAACTAACAACACAGGTTTCTGCTCTCACAAAGAACCTGGAAAAGATGATGAAGCAAACTCCTGTTGTTGGAAACCAAAGGACTAAGCCACTAACCAATGTTCAAGTTCCAGATACAGCTCACTGCAAATCCAGGTGTGATGATTGCATTAAACGAGAGTCAGAACTGCTACCACTGTTTCTACTGTGGTTGGACAGGACACAGAGCGGTTGATTGCTTGAAGAAAATAAGGCAGTCGGGAAACGACAGATGGTCACTGGGAAGGGACAACCAGTGACCACCTCAAATGATCTGTCCCGTGCGAAAGTAAACAGGGTATTCACCCACCGGTCAACTAGAACACTCCCAAAAGAGAAGGGATTCTCCAAACAACACGTAGCACAATTAATTGGAGGAAAATGCCTACTGTCATGTCGGATGAATGGTGTTCCGGTTGACATGTTGATGGACACAGGAGCTCAGGTCAGCATTGTCGGGAAGGCATGGTTAGAAGAGTTTCTACCCAGTGTCTCCATTAGGCACATACAAGATTTACTTTGTGATGACAACTTATCTATTTCAGCTGCAAATGGTTCTATCATTCCATTCATCGGATGGATTGAAGTCTGCCTAGAATTCGAAAGTAGTGGACATGGAAACTCAGCCATCTATGTGCCAATGCTGGTGAGTGACTGCTGTAATAGCAATCCAATTCTTGGGTTTAATGTGATCGAAGAATTGATCAGAGAAAACCGTGACCGACCAAACAGCACCCAAAACCTGACTATCTTGCTGAGTGAAGCTATGAAAGTAAGACAGAGTGTAGCGAATAACATTGTCAATGCTCACCCAGGAGGACCATTCAGCCCGCATAACGGCACTTGAAAATGCATCTACGGCTCACCTTTCCCGTCTACGGCAACACCAGCTCCGGATAGAAGATAGTGAGAACCGGAGCCGCAGGAACAACATCCGGCTGCAGGGGGTCCCGGAGGCTACATCAGGTGCCGATCTCAAACCCACTGTCATCGCTATCCTCAATCAGGTCCTGGGCAGGGAAGTTACATCTCCCATTGAATTGGACAGAGTGCATAGAGTGGGAGGCATGGGGGGTGACCGCAGGGACCGCCCTCGTGACGTACTCTGCCGGGTGCACTACTATACCCTGAAGGAAGAAATCTTGCGCAAGGCCTGGCGCCTGGGGCCACTGGACTTTCACGGATCACCTATACACCTCTACCCGGACCTCTCCCGCAACACGCTGTACATGCGGCGAGCGGTCCGTCCTCTGCTGGACTTGATTCGCCAAGTAGGCGCCACGTACACTTGGGGCCACCCCTTCAGCATCAAAGTGACCCAAAAAGATAACCACAAATTTGTGCTGTCAGACCCGGACCAGCTTCCTGCCTTCTTCCTGTTCCTGGACCGGGACCCTATTGTCGTCCCGAACTGGTTGGACCCCCCAGATGACCGCCAGCGGCTACCGGGCCCTCCTCTACAGCGTCGAGGATGCCCACAGTCTAGATCGGTACCTTCCGGTCCTAGAGTACGGCGAGCCACGTCACCAGAAGACTGATCCAGACTGTCGTCTGAGACCTGAAATGGTTCTTTTTGCTATGTCCTTTTGTCCACCAGGTGACTACAGTTCCTCTATGAGACTCCGGCCAGGTTTGCCTACTGTTTTCCCTATTTTGTTTTGTACTCACGGTTTTACTTGCGTATCCACCCCACTGACTCTTGCTCACTTTGTTATCTAAATGCTGCTAACGGTTTAGTTGTCTCGCTTGGCACGGAGAATGTTTCCTTGCCCTCAGCTGGTACAGTTGTGCTTGCTGGGGCTCTGGAAAGGCGGTCGGTGGTGTTGATATGTTCTTTCACGGCCTTGGCTCTACTGGCTGGCTTGGTGTTTCCCGGGCATAGCCCTTTGGCTTGTCCGGGGACCTCCGGGTCTTCCCTCGGGCTCTGGACATCTATGTCCCTGGAGCTTGGGACTGGCTGGCCTTATCACTGACACCTTCTGTGCGTTTCCACAGATATCTGAGCTAAGCCGTGACGACTATCATAGTTAATGCTGCTATAAATGTAGTAATTGGTGCTTCCAACCCTCGCATGCTTACGCGGGAATACCTTTGCCTTTATTCTGTCACCAGTTTGTGTACACCTTGTTCTACGTTGATGTTATTTTTCTATGTAATTTTAGATTGTTTATTACACTCAAGCGTACCAATGGTATTAGTCTGACACTCTGCTCTTTAGTGACTAGGCAGTTGAGCATTAGATGCCACGGTCATTGGGTGTGTTACATTTACAGTTATGTTATATATGCCTGCTAGGTTGTCGGGATCACAACTCAGCTGTTCTAACCCCGTTCTCTCCCCCTAAATAGGATTGGCACAGTTCGTGCCTACTATGTGATATTTCACGAAGTGTTACGTTTTTGCGCACACTTTAGTATTTTTGAGCCACCTTCCCCAGGTGCTCTCTATGTTCAATCTCTTCCCCGCCTCGCTCTACCTTCTCTCTTCCTCCCCTGTTGTGTTTCCCCCTTTTTTTCCCCGCTTTTCTTTTTTTTCTTCTTCTCTCTCTCCTTCCCCCCCTCCCCCCTCATCACTCCATCATGGCCCACACAGTGACCTCTCACCCTAGGTTACAATTCTGTTCCTACAATGTCAATGGGCTCAATATTGCCTCCAAAAGAGGACAAATCCTGTATCAAATGCACAAACGCCAAGTCAATGTGCTTCTTCTCCAAGAGACACATTTTCACTCTGCCTCCACCCCTTCCTGTTCCAGCAGATACTTCAACAGGTGGTTCCACAGCACTAGCCCAACCCAGAAAGCCAAGGGAGTGTCTGTGGCCTTCCATAAGACGCTCCCTATAGAGGTGCTTGACCATCTCTCGGACCCCCAGGGGAGGTATGTTTTTGTGAAATTCGTGCTATGGGGTACCAAATTTACGGTAGCTAACATTTACCTTCCTAATGTTAATCAAGTATCGGCCGCGTTACAATACTTGAGGATTCTGTCAGGATTCAGGGAGGGTAAGCTCGTATTGGGGGGAGATTTTAACACCCCTCTTGAACCACTTTTAGATTCCTCCACCTCGCGATCGTGTATCTCCTTCCCCAAACTGAGGGCTCTGAAACGGGCATTCTACGATCTGCGTCTAGTGGACGTTTGGAGAGTGCTGCACCCCACGGCCCGTAACTATACCCACTTCTCCCATGTTCATCACACCTATAATCACATAGACTACCTAATGAGTGACCATAGCTGCCTGGACTGGTCCCCGGAATGCACCATAGACCCAATGGTCTGGTCTGACCATTCTCCTATACACATGACATTCTTGCTCCCTTCCACTCCGATTAGGGAATGGTCATGGCGCTTGAACGATTCGCTGCTTACGAACCCGGAATGTGTGACAAGGGTTTCAGATACAATCTCTAACTTTTTTGCGGACCACGCTTTGGATACGACATCGTTGCCCTTTCAATGGGAGGCACTTAAGGCTGTCCTACGTGGTACCTTTATCCAAATGGGTACGCGTCTTAAAAAGGAGCGCTCAGCCGCCATAGAGGCAGCAAATCAAACGCTTAGAAACTTAGAAACTGAGCACAAACGATCTCCAACAGTGACAATGCTGGCGGACGTTTCTAGGGCGCGATCACAACTTAGAGAACTTTATGAAGCCTCTGCACGCACATTTGCAGATAAGCTCACTTTCCATCAATATAAGTTTCGAGATAAATGTGGTAGGCCACTGGCTCGCTCCCTGCACCCAAAAACAACCTCCGCCTTTGTGCCCCATATTCGGGGGGCACAGGGAGAAATGGTATCCTCACCCACTAAGATGGCGGAGAAATTCAGGGACTTCTATCAGTCCCTGTACAATATCCCTAAGACTCAAGGGACAAGTTCCCCTTCTTCCGGGGTGGAAGACCAGATGTCATATGTATTGGAAACCGCGCTCCCTACATTAGACGAGGACGTCATCGCTGATCTGGAAACCTCAATCACAGAAGACGAAGTTGCCAAAGCCATAGCGGGTACACCGAGTGGAAAGAGCCCGGGCCCAGACGGCTTCACTCCTAAGTTCTACAAACTTTTTGCCGCCCTCCTCACGCCCTTTCTAACTAAGGTGTTCAACTCTTTGTCGGAGGGTTCATTGTTCCCTCCACAAACACTTGAGGCCCACATATCCCTCATCCCAAAGCCAGGCAAAGACCCTACTCTTTGTGCAAGCTATAGGCCGATCTCCTTGATTGGATTCGATTTGAAAGTCTTTGCTAAAATCCTAGCCAATAGATTACAACCATTGTTGCCTGGGATAATACACCTAGACCAGGTCGGCTTTGTGAGTGGCCGTGAGGCTAGGGACAATACCCTGAAGACCCTTCTTTTAACCAACTATGCCCGGTCCCACGATATCCCACTATGCCTCTTAACAGTCGATGCCGAGAAGGCATTCGACCGAGTAGACTGGCAGTTCCTTCGACTATCCCTGCAACAAATAGGCGTGGGAACCAATATGATGACGAGAATAATGTCCCTTTACTCCTCTCCATATGCTAGGATTAGACTAAATGGCTCGCTATCTCCAGCCTTCTCTGTATCTAACGGGACGCGACAGGGATGCCCACTATAAGGGGGGGGGGGAATGCTATAATACTATATGGTTAAAATTAATGAATACAGTAATACCTTAAACTTTCCTATGTATATTTCTTATGTCTTAGTAAAGATTGACACACGTTTGATTCTCTTGAACAGAGTACTGTTTGCATAGGAAATGACTGTGGTCACGTAGTATGAACATATCAGCAGCTCAGGAAACAGCTGTAGTTGAGTGATCAGAATTTAACCTAAAGCTGCAGTTACGCAGTTAAGTTATGTCAACATATATCTTGTGCTAAAACCACAAGATAAGTCGGGTAAACGGCCGGACATCTGTTGAAATGTTGAAATATTGTATTATGATATCTCTTTGTCAGCATTATGTATAATTATGCTATGTTGTACAATAAAGGGACTGCCTCTGATGGGCTGAACCACAGGGGGTGCCCTCTCTGTATATGTATAAAACAGCGATGCACTGAGCAATAAAATGTAATCATTATTCACGTACTACTGTGTATGTGTCTTGATTATCTCACCGGTGAAGAAGGTTACATCCACACATCCAGGAGTCCTAGCCTAGGCGAAGGGTCAAGAAGTACAGACCTTACAGAGCTACCGGCAGGTAGGTGCCCATGTTTTAACTTTTGTTGAAATATTGTACATCTACTCTGTCGCAGCGATCCGTAAACACATAAAAGTTTTTGTATTGCTGCTGTATAGGGATGGGCCCGGTGCTCGATTCGAACCCATGTTCGAATCGAGCACCGGGCGTTCGCTCGCTCGTCGAGCCCAGAACTATTTGGGCCGTTCGCATCACATTCGTGTGATGCGAGCGGCCCCGCAATGCATTGCGGCCGGCGCGGCCGGCGCAGTGCATTGCTGGCTGATGATTGGCCAAGCATGCACTGTGACCCCGCATGCTTGGCCAATCACAGCGCCCGAAACTCGGAGAGCAATAATTGGCTACAGGCAGGACGCCTGTAGCCAATTACAGCTCAGGGGCTTTAGTACACGCCCCACCATTTAAAAGGCCGCCACGCCATCGGCCCCGGTCACATGAGTTCCGGCTTTAGGAGAGATTAGTCTGCTGATTCTGTCTTTGCTTGATACTGAAAGATTTGCTCTTCTTTGCTAAACCATTGGCTATTTCTTTGCTAAACCATTGCTACCTAAGTCATTGATCGTTCATTGCTGCTGATTGCACAGTTAGTGTGTTATTAGCTGCTGCTGGGGATTAGTCTGGTGCGTGCTTACTGTTAGTACAGTATTGCAGTAGTACCAACCGCAGTGCTGTTAGCACAGCATTGCACCCCAACAGCACCCATAGGACTTCTAGTGTGTTAGTGGCAGCAAACAGAGCTCCTATATTTTCTTCTCAGCAGCACCCATAGGACTTCTAGTGTGTTAGTGGCAGCAAACAGAGCTCCTATATTTTCTTCTCAGCAGCACCCATAGGACTTCTAGTGTGTTAGTGGCATCACACAGAGCTCCTATATTTTCTTCTCAGCAGCACCCATAGGACTTCTAGTGTGTTAGTGGCAGCAAACAGAGCTCCTATATTTTCTTCTCAGCAGCACCCATAGGACTTCTAGTGTGTTAGTGGCATCACACAGAGCTCCTAAATTTTCTTCTCAGCAGCACCCATAGGACTTCTAGTGTGTTAGTGGCAGCAAACAGAGCTCCTATATTTTCTTCTCAGCAGCACCCATAGGACTTCTAGTGTGTTAGTGGCATCACACAGAGCTCCTATATTTTCTTCTCAGCAGCACCCATAGGACTTCTAGTGTGTTAGTGGCAGCAAACAGAGCTCCTATATTTTCTTCTCAGCAGCACCCATAGGACTTCTAATGTGTTAGTGGCATCACACAGAGTTCCTATATTTTCATCTCAGAAGCACCCATAGGACTTCTAGTGTGTTAGTGGCATCACACAGAGCTCCTATATTTTCTTCTCAGAAGCACCCATAGGACTTCTAGTGTGTTAGTGGCAGCAAACAGAGCTCCTATATTTTCTTCTCAGCAGCACCCATAGGACTTCTAGTGTGTTAGTGGCATCACACAGAGCTCCTATATTTTCTTCTCAGCAGCACCCATAGGACTTCTAGTGTGTTAGTGGCAGCAAACAGAGCTCCTATATTTTCTTCTCAGCAGCACCCATAGGACTTCTAATGTGTTAGTGGCATCACACAGAGTTCCTATATTTTCATCTCAGAAGCACCCATAGGACTTCTAGTGTGTTAGTGGCATCACACAGAGCTCCTATATTTTCTTCTCAGAAGCACCCATAGGACTTCTAGTGTGTTAGTGGCAGCAAACAGAGCTCCTATATTTTCTTCTTAGCAGCACCCATAGGACTTCTAATGTGTTAGTGGCATCACACAGAGTTCCTATATTTTCATCTCAGAAGCACCCATAGGACTTCTAGTGTGTTAGTGGCATCACACAGAGCTCCTATATTTTCTTCTCAGAAGCACCCATAGGACTTCTAGTGTGTTAGTGGCAGCAAACAGAGCTCCTATATTTTCTTCTCAGCAGCACCCATAGGACTTCTAGTGTGTTAGTGGCATCACACAGAGTTCCTATATTTTCATCTCAGAAGCACCCATAGGACTTCTAGTGTGTTAGTGGCATCACACAGAGCTCCTATATTTTCTTCTCAGAAGCACCCATAGGACTTCTAGTGTGTTAGTGGCAGCAAACAGAGCTCCTATATTTTCTTCTTAGCAGCACCCATAGGACTTCTAATGTGTTAGTGGCATCACACAGAGTTCCTATATTTTCATCTCAGAAGCACCCATAGGACTTCTAGTGTGTTAGTGGCATCACACAGAGCTCCTATATTTTCTTCTCAGCAGCACCCATAGGACTTCTAGTGTGTTAGTGGCAGCAAACAGAGCTCCTATATTTTCTTCTCAGCAGCACCCATAGGACTTCTAGTGTGTTAGTGGCAGCAAACAGAGCTCCTATATTTTCTTCTCAGCAGCACCCATAGGACTTCTAATGTGTTAGTGGCATCACACAGAGCTCCTATATTTTCATCTCAGAAGCACCCATAGGACTTCTAGTGTGTTAGTGGCATCACACAGAGCTCCTATATTTTCTTCTCAGCAGCACCCATAGGACTTCTAGTGTGTTAGTGGCAGCAAACAGAGCTCCTATATTTTCTTGTCAGCAGCACACATAGTACCTATAGTGTGTTAGTGTCAGCACCCATAGGACCTACAGTGTGTTGTGAGCACACATAGGAGTTCTATTTTTTATACTATATACACTACTGACTACAATGGCTGGAAGACCGCCAAGGAGAGGCAGAGCGTGCCGAGGCAAGAACACAGGGCAGGCAGGCTCTGTTTCTAGAGACAACAGTGCTGGCCGTGGACGTGGTCGTGCATCGTCATCAGCACGTGGCCATGGGACACGCTTGTCTTTGTTTTCGGCAGCTGGACATGTGGAGCCGCATCATGCCGAAGGCTTGGTAGAATGGATGACCAAGCCCTCCTCATCCTCCTCATCCTCTCTCACCCAGGCTCAGGGTACTGGCAGAGCAGCTGCCAACGCGTACTCAATGGCATCATCAGCCACCCCTTCCCTAGACCCACCATGTCCTCCTGAGGAGTCCCCCGAACTGTTTGAGCACAGTGTTGGGTACATGCTCCAGGAGGATGCCCAACGATTCGAAGGCTCGGATGATGATACCCAGCTTGAGGAAGTCAGTAGTGTGCGCGCAGAGAGAGGGGATGCTGAAGGACAGCAATCTGGCAGTAGTGTTCCACCAGCTGCAGCTTACTGCCAGGTTTGCTCTAGTGGTGAAGAGGGAGGGGATGATGAGGTCACTGACTCCACGTGGGTGCCTGAAGGGAGAGAGGAGGAGGAGGAGGAGGATGCAGCGTCACATGTCCAACGAGGCAGGATGCCCCCTGGAGGCCAGCTAGAGGCCAGCACAGCAACTGTACCACACCGCAGAGCTCCGCCTGTGCAGGGCGCTGCCTCTGCACGTTATCACAAAAGTTCTTTGGTGTGGGCCTTTTTTGAGACGAGTGCATCAGATCGCACCACTGCTATTTGCAATATTTGTCTCAAGCGTATCTCGCGTGGCCAAAACATCAGCCGCTTGGGCACCACAAGCATGAGCAGACATATGTCGACCTGCCATGCAGCTCGTTGGCAAGCACACATAAAAGACCCACACCAAAGAACAAAGCGGACCTCTCCTTGCTCCTCATCAGCTGGGATCTCCATCCCCACTATATCTTCAGTCCTCTCTGAAAGCTGCTCTGAGAGGACTGAAGGTGTAGAATTAGGTGTGTCACAACCAAGTACTTGCAGTACACCGACGTCCGATTGTAGCAGGCAAATTTCCCTGCCCCAGCTGCTGGACCGTCGAAAGAAGTATACTCCCAGCCATCCACATGCCCAGCGGTTGAATGCTAGCTTGGCTAAATTGCTAGCACTTCAACTGCTGCCTTTTCAGTTGATAGACTCGGCCCCCTTCCGTGAGTTTGTTCAATGTGCGGTTCCTCAGTGGCAGGTTCCCAAACGCCACTTTTTCTCACGAAAGTCGATTCCGTCTCTCTACTGGCATGTGGAAGGCAATGTCCATGCCTCGCTGGACAGGGCGGTCAGCGGTAAGGTGCATATTACCGCTGACTCATGGTCCAGCAGGCATGGACAGGGACGTTATCTTTCTTTCACGGCCCATTGGGTCACTCTATTGGCAGCTGGGAGGGATGCAGGACAAGGTGCAGTAGTGTTGGAGGTTGTTCCGCCACCACGCCTCCAAAATGCTACTACTGGTTGTGACACACCTCTCTCCTCCACCCCCTCCTCTTCTTCTTCCTCCATGTCCTCTTCGAGTGCTCTGTCCTCGGAACCAGCGGTGCTCCGTAGGCGTACAAGGGGCTACGCGAGTACGCAGGCAAAATGATGCCATGCCGTGCTTGCGCTGGTGTGTTTGGGGGACAGGAGCCACACTGGGCCAGAGGTTCTGTCAGCTCTGCAGGGGCAGGCCGAGAGGTGGTTGACGCCACGCCAGCTTAAGCCAGGAATGGTCGTTTCTGATAATGGCACCAACCTCCTCTCCGCCCTGCGACAGGGGCAGCTCACCCATGTGCCCTGTATGGCTCACGTCCTCAACCTGGTGGTGCAGCGGTTCTTGGGCAGGTTCCCAGGCTTACAGGATGTCCTGAGGCAGGCCAGGAAAGTCTGTGTGCATTTCCGCCGATCTTATAATGCCAGTGCTCGGCTGACTGAGCTGCAAAAGGAGCTGAACCTGCCCAAGAACCGCCTAATATGTGACATGCCCACCAGGTGGAACTCAACGCTGGCCATGCTGCAGCGACTGCACACGCAGCAGAGGGCCATCAATGAGTACCTTTGCGACTACGGCACCAGGACAGGGTCAGGGGAGCTTGGCTTTTTTTCCCCACGCCAGTGGAGCATGATCAGGGATGCATGCACTGTCCTCTCACCATTTGAGGAGGCCACGAGGATGGTGAGCAGTGACAGTGCATGCATCAGTGACACTGTACCTCTTGTCCACCTGTTGGAGCATACGCTGCGTGGGATAATGGACAGGGCACTTGAGGCAGAACAGAGGCAGGAAGAGGAGGACTTCCTTGTCTCTCAAGGCCCCCTTTATCCAGACAATGTTCCTTCTGTCCCACCCATCACACAGGAAGAGGAGGAGGAGGAGGAGGAGGAGGAGGATTGTGTGAGCATGGAGGTGGAGCCTGGCACTCAGCATCAGCAGCAGCAGTCTTTTAGGGATGATGTACAGTCCCAACAAACCAGTGGACTTGTACGTGGCTGGGAGGAGGTGGCTGGCGATCATGTCATCCTCAGTGACCCAGAAGACTCCGGACCGAATGCCTCAGCTAACCTACGCTGCATGGCCTCCCTGATCCTGCAAAGCCTGCGGAAGGATCCTCGTGTTCTTCGGATCAAGGAGAGTGACCATTACTGGCTGGCCACTCTCCTTGATCCACGGTACAAGGGTAAGGTTGCGGACCTTATCTTGCCGTCGCAGAGGGAGCAGAGGATGAGACATCTCAGGGAGGCCTTGCAGAAAGGTCTGTGCAACGCGTTCCCAGAAACTGGGAGGTTACAAACTCCTGGTCCTGGACGACGAGTTGCTGAGGCTTCGGTCAGTAGCAGAAGGAGCGGTGGGGAAGGTGGACGTCTGACCGATGCGTTCAGACAATTTTTTAGTCCGCAGCCCCAAGGTATGATCGGTTCCAGCAACCATCGCCAGCGTCTGATATACATGGTGCAGGAATACCTAGGGGCAAGGTCAGACTTGGACACATTTCCCACCGAAAATCCTCTGGCTTACTGGGTCCTGAGGATGGATCACTGGCCAGAGCTTGCACAGTATGCAATTGAGCTACTGGCCTGTCCTGCATCCAGCGTTCTTTCCGAACGCACATTCAGTGCTGCTGGAGGATTTGTCACCGATCATAGGGTGCGTCTGTCCACCGACTCGGTTGATCGACTGACCTTCATAAAAATGAATCAGTCTTGGATCACCACCAGCTACCAGACACCTGAAGCGGATATAACGGAATAATTTATAATGTCACATCCCTTCAAGACTGCCTATGCTGATGCTGAGTGACTGTCCTGTTATGTTCACTGACTATCCTCTTCCTCCTCCTCAATGATCCATGCCACCACACCAGTGCCTAAGGCACAATTTTTCAGCCCCTGTATAACAGGGGCGTGTAATTACAATTTTTTAAAAAGATGCTTCGCAACAGGTGTGACTGCTGTGCTCAGAGTACAGTATCTGTGAGGGGTTGCAGTGTTGTGGCACCAGCACCAGTGCCTAAGGCACAATTTTTCAACCCCTGTTGGGGCGTGTAATTACAATTTTTAGGCAATGCTTTGCAACAGGTCTCATTGCTGTGCTCAGAGTACAGTATCTGTGAGGGGTTGCAGTGTTGTGGCACCAGCACCAGTGCCTAAGGCACAATTTTTCAGCCCCTGTATAACAGGGGCGTGTAATTACAATTTTTTAAAAAGATGCTTCGCAACAGGTGTGACTGCTGTGCTCCAAGTACAGTATCTGTGAGGGGTTGCAGTGTTGTGGCACCAGCACCAATGCCTAAGGCACAATTTTTCAGCCCCTGTTTAACAGGGGCGTGTAATTACAAATCTTGATCTAATAGTTCACAGCAGGGCCCATTCCTGCGCCCACCAAGAGTAACTATGAGGGCCTACAGTCTTGTGGCAACACCGTCCACCACCACCACCACCACCAAAGGCCCAATTTTTCTGCCCTGTTCAACAGGTGCATGCAATTACAAATCTTGATCTAATAACTCACAGCAGGGCCCATTCCTGCACCCACCAAGAGTAACTGTGAGGGCTTACAGTCTTGTGGCAACACCGTCCACCACCACCACCACCACCACCAAAGGCCCAATTTTTCTGCCCGGTTCAACAGGTGCATGCAAGTACAAATCTTGATCTATTAACTCACAGCAGGGCCCATTCCTGTGCCCACCAGTCTTGTGGCTACACCAACATCTAATAGGGCAAATTTCTGCAGAGTATATACGGCAGGCCCCTACTTTCAAACATCCAACTTACAAACGACTCCTACTTGCAAACGGCAAGAGAAAACAGGAAGTGAGAGGAAATCTACCCCTAGGAAGGAAAATTCTATCCTGTTAGATTTAATTTGGGAAAAAGGTATCTCCTCTCTACTGATGCTTTATCACCAATCCTTGTTTCAATTAAAACCCCACTTTTCCAAAAACATTTGTCATTGGGACGGAAAGTGAGGTGACATGTTCTGAACAGATGTGCAAAGACAGCAAATGTTACAGGGGTGATAACCCCTCCCTATGTTCTCCAAAAAGCTTAAAAATAGATTTTTTTGGGATGTAGCTACACTTCATAATGTACCTGTTCAGATTCTACTTAAGAACAAACCTACAGTCCATGTCTTGTTTGCACCACCTATATACTGCTGTTCAGAGTATATAGGGTTGTAGGTATAGGGTTTTATTTTGGGTGCGGGGTCCCCCTTAGTATCCATACAAGACCCAAAGGGGCTGGGGTGGGGGGGGGGGGTGATGGGGTAGCCATGCCATTTTTCTCAAGGATTTTCAGCCATATGGCGGCCAGGACAAGACATGACATTAAAGCCGCAAGTGGTTTTAAATGGCTTCTTTTTTTCCTTTACAAATGTCATTTTGTGCAAGGACAGTTCTAAACACGGGAAACACATGCCACTTCACAGGCATACTTTAGACACCCCCCAGGTACCATATTTAAAGGAAAATTTCACTTTTTTTTTTTTCACTTTATGCATCATTAAAATGACTGCTCCCGAAAAAACTTTAGTTTTTAAAATTTCTTTTTGCATTGATATATGTCCCCTGGGGCAGGACCCGGGTCCCCAAACCTGTTTTATGACATTAACATGCATATTGGCCGTTGTAATTAGCAATTTTGATTTCGAACGTTCGCGTCCATTATAACGAATAGGGTTCGAAAATTCGCGCGAACTTTCGGTCCGTTCGAAGGTTCTGGTGCGAACCGAACCCGGGGGTGTTCGGCTCATCCCTACTGCTGTACCTCCGCGGCATAGCTAGGCTGGCTCCCGGGAGGAAGGTTGTACTATCTTCAAGGTGTTAGGGTAAGTCCGGCTGGTGTTGGCCTGACTATAAACTATACGAAATAAAATTGACTGAGAAGCAGAAGATTGCACTCAGGAAAAAGGACGGATGTGTGGAGCCTTCATCTAATCTAAGGGTATTGTGTGTAGTGCACGACCACAATACTAACTAGAAACATAGAAATGTAATTTTAAAGTATAAGTTTTTTCATTACCAGGTATAAGTATTAAGATACCGATAGTATTAAAGTTATAAGTATTATAAAGTATAAGTATATTGTCATATGTGTTTTAAGAAATGCAAATGCCAAGAGGTGTAGAAAATTCTGCCACCAATTGTTCTCATTGTACTGTGGGTCTCTTATTTGTAGTACACGGGCCAGGAATAGAAACCCTGCTGGCCACCCGACCAGGTGGATATTCTTCCCGATTAGGAAAACGTCCTAACTATCCCCAAGACGACGGAGCTCCTTATTTTGTAACCCTTAAAATTAACCTACACGGCTCCGTATTAGAAGAGAATTTTGAATTCGAATCTACCTTAGAAGAAGTTATACTTAGATCAATACAGATAACCGGGTGTTTCCACTGTTGTCCCTTTAGCCGCCCCTTTTTGCCCCCCGGACCAAAATATGGGGAACAGTGTAGACAAACACGGGCAACCCGTGCACCAACTGACCCCATACGAATATGTCCAGACTCAGGTCCCTGCCAGTGTCATAGAACCATTTTGGGGAGCGATACAAATCCGAGCCCATCAACTGAGCATATCGGGGTTGGACCAGAGAGGCCCGTGTAGTGAGGACCAATGGACTGAAGTCCAAAAACTCTGCGGGATACATAAGTTTTCCTACCCCCCTGGGGAGTGGGACCCTAAATATATGAAGGATTGTTGTAAATTATGGGGAAACTGTTTGAAAGCCTACAAAAAGAAATATGGTATAACAAGTAGAAAATGCCCCACAGCCCCCGAACCGCCCCCACCATATGTAATGATTAAAAATGATACCGAGGAACCACCCCAAGCTCTAGGAATATATCCTAACTTAGATGATCTGACCACCCTAGACCCTGCAATTCTAGCCACTGTAATCTATAGTGCCGGGTCAGATGAACAAAAACAAAAGTGGCCCAGGCAGACAGAAAATGCCAGACAAGAAAAAAGGGTAAAAGAAGACTTAGAAAACTTAAGCATAGAAATAGAAGAAGAAGCAAAAAAGAGGGAAAAGGAAAGTGAGGAAGAAAGGGAACAAAGGAAGGAAAAGGAATTAATGGAAAGAAGGGAACAGAGGGAATTAGTAAAGTTCATCGAACAAGAGAGAGAACAAAGACAGAAAGAAGTTGAAGAAATCCAAGAGTTACACAGACAATTAAGGGAACAACAAAAAGAAATAGACCTCAGGAAAAGCCGGATAGAGGAAGAGGAGAGGTCTTTAGAGAAAAATAGGAAAGACATAGAAGAACTCAGGAAAGGCCCCATTGACCCCAGGATCAGACGAAAATTACACAAACTATCATATAGAACCAATCTTACCCGAAATGAGCAAAAATTTCTATCTGAAATAGAAAAAGCTCTAGCCTTTACCGAAAACCAGGAAAAGGATAGTGAGAGCGAAGATGAACCAGAAGATAGTTCACCTTCACATACCTATCCTATGTTAACCATAGGAGAAACTGAAGTCCATGTTCCCCTTCCATTAGGAACACTCATGAAGCTCAAGGAATTATGCCCAAATCCAAAAAAAAACCCTAGGGAAGCAGCTACGTTCCTTAGGAAACATTGCATAGGGGCAGGTATGGACACGGAAGATTTTAGCTGTCTTTTCAATATAATAGATCCAGACCCTACTGTCCCTATAGATGTACCAGCCCTCCATAAGCTTCACTTAAATGATACAAACAAAAAGGACTGGGATGGGTTTTGGAACGCAATAGGTGCACATTGGACATCACATTATAAAGGACAATCAGCCATACAGTCTTTAGTTTCAGCAAAACAAGACCCAAAGGAAGACTTTTATCAATATTGCAAAAGAGCATACGAACTATATAAAGCTACATTACAGGACAATGATGTCTTATTTACATCAACCGTAATGTCCAACGGGGACCCTAAAACCACCCAATTGATTAAGTTTGTGGACCCTACGTGGATGTCCAAAACAGCTCAGGCTTTTATGGAAGCGAACAAACTTAGGCAAGCAGCAGGGGTATTTAACACAAAAGGAGGGCTATTTACCCTAGTGTCCCCCTCGGATCACCCCCCACTAATGGCTGCCCAAATACCAAGACAAAATCAGCCCCCAGACCAATCCTGTTTTAACTGTGGTAGGTACGGACATTGGAAATCCCAGTGTCCCGAAAGGAGAGAGGGACAGACATATAAGGGCAGATTTAGAGGCAGAGGGCAGAACCAATATTATTCACAAATAAATTTTCAGGGTAACCCCAACAACAGGGATTATCAGCAACCACAGGAACAGCCATGGCAAGAACCACCTAGACCCAACCATCCACCCCCACCAACACCCCAGAGAAACAGGCCAGCAATACCTATGCAATGGCCGGCACCCCAACACGAGCCATAGGGATGCCTTGAGCAAGTTCCTGCCCTTGTCCTGGTGTGTCACAGTAAAACTTGGAAATCATTACCAAGGGTTACTCTTATGGTAGATGGAGTACCTACCCATTTTTTGATAGACACAGGAGCCACTACTAGTTGCCTTGTGGATTCTAGTATTGACACAGCACAATGCGATGAGGGTAGCTCAATAGGTATCAGTGGAACTGAAATTACTCACCCAATTACCCCACCACTTCCAGTATCTACTCCTCAAGGACAACTGCTTACCCATTCTAAATTTGCCATATTACCAGAATGCCCCATACCACTTATGGGAAGAGATTTAATGTCTAAACTGGGTATTCGCATAACATTTACTCCGCAGGGAGGAGTGATAGCGATCTCGAGAATATGTGATCTAGAAAGCCCTAAAAGGGAAGATTGCAAAGGTTATTTTATGTTGCTCCCGGCACACTTGGAAATCCACGCAATTTGGGCAGAGAATGAACTCTCCACTGGATTCCTAGATTGCACGCCCTATAGGCCCCAACTATGTCCAAACACACACCCCATTTACCAGAAACAATACCCAATAACAGAAGAAAAAATAAAAGGGATAGAACCACTAATTAAGAGTTACCTAGAAAAGGGTATCCTAAGGGAGGTCATCTCCCCCTGGAATACCCCCATACATCCTGTCCGGAAAGCAAACGGTAAATGGAGAATGGTACAAGACCTAAGAGCACTTAACAAATCTATAGTCCCACTACCACCTCTGGTATCAGACATAACTGCTATATTCAATAGCCTCCCTTCCGAGGCAGGGTTTTACACAGTTATTGACCTGGCCCATGCATTTTTTAGCGTCCCAATTGACCATGAGTCTCAACTCCTGTTTACCTTTTCTTGGGGCCAAATTCAGCTAACCTGGACTCGGTTACCACAAGGTTTTGTGGACAGTCCAGCTGCTTTCTCCATGGTACTAAATGCGTCACTAAAAGACTGGACCCCCAAATGTGGCTCTATCCTCATCCAATATGTGGATGACCTCTTGTTATGCAATAGTGACCAATCAGCTTGTGCACAAGATTCCTCAGATCTGCTCACGCATCTAGCTGATAAGGGTCACCTGGCGTCTAGGAAAAAGATCCAGTGGGCCCAGCAGCGGGTTGAGTACCTGGGATGCATCTTGGAGGCAGGTCAAAGACTAGTCTCCCCAGCACGAGTGAAAGCGCTCACTACTCTGCAACCACCGCAAACCAAGGCGGCATTACTTTCTTTCCTTGGATCCATTGTATACTGTAGACAATGGATCCCAGATTGCTCACATTATGACTCCATCCTAAGGAAAGCCACATTACAGTCTGCCCCTAAAATAGTACAATGGTCAAATGAAATGCATGAGGCATTTTGCACTCTTTTGACTTCCCTAGCAAATGCACCGGCCTTGGGTCTCATGGACTATAAAAAACTAACACATCTATATTGTGTAGTGTCAGCAAACACTTTTGCGGCGGTCTTGGCACAGGAACATGGCACCAGCATAAGACCCGTTGCCTACCTGTCTAAAACCCTGCCATTACAAGTAAAAGGTATGCCAACTTGTCTACAACACTTGGCAGCTACAGCCTTAGCAGTACAAGAGGCAAACAAAATAGTACTAGGTCATGAACTCTTACTACATACCAGTCATACTGTAACACACTTGCTACAAAACATGAACACACAACATATGACAGCCCAGAGATCAAGTGGATATGAGATTATCCTGTTGAACACTGTTAACTTGACTATTAAGTATGTAGCAGAAACCACCCCCATGGTTAGATTACTTCATTCTCTGATCAAATTAAAAGGGGACCCAGAAACACCACACGAATGCATAACAGAATTAAATCGTATCACAACTCCCAGAGCGGATCTACTTGATATCCCCAGACCAGAATCAGAGGATGTATTTGTAGACGGGAGTTGTTCCCGACCAAGCGATACAACCTTCAAAACAGGGTATGCAGTTGTACAGTTACCTAACGTGATTCTGGAAGCTAACCTTTTACCTGAAGGGTCAGCACAAGTTGCTGAACTAGTAGCACTCACGCAAGCCTGTAAGCTTTTTGAGAACAAGGAAGTTAATATTTACACCGACAGTCGCTATGCACATGGCGTGGTCCATGACTTCGGAGTAATATGGAAAAATCGGGGATTCATTACCGCCGATAATAAACCAATTGCTCATAAAACTTATGTTTTGGATTTACTCGATGCCATTCAGCTGCCCAAGAAAATTGCTATAATTAAAATAAAAGCACACACAGCAGACAAGGGCAGACTAGCGAAAGGAAATGCATTGGCAGACAGGGTAGCCAAAGAAGCGGCTGCTAAATCCCCAACCAAGCAGTCTGCAACACAATTTTTTCAACAAGATTTTACTTCACCAGACTTCCCCATAGTGGCGGCCCAACTGCAAAGTTCCGCCACTGAGGAAGATGTTCTTTATTGGCATGAAGAGGGCTTATCCAGAAACCAGGATGGTTTATGGATAAAAGGGAGGATAATGGGCATCCCAAAATCCAGTTGCGCATTAATTCTGTCATATTTGCATGGACCAGCACACATAGGTGCAAAGCCCCTAATAAAAATATACAATTCTCTTTTTTGTACATGGGACATACAAAAACAGACAGATATACTAGTACATAGTTGTCTAACATGCGCACAGAACAATACACAAGGGAAGAAACATGGCCTACACGGATCATTACCCCCTCCATTAGGCCCACTGCAAGATTTGCAAATAGACTTTACACACATGCCCAAACAAAAAGGAAATATCAAGTACATGTTAGTCATAGTAGACAAATTTTCAGGATGGGTTGAAGCAATACCCACAACAGGGGAGACAGCAAAAATAGCAGCCAGAGCATTATTAAACCACTGGGTATGTAGATTCGGCATACCTCAGGCAGTATGGTCTGATAGAGGCCCATCTTTTTCCTCCGGCCTCACACAAGAACTAGCCACGTTACTAGGAATCCAATGGAAACTACACATTCCCTATCACCCCCAAAGTGCAGGCATGGTAGAAAGAATGAACAGAAACATTAAAGACAAACTTAAAAAAGCTACAAAAGGAACAATGAAGGGATGGATAGATTATTTACCAGCTATACTTTTTCAGATCCGAAACACCCCACAGACAAGGACTAAGCTATCCCCTTTTGAAATATTAATGGGAAAACCAGCCCAAACTAAAATACCAATACCCCCCCAAGGAGAAGAAACTAATCTTTATTCTTTACAGGAAGAATATGTCCGGCAATTGGTAAGTGGTTTAAATGAAATACAGGAACAAGTTGCTGTCACCTTTTCTCCTCTCTCCACAGAACCAACTCACCCGTTCATCCCTGGAGATAAAGTTCTTATTAAACAGCTCGCCTTCAGGAAACACGTAGGACCCGTCTACCAAGGACCCTATACGGTAGAGAAAGTCTCAAGAACAGCAGTCCTAACTGAACAAGGACCACAATGGATCCATGCCAGCAGACTCAAAAAGAACCCCACACCCCTCCCAACACCGGGACTCCCCGCAAAGAGAACGACACCAACTCCGGACCTCCATCGCCACAACACCCCCACATTGCCGAGGATTCCAGAAGAACCAGAGAAAGACTCGAGCCTAGATCAGGAAATGGGGCGCCTATCCCCAGACACAAACTAACCTTAGAAATACAAAAAACCCCATCAAGGGATCCATACTCTCCAGGCAAATTATTGCTATGGTCTTTAATAATAACTGTAATATTGTTCATAATAGCATCGACAGGATGTTATATGCATAGAAATTGTAGACCTGAGTTCATAAGAAATGAGGATATATGTAAGGAGAAAACAGAGCAGGGTTATGCTACCAAGCCTGGAAGGAAAAAAAGGGGTGTAAAAGGAGGCTTTGCAGATAAAATGCTATTATTAAAATTTAAATATACATATGCTCAAAAGTCAGGATATGACAAATGTTGGATATGTAGTAAACTTCACCCTGGTACGACTAGAATTCCCCTAATGGAAGTACCCTTGAATTTCATCTCTCTCTTAAAAGGGACGCCACCGGTACATCTTACAAATGTCACTAGGAAATTCCCAAACACCACTCTGGTCTTACAAACCATGGGCAGGAGTTGTACCCCGGATTGGTGTTTCAAATTGGGAAATTCCACGAAGGGTGCTCAGGCCTGTCAACATACTATAATTAATTTTACAGCCACATCTCCCAACTTCACAGACCAAAACATTTCCTTTTATCATACATCAGATCCTCTGATCAATCACACCTTAACGACATTCATGTCTAGCAACTCCACTACTAGCCTAGGTAAACTGCTATCAGTTATACATTTTTCCAGCATGTCTCATGACATGAGGAACATTTTTCAGAAACTTCCTCTAGCTCTGGGTAACAACACGTATGTATGTTGCAAGATGGGTTGTTACCCTTGGGTACCGTTGGAATCCAAGGGGTGGTGTTACCTAGCAGCCCTAGTCCCAGTGATGGGAGTACTGGGAGACAAGGAGAAAGGACATATACTAGAAGCTAGTCCCCATCCCAGATATCCCCTTAGGCACCGTAGTAAAAGAGAGTTATTCCTGGAAAAGGACATGGCATGGGCCTGGTTCCCTTCCTGGACAGGGTGGGGAATAGACTTGATGAAGAGACTCAACAACTACACGGGTATCATAGATGAGGTATTAGAGAAGAATTCCGATGATATCACCAGTTTGAATATTGAGACTAGGGCAATCAGAAAACAATTAGAACTTCATGAGCTGGCCATTGAGAGCATGAGTGCTGCACTCACTGGCCTGTGTGAAGTGACCGAAAATTATGAGTGTTGTACGTGGATTCACAACACATCTATAGAAATTCCTGATTATTATGATTTGATTTCACAACACAGGAGCGAGGTAGAGAAATTACAACAAGAGGCAAGAAACATTGCAAAAACATGGAGCCCCTTTGGGGAGGGAGGATTCTGGGGTCCAGGCATTTACTCTTTTCTAAAACAAGCGGGTATGACAATGATAATGGGTTTGACCCTTATTTTCCTGTTATATTTAATGTTTAAGTTGCTTGTTTTCTTAATCAGGAAAATCACTAGCAACAAAAATCCGAGGTCTAAAGAGACGACTTTAATGATGGCCACCATATCTACTGAACATAAGTGGTACAGTGAATAAAAACTGTACCTAAACTTGATCCTAATTAAATCGTGTGGTAATCAAGTTTGTACTCAGAATAATTTTTCTGCAGACAAAAAGTGTGATCAATGACATCCCTGGAAGGGATGACATGATCAAAGGGAGGTTTATAAGGGGGGGGGGGGGATGCTATAATACTATATGGTTAAAATTAATGAATACAGTAATACCTTAAACTTTCCTATGTATATTTCTTATGTCTTAGTAAAGATTGACACACGTTTGATTCTCTTGAACAGAGTACTGTTTGCATAGGAAATGACTGTGGTCACGTAGTATGAACATATCAGCAGCTCAGGAAACAGCTGTAGTTGAGTGATCAGAATTTAACCTAAAGCTGCAGTTACGCAGTTAAGTTATGTCAACATATATCTTGTGCTAAAACCACAAGATAAGTCGGGTAAACGGCCGGACATCTGTTGAAATATTGTATTATGATATCTCTTTGTCAGCATTATGTATAATTATGCTATGTTGTACAATAAAGGGACCGCCTCTGATGGGCTGAACCACAGGGGGTGCCCTCTCTGTATATGTATAAAACAGCGATGCACTGAGCAATAAAATGTAATCATTATTCACGTACTACTGTGTATGTGTCTTGATTATCTCACCGGTGAAGAAGGTTACATCCACACATCCAGGAGTCCTAGCCTAGGCGAAGGGTCAAGAAGTACAGACCTTACACCCACTGTCCCCCCTCCTCTATGTTCTCACTATGGAACATCTAGCTATTGCTCTACGTAACAATCCTTCTATCCAAGGCATAACAGTCGGGCCCACACATACTAAACTCGCCCTCTTTGCAGATGATCTGCTCCTGTTCATGACACACCCTCACACATCCTTGCCCTCGGTATTGCAGGAGTTTCGGAAATTTGGAGAAGTTAGCAACTTCAAGGTCAACTACAATAAATCGGAAATCCTCAACATATCTCTGCCTACGTCGGCCCTACGAAGACTATCGTCTTCTTTCCCCTTCAAAACTGGTTCCCCCTCCATAAGGTATCTCGGAATTCAAATACCGGCGGATGCTTCCCAACTTTTTTCCTTGAACTTTGCCCCCCTACTTCTTAGGACCCAGGCAGATTTAATCAATTATGCGTCCAAACAGCTCTCATGGCTAGGTAGAGTGAATGCCCTGAAAATGGATGTTCTCCCTAGGTTCCTGTATTTGTTTCAGACCATCCCTATTCACATACCTAATTCGTACTTTAAGAAAATATGCCAGCTGTTTTCCAAATTTATTTGGAATGCGGCCCGTCCCAGGATACGGTATGAAACACTTTCTCTTCCAAAGGCTCGGGGGGGGGGGGGGGCTGGAGCCCCAGATGCCTCCCTATACCATAAAGCAGCGGTGCTCACCCGCATACTAGATTGGTTCCATCATTCTTCAACCAAGCTTTGGGTTCAATTGGAAAGCCACATGAACCCAATTGAACTCTCCGCTCTCCCCTGGACCTTGCCTACGGTACGGGGGGGGGTTCGGGCCCTCTTAATGACCTTACCCATCAAACGATCCAGATTTGGGATCGCATGCTGTCCAGAAGGGGCTTATCAAACCGCATGGGGCCTATGACTCCCTTCTTTGGGACCCCGGCCTTTCCGCCAGCTATGTCGGTAGCAAGATTCGGACCATGGCGAAGAGAGGATCATAGGCGACTTGCCCAGGTCCTTCGTGCAGACCCCACTTTGAGGTCAGATACCTCTACCGGTCTGACCTCCCGTCACCCCATGCAGTGGCTTCGGAGGCAACAGACTACCTCCTACATCCTGACTTTCCCATCTATTACAGACATTCTTGCTGAACCGACGGGATTCGAGGAACTGCTCATGCAGGTGGAACCTCCAACGCATGTTGTATCTCAACTATACTCCCTTCTGCTCGATATTTACTCCCCTGACCTCCCACCGTATACGGTGGCCTGGGAGACAGACCTACGTCACACTATCTCCCCTATTGACTGGCAAAAATGTTTTACCCTGACGCACAAATTGTCCATAGCCACTAAGACCCAGGAGAAGGGGTTTAAACTGTTAACAAGATGGTACAGATGTCCATCATCTCTTCACCACTTCAATCCGGAGGTGTCAGATACCTGCTGGCGGTGGCTCAGCTCCCGAGGAACCATGCTCCACATCTGGTGGGAGTGCCCTCCTGTGCGGAGGTACTGGCAGCGGATTTTCACACTCTACTGCAAATTGATGGCGACCTCTATCCACCCTTCACCTGAGGTGGCTCTCTTGTCTATTCTCCCTGGATCATTTAAATCCATCAGAAATGATGTCTTGCGACACTTTCTGGCGGCGGTCAGGGTAGTGATTCCCCGTCATTGGAGAACGGCAACCATGCCTTCCCTGGGGGATTGGGCTGTTGAGGTGGACCGCATTAGGGACCTTGAACGCCTGTTGGCGGAGGAAAATGACAAAAGTGAACAGTTCTCTCTCACATGGACTTCGTGGTCCGTGTTTCGGTACTCCTCTGAGTTTATCTCTTGGGCGGAGTGTGCCCTGGACGAGACCACTCTCGGACCTTGATGGAGTGATTCTGATCCCTGTCCCCTATCTGTGTACCCCTACTATTTGCCCCTGACTCTTTCTCTTTTCTCTACACATAAATACACCTCTAAGAACCCAGTAGGATAACGTACCAGGGCTTCGATTTACCTACTGCCTATAACCCATTGAGTGACCCTACTTCATATTCTTCAAATAGATTTGTGTATACTCTCATCTGATGGAACTTAGCCCTGCTCTGTTCTGACACTCATGATGCCTGTTGAGGATGTATCCTATCAATGTTTGTAATGTTTAAGACAATGTATGTCTTTTTCTGTCGTTTCCTTGCATAAACAAATAAAATAAGATTGAATTAAAACATTGTCAATGCTGTCAGTCAAGCAACTGACCCAGGAGAAATATCCGATAGTCTTATGGTCAAAGTGGGGAAGAAGGGACTCCAGATTAAAGGAGGTGAGATCTGTGAAGTCAAATGCAGAATTAGAGCATGGCCAAAAGGAGGAATCATGCCATTTGAACCACTTCCAGAATATCCAGTTGAGGAAGGACTTGAACTATTTCCTTCAGTGGTAGATGTGCCAAATGGGTTCTCTAAACTGGTGAAGATACCTATACTGAACCGTGCTCAACATGACATCTATCTTCCGCCCAGAACAGTATTGGGTACCATTTCTCCAGCAGCTGAAATTCTACCATTGTCTCCAAACAAAGACGATAGAAAGGGAATTGACCAGAAGAAAAGGGCGTTTCATGTAAACCAGTTGAATCAAGTGGACACTGGAAATCAGCTATCCACTAACAAATCTGTTAAGTGGCACCCACCTGTCAATTTGGAAAATCTCTCAGAAGAACAGGAGATAGCGAGACAAATGTTATATGACGAATCAGATGTCTTTGCTCGAGATGAGGGAGACATAGGATGCATTCCTAACCTGAAATTGAGGATAAATCTGAAAGATGAAACTCCTGTCCAGAAACGCTACAATTCGATACCGAAACCCCTATACAAGGAAGTGAAAGAATATATCCAAAACCTTCTTGACCGAGGTTGGGTAACAAAATCTTC
This sequence comes from Rana muscosa, assembly GCA_029206835.1. Classification (NCBI taxonomy): domain Eukaryota; kingdom Metazoa; phylum Chordata; class Amphibia; order Anura; family Ranidae; genus Rana; species Rana muscosa. The sequence goes on along the minus strand of CM055116.1, from coordinate 456,931,596 downwards.
TTCCGCATACTCATCACCGGTTGTCTGTGTTCGAAAGAAGGACAGTAGCCTATGACTATGTGTTGACTTTAGGGAGTTAAACCGAAAGACTATCCCAGATAGACATCAACTACCCAGAATACAAGATCTGCTGGATAGCTTAGGAGGATTTACATGGTTCTCAATCCTGGACCAGGGTAGTGCGTATCATCAAGGCTTTGTGCATGAAGACTCCAGACATCTGACGGCTTTTAGCACCCCCTGGGGACTCCTGGAGTGGAATCGTATTCCGTTTGGATTAACTAATGCCCCAGCAGCTTTTCAGAGATGCATGGAAAATGTACTAGAGGGCATCAGAGACAAATGTTGTTCTCCATACCTGGATGACGTACTTTGCTACTCCAAAACTTTTCAGGAGCATGTCAATGATATTAGGCAAGTGCTTAGTCGAATGCGCGAGCATGGTATCAAACTTAGGCCGCAGAAGTGTGAACTATTTAAACGACAGATTCGATACCTTGGACGAATGGTGTCAGAAGAAGGCATAAAAATTGACCCAAAAGATCTTGAAGCGGTATTACATTTGAAAAGGAAAGAACCAAAAACAGTGGGAGGAGTCAGATCTTTGTTAGGATTCCTGAGCTACTACAGGTCCTTCATTCAAGATTTCTCTCGACTTGCTAAACCACTGTATGAACTTTTGCAGAACACTGAGAAAGAATCTGCTACATCCATTACCAAAAACAATCAAGGGAAACCTACAAAGAAAAATGGGAACAAAACACAAGTGCCATCTAAAACACAGATTCAATGGACACCCAAACATCAAGCTGTAGTATCCAGACTGGTGGACATGCTAACCAATCCACCAATACTAGCATACCCTGATTTTGACCTACCCTTCGTATTACACACTGATGCTTCCAATGAAGGCCTAGGTGCTGTACTGTACCAACGACAAGGAGAAAAACTTTGTGTTATCGGGTTTGGCTCCAGAACATTGACTCCAGCAGAGCGCAATTACCATCTTCACTCTGGTAAACTTGAGTTTTTAGCTCTCAAGTGGGCAGTCTGTGACAAATTCAGAGATTACTTGTACTACGCTCCAACATTCACAGTCTACACAGACAACAACCCATTGACATATGTATTGAGTACTGCCAGACTGAATGCTGTGGGTCATCGCTGGGTTGGCGAGTTGGTCGATTTCCACTTTGATATCAAGTACAGGCCAGGTAAACAGAATGCAGACGCGGATACACTGTCACGATTTCCGGTGGAACTCACAAAGAATCTGAGTGAGTACACAGAGCTTGTACCATCTGAGGTTGTGTCAGCTATGTGGCAAGGGAGCAAAGCTGTCGACGAAGAAGAGGCACTATGGGTGGCTTCATTGACTTTTCACTCAGAAAGTGATGTGGCCGAAGAATTGCTGAAAGGACAGACAATCTGCCCAATGACTCAGGAGAACATCAGAGCATTACAACAAGACGATACCAACATTAGAGAAGTTGTCTGGCTTAAGGAGAATGACTGGATTCCAAACCACAAAGAAAAGGAGAGTATGACCAGTAAAACAAGACGTTTGATACATGAATGGAACAAACTCAGAGTTGATGAAGGAATCCTCTACCGACACGCTGGAACCCGAAAACAGCTAGTCCTACCAGAAAAGCTAAAACCATTGGTCTTAAAAAATCTTCATGATGACATGGGTCACATTGGTACTGACAAGGTAACTCACCTAGCACGTGAACGATTTTACTGGCCATTTATGCAAAGAGACATTGATGAATATGTGCTGAAGAAGTGCAACTGCATCAAACAAAAGCGTCCAAATATCACCGAAAGAGCACCTATGGGTTCGATTACTACCAGTTCACCCTTGGAGTTAGTATCCATTGATTATCTTCACTTGGAAAAAAGCAAAGGAGGATATGAGTATATACTTGTAATAGTTGACCACTTCACACGCTTTGCACAAGCGTATCCCACTAAGAACAAATCTGGAAAAACGGCGGCAGAAAAGATCTTTCAAGATTTCATACCACGTTTTGGCTATCCAGAGAAACTCCACCATGACCAAGGAAGAGAATTTGAAAACAACTTGTTTCAGACATTGCAACGATTGGCAGGGATTTCTCATTCAAGAACTACTCCGTACCATCCACAGGGTAACCCAGTGGAGAGACCGAACCGTACTTTGTTACAGATGCTTCGCACCTTAGAGGAAGAGAAAAAGTCAGATTGGAAAGAATATCTTCCACATATGGTTCATGCATACAATTGCACCAGGCATGAAGCCACAGGATACTCGCCATTCTTTCTATTGTATGGAAGATCTCCTCGTTTGCCTATTGACCTAATGCTCAACCTAAATTTGGAAAAGGAATCAGAAAGTCAACCAACATTTACTCAAAAATGGGCATCCAGAATGCATGAAGCTTACAAAATCGCATCCGAGAATAGCCAAAAATCATCTGCTAAAGGGTTAAGTACTATGACAAGAAGATAAAAGGAGCACCTCTTCAACCGGGTGATAGGGTCTTAGTACGAAATCTCTCTGAAAGAGGAGGACCTGGTAAACTTTGTTCATACTGGGAAGAATCAGTACACAAAGTGGTAGAAAGAATCAAAGATGGGCCTGTATACAAAATTCAGCCTGAAAGTGGTAAAAAGACTATTCGAGTGCTGCACAGAAATCTTTTACTACCAGTAAATGACCTACGAATTGAAGGACACATTCCAAGAGTACCAATGAAACAAAGACAATCAAGTAACAGAAAGGAGACCAGAATGGATGTGGACCAAGAGGAGGAATGTTCAGATGAAGAAAGATGGTATTATCCTTATATACCAGAGACTACAGAAAGTCATGATCGTGTTGTGTCTCAACAAAACTCTCAAAACGTACAGAAAATCCCTTTAAGAGTTTCTGCTGAAGAGTTCTATCCTACAACTACCACACCCAATCTTGAACAAGCACAAAATGATGGAACATAAGTTGGCGACCAAATCTGGGCTACAGACATGGTGGAACTAGACACTGCAGAATTACCCTCATTAAGTCAAGACTTACCTGTGAGCCAAGATATGCAAATGGAGAATGATGTTGATGGAGATGACTCAACTCCTGTCAGAAGATCTACCAGACAAGCTAAGCCTAAAGAGATCTTTACATATGACACACTAGGTCAGCCAAGATACATACCAAGTTAGATTCACACCGTACAAACTCCTACAATGCTAGCTACTCCCATGACATGCCAAGTAGTTAACATAGCTCCTTGGTGGCAACAAGTACCTATCTGGGTTACTTAAATCACTAAACAGTGTTCAGATAACAATTGAGTTTAATGTCGGGAGCCATTAAATGAAGGAGGGGAGAGTGTGACGGACTGGGGTTTATATGGTCACAAAACAGACACCCCAAAGCAAAGTACATATTCATTTTATTTTATTTTATTTCTAGCAAAGAAATACCTTCCTGCTATTCTATCAAGACCCAGTAGATGGCAGAGAAGGTACACAAACAGAGTTTATATAAGGCCACCCACCATGTGACTGGAGTCAAACTATCTCCAGCCATAAAACCCAGTGGTCTTGTCTCATGCCAACCAGGTTTTAGAGTGCTTCTCTTCTTTGTGTTGGGCAGTGAGCACCAGGTCTTCTAACCTTTTAATGTCCTCTACTTTGCACAACCACAGTCCAATGGAGGGTGGCAAAGCTTGCTTCCATGTGGCTGTAATGCACGACTTTGCGGCATTGAGTAAGTGTCGGACAACCGACTTCTTGTACGACCGCGCCGGGACCGTGGTGGCGTGCAGCAGGAAGAACGCAGGATCTGACTGTATTTTGTGAACCGTAAATTCCTGGACAATTTTCTCAATCGATGACCAAAAGTGTCGCAGTAGTGGGCAGGACCAGAAGATATGGAGGAATGTCCCCCTGTCCGTCTGGCACCTCCAACACCTATCAGAAGTGGTAGGGAAGAGTCTGTGTAGCACCTGCGGTGTATAGTACCACCGTGTCAGAATCTTATAATTTGTTTCTTGAAGTCTTGTGCAGATAGATGACTTCAAAGAGAATCTAAGAATGTGTTGTTTCTGCATGGCTGTGAAAGAACATTGTAAGTCACTCTCCCAGCTCTGCAAAAACTTCAAATCAGGTTGTTCCGTAGGGGTGTTGAGTAGAGTATATGTTTTGGAGAGTACCTGAGATAATGTGCCTGTGTCCCTACAATAGTCTTCCGGGGGTCTCAGGTCTCTTTTGAAATAGGCAGGGTCTGGCAGTGAGTGGATGTAGTGATGCAGTCGGATCGCTTTCCAAAAAGGAAGCTGAAAGCCCCCCGCATCACTCATTAATGATTGGATCGAAGCCCAGCCGTTCCCGTCAATGTAATGCAAAGCACAATCTTTACCCGGCGTCCATAGTGTCTCATATTCTGAGTGATCTAGTCCCGGTGCGAATGCCGGATTGCCTAAGATGGGGAATAGAGGGGACTCTCTTGTGGTCAGGGAAGTGATCCGTATCACTACTGAACCCACACGCAACGTGGCGCCTATGGTAGGGTGTGTAGTCATGTCTGGAGGGAGCCGGTCGTAGCACCATATTGCACCCCGCAACGGGACTCCTGCCTGAGTGCGTTCTACCTGAACCCACAGTTTAGATTGCTCATGCCTGTTCCAGTCGATAATCCTCCCCAGGTGTACAGCTTGATAGTAATGTTTCATGTCTGGAAGGGCCAGGCCTCCACATTTGACATGGTTTCGTCTTAGACCATATAAATTTTGAGAACAGTGAGTGCACTTGTTTAAAATATAGAGACGGTATTCTTATTGGCAACGTTTGAAACAGATATAGGAACTTCGGGAGAATACACATTTTGACGAGATTGCACCTGTCGAACCAAGAGTGGAGTCCTTTGCTCCACTCTTCGAGCAGCCCTTTTGCCGTAGATAACAATGGTGGGAAGTTCAGTTCAAACGTGCGTTTCAGGTCACTAGGTATATTGGTGCCCAGATAAGTGAGATGGCTGTCTGACCATTTAAAGCTAAATTTAAACTTCAAGGGAGTCAACGTATCAGTCGCCATGTTAACGCCCATAGCTCGGGATTTATCAAAATTAATTTTTAGGTTAGATATGTTCCCATATCTCTGGAATTCTTTAATTAGGTTCGGAAGGGACGCGACCGGGTTAGTGAGTGAGAACAAGAGATCATCCGCATAAGCTGAGATCTTATATTGTGCCTGACCTATGGTGACACCGGAAATGTCCTAGAGCAAAGAGGAGGGGCGATAAGGGGCAGCCCTGCCTGGTACCATTAGAGATGGTGAAGGGATCTGAGAGGACTCCATTAGCTTTGACCCGGGCTGTCGGTATGGAGTAGATATTAGATATCCACTGTAACATGTGTCTACCGAGTCCGATGTGTTTAAGAACCAAGGACATGAATTCCCAGCTCACCCGATCAAACGCCTTCTCAGCATCCGTGCTTAGAGAGACGCATGGTGTCCTCGTCACTGAAGCCCTATGGATTAGGTTCATCACCTTGGTGGTGTTGTCCCTAGCCTCCCGGGAAGGGACAAAACCAACCTGGTCCAGATGGATTAAGTCTGTCATATTGGGACAACCTGTTGGCCAGTATTTTGGTAAGGAGCTTAAGATCTACATTTAAAAGGGATATAGGTCTGTAGCTCCCGCAGGCTGTCGGGTCTTTTCCTTCCTTGGGTATGAGGGAGATATGGCCACTCAAGGTATCCCGTTGAAGCTGGCCACCTGTTGTAAGATTGTTAAAAGTTTGAGCATATATGGACCCAAGACCGGTAGGAGGGTTTGATAATATTGAAGGGTGAACCCATCTGGACCCGGCGCTCTACCCGGTTTCGTACTCTTCATGGCGCATTGCAACTCCATCAACGTGATGGGCTCTTCCAATGCCGCACTACTTTCCTCCGAGAGTGTGGGGATATTGGACAAAGTGAGGTAGTCTCTTAAAGAAGTGTCGCTGGCATGCTGTTTTGGGAGGTTGTATAAGGAAGAATAGTAGGCTTGGAACTCATTGGCAATCTGAGTGGGCAAGCTTTTCCTATGTCCCGATGAGGACATGATATGGGGGATGTATGCACGGAGTCACTGTTGTCTGACTGCTCTGGCAAGGAGTTTTCCACATTTGTTCCCTGATTCGTAGGAGAGTCTCCTACAGAATTGTAGTGCCACTTTTGCCCTGTATTGCAAGAGATCTACTGTCTGTCTGCGGAGGGTTATCAGTTCCTCATCTAGGGATGGCATCGGGTTCCTTTTGCGAGTTTTTTCTAAATCATGGATCTTCTGTAGTAGCAGTAGTAGCTGCTTCTCCCTTTCCTTTTTAATATGGGTCTCGTGCTTGATCAGAACACCTCTAATCACTGATTTGTGGGCTTCCCACAGTATCCCTGGGTCGCAGTCGGCAGTATCGTTGGTTTGAAAGTAGTGGTTTAGCTCTTTTGTGACATCAGTCAGCACTGTGGGGGTCTGCAGTAGGCTTTCGTTCAGTCTCCAGAACTTAGCTCTAGTCATCGCCGTCGGTGAGAGGGTGTAACACATAGTGATTGGCGCGTGGTCCGACCAGGTGATATTACCTATCCCCGGGGCAGACACCGCCTCTAGTTGGCCATGCGGTATCAAGAAAAAGTCAATGGGCGAGTAAGTTCTGTGTGGGGAAGAAAAGAACGTGTAGTCCCGGTCCCATGCGTGATGAAGCCTCCAAACATCAATCAGTTGGGCCTCATGGAGGACCCGAGTGATGCGCTTATGTAAACATGTACGCAGAGACGAGGTACCAGAGGAGGTGTCCACCGCAGGGCTCAGAGGGACTTTAAAATTGCCTCCTAGAATCAGATGTCCTTCAGTAAAGTCCATCAGACTGGTCAATGTTTTGTGTATGAAGGTATCTTGCCTATCGTTCAGTGCGTAGACCGTAGCCAGCGTCACCAACACGTCCCCTATGAGCCCCTTAATGAACACATACTGCCCCTCCGCCTCTATTCTAGTGTCTCGGCATGTCCAGGGTATTTTCCCTGCGAGGAGTATCGATGCTCCTTTAGATTTACCCGATGGATTCGTAGAATGGTACGTTAGAGGAAAGTACCGGTTTTTTAAACATGGTGGTGTGCCCGTCTTAAAGTGGGTTTCCTGAATAAACGCTATGTCTGCTCTCGCTCTTTTGAGATCATTCAAAAGCATACAGCGTTTCTCAGGTACATTTAACCCCTTGGCGTTCAGCGAGAAGATATTAACGTGGTCCATCACGCCCGCGTCAAAAAGAAAATTGTGGGTACAACAAAAAAAAAAAAAAAGGGGGGGAGGGGGGAAACCCGAAGTGGGAGAGAGAGGGGGAGAAAAGAAAAAAGAGGAAGAGCAAGAAAAGCTCAAGAAATAGCAAGTGGACAATAAGTAACACAAACTGTCCTATCTAGTACCAATTGTTGGTAAACAATTGTATACAAAAAATTTTTGCAATGAAACACACTCCGGTTATCACCGGGAAGGTGTCTCGGCCTATGGGGGATGAGGTTAGACTATGACCAGGGAAGCCTGCCCACAGCCGCCCAACCCCCCTGCCCTATGATATAAATTTGGCATGTAACATGTTAAAATATAAAGCACAGCAAATATTTAGGCAAACCAACAAACAACTTATGAATATATAAGTCCCAGAAATACTCAAGTACAGCCCCAGTGCAGCAACATAAAACCTGGAAGTATAACCAGCCAACCCCAGTAGGCCTAGCCGTGGCTCCAAACTGAGTGATGTCACCCACCCCCCACCCGATCCACCCAACCTTAGCGGTGGTCCAGTGTGGTGTCCTGAAACCCTGTCGAGCTCTGATGAAGTTCAAACAGAACTGGGTGGGGTCCCCGGAGATTTATAGTGCATGAGGGGTTGTACCCCCCGGTGCAAAGCAATCCTATGCATGGGTAAGAGGGGGCACCATCCGGGGCAGCAATAGGGGTCCAGTGCAGTCGTCCAGTGCACCAGTCAGAGGCGTCTTTAAGGAGGTTCATACCAACTGGCAGGTATTCCCCATCTCCAGTCCCCAAAGTGCAGTCACCACCCCCGCGCCACCCCCCCCTGATGCCCCCTACTTAGTGTGGCATAAACCACAGTGTAAGGGAGGAGGCATGCGAGTGTCCAGTGAGCTCCACACATGGGAGGAGAGGCCGCAAAGCAGGCCAGGGTGTCAGGGGGGTTCTGTAGGAAGGCCACCAAAGGGGGGGGAAACAAATGGGGCACTGGGGTTGAGGTATTAAGGGGTGTATGAAAAGATACAAGATCTCACCACAGCGGCAGCCGCCACCGCTAGTCCTCTCTGGTTTCCTCTGGTGAGGTGATGCGTGATCTATGTTGACTTCTCTGTGGTCTCGGTGAGCGGGGCCTCCTGTGAGTCGTACCGTCTAATCGTGGGGCGAATCGCGGGAGCAACTGGAGCCAATCTGGAACGTCCACAGGATCTGCTTCCAGGAAATCGAACAGTGCAGGGAGTTCTGACGGTGACCGCAGGGTGAAGAACTGAGTCTGTTTCTTGAAAGTCACCGCTATGGGGAATCCCCATCGGTAAGTAACACCAGCATGTTGAGCAAGCGTGAGCACTGGCTTCAGCAGGGCCCTCCATTGTAAGGTGGCTCTTGAGAGGTCCGGCAGGATCTGAACAGCAGCACCATCAAACTCAACGCCATGTCCAGACCACGCCCCCAGCACTGGTGATTTTAGGTCAAAATTACTAGCTTCCCTTTTTTTTTTTAAGACCTTTGTACAGGGTATCTCTCATGTGGCTCCCCTTCTGCGATTACCAGTGACTCCATGGGATTTGAATTTTGGGTCTCACAAAAACTTGATGAGGCATGAGAGGCAGTTTTCAGTCGCTCTGCAGGCACTATTTTTAGCGCAAAAACGCCTGTAAAGTGTCTCAGTGTGAAAGGGGTCTAGAGGCAGAAGTTTTTTTTATATCTTAATGCATTTCATGGACGTCATATGACATACTCCCAAAATGCGCCATGCAATTCCTTGCAGTACGTCACACAAGTTACACACAGGTGGACTCTATTTACTAGTTAGGTGACTTCTGAAGTCAATTGGTTTCATTAGATTTTAGTTAGGACTGTCAGAGTAAAGGGGGCTGAATACAAATGCACACCACACTTCAGATACAGTAAAACCTTGGATTGCAAGTATAAATCGTTCCAGAAACATGCTTGTAATCCAAAGCACTTGTATATCAAAGTGAATTTCCCCATAAGAAATAATGGAAACTCAAATGATTCCTTCCACAACCATTTATTCATAGGTCCTTCAGTTTTATAGTCCATATAAAAAGAGTATAGCAACGTGACCAGGTTGTGTAACCCTAAAATGTCCATCCACAAATGGAAGCCTCCACAAGGGGATTAAAAGCAAAATCCAGCAGGAGCTACAGAGTATTAAAGAGGAGAGGCACTTCTAAGTGTGGCAATATGTTGCTAAATGTTGTACCTTCATTAAATGTAACCATATTGCTACACTTAGAGGCACCTCTCTTCTCTTTTATACTCAGTTGTGACTTGATGCTACTTGTATATCAAGACATTGCTTGTATATCAAGTCAAAAATTATTTAAAAAATGTTGCTTGTCTTGCAAAACGCTCTCAAACCAAGATACTCTCAAACCAAGGTTTTACTGTATTTTTATTTTTTTTTTAAATTGAAAAATATTTATAATTTTCCTTCCACTTCACAATTATGTGCCACTTTGTGTTGGTCTATCTGCACAAAATCCCAATAAAATACATTTACGTTTTCGGTTGTAACATGACAAAATGTGGAAAATGTCAAGGGGTATGAATACTTTTTCAAGGCACTGTATGTGGGGCACATTTTTTGTTAAGAGGATTGCTGATGGCCATATTTTGTTAAGAGGATTGCTGATGGCCATATTTTGTTAAGGGGCACACCGATGGCCATATTTTGTAAGGGGCACACCGATGGCCTTATTTTGTAAGGGGCACACCGATGGCCTTATTTTGTAAGGGGCACACCGATGGCCATATTTTGTAAGGGGCACACCAATGGCCATATTTTGTTAAGGGGCACGCTGATGGGCATATTTTGCAAGGGGCATGCTGATGGCCATATTTTGTAAGGGGCACACTGATGCCCATATTTTGTAAGGGGCACACTGATGGCCATATTTTGTAAGGGGCACACTTCTGGCCATATTTTGTAAGGGGCACACTGATGGCCATATTTTGTAAGGGGCACACTGATGGCTATATTTTGTAAGGGGCATACTGATGGCTATATTTTGTAAGGGGCATACTGATGGCTATATTTTGTAAGGGGCACACTGATGGGCACCTTTTGTTGTGCCCATCAGTGCCCCTTAACATAAAATGTGCCCATCAGAGTGCCTCTTATTTTATGTTAAGGGGCACTCTGATGGGCACATTTTATGTTAAGGGGCATGCTAATGGGCACAAAAAAATGTGCCCATCAGCATGCCCCTTAACATAAAATAGGGGCATGCTGATAGAAGTGTTTTACATTGCATAAAAAAAGACTACTTCTTTTTACTTCCTGGTATTTATGAGTGAAAGCCACAATACTAGGTAAAGTACTGAAAGTGGGTCTTGGAGGCATGATATAATGTCTGAGATGTGAAGCTTGGAATACATGATATAATATCTGAGAGTGAGGCTTGGAACAAATGATATATCTAAAAATGAAACTTGGAATACATGACATAATAGCTGAAAGTGAGGCTTGGATTACATGAGATAATAAATGAAAGTGAGGCTTGGATTACATGAGATAATATCTAAGAATGAGGCTTGGATTACATGAGATAATATCTAAGAATGAGGCTTGGAATAAATGACATAGATGAGAGTGAGGCTTGAAATGCATGATGAAACTATGTGAAAATAAAGTTTAGAACGCATAATGCAGATATCTCAGAAAGAGGCTTGGAACACATGATGCAAAACTCAGAGTGAGGCTCGGCATTGAGGGTTACAATATCTGAAAGCGAGGCTTGGAACCCGAGCAAGGCAGGAAGAAGGAAGGTGAAAGATAGAAGATCAGAGGAAGAACGGAAAGGTGGAAGAGGTGACATGAACACAGTAGATGAGGTACTATGAAGACTGAGTATTTGTAGCAGGGACACTAAAGTGACATTTTTATTTGAAGTCCTGCTGCACACTAAGTGTGGATGATCATTTCTATATAGGTTGGGATATGTTATTAATTACAGGCTAAGTGGTTAGATGACAGCTTTTCCCTTTAATGTCCATATTCCACAAGATAATAAAGAGACCCTGTCAGTAACTCTAAAACATTGCAGGTACAAGCCCAGAAGAGTCCAGTATTTGAAATGCTTCATTGCAGTGTTTTCCCTTTCCATAGTTTTCTATTGACTTGCAATGCACTTTGGACATTGTGCGCTGTGGGTATAGCGGCGCTGTTTTTAGTGCCGCTATACCTTCGTTTTTACCGCGGTATGCGGCCGTTGGCGGGGTGAATTTAACCCCCGCTAGCGGCCGAATAAGGGGTTAATACCGCCCGCAATGCGCCTCTGCAGGAGGCGCATTGCGGGCGGTATTACCGCGGTCTCCCATTGCTTTCAATGGGCAGCAGCGGTAAAGGAGCGGTGAACACACCGCTCCTTCACCGCTGTAAAGATGCGGCTAGCAGGACTTTTGGAGCGGTCCTGCTAGCGCACCGCTTCAGTGTGAAAGCCTTTGGGCTTTCATGCTGAAGACTGCAGGGCACGATTTTTTCAGGCGGTGTAGCAGCGCTATTATTAGCGCTAAACCGACTGAAAAACGTGTCAGTGTGAAAGGGGCCTTAAGGTTACAAGCATGTATTCATTTTGCCCTAACCTAACCCACCCTCCATAGATGCACACTTACCTCGAAGTGACGGTTGCAGCCTCTAGCGATTGTTTACATCCAGTGCTGTAAGTCCCACTATTAGGGTTGCCACCTCATCCCTTTAAATCTGAACACATATTAATTACACAGGTTCTGTGGCTGATTAAGGTGGTAATTAACCACTTAACGACCGCCCACCGCCGATTTACGACGGCAGAATGGCACCGACAGGCAGAATCACGTAGATCTACGTGATCGCCTTTGTGCAGTTGGGGGGTCCATCCGGACCCCCCTTCACTGCAGTGAGTGGCCGTTAAGTGTTCGGGAGCGATCAGGCATGAGGGGGCGGCCGCTCGATTCCGCCCCCCCCCCTCGCGATCGCTCCCGGCGAATGAAATTGCTTCCTCCTGCCTGAAATGTAAACACAGGCTGGAGGAAGTGATGTCATCTCCCTCGCCGCGGTCTTTTCGTTCCCGGCGCCGAGAAGAGAAGAAGCAGGTTAGTGCACCAACAGTCCACTGACACGTAGGTACACATAGGCACACAAATCACCCCCCAGTCACCCCCAGATCACCCCCCAGGTCACCCCAAAGCCCCCAATCACAGTGTCACTGATTGCAGTGATCATTTATTTTACTGATCACTGCATTTAGTGTCATCTGTGATTGTAAAAAGTTGCAGGGCAGTTAGGATTAGGCCCCTTTAGGTCCAGGGTAGCCCCCTAACCCCCCCCCCTAATAAAGGTTTAACCCCTTGATCACCCCCCAGGTAACCCTTTCACCCCCTAACTTCAGCGTCACTAAGCGATTATTTTTCCGATCGCTGTATTCGTGTCGCTGGTGTTTTAGATAGGCAGTTATTTTTTTTTAGGTTCGCCGCAGGTTTTTATTAGTGTCAGGTACCCCCATATATTATTTTAACCCCCTGATTGCCCCTAGAGTTAACCCTTTCACCAGTGATCGCCGTATAAGCGTCACTGGTGTCACTGGTTAGCCAGTAAGTTATTTAGTTATTTAGGTTACCCGTCAGGTTTTTATATAGTGTCAGGTACCCCCATATTTAACCTAATAAAGGTTTTAACCCCCTGATTGCCCCTAGTTAACCCTTTCACCAGTGATCACCATATAAAGGTTACGGGTGACGCTGGTTGATTAGTTTGCTTTTTATAGCATCAGGGCACCCGCCGTATATAACCCAATAAAGGTTTAACCCCCCTGATCGCCCGGCGGGTGAGATCAATTAGGTTTTAGCGCCAGAGAGGGTCTGCGTCGCCCCAGGCAGTGTTAGGTTAGTGCCAGTAACGCTAACACCCACGCGCAAAGCATACACCCCCCTTAGTGGTATAGTATCTGATCAGATCTATACTAGCATCCCCAGCGGTTTAGGGTTCCCAAAAACGCAGTGTTAGCGGGATCAGCCCAGATACCTGCTAGCGCCTGCGTTTAGCCCCTCCGCCCAGCCCAGCCCAGCCCAGCCCACCCAAGTGCAGTATCGATCGATCACTGTCACTTACCAAACACAACACACATAACTGCAGCGTTCGCAGAGACAGGCCTGATCCCTGCGATCGCTAACAGTTTTTTTGTAGCGTTTGATATATTTGCTGACGACAGTCAGGTGCTTTTTTTCCTGTGAATCTTACTAGTGTACCCCTAAATTTAGAGCCCAAAATGGCAAGACGAAGGTACACTAGTAAAGAGGCCTACGAGATTCTGAGCATGACAGATAGTGAAGAGGAGGTCACGTATCTGTCAGATTCAGGCTCAGAATATCTTCCCGTAGAAGACAGTGACGTCAGCGGCCCCACGTCAGATAGCTCTGACGACGAAGTTGAGGTCCCTGCTAAGGTCAGGTGTACCCGATCCCGATCTTCTGAGGTTGTTGAGGAGCAAGAACCGCAGGTCTCTCGTATCATGGAGCAGAGTAGTACTAGCGCCGCTATTCCTTCTGGTGAACTGGCAAGCACCAGCGGCCTAGTACAGCCTGGACGTACATCCAGCACTGCAGTAACACTTGGTGACGTGGCGAGTCCCATAAGTGCAGGTGAAGCTGGCGAGGTGGCAAGCACAAGTAGTGTCCCGCTGCCACCAAGAAGACAAAGGCAGGCCCGTCGTGCCCATACTGCCCTTCCTGCAGAATTCGCCTATCCTGATTGGGTCCCCACCACTTCTGCAGAACCCGTACTTCCCCCATTCACTGCCCAACCCGGTATTCAGGTGGAAACAGCTGATTTTATTCCAATTGATTTTTATTCGCTGTTTTTCACGGAAGATCTCTATAGATCTATTGTGGACCAGAGTAATTTATATGCTGGTCAATTTATCGCCGCTAACCCCCAGTTGCCTAAAATTGCCAGGAATTGGAAACCAATTACGGTTTCCGAATTTAAGACCTTTCTGGGCCTTTCCCTCAACATGGGCACACATAAATTTCCGTCATTGCGTGCTTATTGGTCCACGCACCCAATTGACCACATGCCCGTGTTCTCTGCCTCCATGTCCAGGGCACGATACGAGCAGATTTTGCGGTTCATGCACTTCAACGACAATGAACTTTGTCGTCCACGTGGGGACCCTGAATACGACCGGCTCTATAAAATTCGGCCCCTCATAAACCACTTCAACGAACGTTTTGCAGCCTTGTTTACTCCCGATCAAGTTGTCTGCGTTGATGAGTCCCTGATTAAATTTTCTGGCCGCTTGTCTTTCAAGCAGTACCTTCCCAGCAAGCGTGCCAGATACGGGGTCAAGCTCTACAAGTTCTGTGACAGGGCAACAGGCTATGTAGTGAACTTTACGGTTTATGAGGGAAAAGATAGTCAGATTGAGTCGGTCAACTGCCCGGATTACATAGGGAGCGCTGGCAAGATAGTGTGGAACTTGGTGTCACCCTTATTCGGAAAGGGGTACCACTTGTATGTGGACAATTATTACACGAGCGTGCCACTGTTTAGTCACTTGTTTGATCATCAGATTGGAGCATGTGGCACCGTGCGACCTAATCGCCGGGGCTTTCCCCGGCGGCTTGTAGATGCCCGTCTTAGGCTGGGGGAGAGAGCCTGCTTGAAGTGTAATAACTTGCTCGCTATGAAGTGGAGGGACAATAAGAATGTTTTCCTTCTTACCTCCCTTCATGCAGACACGACAGTCCAAATTCGTACGGCGACTGGTGTTGTGGAGAAACCCCTCTGTGTCCACGAATATAACCAAAATATGGGAGGGGTGGACCTCAACGACCAGTTGATGGCGCCGTATCTAATTGACCGTAAGGCGAGACGCTGGTACAAAAAAGTGTCTCTATCATTATTCCAATTGGCTTTGCTGAACGCTCATGTGCTATACAGAGCTTCAGGCGGGACGTTATCTCTTCTAAAATTCCAGAATGAGATAGTCACAGAACTCCTGTATCCAGGCGGTTCTGCACCTCACCATCCCCAACCAAATGCAGTAAGCCGGCTGCATGAGAGGCATTATTCGTATGTCCTCCCGAGTACCCCTACCCAAAGCCACCCCCAAAAAAGATGTCGTGTCTGTAGCAAGCGCGGATTTAGGCGTGACACCCGTAGTTTTTGTCCACTCTGTCCTGACAAGCCTGGTCTTTGCCAAGGTGAATGTTTTGAACGCTACCACTCAAAAGTGAAGTTTTAGCGTAGGGTACAGCATTTCACAGACAAGGACACACTTACACAGGGTCTCCCAAGATGCCATTACATTTTGAGAGACCCGAACCATTACAGTTGTAAAGTTACAAAAAAAAGTGTAAAAAAGAAAAAAAAAAACGTAAAAAACAAAACACAAAAAAAATATAAAAGAAAAAAACCAAAAATAGTTGTCGTTTTATTGTTCTCTCTCTCTCTATTTTCTCTCTATTGTTCTGCTCTTTTTTACTGTATTCTATTCTGCAATGTTTTATCATGCTTGCTTTTCAGGTATGTAATTTTTTGTTTTCAGGTGCGCCATTCAACTGCAGCGCGGAATTATTTATCTTGACAGCAACAGCGTTTGCTCCCACGATACATAAAGCCGTGACTCCAGTGCTGTAGGAGGTGATTTCACCACCACAGTTAAAAAAAAGAGCATAAATGCCGAAGCATGGGGGCAGCAGGGGCGGAGGAGCGATTTTGCTCCTAATGCCGCGTACATACGGTCGAAATTCCGACAGAGGCCTGCCCGTGGAAAATTCCGACCGTGTGTACGCGGCATAACTTTTTTGCGGGAGGATGCCCCCATGCTTCGGCATATATATATTTTAGGCACAGGTTGCGTTAAAACATTTTTTTATTTTTTACTAGGTTTTGTTTTGGTATTTGCTTTGCAGGTATGGTATGATAAGGTCTTACTGTTGTACTGTAATGTTACTTTGTTTTAATGTTAACCACCATTTGCTTAGCAGGTACGCCATTCAGTTGCAGCGCGGATCTATTTATCTTGACAGCAACAGCGTTTGCTCCCACGATACATAAAGCCGTGACTCCAGTGCTGTAGGAGGTGATTTCACCACCACAGTTAAAAAAAAGAGCATATATGCCGAAGCATGGGGGCAGCAGGGGCGGAGGAGCGATTTTGGTCCTAATGCCGCGTATATACGGTCGAAATTCCAACGGAGGCTTGCCCGTGGAAAAGTCCGACCGTGTGTACGCGGCATAACCTTTTATGCCGCGTACATACGGTCGAAATTCCGACGAAGGCTTGACTGTGTGTACGCGGCATAACTTTTTTGCGGGAGGATGCCCCCATGCTTCGGCATATATGCCCATCATTAGAAGTGGGTGGATGAAGGGAGGTATTCTAATGGTGGGCATACCCACCAATCAATCTCTTTTTTTCGTTCAGCCAATAGGCTGTATGAAAAAAAAGATTACAATACATGTCCAACAAGGACCAGCAACGTACTGGTATGTTGCTGGACTTTGAATGTTTATACCAGAATGATGCCTGCGGGTTTAGGTATCATCTTGGTATCATTCTTTTCAGCCAGCGGCCGGCTTTCATGTAAAAGCAATTCTAGCAGATAATTAGCCTCTAGACTGCTTTTACAAGCAGTGGGAGGGAATGTCCCCCCCCCCCCGGATATAAAAAGCGCCATTGGGAAATTGGGAAAGCATTTTATCACACCGATCTTGTTGTGGTCAGATGCTTTGAGGGCAGAGGAAAGATCTAGGGTCTAACCCCCCAATTTTTTTCAAAAAAAGAGTACCTGTCACTACTTATTGCTATCATAGGGGATATTTACATTCCCTGAGATAACGATAAAAATGGTAAAAAAATAAAATATGGAAGGCACAGTTTAAAAATAAAATAAAAAAGCCAAATCAATAATAAAAAAAAAAAAAAAAAAAAAAAAAAAGCACCGCTGTCCCCCCCTGCTCTTGCGCAAAGGCGAACGCAAGCGTCGGTCTAGCGTCATATGTAAACAGCAATTGCATCATGCATGTGAGGTATCACCGCGAAGGTCAGATCGAGGGCAGTCATTTTAGCAGTAGACCTCCTCTGTAAATCTAACGTGGTAACCTGTAAAGGCTTTTAAATGCTTTTAAAAATTAATGTAGTTTGTCGCCGCTGCGCGTTTGTGTGCAATTTTAAAGCATGTCGTGTTTGGTATCCATGTACTCGGCCTAAGATCATCTTTTTTTATTTCATCAAACATTTGGGCAATATAGTGTTTTTTAGTGCATTAAAAATAAAAAAAGTGTGTTTTTTCCCCCAAAAAATGCGTTTGAAAAATCGCTGCGCAAATACTGTGTGGAAAAAAAAAATGCAACACCCACTATTTTAATCTGTAGGGCCTTTGCTTTAAAAAAATATATAATGTTTAGGGGTTCAACATAATTTTCTTGCAAAAAAAAATTTTTTTTTCATGTAAACAAAAAGTGTCAGAAAGGGCTTTGTCTTCAAGTGGTTAGAAGAGTGGATGATGTGTGACATAAGCTTCCTAATGTTGTGCATAAAATGCCAGGACAGTTCAAAACCCCCCCAAATGACCCCATTTTGTAAAGTAGACACCTCAAGCTATTTGCTGAGAGGCATGTTGAGCCCATTGAATATTTTTTTTTTTTGTCCCAAGTGATTGAATAATGACCAAGAAAAAAAAAAAAAAAAAAAATGTACAAAAAGTTGTCACTAAATTATATATTGCTCAAACATGCCATGGGCATATGTGGAATTACACCCCAAAATACATTCTGCTGCTTCTCCTGAGTACGGGGATACCACATGTGTGGGACTTTTTGGGAGCCTAGTCGCGTACGGGACCCCAAAAACCAAGCACCGCCTTCAGGATTTCTATGGGTGTAAATTTTTGATTTCACTCCTCACTGCCTATCACAGTTTCGGAGGCCATGGAATGCCCAGATGGCACAAACCCCCCCAAATGACCCCATTTTGGAAAGTAGACACCCCAAGCTATTTGCTGAGAGGTATGTTGAGTATTTTGCAGATCTCGCTTTTTGTCACAAAGTTTTGAAAATGTAAAAAAAGAAAAAAAAATGTCTTTCTTAATTTTCAAAAACAAATGAGAGCTGTAAAATACTCACCATGCCTCTCAGCAAATAGCTTGGGGTGTCTACTTTCCAAAATGGGGTCATTTGTGGGGGTTTTGGGCTATTTTGACATTTTATGGCCTTCAAAACTGTGATAGGTAGTGAGGAGTGAAATCAAAAATTTATGCCCTTAGAAACCTTGAAGGCGGTGCTTGGTTTTTGGGGTCCCGTACGCGGCTAGGCTCCCAAAAAGTCCCACACATGTGGTATCCCCGTACTCAGGAGAAGCAGCAGAATGTATTTTGGGGTGTAATTTCACATATGCCCATGGCATGTGTGAGCAATATATCATTTAGTGACAACTTTTTGTACATTTTTTTTTTCTTTTTGTCATTCAATCATTTGGGACAAAAAAAAAAATATTCAATGGGCTCAACATGCCTCTCAGCAAATAGCTTGGGGTGTCTACTTTCCAAAATGGGGTCATTTGGGGGGGTTTTGTGCCATCTTGGCATTTTATGGCCTTCAAAACTGTGATAGGTAGTGAGGAGCGAAATCAAAAATTTATGCCCTTAGAAACCTTGAAGGCGGTGCTTGGTTTTTGGGGTCCCGTACGCGGCTAGGCTCCCAAAAAGTCCCACACATGTGGTATCCCCGTACTCAGGAGAAGCAGCAGAATGTATTTTGGGGTGTAATTTCACATATGCCCGTGGCATGTGTGAGCAATATATCATTTAGTGACAACTTTGTGCAACAAAAAAAAAAGTTTGTCATATTCCCGCAACTTGTGGCAAAATATAAAATATTCCATGGACTGAAAATGCCTCTCAGTAAATAGCTTGGGGTGTCTACTTTCCAAAATGGGGTCATTTGGGGGGGTTTTGTGCTATTTTGGCATTTTATGGCCTTCGAAACTGTGATAGGTAGTGAGGAGTGAAATCAAAAATTTGCGCCCTTAGAAATCCTGAAGGCGGTGCTTGGTTTCCGGGGTCCCGTACGTGGCTAGGCTCCTAAAAAGTCCCACACATGTGGTATCCCCATACTCAGGAGAAGCAGCAGAATGTATTTTGGGGTGCAATTCCACATATAACCATGGCATGTGTGAGCAATATATCATTTAGTGACAACTTTTTGTAATTTTTTTTTTTTTTTTTTTGTCATTATTCAATCACTTGGGACAAAAAAAAAAAATATTCAATGGGCTCAACATGCCCCTCAGCAATTTCCTTGGGGTGTCTACTTTCCAAAATGGGGTCATTTGGGGGGGTTTTGTACTGCCCTGCCATTTTAGCACCTCAAGAAATGAGATAGGCAGTCATAAATTTAAAGCTGTGTAAATTTCAGAAAATGTACCCTAGTTTGTAAACGCTATAACTTTTGCGCAAACCAATAAATATACGCTTATTGACATTTTTTTTACTAAAGACATGTGGCTGAATACATTTTGGCCTAAATGTATGACTAAAATTGAGTTTATTCGATTTTTCTTATAACAAAAAGTAGAAAATATCATTTTTTTTTTCAAAATTTTCGGTCTTTTTCTGTTTATATCGCAAAAAATAAAAATCGCAGAGGCAATCAAATACCATTAAAAGAAAGCTCTATTTGTGGGAAGAAAAGGACGCAAATTTCATTTGGGTACAACATTGCATGTCCGCACAATTTACAGTTAAAGCAGCACAGTGCCGAATCCCAAAAACAGGCCTGGTCCTAATGGCCCGAAATGGTCCGGGGCTTAAGTGGTTAAACTCACTTGGTGTCTTATCTGTGTTTAAATTAGCCACAGAACCTGTGTAATTCATATGTGTTCGGGTTTAAAGGGATGAGGTGGCAACCCTACCCACTATCCTGATCATGCCTGTAAATTACAGCCCTGTAGACGTTAATGGGGAAAATGTTTTAAGAGAGATGGCCCAGTAGAGCTCTATGGGGCTGTGATGCTCAGGCATGGCCAGGAGATTGAGACTTGAGGTGCTGGAATGTGCAAAACCACAAGGGAGCATGGCTGTCAGGTCTTAGATGGTATACATCGGAAAGGGTAGATCAGCTAGCTCAGGGCGAAAATCAGAAGTGCACTTAAGTCTGGTACACACTAATAGTTTTTTTTTTTTTCGTTCAACACAGCAGGGCTGAACGTAAAAAAATTACAGCTCAGGATGAGCTGCTGTACCAACGATCTGATGTTAGTGCAGCAATCTCACCCGTTGCGCTATTGGTGCTATCATGCTCTGACAGGGGGGTGCCCCCCACAAGAACACTCTGGTCAGCGATCTCAGCCATTGGCTGGGAGAACTGATTGGGAGCCGGTTAGTGGACCTTTTTCGGTCATGCCCCATTGACAAAAGCCGACTTTTGTCGGACCAGCTGCAGTACACAGAGACTGAATGTCGTCCAGTTTCTATCGAACCGTTCGATGCCTCCGGACATTCGGCCCCTGTGTACTGGGCTTTAGAGTGGAACTTTAGTTTATAAAAAAAAAAAAGAAAAGCAGGACTTTTATTGCAGAAACAACAAACTATTTCTTCTGCATTAAAGGAGAAGTCAAGCCTGAGCTTTTTCGGCTGGGCTTCTCCTAAGGGTCACAGGAGTGCAATTAGTTTTGCACTCCTGTGACCCGTTTTCAGCGGAGACCGGTCTGAAGTCCGCTCTCCGCTGACGTCACTGCCATCAGTCGGGGCAGCGCGTCATCACGACTTAGAAGTCGGAATCTGCCAGCTGCCCTGATTGATGGCAGTCTCAGCGAGCCGCTGAGGCAGCCTCTCCCCGCCCCTCCACGGCTCGGCGCCCCAATGAGCGTGGAAAAGCAGAGAGGAAAGTCGCTGACTGACAGTCCAGTTCATGGGGGGGGGGGGGGATTCCGGCGCTCCTAGCGATGTGATGCCTTTAAAAACAAATGTAATAGTGGCTCTGATGGCACTTCTAAGTCAGTCTATTTAAAAGCAAGAGGAGGCAGCCATCCTCAGAGGGTGTCCATTACCTCTGTCAGCAAGAAGTGTAAGAAATGAGGGGGGTGGAGGCGCCTCCACCCCCCTCTTTTCTTACACTTCTTGCTGACTGACAGTCAGCAGCTTTCCTCTCAGGGATCTGTGAGAACCGAGCCAGCGGCGATGTTCGCTGGCTCGGTTCTCAGTGCACAGACGCCGGGGGACAGATGGAGCATCGGTCTGATGCTCCATCCACCGAGGTAAGTATGAATCTAAAAAACAAACAAAACCTTTACTTCTCTTTTTAAAGCGGAGCTCCAGGCTCCTTCAGGAAGTATTAAAAGTCAGTAGCTACAAATACTGTAGCTGCTGACTCTTAATATTAGGACACTTACCTGTCCATGAATCCAGCGGTGTCTTCACCCGAGTCGATTTTTCAATTTCAAAGACCAGCAGAAGATTGTCAGTGTCCAGAGGGACACCTCATCACTGGAGTACAGGTGAGTATAGTTCTGTAAAATTCACTTTTTTATTCTTGAAGAGTGTCATTTGAGTGACAGCTCTGGGGCTGCTGACATCATATCCAAGATGGCGGCACCCAGCATTATGATCCAAACTTAATTGACAGGTGTCATTCAAGGTTCCACCAGGTCCTCTTATGTAGCAACCACTCGGAAAAGAACCATCACTATTGGTTGGAGTGCAAGCCGCATTCCCAACCCTACGCTTCTCTCTTGCTTCTGGATAGGCCCTCAGATAGCCTAGCAGCCAGATGTCCCCGGGATAGGCCTCAGGCTCTGGCCTAGCAGCCCAGGGCAGAACAAAACACGTCCTCCCAGACTGCCATCCAGGTGGCACAGAACCCCGATCACCTGACCTCACCTCACCCAAATAAATAGGCTCTCCCAGCAGGCCAAAGGGGCCAAAGAAGATCCCTGCCCATTGGCTGAGATACTCCATCTATTTCTAATCTGTCCTTGCAATGCCCTTGTCTTATCTAATGTCATCAGATACCCGGCCATCTAGTGAGAGAAGAGAGAAGTGAAGCAATTCCAGAATTATGTTGGAATCAATTGATCCTCTATCAATTGGCCAAGGTGACTATACCTGGCAGGTAAATTTACTAGCAACCCTGCCTAAACATCAGGGTGCTACAAGCGCAATGCATGTACAGTAGCTACATAAGTTACAACACTAGGCCCTTTACAAGATATTGTGAGGTCACTATGGTCTTTTTGTTGTTTCTCTGTAATATACCACAGTATACACCTCTTATGTGACTTGTATAACTCGGGTAACAGTCCAGGTTGCTGCAGATGCAGGCAGGGCATTAAAGTTGTACTTGCATTGCAACACATGTTCATGTGTGGGGTTATTGACAGTGTTGCATAACTCAACATTATGTGACAGCAATTCAATAAAATGTTATTTCTGTTACTGCTACAGGCACAGTCTCTCCTGAGTAGGTACCTTTTATAACTTATCTCACAATACACCCCAGGGTGCTGGAGTGGAGTCAGACTTCAATCATCAGCCAAGACACACACACACACACACACACACACACACACACACACACACACACACACACACACACACACACACACACCCCTATGACTGCACTATCGGCAATTCAGACTTACATAGCCTCCTCGGGTATGCCATCTCTTCCTTCCGAGGTGAGGGAGGAGCTGGAGGAACCTATTACGGTGGAGGAGCTGGGGCAGCCTTGGCTACTTCCAAACCTAAGAAAGCTCCTGGTCCTGACGGGCTCACTCCAGCTTATTATAAAGCATTTTTTGAGGTTCTGTCTCCACACTTTTCTTTCTCGTACATCACGGGACACAGAGCGACATAGTCATTACTATGTGGGTTATATAGATACCTTCAGGTGCTGGCACTGGCAACTTCCAAAACCGGAAGTACCCTCCCCTATATAAGCCCCTCCCATCCGGGAGTACCTTAGTTTTTTGCCAGTGTCTAAGGTGTTGGCCAAGAAGTAACATGTGTTTTTCACTGAGCTTGCGTACAGGTTCTTTTGGGCCTCAGTAAGCTATTCCGGATCCGACCAAAAAAGCTTCATAGCTAAACGGTCGGTACCCGGGCCTTGCAAGAGAAGAGCAAGGTTTTGCCTGTAATGCCTCTCTTAGGAGGGCTGGACCCTGGGATCCAGAGCTCTGGTCATACCCATGACCAAGATGTTTTCTGTGCAGGGTGCTATACAGGTCCAGGGGAGTGGAATCCTTGGGAACCCGGTCCCTGAAGGTTTAATTACAATGCCTGCCGTGATAGGTGAAGTTTGGGCTTCTGTGGACCAAACAGAGTCCTGCGGCGAGGAAAAGGTAAGTGGGGGCCCTCAGGAACTTGGTTCTATTGGGGGACCCCCAAGCCTAATTTGTCTTTCTGCCTGTTACCTAAGGTATTCCCGCTAATATTCTGTGCATGCCTGTTACTACTAAGAAAATGTAAAAAAAATTAATAGTAGGCAAGAAAAAAAAAAAAAAAAAATGGTAAGACCGCGGTACCTGTGTTAAACACTAGAGGCCGCTATGGTTCTTTTTTCTTGTAATGTGGATTTTTTTCTTCCAAAGTCAAATCCAGGCAGTTCGTAAGTTCTCTGCTGGGAAGCTGTCTCCTCTGCCCTGTTGCTGCGCTCATCCATCCCCGGGCCCTGCGGCAGGGACCCTGGCTCCCATCTAGCTCCTTATTTTTTTTAAAAATAGCGCCGAAGGCGCACGTGCCCGCGCGCGTGCGCGCGCCTCTATATATAGAGGCGATCTGGAAAAAGGGGCGGAGCTGGTGGATGACGCTCGGTGTGCGCCGCGGCGCTACTGCGCATGTGCGGGCGTCCAGCGTGTTTAAAGGCACAATCACAGCTGGCTATTGAAGTGCACAGACAGAGCTAGCAACAGTAAATAAGGCACACAGAGGCGGTTGATGAAGGCATCCCCTAGAAAGGCACTTTAGTAGACACCAACTGTTATATAGCAGCAATTGTGCTAGACTATTATCAGTAAAAGTGGTGTATTACGGCTGGAATACCTCAGCTTTGGGCTTAGGAATATGCCGTCCAGAAGCTCCGGAACGAAATCTTCCAGGAAGCGAAGGGGGTCTCCATCGGGCTCTGAGGATCTTGGGCATGCTTCTGCTGCACCTGTCTCCCCTGAAAATTCAGAGGTTAGTGACCGTAGAGACCCCGCAGGAGTACTTGGTACTGTGGCTGTCCTCAGTTCACCTGCTCCTGTGTATGTAACAGAGGAGGTTTTTTTCCTCAGCTCTGGGAGGATTAGAAGAGAGATTGTCAACATTGATCGCTGCCTCCCTGTCACAGGGAAAGCACGCCCAATCTCCGTCTCCTCCTTCAGAGTACCTGTTAGCGGAGCAACAGTCCCATACAGGGATCGACCTGCCTGAAGGGGATCAGGATGAGGTTGATTCTGTTATAGAGGAATCAACAGTGGAGGAACCTTTCTCAGCATCTCAAGCTGAAAGATTATGGGTTCAGTCTCTGACTAACATGGTCCGATCAGCATTTAAAATGCACCTTGCGGAACCATCAACCACTACTGTCTCCTCGCTGGGGTCTCTAAAAGCTCCCCAGACTGTCTGTTCCTTTCCACTTCACCCTTTACTGGAAGGGCTCATTTACCAGGATTGGGAACATCCTGATAAAATATTTACTCCCCCCAAGAGATTTCCGGTGGTCTATCCCATGGAGGATAAGTTCATCAAAAAATGGAGGGTCCCTACAGTGGATGCAGCCATCTCTTGTGTGAATAAATCACTGACATGTCCAGTGGATAATGTCCAAATGTTCAAGGACCCAATAGATAAAAAATTGGAGTCCTTATTAAAATCTGCTTTTTCTACAGCAAGCTTGCTTACACAACCAGCAGTGGCAGCTATTGGGGTCTGCCAAGCAGTGAAGGATCAGTTGAAACAGGTCTTAAGGGACTTGCCAGATCAGCAGGCCCTTGCCCTAGCTGATCTACCTAGAGCCTTATGCTTTGCGGTTGACGCCATAAAGGATTCAATCCATCAGGCCTCCCGCCTTACGCTGTCTGTAGTACATATGCACAGGCTTCTATGGCTCAAAAACTGGTCTGCTGAAGCTCCCTGTAAAAAATTGCTGGTTAGCTTCCCATTTCATGGTGAACGCTTATTCGGGGAAGACCTGGACAAATATATCCAGAAAATTTCCAGCTGTAAAAGTACACTCTTGCCGGTTAAAAACAGAGTTAGAGGTCCCTCTTTTAAGAGGCCTGCTTCTCCAGTCCCTGGGGCATCGGCTGTGAAACAGTTCCGACGGCCTCCTCGGTCAAATCCCGGGGGTAAAAATCAGGGACAATCGCAGGGTAATAAGAAACCCTGGGTCAGGAGAGGTACAAAACCTCCCCCAAAGTCAAATTCATGAAGGGTTGCCCCCACTCAATCGGGTGGGGGGGAAGACTCCAGTTGTTCGCAGAGACCTGGCGGGACACGATCAGAGACAGATGGGTGCTCTCCGCAGTAAGTCTGGGATACAGATTGGAGTTAAAAGACTCTCCTCCTTCCCATTTTATGAGGTCAAACGTGCCAAGGGATCCCCGGAAGAGAGAGTCCCTCCTGTTGGCACTAGAACAACTATTGCTCCAAGGAGTAATTATGGAGGTTCCCCTGGAAGAATGGGGGTTCGGGTTTTACTCAAACCTCTTTACAGTCCCGAAGCCAAACGGGGACGTGAGGCCCATATTAAATCTAAAAGGGCTAAACAAATTCCTACATATCAGGACTTTCCGGATGGAGTCGATCCGATCGGTGGCCACTGCCCTACAAGGGGAGGAATGGTTAGCCTCGATCGACATCAAAGATGCTTATTTGCACATTCCCATCTTTCCAGTCCACCAAAAATTTCTACGCTTTGCAGTAGAAGGGCGCCATTTTCAGTTCAGAGCCTTACCCTTCGGTCTGGCCACAGCACCACGAGTGTTTACAAAAATTCTGGCCCCATTATTGGCCAATCTAAGAACACAAGGTGTAACGATAATGGCATATCTAGACGACTTGTTGCTGATAGACCACTCAGTGAAAAAACTAGAAGTGGTCGTTCACGAGACAATCAAGTATCTGGAATCTCACGGTTGGATTATCAACCGAGACAAGTCAGCCCTAAAACCAGTCAAAAGTCTGGAATACTTGGGGCTAAGGCTGGATTCAGGCCAGAGAAAAATATTCTTGCCTCGAGAAAAGGTGTTGTCTTTGAGAGATTTGATCCACCTAGTGGGTACAAAAAGACAGCCGTCCATATGCCTGTGCATGAGGCTGCTGGGAAAAATGGTGGCATCATTCGAAGCAGTACCCTACAGTCAATTCCATTCAAGGAATTTGCAAAAGGGCCATACTGTCAGCCTGGAACAAAAAAGTTCAGGCCCTAGACTTACCAATGTCCTTGTCCCCTTCCGTTCGCAAGAGCCTCCGTTGGTGGTTGGTTCTCCAGAATCTGGAAAAAGGGAAATCCTTCAGTCCGATTTCTTGGAAGGTGGTCACTACAGATGCCAGCCTTATAGGCTGGGGAGCAGTACTGGAGCAATGGTCTCTCCAGGGCAGATGGTCGGATGCAGAAAAGGCCCTGCCCATCAATCTCTTAGAGATACGAGCAGCCCGGTATGCCCTAGTAGCATGGACATCCAAACTCCAAGGGTCCCCTGTCAGAATTCAATCAGACAATGCCACAGCAGTGGCATATATCAATCATCAGGGTGGCACCAGGAGTCGTGCAGCCCAGAGGGAAGTAAATTACATCCTGAAATGGGCAGAAAGATATGTCCCAGCCATATCCGCGGTATTCATTCCAGGAGTGGAGAATTGGAAGGCAGACTTTCTAAGTTGCCAGCAATTATGCCCAGGGGAATGGTCCCTTCACCCCGAGGTTTTCCGGACAAAATGTCAGCGGTGGGGAACACCGGATGTAGATCTTCTAGCATCCAGATTCAACGCAAAGGTGGACAGGTTTGTCTCTCGGACAAGGGATCCCCTAGCTTGCGGCTCGGATGCCCTAGTGTTCCCTTGGGATCAGTTCAAGCTGATATATGCATTTCCACCGCCACAATTGTTACCTCCGATTACTCCGCAGAATCAGGGTAGAAAAGAAACCAGTGATTCTGGTGGCTCCAGCGTGGCCCCGAAGAGCATGGTACGCGGAGATTGTAAAAATGTCAGTGGGGAGTCCTTGGACTCTCCCACATCGTCCGGACCTGCTTTCGCAAGGACCGATATACCACCCTTCCTTACCAGCCCTAGGTTTGACGGCCTGGCTATTGAAGCCCACATTCTAAAAAAGAGAGGTCTCTCTAATCCTGTGGTAGCTACCATGATCAATGCCAGGAAGCCGGTATCCAGGCAGATCTACTATAGAATCTGGAAAGGGTACA
Source organism: Rana muscosa (assembly GCA_029206835.1). Classification (NCBI taxonomy): domain Eukaryota; kingdom Metazoa; phylum Chordata; class Amphibia; order Anura; family Ranidae; genus Rana; species Rana muscosa. The sequence continues at coordinate 456,903,918 of CM055116.1, read as the reverse complement.
TCGCTTGGTGTGAGGCCAGGAAATGGCATCCACGTAAGTACGTAATAGGTAGGATTCTGGACTTCCTACAGTGGGCTGTAGATAGGAAGCTTGCCTTGAGTACTATCAAGGGTCAGATTTCGGCCTTGTCAATATTTTTTCAAAGGCCCTTGGCTTTGCATTCACTAGTCAAAGCTTTTATACAAGGAGTGATGCGTATTAGCCCTCCGGTTAATATTCCCATATGTCCATAGGACTTAAACCTGGTTCTGTCGGTTCTACAGAAGCAACCATTTGAACCATTACAGCACATTTCCTTGGTTCTTCTCACCAGGAAATTGATTTTTCTAGTAGCCATTTGTTCGGCTAAAAGAGTTGGAATTAGCCGCTATGTCCTGTAAAGAGCCATATCTGGTTATCCATAAGGACAGAGTAGTGTTACGTCCTCATCCAGCCTTTCTTCCTAAGGTGGTATCGAGGTTTCATTTGAACCAAGATGTGGTTCTTCCTTCCTTTTTCCCCAAACCTAGTTCGGTAGAGGAAAAGTTATTGCATTCTTTGGATGTAGTAAGAGCAGTTAAAGCTTATCTAAAAGCCACTGCTCAGATTCGTAGAACGGATACTTTGTTTATTCTGCCGGAAGGCCCCAGAAGGGGTCAGGCAGCGTCAAAATCTACTTTAGCCAAGTGGATTCGACAGGTCATAATGCAAGCCTATGGCTTGAGAAGGAGACCGCCTCCGTTCAAAGTTAGGGCGCACTCCACGAGAGCAGTTGGAACTTCATGGGCAGTGCATCACCAGGTCTCCCTGGCTCAGATCTGTAAGGCCGCAACATGGTCTTCAGTACACACGTTTACTAGGTTCTACCAGGTGGACGTTAGAAGTCAGGAGGATGTCGCCTTTGGGCGCAGTGTGTTGCAGGCTGCAAAAGATCCTCATGTCTGATAGCGCTCAGCTTATGTATGGTGTATCCCCCCCCTCATTGGGCATTGCTTTGGGACGTCCCACATAGTAATGACTATGTCGCTCTGTGTCCCGTGATGTACGAGAAAGAAAATAGGATTTTTATAACAGCTTACCTGTAAAATCCTTTTCTTGGAGTACATCACGGGACACAGAGCTCCCACCCCTCTTTTGGGGACACTTATTGCTTTGCTACAAAACTGAGGTACTCCCGGATGGGAGGGGCTTATATAGGGGAGGGTACTTCCGGTTTTGGAAGTTGCCAGTGCCAGCACCTGAAGGTATCTATATAACCCACATAGTAATGACTATGTCGCTCTGTGTCCCGTGATGTACTCCAAGAAAAGGATTTTACAGGTAAGCTGTTATAAAAATCCTATTATCTGCGCTCAATTCTCTCAAAGAGGGACAATCCATGTCTGCAGATACTTTGAGAGCCTACATCTCTGGTTCACAACCCATCCGGGTTGTGAACCTGATACATGCTGCCAGAACTGCCCCCTTCTCTTGCTGTCTATGGAATGCGGAGAAAGCCTTTGAAGCTGGCAGATCATGTGTGCCGCATTGGAATATATTGGGCTGGGGTCTTCCATGCTGAGCTGGACTTCCTCTTTCTAATCATGCCCCTCAGCCGCTGTCAAGATCAATGAAATGCGCTCGGATTTCTTCATGATCCCTAATTGGGTGCGCCAGGGTTGTCTCCTATCGCCTCTAATCTTTATTCTCTCGTTAGAGCCTTTTCTTTGTACAATACGGACGGACCCCGGAATTATGGGTTACCAGAAGACTTCTGGGGTTCACAAGGTGGCTGCTTCTGTGGACAACCTGATATTCTTTTTGACTGACCCACTGGTGCCTCTTCCAAAGTTGCTACATTTGTTGCGTTCATATGGCACACTGTCTTAGGCCCCTTTTCACACGGGACGGATCCGTGAAGATCCGCCCCGTGAACCTCCGCTGAGCCGGCGGATGACAGGGCGGTCCCCGCACACTGTATAGGGATCGCCCTGTCAGATCTCCGCTCTCCCCTATGGGGGGATCGGATGAACACGGACCATCTGTCCATGTTCATCCGATCCGCTCTGCAGATGGATAGAAAAATAGGATTTTCCTCCGTCTGCAGAATCGGAGGATTGCAGACCCGGATGGGATCGGGTGTCGGCAGATGTTCATCCGCTGACACCCGCGATCTCATAGGGACCAATGTATGTCCCTTTTTCATCCGTAAACGGATGGATGAAAAAGGGACATACGGTCCGCATGTGTGAAAGGGGCCTTACTTTCAAATCAATCTGTCAAAGTCCTCTGCTCCTCCCATCTTGTTAGACCAGGCCATGGTTGATTGCCTCCGTCCCTCTTTCTGATGGGTGACTGATGCCATCTGCTATTTGGGAGTTAACATTACCCCAGATCCTGCTGCCCTTTATGCAGCTAATTTTGATCCCCTGCTTCTGAGGTTGAGGGCTGATTTACTTCACTGGCACATGCTTACTTTGACCTGTTTCACTTGCTGTAGTGCCCTTAAGATGACTTTACTACCTAGGATTCTGTACTTGATGCAGGCACTCCCTATTCACCTGATGCCCTCTTTTTTCGAATGCATAAACTCCCTGTTCTGAGAGTTTGTGTGGTCCCATCGGAAGCCACGCATTCCGCTCCAGCTTTTTCATCTCTCTAATATTCGGGGTGGAGTGGGATTACCTGATGTGTGGGCCTATTACAGGGCGACTCATCTCACACAGTTGGTTGATTGGTATTGTCATGTTGAGGCTAAGCACTGGGTGGTAATGAAGTTGGAGGACTCAGGCCGCACGGCAAAAAGCTGGCCATGGATTGCCTCGCCACTGCCGAAGACCCTCAGTGATCATCCCACTTTGGGAAGCACTTTACAAGTATCTAGGGATGCGTTCCGTTGCACCTTGATCTCCCCTCTGCCTTCCCCCATGATCTTTATTTTAGGAAATCCAGAATTTGAGCCTGGTCTCCAGAACCCCCCAGTTTCTTTCGGTTGATGTCTGGCGGCCGTGTTCATCTCTGGGATTTCTTGGGGCCGGACGGCAAACTCTTCTCCGCTGCACTTGCGTCCACTGCAGACTCTCCCTTAGATTTCTGGAGTGGCCTCCAGCTTTTATGGGAGTGAGCTCCCATATCTCTCCTCAGCTCACTGAGCTGGAATGTCTGTGTCATAAGAGGGAAACAATCCGTCACAGCCCCTCTATTATCTACCCTGCCTTGACCAGACCGGCGCCTGATTTTTCTCCTACCTTCCTCTCGCGGTGGAAATAACTTGCTATGCAATTTACTGACTCGTAAAAAGAAAAGATCCTCCATTCTGCACAGAAATCCTTCATTTCTATGAAGGTACAAGAAACCAGTTTATAAGATTTTGACAAGGTGGTATAGGGTACCCACGACCTTGCACCATATCTTCCTGCAAATGCCTGATACGTCCTGTCCTCCTCTCCTCTCCTCTTCTCTTTTCTCCTCTCTTCTCCGGTATACTGTTTGGACAGAAACATTACTAGGTGTAATCCTGAACTCTCCTTTCAGACCCAAATCCAATCACTGTCCAAGGCTTGCTGTCTCAACCTTCGCAAGATCTCTAAAATAGGCCCCCTCCTAACCAATTGCACTACAAAACTTCGAATTCACTCCCTGGTTATCTCTTGCCTCGATTACCGCAACTCCCTCCTCATTGGCTTACCTGTACATAAGCTATCCCCTCTTTAGTCTATCATTATTGCTGCTGCCAGACTCATCCACCCTACCAGCTGTTCAGCGTCTGCTACTCTCTCTGCCAATCCCTCCACTGGCTTCCACTCACCCAACAAATGAAATTAGAAATACTAACAACAACTTACAAAGCCCTCCACAACTCTGCCTCTCACTAATCTGGTCTCAAAATATCAACCAAATCGTTCTATCCATTCCTCCCAGGACCTCCTGCTCTCTGGCTCCTCTGTCATCTCCTCCCATACTCACCTCTAGGACTTCTCCCGAGCTTCTTCTATCCTATGGAGCCCCCTATTCCAATCTATTTGTCTCCTACTCTATCCACTTTTCAGCAATCCCTGAAAATATCCTGCCTCCACCTAACAACTGTACTTTTTTATTTTCTCCATCAGCTCATTCCTCAGTTATTACCTTTTTTTTGTATCACTTCCTTTTAGATTGTAAGCTCTAAAGAGCAGGGCCCTCTGATTCCTCCTGTATTGAATTGTATTGTAACTGTACTGTCTGCCCTCATGTTGTAAAGCACTGCGCAAACTGTTGCCGCTAAATGAATCCTGTGTGACGTCACTCTAACCAGAACACCAAATTTAGTAAATAAAGTGTAAAATCAAAAGCTCTCTACCTGCGTAGACTTTTTTTGCTTTGGGTAAAAGAATGATGAATTTTCATATGTTTTCTTTTCAGATTGGTGATGATGTTTTGTCATTCTTTGAAGAACATGGCTGTCTGGACCAGAAGCAGCGAATTCAATTCCCATGTATTACTGCTGCCTAGAAGATGTCTGTATGCAAGGCACATTGGGACAGTTGATTACAAAAGTCGTAAAAAGGGACTAGTACAGTCTGCTCAGATTTCTCCCAATTTTCATAGCTCTCTGGGAGTATGTGGTAAAGGACGTCTGCTTGCATCATGTCTGCCCTTGTTTCCCCTTAATAGGAACATTATATCTGTAGCCTCATTTGCAGCAGCTTCAACCGGACCGGTGACTAGTGACCATGGCGTGTATGCCAAACTTGCAGAGTCACCTCCTGTTCATTTGGCTGAAAGAGTGCTTATATCACTACAAGAAGTTACAGGATTACCATGGTGGGCCAACATTTTGTGTGCAACTGTTATGCTTAGAACAGCGGTAACCCTCCCTCTGTCCATATATCAGATGTATATTATAGCTAAGGTACGTAGTCTTTTTTTCGAGTGATGTATTTTGTTTAAAAGCTGGACCTTTTGGTTCAGATTCTGTATTTGTTTTTTATTTTTTTATGGTATACTCCAGAATTGAAAATTTAAAGCCGAACTCTGGGCAAAAAAAGTTTTCCCATGTAATGGGGCTGTGGCTGTGAGTCAACTGCTCGTTTTGTCTAGGGGTGAGGCGTATATTTACCCAATCCGTCATTCCACCAGGCAACGGCGCTTCCCCATGGTCCAGCGGTCTACTGTTCCCACTCTGGGTGTGATGATGTCAGGAACAGTCCACAACTCAAGACCGCTGGAGTGGGGGGTGCCAGACTGGTTTTGTGCTGGGAGGACTAGGTAAGTAAACCTCCTTTCTCCTAATCTCAAGACTAAAACAAGCAGCTGACCCGTACAGTGCCATTTAATTACAGGTTGGAGGGGGAAAGGGGAGAGCTGTATTACTTAACTGCTGCAGAGAAAAAAATCAGGTCCTCTGCCCTGGCAGATATGGCTGTGCTGTGTGGCAGAGCTGCATAAATCTCAGAACTGGATGGATGGAAATACAAATCAATTGGCTCCTAATAGGTATTTCATCTGTGTATTTAGAAGTTCATATTGAATTCATGTGTAGGGGTTGGGGTGTATGTGAAATACCATGAGGCTCCTACTGAGGTACCATGCCCTCAAGAAAAAGGTTGAGCGGGATGGGACTTTGTGTGTGCCTCAGAGGAGTAAATAAATATAGAAATACCAGAATTATAGAAAAATAAACAACTTTTATATTTTCTGCCATATGGCAGTAATATCCAAAAATTCGAAACATGAAATAAAATCAAGTTACAGTTCTGAAGATCAAATTCAGGGTGTGCAATTCCCAAGCATGAAGAGTAAGAGGGCCTACGCGTTTCGCAGATTTCCGCTTCTGCCGGGCCTTTGAAAATGGCACAATGAGATATACTGTATAAATTCTAAAAACAAAGAATGTTTTATATATATATATATATATATATATATATATATATATATATATATATATATATACAATTAATTTATATCATATCCAATACATATGAGGGAGAAGAAAAGAAAAAATAATAAATAAATGGAAAATAAAGAATAATGGTAAACATACAAAAGCATACATATGATACTGTTTATACGTTCACTAAATATACATTTGTAATTTTCAATAAGCATTGTTGCAGATTAGATGTTGTATTATATTAAAAAACACTTCAAACTATGTGCATGGTTGCATGTATGTGTAGCGGTGTCTTGCGTGTCAAAAGAATGTGTAAGAACAGGAACCCTGCAATACATACAATCCATGTGTATGAACATCGTTACATATGTTGGGTGTGTATCTATAACTGAGAAAAGACACACTTACCAAGAGACTGTAACTGCAAGAAATATTGAATTCAGCTTTACATAAAGAGTGCAGGATCTTTGCTGCCTCCTTCATACAGAGAGCTTCCAGCCACCAATCAAATTGAGACCTGCCTTGAAATGGGATTGGCGATGTAGGAAACAGACAGGGAAGAGGCAACAAAACATAGTACAATCCTATTGGCCTTCATGGAGCTCAGGCTGCTTATCCTATTGGGGGTTGCATGGGACTCTGATTAAACTGAATTAACTTTCTGACTCTTTCATTTACTGGTTAGCATCTTTCTCAAGAACTACACTATATTGCCAAAAGTATTGGGATGCCTGCCTTTACACGCGCATGAACTTTAATGGCACCCCAGTCTTAGGCCCCTTTCACACTGGGGCGGCGTCGGCGGTAAAGTGCTTCTATTTTTAGCGGCGCTTTACAGTCGTATTTGCGGGGGGTATTCGGCCGATAGCGGGGCGCTTTTAACCCCAACTAGCGGCCGAAAAAGGGTTAACCGCCCGCAAAGCGCCGCAAAGCGCCGCTGCAGCAGCGCTTTGCCGGTGGTATAGCCGTGGTGCCCATTCCTTTCAATGGGCAGGAGCGGTGGAGGAGCAGTATACTCGCTGCTCCAAAGATGCGGCTAGCAGGACTTTTTTTAACATCCTGCCAGCACACTGGAGTGAAAGGAGTGGCTTTTTCAGGGCGCTTTGCAGGCGCTATTTTTAGGGTTATATCACCTGCAAAGCGCCTCAGTGTGAAAGGGGTCTTAGTCTGTAGGGTTCAACTTATTGCCATGTGTTACAATACCACTATCTAAATATGTATGTATTATTGCTTATGCTATGTGCCTGTTTACACGCTACCTGTTCTACATGTGTTCTCTATTATTAGAATACATGCATGCAATATCCAATTGTTTCATTTCATTTTTGAGCCCACTGTTTCATTTAAAGTCCCAAATTCCCTTTCTTAATTTCTTTAATACGGGATGGAGATGCATTTCTGATGCAATCTCATTCAACATCCCAAAACGCCGACCGGCGTCCACCCTTCATTTTCTCACGCATACCAGGGATGGTAACCGTGGACTTGAGCCGGTAGTGTTCCCCTACCAGATCCCTATATGGGGTCTATCATGTTGGTGCGTGCACCAATCTGGTTCACACACACATGACAATTTTAACTAATTATTGTCTTATTGGGCAGCCCAGCACACCACTGAGCCTTTGTGTATCACTGTGATTTTTCTGAGCCACTTCCTGTCCGAGATCCGGGACTGCGATGCGCTTTGGTTGCCCTCCCCTTCCCCTCTGCTACCGCCCGTCACGGGGCGGTGGCCTGCTTTGGGGGGTTTAGGCGGATGTTCTCAGCGCATCGGCGCCACGCACCGCTCGTCTGTGTGACGCCCTACGACGTCACACCGTTGAGCGTGTAACATCCATCTGAGCCGATACAGCTGGTATGCGCGGTGTCAGCCTTGGGCGGGATCTCATACTGCCCGGCTGGGGCCCCACCTCCCGCACTGTTGAGCGAGCGTGGCGCTGGTGGCAGTCTCACGCACGTATGAGGCGCTTTATAGGCATCTCCCCAGTTATCCAGCTTGTTGCCATTCACATGTAGATGCCACTACTTTTGACAAGTCTTTGCCTTCCAGCATATTCACAAGGTAATACCCAGCGACTCCTATACTCAGTTTATAGCTTAATATTTATTCCCATTCCTGTGGGCTAATCCTGATGGATCCACCCATACATTACAGATGCTTACACAGTACTATGACGGAATATTTGGTCCCATCACTGCAATGGCGGCATGCTGTCTGGCGATGATGCCTTTGCGCCCTGTTAGTTGCTGGAGTCTCTGCCACCTCAGCTCCCGGAAAGGACAGCTTCCCGGCCCAGTTCTCACATACAAGCCAGCTCGGCACATTTTGTAAGTACCCAGAATCGACTATGTCTTGTCTGGTGAAACTGAGTCCATATCCTGATTAGAATTTACTCTGCTATTTCAGATACCCCATTGCATCTGCCCCTGTGGAGTGTTTTTTACACGAAACACGTCGGGCTTCAAATGATGTGCAAATGGGACTCTTTTCAGTATTTATCAGTTTTTTATGATCGATCCTTCTTACATACATTTTTATTTTGTATCATCATATGTTGCTGTGTGCTGCTCAGCTTTTATGTATTTATTTACACTCATACCTATTGATTTCAACAACTTATTGCCATGTGTTACAATACCATTATCTGTATATGTATGTATTATTGGTTATGCTATGTGCCTGTGTACACGCTACCTGTTCTACATGTGTTCTCTACTATTAGAATACACGCATGCAATATCCAATTGTTTCGTTTCATTTTTGACCCCCTTGAGCCCACTGTTTCATTTAAAGTCCCAAATTCCCTTCCTTTATTTCTCTAATATGGGATGGAGATGCATCTCTGATGCAATCTCCTTTAAAGTCCCAAAACGCCGACCGGCGTCCCCCTTCATTTTCTCATATAAACAAAAATAGAGCGACAATTTTTAAAAAAATGCAATATTTTTTTACTTTTTGTATAAAAATAACACCATTTTTTTCCTCAGTTTAGGCCGATATGTATTCTTCTACAAATTTTTGGTAAAAAAAATGACAATAAGCGTTTATTGATTGGTTTGCGCAAAAGTTATAATAGTCTACGAAATAGGGGATAGTTTTATGGCATTTTTATAAATCATCTTTTTTTTTTCACTACTAATGGCGGCGATCAGCTTTTTTTTTTTTACTGCGACATTATGGCAGACACATCGGAAACTTTTGACACATTTTTGGGACCATTGTCATTTTTACAGCGATCAGTGCTATAAAAATGCAGTGATTACTGTGAAAATGACACTGGCAGTGAAGGGGTTAAGTGTGTCCTAGTAAATGATTCTTACTGTAGGGGGGCGTGGCTTGGCATGACACATCACTGATCGCTGTTCCCTATGACAGGGAACGGACGATCACTGACATGCCACTAGGAAGAACGGGGAAAGGTTTGTTTACACTTACCTCTCCCCGTTCTTCAGCTCTGTGACCCAATCGTGGGACAGCGGCGGCGATCGGGTCCCACGGGCGCGGTGGTGGTAGATGAAGCCTTGGATACTTCCATCTTGTCATTGCACTCCTGTGTTTTTTCTGAGTACTGTCCAGGCAGATTGTAATATTTGCATATGAAGCAGCGTTCAACAGTATATAATGCCCAACAAACTCTAGATTTGTTGTAATATATGTTTTTTCATCAGCTAGGTGGAAAATTTGCAATCAGAGATTGAAAGTTTAGCGAAAGAACTTCGATATGAGGTATCTGTCTATGGAAAGCAGCAAGGATGGAGTGATAAAGTTGCAAAGTAAGTTTCAGAGTACTTATAGCTAAATGGTGACTGTAACAGAGCGAAGGAGGAAATATGGAGGTGGTGCCCATAACTACTCATAGGGTGCTGTACAAGAGCATGAGCTTCCGAAACAAGTCACATGCTGCATGCTTTCAGGCACTTGTATACAACATTCAAAAAAATAAAAGTTAAACCAGCAGTATTCGAACGCTGATCCGTCCGTTCCAATTAAAGATTCAAATGCTGCTTTACAAATAATTGTCAGAGTTGCACTTGAACATTTGGTTTAATGTACTAAAGCCAGATCGTATTTCATCTTACCTGCTCACATAACATTATGACCACCCACCTAATGAGTAGATGCTGACGCCAAAAACAGTCCTGACCCATCAATGAATCGACTCCACTAGACCTCTGAAGGTACAGTCAGGTCCATAATAATTGGGACATCGACACAATTCTAATCTTTTTGGCTCTATACGCCACCACAATGGATTTGAAATGAAACGAACAAGATGTGCTTTAACTACAGACTTTCAGCTTTAATTTGAGGGTTTTACATCCAAATCAGTTGAACGGTGTAGGAATTACAACGGTTTGCATATGTGCCTCCAACTTTTTAAGGGACCAAATGTAATGGGACAATTGGCTGCTCAGCTGTTCCATGGCCAGGTGTGTGTTATTCCCTCATTATCCCATTTACAAGGAGCAGATAAAAGGTCCAGAGTTCATTTCAAGTGTGCTATTTGCATTTGGAATCTGTTGCTGTCAACTCTCAATATGAGATCCAAAGAGCTGTCACTATCAGTGAAGCAAGCCATCATTATGCTGAAAAAACAAAACAAACCCATCAGAGAGATAGCAAAAACAGTAGGTGTGGCCAAATCAACTGTTTGGAACATCCTTAAAAAGAGAGAACGCACCGGTGAGCTCAGCAACACCAAAAAACCTGGAAGACCACGGAAAACAACTGTGGTGGATGACCGAAGAATTCTTTCCCTGGTGAAGAAAACACCCTTCACAACAGTTGGCCAGATCAAGAACACTCTCCAGGAGGTAGGTGTATGTGTGTCAAAGTCAACAATCAAAAGAAGACTTCACCAGAGTTAATACAGAGGGTTCACCACAAGATGTAAACCATTGGTGAGCCTCAAAAACAGGAAGGCCAGATTAGAGTTTGCCAAACAACATCTAAAAAAGCCTTCACAGTTCTGGAACAACATCCTATGGACAGATGAGACCAAGTCCAACTTGTACCAGAGTGATGGGAAGAGAAGAGTATGGAGAAGGAAAGGAACTGCTCATGATCCAAAGCATACCACCTCATCAGTGAAGCATGGTGGTGGTAGTGTCATGGCGTGGGCATGTATGGCTTCCAATGGAACTGGTTCTCTTGTATTTATTGATGATGTGACTGCTGACAAAAGCAGCAGGATGAATTCTGAAGTGTTTCGGGCAATATTATCTGCTCATATTCAGCCAAATGCTTCAGAACTCATTGGACGGCGCTCCACAGTGCAGATGGACAATGACCCGAAGCATGCTGCGAAAGCAACCTAAGAGTTTTTTAAGGGAAAGAAGTGGAATGTTATGCAATGGCCAAATCAATCACCTGACCTGAATCCGATTGAGCATGCATTTCACTTGCTGTGGACAAAACTGAAGGGAAAATGCCCCAAGAACAAGCAGGAACTGAAGACTGTTGCGGTAGAGGCCTGGCAGAGCATCACCAGGGATGAAACCCAGCGTCTGGTGATGTCTATGCGTTCCAGACTTCAGGCTGTAATTGACTGCAAAGGATTTGCAACCAAGTATTAAAAAGTGAAAGTTTGATTTATGATTGTTCATCTGTCCCATTACTTTTGGTCCCTTAAAAAGTGGGCGACACATATACAAACTGTTGTAATTTCTACACTGTTCACCTCATTTGGATGTAAATACCCTTAAATTAAAGCTAAAAGTCTGCAGTTAAAGCACATCTTGTTCGTTTAATTTGAAATCCATTGTGGTGGTGTATAGAGCCAAAAAGATTAGAATTGTGTCAATGTCCCAATATTTATGGACCTGACTGTATGCTGTGGTATCTGGCACCAAGCCATCAGTTGCAGATCCTTTAAGTCCTATAAGTTGCAAGGTGGGCCTCCATTGACTGAGCTTGTTTTTCCAGCACATTCAACAGATGCTTGGTTGTATTGAGATCTGAAGAATTTTTGGAGGCCAATTCAACTCTTTGAACTCGTGTTCCTCAAACCATTCTTGAACTATTTTTGTAGTGTGGCAGGGTACATTATCTTATTGAAAGACAACTGCCATTAGAGAATACCATTTCCATAAAGGGGCATACTTGGTCAGCAGCAATATAGGTAGGTGGTACATGAACGGCAGGACCCAAAGTTTCCCAGCCTAACTTTGCCCTAAAACATCACACTACCTCTGCTGGCTTACCATCTTCCCACAGTGAATCCTGGTGCCATCTCTTCCCCAGTTGAGCAAGACACATGCACCTGGCCATCCCATGATGTTAAAGAAATGATTCATCAGACCAGGCTACCACCTTCTATCGCTCCATGGTCCAGTTCTGATGCTCATGTGCCCAATTGTAGGTGCTTTTGGCTGCATACAGGGGCATCCTGACTGATCTGCAGCTACACAGCCCCATACACAACAAACTGTGATGCCAATTTTTTTCGGCTTTCAACGCATCAACTTCAGGGGCAATATGTTCACTTGCTGCCTAATATAGTCCACCCACTTTCCGATCCTATTGTAATAAGATATTCCAACTTTTGAAGGCAGGTCCCCAGAGGTCTCTACTTTATCTGTCAGTGGTCATAATGTTATGGCTGATTGGTGTATGTGGTCCTGTATATCCAGAAGCGTTGAGGCTGCAACGCATTTTTGTCTTCTGTCTTGGACCTTTTTGAGAGCACTGTATGGCCAGAGATTGTGAGGAAGCTCTAGTTTGAACTTAAAAAGTTTATGGCTACGGCGCCCACTAAAAATAATGGCTAATGTCTAATAATGGCCTGACCACTGGGAGCCAGCTTACTTGGAGGCATGTTTTTAAGCACAGCAAGTCTTGAATCCCAGATTAATATGCAGTAATTTGGAGAGCGGAATCAACCACTTTATAAAAGATAGAAACACATTGCTCTGGCACCCTAGAGCAGGGAGAGGCAACAGTGTTGAAAACTAGAATAAAATGTGTGCAGTCTGCTGCTGTATTTCCATCATAATATATGCTAAATGCTTATAGTAATACAGTGAAGGAACACAAGTTACTATTGGCTATCGGCCACAGACTAATACCTGTGGATGGAAACATTAGTGCTTAGCAGGGCTTTTTTCCCCAGAGAATAGGTGCAGGAACTCAACCATGCCCGTCGCACACACATATCTGCCAAATGGCATCAAATAGTAGCTCTTCCCTCCTGCATACAATCCACTGGCCTCATCTTCTCCCTCCTCCTAAAAGCTCCGCCATATGTCATATGTCTTACCTTTTGTTGCAATATTAAGCTGAAACACCTATCCAGCTGTAGTACCTCCCAGCATAGATCTGACCTGTGGGAGCTACTGGGAGATAAGCCATCACTTGTAAATACAGAAGCTGGACTTCAGTGTTACCAAGTGATAGCGGTGAGCAGGGAGCAGAACACCTGAGCCAGAGGTGGTGGAACTGAGTTCCCCCTAGTTCCTGCTGAAAAAAGCCCTGGTGCTTATTATTGGGTTGAAAATGCACACTTTGGGTGGTACATCTCTATATGGGATGGTGGGAGAGGCTCCGCATTTTTGGACCTGGTAGTCCCCGTCGGAAGGATACCATATTTTTCTGCAGGTATATAGACGACCTCCTGTTCATCGTTAATAACTCTTGTGAAGACCTCCAATCATGGTTAGCATACATGAATGACAACTCACTCAATCTACATTTCACGGGTACTTCAGATACAAAAACCATAGATTTTTTGGACATAAGGCTCACCAGTGAAAACAACATGATCATTTCCAATCTATATAGGAAGCCTAGTGCAGGCAACACTCTTTTAAGGGCAGATTCGAGCCACCCAGGACACACAGTACAGAACATCCCAGTCGGACAATTTCTCAAGCCTCGTACACACGACCGATTTTCTCGTCGTAAAAAACACGTCGTTTTTTTCGACGAGATTTTTGTTAAGCTTGTCGATTTTCTCGTCAAGCTTTCTATGCGTACATACTGACATTTCCCAATTTCCTCGTTGTTCTCCGCGCTCACGTCCAGCATGTACGACGGCACTATAAAGGGGAAGATCCTTTTTTCTTGGCACCACCCCTTGGGCTGCTTTTGCTGATCTCGTGTTACCGCGTGTGAAGTAAAAGTTTGGGAAGAGACGATTCGCGCTTTTCAGTCTTCGTACTTTTCAGATCGTTTTCTGCGGTTCAGTTTGTGCTTGTGGGTTCGTATCTTGACTTTCAGGGCGTCTAGGCAGGTCGTATCTGTTTTACAGTGCGTTCTTGCCTGTTCGTTTCTGTTTTTCAGTTCGTTATTCATAGGCCTTGCTGTTCTAAAGTGCGTTCTGTTCTGTACGTTCTGATAAGACGACCGTTTCTTATTAGCCATGTCGCCTGGACGTTCTCGTCGTCGAGTTCGTGCTGTGCGTGCGCTTGGTGTTGGTCTGCTTGTTTTGGACCAAGACCAGTCCATGAATGGTGTGAGGAGGAGTTCATGGACCAAGAATTGGTTGCTCCAGCGGGACCAATTCTGCCATATGCCTCTGCTGCGGGAGATCGTCGAGAATAATCCTGAGGACTACACCTTCGATTGTCTTTGGATGGATTGTTTATTTATTTATTTTTGGATTTTTTTTGGCATTTCAATTTTCTTCATTAAATAAAACGTTTAACCAGAGTGCGGCAGTCCAGATAACTTCTTCTCCTCAAGCATTAGAGCATAGCCAGCACCTGGAAGTGGAGCAGGGCGGGAGCTAATTGAAGGAACCTGGAACCTTCGAGCGGTACACTTTTCCTTCATTACTATTTTCTGGACATTGCATTTACCAGTACCAGCTCAGCGTTACCACGTTCCGCACCGGGATCTCTTCATTGTGAATTCTTCACACTATGGATTACCCTGCTTCCACAACGTCCATTGAACCTACATCCATCACAGCAATCTCAGAAGCGGACGCAGATTTTAGCCGAACCCTCACAGCTCCAGCTGACAACCCCCTTCGCTCTAGCCAACAGCATTTTTCTCAAACCTCGGACACAAATGGTCTTGCCCTAAGACGTACCTTCTGTAAGCTTGAAAGCCTTATGGCAAAAGAAATTAGAGCTTTTTGGGATGCCAACACTTTAACAGAATACATGTCGATTGAACAGATTCCACGGGGATTACGCATCAAAAAGTTCCCTACTTTTGACTTTCCAAATGAGGATAGCAAACTAGAGTGGACCAACACTCTTTCTGCATGTTCCTTTAAACTGATGAAAATTATCATTGATTTCAAACAAAAGGAACTGGACAGAGTCCAAAGCGAAATGGCAGTGGTTCAAGGAGATCTCAAAGAACAACAAGCACTACCTGGCTACAATGAATTGGATTTGCAATTAAATAAAAGACTGGACAAATTAGAGAAGAGCGTGATATTGACAAAGAAAGAAAAAAAGGAATAGAGATCAATTAGACTATGATTCCAATAAAGTCTATATGTGGAAAAAACCTACCTTTCATACCAATCGCACGCGTGGGACTCCAAGCAAAAAACGAGTCCGTTTTTCAGATACAGAAGGAGAGATCTGCAATGACACACTTGCAGCCTCCACATCTGATTCTTCTCCGGACAACAGCTCCAGAAATGGGTCTACACGCAAAGAAAATACGGCACCTTTAAACCAGGGCGGTCAAGGTCGCACAAGGAAGGGAAAGAAAAAGAGAACAAAATGAGGAGAGGAGGAAAGAAACACAGACGAACAAAATGGAAATCGCTACCCGCTACGGGGTCGAAAATAACCAACGGATCCAATGTCATGAACTTATCCGCATATCCTCTCACTGATGCAGACATTTCTCTACTATCCAGAGGCCTGAATTTTTGCCCTTCGAATCATTTTAACTTGTTTAACACCATTTTGGATGTGAACAAACTTGCCCGGACCCTCACGCTACAGAAACATTACTTCACCTTCGAGCAGGAAAATGCATCATCTTCCTCCACAGACAACACGTCAATGGGTGAGTCCGTTCCGTTTTCTTGTGCTTTTCCCGATGTATGTGCATTAATAGATTTGACAGACCTTGCCATAGAATCAGATGTTAATTGTGCAACCTTGTCAAGTGACAATACCGGCTGTCGCCCTGTCTCCTTCAAAACTAGATCAGATTTTTACCCCATTAATTCCAGGGGCAAGGATATGGATTTATATCAGAAATTAGTTGAAAGAGACTTGTCACTCCTGGCCAAATGTTCATTAAATAAAAGCAGGGAAAACTTGTCTGTAGAAGAAAAAACCTCACTTGAAAAACTACATAAAGACCTTTCTATAGTGATAAAGAATGCAGATAAAGGTGGAGTTGTGGTGGTCATGGATGCCAGCACATATAAACAAGAAGCTTTGAGACAGTTGTCAGATTCTAAGACTTACTTTAAACTCAAAAGCGACCCCACTGATCCCTTCAGGAAAGAACTTTCTTCCCTGTTAGAGCGGTTGCCATAGGCATTTTCACAGACAAGGACAAAGAGACTCTCTAATACCTATGTTTCCTGTTATGCCCATTTTTCATCACCTCCCCAAACTACACAAGGGCCTTTCACCATTAACGGGCAGACCTATTGTCGCAGGAATAGACTCTTTGAACGTTTGGGACAATGGGTGGACGAACAGCTACAACCACTGGTTTTGGATCTGCCGGGTCACATCCGTGACACTAATCACTTACTTACTAATTTAAAAGATATAACATGGCAAGACAATTACCAGTGGATTTCTTGTGACGTCTCTAATCTATATTCTTCTATACCACATATTCTGGGATTACAAGCCGTATCTTTCTTTTTACAGCTATCAGGACGTTTTTCTCCTACATTGCAGGAATTCATTATGTGTTTGGAATATCTTTTAACTCACAATTTTTTTATGTTTGATGGGGAGTACTACCTCCAAAAATGCGGGGCCTCCATGGGTGCCAAATTCTCGCCGTCTCTAGCAAATCTCTATATGGGATGGTGGGAGAGGCTCCGCATTTTTGGACCTGGTAGTCCCCGTCGGAAGGATACCATATTTTTCTGCAGGTATATAGACGACCTCCTGTTCATCGTTAATAACTCTTGTGAAGACCTCCAATCATGGTTAGCATACATGAATGACAACTCACTCAATCTACATTTCACGGGTACTTCAGATACAAAAACCATAGATTTTTTGGACATAAGGCTCACCAGTGAAAACAACATGATCATTTCCAATCTATATAGGAAGCCTAGTGCAGGCAACACTCTTTTAAGGGCAGATTCAAGCCACCCAGGACACACAGTACAGAACATCCCAGTCGGACAATTTCTCAGACTCAGAAGGCTCTGCAGTAGAGACTCTGACTTTGAAATTGAAGCACAAGCTATGACAGCTAGATTTGAGAGTAGGGGTTACCCTAAATCGGCTATCAACAGAGGATTGCAGATAGCAAAAGGTACCATGCGAGACATTTTGCTCTCAAAAAAATCCACCCATGTACATAAACGTGGCAGGGTTAAAAATATGAGTGTAAATCAATAGAACAACAGAAACAATAGGGTAGACAACTTTGTTCCTACCTTCTCTACCCCATACAGTATGGAATATCATAAAGTAAAACATATAGTTACAAAATACCTCCCGATTCTGTCACACGATCCAATATATGGCGAAATTCTTAAAAAAGGGATCCGTACAGTATCCAGGAGGGCACCATCTCTAGGCAGTCTTTTGTCACCCAGCCTTTTTCCACCAAAAACACCCCTGCGAATTGGCTTTCGTTCAAAGGCACTTTTAAATGTGGCGGTCATAATTGTGTTTATTGCCCATTTATACAGAGGGGTGACACTGTCACCTCCAAGTCTACAGGAAAAGTCCATAAGCTGCATTCTTTCATTAATTGCAACACACGATATGTTGTTTATGTTATTACATGCAACTTATGTTCAATCCAATATGTAGGCAGGACAACCAGGAGATTAAAAGATCGTCTATACGATCATCTCTATGATATCGACAAAAACCACACAACAAATGTAGCGCGACACTGGAATGCAGCTCATAACAAGGACACTTCCAGTTTAGTTATACAAGGCCTAGAGAAAATTGCAAGACCTTTTGAGAGGAGGCGACAAGTTTAACCTCCTGTGCAGACAAGTGCAGTGGATTTTTATTCTAAATACCAGACGACCTTCTGGATTGAATTTTGAGTGGGACATTTCTCACTTTTATTAACTTATTAATCCATCATGTTTTGGTCATTTTTCCCTTTTTTGTTTTCCACCGCACTCGCTGTCCGCTGTAGCCACCTTTTTGTAAATCATCTAACGTGTTTAGTCTTGTATACAAGGCTCATTGTGTAGAGAAAATTATAAGGAAACACTGGCCAATCCTAAAATCTGACAAAGTACTAAACAGCATATTACCAGCCAAACCATCCTTCATCTACAGAAAAGCCCCTAACCTAAGAAACAGATTAGTTCATAACGTACTGGATCCTCCAAAACAGATCAAGATCTTCAAAAATCTTAAAGGATTTTTTAAATGCGGACATTGCCTTCCCTAGAGAACCAGTAAGAAGACTGAGAAGAAAACATCAAAATTCACCTCAACTGCAAATGGAACTGAATACAATATTAGAGAACTGATCACATGTCACAGCACACACGTAACTTACGTGTTAGAATGCCCATGCCACAAGCAGTATGTGGGGAGAACCACCAGAGAGCTACATGTCAGAGTCAGAGAACACATAAATAACATTAAGAATGGGTTCCCTAAACACAGCGTCTCCAGACATTTCAGGGACTATCATAAAAAAGACCCCTCCTGTATGGTCTTCTATGGCATAGACAGAATAAAAGGTCATTGGAGAGGGGAAAATAAGAAAATTAAAATATCACAAAACGAGACTAAGTGGATATACCAGCTAGAGACCCTCCAACCAACAGAAATGAACATTGATCTCGACCTTAACTGCTTCCTCACCAATTTTTAATAATTTTCAACTGAAATTTTAATTCTAATTTAAATAGCCACATTCCTAACAATCTACACTTCTTCCACCTATTATCCACCAATTATCCTCAAAGGTACAAAATATCCAGTTCCCATTCAATCAGATATATATATTTTTTCCTATTTTCTTCTTTTAATACACATACTGCTCACACAGTAGGATTTACACCTATTTTAATTGTATTTTAATCGTACCTCAATACAAGCTTTTTGGTACCTACAGCACCAACATAAGATGGTCGCTGTGTTTTTACGAATCTTGTCTACATTAAGATTGAATATTTTTAACATTTCTTGATTTTTCTCCAAGTTCCCGTAATATCACATGGTACATTTTTACCTTTATTTTTTCTTATTTTAATGAAATTTGTATTAAATATTTTATTAAAGTATAAGTGTACATATATATATGTTTCTGCAAATTAGAATGCTATAGCCCCTCAGAGCACTTCTTAGTAATGAGATTGCTGTTAAACCTGAAAGAAACTGTTCTGACTTGCAAAAAACCTATTAAATACAGCCATGGACTTCTGTCCTCAAAATCTCATCCAAAATGGCGGCTGAAAAGTTTTATCACACGTGCAAGAAGGGCTATAAATTCTAGAGTGAAGTGCAGACCGACGTTGCGCTCCCGATGACGTCAGACTGACGAAACGCGTAGGGCGGAGACACGTCGGCACAACACTTCCTACTTGGAATCACTTTGTATTGGCTGAGCGCCATTTTATACTAAAACGCTCAATTTATTTGTCGTATTGTAAGTACCCCCTTTTGATTTTAAAATTAAAACATTTTAAAACGGGTTCACGCTATGGACATCTTTTCTTCCCTCCTATAAACAACTTTTTTTCATCATCTTGGAATCTGCACCCCGGAGAACCGCAAGGAACCCCTGGAACCATCCCCTGATTGCTACACAGTGGCACATACTGTGGCTGCAGCATACCCCTGGAGGGTATGAAGGATCTGGTGAGTGCATATATTTAAACTTCTATGGATTGTCTCACTCATAAGAAAACTGAAGGAACATAAAGCATACCAAGAAAAAGTCACATTTTTTCACTGCCACCTAATTATTGGACTTCTCTGTCATCACTATACTATGTATATCGCATGTTTTATATAGTTTTAAGCTTCATTTGAATGCTATAAGGCAGCACTTTTTTCTGAACATATTAGGAATAGTAAACACCCGGCTGAGACCATATCAGCTTATCTACCCCTTTACTAGCATAGACCATTATCACACATCTCTTTATGAACACATCTTTAACACATTTTGGACAATTTTTGTTTAGCAAACACCCGGCCGACCATCGGTCTTACTAATGCTTTTCCATTAAAAAAGTATTTTATTCACTTTTTTTCACTTTTTCAAATAAAATTTTCGCTTCACACATGAGGGACACGTCTTGTTGGAAAGACACCCAATCAAAATATTTCAATTTAACAAAAATTCTTCTTAACAAACACCTGGCTGAGCCAATTCATATTTTTTCAAATTTTATTTCTATTTTATTTATATTTATTTTTCTTGTATTTACAATACTCTAAAGTGGATACCGTCATAGGTATACCATTACCTAAAATTTCCTTGTCTATTACATTGCATATCTGGACAGCGCCACATCTACCACCCCCCCTTTTTTCAAGGCTCATTGCGCATTCTACAGTTTTACAGTATTTAAATGACACACCAGTTTCATACACTTATGACATTATGCATATGACAGTCATATAGATTATGGTCATGGCATTTCTATCCTGTCACTTTGTTGTCTTGGAGCTCACTGCATCACCCGATTGGAGTGATGAGGCCCATGTGTGGATTTCTTTCCACACCTGGGCTCCACCCTTGAATCCATGCCCTGCTCAAAAACTCTTATTCAATCAAGTATAAAATTGAACCACATTAAAATTAAAATTAAGAATTAAAATATTGGTACTAATTAATTGATTTACTAATACAGGACATTACCATCGCTTAGTTTTTCCTTCTGTTGTTTTCCATTTTTTGCCTAATCCTCATATACAGTGGAATCCTCCTCTCTTTTTTCTTGTTTTTCCAATATGGCTTTGGTTACAGCTGATCCCAGCCATTTAACACACACAATATTGTATATATATTTTTGATACATTTTGCCACTGGATAGGCATGTCATAAACTAAAAAAGTTCATATACAATATTCATGTGTGTGTTCAAAACCAAAATAATAAATAAAAAATAACAATAAAATATAAAAATAAAAACAAAATTAAATGAGAATTAAATAATCTAATCAAATTTGAATTTTATTAAATAGAACAAGTAAACGATAACTTGCACATATACAAAATATATGGGTGTGTTTCGATTCAATCATCTACATGTATATATCTTGCTAGTAGGGTTCGCCTCCATATTCATCCACTATATCTGCATGCCTTTTTGGAGGTTAGCATAATTTATGTCTTTATAGTATCAATACCAGATACATATATTGATCAACACATACACTTTAATAATCTTGCCCCTCCTCAAATAGACATGAAGAATGGTTACACAGGATGAATAAGTTTTATCTATAGTTAAATAACAATTACACACATTTTTAACATACATCTCAACAACATTAACTCATTGTGGTTTTATGTTTAGTATCTAGTTGTATTAATTCTAGTTTTTGGAACATCTAGGTTTTTGTACACAAAAAGAATCATTATTATTATTATTGTTTTCATCTTTTTCATTATTTATGATTTTAGATATTTATATTCATATTCATATCTATTTTATTTATCATGAATTCAATGCCAATATTAAGATTTATGTACAGCTCACCTCTTTTTTGGTTCCGACCAGTTTCCACTATTTTCAACTTACACTACTCATGCACTTTGGGGGCTTTGTTGTGTTTTGTTTTGTTTTTGCTCTTTATTCCATTATAGCATCCCTATTTTGGATGCACCAAACACGTGTCATATATAGTTGTTCACGTTATAGATAAAACAAATGTTTCAAAGCACTTGTCCTGCGATAAGCAGTCACATATATATCTAATATCTTTTTTGATCTGGAGTTTTTACTCCTTTTCACTCAGTTTTCACATACCTTTATGCACTCTACACATATGTGTAAGATCTTACGTGCCAATTCTCATTAATGGTTTTGGCATTTAACAGGTGCTTCACAAACACGGAGTGTAATAGACCTAAATTAGTGCCTAATATTCTACCACTGTGTTCAACAGCTCTCACTGGTTGAGAGTTTTTTCAGATCACCTTATATACACAGTTTTGGTCACTTACACTTTAGCTATGAGTAAGCATCACACCCTGATGTGAAACGCGTTAGCTGTCACCCTGCATGTCCCTTCACCTTCGATTGTCTTTGGATGGACTGTTTATTTATTTCTTTTTGGATTTTTTTGGCATTTCAATTTTCTTCATTAAATAAAACGTTTAACCAGAGTGCGGCAGTCCAGATAACTTCTTCTCCTCAAGTCAATCACCTGACCTGAATCCGATTGAGCATGCATTTCACTTGCTGTAGACAAAACTGAAGGGAAAATGCCCCAAGAACAAGCAGGAACTGAAGACGGTTGCAGTAGAGGCCTGGCAGAGCATCACCAGGGATGAAACCCAGCGTTCCAGACTTCAGGCTGTAATTGACTGCAAAGGATTTGCAACCAAGTATTAAAAAGTGAAAGTTTGATTTATGATTGTTCATCTGTCCCATTACTTTTGGTCCCTTTAAAAAGTGGGCGGCACATATACAAACTGTTGTAATTTCTACACCGTTCACCTCATTTGGATGTAAATACCCTTAAATTAAAGCTAAAAGTCTGCAGTTAAAGCACATCTTGTTTGTTTAATTTGAAATCCATTGTGGTGGTGTATAGAGCCAAAAAGATTAGAATTGTGTCAATGTCCCAATATTTATGGACCTGACTGTATGCTGTGGTATCTGGCACCAAGCCATCAGTTGCAGATCCTTTAAGTCCTATAAGTTGCAAGGTGGGCCTCCATTGACTGAGCTTGTTTTTCCAGCACATTCAACAGATGCTTGGTTGTATTGAGATCTGAAGAATTTTTGGAGGCCAATTCAACTCTTTGAACTCGTGTTCCTCAAACCATTCTTGAACTATTTTTGTAGTGTGGCAGGGTACATTATCTTATTGAAAGACAACTGCCATTAGAGAATACCATTTCCATAAAGGGGCATACTTGGTCAGTAGCAATATAGGTAGGTGGTACATGAACGGCAGGACCCAAAGTTTCCCAGCCTAACTTTGCCCTAAAACATCACACTACCTCTGCTGGCTTACCATCTTCCCACAGTGCATCCTGGTGCCGTCTCTTCCCCAGTTGAGCAAGACACATGCACCTGGCCATCTCATGATGTTAAAGAAATGATTCATCAGACCAGGCTACCACCTTCTATCGCTCCATGGTCCAGTTCTGATGCTCATGTGCCCAATTGTAGGTGCTTTTGGCTGCATACAGGGGCATCCTGACTGATCTGCAGCTACACAGCCCCATACACAACAAACTGTGATGCCAATTTTTTTCGGCTTTCAACGCATCAACTTCAGGGGCAATATGTTCACTTGCTGCCTAATATAGTCCACCCACTTTCCGATCCTATTGTAATAAGATATTCCAACTTTTGAAGGCAGGTCCCCAGAGGTCTCTACTTTATCTGTCAGTGGTCATAATGTTATGGCTGATTGGTGTATGTGGTCCTGTATATCCAGAAGCGTTGAGGCTGCAACGCATTTTTGTCTTCTGTCTTGGACCTTTTTGAGAGCACTGTATGGCCAGAGATTGTGAGGAAGCTCTAGATTGAACTTAAAAAGTTTATGGCTACGGCGCCCACTAAAAATAATGGCTAATGTCTAATAATGACCTGACCACTGGGAGCCAGCTTACTTGGAGGCATGTTTTAAGCACAGCAAGTCTTGAATCCCAGATTAATATGCAGTAATTTGGAGAGCGGAATCAACCACTTTATAAAAGATAGAAACACATTGCTCTGGCACCCTAGAGCAGGGAGAGGCAACAGTGTTGAAAACTAGAATAAAATGTGTGCAGTCTGCTGCTGTATTTCCATCATAATATATGCTAAATGCTTATAGTAATACAGTGAAGGAACACAAGTTACTATTGGCTATCGGCCACAGACTACATAGTTACATAGTTACATAGTTAGTCAGGTTGAAAAAAGACACAAGTCCATCCAGTTCAACCGTTAAAAAAAAAAAAAAAAAAAAAAAAAAACATATATCGTACAATCCCATATACCCAATTCTATACCCACAGTTGATCCAGAGGAAGGCAAAAAAAACCCAGAAGAGCATGATCCAATTTGCTACAGCAGGGGAAAAAATTCCTTCCTGATCCCCCGAGAGGCAATCGGATATTCCCTGGATCAACTTTACCTATAAATGTCAGTACCCAGTTATATTATGTACATTTAAGAAAGAATCCAGGCCCTTCTTAAAGCAATCTACTGAGCTGGCCAGAACCACCTCTGCAGGGAGTCTATTCCACATTTTCACAGCTCTTACTGTGAAAAAACCTTTCCATATTTGGAGGTGAAATCTCTTTTCCTCTAGACGCAAAGAGTGCCCCCTTGTCCTTTGTGTTGACCGTAAAGTGAATAACTGAACACCAAGTTCACTATATGGACCCCTTATGTATTTGTACATGTTGATCATATCCCCCCTTAATCTCCTCTCAAGAGAGAATAAATTCAGTTCCTCTAATCTCTCCTCATAGCTGAGCTCCTCCATGCCTCTTATCAGTTTGGTTGCCCTTCTCTGCACTTTCTCCAGTTCCCCAATATCCTTTTTGAGAACTGGGGCCCAAAACTGAACTGCATATTCCAGATGAGGTCTTACTAATGATTTGAACAGGGGCAAAATGATATCTCTCTCTCTGGAGACCATACCTCTCTTAATACAAGAAAGGACCTTGCTCGCTTTGGAAACCGCAGCTTGGCATTGCATGCCATTATTGAGCTTATGATCTACCAAAACCCCCAGATCCTTCTCCACTACGGATCCCCCCAGTTGTACTCCCCCTAGTATGTATGATGTATTCATATTATTAGCCCCCAAGTGCATAACTTTACATTTATCAACATTAAACCTCATCTGCCACATAGTCGCCCAATTAGACAGAGCATTGAGGTCGGCTTGTAAATTGGCGACATCCTGTAAGGACGTTATTCCACTGCATAGCTTGGTGTCATCTGCAAAGACAGAAATGTTACTTTTGATCTCAGACCCAATATCATTTATAAACATATTAAAAAGTAAGGGTCCCAGCACTGAACCTTGGGGTACACCACTGATAACCTTGGACCATTCAGAGTAAGAATCATTAACCACTACTCTCTGAATTCTGTCTTTTAGCCAGTTTTCTATCCATTTACAAACTGATATTTCCAATCCTGTAGACTTTACCTTGCACATGAGCCGTGTGTGGGGAACTGTATCGAACGCTTTTGCAAAATCCAAGTATACCACGTCCACTGCCACCCCTCTGTCCAAGGTCTTACTTACCTCTTCATAAAAAGAAATCCGGTTTGTTTGACAACTTCTGTCTTTCATGAATCCATGCTGTCTGTTGCTTAAATAGTTTTTTTCCAGCAAGAACTCATCTATGTGGTCTTTTATTAATCTCTCCAGTATTTTCCCAACTATAGAAGTTAAACTAACAGGTCTATAGTTACTTGGTAAACACTTAATTCCCTTTTTAAATATAGGCACCACATTGGCCCTGCGCCAATCCAGTGGTACTATTCCTGTCATTAATGAGTCCCTAAAAATTAAATACAATGGCTTTGAAATTACAGAGCTCAATTCTTTTAGGATCCGTGGGTGTATGCCATTTGGTCCAGGTGCTTTATCCACCTTTATTCCATCTAAATATTTCTGGACCATATCACTTTTGAGCCATTGTGGATTTGGGGCTGTGTCACTACCACCCCCATTTTGGACATGAGCTCCCCCATGCTCCTTTGTATACACAGAACTGAAGAAAGTATTTAATAAATTAGCCTTCTCTTTGTCCCCTGTGGATGGAAACATTAGTGCTTAGCAGGGCTTTTTTCTCCAGAGAATAGGTGCAGGAACTCAACCATGCCCGTCACACACACATATCTGCCAAATGGCATCAAATAGTAGCTCTTCCCTCCTGCATACAATCCACTGGCCTCATCTTCTCCCTCCTCCTAAAAGCTCCGCCATCTGTCATATGTCTTACCTTTTGTTGCAATATTAAGCTGAAACACCTATCCGGCTGTAGTACCTCCCAGCATAGATCTGACCTGTGGGAGCTACTGGGAGATAAGCCATCACTTGTAAATACAGAAGCTGGACTTCAGTGTTACCAAGTGATAGCGGTGAGCAGGGAGCAGAACACCTGAGCCAGAGGTGGTGGAACTGAGTTCCCCCTAGTTCCTGCTGAAAAAAGCCCTGGTGCTTTATTATTGGGTTGAAAATGCACACTTTGGGTGGTACATGGATTAGGCTGATACACACAAAGGGGTATTTGCCAAGTGCTTGGTGTAGTAAATGGGTAAATAATATAATTAAGTTGAGAAACCCTGATCTGTAGTCAGGACAAGCACTTTTACTACTGCTCTATGCAAAATGTTCGGGGAAATCTCAAGGAAACCAAAGTTGAAACTTTTTATATTGCTTATGGACCGCCCCACATACTTTTACTGCAGCAGGGTGGCCCTCCAGCGTTAAATCACGTACCTGTAAGTGATTTTATTTGCTGGGTCTGGGGTGTGCATGTGCGCCGCCGGCGACTTGCTTCCACTGTGATTGGCTCCCGCTGTGTCCAATCAGTAGGTCCGGGGGACCCGATGTCTGCCAGGACCCGCCGATCGTCCCCGAGGCAGACAGACTGGTGGTCTGCCTATGTAAAGAGAGAGGAAGATGGAGATCTTGTGTTTCTGCTAAGCAGGAACACAGATCTCTGTCTTCCATCAGTCAACGCAACCCCCCTCCCCACCCACAGTTAGCAAGTTCTCCCAGGGAACACATTTAACCCATTTATTGCCCCTGATGTTAACCTCTTCCCTGCCAGTGTCATTAGTACAGTGACAGTTGTCGTGGAATTATTGGTTGTTTGCAGATCACACAGCCCATAATTCCTGTGCTATCTAAGCACACATCAGATTTCATCTTTTTGCAATAATGCTATCCACTCACCGTTCATTCCATCATTCATTCAAGGAAAGCACCAACACAGATCTTATCGTCAAGTCATCTCAGAGCAGAGTGTCCAGCCGACGCCTACTCAAAGACTTTTATTAGCTTCCAAAGATTTCAGACAGGAGGTGATTGGCTGCCGCAACCAATCCCCTCCCCCATGGGCGGGGACATCACAGGATGTCCCTTCCACACAGGAAAATGGCAATACAAGGACATCCCTTCCAACAGGAAATTCCGTACATGAATCCCACTCAAGAAATATAGCTTAAAGGATTCAATACAATAATACATACAATGAATACAATAACGTATGATGGCTAAAGTTACCGTTGATAGGAATTCTTATTCTGCGCTATTCCATAGAATAACGCATATTAGGATTATACTATTATTGAATGGGGGAGGGAGGCTATCTGCAAACGCGCACTACGAATCCCAACCAATGTTGATCAGACACAGCAGAGACAAGAGCGCGCATCCGCCTATAACCAATGATGTTGTTGCAGAGCGAGTATATCCCCTCCTTAACGATCGTCCGTGCTAATGCTCAGAGGGCCCCCGTTGGCGGGCATATCCGCACCCTGCAAACATCACACTCCAACCTCAAGACGTTTTCCCCTATCAGACGGGATTCAACCAGCCTCAGACTACCCCAATCAGCTCTTTTAGAGCGGGTTGCGGAAGTACTAACACTGGGTGACACTATGACAATACATATTAAATACATCTCCATAAAAATCTCCACAACAGTCCTCCCTTTTTTGTCATATGCACCCCATGTCCATCGATGAAACTTGATCTGCTTCTTACACCTGGAAATGAATCAGTCCTTAGTCCATAAAAAGGAAAACACGGCTTGACATGTAGACTCTACTCTTTAGGGGCATGACTTATAAAGGAGGACACGACATGGTGAGCTGTAGTAATCGCCGATCGGTCTGTGATCCTCTGTGTCTTGTATGTGGGTCCGGCTTCGGGGCGTCTCATCAAGGAAACTCTGGTCACGCGTCAAATCAGGCAACAGGAGCACCTCGTCACGACATAGAAAGAATAGAAATAAAAACGACATGAGTATATATATTCCCACTTCCTTTAACCACGATCCGCTGTAAAATAAAAATTAGATCCCCAAACCCTTAAAAAAGGACTCCCAACCTTCACTTAGCTACAGCTCTGGCTTCAACAGTTACATGAAGAACCCTATCCTTAACGGATGAGAATTGTTCAATCGTATCCCAAGCCTGAGCTCCCCCCACCTTGTACATCCAGGACCCCATGCCCAGACCTGGTCGGGGTTGGTGAACAAATCCCTTCTAGCTGTCCCTGCCATTCTTAATTTCTCGCGCCATCAGATCCTCGCGATTGGCCACGAGATAAGGTGCTGGGACAGCTTCACCATCATGCATGAACCTCTTGCATTGGGGGAATTACCTTTTATAAGCTGCAGATCCACATAAACACCAAACTAAAGTTCAAACACACTTGTGGGCTGCCTAGATACCCAAACCGACAAGAGGCAGAGCCATTAAAACTAAACAATTTTACCCTCTAAAAATGCATCGTTAGATTCCATTGACAAGTGTCTGTTTGGAGTCTTCACTAGTTTGTCAAAACTCCTCATACCCATAATAACATCATAAATGGCATGTACCTCTGTCATCGCTGGGGACTAAAACTTGGTGAAGACTCAGAACAGACCATCGGTCCTGTTCGCTTTCTGAGCTAGTCATAATAACTTGGGATGCTTTATAGTTACCCTCGCTAAAATTTACTAAACAACCAAAATATAAATAGACGAAGATACTCCTCATTCTTTGGTGTAGTTGAGCTGATTCTTGCAGTGGCTGGCGTGGTCTCATCCCTCAAGCTTCTTTACAACAACCCAGTCACCTGGTTGGAAAGAATGTAAACTGATTATTGAGTCAGGGTCCAGGAGGGACTCGTGAACCCTGTGGTGGACATTTTGAAGTTCATGTCACAGCGATCGCCCCTCCCCCATCAGCCGAGAATATAAGTGACAGGTAATGAGGAAAGTACAACTCTGGTTTTGATTGACCTCCAAACAACCCTCATATGACAATAACCCAGACATCGGGACTGTGGTCACTGCATAACCTGTGCGTGGCTTACAATACCTGGAACCATTGACAAAAGGTTCTTAGCCTCTGGGATGGGAACCTACTTCACCAGACTGCTGCTTGCCGATTCAAATTCTATCAAAGAAAGACAGTCTTGGAACAAACTTGGTTAGAATTACAGAGGTTAACATTATTCGTTTGACAAAAAAAAAAATTGTCACTCTTACATTTATCATTCTCCCCCCTTTTCTTCCTCATTACAGACTGAAGGAAGAAATGCGTGGTGCAGGAAAAAAAGAAACCATGAAATAGCCTATGATACTTTTACCTCCCTTAGACTCATATTTATCCATATGTACAGCTGTCTACATACACCTGTTCTCTATGTACAAACTCCTTGGACCTGAAAAATACTTATAAGCAAAATCATTACTCTATCCTTCATATTTAACCTGCAAAGAATGGTAAATTGTCAATGACATTCTTTCAAAACCGATTCAAACAAAACCCTCTGTAACCCTTACTTTTCCCGTTCCTACAAACATACAACAGCCGCGACGCATCGGAGGATCGCAGCGGTAAGTTCGAACATATTCACGTTACTACATACAAACATTCAGATACAAACGTGGGGGAGATACTTCATAGTTTCCAAAACCAAAAAATGAAAAAAACAAAAACAGACAGAATTCTCCCTTCACTCGTTCAGCAATAGAAAAAAAAAAAAATACAATGGGACAAACATGAGAGCAACTCGGGAACCTTCATGGACCAGCCATACAAAGTTCAAACAAACGGGCATGAGCCACCGTTCCTCATCATTACAGATTTCTGAAGCCGCAGCTCAACTACATCCATTCCAGAGGGATACCCAAAATAGTATCCTTGGACCACCTATGTTAATCTTTTTGGGGTTCAAAGGCCTTTGCCCCAAAACTAGGCTTCGTGCACTGTGTGACCGTCTGACTGTGGGAAGCCTCCATTCCTTCCCTTTGCACAGACCTCCTCGTGTCCATGGCGATTCGAATCGGCTTATCGTCTTAAACCTGCGTCCAGGTTAAACCGTTGCACCCATTTCGGAGAGCACAGCCCGGTGTCTTCTTATACGGTGGATAGAAGAACTATAACCACTATATGGTCAAGTCCTCCAACTAGAAACCCTAACCGAGGCGTTAACTCTATGGCTTGTTGTCACAACACTTTTGGAACTACAGCAACAACCACAGATCAACCCCCGAATTAGGCCTCTACCCCTCACAGTGCATGCATACACAAGCATTTTCCGCTATACACCCATACACTGCGTTGTCAGACTAAACCACACAGAACACATACGCCAGTTTACCACCTGCAGAACAATGTGGCTTCTCTCTATATCTAGATGATAAAACAATGGTGATGCCCCCCTGTGTTTTTCTCTCTACCCAAAACTGTATTACAGTACAAAACTTCACAAAACTGGAATAAAATATAAAAGACTTTTAAATGCAAAAATGCTTTCCATTTTCCTTCCAAGCACAAATCTCATTGCTCACCTTTTAAAAACCCCAAGCTCCTCCCACCAACTTTTTGCTGATATATAAATGCTGAAAAGAAACTTCCGGTTATGCTCAGCTACTTAAAAAAACCAAACTGGTTTATTTACATATCAATTGTTCAGGAAGAGGGAGGGGGAGGCCTAGCCCTAATCGCCTTGTCTATCAAGACTCCAAAAAATCCATGGCTAAACATTATATATTTCAACAATTTAAAACCTTGTCAAGAAAATGATGGAATAAAACCCCCCTTTGCAAATGGGAGGGTCCTGACCCAAACATCCCCTGCAAGCAAAACCACAAGTTGAGGCTCAAATACAAAACTCCTGCAAAAAGATGGCTCTAGGAGTTTCGACCAAACCCCCACTCCTCCTCTACAGGCTATACAATACAAGCTTCAAAACATGAATTGCCTTCTGGGAAACTCCCAAATATTTAAACATAAAAACACATCATTGTACAAAAACTCTGTTAGTCTTACAATCTATCAAAATTCAGTGTAAAGTGAAGTTTTTCTTAAAAACAAAATCCAATACAAAAAAACGCCGCTCATATACTGCAAAGTCAGCTGGCCCTGCAATAGCTTACATTCACTTAAATGAAAACAGAGAAATCCCCACCCTAACACCACCTGCATGGAGTTTGCATGTCCTCCCTGTGTCTCACTACTCTCCCCAGCAGTGCACAGGTCAAACTGTAAACAAATAAAACCGGACAAAACTGCGCCAATCAACAAATGCCAATACAGCATATTCAGGGGCCATGTTTGCTAAACTGGAACTTCCTATCTCAAACTGTAAACATCTCTCAAGATGGCCGACAAGCCAGGACAACAAAATGGTGGATGAACACCGCACACCTCATGGACAACAATGGCGCCATTAACGCATGCAATTTTTCCCGCCAAAACCAGCATGGGACATCACAATGAACACCACATGGGTTCCCCCACACAAATAAAAACACAAATGGCCTCCACCAGGTTCCAACGCAGAAAAGACCGCACTACATTCGCACCAAACATCAAAAACTGAGAAATTCCACCAGCAACATAGCTGACGAATGCCACAGCATGGTCACATGATATCACACCCAAAGGAAAGGTGGCTGCACCTTCCCTTATAGGATACCCACAGGCTAAGGAAAAACTGTGCCTCAAAATGGCAGACAAACCACAAGGCTAATCAAAAGCCAAGAATGGCGCCATTAACACATGTATATTTTTTTTCCCGCCAAAACCAGCATGTCTTTAAAAGAAAGTCAAAAATGTTTTTCTCCACAAAGACAGACTACACAATTGAGATTTTTCAAAATTATCATCAAAATCCACTGAAAAATGTGTGTCTGCTACACTCTACAAGGACCACATGTACACTTAAACTTTTTAAAAACCCTTTGGCCACTAAACAGCACATTTAAAAAAAATGTTAGTTACATGACAATATTAAAAACATATTCATTTCTCTAAGTTAATATACTCTGAGATATTCACCACACACATACATTACAATGTTGCTTGTAACATCAGATCATCATCCCTCAGGGCGTATCCCCTGCATGCTATTTACAGAGAGTCACCAACTTCCACCATTGTAACTGATGACCATGCTGCCTGCCCCTCCCCCACTAAAGCACATGGCTTATGGCTCAATGCAGCGGCCATCAATAACAATGCAGCCAAACAATCTAATCACATACAGTCTATATTTCTCATTTCATAAACAATATACAGTTTCCATCAGCATTCACACAGGCACAAACGCTACACACAACTTTGTTCTGAAAATTGGAAAGTCAATAGATACACAACTTTCAAACATGTTGGCAGTGATAGCCATGCTGCCTGCCCCTCCCCCACTAAAGCACATGGCTTATGGCTCAATGCAGCCAAACACTCTTACAGCAAACAGCTTACCCACACAAACACACAGGCACATGCAGGCATACGATCTCTCTCCCAACAAAATCACACACACACACACACAGACACACATCTCTCAGACATACAGCATTATTTCAAAAAGACAAAAAAAAATTGTTCTTTTACAAAGTACAGCCTCTTCACGCATCACATCATACATCCATACTCCCCCCTCTGCTGATGTGAAGCTCAAAGAGGCTGCAATTAGTCCCGGCGGAGTCGCCATTTGTCGTGGAATTATTGGTTGTTTGCAGAGCACACAGCCCATAATTCCTGTGCTATCTAAGCACACATCAGATTTCATCTTTTTGCAATAATGCTATCTTTAAGTTAAGTTCCACTCACCGTTCATTCCATCATTCATTCAAGGAAAGCACCAACACAGATCTTATCGTCAAGTCATCTCAGAGCAGAGTGTCCAGCCGACGCCTACTCAAAGACTTTTATTAGCTTCCAAAGATTTCAGACAGGAGGTGATTGGCTGCAGCAACCAATCCCCATCCCCATGGGTGGGGACATCACAGGATGTCCCTTCCACACAGAAAAAGGGCAATCCAAGGTCATCCCTTCCAACAGGAAATGCCGTACATGAATCCCACTCAAGAAATATAGCTTAAAGGATTCCATACAATAATACATACAATGAATACAATAACGTATGATGGCTAAAGTTACCGTTGATAGGAATGCTTATTCTGCGCTATTCCATAGAATAACGCATATTAAGATTATACTTTTATTGAATGGGGGAGGGAGGCTATCTGCAGACGCGCACTACGAATCCCAACCAATGTTGATCAGACACAGCAGAGACAAGAGCGCGCATCCGCCTATAACCAATGATGTTGTTGCAGAGCGAGTATATCCCCTCCTTAATGATCGTCCGTGCTAATGCACAGAGGGCCCCTGTTGGCGGACATATCCGCACCCTGCAAACATCACACTCCAACCTCAAGACGTTTTCCCCTATCAGACGGGATTCAACCAGCCTCAGACTACCCCAATCAGCTCTTTTAGAGCGGGTTGCAGAAGTACTAACACTGAGTGACACTATGACAATACATATTAAATACATCTCCATAAAAATCTCCACAACACAGTGCATTTTTTTTTTTAGAACTAATCACTGTATTGGTGTCACTTAGTGTCAGATTTGTCCGCCGCAATGTCGCAGTCCCGCTAAAAGTTGCTGATCGCCACCATTACTAGTAAAAAAATAAAATATAATTCCATGAATATATCTCATAGTTTGGTTTGCGCAAAATTTATAGCGTCTACAATCAATATACGCTTATTGGGATTTTTTTTACCAAAAACATATAGCAGAATACATATTGGCCTAAATTGATGAAGACATATATATATATATATATATATATATATATATATATATATATATATATATATATTGTGAGGGGGTTAACTCGGTAGCGGGTGTGTGTGACCCCCTGGTTGGGCTCCCCACACAAAAACAGGGCCAGCAGACGGAGGTTGTGGTTTTCAAAATCAAAAGGTGCGGTTTATTTCTCTATGTACAGTGACAAAAACACAGCAAAGCCAAAAAGAAACATAAACAAAATAAATCCTGGTCAGTTTGACCTCTGACTAAACATGCAGGTTTCCTAAACTAACAACTGGGATCAGCCTGGTGCTGTCCTAGTCCCTAAGTCCCTGGTTTAGTAAAAGTCCAAACAAATAGCCACACAGGCTTTGCCTCACCGCACAGGGGTTCACTCTCCCTAGACAGTCCACACAGGTCTGGTTCCAGGCATGAGCTAACATCTAATGAAGCTGGGAGTTCTTATAGAGGCCTAAATGAGCTGACAAGCTTCAGCTGGTCTCATCAACTCCCTGTCTGTACGACGCCCCACACTCTCCCTAGAGGTATGAGTCATCCATGAGCCCACTAGCCTTATACAACTCTCCACCTAGTTGTATAAGTCGGCATAAAGCCTGAATCTGGGAGAAATATATCTACCCCCCTGGATGCAACCAGGTGACTTTACCTTCCTGCTGTCACAATATATATATAATATAATTTTCTTATTTTTTATTTATTGAATGTGTTTAAGAGCAGAAAGTAAAAAAAAAATCAAAATTGTCTATTTTTTTGTTTATAGCGCAAAAAATATAAACCGCAGAGGTGATCAAATACCACCAATAGAAAGCTCCATTTGTGGGGAAAAAAGGGCATACATTTTATTTGAGTACAGTGTCGCACGACCGAGCAATTGTCAGGTTTATAGATCAATTTCGATTTTTTTTAGGCCTCATGCCCACTGGCGTTTTTACAGCTGCGTTTTTTGCAGCTTAAAAACGCCTGTCCATGTTATTGTAAATATTTTTTTTATTTTTTTTTGAAAAAAAAAACAAAAAAAAACGTCGGAGCTAAAAACGCGACCGCGCGTTAGTGCGCGTTTTTTGCGCGTTAGTGCGCGTTTTTTGACGCTCGCGTTTTTTTCTGCCTAATTCTGACGCTGAGGAACGCACTGGTCCTGGGTTTTTTTTACAGCTTAAAAACGTCTATGCTATTTGCAGCTCAAAAACGTCTAGGTGGGCATGAAGCTATAGACTAACATGGACAGGCGTTTTTAAGCTGTAAAAAACGCTCAAAAACGCGGCTGTAAAAACGTCCGTGGGCATGAGGCCTTAGCCCAAAACCAGATGTTTATTTCCTGGTAAGAACGTCTTTTATTTGTGGAAAGCAGCTGTTAATTTTGCCACTGACAGCACAGAACATTATCTATTTGAAGATATAGCCAGTGCCAAGCGATCTTCCTTTCTCCTGACTGCGTCCTATCCCAATCTATGTGCACAGAAAACACAGCTGTCACTACTCTAATATCAGGGGAGATAGGAACGGTCATCTGAAGACTCCAACCTTCTCAAATCCGGTCTAGACTTAGATATTCCAATTGTGACAGTCATCAAATAACCATGCATACCTTTTATGTGTTCAGTTCTGCTGTGAGTGACAGTCCTGGAACTAGTCTTTGGCCTGGTAATTGGAGATGACCTACATAATCAGAGGCTTTTAACATAGGTATGTAGCCAGCAGACACACTTTATATAAAATGACTGTCCTGCATTCACGAGTGCTGTGCTGCAGAACCATTGCAACTAACTATAAAGATGTACTGTGTGTTATTACAGTATTTTATTCCTTTTTATATTTTCCTTTTCTTTCAAAACAGATTTCATTTTCGTAAAAACATGAAAAGAATAGTAACTGAACTGTATGTTCGGGAGAACTGTCATCCTGTTAAAGCCAGCCTGATTATGTGGATCCAAATCCCAATGTGGATATTTGTGTCTTTGGCTCTGAGAAATTTCAGTTTTTCTACGAATGGATCCACCACAGGTAATTGTTATTTATTTGTTTTTGCAATGTTCATATCATTTTAGTGGGCTTAAAGTGTTACTAAACCCACAACAGTAAAATCAGTCTGTATATGCAAGTAAAGCATGCTTGTTATACTCACTCTGGAACCTAAGGGGTTAATCCTTTGCATTGTGTAAAAAGACTGTTTAATCCTGTCTTCTTCCAGAGTCCCCAAACCATCTCCGGATAGAACATGGCCTTGGGGACACGCTACACATGCTCAGTTAGGTGTGTATTGCTTTTTTTTCCTGGAAGAGTGCATGTACTCGGCACAGAGCCAATCAGTACTGTCCAGACAGAGGGTCAGGGGTTCTGCATCCTCATAGGGCAATCATGCAAGCTTTAACCAGACACTGATAAAAGTCACAAGACTGTTCTAACTGCTGATGAGAAAAGGTACTTGGTTTATATTTACTAAAACATCTGCATTTCCATGTGCTGTGTACTGTGGGAGACCAGATACAGTGCACCCAGAAAGTATTCACAGTGTTTAACTTTTTCCACGTTTTGTTATGTTACAACCTTATTCCAAAATGGATTAAAATCATTATTTTTCTCAAAAACAATACCCCATAATGACAACATAAAAGAAGTTTGTTTGAAATCTTTGCAAATTTATAAAAAAAAAAAAAACGGTGCTCAGGTGCATCCTGTTTCCACTGATCATCCTTGAGATGTTTATACAACTTGATTGGAGTCCACATGTGATAAATTCAGTAGATTGCACATGATTTGGAAAGGCACACACCTGTCTATATAAGGTCCCACAGTTAACAGTGCATGTCAGAGCACAAACCAAGCAAGGCATTGTGTGCAGACCTCTGAGACAGGATTGTATCGAGCCACATTAATCCATTTTGGAATAAGGTTGTAGCATAACAAAACGTGGAAAAAAGTTAAGCGCTGTGAATACTTTCTGGGTGCACTGTATCTGGTCTCCCACAGTACACAGAACATGGAAATTGAGATGTTTTAGTAAATATAAACGAAGTACCTTTTCTGGGGAAGGGTACAGAGTAATTTCTGCAGCATTGAAGGTCCCAATTAGCACAGTGGCCTCCATCATCTGTAAATGGAAGAAATTGGGAACCATCAGGAGTCTTCCTAGAGTGGGACGCCCGGCCAAACTGAGCGATCAGGGGAGAAGGGCCTTAGTCAGGGAGGTGACCAAGAACCAGATGGTCACTCTGACAGAGCTCTAGCATTTCTCTGTGGAGAGAGAAGAACCTTCCAGAAGAACAACCATCTCTGCAGCAATCCACCAATCAGGCCTGTATGGTAGAATGGCCAGACGGAAGCCACTTTCCTGTAAAAGGCACATGACAGCCCGCCTGGATTCTCAGACCATGAGAAACAAAATTCTCTGGTCTGATGAAACAAAGATTGAACTCTATGGCCTGAATGGCAAGCGTCATGTCTGTAGAAAACCAGGCACTGCTCATCACCTGGCCAATACCATCTCTACGGTGAAGCATGGTGGTGGCAGCATCATGCTGTGTGGAGGTTTTTCAGTGGGAGGAACTGGGAGACTAGTCAGGATCGAGGGAAAGATGATTACAGCAATGTACAGAGACATCCTTGATAAATAAACCTGCTCCAGATCACTCTGGACCTCAGACTGGGGCGAAGGTTCATCTTCCAACAGGAAAATGACCCAAAGCACACAGCCAAGATAACAAAAGAATGGCTACTGGACAACTCTGTAAATGTCCTTGAGTGGCCCAGCCAGAGCCCAGACTTTACCCTGAGTGAACATCCCTGGAGAGATCTGAAAATGGCTGTGCACAGACGCTCCCCATCCAACATGATGGAGCTTGAGAGGTCCTGCAAATAAGAATGGGAGAAACTGCCCAAAAATAGGTGTTCCAAGCTTGTAGCATCATACTAAAAAAGAGGCTGTAATTGGTGCCAAAGCTGCTTCAACAAAGTATTGAACAAAGGCTGTGGATACTTTTGTACATGGGATTTTTTATTTTATTTTTTTATAATAAATTTGCAAAGATTTCAGACAATCTTCTTTCATGTTGTCATTATGGGGTGTTTTTTGTAGAATTTTGAGGAAAATAATGAATTTAATCTATTTTAGAATAAGGCTGTAACATAACAAAATGTGGAAAAAGTGAAGCGCTGTGAATACTTTCCGCATGCACTGTATAGTGAATACAGGGTCCTGGGTTTAGTAACTCTTTAATGTAGACATGCAACAAGAGAAAACAAAGAGTGACTGTGTGAAGCCTCGTACACACGGCCGGTTTTCTCGGCAAGAAAACTGCTGGGAGAGCTTTTTGCAGAGAAAACCGGTCGTGTGTATGGTTTCTCGTAGGGAAAACTGCCGGGAATCTCGACTACAAAAATAGAGAACCTACGTCGGGATTCTCGTTGGCCTGTTTCCCGACGAGAAAACCGTGCGTGTGTATGCTTACCTGTCTCCAGGTAAACCCGTGCATGCTCGATGAGACTTTGGCGCATGCGCAGTAGCTTACAAGGGTAGTGTTGGGTGTAGCAAGATGGCGGCGACGGCATCGAATGTGACAAGCGCATGCTTGTTGTAGTCGATGACGTCACTGCGTTCTTGCCATTCAAAAGAACGGTGGTTCTTTTGAATGTGCATGTGTACACAGGGCTTGGCAAGACAAGCTTGCAAGGAATCCCATCGAGAAAACTGACGTTATTTTGGACGGGATTCAAGCCCATGTGTACGAGGCTTAAGTGTAAAGCAAAGTAATATAGGCTCTTCATCAATAGAGATTTTTCAGTTTATATGATTGAACACTGAACACTGAAGTTGAATTTTCACTGTGAAATTTAGTAGGGCGGTTTCACTGGTTGAGCATGGAAGAGCTATCCTTGCATTGGTAAAGCCATGTTAAACCAGAACTACCCATAACCTGATCAAAAAAATAATGTTCTTTAGCCAGGAACATACATTCCACATTAATAATTATGCTACCAAAATGAGTGTGTGCTGTAATTTGCCTCCAGCATTGCTCCTGTTTCTTCTTACCATAGGCTGCCATTTTGCTGAAACCCAGAGCCCATGAGCAGCAGTAAATCATATAGCAGAACTAAACCCATCGATTCAACTGTTTCAGAAAACAGTTAGCAATCCCGTCACTCCAGGAATGTAACTGTCACATTTTGCTTGTGTCCTCAACCAAACTGTCAAACGATCAAATGGCTGGTGTCATATCTGATCACATGTGCAGCACCACGGCCATTTCAGATCAACCAGAAGCAGCTTCCTTGGCTGTAAAAGATAAGAGGCTTTAATTCTGATTTAAGGCTGTCCGCAGATCGACCTCTACAAATTCAGCAGTGTCTAAAAATCGAGAGCAACTGAACATGTGCAGAGCAAGGTGAGACAGTATTACTGGATTTTAAACCGTATAGACACTTATCTTGAATGTTATACATAGTGTGGAGAGACGTCCCCATTTCACAGTGTGGATTAGCACTTTCACCCTGGTTCTTGTAAACAGAGGCACGCTGATTGCACACCTGTGAGCTGGGTTCATATGCATCCCAGGGATGGAGCTTGGAGCTCCCACTTGGAGACAGCTCCACCCAAGGAGACAGAAAGTCTTGCTGAGGAGTCAGGAGGAGTCCGCCCCACAGACACAAGTCTATGTGTGAGGCCTTGTACACACGGCCGAGATTCTCGTCGAAAAAAACATGTCGTTTTTTTCGACGAGATTCTTGGACAAGAAAATTGTCCCGGCCGAGTGTACACACGCTCGATTCAAAAAACCCGCGGTTCTTTTGAATGGAGCGTACGCGGTGACGTCATCGACTACGACGAGCATGCGCTCGTCACATTCGATGCCGTCGCCGCCATCTTGGTATACCCTATCTATGCCTAGGAAGCTACCGCGCATGCGTCAAAGTCATTTCGAGCATGCGCGGGCTTCCCGGCGAAAAGGTAAGTGTACACACACACAATTTTCTCGTTGAGAAACAGGCTGACGAGAATCTCGACGAGAAAATAGAGAGCAGGTTCTCTATTTTCTCGTCGAGATTCTTGTCGCTTTTCTTGACGAGAAACCATACACACGAACTAATTTCTCGGCAAAAAATCTCTGCCAGCAAGTTTCTTGCTGGTTTTTGCCGAGAAACTCGTTCGTGTGTACGAGGCTTGAGTGTTGGGAAGACACCCATGTTCTTTAGAGAGACTGCAGGTGGCAGTTTGAACCCTGGGTAAGTTAGGAGAGAGCTTGACCCAAGCATACAGGTCTGAGGAACAGACCTATGGCCTAGGCATGAGGCCTGAAGCAGCTGTGTCATCAGTTGGTAAGTCAGGAGGCCAAATAACCATGATGCAATAATGGCGGAACCCCCTTGTTTGGTTTGAACTTTTTGTTTCATTTAAATAAAAGTGCCCTTGAAAATGCAGTCTGGACTAACACGTGTTGCTTCAAATCGCATACGCCCCTTGAGCTGAATCACCCTGATATCCTACAATAGCTATACCTGCAAAAGGGGCCAACCTGAAGTCATCTAGAAGGCCTTCATTTTTTGTTTCAACTTTCACTTATTACTTTAAAATCCTAACTTCTAGTTGAAACCTTAGCATTCCTTGTGCTGTTCTTGGCTGCCTCCAACCAAGGATATAGAGGCATGCCTAACATATGAATGGTACTGGAGGGAGAATTCCACTGTGGACAGACAGTTTCCCTATAATTAATAAAGAAATAGTGAACAGCAACTATAACAAATCACTCTGGAATTAGATGTTTCACTCTGAAATTAGATGTTTCACTCTGAAATTAGATGTTGAACCACTTCCATTCAGAATCGGAAAGCACTGAACCTGCTAATTAACATGATGGAAACATTTGAACATTTGAAACACATCAAAATATGATGGAAAAAACGGAACTTTAAAACTACAGCACCATTATAATCATTTACAATTACTGGATCCTTTTGGTACAATCAATGCGCACATTAAGGACAGTCAGTTTTCTAATTTAATTGATCATACGATTAGATCTGTGTTTCTAATATCAGGACATGCATAGTACCTCAGCATTGCTGCCTCTACCTTCTTGACTTACCGTATATACTCGAGTATAAGCCGAGGCACTTAATTTTACCACAAAAACTGGGAAAACTTATTGACTAGAGTATAAGCATAGGGTGTCCATCTGCTACCTCACTGTGCCCATGCCTCACTGTGTCCATGACTAGACTGACATTTAACATGGGAGTCTATGGAAGGGGTGCCCGGCTTTGAAAAATTGTTGCTCCCCGGCCGTAGGTCCCCCAGACAACAAACTTTGCACACTTGTAGAGGAGAAATGGGGCTACATATGTGCCAAGTTTGGGTTCAGGGGACCTATGACCGGCCGGTACCGGGTCCCCAAAATCACCAAAGAAATTACCGTTTAACATGGGAGTCTATGGAAGGGGTACCCGGCTTTGAAAAATTAGTGCTCCCGGGCCGTAGGTCCCCCGGACAACAAACGTTGCACACTTGTAGAGGAACAGTGGGGCTACACGATTGGGGTCCAGGGGACCTATGGCCGGCTTGTACCGGGTCCCCAAAGTCTGAGAGATCAGGTGCAAAAAGGTGACTCGAGTATAAGCCGAGGGGGGCATTTTCAGCACAAAAAAATGTGCTGAAAAACTCGGCTTATACTCGAGTATATACAGTATATACTTTTTTGCTTGATAGGTCCTGCCAATATCCCTCATAGGTTAGCTCCTTACCCCTCCCATCCCACATCTTGCACTATTTGGACTAGCCCACCGCCAGCCATTAATAATCAGTGATTATAGGGGTCCAATTAAGACCCCCATTTATCCAACTATAATTTCATAAAATTATCCTGACTGGCCGTGGGCTAATCCAATGCGTCCGGAGTTTGTTCAGTGTTGTTTTGTATTGTTATATGTGTAGCGCACAGACCCCTTTTCTTTACCTGCATTAACTTTTGGCTCCTCGCAGGAAGAGAGAGGCACACCGCACTATGAGCCCGTACCCTCCTGTATAAAGAGGTTGAGCAGTGTTGTTGTTGGGTCTTGTCTGCAGCCAGGGCCAAAGTCCTCCTGAGAATGATTCTCACCTCTACCGTGGGTAGAGACAAGTCCTTGACTTCCCCAGTAACATGAATGTCCACACCAGCTGAAACTTCAACTTAAGATTTATTCTCGCTTTGCAACAAACAGTCTTTTGGATAGGAAAAAGGTTGGAGCAAGGAAACAGAACAGCCCAAGGTGTGGAGGAGGTCCAGGCACAAACGTAGCTCAATCTTCACTACTCAGATTCTCAAGCAGTGTATTAGGCGCACAGTCTCTGCCACAGACCGTAAGGTTGGTCTCTGCCACAGACCTGGTGAATTAGTATCTCTCTTAGAACATAGCCCCTATCAAGGAGAAGACATCCCCCTAGAGAGTCAACAGAACCTTCCTTCACTGTGACTCCTGCATCGGTCCTTCGGAATGATCCTCCCTTCTCTGAGAGTGCGGGTCCCCTCGCAAGGCGGCACCCTGGACTCCTCAATCCTTAGTGGACCCCAGCCAAAGGTGCTGGGCCCCAGGCCTTCTTCCACAACCCCTGGGTCTTCATACCCAGGTGGACAGGAACGTCAGGGTAGTACCTCACCCCAGGCTAAAGGTGCCTGAGATGGAACAGGAACACAGCCTCCGGGCCTAGGGCACCCGGAGACGAACCACACACACACACACACCCAGGCTGTAGGTGCCTGGGCGTGGACCCCGCTCAGGAGATGTCTGCCCCTTTTATCTCCTCTCCCGGCATGCACAGCAGGTTCCCAGCCCCACTGTACGGCTGCCGAGAAGGGACACAAAAGGCACAGCACTGCGCTCGTGGTTCAACCCCAGCCTAGAATGGCAGTGCCACCCGCAGGCCGCAGGGAACTCATCACCAGCATTATCCCCTGAGGACAAAGTGGTCCATAACCCTTAACCACTTAACGACCGCCCACTGTAAATATACGTCGGCAGAATGGCACCGACAGGCAGAATCACGTATATGTACGTGATTGCCTTTGTATAATTGGGGGGTCCGATCGGACCCCCCTTCTTTACAGTGAGCGGTCGTTTTACCTTCGGGAGCGATCCGGCATGAGGGGACGGCCGTTCGATTCCGGCCACCCCCTCTCGATCGCTCCCGGCGAATGAGAGCTTCCCCTGCCTGTGTGCTTGTTTACACAGGCTGGAGGAAGTGATGTCATCTCTCCTGCGGCGCTCACATATACCGAGCGCCGTACAGGAGAAGATGCAGGTTAGTGCACACAACACTACACTGACACCAGGACACATAGGTACATAAATCGCCCCCCCAAATCACCCCCCAGTCACAGTGTCACTGATTGCAGTGACCATTTATTTAGTGATCACTGCAATCAGTGACATTTGTGACTGTAAAAGTGTCAGTACATTTAGTTTTAGGTCCAGTGTAGCCCCCTAACCCCCCCTAATAAAGGTTTAACCCCCTGATCACCCCCCAGATAACCCTTTCACCCCCTAGTACCGCCGTCGCTAAGCAATCATTTTTCTGATCGATGTCTTAGCGTCGGTGATGCTGATCGGTAGCCAGTAATTTTTTTTAGGTTTGCCGCAGGTTTTTATAGCGTCGGGTACCCCCATATATTACCTAATAAAGGTTTAACCCCCTTGATCACCCCCCAGGTAACCCTTTCACCCCCTAGCACCGCCGTCACTAAGCGATCATTTTTCTGATCGATGTCTTAGCGTCGGTGATGCTGATCGGTAGCCAGTAATTTTTTTTAGGTTCGCCGCAGGTTTTTATAGCGTCGGGTACCCCCATATATTACCTAATAAAGGTTTAACCCCCTTGATCACCCCCCAGGTAACCCTTTCACCCCCTAGCACCGCCGTCACTAAGCGATCATTTTTCTGATCGATGTCTTAGCGTCGGTGATGCTGATCGGTAGCCAGTAATTTTTTTTAGGTTCGCCGCAGGTTTTTATAGCGTCGGGTACCCCCATATATTACCTAATAAAGGTTTAACCCCCTTGATCGCCCCCCAGGTAACCCTTTCACCCCCTATCACCACTGTCACTAAGCGATAATTTTTCTGATCGCTGTCTTAGCGTCGGTGATGCAGATCGGTAGCCAGTAATTTATTTTAGGTTCGCTGCGGGTTTTTATAGCGTCAGGTACCCCAATATATTACCTAATAAAGGTTTAACCCCCTTGATCACCCCCCAGGTAACCCTTTCACCCCCTATCACCACTGTCGCTAAGCGATCGTTTTTATGATCGTTGTCTTAGTGTCGGTGATGCAGATCGGTAGCCAGTAATTTTTTTTTAGGTTCGCCGTCAGGTTTTTATATAGCGTCAGGTACCCCCATATATTACCTAATAAAGGTTTTAACCCCCTAATTGCCCCTAGTTAACCCTTTCACCAGTAATCACCATATAAGTGTTACGGGTGACGCTGGTTAGTTAGTTTGCTTTTTATAGTGTCAGGGCACCCGCCGTATATAACCCAATAAAGGTTTAACCCCCTGATCGCCCAGCGGGTGAGATCAATTAGGTTTTAGCGTCAGAGAGGGTCTGCGTCACACCCCAGGCAGCGTCAGGTTAGTGCCAGTAACGCTAACACCCACGCGTGAAGCATACACCCCCCTTAGTGGTATAGTATCTGAACAGATCAATATCTGATCTGATCAGATCTATACTAGCGTCCCCAGCAGTTTAGGGT
This sequence comes from Rana muscosa, assembly GCA_029206835.1. Taxonomy (NCBI): domain Eukaryota; kingdom Metazoa; phylum Chordata; class Amphibia; order Anura; family Ranidae; genus Rana; species Rana muscosa. The sequence goes on along the minus strand of CM055116.1, from coordinate 456,859,276 downwards.
TCCCAAAAACGCAGTGTTAGCGGGATCAGCCCAGATACCTGCTACCACCTGCGTTTTGCCCCTCCGTCCAGCCCAGGCCACCCAAGTGCAGTATCGATCGATCACTGTCACTTGCAAAACACAACACACATAACTGCAGCGTTTGCAGAGACAGGCCTGATCCCTGCGACTCCAGTGCTGTAGGAGGTGATTTCGCCACCAGAGTTAAAAAAAAAACAAAAAACATATATGCCGAAGCATTGGGGCAGCAGGGGCGGAGGAGCGATTTTGCTCCTAATGCCGCGTACATACAGTCGAAATTCCGACGGAGGCTTGCCCGTGGAAAAGTCTGACCATGTGTACGCGGCATAACTTTTGCGGGAAGATGCCCCCATGCTTCGGCATATATAAATGGTGCATGTATGCCCATCATTAGAAGTGGGTGGATGAAGGGCGGTATTCTAATGGTGGGCATACCCACCGATCAATCTTTTTTTTTCGTTCAGCCAACAGGCTGCATGAAAAAAAAGATTACAATACATGTCCAACAAGGACCAGCAACGTACTGGTATGTTGCTGGACTTTGAATGTTTATACCAGAATGATGCCTGCGGGTTTAGGTATCATCTTGGTATCATTCTTTTCAGCCAGCGGCCGGCTTTCATGTAAAAGCAATCCTAGTGGCTAATTAGCCTCTGGACTGCTTTTACAAGCAGTGGGAGGGAATGACCCCCCCGGATATAAAAAGCGCCATTGGGAAATTGGGAAAGCATTTTATCACACCGATCTTGGTGTGGTCAGATGCTTTGAGGGCAGAGGAAAGATCTAGGGTCCAATAGACCCCAGTTTTTTCAAAAAAGAGTACCTGTCATTACCTATTGCTATCATAGGGGATATTTACATTCCCTGAGATAACAATAAAAATGATAAAAAAATAAATAAATATGGAAGCAACAGTTTAAAAATAAAACAAAAAAGCAAAATTAATAATAAAAAAAAAATAAAAATCAAAAAAGCACCCCTGTCCTGCCCTGCTCTTGCCCAATGGCGAACGCAAGCGTCGGTCTGGCGTCATATGTAAACAGCAATTGCACCATGCATGTGAGGTATCACCGCGAAGGTCAGATCGAGGGCAGTAATTTTAGCAGTAGACCTCCTCTGTAAATCTAACGGGGTAACCTGTAAAGGCTTTTAAAAATGTATGTAGTGTGTCGCCAATGCGCGTTTGTGCGAAATTTTAAAGCATGTCGTGTTTGGTATCTATGTACTCGGCCTAAGATCATCTTTTTTATTTCATCAAACATTTGGGCAATATAGTGTGTTTTAGTGCATTAAAATTAAAAAAAGTGTATTTCTTTCTCGTACATCACGGGACACAGAGCGACATAGTCATTACTAATGGGTTATATAGATACCTTCAGGTGCTGGCACTGGCAACTTCCAAAACCGGAAGTACCCTCCCCTATATAAGCCCCTCCCATCCGGGAGCACCTCAGTTTTTTGCCAGTGTCTAAGGTGTTGGCCAAGAAGAAACATGTGTTTTTCACTGAGCTTGCGTACAGGTTCTTTTGGGCCTCAGTAAGCTATTCCGGATCCGACCAAAAAAGCTTCATAGCTAAACGGTCGGTACCCGGGCCTTGCAGAGAAGAGCAAGGTTTTGCCTGTAATGCTTCTCTTAGGAGAGCTGGACCCTGGGATCCAGAGCTCTGGTCATACCCATGACCAAGATGTTTTCTGTGCAGGGTGCTATACAGGTCCAGGGGAGTGGAATCCTTGGGAACCCGGTCCCTGAAGGTTTAATTACAATGCCTGCCGTGATAGGTGAAGTTTGGGCTTCTGTGGCCAAACAGAGTCCTGCGGCGGGGAAAAGGTAAGTGGGGGCCCCTCAGGAACTTGGTTCTATTGAGGGGACCCCCAAGCCTAATATGTCTTTCTGCCTGTTACCTAACGGTATTCCCGCTAAATATTATGCATGCCTGTAACTACTAAAAAATGTAATAATTTTAATAGTGGTCAAGAAAAAATAAATAAATAATATACTAGACTGCGGTACCTGTGTTAATCCACTAGAGGCCGCTGTGGAACGTTTTCTTGTCATGTGGACTAGTTTCTTTTTATCAGAGCAAGTCCAGGCAGATGGTGAGTTCTCTTGTGGGAAACTGCTTCCTCTGCCATGTTGCAATGCTCGTCCATCCCCCGGCTTGCGGCAAAAGGGGCCCTGGCTCTTGTCCCTAGTTTCCTTTTTCAAAATTAGCGCAGAAGGCGCGCGTGCACGTGCACGCGCCTCTATATATAGAGGTGAGCCGGGAAAGGGGGCGGAGCTTGGGGGATGACGCTCTATGCGCGCCGCAGCGCTTCTGCGCATGTGCGGGCGTCCCAGCATGTTAAAAACCACAATTATGTGTTGTGAGCTGGCTATGGAGTGCAGAGACAGAGCTGGCAACATTTAAAAAAAAAAAAAAAGGCATACAGCAAGCGGTTGATGCAGGCATCCCCATAGAAAGGCACATTAGTAGACACCAACTGTTTTTATAGCAGCATTTGTGCTAGACTATTGTCAGTAAGTGGTGTATTTCGGCTGGAATACCTCAGCTTTGGGCTTAGGAATAATGCCGTCTAAAAACTCCGGGACTAAAAATCCCAGGAAGCATAGGGGGTCTCCATCGGGCTCTGAGGATCTTGGGCATGCTTCGGCTGCACCAGTCTCCCCTGAAGAATCAGAGGTTAGTGACCGTAGAGCACCCTCAGGAGTACCTGGTACTGTGGCTGTCCTCAGTTCACCTGCTCCTGTGTATGTAACAGAGGAGGTTTTTTCCTCAGCTCTGGGAGGGCTGGAAGAGAGATTGTCAGCATTGATCGCTGCTTCCCTGTCACAGGAAAAAAGCGCTCGATCTCCGTCTCCTCCCTCAGAGTGCCTGTTAGCGGAGCAACAGTCCCATACAGGGATCGACCTACCTGAAGGGGATCAGGATGAGGTCGATTCTGTTGTAGAGGAATCAACAGTGGAAGAGCCATTCTCAGCATCACATGCTGAAAGATTATGGGTTCAGTCCCTGACTAACATGGTCCGATCAGCATTTAAAATGCCCCTTGCGGAGCCATCATCCACTTCTGTCTCCTCGTTGGGGTCGCTAAAAGCTCCCCAGACTGTTTGTTCCTTTCCAATCCATCCTTTACTGGAAGGGCTCATTTACCAGGATTGGGAGCATCCTGATAAAATATTTACTCCTCCCAAGAGATTTCAAGTGGTCTATCCCATGGAGGATAAGTTCATCAAAAAATGGAGGGTCCCTACAGTGGACGCAGCCATCTCTTGTGTGAATAAATCACTGACATGTCCAGTGGATAATGTCCAAATGTTCAAGGACCCAATAGATAAAAAATTAGAGTCCTTATTAAAATCTGCTTTTGCTACAGCAGGATTGGTGACACATCCAGCAGTGGCAGCTATTGGGGTCTGCCAAGCAGTGAAGGATCAGTTGAAACAGGTCTTAAGGGACTTGCCAGATCAGCAGGCTCTTGCCCTAGCTGATCTACCTAGAGCCTTATGCTTTGCGGTGGACGCTATAAAGGATTCAATCCATCAGGCCTCCCGCCTTGCGCTGTCTGTAGTACATATGCGCAGGCTTTTATGGCTCAAAAACTGGTCTGCTGAAGCTCCCTGTAAAAAATTGCTGGTCAGCTTCCCATTTCATAGTGAACGCTTATTCGGGGAAGACCTGGACAAATATATCCAGAGAATTTCCAGCGGTAAAAGTACACTTTTGCCGGTTAAAAACAGAGTTAGAGGTCCCTCTTTTAGGAGGCCTGCTTCTCCAGTCCCTAGGACATCGGCTGTGAAACAGTTCCGACGGCCTCCTCGGTCAAATCCCGGAGGTAAAAATCAGGGACAATTGCAGGGTAACAAGAAGCCCTGGAGCAGGAGAGGTACAAAACCTCCCCCAAAGTCAAATGCATGAAGGGTTGCCCCCACTCAATCGGGTGGGGGGAAGACTTCAGTTGTTCACAGAGACCTGGCGGGACACGATCAGAGACAGATGGGTGCTCTCCGCAGTAAATCTGGGATACAAATTGGAGTTAAAAGACTCCCCTCCTTCCCACTTTATAAGGTCAAACGTGCCAAGGGATCCCCAGAAGAGAGGATCCCTCCTGTTGGCACTAGAACAATTATTGCTCCAAGCAGTAATTATAGAGGTTCCCCTGGAAGAATGGGGGTTCGGGTTTTACTCAAACCTCTTTACAGTCCCGAAGCCAAACGGGGACGTGAGGCCCATATTAAATCTAAAAGGGCTAAACAAATTCCTACATATCAGGACTTTCCGGATGGAGTCGATCCGATCGGTGGCCACTGCCCTACAAGGGGAGGAATGGTTAGCCTCGATCGACATCAAAGATGCTTATTTGCACATTCCCATCTTTCCAGCCCACCAAAAATTTCTACGCTTTGCGGTAGAAGGGCGCCATTTTCAGTTCAGAGCCTTACCCTTCGGTCTGGCCACAGCACCACGAGTGTTCACAAAAATTCTGGCCCCATTATTGGCCAATCTAAGAACACGAGGTGTAACGATAATGGCATATCTAGACGACTTGTTGCTGATAGACCACTCAGTGAAAAAACTAGAAGTGGTTGTTCACGAGACAATCAAGTATCTGGAATATCACGGTTGGATTATCAACCGAGACAAGTCAGCCCTAAAACCAGTCAAAAGTCTGGAATACTTGGGGCTAAGGCTGGATTCAGACCAGAGAAAAATTTTCTTGCCTCAAGAAAAGGGGTCGTCTTTGAGAGATTTGATCCACTTAGTGGGTACAAAAAGACAGCCATCCATACGCCTGTGCATGAGGCTGCTGGGAAAAATGGTGGCATCATTCGAAGCAGTACCCTACGGTCAATTCCATTCAAGGAATTTGCAAAGGGCCATACTGTCAGCCTGGAACAAAAAAGTTCAGGCCCTAGACTTACCAATGTCCTTGTCCCCTTCCGTTCGCAAGAGCCTCCGCTGGTGGTTGGTTCCCCAGAATCTGGAAAGAGGGAAATCCTTCAGTCCGATTTCTTGGAAGGTGGTCACTACAGATGCCAGCCTTATAGGCTGGGGAGCAGTACTGGAGCAATGGTCTCTCCAGGGCAGATGGTCGGATGCAGAAAAGGCCCTGCCCATCAATCTCTTAGAGATACGAGCAGCCCGGTATGCCCTAGTAGCATGGACATCCAAACTCCAAGGGTCCCCTGTCAGAATTCAATCAGACAATGCCACAGCAGTGGCATATATCAATCATCAGGGGGGCACCAGGAGTCGTGCAGCCCAGAGGGAAGTAAATCACATCCTGAAATGGGCAGAAAGATATGTCCCAGCCATATCTGCGGTATTCATTCCAGGAGTGGAGAATTGGAAGGCGGACTTTCTAAGTCGCCAACAATTATGCCCAGGGGAATGGTCCCTTCATCCCGAGGTTTTCCGGACAATATGTCAGCGGTGGGGAACACCGGATGTAGATCTGCTAGCATCCAGATTCAACGCAATAGTGGACAGGTTTGTCTCTTGGACAAGGGATCCCCTAGCTTGCGGCTCGGATGCCCTAGTGTTCCCTTGGGATCAGTTCAAGCTGATATATGCGTTCCCACCGCCACAATTGTTACCTCGATTACTCCGCAGAATCAGGGTAGAAAAGAAACCAGTGATTCTGGTGGCTCCAGCGTGGCCCCGAAGAGCATGGTACGCGGAGATTGTAAAGATGTCTGTGGGGAGTCCTTGGACCCTCCCACATCGTCCGGACCTGCTTTCACAAGGACCGATATACCACCCTTCCTTACCAGCCCTAGGTTTGACGGCCTGGCTATTGAAGCCCACATTCTAAAAAAGAGAGGGCTCTCTAATTCTGTGGTATCTACCATGATCAATGCCAGGAAGCCGGTATCCAGGCAGATCTACTATAGAATCTGGAAGGCGTACATCGCCTGGTGTGAGGCCAAGAAATGGCATCCACGTAAATACGTAATAGGTAGGATTCTGGACTTCCTACAATGGGCTGTAGATAGGAAGCTTGCCTTGAGTACTATCAAGGGTCAGATTTCGGCCTTGTCAATATTTTTTCAAAGGCCCTTGGCTTCGCATTCACTAGTCAAAGCCTTTATACAAGGAGTGATGCGTATTAGTCCTCCGGTTAATATTCCCATATGTCCATGGGATCTAAACTTGGTTCTGTCGGTTCTACACAAACAACCATTTGAACCATTACAGCATATTTCTTTGGTTCTTCTCACCAGGAAATTGATTTTTCTAGTAGCCATTTGTTCGGCTAAAAGAGTGTCGGAATTAGCAGCTATGTCCTGTAAAGAGCCATATCTGGTTATCCATAAGGACAGAGTAGTGTTACGTCCTCATCCAGCCTTTCTTCCTAAGGTGGTATCGAGGTTTCATTTGAACCAAGATGTGGTTCTTCCTTCTTTTTTCCCCAAACCTACTTCGGTAGAGGAAAAGTTATTACATTCTTTGGATGTAGTAAGAGCAGTTAAAGCTTATCTAAAAGCCACTGCTCAGATTCGCAGAACGGATACTTTGTTTATTCTGCCGGAAGGCCCCAGAAAGGGTCAGGCAGCGTCAAAATCTACTTTAGCCAAGTGGATTCGACAGGTCATAATACAAGCCTATGGCTTGAGAAGGAGACCGCCTCCGTTCAAAGTTAGGGCGCACTCCACGAGAGCAGTTGGAACTTCATGGGCAGTGCATCATCAGGCCTCCCTGGCTCAAATCTGTAAGGCCGCAACATGGTCTTCAGTACACACGTTTACTAGGTTCTACCAGGTGGACGTTAGAAGTCAGGAGGATGTCGCCTTTGGGCGCAGTGTGTTGCAGGCCGCAAAAGATCCTCATGTCTGATAGCGCTCAGCTTATGTATGGTGTATCCCCCCCCTCGTTGGGCATTGCTTTAGGACATCCCATTAGTAATGACTATGTCGCTCTGTGTCCCGTGATGTACGAGAAAGAAAATAGGATTTTTATAACAGCTTACCTGTAAAATCCTTTTCTTGGAGTACATCACGGGACACAGAGCTCCCGCCCCTCTTTAGGGACACTTATTGCTTTGCTACAAAACTGAGGTGCTCCCGGATGGGAGGGGCTTATATAGGGGAGGGTACTTCCGGTTTTGGAAGTTGCCAGTGCCAGCACCTGACGGTATCTATATAACCCATTAGTAATGACTATGTCGCTCTGTGTCCCGTGATGTACTCCAATAAAAGGATTTTACAGGTAAGCTGTTATAAAAATCCTATTTTTTTCCGCAAAAAATGCGTTTGAAAAATCGCTGCGCAAATACTGTGTAGAAAAAAAAAAAATGCAACACCCACCATTTTATTCTGTAGGGCCTTTGCTTTAAAAATATATATAATGTTTGGGGGTTCAACATAATTTTCTTGCAAAAAAAAATGTTTTCATGTAAACAAAAAGTGTCAAAAAGGGCTTTGTCTTCAAGTGGTTAGAAGAGTGGATGTAAGCTTCCTAATGTTGTGTATAAAATGCCAGAACAGTTCAAACCCCCCCCAAATGACCCCATTTTGGAAAGTAGACACCCCAAGCTATATACTGAGAGGCATGTCGAGTCCATGGAATATTTTATATGTTGACACAAGTTGCGGAAAAAATAGGATTTTTTACTCACTGTAAAATCCTTTTCTCTGAGTCCATGGACCGACACAGCTTCTCTATTGACAAAGTGGGTATTATCTGTTAATTAGGAGTGACTAGGCAGAAAAACTTGTAAAAAGTGTTGCATCACACCTTCTACAGTACCGCCCAGGGGGCGGACCCTCCGGGTATACCCTCCCAGTCTGCATCTTCGCAGATCAGTTCGTCAAAAAGCAGTACAAACTTAAAAAGGAGGGGTGGGTGCTGTGTCGGTCCATGGACTCAGAGAAAAGGATTTTACGGTGAGTAAAAAATCCTATTTACTCTTTCGTCCATGGACCGACACAGCTTCTCTATTGACAAAGTGGGACGTCCCAAAGCAGTGTCAGAGAAAAAACGAGGGGTGGTAACAGCATAAAAATAAACTTCACCCCAAACACAAAACAGCACTCCTCCAACGGAGGAGTTGCAACTCTAAACAGCCGCTTGCAAAACCTTGCGGCCGAAAGAGGCATCCGAAGATGCACCTACATCAATTTTGTAGAATTTTGTGAAAGTGTGTGCGGACGACCAAGTCGCCGCTTTACATAATTGGGAAACAGACGCTTGATGTCGGAAAGCCCAAGAGGCACCTATTGCCCTGGTCGAATGCGCTGTGACAGGAAAGAGGGGCGCCTGACCCTTTAAGGCGTAAGCCTGGATTACTATCTGTCGGATCCACCTAGAGATGGTGGCCGATGAGACTGCTTGGCCCTTCTTGGGACCAGCCACCGAAACAAACAGTGAGTCTGACTTCCGGAACAGGGAAGTAGCAGATAGGTATACTCTCAAAGCTCGAAAGACGTCCAAGGAATGCAACGCCGACTCCTTAGGATTCGACGGCTGAGGACACAAGGATGGAAGTACAATGTCTTCATTGAGATGAAAAGCCGAAACGACTTTCGGAAGAAAGGAAGGCTGCGGCCGCAGCACCACCTTATCCTTGTGGAAAATCAAATAGGGAGCCTTGCAGGACAAGGCTGCCAGCTCAGAGACTCGTCTAACTGACGTAACAGCCACCAAAAAGACCACTTTCTGAGAAAGTGTCAACAGGGGAATATCTCTAATATTCTCAAACGGTGCCTTCTGAAGCACCGAGAGGACCAGGTTCAAGTCCCACGGAGGTAACGGGGGACGGACCGGAGGGGCCACATGTCGGACCCCCTGCACAAATGTACTCACGAGAGAGTGAGTCGCCAGGGGTTGCTGAAAAAAGACAGCCAGGGCAGATATCTGTCCCTTAAATCGTACTTAGGGCAAGCCCTTGGTCCACCCCATGCTGTAAAAACAGCAGGATTCTGGAAACCAAATAGGTACGCGGATGCCATTTCATTTCCTCACACATGGAGATGTAGGCCCTCCAAGTGCGGTGATAGACGTTCCTAGAGGACGGTTTTCGAGCACTTCTCATAGTAGAGATTACTGAGTCTGACAGGCCCCGGTCTCTCAGAACCTGGTTCTCAACAGCCATGCCGTTAAAGCCAATGACTGTAAAGCAGGATGGAATATGGGACCTTGCGATAGCAGGTCCTTCCGTAGTGGTAGGCGCCAGGGGACGTCCGCTACCAGACGTACTAGATCGGCGTACCAAGGACGCTGAGGCCAATCTGGAGCGATTAGGATCATTGGAATTCCCTCTGCCTCCACTCTGCGGAGCAGAAGAGGAAGAAGCCTTAAGGGAGGGAAGGCATAGATTAGCCGATACTAACCCCACGATGCTACCAACCCGTCCGTTGCGTCTGCCCATGGGTCTCTTGACCTGGCCACAAATCTCAATACCTTCCGATTGAGTCGGGAAGCCAGAAGATCTACGTCTGGTGTGCCCCATCTTTGGCAGCGGAGTTGGAACACCTCCGGGTGTAAGGACCCTTCTCCCTGGTCCAGCATCTGGCGGCTCAGGTAGTCCGCCTGCCAGTTTTCCACACCCGGAATGTACACGGCCGACAGTGCCGGTACGCTCCTCTCTGCCCACTTCAGGATGCGAGCGATCTCCGATGTTGCAGCTGAGCTTCTTGTTCCTCCTTGATGATTGACATATGCCACTGCTGTGGCGTTGTCTGACTGGATCCTGACTGGACGCCCTTGCAGCCTCTGAGACCATTTGAAGAGGCACAGCCTGATCGCCCGGATTACCAGGACATTGATCGGCAGGAGGGCTTCCTCTGGGGTCCAGCGACCTTGCGCCGACTGAACACCCCAGACTCCCCCCCAACCTGTAAGGCTGGCGTCCGTCGTAATCACTATCCAGTAAACCGGAAGAAATGACTTCCCGGCCATTAGAGCCGGTGCTGTCAGCCACCATACCAGGGATCTCCTGACTATGTGGCTCACTCGGATTTGATAATCCAGAGATGATGGACATCTGTTCCATCTGGACAGAACTTCCTTCTGTAACACTCGAGTGTGGTATTGAGCATATGGAACCGCCTCGAAGGAGGCTAACCTGAGGCCCAACACTCGCATGCAAAAAACGGAGTGACGACCAATTCCTGGAAGTCAGCTGCCGTACTGCAGCCCGGAGGGTCTGCAACTTCTCCACAGGGAGGAATACCTTTGCCTCTGAAGAATCCAGAATCAACCCCAGGTACCCTAGGCGTTGAGTGGGCACCAATACTGACTTTTGCGTGTTTAGTATCCAACCACAGTCTCGAAGAGTCTGACAGGTTAAGGACACACTTACCTCTAATTCTGAGCTTGAAGGGGCCTTCAGCAGAAGGTCGTCTAAGTAGCCTGTGATAGCGATACCCCACTGTCTTAGAAGTGCCAGAATCGGAGCGAGCACCTTGGTGAACGTCCTGGGTGCTGAGGCAAGGCCAAACGGGAGGGCCACAAACTGGTAGTGGTCCTTCCCGATAGCAAATCGCAGAAACCCCTGGTGTCTGGAGTATATGGGGACATGCAGGTATGCGTCCTTGATGTCCAAGGAGGCCAGAAAGTCCCCCGGATGGAGAGCCGTGACTACAGATCGAACCGACTCCATCCGAAAACTTTGTACCTTCACAAAGCAATTGAGGGCTCTGAGATCCAAGCTTGGACGAACCCCCTCCTTCTTCGGCACAATGAACAGATTTGAGTAAAAACCCCGTTCCAGTTCTGGAACTGGAATAACTACCCCGCGTTCCAGTAGACCCTGGACCGCCCCATACAGGACCTCCCGGCGGGTCGGTAGTAGCTGGAGATTGGAGGTGTTGAATCTGTCCGGTGGACAAGAGAGAAACTCTATCTTGTAGCCTGAGGAGATTACTTCGCAAACCCACCTGTCGGAGATTAGTGCTGTCCACTGAGTCGCGAATTTGCGAAGACGTCTCCCCAGCCGAGAGCTGGGTGGGGGTGGACCTTCATGCGGACGCAAATTTGTCCGCAGGCTTATTGGGTATGCGGGACCAGGGACGCCTTTGTCCTTGGGCAGGCGCTTTATCGGCCTGGGGTCTTTTCCGTCGCCCTAGGGGGACGAAAAAAACCACTTGCGTGCAGTAAAGGAGGGCCCTTGCCCTTGGCGTGGCCCCTTACCCTTGCTAATTTGGGGAAGCAAAGTGCTTTTACTTCCTGTGGCATCCTTGATGATGTCATCCAGAGAAGCCCCAAAAAGTCTGTCGCCCTTAAAAGGCAGATCCAACAGGGCTTTCTTGGAAGTCTGGTCCGCAGACCAGCCTTTTAGCCAGATCAGGCGGCGTATTGCTACTGCATAAACCGAAGTTTTAGACAGCAGGGGAATAGTATTCATGTCTGACTCGCAGACAAACCTAAGGCCCTGGACCAACAGGTCGGCCAATGTTATCTCATCAGGAGGAGCATCTCGCTCCTTAACCCCTGGAGTAGCAATCTTGCCCATTCAGTAAGTGTGTGAGACACTAGGGCCCCCGCCAATGCCGGGCGTACTGCCGAGCCTACCACTGAGTATAGGTAGCAAGCGAGTGCTTCAGCCTTCTTATCCACAGGGTCCTTGAAAACAGGAGCCCCTTCTACAGGAATTGTGGTGGCTCTATCAAGTCTGGACACCGGAGGGTCCACTATAGGGGGGAGAGGTCCATTTCTTCAGAAAACTCTCCTCAAAAGGGGTACCGTACCGAAAACCTCTTTGGGGCTGTAAAGACCCTCAGTGGGTTCTCCCATTCCTTGTATAAGAGTTTATCAAAAGACACACAAGGGAACACCTTAGCAGTGCGGGCAGGTCTATGAAACCCAAGTGGACCGGAGTCTCTGCTGCTTCTGCAGTATTTTCCAATTTTAGCATATCCCGCACTGCAGTAATAAGGTCAGATACCAAAGCCGTCTCGCGTACTGACCTGGACTTTGAGTCATCCTCACTGTCCGGTCACGGTCTGCAGTCTCTGATGCGTCAGAATCTGGGCCCCGAGCCGTAGCTGGACCTGGTTCTGCACCAGAATTATCCCCAGAAGCTTGCAGGGGATGGGGCGTTTACTACCCCCTGTATTCCCGTGTGCTGCTTCCACCCTGGCAGCAAACGCCTCTAGGATTGCAGTCATAGCGTTCATAGACACCTCAGGGGCACCAGCTGCTAAATCTGGTGTTTCAGGGGAGAAGACATCTGGCTCAGATGCCATGCTGACCACACGCTGACACTCACAGGTCTCCAGACAAGGTATCAATAGGCCACCCTCCTGTGCTCTAAAGAGGCCGGGTCACCCAGAGGACTCACCACCCTGGATAGGTACTGCTATGCTGCGCCTGTGATGCTGTCCCTCTGCTGCTGTGTCAGTCTGCTTCTTTTATCAGCACTTCCTGTGTGAATTTTCGCGCCAGTGTAATGCACCCTAGAGGCCGGAGGCTCTCGAAAAATGGTTGCCAAAAACGTCTGTATGGAAGATAATGTGGGCTCTAAGAAAATGGCCGCCGACAGAAGATAGAGGTCAAGCAGCCATTGCCCACAAAAAGATGGCCGCCGAACGGCAATATCTGCATACAGGGTGGACAAACATGGCCGCCGATCAGCTGATAGGGGCCAGTGGGTGTGGCCGAACCACAGGAAGATGGCAGCCGGGCAGTCACAAGAGGCCAAACTTGGCATGGACCACCTCAAAATGGCCACCAACAGCATGGAGGAGGAAGGACACAAACACAGGTAAGAAAAAATGACATTTCTTTTAAATGTTAGTTACAGCCAGCCCCGCTCCAGTGGGACCCCCTAGGTGACCCCCAGCACCCAGCAACCTTTAGCTAGAAGCCCAGGGAGGAGGGAAAGGCAGGGAGAGAGGGAAGAAAGGGGCCACAACCACTTACTTGATCTCTCCAGGAATGTCCAGCTAAATCACCCAGCCGAGGCAGGGGAGTTTTACTTACCTATCCTGCATGTATTCTGCTGGAAGACATTCCAAACAGATCATCGTCCGCGCACGGAAGGTGACTGTTGGCCAGGCATACTGTGATTGGACCCAGAAGGGACGATCATATGTATGCCCTGGAGCATGACGCTCACCGGACAGGCTGCTGCGACTCGGCCGTAAGGTCAGCCGAAGCTGAGCGGTCCGATGCAAGCCTTGGAGTGTAAGCTCACCGGCCAGGCTGCTGCGACTCGGCCGTAAGGTCAGCCGAAGCTGAGCGGTCCGATGCAGGCCCTGGAGCGTAAGCTCACCGGCCACCCGTGGAGCGACGGGCATGTCGTGGAAAACCCAGCGCGTAGCTAGGGTCGGCACACGCTCGATGGCCGAAACTGGGGAGACTACAAGGATCGAGGATCCAGCCTGTCACCCAGTCGGCAGTTGATCGAAGATCGCAGGAAACAACAAATGTAGCAAAAAAAAAATAAAAAAAAATATATATATATATATATCTCTTTTTTCCCCGGACCAATGGGCCCGAAGGGAGCCATGTCCTACTCCTTGCTAGACAGAAAAAAACTGATCTGCGAAGATGCAGACTGGGAGGGTATACCCGGAGGGTCCGCCCCCTGGGCGGTACTGTAGAAGGTGTGATGCAACACTTTTTACAAGTTTTTCTGCCTAGTCACTCCTAATTAACGGATAATACCCACTTTGTCAATAGAGAAGCTGTGTCGGTCCATGGACGAAAGAGTAAAGACAATTTTTTTTTTTTTTTTTTGCACAAAGATGTCACTAAATGATATATTGCTCAAACATGCCATGGGCATATGTGGAATTATACCCCAAAATACATTCTGTTGCTTCTCCTGAGTACGGGGATACCACATGTGTGAGACTTTTTGGGAGCCTAGCCGCGTACGGGACCCAAAAACCAATCGCCGCCTTCAGGCTTTCTAAAGGGTGTAAATTTTTGATTTCACTTCTCACTGCCTATCACAGTTTCGGAGGCCATGGAATGCCCAGATGGCACAAAACCCCCCCAAATGACCCCATTTTGGAAAGTAGACACCCCAAGCTATTTGCTGAGAGGTATTGTGAGTATTTTGCAGATCTCGCTTTTTGTCACAAAGTTTTGAAAATTGAAAAAAAAAAAAAAAAATGTTCTTTCTTCATTTTCAAAAACAAATGAGAGCTGTAAAATACTCACCATGCCTCTCAGCAAACAGCTTGGGGTGTCTACTTTCCAAAATGGGGTCATTTGGGGGGGTTTTGTGCTATTTTGGCATTTTATGGCCTTCGAAACTGTGATAGGTAGTGAGGAGTCAAATCAAAAATTTGTGCCTAGAAATCCTGAAGGCGGTGATTGGTTTTCGGGGTCCCGTACGCGGCTAGGCTCCTAAAAAGTCCCACACATGTGGTATCCCCGTACTCAGGAGAAGCAGCAAAATTTATTTTGGGGTGCAATTCCACATATAACCATGGCATGTGTGAGCAATATATCATTTAGTGACAACTTTTTGTAATTTTTTTTTATTTTATTTTTTTTGTCATTATTCAATCACTTGGGACAAAAAAAAAATATTCAATGGGCTCAACAGGCCTCTCAGCAATTTCCTTGGGGTGTCTACTTTCTAAAATGGGGTCATTTGGGGGGGTTTTGTACTGCCCTGCCATTTTAGCACCTCAAGAAATGAGATAGGCAGTCATAAATTTAAAGCTGTGTAAATTCCAGAAAATGTACCCTAGTTTGTAAACGCTATAACTTTTGCGCAAACCGATAAATATACGCTTATTGACATTTTTTTTACTAAAGACATGTGGCTGAATACATTTTGGCCTAAATGTATGACTAAAATTGAGTTTATTCGATTTTTCTTATAACAAAAAGTAGAAAATATCATTTTTTTTCAAAATTTTCGGTCTTTTTCCGTTTATATCGCAAAAAATGAAAATCGCAGAGGCAATCAAATACCATTAAAAGAAAGCTCTATTTGTGGGAAGAAAAGGACGCAAATTTCGTTTGGGTACAACATTGCATGTCCGCACAATTTACAGTTAAAGCAGCGCAGTGCAAAATTCTGAATTCACCTCTGGTCCTTTAGCTACCAAATGGTCCGGGGCTTAAGTGGTTAACAAATCAAGGTGTCTGAGCCTAATTACCACTCAGAGACTCCCCCTAAATTGACCACCCCGCTACACATGTTTGTCTTGTTTGTTGAAGTGTTTATGGTAATTAATTAAATGCTTGATTGTATTTAATCAGTTTTTAAGAATACTGCACTATTTCCAGTTGGAACCTTTTGATACAATACATTTATATTTTGTTAATGGAATAAATTCAACACTTTTTTTTGATAAAATCCAGTTTTATCTAATCTTTGTTGCCAATAGTAACCCTTTACCCGGTGCTCCTTGTGACCATGTACCGTTCCTTTCCCTAGTGTTACTTTCAGTCTGTTCTTGTGGTCTCTTCCAGGAGTTGCTCAAAGTAAGCTGGCAGAGGTCAAATGAGATGTTTTCAGCCGGGGTCCCTCAGAGGATGCCTCTTTTTATTTTTTTTATACTTGCTCTTGTTCTTGAAGTTATTACCTGTATACAAATCATAATTTATGATTAATTTATTACATCATTAACAGGGAATATAAGATATAATTTTCATCACTATTTTCTTTGTCACAAAATAGGACTCACAGGAGACTGCATCAAACAGTAGTTTACTTATATGAACTAAATGTCTGTTTTCAGGGCTGGTGCTTCACAAGCAACTACAGGAAGGGGGAGCACTCTGGTTTCCTGATCTCACCGTTCCAGATTCTACTTGGATCCTCCCAATATCCTTGGGTCTCATCAACCTGCTTCTTGTAGAGGTAAAGATATACTTTTTTATAAAAAACTAACCTTTTTTTTACATTTTTATGGATACATGTTAGAGATCTACTCCAATGTATTAGTGTATTTAAGTCTAAAGTTATGATGTAAAGCTATCCACCTTCCACAGTAGATAAATCCACAATACTGTATATCCAATATAATGGGGCTTTTGGGATACCAAAAAATTGTGGCATTCTGAATATATTCTTTTATTTTGTACCCATTAAAACATTTTCCATATCCACTGGGGGAGGGGGCACTGGTGCTCAGAGGGTTGGGCATAGGGAACATTGGTTCTCAGTGGGTGGAGAGGAGGAATTGGTGCTCAATGAGGGGAAAGCAGGCATTGACTTTCAGCGAAGGAGGGGGTATTGGTTCATAGTGAAAGGATACGTGGGCATTGCTTCTCAATAGGGGGGCATAGGGGCTGTAGCTACTTTGGTCATTCCTGACCTCACCACCTGGCACTGCAAGTTGTAATCTAGTGGTAAGTGAGGCCAGCAGATAATTTTTTTTGTTCTCCCTGCTTATAACTCAGCCTGCCACTTCGGTTTGCTTACCTAATAAGCCTTAGTGACAGTGTGCAAGGTCGCTGGATCACCCTCCACTGCTGCCTTGCTTGCCCGCTGTGGGCTCACTTCAGCTTTTCTTGCAGCCAGTACCACTGCAGGACACATACAGCTCCACCCAGTACCAAGGGTAGAGTTAGTAATTAAAGAGACAGGTAGCAGAATTTTAACAAGGGGAATTGGGACAAGTCCAAGGAGGCCTGGGATTCAAGAATGCAATTTTTTCCTGGGGCATTTCAGCTCTATAAAATTTTCAGTTTATCTAACTGGCATCCCAAGGTGTGAAAAATATAGAACAAGTCTTTGTGGAATTTAAGAGGTACAACCCAACGTACAGAAATGGTCAGCTTGGGGTATCAAATGAACAACGCAGCATACAGAATGATGCAATGTGAAATTTAAAATGTGCAACAGTTCTTTTAGAATGAGCCAGTGCGGAGTAAGGAACATACAGCATGTCATGCGGAATGAGGCAGTGTGGAATAGGGAATGTTTAGCACATTGTACAGATTAAGGTGTGTGGCATACAGAAAATAGGGGACATACAGTGCAGCACACACTTTTTGTTCTGTATATAGGGAGGATCATCATTGTAACCCTATGACCGTAAGTGTTCAGGACTGCAGAACATCTTACTCTTTCATATCACAGGGGTTGTTCTGTAAGCCACAGAGAGAGCTAGAAACAGTGATAACTGATAACCAGGTAGCAGAGACAGAGGGCACAGGAATGATCAGCAGGAAAGATGTTTATGAGGATCAACCATTTTATTTTTTTGTTGCACTTATTGAACAGATATAAGAAAGATCTTTCAAATGTATGTTTGACAAACCAAAAAGTTTATTGTTAGAGTTTACATACACATTAATTCATTTTGGCCTCTAATAGTACCATATATTACTTTATTGAATGGTCTTCTTAAATTTGGTTCTAAATAGTTTGAATTTTCCTCACATTACTTTGAACTGTATATAGAAATGGATTTATTCAAATGGTGAATTTAAAGGTTTCTTTATTCTCTGTCCATATAGCCAAGTTTAGGCTGGAGGCAGCTAGAAGGCTTTTCTTAATGGTGTCAGATACTGTTAACATGGAAGGTCAGATAGCCCAGTCGAGTGTTTGTTTTATTTCAGTGGTGCAGGGATAAGGGTTGCAGGCAGGCATATCCTGTGCTTACTTATCTCAGGGTGGGGCTAAATAGTAGTCCCCAGAAAGATTGCTGGTGATCACTGAGGGGGGGTGTCTGTGGCTAGAGTTCTGCAGAATCCTCAATTGACTCAAATGTAATACTGAAACCGCTCAACTTAGACCATTTAATGGCTTCCTCTGTGGTCAGGAGAAGCATTAAAAATCAGATATTCGCTCAATATGCTTTTTCATCTTCTTACAGATATTTTCCCTTCGTAAGACTGAGCTGTCTAGATTTCAGAGATACATATCCAACTTTATTCGGGCAGTGTCTGTTGTTATGATCCCCATTGCAGCCAGCGTTCCTTCGGTAAGTGGTTTACTCTGCGCAATGTCTGTAATGGTTAACCTGATAAAGAAGCGCAGATAGCAGTGATAAAGGGCACTGTTCTTTCCCGGCTGCCCATGCAATGAACCTATACATTACACTAAAGCATGGTACACACGGTCCGAATGTCGGGAGACATCCGCTGGTTTGAAAAAATATTGACATTCGGCCCGTGTGTATGTAGGTCCCCCTGTCAGAACAGCTCAGCGGGGGAGATCGCTGCACTAACTTCACATTGTTAGTACAGCAGCTGCGGCCAGAGCTGACTTTTTTTTCCTTTTTCCGATCAACCCGCAATTCGGTGTGTACCAGGCTTTAGGCCCCTTTCACACGAGTGGTCTGATCGGGTTCTCCTGTCAGTTTTTCAGGCAGACCCGATCAGACCCTACATTTTCCTCTATGAAGCAGCGGATGTAAACGGACTTGTGTCCATTTACACCCGCCTACCTCCAATCTGATCTGGCAAATACAAACGGAAGGGGATCCGTTCCCCTCCATCTGGCCGGATTTGACTGGAGGGCAGTTGGGTGTAAATGGACAGCCGGTCTGTTTACATCCGACTGCCCATAGAGCAGACCGGGCTGTGTCCGTGTCCGCTCTTCATAAGCGGAGCAGCCAGGAAACTGTCATCCACCTGCTCTGCTTAACTCAGCAGGGGATCAGTGGACACATCTCCTGCTGAGCAAAATGGATCTGGCCCATGTGAAAGGGGCCTTAGAGCCTTATGTGTTAGCAAGATCCTGTTTGACGCTAGAGTTGTTTACCCGAAGCCACCAGTCAGCATCAGACTACTCTGCAAGTTTGAATGTGATTGGTGGCTGTGGGAAAATAACCCCCTTAGGAAAAAAATATTGATCCATCAGGCTTCTGGTAACAACATAACATGCACATCCCAAAAACGGCACCAATCCATACTATCTGCAGCTTTTGAGACCTTAGCTAGCCAATCCACAAGGTATACAGGAATGTAATAGGTAATCACTGAAACCATAGTAAGCATAATAAAGAACAAAAATGCATGAAAGAATGTTTTTGATGCATTACCTTTTTAGACAGTTACAGTATTTAATTTACTAGCAACTTTGATGTCTTAATTGGAGAAAACAGAAAAAAATCTATTCTGTTCCACAACCGCTAATTCAAGCCCAGAACCTTATCTCAGGGTGTAATCAGCTGATCCTCTTAATTATTGGTATATTACAAACATTTACGTCATACATTTGCAGATTGAACTGACAGGGAGTGCTGAATGTTCCTAAATGCTGACATGTTTTTCTTTTTTTCTTGCAGTGTATGGCCCTGTACTGGGTCTCCTCCAGCTTAGTAGGCCTATCTCACAACTTATTGCTAAAATCCCCAGCCGTACAACGCATCTTCAGAGTTCCACGGACCAAGGCCTACTCGGACACCCCTTACAAAGACCTACTGTCAGCATTCATAACAAAGTACTTTAATAAAAAATAGTTCTTGTGATGTACATTGCCCTTTTGTTTTTTGTCTGCCACAATACAGTTTTATATTGTAGAAACAATCTTTGTTTATATTACATTTTGTTATAGGACCCCTGTGTGCAATGTTTATATATGAAGTCTCTTCTATTCATAACACCTGACATTTATGCACTTCCCCAAGCATGGTATGGGGATTATTTTGCACAGCAATTATCATCACTATTTATTTATTACGGTCACACTGCTAGATACTGCTCTACTCTAAACATTGCAGGTCATTACCATCTGCTTGTAATTTTTTTTACAATTGTTTGTGTAGAAAAATCGCTCAATTAAAGAGAAATGCTGGTGATTTTTGGACAACATTAATATACTGATATTTAAATAATTTTTATAAAATTTAATTTTTTTTACAAGAGAATGTTTAAAAGCCTGCTAATGGGACACTGAGCTTCCTCTGCTTTCTTTCCTGTCAGCATGTTCACTTTTTATTTCAGATTTTGACACTGCAGCAGATTCAGATTGGCTTCTAGTGTGCCTGCCCCTCTCCCAGTCTGGGTGCTGTCAAGTAAAATTTCTACATTAAAAAATATATTTAAAGTGGTTGTAAACCCTTTTAAAAATTTTTTTTTTTTTTTAAACGACCTGTAAGAGAAAGGCATAATGAGCTAATATGACTAGCATAATAGCTCATTATGCATCACTTACCTTAGATCGGGGCCCCCGAAGCCGTCCTCGTCTCCCTCTTCAGCCTCTTCTGCGGCGATAGCCAGAAGGTTACTTCCGGGTATCGCCGCTCCAGCCAATCACAGCGCCGCTCCGGCGCTGTGATTGGCCGGAGCGGCGGAGACGTCACTCTGCACATGCGCGCATGAGCCGTCACATTCGGCTACGCCCAGCGATTGCTGGGAAGTAGCCAAATTTGTGAATGGGATTAACCCCATGAATGCGCCGTTTTCTACGGCGCGCATGCGCCGTAGACAGCGGCGCCTGTCATTTAACTAAATATCTCCTAAACTGTGTAGGTTTAGGAGATATTTCTTGCACCTACAGGTAAGCCTAGATTAAGGCTTACCTGTAGGTGCAAGTTGAAAAAGTGGGTTTACAACCACTTTAAGTCCAATTAATAGGCGTGTAACCACATTTAGTGAAAAGTAATATGAAGAGAAACAAAGCGTATGTTCTAAGGGTGGCCTGCTGGTATTTAAGTGATTGTCCAATTACGCACACAAAAAATGTTATATATAAAAATACATAACTTTTAATGTACAGCTCTTAAGCCTCATACACACGGGCAGGAATCCCGTCAAAAAAAATATGTCTGTTTTCTCGACGGGATTCCTGGCAAGCTTGTCTTGCCAAGCCCTGTGTACACACGTGCCATTCAAAAGAACCGCCGTTCTTTTGAATGGCATGAACACGGTGACGTCATCGACTAAGACGAGCCGGCGCTCGTCACATTCGGTGCCATCGCCGCCATCTTGCTACACCCTACACTACCCTTGTATGCTACCGCACATGCGTCGAAGTCTCATCGAGCATGCGCAGGTTTCCCTGGACAGGTAAGCATACAGACGACTGGGTTTCTCGGCAGGAAACACTCTGCCGAGAATCCAGACGAGAAAAATAGAGAACAGGTTCTCTATTTTTCTCGTCGAGATTACCAGCAGTTTTCCTGCCGAGAAACCATACGCACAAACGATTTTCTCGGCAAAATGCTCTCCCAGCAGTTTTCTTGACGAGAAAACCGGTCGTGTGTACGAGGCTTAAAACAAATAATTGGATCCACATATAAAACCATACAGGAAAAGGAAGAATTACTGTCCAGTGCAATGGTTCAATTACGCATTTAGCGGTAACATGCCGCTTCTTCAGATTGCCAAATATGATTGTGACAGTTAACCACTTCACGCGATGCACCCGTACGTTGGTAATTTAGCGCTAAATACCAGGGTTATAGCAGCAGCTTGCTGCTATAACCCTGGTATTTTCGGGAACGCCATGAGTTTCTCTTTAAGATAAAAGTGGTCTCTGCGGTGGAGACGATTGCGTCATTTCCCATGGATGCCTGGCTTCCGACTGAGGGGAAGATGGCCCCCGCTCGGCTTCATAGCATGGGTGGGTGGAAGCAACTTTTTTTTCAAGTGACTGTTTTTGTATTGCATTTTAGTGTAAATGTGAGATCTGAGGTCTTTTTGACCCCAGATCTCATATTTAAGAGGTCCTGTCATGCTTTTTTCCCTCTTACAAGGGATGTTTGCATAAAAGTGACAAAATATATATATTTTTTTAAGTAAAATAAATGAGAAAAATAATAATTTTTAAACGCCCTGTCCCGACGAGCTCGCGCAGAGAAGGGAACTCATACGCGAATAGCGCCTGCATATGAAAACGGTGTCAAACCACACATGTGAGGTATTTCCGCGATTGTAAGAGCGAGATAAATAATTCTAGCCCTAGACCCCCCCCCCCTGTAACCTGTAGAAATGTTTAAACATCGCCTATGGAGATTTTTAAGGGTAAAAGTTTGTCACCATTTGACGAGTAGGCGCAATTTTGAAGCGTGACATGTTTGGTATCAATATACTTGGCGCAACATTATCTTTCACAATATAAAAAATAGTTGGGCTAACTTTACTGTTGTCATTTTTTTTTTTTTTTAAATAAGTGCGCTTGTAAGACCGCTGCGCAAATATGGTGTGACAAAGTATTGCAACGACCGCCATTATATTCTCTAGTGTGTTAGAAAAAAAATAAAAAAATGTTTGGGGGTTTTAAGTCATTTTCTAGCAAAAAAATAAATATTTTAACTTGTAAACAACAGGAAGTGGTTAATTCAATATACGTTCCATATATCTAAACATTTAAAACATATATCAATATGCATAGGCAATACATTGTACAACTTT
Source organism: Rana muscosa (assembly GCA_029206835.1). Classification (NCBI taxonomy): domain Eukaryota; kingdom Metazoa; phylum Chordata; class Amphibia; order Anura; family Ranidae; genus Rana; species Rana muscosa. The sequence goes on along the minus strand of CM055116.1, from coordinate 456,837,035 downwards.
TGAAAAAAAGCACCACTACATCCTACAAAGAAAGAAAGAGAAAAAAAATATATATATATACTCCAGTATAAGCCGAGTTTTTTAGCACATTTTTTTGTGTGCTGAAAATGCCCCCCTCGGCTTATACTCAAGTCACCTTTTTGCGCCTGATCTCCCGGACTTTGGGGACCCGGTACCGGCCGGCCGTAGGTTCCCTGGACCCCAAACTTGGCACACATGTAGCCCCCTCTTCCTCTACAAGTGTACAAAGTTTGTTGTCCGGGGGACCTACAGCCGGGGAGCACCGATTTTTCAAAGCCAGGCACCCCTTCCATAGACTCCCATGTTAAACCCTAATTTCTCTGGTAACTTTGGGGACCTGGTACTACCCGGTCGTAGGTCCCCTGGACCCGAAACTTGGCACACATGTAGCCCCACTCTTCCTCTACAAGTGTGCAAAGTTTTCTGTCTGGGGGACCTACGGCCGGGGGGCACCGATTTTTCAAAGCCAGGCACCTCTTCCATATACTCCCATGTTAAACGTAAGTCTAGTCGTGAGGCATGGGCACAGTGAGGCATGCACATGGACACAGTGAGGCAAAGTGAGGCATGCAGATGGACACCCTAGGCTTATACTCAAATCAATACGTTTTCCCAGTTTTTTGTGGTAAAATTAGGTGCCTCGGCTTATATTCGGGTCGGGTTATACTCGAGTATATACGGATATATATTTAAATAATAATAATAATAAAAAATTATATATACACCTACAAAAGCAATCAAAGAGACAAAAGAATAAAGTTCAGTTTGTCTCAGGTTGTGATGGAGGCAAGAACAAAGACCAGAAATGGAGGGAGCCAGTCCGTCTTAGCAACTCTCTATAAATCACAAAACAATAATGATGAAGCATAAAAAGCTTCAAATGTTTAGATATACCCAAGCCACAGGTTATATAGGTTCAAAGTAAGGTCCTCACTATTGCTGAGTAATAGTAAGCGCTTAAATGTAGGGCAGATATAGATAAATATATCCAAAATCCTATGTATTCATTACATTCTCTGGGGTCTCCAAAAGTAGAGCTGATGATTGTGTTTAAGAGTTTTTAATTGCTGCAAAAAAAAAGTTTATGTATTTTTTTTTATATATATAAGGTTATTTGTATTATAATGATGCACACTTGGAACCCTGTGTCATAAAAATTTTTATTTCATACATATTTGACCTAATTCTTAGACCAGTGTGTCCCACCTCCAGGTGATTTGACATGCAGATCCCAGAATAATAGCAATGTGTGCTGTTTTTTCAAAATTATCATTACCTAAATAATTCCACATTTCCACACCATGGACAGACTTCAGTCAATTTCCTAATTACTTCCTTCTAGAATTCTTATAAAAGGTCTAAGAAAAATGTAATACCTTCGGCTAAGTCTCTGTAACTTACAGCACAGCTAATTAAGAGCCTCAGACCCTCCACTGTATTGTGGTGAGCGAGCCTCTTTCAGCAGAACATAGGAGATACAGTTCAGTCTCTTTGTTGTTCTTCCAGCAACAGGGTCAAGTTTCAGCAAAATGAAAATCCCTTTTTTCTAACCGGAGACTTTCATCTACCTTAAACCCTAATCATCGCTTCTTTGTAATGAGCGTTACATTTCCACATTGTTACTTCATGTCTTTGATGTGACTTTGAGCATTCAAATTGCTGATCCTTAAAAGACTTGGTCCTTCAGATACAGAGCATCGTATGAAGCTTTGACAAGTGTTAAGAGGTAATCCAGTACTAATGTATTAAATACATTACATTACAACATCAGTTCTAATTTCGGCTATTAAATTACTTTGCACAAAATATAAAACCTTAAAGGATAAGTGCACTTATTCCTTTTTCCCTTTTACCCTGACCTAGCCTAAGCCACCCTCCCCCTCTATGGATGCATACTTACCTAAATCCAACAGTTGCTGTTCCACTGTTTTACTTTCAGTAGTGCAAGTCTTCACTTTCCTGCCTGCATTAGGGCCCCCTATGGGGTTGCAATACACAGGCGCGGTCAGGACAGTGAAGACTAGATGCGTAGCAGAACAGTGGCTGATCAAGGTAAGCATGCATCTGTGCAGGGGGTGGGTGGTTTAAAAGGGGTTGTAAACCCTTGGTTTTTTTTTTTCAATAACAAACATGTCATGCTTGCCTCCACTGTGCAGTTTGTTTTGAACAGAGTGCTCGATCTACCTCTTCTGGGGTCCCCCGGCAGCGCTGGTAGCTCCTCCTCGCATCGGGTGTCCACGTTGGGGAAGCGCTTACTTTGGTGGACACCCGTGCTTTTGCATGTATTCATACAGAAAGCAGGACTCGGCCCCGGCGCCCGCGTCATTGGATTTGATTGACAGCAGCGGGAGTCAATGGCTGCACTGCTATCAATCCAATCAAGACACGAGCTAGAGTTGGTGTGCTCTATCCAGGCCGGAGAAAGACAGCGTTCAGGTAAGTCAAACGGGGGCTGCAGCACTACAGAAGGTTTTTCACCTTAATGCATAGAATGCATTAAGGTGAAAAACCATGAGGGTTTACAACCCCTTTTAAGGTTAGGACAGGGAAAGGAAGCTGAAAAGATAAATGCACTTTGCTTTTAAACAGAGGGGAGTGTTTAGATGTGCTAGAAGATTTGGATGCACTAACAAATTAAAACCAGACTCCAACTAAATACTTTATAAGCATTTACAGCAACAGGTTTTTTTTCCCCTTTTGAAATGAAGGTTTTACTTAAGTAAATAAAAGATAATCATTGTAAGCACCTCTCTTAGTTGTAAATGGTTTGTCTCAACCCTCTGACTGCGGCATCAGCAGAACAGCTTGTTCTTTTGAAAAACAACAGACTTGCTGGCCAGGTCAGTAGGTGAAAATAAAAGAAAGAAAGCCTAAAAAAAGAAAACGAATCTGTGAGAACTGAGCCATCAGCGATGTTCAAGCGCTCCGTTCTCAGTGCATGGGGGCGCCGGGGGACAGATGTAGCATCGGACCATTGCTGCATCCACCTAGGTAAGTATGAATGGGCAAAAAAACAAAACATACTTCTCTTTTAAATACAAAGATGATCACTATATACAGTTTTACAAACAGTATTGTTGATATGTTTTTTTCTTGCATTAACATATAACTGAGGCCCAATTTTTTTTTTTTATTGGTTTTGGATAGAGTATGAAATATGTGTCCCATTGGGAAGATTTTTTTTATTATCCTGGCTGGAGGCACAACAAATGGTGGGAGAAAATCTCTCCAAAGTAAGGGAAATCCTCTCTAATGCTGGCCATACACCATACAATTTTCCTATTCAATTTCCTTTTAGATTTACCTTCAACTGTATAGTACAAGGGCCTGCCTGATTACACACAAATTGAAAGTGTTTAGATTTGACCTCATATTATATGGTTTTGGTAAATTCAAAGGAAATCTATAGAAGAAAATTGTATAATGTATGGCCAGACTTAGTTGTCACTAGAATAAATGTTCATGTTGAAGATTTCACTTTTGGTTCTTTCCTTCTTTTTTTTTTCTTTTAATCAGGGAGTTTTTATTAAAGATTGTGTAAAACATACAATAAAATAAAAATGTTCCTGACTTTTAATCCTGGTGACAAATTTCATAGCATGAGTAGGCAAAGCAATAATAACCAGACAGAAAATCTATACCTTCCCTACTCTAATAAAAATATATATTATAAAAATATAGTTGCAAGTGATAAACTTGTTGGGTATATTTATGCGCAGTGACAAGTGCTGCTATATTTTATATGCAGTTTTGGAAACATAAAATGGGATTCACTTGTATACCAATAGATGGCAGTATAGAACAAGTGTTGCATTTAAAAGAGAAGTGGGTCATTCATGCAGTTGTCTGTCTGTTATTTTAATAGAAAAGGGATGGAAATACCTTTTAACATTTGTTTCTTACTAACCTGTCCAGTGCTATTACACTTTACAACACTGGAATACTTTCCAAATATATTTTCATCCAATGCTTTGTTTAAAAAAAGGAACTAAGCTGAAATGGTTATTGCTGTAGTCATTTACTATCTTCTGATGTATGCAAGTGGGCCACAGTCAAATTACAAGTTTTATATTACACAATGAAACTAAGTGAACACATCCTGTCTTAGAAATAAATTTACTCTACTTACCCTAGACTCTTTTCTCTCTTTCTTACCTTCATTCTTTCCCTTTTACTATTACTCTGTTCTTTTTTCCTATTTCCCTATTTTTTGTATTGCCATATTTAAATGGTAATGTATTATACATAAATACTATATTTAGTTATTACTTACAATAATTATACATTTTTTACGTTTTTATTGAATTAGTTGATTTCCAATTACCGTATCTTTCTTTCCATAGTGACTATATATTAATTGAATATGCCTGGAACTACCGTATATACTCGAGTATAAGCCGACCGAGTATATGCCGAGGTACCTAATATTACCCCAATAAACTGGGAAAACTTATTGACTTGAGTAGAAGCCTAGGGGGGGAAATGTGCCCGTTGCCACCTCACTGTGCCCACTGTGTCCATTGCAGCTTCCCTGTGCCCGAGTGTACCTGAAAATCTTCTTATACTGTGGCCGGCGTCCATTGTTTAAATATCGCGCCTTTCTCCTGGTCCCTTCCATGACAGGCGTTTCCAGCAAACACTGTGTTGAGTGTTCCGCCTATCACAGAGATCCTCTCATTCTCGGACTCTATTTCCCAGCAAGCACTGTGTTCAGTGTTCCGCCAATCACGGACGTCTTTTTATCCTCGGCCAAAAGAACGTCCATGATAGGCGGAACACTGAACACAGTGTCTGTTGGGAAACGGAGTCCGAGAATGAGAGGACTTCCTTGATAGGCGGAACACTCAGGCGTTTCCAGCAAACAAAGTGTTGAGTGTTCCGCCTATCACGGAGGTCCTCTCGTTCTCGGACTCCGTTTCCCAGCAGACACTGTGTTCAGCCTATCATGGACGTTCAAAGTCTTAGTGATTGTATTCTTTAGAAAGCAGACACAGCCTGAGTAGAAAAGCCTGTCTTCTGCCAGCATGCTATGAATAAGGACCCTAGCTCTGTTTATGGAAGCAATTATCCCTCCTGCTAAGTGCAAGAGCTAGAATTTTCCAATCAGCAGGGAACATAAGCTTTACTGATGGTTATAGGTTAGACTCAGCAGGCGACGTGTCAGACTGCTGCAGAGAGACCAATGCTGCCACACAGAGAGCAGGTGTCCTCCTTTACAGCATGCTAGCTAGGGACGGACTTTTCTACTCAGGCTGTGTCTGCTTTCTAAAGAAAACAATAAGTCTTTTAAAAACCTTTTGCTTTATTGCACCTGGAATACATTTAGGCTGGGTTCACACTATCTACACATGCGGCTCACAGCTGGAGTCCGGTGCATCCCAGTTCAAATTAAATTAAATCCAATTGGTTAGGAAACAAGTGGGGTTTCATAATACAAACAGCAATGTGCAAAATACTGTAGCCCAGAGCACATTATATAGGGCACAAGATAAAAGGCAGCTGCTGAACAGTAGAGGTAAATTGTGCATCCCATTGGATTGGAATGTAGCTGATCAGCTGTGCCCGTGTTGGGGGAGAGAGCAGATAATATATATGCTGAGCAGTTGGAGTGCTGGGATTGGCAGAAAGATAGGATGGTCTGATAAGAGGGGGGAGTACAGAAGTGAAAGACTGCAGGGAATGGGAGACTAACCCAATACAATCAGTGGGACTGAAAAGAGCAGAAGATCGGAGCAGCTTTGCAGAGACAGAGGGGAGATCGAGTGAAGAAGCATCTGGAGGGAGGGGGGAGTGGGGTAAACAGAACAAGTAGAGTCAGACTGCACAGCAGAGCCACACTGCGAGAGAATGACAGGAGGAATGAACTCTCTCTCAGCTGGAGAGAGAGAGAAACTCCGATCCCCGCACTCACCTTAAGGCCCCATGCACACAGGGCGTTTTTACAGCCACGTTTTTTACAGCTTAAAAACGCCTGTCCATGTTTTGTAAAAAATTTTTGACCTTTTTTTCCAAAAAAAAAAAAAAAATCCTGGAGCTCAAAAACGCAAATTGCGGCGTTTTCGCGCGTTTTTGCGCGTTGGGCGTTTTTGCAGCTCAAACCTGGAGCTCCAGAACGCACTGGAATTGTTTTTTTTTTGCAGCTGGAAAACGCCTATGCCACTTGGAGCTCATAAAAGCTCTATGTGTGCATGACACAATAGAATAACATGGATGGGCGTTTTGCAGCTGTAAAAAAAAACGTCTAACGCTGCTGTTAGGAGCTGCAAAAACGCCCTGTGTGCATGGGGCCTTAGGCTCTTGTTCACTGCGGTCGGGCTCAGCACTGTCAGCTCCGCACCCATCCGCTGCATCAGTGATCCGCTCCCCGCCTGACAGAGGGTTCTGGTGTCTCCACACTCCACAACCCTGGAAGTGATGCCATGGTGCCGAAAAAGCACCGCCTAGTTGTCCTCCGGTCCCGGCCAATTGAAATAAAGGACAGGAACGAGAGACAAATGAGTGGGGAGAGGGAGTGTTTGCGGGCGCAGAGCTTGTGCCCCGAACATGCCCTGAACGCGGGCAAATCAGTTCCCAGCTTGCAATCACAATTATGTTCCACTTTGTGTTGGTCTATCACATAAAATACCAATAAAATACATTTATGGTTTCTGCTGTAACATGACAAAATGTGTAAAATTTCAAGGGGTATGAATACTTTTTCAAGGCACTGTACTGTATGTATAAATACAAACTATACATAGAAATCGTTTTTTTTAAAACATGCAGTAATAACTTGTCTACATTAAGCTAACATAATTATATACTCCCTTTAAAGTATAATGTTCCCCAAACTACAATCTTTTTCTTGCCTTTTAACAGGCTCTTGAGGCACTATTCCTCCCTATGTCACCAATGATGGGGCACCATTCCTCACACTGACCGCAGGCTCTAGATCAGAGGTAGGCAACCTTAAAGAGGTGGAGATATACCTGAACAACATGGGAGAAGTCAAAGATCACTGGGCACAGTGTTGCCTTCTTACACCTGATTTAAACCTCTAATTGCCGCACTACCAGGTCACAATTGCATGCATTGCACAGCAATCATGGGTTTAACCACCTCCCTACCGTGCACGAAAACCCCCTTCCTGCCCAAGCCATTTTTCAGCTATCAGCGCTGTCACACTTTGAATGACAATTGCGCGGTCGTGCGACGTGGCTTCCGAACGAAATTTGCGTCCTTTTTTTCCCACAAATAGAGCTTTCTTTTGGTGGTATTTGATCACCTCTGCGGTTTTTATTTTTTGCGCTATAAACCAAAGAAGAGCGTCCAGTTTGGAAAAAAAAAACACTATTTTTTACTTTTTGCTATAATAAATACCTATTTTCTTTTTCAAATAAAATTTTCCTCAGTTTAGGTCGATACATATTCTTCTACATATTTTTGGTAAAAAAAAAAAAAATCGCAATAAGCGCGTATTGATTGGTTTGCGCAAAAGTTATAGCGTCTACAAAATAGGGGATAGATTTATAGCATTTTTTTTTATTTTTATTAGTAATGGCGGCGATCTGCAATTTTTATTGTGACTGCGATATTGCGACGGACACATCGGACACTTTTGACACATTTTTGGGACCATTCACATTTATACAGCGATCCCTGCTATAAAAATTAGGGCTGTGGAAATTAACTATTAATTCCTCGATTAATCGATTAATTGCTTTGATCGATCAAAATTCTTTTAATCGATCAAAATTCGATCAAAATTCGATCAAAATTCTTTGGGCTTGCCGTGTCCATCTGAATGGCTCCTTTGCTGTGCCTTCATATCTGCATGCCGGCAGGACCTTACTATCTGCCACACGCAAGGGCTGTTACACTTCCCTCTATCACTTCCCTCTATCAACCTGGGATTCCCTTCACAGGACATCTACATGCCGACGGACTGATGTTAGCCCCTTCTCATCTGGATCCAGCAGTGGTATCGTTGTACACATTTTTATACCAGTATCATACTTAGCTACAGGTCCTTCTCAAAAAATTAGCATATTGTGATAAAGTTTATTATTTTCTGTAATGTACTGATAAACATTAGACTTTCATATATTTTAGATTCATTACACACAACTGAAGTAGTTCAAGCCTTTTCTTGTTTTAATATTGATGATTTTGGCATACAGCTCATTACAACCCAAAATTCCTATCTCAAAAAATTAGCATATCGTGAAAAGGTTCTCAAAACGAGCTATTAACCTAATCATCTGAATCAACTAATTAACTCTAAACACCTGCAAAAGATTCCTGAGGCTTTTAAAAACTCCCAGCCTGGTTCATTACTCAAAACCGCAATCATGGGTAAGACTGCCGACCTGACTGCTTTCCAGAAGGCCATCATTGACACCCTCAAGCAAGAGGGTAAGACACAGAAAGAAATTTCTGAATGAATAGGCTGTTCCCAGAGTGCTGTATCAAGGCACCTCAGTGGGAAGTCTGTGGGAAGGAAAAAGTGTGGCAGAAAACGCTGCACAACGAGAAGAGGTGACCGGACCCTGAAGAAGATTGTGGAGAAGGACAGATTCCAGACCTTGGAGGACCTGCGGAAGCAGTGGACTGAGTCTGGAGTAGAAACATCCAGAGCCACCGTGAACAGGCGTGTGCAGGAAATGGGCTACAGGTGCCGCATTCCCCAGGTCAAGCCACTTTTGAACCAGAAACAGCGGCAGAAGCGCCTGACCTGGGCTACAGAGCACTGGACTGTTGCTCAGTGGTCCAAAGTACTTTTTTCGGATGAAAGCAAATTTTGCATGTCATTCGGAAATCAAGGTGCCAGAGTCTGGAGGAAGACTGGGGAGAGGGAAATGCCAAAATGCCTGAAGTCCAGTGTCAAGTACCCACAGTCAGTGATGGTCTGGGGTGCCATGTCAGCTGCTGGTGTTGGTCCACTGTGTTTTATCAAGGGCAGGGTCAATGTAGCTAGCTATCAGGATATTTTGGAGCACTTCATGCTTCCATCTGCTGAAAAGCTTTATGGAGATGAAGATTTCATTTTTCAGCACGACCTGGCACCTGCTCACAGTGCCAAAACCACTGGTAAATGGTTTACTGACCATGGTATTACTGTGCTCAATTGGCCTGCCAACTCTCCTGACCTGAACCCCATAGAGAATCTGTGGGATATTGGGAAGAGAAAGTTGAGAGACGCAAGACCCAACACTCTGGATGAGCTTAAGGCCGCTATCGAAGCATCCTGGGCCTCCATAACACCTCAGCAGTGCCACAGGCTGGTTGCCTCCATGCCACGCCGCATTGAAGCAGTCATTTCTGCAAAAGGATTCCCGACCAAGTATTGAGTGCATAACTGAACATAATTATTTGAAGGTTGACTTTTTTTGTATTAAAAACACTTTTCTTTTATTGGTCGGATGAAATATGCTAATTTTTTGAGATAGGATTTTTGGGTTTTCATGAGCTGTATGCCAAAATCATCAATATTAAAACAAGAAAAGGCTTGAACTACTTCAGTTGTGTGTAATGAATCTAAAATATATGAACGTCTAATGTTTATCAGTACATTACAGAAAATAATGAACTTTATCACAATATGCTAATTTTTTGAGAAGGACCTGTACATGTTTTTATGACTGCTTTTGCTACCATAGATTTTATCTCCAGTGCAATATTTATTTTGTTACCTACTTGAAGACTATAAAAGTTTTAATGCTATTCCCATCGAGCGCTGCCTTTGTGTGTTTTTTGTATCCTGCTATCTATTTTTCCAGTGGTTGGTAGCTGCACTGGGAATCCACCTGCAAGGAGATCAGCTAAAAGTAGTTGGATATCTATGTGCGTTATAATTAATCGAAATTAGTCGATTAATCGTTTAAAAAAAAAAACGATTAATCGAACACGAAAATTTTAATCAGTAACAGCCCTAATAAAAATGCATTGATTACTGTATAAATGTGACTGGCAGGGAAGGGGTTAACCACTAGGGGGCGGGAAGGGGTTAAATATGTTCCCTCAATGTGTTCTAACTGTGGGGGGAGGGGACTGACTGGGGGAGGTGACCGATGGTTGTCCCTATGTACAAGGGACACACCATCGGTCACCTCTCCCTGACAGGACGTGGATCTGTGTGTTTACACACACAGAGATCCACTTTCCTGCTCGTTTCCCGGGCACGCGCATCGGGGCCTTGGGAACACGGCACGCCCCCTAGTTCGTTTTAAAGGCAGGACGTCATATGACGTCCTGTCAGAACGAGAGTGTCCTCCGCCCGCCGTCAATTGACGGTGGGCGGGGGACAAGTGGTTAAATTAGGTGATAAGGAGACAACATATCAACTCCTCACTACCTGTCAAACACATGTAGCGCACAGACCCCTTTCTTTAGCTGCATTAACTTTGGCTCCTCGCAGGAAGAGAGAGGCACACCGCACCACCGGCCCGTACCCTCCTGTGTGAAGAGGTTGAGCGGTGTTGTTGATGGGTTTCCACAGTTAGACAACCAGAGAATGTCTCTCACCTCTATTTTCAATAACGACAAGTCCTTGTATCCCCACAGTAACTTGAATGTCCACACCAGCTGCACTCCAACGTAGAGGTTTATTTCTTATAAAACACAGTCTCTGACAGAAAAGGTTGGAGGGAGAACAGGACAGCTTAAGATGTGGATGAGGTCCAGGCACAAACATAACACAATTCACTGCTCCGATTCTCAAGCAGACTCAGCCCATTCAGATAGTCACCCTAGCTTGGGACTAGCAGCCGATATGGTGCTCAAACTTTACCCAAAGTCTCTGCCACAGACCCGGTGAACTTGGTCTCTGCCACAGACCTGGTGAACTTGGTCTCTGCCACAGACCTGGTGAACTTGGTCTCTATTAAGGAGAAGACAAACCTCCAGACAGTTACCGGGACCCTTCCTTCACCGTGACTTCCGCACCAGTCCTTGGGAATGGTTCCTCCCCCGGCCTCCTCATCCAGTATACGGGTCCCCTCACAAGGCGGCACCCTGAGATTCCTCGATCCCCGATGGGCTCCAGCCGAAGATGCTGGGCCCAGGCCTTTGCTGCAGTCCCAGGACTAAAGGTGCCTGGGACTAATCCACCGACCCCCGCCCCTGGGCTAAAGGTGCCCAGGATGGACAGGAACACACACTCCCTGGGGTAGGACCCCCGACAACGAACCGCAGACCCGCCCCTGGGATAAAGGTGCCAAGGGCGGACAGGAATGATAACCCCGAACAGGCAGCGGCTGCCCCTTTTATATCCTCTCCCAGCATGCCCAGCAGGTAGACCACACCCACTGTATGGTTGCCGAGAGGGGACACACAAGGCACAGCACTGTATCAGCGGTTCAACCCTGGCCCACTATTGCAGCGCCACTGCAGGCCACATGGAACTGTACACCAATACTCTACCTGTGGACAAAATGGTTTCAAGAACTATATCAATTAGGGTGTTTGGGCACAACTACCACCCAAACACTTCCCCTAAATTTAGCACCCCGCTACACACACATTTAGATCACTTTTCAGGGGAGCAGCATTGCCTACTGCACATGTAAATGAACCTTTAGTGTTCTGAGCCCCCTGTAAGGCTATTTTCACACTGATGTGCTGCAGTTTACCTGTACCATGGGTGCACTGCATCTGCGACCTTCCTGGGTTAGCTTTGCTTTGCCATAAATTTGTAATATATCCTGCAGGTGTGGTTAGGATGACCACATTTCCAAACTGCCATTCAGGGATACCCCTCAGCATGCACCGGTCGGTGACATCACAAGGGGCGGTGCCACCATGTGACATCGCTGGGTGGCCCCGCCCCTTAATTATTTAAGCATGTTTCATGTATGTTAGCCCAACATTGCAGGCGGCCCTTTAGAGTCACAGAGTTTAATTGTTCTTACAATGTTGGGCTAACATACATGAATCAAATGCTTTTTATATCCAAGGCACTAAAGTTGTATATAAAACCCCGTACTTTATACTACAAAGGGTATACAAATAACCTGAGGGAGCTGGAGTAAAAACTGGACATACACTGACTTACCTGATCCCTACACTATCCATTACACTGACCTACCTGATCACTACACTGACCACTATACTAACCTACCTGATCCCTACACTGACCATTACACTGACCTACCTGATCACTACACTGACCAATATACTAACCTACCTGATCCCTACACTGACCACTATACTAACCGACCTGATCCCTACACTGACCACTATACTAACCCACCTGATCCGTACACTGACCATTACACTGACCTACCTGATCCCTACACTGACCATTACACTAACCTACCTGATCCCTACACTGACCATTACACTGACCTACCTGATCCCTACACTGACCACTATACTAACCTACCTGGATCCCTACACTGACCTACCGGATCCCTACACTGACCACTATACTAACCTACCTGATCCCTACACTGACCACTATACTAACCTAGCTGGATCCCTACACTGACCACTATACTAACCTACCTGGATCCCTACACTGACCTACCGGATCCCTACACTGACCATTAAATGCTGCCATTGTGCCCATCAATTGCAGCCTCACTGTGCCCATGAAACGCAGCCACTGTGCCATCAAATGCAGCCACTGTGCCATCAAATGCAGCCACTGTGCCCATCAAACACAGCCTCATTGTGCCCATCAAATGCAGCCACTGTGCCCATCAAACGCAGCCACTGTTTCCATCAAACGCAGCCTTATGGGGCCCAAATGCAGCCACTGTGCCCATCAAACGCAGCCGCTGTGCCCATCAAACGCAGCCACTGTGCCCATGAAACGCAGCCACTGTGCCCATGAAACGCAGCCACTTTGCCCATCAAACGCAGCCACTGTGCCCATCAAACACAGCCACTGTGCCCATCAAACGCAGCCGCTGTGCCATCAAACGTTGCCACTGTTCCATCAAATTCTGCCACTGTGTCCCCCACCGCCCGCTGTCTGATAGAGGGGGTGGCTTTAGAGAGGGGGGTGGCTTTAGAGAGGGGCGGCGCCCATGCACCCTTATGGACACACTGCCACTTCCTCTAATTAAACATGACCCCCAGCTAGAAGGACTGTGTGTGGGGGGGGGGGGGGTGATAAGAAGGGACCCCAATACAGGAATCCCCCTCTCTTCACCCTCCAGTTATGAGGATTGCAGGGGGTGATATTAGGGGACTCCCATCCAGGAAAATAGGAACTCCCCTACCTCCCCCACCAGTTAAAAAAGACCCCCAGCTGGAAGGACTGCAGAGGGGTGATGGGGGGGGGGACCCTGCTCACCCCCCTCTAATAGAAAAAAAGAGCACTGGCCAGGAAGACTGCAGGCAGCAGTCCCCCCCCCCCCCCAGAAGGTGAATAGTGTGTGGTTACTAGTGGGTGTGAAGTGTGAACAGATCCAGAGAGTCATATACACACAACAGAGCAAGAGGGGGAGGAGGGAGGTGACTCACAGTAACAGATAAGGAGGAAGAATTCCTGCACAGCTCCGATGTCTGCAGCTCTGGGCTGTCACTGCATCTTCTGTGTTCTCCATGCTGTGTGATAAAACTTCTCTCCCTTCACCTAGTGCATAGTTGCCAACATTGCAAAAAAAACATCTGGGACACTTTTTTTGTATTGAGGCGGAGCCTTGCTATAATCAGGGGGCGGGGCATTCGTTTGTAGGCGTGTCATGCCGGAGTGAAAAATGCGGCGTGGTTTACGCACGATAGTGGGTGTGGTTTAAATGGGCGTGGTTCAAAGGGGTGTGGCTAGAGTCCGAGGTGAGAGAAAGAGAGAGAAAGAAATAGAAAGAAAGAAGCCAGATCCTACACCACAATAGTAATGTGTAACAAAATTGGCAGATAAGGATACTCCAAAACACCTGTTGGCGCTTCAATCATCCCGGCACCATGGTTGTTACGGTGTCAGGATGATTGAAGTGCATTATTTCTATTTTTACATTGTAATATAAAATGAAATCATTCAACTCACCATAATGCCGAATCAGTGGAAGCCCTTAGCGTGTTACCTGCCACGTCGCCTGCCACCAGATGGCCTCCCCAGCAGTCCGTCCTTGCATCAGGTGCCTCCCCAGCAGTCCGTCCTTGCATCAGGTGCCTCCCCAGCAGTCCGTCCTTGCATCAGGTGCCTCCCCAGCAGAGCCCCCTCCACACTTGTGGACAAGGGTCCAAAAATCATGATTGTCCCGGGAAATTCGGGACTGTTTGGCAACTATGCAGGCATCCCCAGTGGAGTCCCCCCTTACATCAGGCGTCCCCAGTGGAGTCCCCCCTTACATCAAGTGTCCCCAGAGGAGTCCCTCCTTACATCAGGCGTCCCCAGCGGAGTCCCTCCTTACATCAGGCGTCCCCAGAGGAGTCCCTCCTTACCTCAGGCGTACCCAGCGGAGTCCCCCCTTACCTCAGGCGTCCCCAGCGGAGTCCCCCCTTACCTCAGGCGTCCCCAGCGGAGTCCCCCCTTACCTCAGGCGTCCCCAGCGGAGTCCCCCTTACATCAGGCGTCCCCAGCGGAGTCCCCCCTTACCTCAGGTGTCCCCAGCGGAGTCCCCCCTTACATCAGGCGTCCCCATCGGAGTCCCCCCTTACATCAGGCGTCCCCAGCGGAGTCCCCCCTTACATCAGGCGTCCCCAGCGGAGTCCCCCCTTACCTCAGCCGTCCCCAGCGGAGTCCTCCCTTACCACAGGCGTTCCCAGCGGAGTCCCCCCTTACCACAGGCATCCCCAGCGGAGTCCCCCCTTAACCACAGGCGTCTCCTGTCTCGGCCGCCATTATTGTTTCCCCTTCCCCGAAGGGGAACAAAATAGAGGCGGAGCCGACAGTGTGGCTGAAAAAAAAAAAAAATTAAGCTGTGGCGCTGCCGACCCCCGCCCCTTTCCATTACAGACAGACCTGCAGCGGGGCAGGGCGGGGCGGGGGGGGTGGCCTGCCGGCCAGCCAAAACACAGATGTAGTACAATAGAAGATAAAGCTGCTGCGGCGCCGCCCACCCCCGGGGAGGTGCGGGGTGTGGGCGGCGCCGCAGCGGCTTTATTTTCTATTGTACTACATCCGTATTTTGGTCTTCTTGAACATGGCGGCCGGCCGAGACATTGTCTCCGCCAGCCGTGGACCTCTAGCGGCGGCGGCCTGCGGCGTCCAAATTCGGGGAAAACAGGAAAAATCGGATTGGCCGGGACATTGGCCGGGACAAAATAAATCCGGGAAAAGGGTTTGAATCCCGGGAACGTCCCGGCCAATCCGTGACTGTTGGCAACTATGCTAGTGTGGACAGATGATCCCAGGCTCTGCACAAGGGGGAGGGTGGAGGCGGGGAGAAATTTGTTCAGGGAGTTGAAGTGCCCCCTTCCCTTATTGGTCAAAGCTGTGAAAGCCATAGTAAGGGAGAGGAGGATTGATGCTGCAGGGCTGATTCCGGTCTCGGGCAAACAGAAAGCTGGGCAGAGGATTCAAAACCCTAAGCACTAGTGCGGAGGAGGAAGTGAAATCCTCCTCCGCTTTTAACGCTGGGCAGTGACGTCACTGGTTGCCAGACGCCAGGCGGCTATAGCAACCAGTGTTTAGGTGTATAGTCAGGTGGAGGTGGAGGCGGAGCCAGAGCCAGAGCTATGGTGGCTCAGTTCGCCTCTGTCCCATGAATTGCTAAATGTTCTCAGTGTCAGTTTGATTCCGGGACACTGTATTGTCCCGGAATGAAGCTGCCCGAGATCAGGGACAGAGATGTCAATTAAGGGATAATCCCTGGCAATCCGGGACACGTGGGCACCCTAGGTGTGGTGCAACTTTCTGAAAGTGCACCAAAACTCCTGCTTTCAAAAAGTACACCAAACCTGCAGGAAATAATTAAAGTCTTTGACTAAACGCAGCAAACCTGCAGAAAAGCTGCGGGTACACTGTACTGCACCTGTGATATGGGTAAACCACAGTGCATCAGTGTGAAAGCAGCCCTACACTATTACGCCCCGGTGTATTGCTTCACACTGACCTGAAGATCTCTTCTTTCCTGCTGCCTGCACCACTCTGGAGACCGATAGCTGGGATAAGAGGTGGAGTGCAGTATGCAGTTGGAATCACTCCACATGGGAAAGGAGCCAGCACTACAGAGGAGGCATCGGCTTATGTGGCTCTTGCTCCCTACTAAAGCTTCAAGTTTACAAGTAGTTCCTCTGCATTGCACTCTAATTGATGCTCTGGGATGTCGGGTCAGCAAGCCCAGACCGTGATCTACTGGTTGCTGACCCCCGCTCAAGATCATTGTTCCCAGTAACCACCAAACTTGGGGGTATTTTCTACTCCCACTGGCCACAGTCTGCCTCCCCCCTGAAATTTTTAAATACACTCAACTAGCCCTTTATTTATAAAGTTTGATGCCCCCTGATCTAGGAAAACATCTACAGTGGATATAGAAAAAAATCACCCCCCCCCCCCACAGTTTTTGCATTATCCAGCTGTATTTACTAGTGCAACTTATAACATCCAAGTGAAAGATATAACACCAACATGTCAAAAAATAAATAAAAAACAGAGTCACTTAGTTGAAAAAAGAATCACCCCCTTATGTCAGTATTTTGTTGAACCACATTTTGCTTTAATTACAGCCTTTAGTCTGTTGGGATATGTCTCTACAAACTTTGCACATCTAGACTTTGCAATATTTGCCCACTCTTCTTTGCATAACTGCTGTAGGAATGGTGTTATTTGGATGGTGAGCTGTATTGGATTTTCCGCCAGACATATCGTTTGGAGTTGAGGCCAAATACTGTAGGAATGGTGTTATTTGGATGGTGAGCTGTATTGGATTTCCGCCAGACATATCATTTGGTGTTGAGGCCAAATTCAATTTTAGTCTCATCTGACCATAACACCTTTTTCCATGTGGCTTCAGAATCTTCAAGGTGCGTTGAATGTGATCAGATGACACTAAAATTTAATTATTTGGCCTCAACAGCAAACGATATGTCTGGCCGATATCCATCCAAATAACATCATTCCCGCACCCTGTACAGAGGAGGAGATAGCTACAATTATTTCCTCTTTGAAATCCTCCAAAGCCCCGAGGTACGATGGCTTCACGGCCCTCTATTACAAAAAATTTGCGGGACTGTTAATCCCTAAAATGGCCAAACTATTTAATCTTATCCTTAGGGGCGACCCGTTCCCAACAGATATGCTTATGGCAAATATGTCACTGATTCCGAAGCCGGGGAAGGACCACACCCTCTCTCAAAACTACCGCCCCATATCGGTTATTAACAATGACTTAAAGATATTCAGCCGTGTATTAGCAGATCACCTAGCATCTGTTATCACAGCATTAATCTCCCCAGATCAAACCGGCTTTATACCAACCAGACAAATTACAGATAACATATGCCTGGCCTCAAACATTATTCAAGACGCAGATTTTAAGTCACGCAAGGTCTTGTTTTTGAGCCTAGACATAAACAAGGCCTTCGATAGTGTCCTCTGGCCATATCTAGACACCATCTTATATAAATTTGTTTTTTCAGGAGAGTTTGTTAACGGTTTTTGGGCTCTGTACCGTCAACCCCGTACCCGTATTAAGCTCCCCGGCTGCTCCTCAGACTATTTTTCCCTGGGGAGAGGCACAAGACAGGGTTGTCCTCTATCCCCTCTCCTATTTGCCCTCGCAATAGAACCTTTGTCCCGATATATCACCAGCAACACCAATATTAGAGGATATGTTAAAGCGGAGCTCCACCCTAAAGTGGAACTTCCGCTCATCTGAACCCTCCCCCCCTCCGATGTCACAATTGACACCTTTCAGGGGGAGGGGGATGCAGATACCTGTCTAAGACAGATATTTGCACACACTTCCGGGAGTCCTCTCTGCGGGAAATCTGCGGGAAGTACATCACTTCCTGCAGAATACCCGTAGTGTTCTGGGAGACACTCGGCTCCCAGAACACAGGAGGACCAGTCAGAACGGCGCAGCGCGACTCGCGCATGCGCCATAGGGAACCGGGCAGTGAAGCCGCAAGGCTTCACTTCCTGGTTCCCTCACCGAGTATGGCGGTGGGGGCAGCAGAGTGACAAGTGATTGCTCGTCCTCTGCTGCGGACGTCGCTGGACTCCAGGACAGGTAAGTGTCCTAATATTAAAAGTCAGCAGCTGCAGTATTTGTAGCTGCTGGCTTTTAATACAAAAAATTTTGGAGGAGCTCCGCTTTAAGAATAACCAGGAATTTAAGCTGAGCCTATATGCGGATGACGTTATCCTCTTCCTAACCAACCACTTAATCTCCCTGCCCAAGTTACTCACCACCTTACACACCTTCTATCACTTATCAGGTTTAGGAGTGAATCCATCTAAATGCGTCGCCATGCCAATTAACATACCGCACCCACTGCTGGCTTTTCTCAAAGACAGGTTTGAATTTTCCTGGAGCTCGGGTTCCCTACAATATTTGGGAATTCGACTGGCCCCATCCCTACGACAGATGTACACCTACAATTACCCTCAGGCATTCTTCAACGTCAAATGGTTACTTACCCAATGATCCCTATACCGTATCTCATTCCTGGGCCGCATACAGGTAGTGAAAATGTTGATCCTCCCAAAACTGTTATTTTACTTCAGATCCCTACCATTATATGTATCCAGGTCAACCATAGAGGCAATACAAACCGAACTGCTAAAGTTTATTTGGCAAGGCAGAAAGCCTCGCCTGAGCAGATTACTTATGTTTAGAACCCAGAACAGGGGGGGCTTGGGCTGCCTAGACCTGTGGAAATACTACTTGGCAGCACGGCTAGTACAATTAGCTCAATGGCACACATCCCCGACTCACATACCATGGCTCCAATTTGAAAGGGCTTCAATCAAGCCGTTTTACCTACCCGGTCTTTTGTGGTCCAACTCAATTAGCCAAAGAGATATTACCCCACTTAACGTAATCGTGGGCCAATCCCTCTATCTCTGGACCCTATAAAAGGAAAAGTTCGGGCTTCTCTCTAAACCTCTCCAATTGACCTCCTTTTTGGGCAACCCTAACTTCCCTGCGGCTTTTAATGTGGATTTGGAATTTGTTAACTTGTCCTCATAAGGCCTGGTAACTTTGCACTCGCTGCTGCAGAGCACCACCTTTAGTTCTTTTGAACATATATATCACAATTACGCTATACCTAACTCTGAATTTTATAAATACCTTCAGATTCGTCACTTTTTCCAAAATATCCTTACCCTAGTAAGAGACGAGGCCAGAACACCCTTTGAAAATATATGTCATGAGGGGTCGAGAGATAGAGGGACAATTTCTACACTATACCAATACCTTAATGACCACCATACCACTGCAAAATCCTCGGCAATGCTAGGATGAGAAGCGGAAATGGGTCAGGAATATCCTGTGGAGAATTGGCATGATATGGTCGCCAATATGTTTAAGTGTACCCGCTCGGTTGCCATTAAAGAAACTGTGGTAAAACTCCACACCAGATGGTATTACACCCCGGTCAGAATACATAGGATTTTTCCAACTATTCCAGACACATGTTTCAGGGGCTGTGGTGAAAGGGGTACGCTCCTCCATACCTTCTGGAGCTGCAAAACTCTACGATCCCTTTGGCAGCAGACCACTACAATGGTGCTTCAAATAACTGGCACACTGATTATTCTGACCTATCAGATGTGTAGTCTATTTGCAGATCTCCCAGAGCCCCCCCCCCCCCCGATCAAAAACTGTCTCACACGCTATTTAGCACTATTCACTGGGAAATAGCTTTGAACTGGCGTACCCCAACAGTTCCATGGTCCCAGGTGATTCTTCGAATGGAGTCTATTAAATTAATGGTACGAATACACCATACTCTCATGGACTCCATGCGAGTCTTTGACCGCAAATGGGGCTCCTGGCCAGCTCCTTAGATTACCAATATGGGCAGAGTTCCTCCTATTCTGCTCGGTCATTCTTCTGGATGGGCCCAAGGAACTCTGGCCTCGGATTAATAAATGTGCTCTCACCACCAAAATAAGCTGGGACAACACAGCTTCTGATGATACACCAAACTATTAAGTATATGCAGCTGTATTCTTATATTGCTATATGCACACATTATTATTCTTGCTTTTCTTTCGGTTATTGTTATGTTTTTATTTAACCTATTGGTTCTTGGAGAGTGACATTACTAACTTACAATGACTTCTTTGATCTAGTTATACGACTGATCTGAAATATTGGTATTTTAGTTATACACAGCACTCTCAATGCACGTTATATTTTTCTGTAACTGCCTTTATTACCGCAATAAAAACTTTTGTAAACAAATAACACCATTCCTACAGTAAAGCATGGAGGTGGTAATATCCTGTTATGGGGGGTTCTCTGCAGCAGGGACTGGAGCACTCTGCCAGAAGGTTGTTAGTGGGAAGAAGGTTTACCTTCTAACATGAATACACAGCAAAAATTACCACACAATGGTTTAGGGAGAAAAAGGTGAATGTCATTACAGGGCTTAGTCAGAGCCCAGACTTAAACCACATTGAAAATCTGTGGAATGACTTGAAGACTGCAGTCCACAAACGGTCACCGTCAAATTTAACTGAACTTGAGCAGTTCTGCAAAGAAAAGTTGGCAAATATTGCAAAGTCTAGCTGTGCAAAGTTAGTAGAGACATATCCCAACAGACTAATGGCTGGAATTACCCACTAGAGGCCCGCGCTATAGTCAAATGACAGAGCGGGCCTGAAAATCCGGGATGTCCTCCCCTTTGCACGCGCAACGCGCGCTGTGATCACTGAGTCACTGAGACTCGGTGGATCACAGATCCGGTTAAGCTCCTTACCACGTGATCAGCTGTCAGCCAATGACAGCTGATCACATGATGTAAACAAAGGATCGGTAATTGTTTTTTTTTCTCCTCACGCTGACAGCGTGAGGAGAAAAATAAGCCGATCACCGGATTGTTTACAAGGGACATCGGTCCCGAAGAGGAAGGAGGCACAGCTGCCTCCTCTGTGCCCCAAAATACCGCCTGCCAGTGCCACCTGCCAGTGCCCACAGTGCCACCTATCAATGCCCGCAGTGCCACCTATCAATGCCCACCTGTGATGCCAATCAGTGCCACCTAGTAATGCTGCCTATCAGTGTAACCGATCAGTGCCCATTATTGCCACTCATCAGTGCCCATCACTGCCACTCATAAGTGCCCATCACTGCCAGCTATCAGTGCCACCTATCAATGCAACCTGTGACAGGAGTGACTTTGGGTCGGGGGTTTGTGCGGCTCAGCTTGCCCTGGGGAGTTCTGGAGGCTCCTGGCCCAGCTTCCCCATCCCCTCTTATGTGTAAATCACCCTGTGTCTCTAATAGGGGCACAGGGTGAATGAGAACCCAACTATGATCTGTGCTAGTCAGATTCAATGCTGTATACATTGTATATATTGTGTGTATATTGTGTGTTGGCTGTTGTGTACTATTTGCTGTGATGGGGTGGGGTGGGACTATTCTATTGTCTATTGTGGCTGCCTAAACTATTATGGGGTGTTCAAGTGTGTTTGCTGTGAGGAAAAAGGGAGGGGGGATTCCTCCAACCCCCCTGCTGATAAGACTGTGTACTGAGAAGTTAAACACACCTGACCTGTATCACCATTGTCATTGGACAGTTTAACCCGCCCTGTTTTCCAAGGGTGGGAGGGAAGTGATTTTGAAGAGAGATATCTGTTAACATGTGCTTGAATAAAGCAGTTTGTGGTTTTACCCTACACTGAGGTGTAAAGAAGCTTGAAAGGTGCTGGATCTGAACAGAGGAAGCATTGACGGTGGACCTGGATATGTTTGAGAACAGAGGGTTCGTCACACCACCTATTAGTGCCACTTCTCAGTGCCCACCAGTGCCACCTATCAATGCCCTTCAGTGCCACCCATCAGTGCCACCTCTCAGTGCCGCCTATCAGTGCCCACCAGTGCCGCCTATCAGTGGCCACCAGTGCCGCCTTATCAGTGCCCATCAGTGCAGCCCATCAGTGCCCATCAGTACAGCCTCATCAGCGTACATCAATGAAGGAGAAAAATTACCCGTTTGCAAAATTTTATAACAAAGTATGAAAAAATATAATAAAATAAAAAAAAATCTGTCTTTTTAATATTTTTTTGAACAAAAAAGAAAAACCGCAGAGGTGATCAAATACCACCAAAAGAAAGCTCTATTTGTCTGAAAAAAAAAGATAAAAATTTCATTTGGGTACAGTGTTGCATGACCGCGCAATTGTCATTCAAAGTGCAACAGCAATGAAAGCTGAAAATTGGTCTGGGCAGGAGGGGGGTTTAAGTGCCCAGTAAGCAAGTGGTTAAAACAAAATGTGGTCCAACAAAATACTGACATAAGGGGGTGATCCTTTTTCCAACTCAGTGATTCTACTTTAGTTTTTTTTGTTTTTTTCTGACATGTTGGTGTTATATCTTTCACTTGGACGTTAAAAGTTGCACTAGTAAATACAGCTGGATAAAACAATTTCAGGCTGCAAAGCAACAAAATGTGATTACTTTAAAGAAGAGTGATTCATTTATATACCCACTGTAAATACAGAGATAAAATCCATATATTCATATGGAGTAGTCCTGGGATTTAATGCCACATACAGTAGCACAGCCGAGAAGAGGACACACGTTCTTTGTTACAGTTAAGAAATATAGCTAGATATTGTCCACAAAAATTTAATTATCCCCTTGAGGAAGTCACGTGACCCTGTGACGAAACACCTAGGGTTGGGTCTGGATGACATCACAATGCTGAATAGCAGTAACAGTATACCAAACATTGAACCGCAGCAGGGGTTGTAAATCAAATATTAATGTTATATGCTAACTGCTTTGTGCAGCTGAGCACCCGTACAATACCTGTGCAATACTGTATGCTGGGAAGGAAGAATACATTTTTTAAAGATAAAGCACTATATACAGGGGGTCCCCGAGTTACGAACACAATAGGGACTGTAGGTTTGTTCGTAAGTCGAAGTTGTTCGTAAGTCGCAACACTGCATTTGTAAGTGTAACTTCCAGTCGGAACACTGCATTCGTAAGTGTTCGTAAGTGTAACTGCCGCCTGTGCATGGATGTGGGATGTTCCGGGCGCTTGTTATGTTATCTGGGGCGTAGTACGGCAGTGTAGAATGTGTCGGAGCTGCTCGAAAGTTATCGTAGAGCACAAGTGGCGGGCATTTGAGGCCGTTCGTAAGTAGGAGTCGTTCGTAACTCGGGTGTTCGTAACTCGGGTACCCCCTGTAGTTTTTTTTGTTTTTTTAACATGTGTTGCGGATAGGGAGGTGAATACTGGAGTGTTTTTAAAGGCACAGTGTGCTTCCTTTTTGGTGGAGATTGCTGTTTGGAGCCCATTAGAAGGAGAACTTGTTATCACAGAGAAGGCTTATACTGGAAGCAAGAAATATACACTATATTGTGAAAGTATTGGGACGCCTGCCTTTACACGCACCTGAAATTTAATGGCATCCCAGTCTTATGCCACGTACACACGGTCGGAACTTCCGACAAGAAAAGTTTGATGTGAGTTTTTCGTCGGAAATTCCGACCGTGTGTATGCTCCATCGGACTTTTGCTGTCGGAATTTCCACCAACAAAAGATTGAGAGCATAGGTGTGCGCAGCCTATTGCATTAGGGTGTGCACCTCAAAGCTCCAACACACATGCGTGTGTGACATAATTACCGGCCTCTTCCCAGCTCTCCATCCTGAAGCAATGGGGGGAGGGTTGAGCAAGGGAGCTCACGGGGGGACCCAGGCAGCAGAAAGAACAGGGATGGGGGGGTAGCACATATTGGTATAGTATTGGTATTTTCCTCCTGTGGCAGCTGAATGTCAGCGAGAGGGAAAGGAGGAGAAGCCTACTTTCAGCTGCTGCAGGAGGAAAGTACATATTAGTTCCACTAAATTCCACCTCCTGTCCAAGTTCTTGGGGTCAGCAAGGAAGGATTGCAGTTTACCTGTCACCTGCCCATGATCACTGGGGAGATTGCCATTGATGGGTTGCCAACCCTAGGATTAGGGTGTGCCCAGGCACATCTGGCACACCCCTTGCGCATGCCTATGATTGAGAGCAGGTTCTCTATTTTTCAGACGGGAAAAGTTCCTATCGGAAATTTTGTTCGTCTGTATGCAATTCCGACACGCAAAAAAACACGCATGCTCAGAAACAATTCGACGCATGCTCAGAAGCATTGAACTTTATTTTCTCGGCTCGTCGTAGTGTTGTACGTCATCGCGTTCTTGATGGTCGAAAGTTCAGAGAACTTTTGTGTGACTGTGTGTATGCAAGCCAAGCTTGAGCGGAATTCCGTCGGAAAAACCATCCAAGGTTTTTCCGACGGAAATTTCGATCGTGTGTACGCGGCATAAGTCTGCAGGGTTCAATATTGAGTTGGCCCACCCTTTGCAGCTATAACAGCTTCAACTCTTCTGGGAAGGCTGTCCACAAGACTAGGATGCCATTAAAGTTCATGTGCGTGTATAGGCAGGCGTGCCAATACTTTTGACAATAGAGTTTACATATATATATGTAGCGCACAGACCCCCTCTTCCTAGTCTGCTTCGGCTCCTCTCAGGAAAAAGGGGCACACCACACCACAAGCCCGTACCCTCCTGTGTTAAGAGGTTAGGCGGTGTTGTTTTTGGGCCTTGTCTGCAGCCAGGGTATAAAGTCCTCCTGAGAATGATTCTCACCTCTACAGTGTGTAGATGCAAGTCCTTGACTTCCCCAGGAACGTAAATGTCCACACCAGCTGAAAGTCCAACTCAATCTTTATTTTCCACTTGGACAACACATAGTCTCTTGAGTAGAGGAAAGGTTGGAGCAAAGACACAGGACAGCTTTAAGGTGTGGAGGAGGTCCAGGCACAAATGTAGCTCAAACTCTTAGGACTGTTCAGATTTCTCAAACAGTTGTGGCTCTGCCACAGACCATGAGGTTGGTACCTGCCACAGACCTTGTGGATAAGGTCACTGCCACTGACCTGGCAAACAAGGTCACTGCCACTGACCTGATGAATCTTGGTTCCTTCCTAGAGCATAACCCCTTTCAGGGAGAAGACATCCCCCCCAGAGAGTCAACAGACCCCTTCCTTCACCGTATCCACAGCACCGGTCCTTCGGAACAGATCCTCCCTTCTCTTAGGGTGCGGGTCCCCTCACAAGGCAGCACCCTGGACTCCTTGATCCCCTGTGGACCCCAGCTGAAGGCTGCTGGGCTCCGGGCCGTCACTGCAACCCCTGGGCCTCCGTGCCCAGGCGAACAGGAACAGTGAGGTAGTACCTCACCCCAGGCTAAAGGTGCCTGAGGTGGAACTGGAACAAGGCCTCCGGGCCTAGGGCACCCGGAGATGGCGAACCACACACACCCAGGCCGAAGGTGCCTGGGTGTGGACGACCCACACACACACACACCCAGGCCGAAGAGGGGGCGTAGACGACCCCTCTCAGAAGATGTCTGACCCTTTTATATCCTCTCCCGGCATGCACAACAGGTTCCCCGCCCCACTGTACGGCTGCCGAGAGGGGACACAAAAGGCACAGCACTGCGCCCCTGGCTCAACCCTGGCCCAGAATGACAGCGCCACCCACCGGCCACAGGGAACACATCACCAGCATTAACCCCTGAGAACAAAAATGGTCCATGAATCCTATCAATTTAATGTGTCTGAGCCTGGTTATCACTCAGACACTTCCCCTAATTTGAACACCCCGCTACACATATATATATATATATATATATATATATATATATCCGATATAAGACAAAAACTTTCTTTGACCCTACATAATATGTAAGGTCAATTTAAGCAGATAAGAGCACAACTGGTGGTGGTCAAAAATTTACAAGCGAGTTGGGTGGTTATATGAAGTGCAAATGAAGGACAGTTAAGAGACTTTTATATTCATCACTGGTAAATAACCAGTAATAAACATTTGTGTACATAGGTTATGAATACTTGATGATTTGTATGGAGAGTGATGAATCGTTACACTTTTTTACAAGCGCTGCACCATTTGTTTTTTTTATTTATGCACTTATGTGAAGGTGAAGACGTACCTGCTGTACATGAGTAATTGTTGGAGTTATAGCGATAGCAGCTCACAAGTCACATGCCAATACTAGATATTGTTCCCACCCCCAACTTGTTGATTATGCAGTGAATGAAAACCAGATGACTGATAAGCTCATCTTTCTGCTCAATTTGATCTTTCCTCTCAGCATGTTTTTTGATAGCACATGTGCGTGCAGCTAATCTTATTGGCTACTGTCTCACCCAGTCTAAGTGCTGATGTTCAGGAGATTGGAAAGTTTGAAATCTAGTCAAATTCAGGCACTGTCACTTGGTTGCATTTAAATAATACATCTAATTAGGTACTGACGTGGTATTAAACCCAAAAACAAGTATTTATTAAATTGCAAGACTCACCAATTCTTAATGTGGTAGCTGCATTAGTTTTACTTTTTTTTTTACGCTTTTTTTCTTCATTTTTACCTGTAATATATAGGTAATATTGTATAATAATTTTTTTGTTTTGGGGTATTATACTGCTTTAAATGCTAAGTTCATCTTTGTTCACCTTTTTTTTTTCTGTATTCCAGCTCCCCTGAATTCCAGTATAGCATTAATGTACTTATATTGCAAAAATAAAACAGCTTTCCATTTATTCTACAGAGGCTTACCTCACGCTCTTCATAACTCTTTAAACACATTGCTCCATTACTTATGCCTTACTTCCTGGTCAGACTTTAGGTCATGACACAGGAAAGAGTTGACTAGCTGAGGGCAGATGATACATAGTGTGTGCTAATGAGATCAGCTGGTCAACTCCTTCCTGTGTCATGACCTAAAGTCTGTCCAGGAAGTAAGGCAGAAGTAATGGAGCAGTGTGTGTAAACAGCTATGAAGAGAGTGAGGTAAGCCTGTGTTGAATTAATGGAAAGCTGTTTTATTTTTGCAAAATAAATACATTTATGCTATATTGGTACATAGTGGAGCTGTAATTTAGAACGAAAAAAGGTGAACAAAGGTGAACGTAGCCTTTAAACTGCTTTAATGACTTTGAAGCTGCATTTATCTTCCCAGAGTTTGGCTTGAAGTCACTTTTACAAATATGCAATGCATTTACTCTTTTTCCGTTATGGTATTGCAGCAGTGTGAACAGAAAATTAGACTAGAAAACTAATTTATTTAGGTTCATTAAAAGTATCAGGAATAATGGAAATCCAGCAAATGGAGAACCTTATTATGGTGCTGAAAAAGCAAGATGGTTAATATTGGAAAGTCTGGACCCCTTTTTTCATTTACAAGGAACAGTCCTCCCCCCCCCCCCCCAGCCTCTCAGCAGTAGCTTTTCCCCTATAATAAAAAGAAAGGAGGGCACAAATGCCTGGTGCATTACCTTCAACACTATAGACAATTTATTAAAATGCCAAAAACATACGCCCAAACAAAAGAAGAGCTCCTCTGAGCTCTGAGGAAGGGGGCTTGTCTCCCAAAACACGTCAGCTTTCCAAATACAGATACTGGGTATCCACCATACTGGAATTGTGATTTGATGGGCTTACATTTCTTCTCTTGTTTGGGAGTATGTTTTTTGGCATTTAATAAATTGACTATAGTGTTGAAGGTAATACACTAGGTGTTTGCGCCCTCCGTTCTTTTTATTATAGTGTTTTGGAGTCTCCCCCTCAAGGAGAGCAGCACCGCCTATAGTCTTGCTACACTGTTGGATGTGAGAATAAGGCCCCTTTCACACTGTGGCGGGAGGTGCCCTGGCGGTATAGCGCCGCTACTTTTACCGGCGCTATACCGTCGGAATTGCGGCGGTATTCGGCCATTAGTCGTGCGGTTTTAACCCCTGCTAGCGGCCGAAAAAGGGTTAATACCGCCCGCAATGCGCCTCTGCAGAGGCGCATTGCGGGCGGTATAGCCGCGGTGTCCCATTGATTTCAATAGGCAGAAGCGGTGAAGGAGCGGTATGCACACTGCTCCTTCACCGCTCCAAAGATGCGGCTAGCAGGACTTTTGGACCTGTCCTGCAAGCGCACCGCTCCAGTGTGAAAGCCCGAGGGCTTTCACACTGGAGAAACAGCAACCGCTTTTTAGGGTCGTTTGCAGTCGCTATTTTTAGCGCAATATCGCCTGCAAACCGCCCCAGTGTTGTTTGGGGTCTTAGTGAGCGCTGAGGTTTGACTGTGATTAGCCTTTCCCCTAACCTGCCCCAGAGAACTCTTCCAACATGCCATGAGGGGCGACCAAGTCCACCCTCCCCCCATTCTTGTCCCCATCCCCCTCCTTCCTCCCTTGCCCCCCTTTCTCTCTCTCTCTCTCTATCACTCATTTTTTACCTTCTTTCCATTTTCTACCTCCTGGAGTTAGCCAGGGCTCTACTTGGGTAAGAAACTTAGAGAAAAATGAGAAACAGTGTTGCTCACTGATGCTTACAGAGTAGATTCAATATATAATATCATTTAATGATAATACAACTCAGAAGTATTTCTAAAGGCAAGTCTTTTTGTTAACCATGTGATTAGCTTGCTTCATATTGAATGTTATGTCATGGCTGTGAACTGTTGTTCTGTGGAATTGTAATGCTGTTTCTGTGAAAATAAAGAATTTATATATATATATAAAAAAAAAAGAAGAATCCGGAACACTGCTAATGCGGTTACTTGAGAGCAGCTATAAATGTATGTTTATTTGGCCCCTGTCCTCACCTACATTTCCTTAATTCAAGGGCATCTGTCCAGTCTTTGTTACTATGATAAAATGAAACAGCTCAAACACCTGCAGAATTTACAAGTCATTCTCATGTTTTCCAGCACTAACATTTTTTTGTGAGTCATTCTGTTTTAAATAATATACCATCCCAGCAACCAATTTTTATACACATACCTAACATAGGAATATCATCTTCAGTATGGATGACTGGTTTTGTTTGTTTATCCACTTGTATACCCAAGGACCAAAGCAATTTTTTTTTTTTTAACTATGGACCTGTTTAATTAGCGATAACTTGATAATGACTTAAAGCAGTAACCCAAAAGCAAACATTTATTATATTGCAGCTTACCAATTCTTAGATGTGATGGCTGCATTATTTTTCCTTTTTTGGGCTTTCTTCCTTTTTTTTTCAAATAGCAAGTTTTATTGATTTTCATCAAAATAAAAACTTAGAAGAGAAACGTACAAGAACATACACACAATGTTTGTAAAAGGCACCCACTAAAAGTAAGAGCAATTTAGAAACAACCATAGCCACTAGAACTGCAAGAGGCACATATTATGTTAAGACAACATTACCCATGGAATATTGTAGCATAAAATAATATCACTGAAAAATAGATATTATAGCTTATGACTAAACATGGATAGTAAAGTACAGAAAGGGAAGAAAGGAAAAATATATTATCGCAATAGCTTATTCACTCGTTCAAGGTGGGTCCTCCTAGCGATGTCATATTAACCAAACACGATTGTGAGCCTCCGTTCTATCTTATAGTCTAGCAGTCATTTTCTCCATCAGCTCAATGTCTTTAATCCTAGCATATAGGGCAGTGAGGGCGAACCTTGGAACCCCAGATGTTTTGGAACTACTTTTCCCATGATCCTCATGCTCTCTGCAGTGGAATTGAGTGGAATTGAGTGTAATTGAGCATCATGGGAAATGTAGTTCCAAAACATCTGTAGTGCCAAGGTTCGCCATCACTGATATAGGGCCTCTAGGGAGGGAGGAGAGCACTGTTTCCAGTTAAGAGCAGTAAGACACCGGGCAGCTGTAATGCTATGGCGGAGCAGCTTCCTATAGAATTTAGGAATTTTTAGCAAGGAGAGGCCCAACAAGAAAAAATTCAGTGTCGTAGTGATAGATACCCTGAAAAGGTGACCCCACAACCGTGGGCAGAATGCCAGAATGGGGTAATCAATGGGCAGCCCCAAAATATATGAAGGAGGGTGCCTTTGCTTTGTCCCTGTTGCAACTCCAGCATCGATCCGAGCTAATGGGATAGATGGAATGAAGTACATCCGGGGTTATGTACCATAAAGAATACAGAGGGAACTCTTAGCAGCCTGAGACCAAACCACCGGCCAGGCCTCCAGAGATATCTCTTCTTTTAACGCCCTCTCCCAACGGAGCATGTAAGAATGTTTACCTTGGAGTTGAATGTAGTATGCTTTCAATAATTTATAGAGATCAAAAATCATACCCCTTCGTGCTGAGCCTTCTAAAATAATACGTTCAAAAGAGGACGGGCAGAGAATTGCAGATTGGAGGTTATAGTTTCAGCATGACGGATCTGCAATATCCATAAAACACCTGGCGAGGTAGGTCAACTTTATCTTATAGAGATGATGGATCGCTTGTAGTAAAGCCCCCCTAAACCCTATATGATGTAGGGTAGCGAACAGAAAAGGCCAACCAAGACGGTCGAAAGCCTTTTCCGCATCCAAGCTGAGCATGAAGGACGCCGTGCCTTTGCGATTCGCAACATCAATCAGATCTATGACTTTCCTGGTATTATCCCCAGCCTGAAGCCTCGTACACACGGCCGGTTTTCTCGTCAAGAAACGACAAGGAAACTGCCGGGAGAGCTTTCTTGCCGAGAAAACCGGCCGTGTGTACGAGGCTTGAGAGAGGGGGACAAAACCTACCTGGTTCTTATGGATCAGGGATGGAAGTATCGTATTCAAGCGAGCAGAAGGGAGTTTGATAAAAAAAAAATTAAGTAGGAGTTCAAAAGAGCTATGAGCCTATAGCTAGCACATAGGGAGGGATCTTTGTCCAGCTTTGGAATCAAAGTGATAAAATATCTCTGCATATCTGATGGGATAGGGGTGTCCTGAAGGAAAGCATCAAAGAGTTTACACATACGGGAAAGCCGCAAGGGAACAATGGTCCTATAGTACCCATAGGGTAAGCCATCAGGTCAAGGAGCCTTATGGGCAGGTAATGTTTTGATGATAAGTTCAATTTCCTCCTGAGTAATAGGTGCATTACGAGAAAGAAGGTCCGAGGGCTGAAGTTGGGAGATCCCATTCTGCTCAAGATATTGATGCATACGGTCCAATAAGTCGCAAGCTTTCTTTTATTTTCATCTGGTATATCCAGCCAGCAAGTCTGTTTTTCCCAAGTAGACATGTGCGATTCGTTTCGTATGAATCGAAAATTCGTACGAATCGAAAATTCGTACATTCAGGAGCATCCGAAATACGAATTGCTATGCTTCCGAATTTTATACGAAATACGAAATTTTGTTGACGAATTTCGTTTTGGGAGTGGTACTGGTAGTCGATGGGAGATTCAGAATTGGACAAAATAAGAATGTTCGTTAATATCGTTTTATTATTGTCATAATAATTACTATTATTCGTTATAACGAAGTTAAAAACCCAGGAAGTCAGCACAGCACAGGGATGATGGGAGCCCCTCATAATGAGCACAGAACTGGGATGGTGGGAGCCCCTCATAATGAGCACAGCAGGGGTACAGCCCCAGGAGGAAGTCAGCACAGCACAGGGATGGTGGGAGCCCCTCATAACGAATGTTCATAATTGTTACGAAAAGTTAACGAACCTAACGAACGTTCGTATTTCGTACGAATCCAAATTGAATTTCGGACACAAATTTTGAAATACGAATTAACGGGCTACTACAAACCCAGGAATTCAGCACAGCACAGGGATGATGGGAGCCCCTCATAATGAGCACAGCACAGGGATGGTGGGAGCCCCTCATAATGAGCACAGCAGGGGTACAGCCCCAGGAGGAACTTCCTCCTGGAGCCCCAGGAGGAACTTCCTCCTGGGGCTTTACCCCTGCTGTGCTCATTATGAGGGGCTCCCACCATCCCTGTGCTGTGCTGACTTCCTCCTGGGGCTGTACCCCTGCTGTGCTCATTATGAGGGGCTCCCACCATCCCTGTGCTTTGCTGACTTCCTGGGTTGTAGTAGCCCGTTAGTTCGTATTTCGTAATTCGTGTCCGAAATTCAATTTGGATTTGTACGAAATACAAATGTTCGTTAGGTTCGTTAACTCTTCGTAACAATTACGAACATTCGTTTTGGAAGTCAGCACAGCACAGGGATGGTGGGAGACCCTCATAATCAGCACAGCAGGGGTACAGCCCCAGGAGGAAGTCAGCACAGGGATGGTGTGAGCCCCTCATAATGAGCACAGCAGGGGTACAAACCCAGGAAGTCCGCACAGCACAGGGATGGTGGGAGCCCCTCATAGAGCATATTGAGTCAACGACTGCCATATTGAGAAAGGTATTTTTTGCTTTTAAAATTCATCATAACGAATGTTCGTAATTGTTACGAAAAGTTAACGAACCTAACGAAAATTTGTATTTTGTACGAATTTAAACTGAATTTCGGACACGAATTACGAAATACGAATTAACGGCTAATGCGAAACAGAACGTAACGAAACAAAACAAATTTATTGACAGCGCACATGTCTATTCCCAAGCTCAAGCTTTCCAGCAGAATGTATCAGTTTATAAGGATGAGATAAACTATTTGACACTGATCGGTTTTTGTTTTTATTTTTTTATGTAAAACCTCCCCCCCCCCCCCAAAGATTGACAATACTGCTGTCTGCTGTGCCCTTTGTTCTCCTTCATCCAGAGTGGAGGCATTCTAATATGGGAGGTGTGTTACTGGCCAGATCACCAGGTGAAAACAGAGGAAAAATGCCTAAAAAAAACAAAAACACTGATGCAGCAAACACATCTACTAATTTGTAAGCTGCAACATTTTACATTTATCGTGTTGGGTTTAATACCGTATTTTCCGGCATATAAGATGACCTTTTACACTTAAAAAAAATGGTCAAAAAGCGGGGGGTCGTCTATACGCCGGGTATCAAATGCAGCCAGCTGTATGTCAGCCCGCCGGATGTGCGGTAATACTGTATGTAGCTTTCGGCTACATACAGTATACACCGCTGAGCCAATCCCAACGAGCGATGTATTCTATTGAATACAGAGCCTGCTCAGATTGGAGTAACAACCTCTGCCAATTCGAGCAGGCTACATACAGTAGCCTGCTCGGATTGGCTTTGAGAGTCAGAGAGGCACGGGCTGATGATGTTACAGCCTCTGCCAATCTGAGCAGGCTTTGTATTTAATAATAGAATACATCGCTCGTCGTGATTGGCTCAGCATGGTATGGCTCCAACTTCCATTAAGAAGAAGGAAATATAGGCAATATGAAGCCTCAGAAGGAGGGTCGTCCTATACAATGAGTATAGGCAAAAACTGTAGAAATACAGTAGAATTAGGGGGTCATCTTATACGCCTGGTTGCCTTATACACCGGAAAATATGGTACCACTTTTTAAGCCCACTAAGTAATATATATATATTTATGGTCGTGGCCCTCTGACCGAGAAATATGTGGATCACATAAACACGCGACAAGACTTACAACATAAATAGACCTGAAGTGTGCCTTGGTGGTCTGGTCGGTATGCCAAGAAAAGGGGGCAAAAGACTCAGATAGGCGAATAACTCTTAATTGAATCTTGTGGTTATTGAGCCAGCTTGGCGAAGGCTTGTGCCATTTCTTCCTGACGATTTGAGATGTATGTGGCAAAACAAGCAGACTTCCATCGGCCTAGTTTCTTGATTACGTGGTCTGGTACTTCCTGTTGGGAGGCAGCTGAGGCTGCTCTAATTCGGAAGGAATGTCCAGAGAACTTACTGGGGTTTGAAGCCCAAATGCATAGAAGGGTCCTGACATGCTTGACAAATTGGCTGCCACTTAGGGGGCTGGTTTAGAACGGGTAGCAACGGGCTACCATCAGAATAGCTGGGTAGATGGGGCAGTAGTCGGTCGAGCGTTGTTAGTCTGAAACAGGTTGATGTCAACCCCGGGGCCGGTTTGTTGCATTTGCAGACTGTGAGAGTGTAGTGGTTCAAAAGCGAGTCGGGTGGCATCGGAGCAGTGTCTGACTGCCGGAGCCGCTGACTGTAAATTCGCTAGGTCGTAGGGAACCATAGAAGGCCTGGTAGATGGCTGTTTGGATGACTAGGCTGGGCAAAGCCCCAAACGGAGAACGAGTAAGGATTTCAGACATGTCCTTAAAGAGGGCACTCTTGAAAGGTAGGCGCTTGCCACTGACTACGGGTTGGTGCTTCTGTATGCCCTGTAGGAGGGACTTTACTGCATGGGCTCGAGAATACTGATGGTTTACTGGAGTCCTGCAAGGACAGGAAATGCTGGACGCCATCTAGGTATAGCGTGATAGCATTGTGAGAAAGGGCCAGCTGCGTGTGGCAATACAATATGAAGGCTAGGACGTGTCTAACGTTGCCTATTGCTGCTCCGGGGCAAGGGGCCAAAAATTTGCGGTTAGTGTTTCAAGCAGTGCGATAGACCTTCAGTGTGTTGCGTGTCAAGGAGTGGTTAATAAGCTGGGTTGCATTGGTGAGATGCGACTTCATTCCATCGTCAACAACGACCAGGGTGGGACAGGGATAGTTGTTGGGTCGGCTCCAGGCTCTTGCTGGAAAAAACAAAGTAAGGTTGGAACGGGACAGCGCATCAGCTGCGATTTTGCATTTGCCTGGAATATGTCTACAGAAGATATTAAACTGGTGACGGAGTGACAGCTGCGCGAGCCTGCGCAGGAAGGACATGATGGGGAGTGACTTAGATCTACCTTTATTGATGATGTCGGCTGTGGCCTGATTGTCCATGGTGATGAACACTGTCTGTCCTGTTCAAGTGTGGCCCCAGACCTGGGTAGCTGCCACGATGGGATACAGCTTGAAAGAGTGATGACGACTGGGCGAAGAAGAAATTTAAGAGAATTTCTGGGGCCAAGTTTCAGCGAACCAGTGGCGGCCGAAAAATGGCCGCGAAGCCCGTGGAGGCTGCAGCATCAGTGACCACCCGTGGTAGCTCGGCTGACACTGCCTGGATGAACATTGAAATGCCGTTCCGGTAGGTGAGGAACTTGTCCCACATAGCTAAGTCTGCTACTGCTGCTGGAACTAGTTTGAGATATTGGTCTGGATCTTGCACTTGTGTGAGAAAATCAAGACAATACACAGGTACTTAACAAGACAATACACATGCACTCGCATGCACTCGCAACGCTGACCAATGTGCACTCGCTGACCAACGTGCACTCGCTGACCAACGTGCACTCGCAGATCAACGTGCACTCGCTGGTGCTGGATGGAAACCTGAACTAACCTCAGGGAAAAAGACAGAGAAAAGATGAGTGGCCCGTGTGCCACTGAAGATGAATGGCCAACTGGGTGCCGCTGCGTGTTTGTGTGGCTGATTGTTTGTCACTGAGGTGTGTTTGCGAGTTGGTTTGTATGCGGGTTTGCACGTAGGTGCGTGCCGCAAAGTGTTTTATACTACTGGAGACAATATTGTGTCGTTGCAAGGGTGTCAGTGAGTGTCAGGTTGCTGGGACGATATTGCGTGGTTGCAGGGGCCTCGATGAGTATGAAGGTTTGTTTTGAGATGGCATTGCGTGGTTGCAAGGGTCTCAGTCTGGTTTGCTGAGACGATATTGCGTGGTTGCAAGGGTCTCAGACTGGTTTGCTGAGAGGGTATTGCGTGGTTGCAATGGTCTCGATGATTATGAGGTTTGTTTTGAGACGGCATTGCGTGGTTGCAAGGTTCTCAATGAGTATGAGGTTGTTTTGAGACGATATTGCGTGGTTGCAAGGGTCTTAGTGATTGTCAGGCTGCTGAGACGATATTGCGTGATTGTAAGGGACTCAATGAGTTATGAGGGTTTTTATTTGATGATATTGCCTTGTTGTGAGGGTTTCAAAGAGTGAGGGGTTGCTAAGACGACATTGCGTTTTGCAAGGGTCTCAAATGAGTGTCAGGCTGCTGAGATGATTTTGTATGGCTGCAAGGGTCTGAACTGGTGTCAGGTTGCTGAGACAAGATTGTGTGGTCGCTAAGGTCTAGACGAGTGTAAGGTTGCTGAGACGATATTGCGTTCTGCAAGGGTCTAAAATGAGTGTCAAGGTGCTGAGACGATATTGCATGACTGCAAGGGTCTCAATGGGAGTCGGGTTTGCAAAAACTATATTGGGTTTGCAAGAGTCCCGGTGCGTGTGAGGCTGCTGAGACGATATTGCGTTTGCAAGGGTCTCAACAAGAGTGTCAGGCTGCTAAGGCAAATTGTCTGGCTGCAAGGGTCTCAATAAATGTCAGGTTGCTGGGGGCAAGACTGCGTGGTCACAAAAGGTCTTAATGAGTGGGAGGTTGCTCGAGACAGTATTGCGTGGTTGCAAGAGCCTCGATGAGTGTGGGGCTGCTGAGACGATATTGCATTTGCAATGGTCTCAACAAGGGTGTCAGGCTTCTGAGACGATTTTGCGTGAGTGCAAGGGTCTCAACCGGTGTCAGGTTGCTGGGCTGAGATTGTGTGGTGACCAAGGGGGTATTTATTTATACTTCTTTTTTTTTTGACAGGTGAGAGGTTGCTGGTATGACGTTGCGTTTTTGCAAGGGTCTCGACAAGGGTTCCAGACTGCTGAGACAATTTGCATGGTTGCAAGGGTCTCAACAGGTGTCCGGTTACTGGGACGAGATTGCATGGTGACAGAGGGGGTATTTATTTATTTTTATTTATTTATTTTATTTTATTATTTATTCATTTATTTTAATTTTTTTGACAAGTGAGAGGTTGGTGAGACGATGTTGCGTTTTTGCAAGGGTCTCAACAAGGGTGTCAAGCTGCTGAGACTATTTGCATGGTTGCAAGCTCTCAACAGGTGTCCGGTTACTGGGACGAGATTGCGTGGTGACAAAGGGGGTATTTATTTATTTTTATTTATTTATTTTATTTTTTCTTTGAAAAGTGAGAGGTTGCTGAGATGATGTTGCGTTTTTGCAAGGGTTTTAACAAGGGTGTCAGGCTGCTGAGACAATTTGCATGGTTACAAGCTCTGAACAGGTGTCAGGTTGCTGGGCCGAGATTGCGTGGTGACAAAGGGGGTATTTATTTATTTTTATTTATTTATTTTATTTTTATTTTTTCTTTGACAAGTGAGAGGTTGCTGAGACGATGTTGCGTTTTTGCAAGGGTCTCAACAAGGGTGTCATGCTGTTGATACAATTTGCATGGTTGCAAGGCTCTCAACAGGTGTCAGATTGCTGGGCCGAAATTGTGTGGTTATTTATTTATTTTCGACAAAGGAGAGGTTGCTGAGACGATATTGCGTTTGCATGGGTCTTGACAAGAGTGACAGGCTGCTGAGATGGTTTTGCATGGCTGCAAGGGTCTCAACAAATGACAGTTGGGTTACTGAGAAAAAGATAGAAACACCAAGTTTGTTTGGCGACTTACCGTACCCTTAGACGATCAGTGTAAGAGATAGGGACGACGTCCGTTTGATTCGTAGGTTCTGTAGGGGGAACTAACTTGCGACAGTGGGCCATGCGAGTGAGTTTGTGGCGGACTGTAGTGGGAGTGCAACATATGTTGAAGGTGTGGCGTGATGCCGTGCACAAGGCAAAACCACAAGGTTTGGTGTAGAAATTATAACGCAAGAAGTGCGTACGAATGACTCGTAAGTTCCACTGCGGGAACCGAACATGGTGCGGGCGACACCAGGAGTGGCCACGAATTTTGACATGACAAAACACAGTAGCAAATCCTACCAGTGGTCGTGCGACTGGTTCGCATTGGACTGGAGCGGGTGTGCAACACATCCGAAAAGTGTGGTGTGACGCCGTGCATGACGCACAGAAAATAAGTTTGGTTCGGTAAATAAATGAGAGAAGCACCGCGTACAAAAGATTCGTAAGTTCCACTGCGGGAACTAAAACACACGGCATGGGGGATACAACAAATGGCAATGGTAGAAAGTATGCAATGTATCTGATATGAATCGGTTGTAAAGAGAAATGACTCTTGATACGAATCGGTTGTAAAAATGTATGATATGAATCCGATATGAATCGGTAGTAAGGAGTATTGAACGGATCTGACACGAATTGGTTGTAGAGTGTATGCCACCCCTTGCTCTTAAACCGAACACCTACCAACCACCTATCCCTCCAGGCTAATCCAGTGCAGACAAGGCACCTGGTGGGTCTAATTACCACCTCAATCAGCCACAGAACCCGTACAAACAATACATGCTAATCTCCAAATAGATGAGACGGCAACCCCATGGACAGTGAATCTTATAACCAGTGAAGCCTATGATAATGATATCGGACAACGACCGACAGCGGCTCGGAGGCTTGGATTTACAAACAAATCGTATTTTTGACAGAAGGAACTTACGAATGTACAACGCCTGTGCCGAACGATGTCGGGACATGGGTGACAACAACTCAGAGGCAGGTTTTTACAAAAAGGGATGCAGGATAGGAAGCATAACGAATCGCAAGATTGCACATAATATGAAAAGGTTTGAATATTATCTGCGACAGTGAGCGGGAACCGCAGACGAAGACCACAAATGAAGAAGCTGCAATGCACTTGCGATTGAATGTGCAGACTCATGAACATGAGGTGAGCTGGGAAGAGTCGGCCCAGTGACGTGTAGTATCGCGCACTTAACCCAACAAAGAGCATGGGTGAGTGGGCTGCTTAAATACCCTCCGGGCTGCTCCCAGAAATTCAGACCACCATACTGGCCTACTTATATATATATATATGTAGCGACCCCACCCCATCTCCTTTGTCTAGGGGTATGTCATACGACAGGGTGAGATGCGCTATGGCCCATGTCCTCCCCATAGCTGTGGGTGAGGTGAAGGCCAGCACCAGATATTTCCTCGGGCCTATGTGCTTTTGTCTAGAATCAAGTCCCGCTGTGCCAACACTTCCCTTTGCTCCCATTAACCAGAGTTCCACACACCGATCACAGTCCAACTCTTGTTTTATTGCATATCTCACAATAAACAGTGCTTCAGTAGCCAACTGGTTGCGACTTGATAACATTTTGATACGGGGAATGAGCAGGTCGAGGCACTATCCTGGTTGTCAGCTAAACCACTGCGATCTCGCCAGCGGTTACTATAGCATTAGCTAGGAAGAACTTAGAACTTGAGAGTCTCTACCAGCGACTCAAGAGAACATAGATAGGAGTACCTTCGCTGCGCTGCGGCCCCTGTCAGGGGAAGATGTCCCTCCAAGGGAGTTACCAGAGGCCCATCCGTCACTGGGTTGATGCTGCTCCAGAATCTCCGAATGGGTAACCTCCCCGGCCTCCTCACCTCAGACATGGGCCCCATTCACTTCAGGGACCCTCGGACTTCTCCACCCTCGCGGGACCCAGTCGAAGTCACTGAGCCCCAGGCCTCCTGGCCTAGTACCTCACCCCAGGCTGAAGGTGCCTGGGATGGACTCCAACGCCATTCTGGTCAGGCCTAGGGCACCTGAGCCGGAATCCGGAACCACCCGCACCCAGGCCTAAGGTGCCTGGGCGCGTGAAAAAGATCCTCCTGAAGACCTCGTGGTTAGGGCGTCTCCCCCTTTTATCTCCTCCCATCGACACCACGGCAGGTTCCCCGCACTCGCCGTACCATCTCCGGAAAGGGGCAAAAAGGCTAGCACTGTAACGGCCAATCTACCTTGAGCCTCCAGGTACCCCGCCACCCAGAGGCCAAGGAGATTATTACACCGTCCAATCCTCCACGAACACAAATGGTCCATTATTCCCATACTTACACACCCGAGTGTCCTACCTAAATTTAGAGACCCTGCTACATACTCCCCTCTGCGTCTGGTGCAAACCCATGTCTCCCATGGAATGATGACATAAGCCTGGCCCAGAGGCTATCCCTAAAATTTTGAACCTCAACCATACCAAGACCTGCTCAAAGGAGAAAGGGAACATAAAACAATAAAACTTTTCCTAAAACCATCTAAGCATGTACACATACACAATCCCTCCCTTCACTGTCTAAGAACCACCCCATACTCAGTAGTCTTGATAGACGAATCTCCTGCAGAAGGGAAAAAAAAAACAACACACAAGAAAAGCCACATCCTGACATTCTGTGTTAATTTGGAATGAATGGGTCCATCAGCCAACAGACCCATTCGCTCCAATGAGTAAAGTGATGCGCGTGTAAAAAAAAAAAACAGCCATTGCACAACACTGCCACCTGGTGACAGTGCCGCGGTAATGACACTTGGTGCAATCTTCATTCTTCCTGCGTCCCTACACTGATTCTACCCCCAAAGTCTGTCTTTGAACTGTGAGGAAGAGAGAACAAACAAAAACTGCTCTCATTCCTCCAAAGAGTAGAAAACAAAAGCCCAAATAAAAAACTAGGGCACAGTTCGGATGCTCCGGCAGGAACACTTCTAGAAGGTTGTAGGAAAGGAAAACAAACAAGTGAGTCTCTTCTCACAAATAGAACTTCGGGTTAGGCAAGAACAAAGGCTTCAGATGCTTATCGAAAACCTCAATCGAATAGTCAGCGTCCTCTCCATCTTTCCTGCAGATGCGCACCTTGTCTGCGTGGATATGGCGGCCCCACATCCAGTCTGCTCTGCAGTCCCTAAACTTTTTCGACACGGGTGGCGAACAGGACAAATATCTTCGTGCATGGGGTACTTTGAGTTTCTCCCAAACAAATTCGTCATACCATCTCTGGCGTATGACTTCAACTTCAAAAAGTAAGTCCCGAAGGCAAGTAGGGATATTCCCACCCATACTCACGGGCGACTCTCTGTGAAAAAAGTCGTTGCAATCTGGCCAAAGGAGGCATGGCATCCCGCTCACCTTCTCCTGGTTGAACGATGGCCTCGGGGTGGCGAGGTACTTTCACTACCTCTGATGGCTTTTCTCTTGGTGCTCGTAGTGATGCGCGTCGCATCCCCGCCACCAAGACGGGCGATGTTGTAGATTGTGGGAAGGTAATTTGAGAACTAGGCTTCCTCGTAGACTCCGGGGCTTGTACCCGGGGCGTGCTGTCTCCTATTGACATAGGGGAATCCTGCGGTGCACGTAACATAGATAACGGGCGTTTGTCCCAGCCCTTCTGGTGAAACAGTTCATCGATCTCACCGTCATCTCCACAATCCGACAGTGACTCTAGGTCGGAAGTGTCATACATCTCGGCGGGAAGGTAGTCTCTGGTAGACGTGGTACTACCCTCCCTTGCGGGCTCCACCGACTGTGGACCCCCGACACCTCCAACCACCACCACAGTCCCAGCCCCTGGCTCACCTTGACCTTTTGTAGAACTGGGATGTCCAGGACTCTTCCAACCGGATCCATCCAGGCCAGGCAAGCGACGGGGTGAAGCTCT
Organism: Rana muscosa; assembly: GCA_029206835.1. Classification (NCBI taxonomy): domain Eukaryota; kingdom Metazoa; phylum Chordata; class Amphibia; order Anura; family Ranidae; genus Rana; species Rana muscosa. The sequence goes on along the minus strand of CM055116.1, from coordinate 456,795,753 downwards.
TCCACGACCACAGGAGGCCTGCACCAAGCCGACTTTCCTCTTCGGAGGTGGGAGCAGAGAATCTGTGGTGACCGAAGCAGCATCCTCGGATTTTTCTCTCTCAGTCTCTGATTGGGCAGTCACATCGCCCTGGTCAGTGCGTACGGGAACCTCCGCAAAGGCCTGGATCTCCCCTTCTGGAGTAGCGGTACCTGTGAGGCTGTTGAGGCGAAGGGCCCGGGGCCTTACTGTGGATGGCTCCACCTCGAACAAGAACTCTTTGCATACTTCGCAACGCCGGAACGGCTTCAGGTGGACCACCAGTCCCGAGCATCCGGGACAGATCACGCCTAGGGCCTCCATGTCTCTGCATGAGTACAAAGCCAACTGTCCTCGGGGCCTGAGTCTTATCCCCGTGTCTGTAAGGGGAGCAGCGAACGTAGTCATCTTCGTGGGGTAGGGAACCCTAATCCACGGGGAGCTTGAGGCCATCCCGACTGTCTGCTGCTCCATCACGCACTGACCACGCGCCGAAGTCTCCACGTGAGTTCCTCCACATGGCCAGACTCCTCCCACGACTTGCACGCTTTCGCGGGCTTCCATCAAGCTCCGCCCATGAACTGTGTAGTCACGGGGCGCCTCATGGCGCAGTGCACAAAAAGCCCCCACATGTAGTACGCCACACGGCTGGACCTCTCCCTCTTCTCTCTCCTCCGCATGGGCCTTTCCCGTCTTAGGGTCATTTCCACGACTTTGAGCAGGGATGCACTTTGGCCGATCACATGGCCGACCTGCTCGGAACTCCTCCGGGCAGCAAAGTCCAGACACAGCCATTCTTTCTTCCAAAGTCAAAACACATATCATCCCGGACTCACGAGCCCCCACGTGTAGCGACCCCACCCCATCTCCTTTGTCTAGGGGTATGTCATACGACAGGGTGAGATGCGCTACGGCCCATGTCCTACCCATAGCTGTGGGTGAGGTGAAGGCCAGCACCAGATATTTCCTCGGGCCTACAGTATGTGCTTTTGTCTAGAATCAAGTCCCGCTGTGCCAACACTTCGCTTTGCTCCCATTAACCAGAGTTCCACACACCGATCACAGTCCAACTCTTGTTTTATTGCATATGTCACAATAAACAGTGCTTCAGTAGCCAACTGGTTGCGACTTGATAACATTTTGATACGGGGAATGAGCAGGTCGAGGCACTATCCTGGTTGTCAGCTAAACCACTGCGATCTCGCCAGCGGTTACTATAGCATTAGCTAGGAAGAACTTAGAACTTGAGAGTCTCTACCAGGGACTCAAGAGAACATAGATAGGAGTACCTTCGCTGCGCTGCGGCCCCTGTCAGGGGAAGATGTCCCTCCAAGGGAGTTACCAGAGGCCCATCCGTCACTGGGTTGATGCTGCTCCAGAATCTCCGAATGGGTAACCTCCCCAGCCTCCTCACCTCAGACATGGGCCCCATCCACTTCAGGGACCCTCGGACTTCTCCACCCTCGCGGGACCCAGTCAAAGTCACTGGGCCCCAGGCCTCCTGGCCTAGTACCTCACCCCAAGCTGAAGGTGCCTGGGATGGACTCCAACGCCATTCCGGTCAGACCTAGGGCACCTGAGTCGGAATCCGGAACCACCCGCACCCAGGCCTAAGGTGCCTGGGCGCGTGAAAAAGATCCTCCTGAAGACCTCATGGTTAGGGCGTCTCCCCCTTTTATCTCCTCCCATCAACACCACGGCAGGTTCCCCGCCCTCGCCATACCATCTCCGGAAAGGGACAAAAAGGCTAGCACTGTAACGGCCAATCTACCTTGAGCCTCCAGGTACCCCGCCACCCAGAGGCCAAGGAGATTATTACACCGTCCAATCCTCCACGAACACAAATGGTCCATTATTCCCATACTTACACACCTGAGTGTCCTACCTAAATTTAGAGACCCAGCTACATATATATATATATATATATATATATATATGTATATATATTAAAAAAAAATATATATATATATATTTTTTTTTTTGGTCAAAAGAAGTGAAAACTTTCTTTTTCTATTTTAGTCAGTGTTAGTTTAAATAAAAAGTGTAACTGTAGATTCGAATTATACATTTTTATTAAGCATACATTTATCCCATTAAGGCTGGGTTCACACCTATGCGTTGCGTTTTTGAGCTTGGAGTCTTTGCCAAGTTAGCAATCAGTCGTTCAGCGGTTCCTTTGCGTTTTTAGCTGCGAATCAGCTGCAAATTTGAAGTTATTAGCTTCAGAGCTGCGTTTTTTGTGAAGGCCAATCATTGTTAGCCGTGTGCTGATGCTGCTAAGAAAAGGGAGTGACCTTTCTTGGACTCTTCCTGGTTGTCCAGTAGTAAGTATTTTGTGAAATTGGATCTTGATTTCTTTAAAAATGTGTGCTGCTCTGCCCATGATTATGCCCACAGTTGTTGCTGCAACAGCAGCAATCTTGCTGGAAGTTGAGAGGAGGAGAAGGAGGAGAAGAAGAAGATACTGGGTTCATCCCATAATTGCAAATAGGGAGGAAAGAGGGCAGTTCATGGTATTGTATGAAGATCTCCCTGGGCATGAAGAGAAGTTTTTCAATTATACACGGATGTCAATAAATAGGTAATTTATTTTTTGCCTTGCTATACATTTTGTTCTTCCATTGTTCCATAGTTACATACATTTTTTTTTTTTTTAAATACCCAAGTCATTTTTATTTTATTTGTTCTTTAAGTTTTGATGAATTGCTTGGTAAAATCTACCCTCGTTTGGAGCGACAGAATACGTGCTACAGAGCAAGCATCCAGCCTGCAGAACGAATAATAATCATATTAAGGTACTTTTGACCCCCTATGTCCATTGTCATTGTTAATTGTGAGCATGGAATATTAATTGTGTTGAACTGTCAAACATGTGTAATTATAAATGAATAACCAGACCGAAGTTGACCACAAAAATCTTTATTCCAGATTTATTTATTTTTTTCTTAGAAAAAATAATAGGTCAAATAGCCAACATAAAATTGTTATTTTCAATATCCAAAATATAAACTGTGCTCTCAAGTATACCTCTTGACAAAATTTGTAACAAAAAATGCACACATGCTACTCAACTTTGGGCAGAACTCAAAATTCAAAGATTCTGATATGTTCTTTGTAAAGCTGCCTCAGAGGAGTAGTGACTTGCAGAAGGAGTTTCATCACTGGCAGTGCTGGGATCACGGCTAGACTCGCCATGTTGCTAAGGCCCATGTTGCTGAGGCCCATGTTGCTGAGGCCCATGTTGCTGAGGCCCATGTTGCAGAGGCCCATTTTGCAGAGGCCCATGTTGCAGAGGCCCATGTTGCTGAGGCCCATGTTGCTGAGGCCCATGTTGCAGAGGCCCTTGTTGCAGAGGCCCATGTTGCTGAGGCCCATGTTGCTGAGGCCCATGTTGCTGAGGCCCATGTTGCTGAGGCCCATACAACCCCTGATTTTGTGTGGATGGCCTTATTGAAGGAATTGGGGATGGAATAGGATAGGGAATTCTACTGTGTGGTACATCATATATAGAAGTTGCCTCTTGAAAACTAGAAGGATAGGATGGAGGAACATAGGGGTAAGGTTTGTGTAGTGGTTCAGGGTACGTGCCGGACATTGGGAATTGAATGTGAGTTTTTGCTGGTGGCACATATGGCCTTTCAAATGTTGTTTCCTCACTTGGCAGTGCGAAGGCTTGCAGAACTTGTTCTATAGTGGTTCGCATTTCCAAATATCGCTCTGGTTTAACTTTTTGGATTAGAGGGACAAAATTGAGTGCCAGTATTGTATCCGGACATAAGAAAGCATCCACCTTTTGAGTCATTATTTGTAACATCTCTAGTAGACGCTCACTTATGTCCCGCTGCGATACATGTGCTCGCTTACGCGCCACTTTGGCTGGCCGCCCAATGTTTGCTGGAGCAGAGGAGGGCCCAGGGATCGCCTCTGTCACTACAGATTGCTGTTCTGTATTTTCTAACCACAGATTAGAGGCTATTTGGATTTGTCCCAGATCATCAGTAGGTTCCATAAAAACTATATTTAATGGCTCTCAGGTTGATCCTCTAACACGTCTTGTTCATCCCAACTAGCTTCGGTCCTGTAGTAAAATAAAGAGTTTGAGTTAATAATGCAAAAACAAAAACATATGTATGCCCGATACATTGATGATGTAGATGATAACTTACTCTCTCATGTCTATAATTGGTTTGAGAAATTCAAGGTCCCCGGCATACATATAGGGTACCCTAGCTGTTGCCCCCGAGCCACTCTTCACTTCTCTGACGTATCGATTATATTTTTTGTAGGCATCCCGCATGCTTCGCCACCTTCTCTTTATGTATAGCACTGAAAGAAAGCGAAATTAATACTAATGTATTATTTATTTTTGGTTTAAGGTACCTAGCTACAGGCAATTCATTTTCAAGTCTACACTATGAGTTCAAAGTAGGCAAATCTACAATAAGTGGCATTGTACATGAGACCTGCCTTATTATTTGGGAAGAACTCAAGCAATTGGTTTTCAAAAAGCCAACCAAAGAAGATTGGTTAAAGATATTCGATGAATTCTGGGAGCGTTGTAATTTCCCTAACTGTCTGGGAGCCATCGATGGGAAGCACATACGCATCCTGAAGCCATTTGAGAGTGGGAGTCAGTTTTTTAATTATAAAAAACATTTTTCTTTTGTATTAATGGCAGTGGCAGATGCCAATTATAATTTCATTTATATTGATGTCGGGGATTCTGGCGTATTTTCCAATTCTTCATTTGGGAGAATGCTGAGGGAGAATACACTGGATTTACCTAACGATTGTGCCTTGCCCGGAACAAATGAGCCTGCCCTCCCACATGTTTTCGTAGGGGATGAAGCATTTGCCCATAGTAAAAATCTGCTGAGACCTTTTTCGAGTAGAGCGCTGACAAACAATAAACGAATATTTAATTATCGGCTCACTAGGGCACGCCGAGTGGTAGAGTGTGCATTTGGAATTCTTTCAAATAAATGGAGATTCTTGCATACTCCCATCAACATCAGTCTGGAGCATGCTGTATATGCTGTCAAAACTGCCTGTGCACTGCACAACTATGTGTGTGAACGCGATGGGTACGTTTTTGATGATTCCCTGATGCATAACATGGAGGCGGCACAGTGGAATGTGACTAGGGGCACTACCAGTGGGAACTTAATTAGAGAAAAATTTCTAAATTACTTTATGTCGCCAGCTGGTGAGGTACCTTCACAGATGCATTCAAGTTAATTTTAAGCTTACCTTTTTTAGCGTTACAAAAACAATATCTGGCCCTTTAAAAATATAAAAATGACATACTGTAAAAAATGTCACTATGTGTAATTTTCATGATGAAAAAATATAAATTATTTGATGACATTTGTGTATTGTAATATTTGGAAATCCTAAACTAAGTTTAACTTGATTATTGAGCTTAAGTGATGTCCTCATCCGTCGCTGTCTGACGCCGTTATATGTTCTCTGTTGGGGGTCTTTGTACATAAAATCAAGGCGTTAGGCCAAGTTAAATAGTCACTTGTCATTATGACATCTTTGTACGGCCATCATGGGTCATAGCGTTAAAAGGGGCTGACTAAAAAAGATAGCCACTCCCCCAAGGATCTGGGTCCAACCTTGTTAAAGTGAGTTTGCAGATTTTTAAAATACACATGCACGCAGACACCTACAAACAATGAGAAAGGATGTGGGAATGAGGCCCTTGTCATCATCAACATGGGGACAAGATGCATTGGTAGGGAGCCACAAACACCATGCCTATGTTGAAAGCATGTGGCATGGTATAGGTCAGGTGGGAGGACTCGCTAGCACACTTAACATGGCCTGACAGGCTGCATGCTTGGATAAGGGCCTGGTATGGATTTGTACATAACTAATCTACAGATAGAGAATAAGAAAAATAAAGTTACCTTTGTCAGCCTGAACTTAGGATGGGCACATGCTCCACTCTGGCAATAGGTTTCTGGCAATTTCAACCCATGTTGGCTTTTTAAGCAAGTTGTCCTTATATTTAGGATGCCGATGTCATAGAGCATTGGATTCTCCCTGACAAGGCAGATCAGCTCCTCACAATCCACAGACTCCTTCACCTTTGTAGTCACTTTTTGGCTCCGTTTTTTAGACATGGCTCCTCACCTCAGCAGCATGAAACAGACAGGGGAGGAACTTGGAAAAGGGGGAGGTGGAGGAGGAGGGGAGAAAAATTCCATTCACACCACAACACATCTGCAATTCAGATGCATGGCCATAGAAGATAATGGACCTGAATTCGCACCTGAGCCGCACCACAATGTCTAGAAAACGCACACGTTTTTTTGGTAATGCACAGTGCGAATGCATCGCACATATGTGAACCAGCCTCATTGAAAATACTGTATTTTTTAATGTTATGTGAATTGGATGCGGTGTAATTCCATACCAGGCCCTTTGGGTCTTGTATGGATATTAAGGGGAACCCCGCACCCAAATAAAAAAAAGGCCCTATATACACTGAACAGCAGTATACAGGCGGTTCAAACAAGACAGGGACTGTAGGTTTGTTCTTAAGTAGAATCTGGTTTTGAACTGGTACATTTTTAAAGTGTAACTCCAGCCAAAAAAACTATTTTTAAGCTTTTTGGAAAACATAGGGAAGGGTTATCACCCCTGTAACATTTGTTTTGCTGTCTGTGCACCTGTTCAGAAGATTTCACCTCACTTTCTGTCCCAATGACAATTGAATTTTGAAACAAGGATTGGTGATAAAGTATCAGTGGAGAGGAGACACCTTTTTCCCATATTAACTCTTACAGGAGAAAATTTCCCTTCCTAGGGGTAGATTTCCTCTCACTTCCTGTTGTCTCCCTCCGTTTGTAAGTAGGAGTCGTTTGAAAGTCTAATGCTTGAAAGTAGTGGCCTGCCCTATATACCGTATTTATCGGCGTATAACACACACTTTTTTCCCCTTAAAATCAGGGGAAAATCGTGGGTGCGTGTTATACGCCGATACCCACTGATCCCGGCGATCTCCGCTGACTGAGCGGAGCGCAGCGATCGCCGCCGAGATACACATAGCCGAGTGTACTCGGCTTTTCTCGGCTCCGCTCACAGTCACGCCCAGTCCCGCCATTGGACCTGTGTTATGTCCATCATAGGGCGGGACTCGGCGTGACTGTGAGCGGAGCCGAGAAGAGCCGACTAGAGCCGAGTACACTCGGCTATGTGTATCTCGGCTCCGCCCAGTCCCTGTGTTCTCGGCGGCGTTCGCCCCGCTCCGCCCAGTCTCTGCGGCGATCTCTGCGGCGCCAATTTTGAAAACTGGGGCAAGGCTGCACTGGACACTGGGCAAAGCTGCACTGGACACTGGGCAAAGGCTGCACTGGGCAAAGGCTGCACTGGACACTGGGCAAAGGCTGCACTGGACACTGGGCAAAGGCTGCACTGGACACTGGGGCAAGGCTGCATTGGACACTGCTGGCAAGGCTGCACTGACAAGGCTGCAACGGACACTGGTAAGGCTGCATTTAAATGTAAGTTTTTTTTTCCTTAAACTTCCCTCCTAAAAGTTTTTTTCCCTAAAATTCCCTCCTAAACTTGGGGTGCGTGTTATACGCCGATAAATACGGTACTCTGCAGAAATTTGGGCCTTAGGTGTTGGTGTTGCCACAACACTGTAAGGCCTCACAGTTTCTTTTGGTGGGCGCAGGAACGGGCCCTGCTGTGAAATATTAGATCAAGAATTGTAATTACATGCCCCTGTTGAACAGGGGCAGAAAAATTGGGCCTTAGGCACAGTTGCTGGTGCCACAACACTCCAATCCCTCACAGATACTATGGTTGGAGCGCAGGAATGAGCCCTGCTGCAAAGTATTGCATTAAAAATTGTAATTACACGCCCCTGTTAAACAGGGGCAGAAAAATTGGGCCTTAGGCACTGGTGCCACAACACTACAACCCCTCACAGATACTATAGTTGGAGTTCAGGAATGAGCCCTGCTGCAAAGTATTGCATCAAAAATTTAAATTACATGCCCCTGTTAAACACGGGCAGAAAAATTGGGCCTTAGGCACTGGTGCTGGTGCCACAACACTGCAACCCCTCACAGATACTCTAGTTGGAGCGCAGGAATGAGCCCTGCTGCTAAGTATTGCAGCAAAAATTGTAATTACATGCCCCTGTTAAACAGGGGCAGAAAAATTGGGCCTTAGCCACTGATGGCGGTGCCCAGAACCAAAAATGTTCTTACAAGCTATCAGCATGAACATTGAGGAGGAAGAGGATAGTCACTCAGCATCAGCATAGGCAGTCTTGAAGGGATCTGACATTCAAAAAAAAAATATTTGTTTACATCAGCATCAGGTGCTTGGTAGCTGGTGATCCAAGACTGATTAATTTTTATGAAGGTCAGCTGATCGACTGATTCGGTGGACAGGCGCACCCTGTGATCGGTTACAAAGCCTCCAGCAGCACTGAATGTGCGTTCCGAAATAATGCAGGATGCAGGACCGGCCAGTAGCTCAATTGCATACTGTGCAAGCTCTGGCCAGTGATCTATCCTCAAGACCCAGTAACCCAGAGGATTTTCAGTGGGAAAGGTATCCAAGTCTGATCTTGCCCCTAGGTATTCCTGCACCATGTAAATTAGACACTGGCGATGGTTGCTGGAACCGATCATACCTTGGGGCTGCGGATTAAAACATTTCTGAACGCATCGGTCAGACGGCCACCTTCTCCACCGCTCCTTCTGTGACTGACTGAAGCCTCAGCAACACGTTGTCCAGAACCAGGAATTTGTAACCTCCCAGGCTCTGGAAATGCATTGCACAAACCTTTCTGCAAGGCCTCCCAAAGATGTTTCATTGTCTGCTCCCTCTGCGACGGCAAGATAAGGTCCGTAACCTTACCCCTGTAACGTGGATCAAGGAGGGTTTCCAGCCAGTAATGATCCCTCTCCTCCTTGATCGCACGAATACGAGGATCCTTCCGCAGGCTTTGCAGGATCAGGGAGGCCATGCAGCATAGATTTGCTGAGGAATTCGGTCGGAAGTCCTCTGGATCACTAAGGACGACATGATCCGCAGCCACCTCCTCCCAGCCACGTACAAGTCCATGGATTTCTTGGGACTGTAAATGATCCCTTGAAGACTGCTGCTGATGCTGAGTGCTAGGCTCCACCTCCATGCTGACACAATCCTCCTCCTCCTCCTCGTCCTCTTCCTATGTGATCGGCGGGCCAGCAGGAACACTGTCTGGATAAAGGGGGCTTTGAGAGGTAAGGAAGTCCTCCACTTCCTCCCTCTGTTCTGCCTCAAGTGCCCTGTCCGTTATTCCACGCAGCGTGTGCTCCAACAGGTGGACAAGAGGGACAGTGTCACTGATGCATGCACTGTCACTGCTCACCATCCTCATGGCCTCCTCAAATGGTGACAGGACAGTGCATGCATCCCTGATCATGGCCCACTGGCGTGGGAAAAAAATCCAAGCTCCCCTGACCCTGTCCTGGTGCCATATTGCAACAGATATTCATTGAGGCCCTCTGCTGCGCGTGCAGCTGCTGCAGCATGGCTAACGTAGAGTTCCACATGCTGGGCATGTCACAGATTAGGCGGTTCTTGGGCAGGTTGTAATCCTTTTGCAGCTCAGCCAGCCGAGCACTGGCATTATATGACTGGCGGAAATGCCCACAGAGTTTCCTGGCCTGCTTCAGGACCTCCTGTAAGCCTGGGTACCTGCCCAAGGACTGCTGCACCACCAAGTTAAGGACGTGAGCCAAACACGGCACATGGGTCAGGTGTCCCTGTCGGAGGGCGGAGAGGAGGTTGGTGCCATTGTCGGAAACCACTATTCCTGGCTTAAGCTGGCGTAGCGTCAACCACCTCTGAGCCTGCCCCTGCAGAGCTGACAGAATCTCTGCCCCAGTGTGGCTCCTGTCCCCCAAGCACACCAGCCCAAGCACCGCATGGCATCTTTTTGCCTGCGTACTTGCGTAGCCCCTTGAACGCCTACGGACCACCGCTGGTTCCGAGGACAAATCAGCACAGGAGGAGGCCCTGAAGGAAGAAGAAGAGGAGGGGGTGGAGGAGAGAGGTGTGTCAGAATCACCACTAGTAGCATTTTGGAGGCGTGGTGGCGGGACAATCTCCAACACTACTGCACCCTGTCCTGCATCCTTCCCAGCTGCCAGCAGAGTCACCCAGTGGGCCGTGAAAGATAGGTAACATCCCTGTCCATGCCTGCTGGACCATGAGTCAGCGGTAATATGCACCTTACCACTGACCGCCCTGTCCAGCGAGGCCAAGACATTGCCTTCCACATGCCGGTAGAGTGCCGGAATCGCCTTCTGTGAAAAAAAGTGGCGTTTGGGAACCTGCCACTGAGGTACCGCACATTCCACAAACTCACAGAAGGGGGCAGAGTCTACCAACTGAAAAGGCGGTAGTTGAAGTGCTAGCAATTTAGCCAACCTAGCATTCAACCGCTGGGCATGTGGATGGCTGGGAGCGAATTTCTTTTGGCGGTGCAGCAGCTGGGGCAGGGAAATTTGCCTGGTACAATCGGACGTTGGTGTACCGATAGCAGATTGCCCGCAAGTACTTGCAAGTAATTCTACACCTTCATTCCTCTCATTCCTCTCAGTGCAGGTTTCTGAGAGGACTGAAGGTATAGTGGGGTTGGAGATCCCAGCTGATGAGGAGAAATGAGTGGTCCGCTTTGTTCTTTGGTGTGGGTCTTTTATGTACGCTTGCCAATGGACTGCATGACAGGTCAACATATGTCTGGTCAAGCATGTGGTGCCCAAGCGGCTGATCTTTTGGCCACGCGAGATACGCTTCAGACATATAATGCAAATAGCAACGATGCGATCTGCTGCACACGTCTCAAAAAAGGCCCACACCAAAGAACTTTTGGAATAACGCGCAGAGACAGCAGCGCTCTGCACATGCGGAGCTCTGCGGTGTGATGCAGTCAGTTGGCTGCCCTTAAGCTGGCCCCTGGAAGGCATCCTGCCTTGTTGGAGATGTGCCTTCTCCTCCTCCTCCTCCTCCTCTCTCCTATCAGGCACCCACGTAGAGTTAGTGACCTTATCATCCCCTCCCTCCTCATCACTGGAGCAAACCTGGCAGTATGCTGCAGCTGGGGGAACATGACTGCCAGTTTGCTGTCCTTCTTGGGCACCCCCTCTCTCTGGGCTCACTTTACTGCCTTCCTCAAGCTGAGTACCATCATCGGAGCCTTCAAGACGCTGCACATCCTCCTGCAGCATGTACCCAACACTGTGGTCAAACAGTTTGGGGGACTCCTCAGGACATGGTGGGGCTAGGGAAGGAGTGACTGATGCCATTGAGCCAATGGAAGAGGCCACTTTGGCAGCTGCTTTGGCAGACAAAGTACCCTGAGGCTGGGTGAGAGAGGATGTGGAGGATGAGGACAGCTTGGTCATCCACTCTACCAACTCTTCAGCATGTTGCGGCTCAACACGGCCAGCTGCCGTAAAAAGGACAAGCGTGCCCCACGGCCACGTGCTGATGAGGATGCACCGTGTCCACGACCAGCACTGTTGCCTCTAGACACAGAGCCTGCTTGCCCTCTTTTATTGGCCTGTGTGTGTCTGCCTCTCCTTGTTGGCTTTCCAGACATACTTTATTTGATGTATTGGAATAGTTACACAAGGAATTGTCTGCAGTCAGCCTTAGCTGCTCACTGTGCCCAGTATACAGTACGCTGACTTAATATACTGCAGCTTAGCTCAACTGCCTGCCTGTATTATTAGTAAGAATAGAATAACAGGAACGCTCTGCAATGAGATATAGCTAAACTGTATACAGTATATATATATATATATATACAAAGCGTGCAGTGCATCTATATACCAAATACACTGGATCTAACTAGCTCAATCAACTGCCTGCCTGTATTATTAGTAGGAATAGAATAACAGGAACGCTCTGCAATGAGATCTAGCTAAACTGTATACAGTATATATATATATATATATATATATATATATATATATGCAAAGCGTGCAGTGCATATATATACTAAATATACTGGATCTAACTAGCTCAATCAACTGCCTGCTCAATCTAGCTATTGCTAACTGAAATAGAACAAAAATCTCTCTCTCTCTGTCTCTGTCTCTGAACGCCGCCGGAACACACTACACAAGGCCGACACACAGGCGGCCTTATATAGTGTGGGGCATGTACCTACTCCCCTGAGCCATGATTGGCCAAAGGCACCCTTCCTTTGGCCAATTATGGCTCTCTGTGCTGACAGCGCTGTGATTGGCCAAAGCATGCGGGTCATAGTGCATGCTTGGCCAATCATCAGCCAGCAATGCACTGCGATGACGCAGTGCATTATGGGCCGTGACTTGAATTTGACGGCCCATAAGGTTCATGATTCGGCGAACGACCGAACAGACGATGTTCGAGTCGAACATGCGTTCGACTCGAACATGAAGCTCATCCCTATTTGCCAGCATGCCTGCATAATGTGTGTTAAAATGGGCAGTGAAAGCCCATGTATCAGGACGACAACATAGCCAAGCAGTTAGGAAGCAAGGATAAAGTTGGTCCTCTACAACAAGAAGTGCCTGAACAAGGACCTTCATGGCAGGATCACCAGTTAATGTTTATTGAAAGTAGGGTTGCCACCTTTTCTTCAAGCCAAACTCAAACACTAAAGCCCCTTTCATACAGGCTTTCTGATCAGGTCCGCCTGTCACTTTTTTAGGCGGACCTGATGGGAGCCTCCATTCACATCTATAGAGCAGCGGATGTTAGCTGTGACATGTTCGCTGACACCAGCCGCTATGCGATCCAATTCTGTCCGTGAAATCCAGACGGATGGAAACCCTATTTTCCATCCGTCTGGCGGATTGGAACGGATGAAAATAGAGAACAGTGCTCTGACAGGTCCGTCACTGCACAGTGAGCAAAGACAGACCTGTCATCTGCCTACTCAGTGGAGATTAGCAGATCGATCCCCCGCTGAGTAAAGCGGAGTCCGCAGGCAGGATCACCCGTGTGAAAGAGCCCACTAGCCTACGGCACTGCGCTTCCTTAACTCGACCCATTCAACTGAATGGGGCTGTGCAGCAACTGTGTGCAATGCACATGGCAACAGCACAGTAGCATGGGATTTTAGGGGTTCAAAACAGGTGATGAGGAGAAAACATAACGCTTCTTCACCAGCTGTCAAATACTTAAAAAAAATGATCCTCTGTGGATTACTCTTCAGAGTGCTCTGCGGCTTCGTTTACACTTGTGGTTGGGGGACAGTAAAAAATAGAGATTGAGCTATGTTTGTACTGCTGAATGTGACTCATCCAAGTCAATGGGGGTTTCCTGCATTCGTGTGCAATGAATTCAGTTGCGGGGGGCTGCTGTGGGGTTTAAACAGGTGGTGAGGAGGCGATATAACACCTCCTCACTGCCTGTAAAATTCCCTTTGAAGAGCAATCCAAACATGGATTGCTCTTCATAGGGCACCACACGTGTAAACAAGCCCTGAGCCTAGGTTCACACATATGCGATGTGGGAACCAGCGCCGGTTCCTGCATCGCATCTCTCCTGCAGGCAGTTCACGCTGCCCTCTGTGAACCACTGCGAGTGTCATTACAATGTTAATGACACCCCCAGATAGGTACACCGATCGCAGTGCGAACTGTGAACTCGCACAGGAATCAGATCGCATAGGTGGGAACACTCATGTGATCCGATTCCAGTGCGGGGAAAAAAAAGCCCCTGCACAATTTTCCTGCAAATTCAACATGAGTTCAGCCATAAAACGGTATGGCGAGACTCACATTGCACAGACATCGCATGCGATCGGCACAGCAATGCGAACAAATGTAAACCCAGGCTAAGGCTGTTCAGCCATGCCAGTATATTCTGTGGAAAAACCTCTTGTCTGCAGCAATCCCAAAAAAAACTTGCTCAGCTGGGGGCCAGGAGAAGGAACACTCCTGGCTCAAGTGCTTACCTCATGTGGTGATCCAGACTGTGGCTCTGCACTCCATCTGCTTATCTGCTTAACTGGTGGCCGGGGAGGAACATGACTAGTTAATGTTATCAGGGGTAAATTCTTATCTTTATTCAGCAGTTACGACAATCTAATCTGAGTCCCGATGTCCACTTCTATACAGATACTCCGGACAATGTAATTGCTGGGCTCCCCGCAGCACAAGGATTACTCCGCCGGGACTATTTGATGATTTTCGTTCTCAGGCGGAGTAATCCTTGCGTTGCGGTTCCCGGCAATTACTGTACATTGTCAGGTGTATCTGTATAGAAGTGGACGTCGGGACTCAGATTAGATTGTCGGAACTGCTGAATAAAGATAAGAACTTACACCTGATAAAATTAACTAGAGCCACAGTGAAGTCTGAATCATGTGTCCAGGTACCAGGCGGAAGGAGACCCGGACACATGATTCAAAACCCCTAGTGTCCGGGTGAATCCCATACAGGTGGCAACCCTAAGTGAAAGCTGCATATTTAGATATATTGAAGATGACTTTTGAAATGACATTACATCGTGGTAAAGCTTGTACAAAATTTTAATATACTTTAGGCTGCAGATTTGATATGATTTGTCTACTGTATTGCTGTTATCATCATTTTAGCACCAGTTTTTTATTTGGTTCAGTTTTGGTTGGCACCAAAATGCCTCTGGTTTGTTTAGGTTCTGTGTTACATAATTTAAATGTTGACTTTGGTGTTGAGATCTATAGAGATTAAATCTTTGTGAATGATTCTGCACAGTGGACTGGTGCACTAGCATTCTTTTGCTAAAGAGTGTTGCAATTAGAAGCGTGTTTTGGTAACTAAAGTAAATGTTTTTTTTTTTTTACAATGCAATCAAAGTGCATAGCATGGAATTCTAGACCAACTTCTAGACCAACTTCTAAGATTTAAAGCAAAGGGGTATGTGATGTTACACCGAGCACTTTAAAATAAAGAGTTTGTAGGCTCAGTCCAGTGTTGTAGTGTCACAAAACCACTGTCAACAAGGAGAAAATGTGCTCAGATAGAGCCACTAATTTGCTGGCAGTGGCCACATGGCGTCTCTTATGTACGAACATTCTCAGTACATAAAGAATGTCATTTGAAAGTACTTCAAAATTTAGCATCAGATTTTTGGAACAAATGGACTTTCCCAAAAAAAAATAACATACACTAGACAAACATTTATTCAAGAAAAAATTACCATCATGCTCTCTTTCTCATCACTGTAGTGAAATGCAAATGTCGACTTGACTCCACTAACACTTCGAAAATCAAATGAGAGTTTATTAAACGAAATAAAAATTTGAATGACATTCTACTACAATTTGGCCAGCTTTATTTGTGGCTCCATTCTAGTAGCTAAGCCAGAATCAGGTTCAAGTTGGTTCATTGAAAAAGTTAACTTCTTTTTAGTTAAGAGATCAACAAAATCTGCAATATATTCATAGGTCCTCAAGATTAGTTATGTAGAGTTTAGAAATGTTTACAGAGCTATTGTGCTCTCTAACAGTACACACAATGTTTTCAGCTACAGTAACAACTCAGCCTTTACCCCTTTTGTAATATATTTAAGATGTAGTTATTACTCACTTTGTTACCCTTCATTTTATTGTTTGCTGACATCTGCTTCTAAGGATAGGGGGCAGTGTGATTGGGTTGATCGTCTGTTTTTTGTATTTAGCTTATTTTTTTTTTGTAGAGTAGATGAAGAATGAGCAAATTTATCAAGGATGTCATCATAAACAAAATTTCTGCTGATTTCTTTCCCTGTGTTGAGTAAAATAAGAGATTCCAGAAGATCCCCTCCAAGCAAAGACCTTAACCTGTTTTTTACAATTCTTAACTTTGAGGAAAGTCTTTTACCTGATTGCCTACAAGAGTAAGAAGTACTTTATATACTGCAAAACATTTTGTATCTGCAGTAGATTGCTAGTTATGGTGTAACTTGATAGGTATATACCCGCACTGCAGTGTTATGTTGGAAAAAGTAAATGTGTCTAATGTATGGACTGCAGCTAAAATAAAGGTATGATTATCCCTTTAAGCCAGGGGTGTCAAACTCAATTTCACCGTGGGCCGCATCAGCATTATGATTGCCCTCAAAAGGGCCGGTTGTATCTGTAAGATTAGATGTCCAGCACATCCACTCCATTTACATTAGAGATGGCTTGTCTGAATCACTTTTAAATCTGCCGCCGGATCTGGACTTAACTCATGGGCTGCTCTGTGAGTAATTCCATCATATGGCCCCCACTGTCAATCTCCCATTGTAATTTTCAATCCCCTTTTACCAACTAATTACCTATTTATTTTCCCAATTTTTAGAGTTTATATAATTATACATCATACCCCTGATGATTGGTAGAAGCCAAGAAACGCGTCGGGTTCTCAACTCATGATGTCCAGTCCATTTTTTTCTGTATTATTTGGTTGTTAGTCTATGATGTTCAGCTCAGCCTTTGTCTTTCTAATCATGAATTTTTATTATATTTATTTGCTTTTGTGTCCTGATCTTGTAACTTCTGTATTTATGTGTATACTGATTGTTTCAACTATGTCCTTTGAATATTAGCTGAACATTTAATACCATGATTATCCTGTAAATCATGTATGATTGCCTATAATTTATTATGGTATATAAATGAATGTTTTTGCTTTTTCATAATATGGACAGCCCCTAGGGGTATATGGCATATAATTAAATATACATTTTAATTAATGTTCTCTTTCCCTTTTTATTTCACAACGACATGCTTCATTTAAAGTCCCACATTCCCCCCCCCTACTTTATCCATTTACATTAGATGTTAAGAGCCACCCCACCATCAGAAGTTGAGTCCCCCACTCTCCCTTACATCATAGTGCACCCCCTTACCTTATGCTGCTGCTGGGAAGAAGCTGGATGCATTGCTTGAAAGCGGAAAGTAGGGGTCCGGAGGAGGACCAGAGGAGGGCTGGAGCTCTCCTGCAGCTGCAGGAGAGGTGCGAGGGCCACATGAAATGGACTGGAGGGCGTGGATTCGGCCCGCGGGCCTTGTGTTTGACACCTGTACTTTAAGCTATGTACAAATCCCAGTGCTTTCCTTATAAAATGTGCAATTTATATGCCAACAGTCCTTATAAATAATAATTATAAGGCCTCATGCCCACGGACGTTTTTACAGCCGCGTTTTTGAGCATTTTTTACAGCTTAAAAACGCCTGTCCATGTTAGTCTATAGCTTCATGCCCACCTAGACGTTTTTGAGCTGCAAATAGCATAGACGTTTTTAAGCTGTAAAAAAAACCCAGGACCAGTGCGTTCCTCAGCGTCGGCGTTAGGCATAAAAAAACGCGAAGCAGCAAAAAACACGCAAAAACACGCAAACACGCTGCGATTGCGTTTTTAAGCTCCGACGTTTTTTTTTTTGAAAAAAAAATAATTATACAATAACATGGACAGGCGTTTTTAAGCTGTAAAAAACGCGGCTGTAAAAACGTCCGTGGGCATGAGGCCTAAACATATACAGATGTGATATTTCTATAGTACAAGCATGAATAAATGAAGTCCTGGAAACAAAGTGCAATAAGTGCTTTCTTCAAAAATGCAAGTAGTGCATCAAATCTTCTCTGTGCGGTTAATAAAGTGCTGTGCTCCCCTCCTATGTGCCCTCTATCTCCAACTTTGAGGTTTAAATGCGCCTATTGGTAGTGAAATGTTCCTCTAGTATTATTGTTCCTCCAACTCCTCTGCTCCGCTTAATGAAATAACAAAGGTTTGAATGATGTTATGGTGTAGCACACTTACCCCCGGAACGACTGGTGAGAATGGACCCAGGTCTCCCACAATAGTTCAGAGGCTGACAGTCACACAAGCACCGTCCTACACAAACTGACAAGTCAAGCTCAGTCTAGGTGATATCTTTTTGGTATTTAATACCGAAGAACTTTAACAGTAAAGAGGTTTAGGGTCACAGGATAACCCAAAGGATCAGTAGCAACAATAGGAGGTAAAACTCCTGTCTAATCTCTCAATAGCAGCATTTCTGGAGGTAACAGATAATAGCCAATATATCTAGGACCCTACAACAGCTGTCCATATGGAAAACTCTGGCACTTAGTGCTCTTGTGGTAATTGCACAACTTACAGATCTCTGCAAGGTCTTTATTCACAGTGTCCTGGGAGTTATCTGCCCCCCAGATTCTGCAGGTATATACTTAGTGAGGGAGATAACAAGCACCTTCTCCAGACCCAAGACTTGAGTGCAGTACCCTCCAGCAAATGCAACCCTCCAGCAAACTTCTAATGGCCCTCAGCCCAGTAGCTGTGGAGGCCCAGACTGCAGCTTCTTGTCTTTCTGGCTATCTCCCAGGGGCTACAGCCTCTCAGGAAACCCTCTCTTGAGGGAAACGAACAATCTGCTCAAGCTTCTTACACGTTTATCACCTCCCCAACCACCTTCTACTGGGCACCTTCTCCAGGGTTGGCTGGGCATAATAAATAATCAATAGATCATTTGAATCTCCCAGCCCTATGCTCTGGAAACTTCTTTCATAGGCAGGTGGGAATAATCAAACTCTGAGGCCTCGTACACACGACCGAGTTTCTCGTCGTAAAAAACACGTTGTTTTTTTCGACGAGATTCTTGTTAAGCTTGTCGATTTTCTCGTCAAGCTTTCTATGCGTACACACTGTCATTTCCCAATTTCCTCGTTGTTCTCCGCGCTCACGTCCAGCACGTACGACGGCACTATAAAGGGGAAGATCTTTTTTCTTGGCGCCACCCGTTGGGCTGCTTTTGCTGATCTCGTGTTACCGCGTGTGAAGTAAAAGTTTGGGAAGAGACGATTCGCGCTTTTCAGTCTTCGTACTTTTCAGATCGTTTTCTGCCGTTCAGTTTGTGCTTGTGGGTTCGTATCTTGACTTTCAGGGCGTCTAGGCAGGTCGTATCTGTTTTACAGTGCGTTCTTGCCTGCTCGTTTCTGATTTTCAGTTCATTATTCATAGGCCTTGCTGTTCTAAAGTGTGTTCTGTTCTGTACGTTCTGATTAGACGACCGTTTCCTAGCCATGTCGCCTGGACGTTCTCGTCGTTGAGTTCGTGCTGTGCGTGCGCTTGGTGTTGGTCTGCTTGTTTTGGACCAAGACCAGTCCATGAATGGTGTGAGGAGGAGTTCATGGACCAAGAATTGGTTGCTCCAGCGGGACCAATTCTGCCACATGCCTCTGCTGCGGGAGATCGTCGAGAATAATCCTGAGGACTACAGGAATTTTCTGAGGATGTCTGACCCCGTTTTTCAGGAACTGTTGGCTTTGGTGTCCCCCTATATTACCAGGAAGGACACCGTTATGCGGGAAGCCATCAGTGCTGAGCAGAGGCTCATCACCACGTTGCGTTACCTGGCGACAGGGAGAAGTCTTCAGGACTTGAAGTTCACCACAGGCATCTCCCCCCAGGCTCTGGGCCTCATAATCCCAGACACCTGTTCTGCCATCATCCAAGTCCTGCAGGAGGACTATATTAGGGTAAGTTTGCACCCTTAACATCACATTTTATGTATTACATGTATGCTAAAGTATTGTATTTCTTTCTTTTCAATTGGTTTTTATTGAGTTTTATCACAGGAAAGAGAACATATACAATTATAGCAAACAGAGGTTACACCGAATTGTCACTAAGCATGTATCGATATACACGGGTAAATTACAGAGTATTCTTAAATTTAGCCATAAACGGTTGAGTTCTTCACTTAGTTGTTGATAATTATTCCGGGTCTGCACTTCAGACACCCCCAATGGGTACTAACTGTATCCAGAGCGCAGACCCGCAACTTACATTAGTTTACCATCTATGCTGTCATGCACAATTTATGTTCAAAAATTTCTTGGACAGCTCATAGTCACCTATCCGAAAAATAATAACAGTAAAGTATTATAACACTAACAAAAAATATATATATAAACCAAAAAAAAAAAAAAAAAGAAAAAAAGGAAAAACAAGAACAATATGTACCATACAAGACTGCATATGAACTTTCACTCGTTAGGAAAGATCGCACTCCAAGTCTCCCAACAGGGTTTAAATGAATCTAGAGTATGATTCCTAACGGCAAAATATCTTTCATAGACATAATGCTGTTTGACTCTAGATATGACCTCAGATACATTGGGTGCATTAAGGGATTTCCATTTGGCAGTGATTGTTAATTTTGCTGCTATCAAAATATGTGTGATCACTGGTCTGAAGATTTTAGGCATTTGGTGGATCCCTATGTTCATTATAGCCATCTGAGGTGATGGTGATATAATCAGACCTGTAACTCTGGTGATCAACGAGAACACCGACCTCCAAAAGCTCCTCACAGCCCTACATGACCACAGCACATGCATTATACCTCCCTTTTCTCCGCATTCTCTCCAGCAGTTCGGTGAGGAGTTAGGGTATATCTGCGCTAGCCTTACAGGTGTCAAATAGGTTCTATAAATTACCTTTAGAATCAATTCCCAGTGGTTCACACAGTGGGAGTGGCGAAAGTGCGATTGTATAGCACCCTGCCACTCCCTCTGTGAAAAGGTAGTCCCCATGTCTTTTTCCCAATTTATCATATTAGTGGTTTTTTTAAAAGGTCCTCCGTACTGTAATATGGAGTAAAACTTAGAAAGGCCTTTAGTCCCTTCTTCGCAAGACTCCATATGCGCCCAAGTCTCTCTATGGACACTATAAGAAATCTCCTGGTTTTTGTCGTGAAAATGTTTGAGTCTATATAAAGAGTATGAGGCCAGTTCCTGTTGTCTTTCTAGCACTGCTTCATGTGTTAGGATACCTTTGTCTATCCAAGTTTTAGTGTTCAGGTCAGGGATTAGATAGTCATAGAGTTGTAAAGGCAAGTCTCTGCAACAGTCCAGTAATTCTGGAGATAGAATAGTGTGAAATTTCTTCCACGCTGTCAGGGTTGCCTCTATAGATGGGCAAGTCCTGTAGTGGAGAGTCATATGGGTCAAGCTCGACAGCAGCAACGCAGGCAGCTGTTTGCTGCCCACCACACCCCTCTCAACCTGGACCCATAATTTGTCGGTAGTCTGGTCAAACCACATTTTAGTCTGGTCAAGGCGGGCTGCGTAGCTGTAGTTTCTTAGGTTGGGAAAATTAACTCCACCATTTCTTTTATGTCTCCCCAGTACAGGATAAGATATTCTTGCCATTTCCCCCCCCCCAAACAAACTGTCTAAATAGCTTATCTTCCTCTGTGAAAAATCTCTCAGGTATTATTATTGGGATCGTCCTGAAATAATATATTATCTTTGGTAACACAATCATTTTCAGCGCTGCAATCCTCCCCACCCATGACAACTCGAACTTAGAGATATGTTGAACATCCTGTTTAATTATGCCAATCAGCTTGGGATAGTTAGCTTCGTATGCAGATGACGTGGGGGAGGTCAAAGTGATCCCCAAATATGCTAGATTGTTTGTAGCCCACTGAAAAGGGAATTTTGCTTTAAGTTGGTTTTTCAGTTTCTTCGACACGCCTATGGGCAGGATAGAGGATTTAGTAGAGTTTAATTTGTAATAAGACACTGACCCAAAGGTATGTAGAATCTCCTGTACCTTCCCTAAGGAAGCAGCTGGGTTTGTCAAGGTCAATACCACGTCATCTGCAAACAATCCAATCTTGTGGGTATAGCCTCCCACCTCAATGCCAGACACATCTCTACATGACCTAATGGCCTCCGCCAGAGGTTCCATCACCAACGTAAAAATCAATGGGGAAAGGGGACATCCCTGGCGGGTTCCATTGGTAATGCCAAACGAGTCGGATAACACATTTGAAGTATACACCCTGGCTGATGGTTTAGTATAAAGCGCTAAAATTGCTGAATAGATAAAACCAGTTATCCCGAATCTCTGCAAGGTCGCCCCTAGGAACCCCCAATGCACCCTGTCGAACGCCTTTTCAGCGTCTAACGTCAGGACTACAGTGGGGACCCCGCTAGTCTCCGCAACATGTAACAAGTTATACAGTCTCCGGGTACCATCAGGGGCCTGACGCCCCTTCACAAACCCCACCTGGTCCGGTTTAACCAGCTGGGGAGTAACCTCAGACAGCCTATTCGCTATTAACTTTGCATATATTTTCAGGTCTGTATTAAGTAGTGAGATAGGCCTGAAGTTTTGAGGGCAATCCGGTCTTTTCCCTGGTTTAGGGAGAGCCACTACCGTTGCCTGTAGCATTTCCTCGGGAAAAGAGACAGTAGTAGCAGCCAAAGTAAACATCTTTTGTAAATGTGGGGCTAAGACATGTGCAAAAGCCTGATAATATTCAGCAGAGAATCCGTCACTGCCCGGGGATTTATGTTTGGGGAGTGCTTTTATGGTTTTCAGTATTTCTTGAACATTGATCGGTCCATTCAGAGAGGCTAAGTCCTCTACACTCAATTTGGGTAGTTTAACTGAGGTCAGAAACTGGTTTATTAATTCCTCACTAGGTTGGATGGTATTGGGGTCTTTATTAAGGTTATACAAATCTCCATAATATTTTTGGAATGCGTTGGCAATTTTTTGCGGATGATATACTACTTGCTCCGTATGGGGGTCCCTAATAGAGTTTAGTTTGGAATTTTGTTGTTTCTTTCTAATATAATTGGCTAGAAGCTTACCTGCTTTATTACCATGGGAATAATATGTTGCTTTAAAGCGGCTCATGGAAGCAGTGTGTTCTTCCAGCAGAGCAAGTCTAAGCTTATTCCTACACTCCAATAGAGCTATTTGATTAGCATGAGAGGGGTTTATTTTATTAGTGGATTCTACTTTGGCAAGATTTGTAAGTAGATCGTTAAGATATTTAGTTTTCCGTCTCTTTTCCCGAGCCGCTGCTTGGATCAATAGCCCTCTACTGTACGCCTTATGGGCGCACCAAACAGTCATAGCATTCACCTCTTCATTACAATTAAATTGAAAATATTCCTCCAACATTTTAGAAATCTGTGCCACCTGAGCCTGGTTAGAAAGCAACACCGTATTATTCCTCCATAAATAGGAGGGGCTGCAAGTGAACTGTTCCTGCAAAATGATTGACACTGGGGCATGGTCAGACCACGTGATTTTATGAATCTTTACTTCTACAGTCCGTTGCAGAAGGGTGAGATCAGAAAGAATACAGTCAATTCTGGAGTAGGAGTTATGAGGGGTGGAGTAGTAAGTATAGTCCCTCTCAGATGAGTTGGCACACCTCCAAGTATCAAACAGATCAGCTGCGTCTAGGAACTGTCTCATTTCATATCTGCGTGTGATATGGGGAGAAGAACAGTCCATTGCCCTGTCCACCACACAGTTAAAGTCGCCGCACAATAGGAGTGCACCTTTCTTGTGTTTGTTGATTTTGTTATGCAGAGCCTTTAGGAAGGTCGCTTGCCCCGTATTGGGTGCATAAAGGTTGACCACGGTGTAAACCAGGTTGTTCAGTTCACATACCAATATTAGAAATCTGCCTTTGTTATCAGTGACCATTTCAATAAGGTTGAACCCCACAGACTTTTTTATGGCTATCATCACACCCTTTTTTTTTTGGGGGGCACAAGCATGAAAAACATGTGGGAATAGGGTGTCCGAGCATTTAGGTTGTTTTTCCCGAGCAAAATGGGTCTCCTGAATACATATAACGTCTCCCTTGAGCTTTTTCGCTTCCTGCCACATTAGCCTCCTTTTATATGGGCTGTTGAGTCCATGTGCATTGAGTGATATCACCTTAATAGTCATTTTCAATATCATGGAGCAATGCTGAACTTTGTAAGCCAGAATTATTAATGGTGTGTAATTCTTTACTTTGGCCTGTAGCCTTGAAAGAAAGTGTCTCAGGGTTCACCTGTAAGTAATCTGAAGGTGGCAACATAGGATGAGGGATGGGGTGATGGAGATCGAAGTTCTCATGCTCATTGAAGAAGTTTGAAGCCATCTCCGGAGTGTAGATAGGTAGGTCATCACAACTTGTTGGCACATATAAAAAACAGAACAAAACAGAAAAAAACACAAAAAACATATAAAAAGAGTGAGACATGTCACTTTATGCGAAAACTTTTCGCTTCAGAACAGTGGAGGGGGTAATGCTCCCCAGCAACCAGACCCAAAACATAATCTGGGTAAAGAAAGTGTGAGGCCTAAGTTGATGCACTTGTATAGCCATACCACTTTTTTTAACATTAGACTTTTTGCCACTCCATGGAGATTTTTTGATTATTAGAAACACCAGGAGCTTCCACCTCTTCATTTGGGAGTAGTTTCCACTGCCTGGCCAGTTGAAGTCCATGTTCCAGGCTAGTAATAGCATAGGTCTTGTCTTGTCTGGTTAGGATGATTTTTGTTGGGAATCCCCATGTATAGGGTATCTTATGATTTTGGAACAGTTTGGTCAGCGTGGCAAGGTTCTTGCGGGCCAGCATAGTATGTTGTGAAATGTCAGAATACACCGATACATCCGTATATGGTTCAGGCAATGAAGCATTTTTCCTGCTATATCTCATCAGATCCTCCTTCACATGGAAGAAGAAAATGCGTGCTATCACATCCCTCGGTATTTTGTCCGGCAGATGTTTGGGTTTAGGTAAGCGGTGTGCCCGATCTACAATCACCTCCCTCTCCGGTATATCAGGCAGCAGCGTGGAGATGAATTGCTGTACATACTTCCTGAGGTCTGCTGGCATAATGGATTCAGCTACTCCACGCAGCTTCACATTATTCCTCCTTGCCCGGTCCTCTAAATCTGCCATCTTGTTTTTAATCGCTAAAATTTCATCCTCCGCTCCATTATATGCATCCACTAGTTCATTATGGGCTGCAGCCAATACTCCCATTTTCTCTTCATTATGGGACACTCTCTCCCCTATAGCGACCACTTCAGCTTTCAACTGAGTCGTGCACTCCAGCATGTCCCTGTGCAGTGAGCCCCTCAATGTGACCAGCATTTCTTTCATCATTGTATCAGTCAATGGTTGGCCCAGGGTGGGGAAGTCTTGGAGTTGTTCTATAAACTCTTTAGTGCTATCTTGTGAGGTATCATGGCCCCCAAGCTCACCTGGGTATGTGTGCTCCGCCGATCGTTTCTGCGATGATTTCTGCGGGCTGTTTACCGGGGATGCTGCTGGGGAGGATCTGCTGCTGTGCCCTGATGAAGAGGCCTGGAACATGTAATCCGTCTTGGTAGCTCCGCTGCCTCCGCGGCCTCGCCGCGTGTCTCGTGCTGCGCCGCCATATTGAGGCCTCTCCTCGTCCGCTAGGCCAAAGAAGTCTGTGAGCTTTTTTGGGCCCCTCTCGGGTTTCCTCTTGTGCATCTTGGTATCGGGTGATAGCTAGGTGTTCAGGCTATCAATATCACCACACGGAATCTTCTTATGTCGCTTATAGTCGCTGGATGGGTCTGGATACTGCAGGAGCTCTCTCCTCAAGCTGCCATCACCTCGGCTGCTGGCCACGCCCCCGTATTGTATTTCTTTCATCCTTCCCTAATTACCATGATTGTAATATGCTGAGAATGTCCCCTTTGTCCCCATGCATGTTGGAAGCTTTAGATTGCCCCTTTTTTCTCCTCCCTAAATATTTCCCTTCACTAACTTTTCCAGCAGGGGCGCCTGTTGCTCCAAATGTTTGGGGGTTCAAACCCCAATTTAGGAAATAAACTTCCTCCTTTTTTGCTCTGGTGCCTATTAAACGCCCCCAGTTGTCCCCTCCAATGCAGCCATTTTGTTCCCTCAAATGCAGCCATTTAGTCCCCTCTAATGCAGCCAGTTTCCCCCCAGCCCTGCACTTACCTTCTTGTGGTCAGCGGCATCCTTCTTCTGTCCTTGATGTCTTCTCCTTCCCTTCATGTTGCATCAGCCAATCATGTTACCATTAAACAGACTTGGTGAACATGATTGGCAGAGCAGCCTGTCAGTGTTTACCCAAGGAATGCCCCCCCCCCCCCCTGCGTCCCCGATTTTTCATTTAGGAAGCCAATTACATCCCTCAGGTTGTAATTTGCAAGACTATTTTACTACCTGTTTCTGCTATGCAATTTTAACCCCCTAAATGCCGCAATGATTCATATGTCGGTCGCTTTACAAGAGGCCATCCACCTGAATAGTGTGCGGCATAGGCAATCCATAGGTTCATGCAACGCATGAACCTATGTATTGTTCTGAGTGATGGGCACAGGAGAGAGGGGGCAGTGCTCCAGCGCCCACTCTGGACGCACCGCCACTGCAATGCTATCCTGTGGCCAAACACATCCCCCCCCCCCCAAAATAATTTAGTAATGGCCCATCAGAGGGGGTGATGAATATGATAAATGAGCCTTCCATTATCCTTTTTTTACACACCTTAATAAACGTATAATTTGATTGATGTTGGCCTCTAATTTTTTGGCATAGAATTTCCTTGTAATGTATGACTTTGTTTTTCTAATATTATTTCATCTTGTTTCACTCCACAGCTTCCTTCCACGCCACAGGAATGGCAGACTGTGGCATCGGAGTTTGCCACGCGGTGGGACTTCCCCAACTACGGTGGTGCCATAGACGGGAAGCACATCCGCATCGTGCCACCACCCCGTTCTGGGTCCTACTACTACAATTACAAGGGGATTCATAGCATTGTGCTGATGGCGGTGGTGTCAGCACGGTATGAATTCCTCTATGTTGATGTAGGGAAGAATGGCCGGATGTCCGATGGGGGATCCTTCATCCAGACGGAGTTTGCCCTCCATCTCCAGAGTGACGACCTTGCATTGCCACCGGATGCAGGGAATATTGAAGGACTCCCCTTTGTTTTCTTGGCTGATGAAGCCTTCGGACTCGGACGGCATCTTATGAGGCCATTTCCACAGAGGACCCTGACCCCAGAGAAGAGGGTGTTCAATTACCGGCTGGCCAGGGGCCGAAGAGTCGTTGAAAATGCCTTCGGCATAATGGCCAGCCGGTTCCGCCTTTTTATGACTTCCATCCACTTGGTGGACTACAAAATAAACTATGTAGTGTTATGCTGCTGTGTGCTACACAATTTTCTTTGCCGCAAATCTAATTCATATATGGCCTCAGTTTTGCCAGAGGCTGGACTTTCCCCTGCAAATCCCCTTCCGGGCCTGGAATCTGCCCGTCTTGGCTTGCCCCCCCAAAATGCCCGTGTGGTTCGGGACAAATACATGGAGTATTTCACGGGTAGGGGGGCAATTCCTATGCCAGCCTATGTCTAAGTATCCCAATAAAAAGCTTGTTTAAACCTTTAATTATTTGTTCTTTCCTGTCTCCTAGTTTGTCTTTGTGCATTTGTAGTGGCAAGTAGGCTTGTGCACAACGGAAAAATTCGTTCCGTTTCGGTTCGTTTCTTTCCGGTCCTGTTGATTCGTAATCATTCGTAATTTTGCTAGACGGGATTTTTCGTGTTCGGACTCATTCGTATTTTTGCAAGCGACATTTTTCGTTGAATTTTTTGTTGCTTTATAATTCGTACTTTCGGTAGAGTACGTTGTTTTTCGTTGATTCTGGACACAACTCCTACTTTCGTAACTTTTTTTGGGTTCGTTGATTCGTAATTTTCTGTGTCTCTCTCACGACGACGCTGACTATTATGCCTAATGTGCTTCGAATGGATTTGTACTTTTCGAAATACATAGCGGTTATTTGTAACGATTCGAAATCTCGTATTTTACTTTCGTTTTTTACATGCGGCTATAGCCTCCGCCCCTGTACACCATTTTGAGAGGGTTCAGCACGGTGAGGGAGAAGCAGAGAGCAGAGCAGAGTGTTATTGTGCTTCGAATGGATTAGAAATCTCGTATTTTACTTTCGTTTTTTACATGCGGCTATAGCCTCCGCCCCTGTACACCATTTTGAGAGGGAGTTCAGCACGGTGAAGGAGAAGCAGAGAGCAGAGCAGAGTGAGTGTTATTGTGTTTCCAATGGATTTGTACATTCGTAAGTTTTTTCATAACGAATTATGCCGAAGACATTCGGGCATTCGCTATTTTGCGGTATAATTTATTTCGGATTCGGTTTTATTCGTAATTGCTTTGTTCGGAAATTCGAATGCTTCCGAATGTCCGAAAGTTGCTAAATTCGGACGAATTTCGATTCGTTACGAAACGAATTGCACAAGCCTAGTGGCAAGTGTATTTTACTTTAGTAAATAACAACCATTTCACTATGTAACCTTACAAAAGAACCAAATAAGCTCAGAGGGTATTATAAAAAGAAGCTACACGTTGTTTGTGGTCAAATATTTTACTCTGTGCACATTCTCTTCATTTTTTTTTTTTTTTTTACTTTGGGGTTGGCCTGGCCCCAACCCGGCAATTTTTGGCTTATGAAAATACAAAAATAACAGTTGCATTTCAAAAATTACAACATTGGATACCTCTGAGCAATCGGAGACATTCACTTACACAAACTATGTCTCTATGTGCCCGTCCTAATATGGGGTCCTGCCACCCCTTGGCCAGCCAAAAATTGAATATGCACACATTTGTGTTTTTTTTCATATAGGAAGTTTACAATCCTGATCCCTATTGTCAACATGTGCTATCTGCCATCAGGGGTGATCAATGGACGTGTTTTGGGGGTGCATCCCCTTCCTCAGTTCACCGACTTTTGATACGAGGAAGGGGTTGCACCCACAAAAGACGTACATGGATATCCCCTGATGGCAGATAGCACATGTTGACACACTGTGTGCATATTCAATTTTTGGCTGGTTTGATAGTCAAAAAAATTGAAAAAATTACAAAAACAAACATGTAAAAACAAATGTGTTTGGATGGCTTATTGAATTCTCCCCAAAACATCGAGAATGTCTTTAAATGTTTGTTCCATCACATGGATTCTTTGTTTAATTAGGTCCAGTTCCGTGATACATTCCATCACTTGCTGGATGAGGCGGAGGGTACTGTCAGCAGAGAACCGTGTACTATCCTTCACAACATTTACATCCCCTAAAAACCAAAAAAAAAATGTATTATAACTCTGCAGGCCTACCTCGCTTACCTGAAGCTGTGGTGACAGATACTGACCTGTTGTGGTGACCAGATCCACAACGTCATCCACCTCTCCTTCCTGCACTTCTCCTTCCTCCACCTCAACTTCCTGCACATGTTTCGGTTGTGGGTCTTTGGGAGTTTGGGGTTGCTTGGAAGTTGTGGGGTGCATGTGCTCCCTGGAGTGTCCTCCTCCCAGTCTTCTCTCCCCTATGAGAATAAAACCAAAGGTCTATTTATCACACTGTAAATCTCATTGTTAAAATAAAAACAGGCTAAATTGCTTGGAAGTGGGGTACAAGTGTGTGTTTGTGCGGCATTTAAAGAAGAATGCATTATTTATGACCCCAAATATGTTTAGTATTCACATTTGGATGTAATTTTTTTGACATGGAGGCACCACAAAAATTCTCTGATGCACCTGTGTGGGACACCCAAAAAAGGCGGGTCTGGTGGCCCACACTATAGTGCTCCAAAGTACAGATGTGGAAGCAGCTGCTGAGTGTCCTCTCCTTTACACTGATAAAAGTTTGCATTTCATTCTCTTTACAAACACATCATCTAGACTAAAAAATTATCCACAATAGTTGATCAAAAATGGCAGATGTCTAATTACTTTTGTGGCTCTAAAATAAGCCAAAACCGCGGATAGTGGCCGAACGAAGTGTCGGTAACGTAACGAACGATTACTGTGCCCAACCAAGTTCAAAATATTACATTTTGGAAGGGAGTCCAATATGAGAAAAAAAAAAAAACATGTCAGTTTATAAAAAGAATAATAGCAGAAAAGTCGACATTTTACTTACTTTTAGCGAGCATCCTCTTTATGCTCCTCAACTGGTCTGGCTCCCTCAGTTTGAGGTCTGACCACCTCTTTCTGAGCTGCTCATTTGAGCGTTTCACCCCGAACTTCGCCCTCAGACTCTTCACAACTTTAGTGAGGATTTTGGCCTTCCTTCTATTTGGTTTGCTATACGGCCCATGCTTGGCATCATAATCAGCCTTGACCAAGATGTCCACCATCTCCGCCATCTCCGCCAAAGACATATTCGATGCCTTGAATCTCCTCCTTGATCGTGACGTGTCCTCGGTCTCCGGGCTTGTCTCCTCGTTAGTTGCGGAATTATCAGACACCTGCTGTAACTCCGCCATATCTGTCTGCGCGCCGAAAGAGAAGGGGCGGGGAAAAGATGTTAGTTAGAACGTCATGGGCGGGCGACGTGTGCGGAGCGACGTGTTCGAATTTTGACGCATGCGTGGTGTGTATATAGCAAACACACATGTGACTATAGTACGTTCGGTGTGCGGAGAGAGGAGTTCAAGTGACGGACGTGCGAAAGAAGGTATGTGATTTTGTGACTTGTAAAAATTGTTGGCCTATACTGTCTTGAGATTGTTGGAGGATATATATGGTGACTAGGATGTTAAGGAGGTTAGACTGTTTGCCTCACATTAGTTAAATATAATTTATTTAACTTGCAGATACAATATGAATGTCTTTATTAGCGACAAAGAGTTCCTGGCGGAATTTATTGACCGGGTAAGGGAGCTGCCGGCTCTGTGGGAGACGAAAAACCCCATCCATAAAAAAAAAGGGGTGAGAAAAGCAGCGCTGGAGAAGCTGCTCCCATTTGTGCATACCAAGGTGCCCACAGCCACAGCAAAACAAGTGGACACTAAAATTGGGAGCTTGAGAGGTACCTACCTACAGGACTGAACGCTCTAAGGTGCTGGCTTCTCAGAGGTCAGGAGCAGCAGCAGATGATGTTTATGTCCCGATTTTGTGGTACTACAACAGGATGTCCTTCCTGGATGACCACATTGACACAAGGCCATCACTCTCCACTCTTCCCCCCAGACTTCCCTGCAGCCAACCTGATCCTTCTCTGGAGCAAGAGGAGGCAGCCATCCTGGATGACCCTGATTTGGCCATCTGGAGCCAGGTATAGTATTAACTGAAAATGTATTGGGATAAAATTAATGTTTGACAAATATGTCAGGATGAGAAACATACATTATTTTGGATTCCACAAGTGAAATCAAGATCTGTAGACATTATTCTGCACTTAATTGGGTGCTAACTAGTCAATCTGATGTAGTGGTAAATTTAAAGCAAGGATTTATGCATTTACATTCTAATTGCTTCAATCAGGATTACAAAGTTTGATGCAAAGATTAAACCAACATATTAAACTATGTTCCTTTTTCATACACAGGATGAAATCAGCCAGGAGGAGGGTCTGGAAACTGTCAGGCAGGAGGAGGAAGGGCCCAGTGGCAGCCAGGAGGTGGCAGGGCCCAGTGGCAGCCAGGAGGTGGCAGGGCCCAGTGGCAGACAGGAGGTGGCAGGGCCCAGTGGCAGACAGGAGGTGGCAGGGCAAAGGAGAAGCACCAGATCCCAGGTGCCTCCCATCCGGCTTCACAAAAGAGGCAGGAGGGACAGGACCACCAGTGAGGCAGCAATGGCCCTTATTAAAGAGGCCCATGCCACCCTCAAGGAGCCCACATCCCCTGAAGAGGCCATTGCCGGCCTAGTGGAGGCTAAGTTCAAGGTGATGAGCATGGAGCAACGCCTCCTATGCGAGCCCCTGCTCATCACCTTGCTCAACAAGGGGGTGATGGAGAAAATTACACCCAATACCGCCATATGTGAGGTGGCCCAACTGACCCAACCTCAACCTCCACCTTCTTCTTCTGCCCCACCCCCTTCTGCTACACCTCCACCTTCTTCTTCTGCCCCACCCCCTTCTGCTACACCTCCACCTTCTGCCCCACCCCCTTCTGCTACACCTCCACCTTCTGCCCCACCCCCTTCTGCTACACCTCCACCTTCTGCCCCACCCCCTTCTGCTACACCTCCACCTTCTTCTTCTGCCCCACCCCCTTCTGCTACACCTCCACCTTCTTCTTCTGCCCCACCCCCTTCTGCTACACCTCCACCTCCTCCTCCTGACAGGAGTACCCCTCCAGTGGGCCAGCCTCCAGCCAAACGAAGAAGGAAGGCTGCAGGGAAGGCTTCAGGAAAGGCTGCAGGGAAGGCTTCAGGAAAGGCTGCAGGGAAGGTTGCCAGGAAGAAGAGGAAGTGATGGCCTTGCTTCATTGTGGTCGGACAGAAGGCAGCCTGTTGTAGTACCACACACTTGGGACATATATATCACCTGCTGCTGTTCCTGGCCTCTGGGAGGCCAGCATCAGATTGTGTTCAGAAATGTTGGCCTTCTCAAGCTCCCAATTTTAGTGTCCACACAGGGTTGCTGTGTGCTCTGGGGTCCCTGGGATGCAAAAATGGCAGCAGCTTCTCCAGCGCTGCCTTCTCTTTATTTAATTTATAAACATGAATAAATGTGATTTTTGTTTAAGTTCATACTTGACTATGTGTATTTTTAAATAAACAAAATCAAGCTTTGGAGTAAGCAGATACATTTGACTGACAATAAAAGGCACAGATATCACCCCCCCAAAAGAATAACTAAATCTGATTAGCACAAAAACATGGTGGTAAATTTAAATAATATAGATTCCTAAATTAAATGGGAGATCACTATCAAAACATTGTGAAATTATAATTAACATCATTTTGAAAAATCTAACCATTTAAATTATTCCTAAAAACTTGCACGATATAATACACATAAATCTTATAAAGAGCAGCATGAAAAAGGTTAAAAATAAGGCATAACTCTGTGTGAATATCAGCAGTAAAAGAAGGTCACTCGTTTTGATTAATGTAACATTCTAACGAAGATTTCAATGCAGAACATTTAAACGATGAAATATTTTTGAGCGTGACGAATATGCTCTCTCCATTACGAAGGCTTGTTTTACCAGAAGATGCGCTCCCGTCTCATAGTTGCTTGTGAGCATGCGCGCTTTTGGAAGAGTCGTAAAAGCATACACACGAACCATTTTCTCGTCACAAAACAGGCCGACGAGAAACACGACGAGGAAATCTGGAATCCTGACGAGAAAATAGAGAGCAGGTTCTCTATTTTCTTGTCGAGATTCTCGGCAATTTTCTCGTCGTAAAACCATACACACGAACGTTTTTCTAGACAAAAAAACTCTCGCGCCACTTTTCTTGACTGTTTTGGACGAGAAAAACGGTCGTGTGTACGAGGCCTCAGCCTGGTAAACCCCGAGCAGACCAAAACAGTCAATCACTGTTCCATTCACTGCAATGGAGTCAAAAACTAAATTTATGTAGCAACCTAGCTGGCAACCCGCTCCCGCTGCGATTGGACACAGCGGTAGCCAATCAGCGGAGAAATTCGATTTAAATTTTTTTTTTATTGGATGTGTTTTATAGCAGAAAATAAAAAATATTGTTTTTTTTTATTGTCTTTTGTTGATAGCGCAAGCTGTGGGAGCGTGCCTGCGGG
This sequence comes from Rana muscosa, assembly GCA_029206835.1. Taxonomy (NCBI): domain Eukaryota; kingdom Metazoa; phylum Chordata; class Amphibia; order Anura; family Ranidae; genus Rana; species Rana muscosa. Next base: position 456,762,382 of record CM055116.1, on the reverse strand, counting down.
TTGGGCGGACTTTATGTCAGCTGGCAAATGGCGATCGCCTAGTACAGAGGCAGAATGGGGATCTGCATTTGTAAACAAGGCGATTCCCCGTTCTGACAGATGACATGACAGAGATCTACTGTTCCCAGCGATCGGGAACAGTGATCTCTGTCATGTCCCAGGCAGCCCATCCCCCCTACAGTTAGAACACACCTAGGGAACATAGTTAACCCCTTGATCGCCCCTTAGTGTTAACCCCTTCCCTGCCAGTGTAATTTTTACATTGATCAGTGCATTTTTATAGCACTGATAAATGTAATAATGTCACTGGTCAACAAAAAAGTGTAATTTGGGGTCAGATTTGTCGCCTGCAATCGCAGTCCCGCTAAAAATCGCAGATCGCCGCCATAACCAGTAGAAACAATATAAAAAATAAAATAAAAAAGTCCCTAAATCTACACCATAGTTTGTAGACGTGATAACTTTTGCATAAACCAATCAATATACGCCTATTGTGATTTTTTTACCAAAAATTTGTAGAAGTATATATCGGCCTAAACTGATGAATACAGAGGTAAAGTCTTTGTCCCGGGAGGCGTGACCATGATGTGAGAGTGAGAGGAAGACGCTTCTCCTCCCTTCTCCCTCCGCTCGTACCTCTATCACCTGTGTAGCACTGATGGAGACTGCCTGATGAGATACTCAAGGCAATTCCCCAGCCTATGCCTATAGTCTCTACCACATCTACAGGCCGTGACCCCCCATAACCCTGAGACTGGAGCTCATACCTCATGCCTCTATCAAGTCAGGTCGTGTGGTTGGAGAGCGTGGAGATTGCAGCCCACAGCCTCCCAGGGTCCCGGGCCCGAAGCACGGGCTTCTGCGGTGATAATGGAGTTTGTAGTTTACAGCCTACAGACGACAGCCCCCTTGCAGTGTGGATGGAGACCGCGTGTCTACGGTGATCCTCCAGCCTACAGCCTACAACTCCCATAATCCTTAGCGTGTAGTAAGGAGCGGGTGACTCACAAACCAGGAAGCAAAGCCAACGCGAGGTGCTGGAGCAGAGTGCATCAGAGCGGGGAAGGGTGAGGACGGGACTGCGCTGTTATTTTTGCTTATTATTAGTAACATTGCCCAGTAACAGTAACATTGTTCCTGCTGGTTGAAGGGGGACGGAGTAGAGTAGGGACGTCTGTGAGAGAGGCGTTCCCCCCCCACACTACCCCTTGTGAAACAGCGCAGAGGAGCCTCCTGCCGGAGGAAGAGTGTGCGGCTCCCTCAGCGGACAGGAGCAGCGACCTTAGACCCCCGACACCCCCCCCCCGAGCACACTAGCTCATGACCTCAAAACAGAGATAAGCTTTAAATACCATGGCACATTCTAGGAGAGTTGTAATAGCATAAACTAGCCAAGGACTGATTAAAGCACATCTCTAGGATTCACCGCTGCCACTGGTTGCATAGGAGAGCTGCGCTTAAAGACATCACTAATTAATATGCTACACTACACAACTGGTGATTAAAAAGGAGGAAAGGGAAAGAGAACTCCCTTCTGGCACAGTGTGTTCTTTTCCTCCCCAGACAACCCTGACAACCCTGGCCTGCAGACATTTGGAGAGAATCATGGAGGACGGGTGTGAGACCTCCAATGCATTGGGTGAAGTGCATGCTAAAAATATTCCTATCAGCAGGGGGGCTGGATTTGGTGCGGATCTTGTATTGAAAGGTTAGGAAACTTTGGAACTGTAAAGATAGGGTAAAGAGACTACCGCTTTTTCCCTGTTTTTTTTTGTTGGATGATTTAGGCCTTTTTCTCACCCATTTTCCTGCCCTTGCCCTATCAAAGAGGTTATTTGTCTGCTTGTATCCCACTGTAGCTGACATTACTACAGTAGCACCCCAGTCCCCATAATGTCAACACAACAGACCACAAAGGCAAGTATAGCAGCAAGCCAATCGGCAGCGAAATTAGGAAAATACTCACATAACCCAGATCAACCCTCAACCCAGACACCTCCAAAAAATAGCCAGCAGCCTAAATTACAGCTCGGGGCTACTGGGGTAAGAAAAAGTCAGGGACAAAACCAGACACCCCTAGATGGGGGTGATATGGAGAGGAGACTCTCGGGAGTTAATGGGACAAGAGGGGTACCCGGAATTTTAGCTGAGGGTGCAAGAGAGGGGCAAAGTGAGCCAACGTTAAAAGAAGTGCTTGCAGCAATTAACTTTTGTAAATCCTCTTTGAGTGAAGTAACTACCCAACTCAGAACAATACAGGAGGAAGTGGCCCTGGTTAGACACGATTTACAACAAGTAACTGAAAGAACAGCAGCTCTGGAGGAGAGAGTCAGCCTGGTGGAGGATGTATTGACCCCCCTTAGAAAAGAAATAAAAGAAATGAGAGAACAAATGGTTAAACAGGAGCTGAAGATGGATGAAATTGAAAATAGAATGAGGAGGAAAAATATTAGGATTGTGGGACTTCCAGAACATAGCGAAGGGGCAGACCCAGTAGCTTTTGTTGAAAAATGGATTAGAGAGACATTTGGCCAAGAATCTTTTTCGCAATTCCTAGCGGTGGAAAGGGCGCACAGGGTCCCTGCTAGATGCCTTAGACCAGACGGCCCCCCCCCCCCTCCTGATTAAGATGTTTAATTATAAAGACAAAATGACAATAATCCAGAAGGCTTGAGAGATGGGAATTGTCCTATATAATGGAACTAGGATATCCATTTACCCAGACTTTTCACCATAACTGCAGAAGAAAAGAGCTAGGTTTGGTGAAGTAAAACGTAAATTACAGCAATCAAAACTTACATATGCACTACTATATCCAGCGAGATTGAGTGTGAACGCCCCAGATGGGATAAAGTTCTTCGATACATCTGAGGGGGCGACGGAGTGGCTATTATCGTATAGTGAAGTCCCATAGAAATTATATACACGGACTGTTGCTTTTTACACTTATTCAAGACATATTTTTTCTATATTTTGCTATATGGGTTTTTTCTCTTCCCTCTGGGAGGAGATAGGGATAAGTAGATATATCAATAAAGGGAAACACGAAACACGAAACATAGAATTTGAAATACACAGGGATCCTTCTCCCCCTTTTTTCTGCATTTTTGTTTTTTATTTTTTGGGGGAAGGGAATGATGTTCACGCTGTCTCCCTTTATAAGGGGGAAGCGAGAACAACCTCCCAACTACAAGGGTACAATTTGTATGGGGAATGGGGGTATGAGGAATTGGGTAGATGCATTTTGGATTAGGAGGGAGGGGGAGGGGGAGGGAATAAGGGGGAATTAAAACACGGATGCACCAAAAGGGTGAATATTTGAAGAAGGATGTAAGTGTGGGTCACAATAGGAAGCCTCAACCCAAGCCAAGGAAGGCAGAGAAAAGGGTACACGAGACAGGAAGTAGGTATGCATGGAGTGAATGGAGAGAAAGAATGGAGGTGATAGTTACACAAAGAAAGAATATGAAGAAAATATTGAAGAAAGAAAGAAATAGGCATGTCTTGATAACTAAAGGGTTCACTATGGACATGGACACTTACACTTGCAGTAAAAATTAATGGTTAATAGGGCACAAGTGAAAAATTTAACAATATGCTCATGGAACATTCGAGGTTTGGGAGATTCAGGGTAAAGGGCAGCAGTAATGTCATTGATGAGAACATATGGAGCTTCAATTATATGCCTCCAGGAGACCCACCTTACGAATATCTCTGCATCCCAATTGGGATGGAGAGAGTTTCAAACGCAGTTCCACTCGGTCCACACCTCATACACTAGAGGAGTAAGCGTATTCATTAAAGCGGGCATAATGTTTAAATGTATCCAGTGTAAGGCTGACGATTTAGGGCGCTATGTTTTCTTGCACTGTAAGATAGACAACAAACCATACATACTGGTCAACCTGTATATTCCACCTCCCTTTAATACCATAGCGTTGACTAGCTTGACGGAGTTTGTTCTGGAGAGACCGGAGATACCGGTGATTGTCATGGGAGATTTTAACATGGTCTTAGATTGGCGTAATGACAGATTCCCTAGTATGATACACCAGAATAGAATAAGAGATGTTAGATTATCTACATTTTTAGACGAAATAGGCCTGAAGGATGTGTGGAGATTACGCAACCCCGAGACTCAGCAGTACTCCTGTTTTTTCAGAACACACTCCACGCTTTCAAGAATAGATTTAGTCCTGGGTAATGACGAAGCAATATCAATAATAAAACAAGTGGAATATATGCCAAGGAGTCTCTCGGATCACTCCCCAATGTTGGTGGTACTGGATACAGGAGAAATAATACACCAAAGGGAGGGGAAAATAAACCCACACTGGATGGAATTAATAAAAGATCCAAAAGAGATATTAGAGGAGATAAGAGAATTTATAGAAATAAATCAAGGTACCGCCTCAGAACAAGTGGTATGGGATACATTAAAAGCCTTTTTCAGAGGCATAATGATTCAAAAAATCTCTAGGATAAAAAAACAATCCAGAGAAAATTAGCGAATAGCTAGTGAGTTGGTTTCTAAGGAGGAAGCAAAATTTATTAGGGATCCAACAGTTAATAACTCAAGAGCATGGATACAAGCACAGCAGAACTATCGTTTACTAATCCTAAAAAAAATTGAAAACAAACACATTTTTCAAAAACAAATAGCATTTGCAGAGGGAGAAAGTGCAGGTAGAATGCTGGCCCATTTAATTAAAACAAACTCGCCTAGCTCAATGATACCAGCGATAAAGGTAAACGGGGACAGAATTACTTCCCAAAAATCAGAAATAATAGATAGCTTCCGGGACTTCTATGTGGACCTGTACAGCTCAAGGCAAGAGGAAAGGAGAGAAGAAATGGATGCCTTTTTTGGAAGGATAACGATCCCTTCGCTCCCGGAGATAGATAGAGTAGAGCTAGATAAACCCATAACTTTAGAAGAAGTACAACGCGCAGTACAAGGGATGGCAGGACATGGTGGAGACCTATCGGCACTTCGGGAAAGAGCTGCTCCCGGAGCTTACTAAGGTTCTAAATAGCTCTATAGATAAAGGTGAACTCCCTCCATCTATGATGAACTCAACAATAATAGTTATCCATAAAGAGGGAAAGGATCCACTGGACACTTCATCATATAGACCTATTTCCTTACTTAACACGGATGCAAAAATATTGTCAAAGGTCTTGGCGGCCAGACTGAGCGGGGTGGTTGAGAAATTGGTGCACCCCGACCAATCGGGATTTGTCCCGGGCAGGGCTACCCATACAAATATAAGAAGAGTCTAATGAAAGTTCAAATACGAACAGAGGAAGACGGAAAAAGAGCAATTGTCTCGCTGCATGCCGCCAAGGCCTTTGACAATGTAGAATGGAAGTATTTGTGGAGAGCCTTGAGTGAGTTTCAGGTTGGCCCGATCTTTATGAAGTGGGTCAAATTGTTATATAAAACCCCAAAAGCGAGAGTGAAAGTGAACAACGTCCAATCTGAGAGGTTTCGATTGCAGAGGGGAACGAGACAGGGGTGCCCGCTGTCCCCCCTTCTATTTGCCCTCGCAATCGAGCCTCTAGCAATAGCTCTTAGGTCGACCCCGGAGATAAGAGGATTTATAAGAGGGAAGATAGAAGAGAAAGTAGTACTATATGCAGACGATCTCCTCTTGTTACTGGGGGATACCCAGTATTCACTGGGAAAGGCTATGGAACAAATAGGGAACTTTGGAAACTTTTCAGGCCTGTCTATAAACTGGGTAAAATCTATGTTGATGCCAGTGGACCCTCTTTTAAATCCTTTACCGCAAGAGGCTACACAGATACAAATAACAACTCAAATAAAATATCTGGGTGTAAATATAACTAAAGACCCTAACCATTACATTACAGACAATCTGATACCCTTGCTTAATAAATACAGGGGGAAAAGTAAAATATGGAAACGCCTCCCACTCTCAGTGGCAGGCCGTTGTAACTTAATAAAAATGGTCTGGATGCCACAGCTTCTCTATGTCCTACAAAACGCCCCAGTGTGGGTATATAAAAAATGGTTTAAAAAAATTAGAAAGTATATTCAGGGAGTTAATTTGGAAAAGGGGTGTAGCAAGAATAAAATTAAACAATTTGCAGAGGACTAAGCGGGAGGGAGGGGTGGCACTCCCACACCCGTTTAGCTATTTCTTGGCAGCCCAGATCCAATACATGAAGGGCAGCAACATGGAAGGAGGAGAAATAAAAAAGAGAACATTAATAAAGAACCCTACGCATGATACCTTAGTAGAAGCTATGGAGTCAGGCTCATTTCCTAGGAAATCGCCTACCTTGGACCTTATGATTAGAACATGGAAAGCGGTGAAGATTACGCTGGGATATAATGGTATTAATGAGTATACCCCTATATGGGAGAATGACAATTTAACAGAAATACAGAAGATGGGAACAGTTAAGGAATGGGAAAGACAGGGCATGAAATATATTTCCCAGTTGTATCAGGATGGCATACTAAAAACTTTCCAGACATTAAAAGAACAATATAAACTCCCAAATACATCTTTCTATAAATACCTACAGATAAGGCATGCATTAGCAAAACAATATAAAGGAATAGTAATAACCTGGAGTAAGATTCCTCTCTTAAAGGAAATAATTAACACTAAAACATCTAAGGGCTCAATATCAAAGATTTATCAATTGTTACATAAGGGGAGCCAAAGGGGAACTCATGGTCAGGTTCATAGGAAGAAATGGGAAAAAGATATAGGCAATCTATCTAACGAACAGTGGGGTAGAATCTTGGAGCTCGCTCCGACGGCCTCACTGTCTCCCTCTCAGAGGATGCCCCACTTCTTTTTGTTAAATCGAGCATACTACACTCCGTATAAACTTTTTTGTTTTGGGCGCAGAGCAGATGATAGCTGTCCTAGGTGTGGAAGAGAAAGGGGGACATGATACATATGTTTTGGCGATGTCCGAAGTTATATCGGTATTGGAGGGAGGTAGTGAGAACGATAGAGCAGACTTTTGAGATACAAATGGAGTTGGAACCCCTACAATGCGTACTGGGCTGGCTGGAGGGTGAGGGGACAAATGACAATAACAAGTTAGCAATAACAAGATGCCTATTTCAAGCTAGGAGGCTGATAGCGCAGAAACGGCAATCAGTCTCTCCACCGTCTAGCAATGACTGGGAGCAAAACATGAACCTAACAATATTAAAAGAAAGGACGACATATATTAGACAAGGAGCCCTAAAAAGATTTGAAAAAATTTGGAAACCTTGGCAGGAGAAAAAATAGTAATTCAATATAAGTAAAGATGTCGAAGATAGGGATGGATGAGTGGGAGGATGTAAGGAAGGAATGAGCGAGAGTGGGGGAGTTAGGATAATTAATGGAGGGATGGGGGATGGAGTACGAAAGGAGTGGCTCGAGGTCTAGGGGAAGGGGAAGACGTGTTGGTTTTAAGATGATATTATTTATTATCTGTTTTGTATGGGAATTTGGGAGGGGAGGGGAAAGGGGATTGAATGTATTGTAAATTGGAAAATGGCTTAATAAAGATAAGTAATTAAAATATATATATATATATATATATATATATATATATATATATATATATTTTACATTTTTTTTTTTGGGGGGGATATGTACTGAATTCTAGCAAAAAGTAAAAAAAAATATTTTCTTTGCAAAATTTACACTATTTGTTCGTTTATAGCGCAAAAAATAAAAACCACAGAGGTGATCAAATACCACCAAAAGAAAGCTCTATTTGTGGGGAAAAAAAGGCTGTCAATTTTGTTTAGGTACAGCGTCGCATGACCACACAATTGTCAGTTAAATCGACGCAGTGCGTATCGCAAAAAATGGGCTGGTCATTAAGGGGTCAAATCCTTCCAGTCCTTAAGTGGTTAAAGTAATGCAAAATATGGCCTGGTCATGAAGGGGCTAAAACCTCCTGGAGCTGAAGTAGTTAAAGAGATGGTTAATTTGTTTTGAAAAATAACCTAAAGTTGAACAATATTAACCTCAATCAAATGTGCTGCATGGGTGGGTTAATTGGAAGTCAGATTATGCTGTAACTCTCTGCTCTGACTTGAACTTTGTAGCTGTGGGTCTCTTGATCGACAGACAGAGTGGAAGTGTGGAAGTAGGTGTAAAGCTCATCATTATACTTACCTAGCGTGCGTGTAAAGTAAATATATATATTTTTACTAAAATAACAAACATGGTATACTTACCTGATTTGTGTATTGCATAGAGCAGCCCCAAACCTCCTCCTCTGGGATCTCCGAGCAGTGTTCCTTACTCCTCCTATTCTCTGTGTGCCACCATAGGAAGCCGTCCATAGACACACAGTGCGGCTCGGCCCCACCCCCAATTTCTGCTCACAGGATTTGAGTTACACCAGTGGCTCCCTTTGCTGCCTCTCTGTCCTGTGAAAGCAGAGAGAAATGAGAGAGCTGCTACAGACGTACACAGCGCTGAAATTAGTGAGGACTCAAATAAGTATTGGGGGGGGGCAGTACAAACACTGGCATACTTTTTACCTTAAAGTGATACTAAAGTCTTGTTTTTTTTCCTATAAAAATAACAAACATGTTATACTTACCTGCTCTGTTGCAGTGTGTGACGGACCTAGCCGGGACAGAGGCTTTTGGAGGGGACTGAATGCAAGCCTCTTGCCCTGCGACCATGGGCCCTGGCATTTGGGGGAACGGTGCTCTTTGTGAGCTGTATGCCTGGGGTCCCTTTGGGGGGTGTTACTTTGGATTCAGGGGACCCTGTATATGCCATATTAGAGTGACTGAGTCATACTGTTGGGACATTCACACATTCAATCTAAGGATATGCGAATGCAATCACCTCCAGCCATCTGTCTGTCCTCTGTGTTAAAATGTGTGATGTTTACACTTAGGAATGTGTATTGTATAGCAGGTGAGACAGGTAGGAGCCGGGATGTCTACCCTGAACGGTCATATCTATGAGTCACCTTGGCTGGCTAAAGGATTTAGTTAATTAGCTCATGTTAATTATGTTTTGGTTACTCCCTCTGTTACTGTATATAAGACTTGATTTTTGGTTCTAATAAAGTCTCTCTTGGTTGAACTTACATACAGCCTGCCTGGTGTTTGTTCTGACCGACCACAAATGGATTCGAATGGCACATAGCTGTAGTTGGAATCCTGGAGCACCGGATGATCCAATAGAGCAGAGGAGTGTCGGGAGAGTGGAGCCGAGCGAGCAAAGGGGCTCGTTACACAGTGGATTTATACAGAGCAGCCCAGATCCTCCTCTTCTCTGGTCCCACTTCTGTGATCCTGGCCCCTCCCTTTTGTTGAATGCCCCCACATCAAACAGCTTGCTATGGGGGCACCCGAGCCGAGTCACAGCTCCCTGTGTCTATTCCCCCGCCCCCTCTCTCCCCTGATTGGCTAGCTGACTTTGACAGCAGCAACAACCAATAGCGTCGCTGCTGTGTCTCAGCCAATCAGGAGGGAGAATTTTGGACGGCTGAGACACTCGTGGACATCGCTGGACAGAGAGCGACCTCCGGTAAGTGTTAGGGGGGCTGAGGGGGGCTGCTACACACATCTATGTATGTATGTATGTATGTATGTATGTATCTATCTATCTATCTATCTATCTACCTTATGTAGCCAACAATTTAATCACAGGCACTCTGTGCTTTACAAGATGACATGACATTCCTGTGTGTGCTTTGCTATATACCTAACAGGTCACACCATGGCCCAGGAGGGTGACAGTGGTAACCCCCACCACTTAGTTGGCTATCTCCACACTCCACACATCATCCATATCTGTCTAAAGCCAAAGTATGGAAGGGTTAAAACTTCTGTCTTTTTTTATATATTTTTTTGCTATTTGTGTCTCATTAGGGAGATTTCCCTTCACTTCCAGTCCCGTAGACTTAACAAGAAGTTAGAAGCTACCTTTCCAATATTAGGGATACCCCCATTAAGATAGGAGAAGCAAGTTTCTCTTTTTGGTTATGTTCTGGTGGAAATTCTAGATTTTAAAGTTACCCTCATTACATTGGTGATCGGGATAAGTAGACAGAGTGGGCCCAGAGGAAACAGACATTATTAAAAACTGGACAGTGGTTCTAACCCCTTACCACCCCATCCAAAATGAAAAGACAGAAAATTGAAACCGAATATTTATAAATGTTCATGTACAACCCCCTGGATCCCATTAACCAAGATAAGTTAGCCCAATAATATGTAAAAATATTAATAGTCTTGATTTATAACTCTCTGAAACTGAAACCAAACCAAGGGGGACTGTTTAGAGAAATGAATATATCCCTACAGTTTAACTTTCAAGAGTGTCCCAAGTCATACAGGACCCTAGAAATAAGAAGGATAAAACCATTCTGGAGCAACACAGATGGTCATACAATTCTTTTCTCTGACACTTTATTGGTGAGAGCCAGTACATCCATTTAGGTGTGCTTCACACGATTTTAAATTGCTTGGGAGGAAAAAAAAACTTACTGCTTACTTTTCACAATTATTATTTTCAAAGTACAATGTTTCCTCCAAGTTTCTGATATAGAAAATTATTCACTTTCTCTTGTCCATTTAGCTGAGCATGTGCTATAGTAGGAAGCCAAGCAGAGGAAATGCTGTAGCCTATTTCTGATGCAGCTGTAGAAACAGAACCTTATTTACCTCTAATTGTGCCTTTAGGTCACTCTACACTCCTGCTAGCCAGATAAAATATTTGGCAGGAGTAGAGTGTGAGCAGAGAAAACATCCATACTTTTTATCCTAAACTGATCTCTTTAAAGAGCGAACACAAGAAATAAAACTGACATAAGGGTAGAATTTGGACAGTAAATACACGCATATAATAGCTGCCAAAAAAACGGACCGAGCCCGCTCTACACTATGGGTACTGGGAGTAAACAAACTCTGCTCCCCATTTAGTCTCATCTCCGATTCGCTCCACCTAAATGGAGAAGAATAGAGTCCCATTCAGTTTTTTTTTAGCGGACCCGTAGCGGACCTGTTTACACTTGCCTGTCCATAGGGACGAATGGACCGTTCAATCAGGTCCAAACTTTTTTTTTAAGTTTAGGAGTAGGGAAGGGTTAAAACTCCTATCAGGTCATATTTTGCTGTGTATTGCTGGGAAGATTTCACTTACTGCCCTGGAGACACAACTGGAAATTAGAAAATTCCTATCTTAAAGAATTGACAGAGGATCTAACCCTTCCGTACTAAACTATTGATAAACTATTCCAACAAAAAAAATGCCTTTACATACTCTTTAATTTAGAAAGTACTCATCCAGAAACCAATACAATTGAATGCTAATATACATGTAGCGGCCTCACCACTGACTCCCTTGTTAGTAAAACGGCTGGCTTGTCTAGGGGTATGTGGGAGGAGGGTGAGGTTCACTACGGCCTATGTCTTCTAGTGTACAGAGGTGAAAGCCAACACTTGTTTTACCTTCGGGCCTGTGTTCTGGATGAAGCCTCTGCTTCTTCTGTGGAGGTTTGACTGTCAGTAATAGAGCCCTACACCATAAAAAGTCCAACACTCCTTTTTTCTTTTTGACAAGTGAACAGCATCAGTTGAACTTTTAAATGAACAGACAGGGTGTGGATACAAATAGGTCCAGGCACAGTGAACTCTCCTATTCCTTCTAGTGCAAATAGGCTTGGCACACGGTCTCTGCCACCGACCGTGAGGTTGGCCGCTGCCACCGACCGGGTGAACTGTTGAGGCCCCTGCTACAGGCCTAAGAGCAGGTCTCTGCCACCGACCTGAGTTGATTAGGTGGACCGCTGCCACCGGCTGTAGAACATGAACCACCTTCCTTGATGAATTGGCCCTTGTTGGGGAAAGACATCCATCCGGACGGTCTCCAGAGGCCCACCCGGCACTGGCAATATGCTGCACCAGCTCTACGGGAGGGTCACCTCTCCGGTCCCTTACGCCCTGGATTCAGGCACCTGACACCAGGGGCGCCTCAGGACAATCCCTCCCTCGCGGGACCCAGTGTAAGGTACTGGGCCCCAGGCCTTCGTTTAGGTACCTCACCCCAGACTGAAGGTGTCTGGGATGGAACACGAACTCCACGTGTACAGGCCAAGGGCGCCTGGACACCGATCACGGACAGCAGCCCTCAGGCTGAAGGTGCCTGGGACTCGGACCTCGTGGTGAAGATGTCCGCCCCCTTTATACCCTCTCCCAGCAAGCACAGCGGGTTCCCTGCCCCGCCGTACAGCTGCTGCGAGAGGTCACAAAGGGTACGGCACTGCAGCGGTGGTTCAACCCTGGCCCAAAGCGACAGAGCCACCTACTGGGCCGCAGGGAACTGAACACCACTGATGTCCTCACACGAATGAAAACACAGCCCTACTCTACCGATTAGTGCATCTGGGTCATACTACCACCCAGATGCTGCCCCTAAATAGTACATACCCGCTACACTCTCCCCCCAGTAATTTGACACTGGTCGCCAGTGTCTGGAACAAGCCATTGCCCCAACGGGAGCCAACATAACCCGATCCAGAGACTAGCTAAGGAAAATTCAAAAGCAAACAAAAAATTTTGAAAGACAAAAAAACTTGACCCTGTGCCTGAACCTGACATGGAAGGGAAGGGAAGGGAAAGCAAACACACAACAAAATTGTCAGCACATCAACATTATTGACATTTTCCCCCGCCCACATCACTAACTAAGACCCGCCCCATTCTCAGCGGTCTTGACGGACGTTCTCCTGCAGAGGGGAGACAAAAAAAAATTAAGCACACAAATCCCTGACACATATGTTCGTGTGGGAACGAAAAAACTCCTCCTAAGAGAAATTCTTTCCTTCCAAAAGTGTGTGTGTGAAAAGTGAATGTCGGTGCGCAACACTGCCACCTGGTGACAGTGCTGCGGTAAAAGCACTTGTCGAATCCTGACACAAAACTTCTCTGTGTCTTGGCCCTAACTACCCCAAAGTCCATGATTACTTTGCGGGATGGAAGAAAGGAGAACAAACAACTGAAACAGTCTCCATTCCTCCGAAGAGCACAAACACCCCTTTAACTAGGGCACAGTCACTGGTTTTCCGGGAAGAAGAAAAAAAACACAAACCCCGGAAAGTTCATCAGCTTGGAAAAAGGACAAAGGAAAGGAGTCTTTTTCTCCTACAGATAGAACCTGGGGTGAGGCAGGACAAGGGGTTTCAAGTGCTGATCCATGGTCTCGATCTGATACTCAGCGTCCTCCTTATCTTTCCGGCGGGTCAGCACCTTATCCGCGTAGATGTGCCGACCCAGCATCCATTCTGCCTTGCAGTCCTTGAACCATTGTGATGCCTTGGGAGAGCAGGCGAGGGACCTGCGGGCGTGTGGCACTTTGATATGTGTCCACACAAAGTCATTGTACCAACGCTCCCGGCAGACTTCGACCTCGTACAGCAGTTCTTTTGGCAAGTATGGGTATTCCCACCCATACTCGTTGGCAACCTTCTGGCAGAATAAGCGCTGAAGCCTGGCCAAGGGAGGCATAGTAGCTTTGTTCCCCACGCCCGGCAAGACAATACAATCCGGATGGCGAGGTGCCTTGACCACCTCACTATTGGGCATAGGCGCCCGCAGCGACAGTCTCTGGCCCCCGGTGTTAGATGTAGGTGGCACCAGGGATCGAAGGGCAGACTGGGGACGGGACCCCTCCTCAGACGCTGGTGCCTCCACCTGGGGTGTACTGCGGACATAGGTGGATCTCTGACTTTGCGGGACGAGGAGAGAGGTATCTTGTCCCAGCCCTTCTGACAGAAAATCTCGTCAATCTCTGTATCGTCTCCAATGTCGGAGAGCAACTCCAGGTCGGAGGTGTCATACATTTCAGCAGGCAGGTAACCCCTTGTAGATTCAGAGTCACCCCCCTCAGCGGGCTCCACCGACTGTGGACTCCCGACACCTCCAACCACACCGACAGTCCCAACCCCTGGCTCACCTGGGCCTGTAGTAGTGTCACGATGTCCAGGGCTCTTCCCTCCGGATCCATCCAGGCCAGGCCAGGCAAGCAGCGGGGCGAAGCTCCTCCACGGCCACAGGAAGCCTTGACCAGGCCGACCTTCCATTTCGACGGTGGGAGCAAGGACCCTGCGGTGACCGAGGCAGCATCCTCGGATTTCCCTTCCTTGATGGAGACCTCCTCCAAGGTCCCGGCAGTGCACGTGGGGACGGCTGTCCAAGCAGTGATTCCTCCTTTTTGAGTAGTGGCGCCTGTGCGGTCGAGGTAGATGGCTCTTGGCTTTTCAATGGACGGTTCCACCTCGAATGTGAACTCTCCGCAGGCTTCGCAGCGCCCGAATGGCTTCAGCTGCACCACCAGTCCCGAACAGCCGGGACAAATCATTCCCAGGGCCTTAACGTCTCTGCAGGATTGAGCCGGATCCCCGTATCCGTAACAAGAGCATTAGTCAAAGCCATCCTCGTGGTGGTTGAAACTGGAAACCACGAGGCATTTCCGAAGAACATGGTCACGGCTTGCTGCTCCATCGCGCACTGCGTAGTTCGCGCCACAGTCCCCACGTGCTCCTCCTCACATGGCCGGACTCCTCCTCTTTGGTGCATCAGTTCACGGGCATTCTCCGAGTCACGCCCACGAACTGTGTAGGGAGGGTGTGCCTTGTGGCATGTTGGCCAATATGGCCGACCTACTCGGAACTCCATTGGGCAGACACACTCAAACTCCATCAGCTTCGGCTCCATAACACGATCCCGGACTCGAGACCCCATGTGTAGCGGCCTCACCCCCGACTCCCTTGTTAGTAAAACAGCTGGCTTGTCTAGGGGTATGTGGGAGGAGGGTGATGTTCACTACGGCCTATGTCCTCTAGTGTACAGAGGTGAAAGCCAACACTTGTTTTACCTTCGGGCCTGTGTTCTGGATGAAGCCTCTGCTTCTCCTGTGGAGGTTTGACTGTCAGTAATAGAGCCCCACACCATAAAAAGTCCAACACTCCTTTATTCTTCTTGACAAGTGAACAGCATCAGTTGAACTTTTAAATGAACAGACAGGGTGTGGATACAAATAGGTCCAGGCACAGTGAACTCTCCTATTCCTTCAAGTGCAAATAGGCTTGGCACACGGTCTCTGCCACCGACTGTGAGGTTGGCCGCTGCCACCGACCGGGTGAACTGTTGAGGCCCCTGCCACAGGCCTAAGAGCAGGTCTCTGCCACCGACCTGAGTTGATTAGGTGGAACGCTGCCACCGGCCGTAGAACATGAACCACCTTCCTTGATGAATTGGCCCTTGTTGGTTAAAGACATCCATCCGGACGGTCTCCAGAGGCCCACCCGGCACTGGCAATATGCTGCACCAGCTCTACGGGAGGGTCACCTCTCCGGTCCCTTACGCCCTGGATTCAGGCACCTGACACCAGGGGCGCCTCAGGACAATCCCTCCCTCGTGGGACCCAGTGTAAGGTACTGGGCCCCAGGCCTTCGTTTAAGTACCTCACCCCAGACTGAAGGTGTCTGGGATGGAACACGAACTCCACGTGTACAGGCCAAGGGCGCCTGGACACCGATCACGGACAGCAGTCCTCAGGCTGAAGGTGCCTGGGACTCGGACCTCGTGGTGAAGATGTCCGCCCCCTTTATACCCTCTCCCAGCAAGCACAGCGGGTTCCCTGCCCCGCCGTACATCTGCTGCGAGAGGTCACAAAGGGTACAGCACTGCAGCGGTGGTTCAACCCCAGCCCAAAGCGACAGCACCACCTACTGGGCCGCAGGGAACTGAACACCACTGATGTCCTCACACAAATGAAAACACAGCCCTACTCTACCGATAGTACATACCCGCTACATACAATATACAGTATATATATATAATTTACACCAGTCAACCATTCACAGTATTTTACATGTAAACATGATGCACAATTAAAATGCATTTGTCATGCTTTAGTTACATAAAGTGGTCCTGAACCCAAAAAGTGAAGACTTGATATAGTGTTTGGATACCTTTTACATATATTCCTCATAAAAAATAGCAGTGCACTTCTTGGTATGTTACTGTGCCTAGGCACTTGTGTACCTACAATGATTGCATATTTGTGAACAAGTGGGCAATCATGACAATATATGAGAAATAGTCAGGGCCGGCGCTACCACAAGGTGAAGTAGGCAGCCGCCTAGGGTGCACTACCACCTAGGGCGCAACCACAGCCTCTGTCCTGTGTGAGCTCGGCTCTCCTCTCCTGATCGCTCGCCCCATTCGGTGTTGAACAAATCCATTGTGTGCCGCCACCAATCCCCAAACGTGTCCCGCTGAGCGCCCCGCAGCTCCGGGACTCCTTTGCTCCAGCCTGTCCCTCTGGTGCAGCACTGTGTGTCTGTGTGTGCAGCGGAGGGGCGGGGCTCGACGAAGATGGGAGCATTGAGAGGAGCAGCTGACCTCCCGCCCAGCGAGGACTCCGTAGAGCGGGTGGATGGTGCTGGCCTGACCCTGGCGGGGACTCTGTGGAGTGGGTGGATGGCGCTGGCCTGACCCTGGCACTGGCAGGGACACTGTGGAGCGGGTGGATGGTGCTGGCCTGGCCCCTGAGCAGAGCCCTGATGATGGTTGATGAAGCCACAAAGAGCAGAGGTAAGGAGGAGGACGGATCCTCCCCGTCCCCAATCTACATTGAGCTGTATGGGGGGGTGGTGTGTTTGAGTAGTGCAGGAAGTAGGAGTCAGGGGGGTCACTGTATGTGTCAGGTAAGGGGGGTCAGTGTATGTTTCAGGTAAGGGGGGGTCAGTGTATGTGTCAGGTAAGGGGGGTCAGTGTATGTGTCAGGTAAGGCGGGTCACTGTATGTGTCAGGTAAGGGGGTCAGCGTATGTGTTAGGTAAGGGGGGTCAGTGTATGTGTCAGGTCAGTGTAATTGTCAGGTGGGTCAGTGTAGGGGACAGAGGGTCAGTGTAGGTGTCAGGGGGTCAGTGTAGGGGTCAGGGGGTCAGTGTAGGGGTAAGATAGGTCACATGTGTTGCAAGGGCAGGGTAAAGTGGAGTCAGGGGCGCAGCCGGGGGGGGGGGGCGGCAAAATTCGATTTTGCCTAGGGTGTCAAAGATCTTTGCACCAGCCCTGGCAATAGTGTCAATTTGCGAACAACAAACAGGCGATTGTGAAACTACACTAAGTAGCACTACCCCCGTAGGAGCTGCTGGTTTAGATTTGGGCTGGGCCTGTACTCTGCCTATCAACCCCTGCAATTTGGCTCGATTCCCCCTGGGCACAACTGGACAGTGATGACAATAGTGTGATTATGGGCTCTTAAGAGGCTATAGAGGGCCACAATGGTACCACACAACAATAAATGTAGTTAAATATTGTTACCTTATTGTGATTTGCCTGCCACACAGCTGCAAAAGACAGAGTCCCACACAAGATGTAGTTCAACCAAAGGGTAATATGTTTACTTGGTAAAGAAATTGGAATAGAGATTACACATGTAACACTTGACTCAAACAGACATGTGAACCGACATATATATACACAACAGTTCCAGGTTTTCACTATATAATAGGAGACCCAATTTACTTAAATTAAGGTTAGACCTAAGGAAGTGCATGGTGGAGGAATCTCCCACTGTAAGGATATCCGCAGTGGGGTACTTCTCCACCAAGCCCAACTCAGCTCACTGAAACAGCACAATGACAATAAAACAATTGCAAATGGTTTGCCTACACATATAAGTTCAATAATCTATCTGGCTCCCCCTTGTGGGCAGCTCAGCTGGTGCGTGTCCCACCGTATCAACCTAAGCAGTGAACTGAACTGATGAGGGTTCCTAAAAGTTTCCAGTAATCTTTGGCTAGCTTTTGTTGGTACACTTGAGTATTTGTAATCCAAAAACAAGGTGAAGAAAGAACACTTAAACTGTGCAGTATAAGGGCAAGTGGAGTGCTGATACTCACAAAGCGCTAGATCACTCCCGAGTGTAGCGTGTCTCCACTTAAAGCACTGTAGCTGTCAGCAAGTACAAGTAAACTATGGAAGTCACCTTCCTGCAACCCAGTTAGTTATGCTGGTGGGCAGGTGCCCTCTCACCACATGTGTGTGCTACGTCCGGAACCTCTTAGTTCTCGGCTCCTGGGCAAGTCGCGGTCCCTGGTCCTCCGCCCAGCTGCTCACGAGGTGTCAGTGGAAAGGTGATTCTGGACGCCTTGGAATGTAGAGCGGTCCCTCTCCCTGGTCCGATCAGCAGGGCCGTGGCAGGAATCCCTCTGACTGGCGACCTGGTTTCCGTCACTTTAGGCCCAGGCTTCCCGGCCTAAGCACGCTCGCTGCAGGCCTCTTGCCTGTTTGAAGATGGCATCCCAAGAGGCCGCACAAGAGCCCCGCCTTGCCTTAAATAAGTTCTCCCAGCAGGCTGTGTGTGGTGCCAAAAACTTTGGAGGCATAGTGGTCTTGTGGGTAATATAGTTTCATTTCTATCCACGCCAATAGAGTCTCTGTCTATGATTCCACATTACCCATAATGCTTTATCCATGAATAACTGAACCAAACAACTTTTAATAGTCTAGCATAAACGGGCACCAGAGGGAGCTAAGTTCTTATTAGGCACAAACTGTAGTCCATAAGTTACGTGTGTAGCGGGGTGCTAAATTTAGGGGAAGTGCTGGGTGGTAGTTATACCCAAACACCCTAATTGTTAGAGATCTTGCAACCATTTTTTTCTGCAGCTAGAGCATTGGTGTATAGTTCCCTGTGGCCTGCAGGTGGCGCTGCCATAGTAGGCCAGGGTCGACCCGCTAATCCAGTGCTGTCCCTTGTGTGTCCCCTCTCAGCAGCCTTACGGTGGGTGTGGCAGGCCTGCTGTGCATGCTGGGAGAGGATATAAAAGGGCAGACGCTGCCTGTTCAGGGTTCGTTGTCGGGGGTCCTACCCCAGGGAGTGTGTGTTCCTGTCCATCCTGGGCACCTTTGGCCCAGAGGCAGAGGTCGGTGGATCAGTCCCAGGCACCTTTAGTCCTTGGGCTGCAACAAAGGCCTGGGCCCAGCATCTTCGGCTGGAGCGCGCCAAGGATCGAGGAGTCTCAGGGTGCCGCCTTGCGAGGGGACCCGTATCCTAGATGAGGAGGCTGGGGGAAGAACCGTTCCGAGGGACTGGTGCAGAAGTCACAGTGAAGGAAGGGTCCCGGGAACTCTCTGGAGGGATGTCTTCTCCTTAATAGAGGCCAAGTTCACCAGGTTTGTGGCAGAGACCAAGTTCACCAGGTTTGTGGCAGAGACCAAGTTCACCAGGTCTGTGGCAGAGACCAAGTTCACCAGGTCTGTGGCAGAGACCAAGTTCACCAGGTCTGTGGCAGAGACCTTGGGTAAAGTTTGGGTACCATATCGGCTGCTAGTCCCAAGCTAGGGTGACTATCCGAATGGGCTGAGTCTGCTTGAGAATTGGAGCAGTGAATTGGGTTACGTTTGTGCCTGGACCTCTTCCACACCTTAAGCTGTCCTTTCCTCCCTCCAACCTTTCCTGTCAGAGACTGTGTTTTACAAGAAAATAAACTCTACGTTGGAGTTGCAGCTGGTGTGGACATTCAAGTTACTGTGGGGATACAAGGACTTTTCTTTATTTAATATAGAGGTGAGAAACATTCTCTGGCTGTCTGACTGTGGAGGACCCATCAACAACACCGCTCAACCTCTTCACACAGGGGGGTATGGGCTTATGGCGTGGTGTGCCCCTCTATTCCTGCGAGGAGCCGAACAAGGCAGGTAAAAGAGGGGTGGGTGCACTAGACGTGCAAAAGTGACACCTTGCTACAACTATATTACCAAAAGTATTGGGACACCTGCTTTTACACGCACATGAACTTTAGTGGCATACCAGTCTTAGTCTGTAGGGTTCTATATTGAGTTGACCCACCCTTTGCAGCTATTACAGCTTCAACTCTTCTGGGAAGGCTGTCCACAAGGTTTAGGAGTGTGTGTATGGGAATGTTTGACCATTCTTCCAGAAGTGCATTTGTAAAGGGTCAGGCACTGATGTTGGACGAGAAGGCCTGGCTCACAGTCTGCTCTAATTCATCCGAAAGGTTTTCTATCAGGTTGAGGTCAGGACATCGCCCCAAACTCACCCATACTCCTTATGGACCCTGTTCTGGTTACCGCTACCCTTTATAAGTTATTAATGTTCAAATAAGTTGAACATGCAAATATATTATTAATACGTGGATAGAATCTAGGTTTTGGTTTTTATTTCCTTCTTGTAAACTTGAAGTTTTATTTGAATACAATAAGTGAGGGTTTTATCTACTACAATGTTTTTAACTGTGGATCAAAAAATAACTATTCTTATAATGTCTGCCAAATCTCATATATGCATATTACTAAAATTACACGCACCTGCTTTATTGTACAACATAAAATATTACCATCATCATTTTAACAACTCCGATTAGCTCTGCTGGGAATTGC
Source organism: Rana muscosa (assembly GCA_029206835.1). Lineage (NCBI taxonomy): Eukaryota > Metazoa > Chordata > Amphibia > Anura > Ranidae > Rana > Rana muscosa. The sequence continues at coordinate 456,741,952 of CM055116.1, read as the reverse complement.
TAGCAGGAAAAGTGATGAATTTGCCAAACCGCAAATGACATTTACATAAACCGTTCAACAGTCAAAAATTATAGGTAAGGTAATAGCAATTTGCTGCATGAAACATGGGGATAGTTTATTACAAATACCAGAAAATACAAATGATTTATTTCAGAAGTTTAATAGGGTACACACACATGTAAGTAACCCACTGTGTTATTGTATAATCAGGTAATTAGACTAATGTAAGAAACTGTGCTGATGTGAGATAAGGGACAATGCCTCACTTTTAGGACATCCATTGTTTTGTCATACTTCACACCCTTCTAAAGGTTGCTATATACATGGAGTAAATTTCTAATCTGAAAAAACAATTTGATCTGAAAAAATAATTCTGGAAATAAATCTGAAAATCAAAAGAACCTGGTGGAAACATTGTTGGCCATACAGTAGCTGCAATCAGATGCAGTAACTATCATGGGCGTCCGCTGAACTTTTTTCAGGGGGGGCATCATTTTAAGGTCATCCATGCTCGGTCCCTTTTTGACAATGTCATAAAGGGGAGGGGCTTAGTCATTATCACATAAAGCGCAGGCAGGCAAAGGTTTTGAGAAACCTGATGCAAAAGCTTAATAGAAGGATCCAGCTGCCATTGTCTGATTAGCAATTTCCAATTTGTTTTTATGTTTACACTAGTGACACTATTGAATGCACCACATTATTCATACACACATGATCAAGGCACTACAAGTGAATTATAAGAAAACATGTAGAATCTGCATTTGGTGTTAACAAATGGCAAATAAAATATAGCGGGGCTTTACCGATAACGCGCCCAGCTAGCAGTGTGAAATAGCTCTTGAGATAATTCAGCTTCACTCCATGTCCATATAAATATAGCCTAGAGAATGTACATCTTTCTATATTGCAATGTATTGCAACACATCTGTTGTGGCCATATTTTGATCTTTATGAAAAGAGCCTATACTGTATAGGTTGTTTTCATCAAGATCAAAATATGGGCGCCCACAACACAGATGTATTGCAATACATTGCAATACAAAAAGATGTACATTCTCTACTCTCTAGGCTATATTTATATGGGCTGCTGGGCATCGTGGACTGGTATGCCTGAGAGTGAGATACTGAGTAACTTTGAGTTCCATACAAAGTGTAGAAGTCTGAAGATTATATAACATACACTGTTACACATACATATATTTTTCCAGCAATAGATCAGCTCAGCTGTCCAATTTTACAAGCAGAAAATTGCAATATATAATATTCTCCTCCTAACTGGCACAGTGGTGTGGCACAGCCTGCGCCACACCACTGTGCCAGTTAGGAGGAGAATATTATATATTGCAATTTGCTGCTTGTAAAGTTAGACAGCTTACCTGCTATTGCTGGAAAAATATATGTGACAGTGTATGTGTGTGTGTAACACAGTGTATGAGGCACTGCTGTCTGCTGCTGTTACCTGTGGTTCTTCAGCGATATCCCCAGGGCAGGCACTGGCAGCGTATTCTCTCTCGTCTCGGCCACTGCACGCCAAGCACATGTGGGAGGAGGAGCCGCTAGACATGTGCACACTGAAATATTTTGTTTCGGAATTTCATTTTCATTCGAAAAATAAATTTATTTAGTTACTCCCGAAATTCGTTTTTATTTATTTAGTTTTTCGTTAGAAATTGCATTCGTCTGAAAATCTGAATTAATTAAGGTCGAATCTGTCATTGAAGGCTTATGGTGTCTGTCGAATGTTCAAAGAAGATTCGACGGAGCTGCGAAACTGTACGACGCCGCAATCGTACATTTCCAGTCGAATGTTCCGCCTACAAGCTAGCTATAGTAGAATTATAATGTTGTATGACTAGTAATAATTATATTTATTAATTATTATTACTAGTCAACCAACATTAGAATTTTTCTATAGCCTATGGGCAGAGTATTTGATTGGAAATGTACGATTGCAGCGTCGTACAGTTTATCTGCTCCGTCAAATCTTCTTAGAACTTTCAACAGACACCATAAGCCTTCAATGACAGATTCAACGTTTGTTTGTTTTTCGATGCTTTGTCAAATCTTCGTCGTTCACGTTGAATTGTCAAGTTAGTTCTAGCTATTTTACTGCTCCTCCTCTTTGGTTACAATCAGCCAATAACATTGTCAGAAACATTGACGCATCTCAGCATAGTGCCTACGATATATGTCAGAATGTTTATACTGAAATATAAAATAATTATTGTACTTATGGAAATAGGTAAATCTTAATTTTGGAGATTCCCGAATTCCTACAATATCAAGAAATTCTAAGTTCTTTTATCCATGCTAGTTTGAAGACAAGTAACACAAATGAATATTGCTTAAAATATTATATATATTTATTAACTAAAGTACAGTGCAAATTAAAATCAGGTATAAGTCGTGATGAAACAAATGAATGGATATACTTCTACATTCAGAGATAAATGATGATTAAGGTTCAGATAATTTTTACATACATTTCTATGCAAGCTCTATATGACACTATATGAATATATCACAGTTCAATACTTAAATGATACTTGTACATCTAACACTTGGTAACTTTTGAAATGTAACCTTCCGTGACTTCACGGCTTTAGATAAACAAACTTGTTTACATTATGTTATCTTTCTCAAGACAAACAGATCTCCTAATTACACTTCTTGGAAATACGGACAATATGTTGTCCTGTGGACAATTCTTGGTAATTTAGTCAAGAATGTCTATTTAAACACTAAGCTATCTCTAATGCATTGCTTGTTTAAACAGATCCCAACATCAGGCCATTCACTAAGGTTCACAATAATACTGTGATATATATAAATATGTATTTATATATGTTTCTTCTTTAATTGCCTCCGTAAGATGTCATACTGCAGTTAGCCATCTCTCAGAACCAATTAACGCTTACTAACATAAAAGAGTGGCTGCATTTGGTATCTGTTCAAACCATCTATTGCATGTAGGATAAAAGTTTTATACGTTACCAATAACTGAGAGTTCTGTCTGTTTGAGAAGCGAAGTCCCAAGAGGGACTTCTTTCACCATCGCTACATGTTTGCGTTAAGATCTCTCTGTAGAGCGACCTGTTCCCTCAGAGATCTCCTCAGCGAACCCCCCTCCAAGAGCTCCCTTCTTCTTGTCTCCAGGTCTTTTCTTTCAGTTCCTCTTTCAGTCCCTTTTTCTTATCTCCGCTGCTACTTTTATCTGACTCCAAAAGTGGGTGTGTATGTTATCACTAGGTAACATTTTTTTTGGAAGGTTGTCTTAGCAACCACATATACGCCATCTTTAACAATGTCGTTTTTAACCTGTAGGGGCAGTGGTGTTTAAGGAATAATTTCTAATGTTATTTTCACAGAGGCCGAAGGTAATTTACGACTACCCTTTGATCTAACTTAGTAAAACACACTTAAGGGAGTAGTAAAGTTACATGTTTTTTCACCTTAATGCATCCTATGCATTAAGGTGAAAAAACATTCGACAATACCGCCCCCCCCCGAGCCCCCGTTTTTCTTACCTGGCCCCTCGAAAGTCCCATGCTCGTCCCCGTCATCCTCTTCGTTTTTCAGCCTGGCCGCCGATTGGCTACACTGGATGGATTGAAAGCAGCGCAGCCATTGGCTGGCGCTGCTGTCAATCACATCCAATGACGCGGCACGCCGGGGGGCGGGGCCGAGTGATACAGTCGGCGGCTATGGCCGCCGCTGTATCACGGGAGCGCGCCCGCAATCACTCCACACCATGCGAGCTCACTCGCATTAAGGTGTGGAGTCCTTGCGGGGAGGAGCCAAGACAGCCGCCGAGGGACCCCAGAAGACCAGGATCGGGGCCACTGTGTGCAAAACGAGCTGCACAGTGGAGGTAAGTATAACATGTTTGTTACATAGATATACTATAAGAGAAACACAACAGGAATTTTGAATAAGCCCTACAGTTTTGTAACTTATTCTGAAATACTACTTTAGGTTTTTATACTCCCTTGAAACAAGAGTCCCTTATCTTGTTTATTTTACCAAGTGTCCAAACCTTTGAATTACCACCCGGGGAGGCTGGTATATTTTCTTAAATTGAGTTTATGGATTGGGAAAACAATGCCTTCTTGTGAGACAGGAAATAAATTTAAACATAGCAAATGTGGGTTAACCTCTTAAAGAGAAAGTAGAATCTAAAGTGTTGTTCATAGCATCTCGTGAGCTATTTTAAACTTTAGAGACAAGATGGTCTCCCTCTTGTTCATAATATACATGAATATGAACAATATGAAAAATACGTAATATGCATAATATAAAGGCCTATATGTAATTGTTTTTAACCCCAAATGTTCTGACATAACCCCCCCACGCTTCTTATATTCTGACGAATAGTCACGGACATACTAAGAAACGGTTCTGAAGAAATATCAGTTGTTTAAAAGCTATGGCCATATTATTATTTTTCTTTATACTTGAAGAACGTTCCTCTCTTCATCCATATGATAAAGAATGTTCTTGTATGACTTGGATCTTTGTTGATGAGTTCAAGTCTTTATAAAAAAATGAACTGTTGCAGTGGTGGTGTCACCCCCCCATTTCAAATGTCATAAAAACAAGGCTGGTAAACCAGCAATTGAAGAAACTCTTCAGTGAATCCGCTCTTGCAGTGTTACAAGCTGAAAATGGGATTCAATATCCCTTCTTTTAATGGATGTCTTCGGCAACAATTCTTTCTTTCCGGCAATACGAATCCTGGAGCGTCTTGCTTCATGACTCCTGATGAAGGATTCAATGTGGTGACGGGTTCCATCCGGAACTGGGCATCACGGATTAACATCATCCAAACGATCGCTGTGTCTTTTGGTAGTTCACTTCGCCTTTACCAATCAACAATCTGGTCTGGAGTGTCAATCACTTTCTATTTGAGTAAATAGACAGTATGAATACATATTCTTATTAATTACTACTTACATTTTCTAACTATGCTATATATATATATATATATATATATATATATATATATATATATATGTATATATATATATATATATATGTGATATAGCGATTGGTTAACTATATTTTAATTAACTAAAATCATCAATGATCTACTGATGATATTATTCTGCCATGATTGGCAGGATCAACATTAATGCTGAAGTATAGGATTGGAAGATCTGTAAGTTAGGCGAGAAATATCACAATGTCATATTATCACATTACATTCTCTTGATCCTTATAAGTCTCTTCTTATACATTACCTTCCAGCATTCTTAGTTGGAACCTAGGATGACAAGCATACAATTGAATATTTTATACCATACCCAAACATGTCCTCAATTCACTGATATTGGCAGATACTCTTGACCTCATCACAGTCTCCATTTTCTTCTTGTGGTGAGACTTAGGCTGCAAACCTTAGGCCTCAGGAGATGAACCTTGGAGCGACACCATTGGTCTTCCTAAAATGAAATTTTAAACACCCGCCTCCCTCAACTGGTTCGGAACATATCTGAACTTTGGGATATGCTTTTCAAACATTATGCTATTCAACAAAAATATCATCCACATATGTTAAACTTTTTCTTGAAGGTACATCAGGCAATGGCCTTATGTAAAATAACAAACAAAAACAACATCAAATTCAAACTTAATTTATCTGACCAAATTAACATTCTGTTCCAGTTGTACTATTTCTTACCACCTTTAATTGTCAGCTTGTATGGGTCTTCAGGACTTACCTGAATGTTCCACCATCATCGAGCATCATTTAGTGTAGTGAAGTACTTAGCGCTTTGTATTTTTTTTTTATATCAAGCATCGGTCAATATATGGCACAGCTTAGCCGTACATATATACTCGTTTATTTAGCTGTCTTAGATCAGCATATAAACACAATGACCATTTGGTTTAAGAATATCAAGTATAGGATTATCATAAGATCCGGTGCACTGATCCCACAACACCCCTCTCCTCAAAACTCTTAATGGTCTCCACTAGCGAAACATAGCATGCTAGGGAAAGACAACAATGTTTGATTTAAAACACAGGGTGCGTTTTCACTTGGATCAGATTGAATCTTGGCAATGTGTATGTCTATTTTACCACATCACAGGAATCTTTTCACAAACATATTTTTGAACTCCATGAAAACTTTTATATTTCATGAATGTGATTTACTGAAATCTTTTCTATATACATCCTGTCTGCGAAACATTTTACTGCAGCAGGGTTCTTTAAATTCTGGCCTATTTATACATGGCCGGGTAATATTTTTTTTTTATTATTACCTGTCTGAATAATGACCTATGTGGTACTAATATGTTTACTGCATATGGCAGTAACCAAGATTACTTGAGGGCTTCATGGTCATTTATGAAACTACTTGGGTTTTATTTTAATCTGGACCACAGTGGTATTTACCAGATCCGTGTGTATAGCATAGTGATGTAATATATCGTTGCCAATGTACAGATAATATTTTGGGTCATTGATTATCAGGAATAAATGATTGACTGATTATTTATTTATCCTGATGGGTTGAATACCTAAATATTTACTTTAGGACTGATCAACTATTTTAATTATTTTCTACTAATTTGATTATATTCCTGGCATAAATATGAACCTTATTAACATTCCCCAGGTCACTAACCTGTTAGGGAACATACCATACAATCCCAGTAGGAATTACGTATAATTACTAAGCTCAATGGAGTCAGCATACACTGTATGGATGTGAGCATTGAGAATATCACCTTCCAAGCATATCTCTCAACTATTTTCCAGGGGACATACCTTTTGTATGAACCTCCTGTCTAACCCTTTCTGGGGGAAGCGGAGTTGCCTGTACACAAGGTGCCATCTAGAATTTAATTATTCCTGAGATGGATCTCAACTATACTCACTATTTGTGAGAGAACTGAGAAGGTTCATATATATGGCATTGTCACTTGAGACCATATAACATTTAAAAATAAAATCACAATAGGATTTAATAAACATTTTTTTTTTTTAGATCGATACCAATACATAATCGATCGTTGGGCATATTAACTATAAATACAGAAATGTAAATTAATTTATTCCCTTTTAAGTTGAAGTTCAACTGGGCTTTTTATTTTTATTTGATTTCAGGGCAGCGCCTAAAATATTTACAACGTCAGCTTTTAAAATTAATTTTAGCTGATGTTATTTTTCAGAAAATAAATTCTTGGATTTATTATAAATGTTTCTGAAACAAAATAATTGCTTAGATAATTATCTAATAACTTCTTATGGTATCCTATTTTTATGAAATACCTGTAAGGAAAACAATATATAAAACCAGAAAAACAATTTAAATGACAGGTAACAGTTTTGGTTACACTTTGTCAGCTGTGTGTTTTTGTATAAACAAGAGCACGTAACCCCAACCTTTGCATCACACAGGCACATTCCTAAATCCTGTCAGCTCTAAACAAGGTTTTGGCTACAAAGATAAAATCAGTCTCCTCCCACTCTTGTAAGGGAGGGGCTGGAACTCTTTTTAGAGTAAAGAAAAAAAAATGTCTTTAAACACGTTACTCTGCTCATGTTTTTTTTTTTTTCTTGGTCAATTACAGACATTTAAATATTTGAACACCATCAGCTAGATTTCACTTTTTAGTTTTTAAAACTGGGTGTAACTTTTGATTGGGGGAATTGGAATTTTTAACAATTCCAGGCTAATTATATTTTGTCTGAAATAAAAATAGTGCAGCACAACAAAAACTATGTGGAATACATGTCATAAACACATATCAAAATCCATAAATCAATAACATAAAGTCCATAGGTGCTTGTGAACCAGCAATAATAATATCATGCAAAGTGGATATAAAAGTGTCCAGAGATCCCTCCACCACAATAGGATTGGCCTATTGTCATCCAACCCCAACCCCACGCTGAGGAAGTCCCGCCTACTGGACATAACGCGTACGGGGGGAGGAGCCACGCTAGACGTCATTCGCGGTCATCACCACAGTCTGTGTTACCACGCCGCTCTATCCATATGCTTTGAACGCTGACACTCGCGTCTGAGTGCCTTATTTGTGAGTAACATTTTATGAGTTGTATATTTTAATACATTAAACAGTCTATACAGAGAGCACTAGATCGTTCTTTATTCTTGTCTTCCTATATGATGGAGTTTCCAGCCTGATATCCTGCTATATGAGACCACTGTTTGATCGGAGTTTTCCCATGTGATTCTCATTTACTCTTTTGAGTACAAGCTGTGTGACCTCTAGTTAGGTCGAAGTTGTGAGGTGAGAGGCCAATCCTATTGTGGTGGAGGGATCTCTGGACACTTTTATATCCACTTTGCATGATATTATTATTGCTGGTTCACAAGCACCTATGGACTTTATGTTATTGATTTATGGATTTTGATATGTGTTTATGACATGTATTCCACATAGTTTTTGTTGCGCTGCACTATTTTTATTTCAGATTGTTTTTGAGGGATTTTTATGAGTATACCTTGAGTGCTGGCTTGCAACTTTTAGTATTTCCTTACAATTTTTTCAGCGCTGAATATTTTTTCTTTTTACTAATTATATTTTGTAGCTTCAATTTATCCCTGCTCCTTTTTAAGCTATAATTTGAGCGGGCTATTTAAATGTATTCTTGAAGCTTCTTTACTGTTCTGTAGAACAGCAAAACGGATGGTGCTCTATCAGCCAATCCAATCCATTTTTGGGATAGTAATCCCAGGCCATAAAAACTTTTATTTTATTTGGCAAAGCCTCATCGAACAGTTGGAAAAGTCCATGGCTTTCAAAATCTGGGTTTTTCTTAACCAAGTAATGGGCTTTCTTGAAAACTTTAAAAAGTTCTCTGGTACTTTGATTGTGCTTACAATCCAAAGTACACATGGTCCTTCTTGCAGTAATAACTGACTTACAGGGACCAAGTTCTGTCTTAATTTCTCTGATAGAAAACATCCCCTGATATTTTGCAAACTCTACGGTTTTTCTGTGATGCATACCAATTTCATTCTCTGCATCAGCAGGACCGGCTGCACTAAAAATAACTTTAGTATCTGTCATTTTTCAATATTGCAACTAACAATGGCAATAGCAAAACAAAAAAAGTTATTAATTTTTAAAAATTAATATATTTTTTCCCCCCCAAAAAATTATGACAATAAAATATATATAATTTTGCACAAATATATCACTTGTTTCAAACGTTGACAGATCTCAAGCGGTGCCTCCATATATGTCAGAAACATTGACGCATCTCAGCATAGTGTCTACGATATATGTCAGAATGTTTATACTGAAATATAAAATAATTATTGTACTTATGGAAATAGGTAAATCTTAATTTTGGAGATTTCCAATTTCCTACGATATCAAGAAATTCTAAGTTCTTTTATCAATGCTAGTTTGAAGACAAGTAACACAAATGAATATTGCTTAAAATATTATATATATTTATTAACTAAAGTACAGTGCAAATTAAAATCAGGTATAAGTCGTGATGAAACAAATGAATGGATATACTTCTACATTCAGAGATAAATGATGATTAAGGTTCAGATAATTTTTACATACATTTCTATGCAAGCTCTATATGACACTATATGAATATATCACAGTTCAATACTTAAATGATACTTGTACATCTAACACTTGGTAGCTTTTGAAATGTAACCTTCCGTGACTTCACGGCTTTAGATAATCAAACTTGTTTACATTATGTTATCTTTCTCAAGACAAACAGATCTCCTAATTACACTTCTTGAAAATACGGACAATATGTTGTCCTGTGGACAATTCTTGGTAATTTAGTTAAGAATGTCTATTTAAACACTAAGCTATCTCTAATGCATTGCTTGTTTAAACAGATCCCAACATCAGGCCATTCACTAAGGTTCACAATAATACTGTGATATATATAAATATGTATTTATATATGTTTCTTCTTTAATTGCCTCCGTAAGATGTCATACTGCAGTTAGCCATCTCTCAGAACCAATTAACGCTTACTAACATAATAGAGTGGCTGCATTTGGTATCTGTTCAAACCATCTATTGCATGTAGGATAAAAGTTTTATACGTTACCAATAACTGAGAGTTCTGTCTGTTTGAGAAGCGAAGTCCCAAGAGGGACTTCTTTCACCATCGCTACATGTTTGCGTTAAGATCTCTCTGTAGAGCGACCTGTTCCCTCAGAGATCTCCTCAGCGAACCCCCCTCCAAGAGCTCCCTTCTTCTTGTCTCCAGGTCTTTTCTTTCAGTTCCTCTTTCAGTCCCTTTTTCTTATCTCCGCTGCTACTTTTATCTGACTCCAAAAGTGGGTGTGTATGTTATCACTAGGTAACTTTTTTTTTGGAAGGTTGTCTTAGCAACCACATATACGCCATCTTTAACAATGTCGTTTTTAACCTGTAGGGGCAGTGGTGTTTAAGGAATAATTTCTAATGTTATTTTCACAGAGGCCGAAGGTAATTTACGACTACCCTTTGATCTAACTTAGTAAAACACACTTAATTGTCTAAGGGTGTCAAAATGTGTCAAGTATACCAGACATTTCGGCGAATGGCTCAGAGTAATGTCTTGGGAAAATCTTCCCACCTCTCTGCTAATGGGTTGTTAACATTCCTCAAAGCTGAAGTCATTTGGAATAACTTTTAACTTACTTTTGACAAATACAGCTCCTAGTATCAATACCGCTAGGATGTCACATTTTGTAATAATATATATATGTGGATATGGGTTTATACATATATATATATATATATATATATATATATATATATATATATCCAATACATAGATATACTATAAGAGAAACACAACAGGAATTTTGAATAAGCCCTACAGTTTTGTAACTTATTCTGAAATACTACTTTAGGTTTTTATACTCCCTTGAAACAAGAGTCCCTTATCTTGTTTATTTTACCAAGTGTCCAAACCTTTGAATTACCACCCGGGGAGGCTGGTATATTTTCTTAAATTGAGTTTATGGATTGGGAAAACAATGCCTTCTTGTGAGACAGGAAATAAATTTAAACATAGCAAATGTGGGTTAACCTCTTAAAGAGAAAGTAGAATCTAAAGTGTTGTTCATAGCATCTCGTGAGCTATTTTAAACTTTAGAGACAAGATGGTCTCCCTCTTGTTCATAATATACATGAATATGAACAATATGAAAAATACATAATATGCATAATATAAAGGCCTATATGTAATTGTTTTTAACCCCAAATGTTCTGACATAACCCCCCCACGCTTCTTATATTCTGTCGAATAGTCACGGACATACTAAGAAACGGTTCTGAAGAAATATCAGTTGTTTAAAAGCTATGGCCATATTATTATTTTTCTTTATACTTGAAGAACGTTCCTCTCTTCATCCATATGATAAAGAATGTTCTTGTATGACTTGGATCTTTGTTGATGAGTTCAAGTCTTTATAAAAAAATGAACTGTTGCAGTGGTGGTGTCACCCCCCCATTTCAAATGTCATAAAAACAAGGCTGGTAAACCAGCAATTGAAGAAACTCTTCAGTGAATCCGCTCTTGCAGTGTTACAAGCTGAAAATGGGATTCAATATCCCTTCTTTTAATGGATGTCTTCGGCAACAATTCTTTCTTTCCGGCAATACGAATCCTGGAGCGTCTTGCTTCATGACTCCTGATGAAGGATTCAATGTGGTGACGGGTTCCATCCGGAACTGGGCATCACGGATTAACATCATCCAAACGATCGCTGTGTCTTTTGGTAGTTCACTTCGCCTTTACCAATCAACAATCTGGTCTGGAGTGTCAATCACTTTCTATTTGAGTAAATAGACAGTATGAATACATATTCTTATTAATTACTACTTACATTTTCTAACTATGCTATATATATATATATATATATATATATATATATATATATATATAGCGATTGGTTAACTATATTTTAATTAACTAAAATCATCAATGATCTACTGATGATATTATTCTGCCATGATTGGCAGGATCAACATTAATGCTGAAGTATAGGATTGGAAGATCTGTAAGTTAGGCGAGAAATATCACAATGTCATATTATCACATTACATTCTCTTGATCCTTATAAGTCTCTTCTTATACATTACCTTCCAGCATTCTTAGTTGGAACCTAGGATGACAAGCATACAATTGAATATTTTATACCATACCCAAACATGTCCTCAATTCACTGATATTGGCAGATACTCTTGACCTCATCACAGTCTCCATTTTCTTCTTGTGGTGAGACTTAGGCTGCAAACCTTAGGCCTCAGGAGATGAACCTTGGAGCGACACCATTGGTCTTCCTAAAATGAAATTTTAAACACCCGCCTCCCTCAACTGGTTCGGAACATATCTGAACTTTGGGATATGCTTTTCAAACATTATGCTATTCAACAAAAATATCATCCACATATGTTAAACTTTTTCTTGAAGGTACATCAGGCAATGGCCTTATGTAAAATAACAAACAAAAACAACATCAAATTCAAACTTAATTTATCTGACCAAATTAACATTCTGTTCCAGTTGTACTATTTCTTACCACCTTTAATTGTCAGCTTGTATGGGTCTTCAGGACTTACCTGAATGTTCCACCATCATCGAGCATCATTTAGTGTAGTGAAGTACTTAGCGCTTTGTATTTTTTTTTTATATCAAGCATCGGTCAATATATGGCACAGCTTAGCCGTACATATATACTCGTTTATTTAGCTGTCTTAGATCAGCATATAAACACAATGACCATTTGGTTTAAGAATATCAAGTATAGGATTATCATAAGATCCGGTGCACTGATCCCACAACACCCCTCTCCTCAAAACTCTTAATGGTCTCCACTAGCGAAACATAGCATGCTAGGGAAAGACAACAATGTTTGATTTAAAACACAGGGTGCGTTTTCACTTGGATCAGATTGAATCTTGGCAATGTGTATGTCTATTTTACCACATCACAGGAATCTTTTCACAAACATATTTTTGAACTCCATGAAAACTTTTATATTTCATGAATGTGATTTACTGAAATCTTTTCTATATACATCCTGTCTGCGAAACATTTTACTGCAGCAGGGTTCTTTAAATTCTGGCCTATTTATACATGGCCGGGTAATATTTTTTTTTTATTATTACCTGTCTGAATAATGACCTATGTGGTACTAATATGTTTACTGCATATGGCAGTAACCAAGATTACTTGAGGGCTTCATGGTCATTTATGAAACTACTTGGGTTTTATTTTAATCTGGACCACAGTGGTATTTACCAGATCCGTGTGTATAGCATAGTGATGTAATATATCGTTGCCAATGTACAGATAATATTTTGGGTCATTGATTATCAGGAATAAATGATTGACTGATTATTTATTTATCCTGATGGGTTGAATACCTAAATATTTACTTTAGGACTGATCAACTATTTTAATTATTTTCTACTAATTTGATTATATTCCTGGCATAAATATGAACCTTATTAACATTCCCCAGGTCACTAACCTGTTAGGGAACATACCATACAATCCCAGTAGGAATTACGTATAATTACTAAGCTCAATGGAGTCAGCATACACTGTATGGATGTGAGCATTGAGAATATCACCTTCCAAGCATATCTCTCAACTATTTTCCAGGGGACATACCTTTTGTATGAACCGTCCTGTCTAACCCTTTCTGGGGGAAGCGGAGTTGCCTGTACACAAGGTGCCATCTAGAATTTAATTATTCCTGAGATGGATCTCAACTATACTCACTATTTGTGAGAGAACTGAGAAGGTTCATATATATGGCATTGTCACTTGAGACCATATAACATTTAAAAATAAAATCACAATAGGATTTAATAAACATTTTTTTTTTTAGATCGATACCAATACATAATCGATCGTTGGGCATATTAACTATAAATGCAGAAATGTAAATTAATTTATTCCCTTTTAAGTTGAAGTTCAACTGGGCTTTTTATTTTTATTTGATTTCAGGGCAGCGCCTAAAATATTTACAACGTCAGCTTTTAAAATTAATTTTAGCTGATGTTATTTTTCAGAAAATAAATTCTTGGATTTATTATAAATGTTTCTGAAACAAAATAATTGCTTAGATAATTATCTAATAACTTCTTATGGTATCCTATTTTTATGAAATACCTGTAAGGAAAACAATATATAAAACCAGAAAAACAATTTAAATGACAGGTAACAGTTTTGGTTACACTTTGTCAGCTGTGTGTTTTTGTATAAACAAGAGCACGTAACCCCAACCTTTGCATCACACAGGCACATTCCTAAATCCTGTCAGCTCTAAACAAGGTTTTGGCTACAAAGATAAAATCAGTCTCCTCCCACTTTTGTAAGGGAGGGGCTGGAACTCTTTTTAGAGTAAAGAAAAAAAAATGTCTTTAAACACGTTACTCTGCTCATGTTTTTTTTTTTCTTGGTCAATTACAGACATTTAAATATTTGAACACCATCAGCTAGATTTCACTTTTTAGTTTTTAAAACTGGGTGTAACTTTTGATTGGGGGAATTGGAATTTTTAACAATTCCAGGCTAATTATATTTTGTCTGAAATAAAAATAGTGCAGCGCAACAAAAACTATGTGGAATACATGTCATAAACACATATCAAAATCCATAAATCAATAACATAAAGTCCATAGGTGCTTGTGAACCAGCAATAATAATATCATGCAAAGTGGATATAAAAGTGTCCAGAGATCCCTCCACCACAATAGGATTGGCCTATTGTCATCCAACCCCAACCCCACGCTGAGGAAGTCCCGCCTACTGGACGTAACGCGTACGGGGGGAGGAGCCACGCTAGACGTCATTCGCGGTCATCACCACAGTCTGTGTTACCACGCCGCTCTATCCATATGCTTTGAACGCTGACACTCGCGTCTGAGTGCCTTATTTGTGAGTAACATTTTATGAGTTGTATATTTTAATACATTAAACAGTCTATACAGAGAGCACTAGATCGTTCTTTATTCTTGTCTTCCTATATGATGGAGTTTCCAGCCTGATATCCTGCTATATGAGACCACTGTTTGATCGGAGTTTTCCCATGTGATTCTCATTTACTCTTTTGAGTACAAGCTGTGTGACCTCTAGTTAGGTCGAAGTTGTGAGGTGAGAGGCCAATCCTATTGTGGTGGAGGGATCTCTGGACACTTTTATATCCACTTTGCATGATATTATTATTGCTGGTTCACAAGCACCTATGGACTTTATGTTATTGATTTATGGATTTTGATATGTGTTTATGACATGTATTCCACATAGTTTTTGTTGCGCTGCACTATTTTTATTTCAGATTGTTTTTGAGGGATTTTTATGAGTATACCTTGAGTGCTGGCTTGCAACTTTTAGTATTTCCTTACAATTTTTTCAGCGCTGAATATTTTTTCTTTTTACTAATTATATTTTGTAGCTTCAATTTATCCCTGCTCCTTTTTAAGCTATAATTTGAGCGCGCTATTTAAATGTATTCTTGAAGCTTCTTTACTGTTCTGTAGAACAGCAAAACGGATGGTGCTCTATCAGCCAATCCAATCCATTTTTGGGATAGTAATCCCAGGCCATAAAAACTTTTATTTTATTTGGCAAAGCCTCATCGAACAGTTGGAAAAGTCCATGGCTTTCAAAATCTGGGTTTTTCTTAACCAAGTAATGGGCTTTCTTGAAAACTTTAAAAAGTTCTCTGGTACTTTGATTGTGCTTACAATCCAAAGTACACATGGTCCTTCTTGCAGTAATAACTGACTTACAGGGACCAAGTTCTGTCTTAATTTCTCTGATAGAAAACATCCCCTGATATTTTACAAACTCTACGGTTTTTCTGTGATGCATACCAATTTCATTCTCTGCATCAGCAGGACCGGCTGCACTAAAAATAACTTTAGTATCTGTCATTTTTCAATATTGCAACTAACAATGGCAATAGTAAAACAAAAAAAGTTATTAATTTTTAAAAATTAATATATTTCCCCCCCCCCAAAAAATTATGACAATAAAATATATATAATTTTGCACAAATATATCACTTGTTTCAAACGTTGACAGATCTCAAGCGGTGCCTCCATATATGTCAGAAACATTGACGCATCTCAGCATAGTGTCTACGATATATGTCAGAATGTTTATACTGAAATATAAAATAATTATTGTACTTATGGAAATAGGTAAATCTTAATTTTGGAGATTTCCAATTTCCTACGATATCAAGAAATTCTAAGTTCTTTTATCAATGCTAGTTTGAAGACAAGTAACACAAATGAATATTGCTTAAAATATTATATATATTTATTAACTAAAGTACAGTGCAAATTAAAATCAGGTATAAGTCGTGATGAAACAAATGAATGGATATACTTCTACATTCAGAGATAAATGATGATTAAGGTTCAGATAATTTTTACATACATTTCTATGCAAGCTCTATATGACACTATATGAATATATCACAGTTCAATACTTAAATGATACTTGTACATCTAACACTTGGTAGCTTTTGAAATGTAACCTTCCGTGACTTCACGGCTTTAGATAATCAAACTTGTTTACATTATGTTATCTTTCTCAAGACAAACAGATCTCCTAATTACACTTCTTGAAAATACGGACAATATGTTGTCCTGTGGACAATTCTTGGTAATTTAGTTAAGAATGTCTATTTAAACACTAAGCTATCTCTAATGCATTGCTTGTTTAAACAGATCCCAACATCAGGCCATTCACTAAGGTTCACAATAATACTGTGATATATATAAATATGTATTTATATATGTTTCTTCTTTAATTGCCTCCGTAAGATGTCATACTGCAGTTAGCCATCTCTCAGAACCAATTAACGCTTACTAACATAATAGAGTGGCTGCATTTGGTATCTGTTCAAACCATCTATTGCATGTAGGATAAAAGTTTTATACGTTACCAATAACTGAGAGTTCTGTCTGTTTGAGAAGCGAAGTCCCAAGAGGGACTTCTTTCACCATCGCTACATGTTTGCGTTAAGATCTCTCTGTAGAGCGACCTGTTCCCTCAGAGATCTCCTCAGCGAACCCCCCTCCAAGAGCTCCCTTCTTCTTGTCTCCAGGTCTTTTCTTTCAGTTCCTCTTTCAGTCCCTTTTTCTTATCTCCGCTGCTACTTTTATCTGACTCCAAAAGTGGGTGTGTATGTTATCACTAGGTAACTTTTTTTTTGGAAGGTTGTCTTAGCAACCACATATACGCCATCTTTAACAATGTCGTTTTTAACCTGTAGGGGCAGTGGTGTTTAAGGAATAATTTCTAATGTTATTTTCACAGAGGCCGAAGGTAATTTACGACTACCCTTTGATCTAACTTAGTAAAACACACTTAATTGTCTAAGGGTGTCAAAATGTGTCAAGTATACCAGACATTTCGGCGAATGGCTCAGAGTAATGTCTTGGGAAAATCTTCCCACCTCTCTGCTAATGGGTTGTTAACATTCCTCAAAGCTGAAGTCATTTGGAATAACTTTTAACTTACTTTTGACAAATACAGCTCCTAGTATCAATACCGCTAGGATGTCACATTTTGTAATAATATATATATGTGGATATGGGTTTATACATATATATATATATATATATATATATATATATATATATATATATATCCAATACATAGATATACTATAAGAGAAACACAACAGGAATTTTGAATAAGCCCTACAGTTTTGTAACTTATTCTGAAATACTACTTTAGGTTTTTATACTCCCTTGAAACAAGAGTCCCTTATCTTGTTTATTTTACCAAGTGTCCAAACCTTTGAATTACCACCCGGGGAGGCTGGTATATTTTCTTAAATTGAGTTTATGGATTGTGAAAACAATGCCTTCTTGTGAGACAGGAAATAAATTTAAACATAGCAAATGTGGGTTAACCTCTTAAAGAGAAAGTAGAATCTAAAGTGTTGTTCATAGCATCTCGTGAGCTATTTTAAACTTTAGAGACAAGATGGTCTCCCTCTTGTTCATAATATACATGAATATGAACAATATGAAAAATACATAATATGCATAATATAAAGGCCTATATGTAATTGTTTTTAACCCCAAATGTTCTGACATAACCCCCCCACGCTTCTTATATTCTGACGAATAGTCACGGACATACTAAGAAACGGTTCTGAAGAAATATCAGTTGTTTAAAAGCTATGGCCATATTATTATTTTTCTTTATACTTGAAGAACGTTCCTCTCTTCATCCATATGATAAAGAATGTTCTTGTATGACTTGGATCTTTGTTGATGAGTTCAAGTCTTTATAAAAAAAATGAACTGTTGCAGTGGTGGTGTCACCCCCCCATTTCAAATGTCATAAAAACAAGGCTGGTAAACCAGCAATTGAAGAAACTCTTCAGTGAATCCGCTCTTGCAGTGTTACAAGCTGAAAATGGGATTCAATATCCCTTCTTTTAATGGATGTCTTCATCAACAATTCTTTCTTTCCGGCAATACGAATCCTGGAGCGTCTTGCTTCATGACTCCTGATGAAGGATTCAATGTGGTGACGGGTTCCATCCGGAACTGGGCATCACGGATTAACATCATCCAAACGATCGCTGTGTCTTTTGGTAGTTCACTTCGCCTTTACCAATCAACAATCTGGTCTGGAGTGTCAATCACTTTCTATTTGAGTAAATAGACAGTATGAATACATATTCTTATTAATTACTACTTACATTTTCTAACTATGCTATATATATATATATATATATATATATATATAAATATATATGATATAGCGATTGGTTAACTATATTTTAATTAACTAAAATCATCAATGATCTACTGATGATATTATTCTGCCATGATTGGCAGGATCAACATTAATGCTGAAGTATAGGATTGGAAGATCTGTAAGTTAGGAGAGAAATATCACAATGTCATGTTATCACATTACATTCTCTTGATCCTTATAAGTCTCTTCTTATACATTACCTTCCAGCATTCTTAGTTGGAACCTAGGATGACAAGCATACAATTGAATATTTTATACCATACCCAAACATGTCCTCAATTCACTGATATTGGCAGATACTCTTGACCTCATCACAGTCTCCATTTTCTTCTTGTGGTGAGACTTAGGCTGCAAACCTTAGGCCTCAGGAGATGAACCTTGGAGCGACACCATTGGTCTTCCTAAAATGAAATTTTAAACACCCGCCTCCCTCAACTGGTTCGGAACATATCTGAACTTTGGGATATGCTTTTCAAACATTATGCTATTCAACAAAAATATCATCCACATATGTTAAACTTTTTCTTGAAGGTACATCAGGCAATGGCCTTATGTAAAATAACAAACAAAAACAACATCAAATTCAAACTTAATTTATCTGACCAAATTAACATTCTGTTCCAGTTGTACTATTTCTTACCACCTTTAATTGTCAGCTTGTATGGGTCTTCAGGACTTACCTGAATGTTCCACCATCATCGAGCATCATTTAGTGTAGTGAAGTACTTAGCGCTTTGTATTTTTTTTTTTATATCAAGCATCGGTCAATATATGGCACAGCTTAGCCGTACATATATACTCGTTTATTTAGCTGTCTTAGATCAGCATATAAACACAATGACCATTTGGTTTAAGAATATCAAGTATAGGATTATCATAAGATCCGGTGCACTGATCCCACAACACCCCTCTCCTCGAAACTCTTAATGGTCTCCACTAGCGAAACATAGCATGCTAGGGAAAGACAACAATGTTTGATTTAAAACACAGGGTGCGTTTTCACTTGGATCAGATTGAATCTTGGCAATGTGTATGTCTATTTTACCACATCACAGGAATCTTTTCACAAACATATTTTTGAACTCCATGAAAACTTTTATATTTCATGAATGTGATTTACTGAAATCTTTTCTATATACATCCTGTCTGCGAAACATTTTACTGCAGCAGGGTTCTTTAAATTCTGGCCTATTTATACATGGCCGGGTAATATTTTTTTTTTATTATTACCTGTCTGAATAATGACCTATGTGGTACTAATATGTTTACTGCATATGGCAGTAACCAAGATTACTTGAGGGCTTCATGGTCATTTATGAAACTACTTGGGTTTTATTTTAATCTGGACCACAGTGGTATTTACCAGATCCGTGTGTATAGCATAGTGATGTAATATATCGTTGCCAATGTACAGATAATATTTTGGGTCATTGATTATCAGGAATAAATGATTGACTGATTATTTATTTATCCTGATGGGTTGAATACCTAAATATTTACTTTAGGACTGATCAACTATTTTAATTATTTTCTACTAATGTGATTATATTCCTGGCATAAATATGAACCTTATTAACATTCCCCAGGTCACTAACCTGTTAGGGAACATACCATACAATCCCAGTAGGAATTACGTATAATTACTAAGCTCAATGGAGTCAGCATACACTGTATGGATGTGAGCATTGAGAATATCACCTTCCAAGCATATCTCTCAACTATTTTCCAGGGGACATACCTTTTGTATGAACCTCCTGTCTAACCCTTTCTGGGGGAAGCGGAGTTGCCTGTACACAAGGTGCCATCTAGAATTTAATTATTCCTGAGATGGATCTCAACTATACTCACTATTTGTGAGAGAACTGAGAAGGTTCATATATATGGCCTTGTCACTTGAGACCATATAACATTTAAAAATAAAATCACAATAGGATTTAATAAACATTTTTTTTTTAGATCGATACCAATACATAATCGATCGTTGGGCATATTAACTATAAATGCAGAAATGTAAATTACTTTATTCCCTTTTAAGTTGAAGTTCAACTGGGCTTTTTATTTTTATTTGATTTCAGGGCAGCGCCTAAAATATTTACAACGTCAGCTTTTAAAATAAATTTTAGCTGATGTTATTTTTCAGAAAATAAATTCTTGGATTTATTATAAATGTTTCTGAAACAAAATAATTGCTTAGATAATTATCTAATAACTTCTTATGGTATCCTATTTTTATGAAATACCTGTAAGGAAAACAATATATAAAACCAGAAAAACAATTTAAATGACAGGTAACAGTTTTGGTTACACTTTGTCAGCTGTGTGTTTTTGTATAAACAAGAGCACGTAACCCCAACCTTTGCATCACACAGGCACATTCCTAAATCCTGTCAGCTCTAAACAAGGTTTTGGCTACAAAGATAAAATCAGTCTCCTCCCACTTTTGTAAGGGAGGGGCTGGAACTCTTTTTAGAGTAAAGAAAAAAAAATGTCTTTAAACACGTTACTCTGCTCATGTTTTTTTTTTCTTGGTCAATTACAGACATTTAAATATTTGAACACCATCAGCTAGATTTCACTTTTTAGTTTTTAAAACTGGGTGTAACTTTTGATTGGGGGAATTGGAATTTTTAACAATTCCAGGCTAATTATATTTTGTAGCTTCAATTTATCCCTGCTCCTTTTTAAGCTATAATTTGAGCGCGCTATTTAAATGTATTCTTGAAGCTTCTTTACTGTTCTGTAGAACAGCAAAACGGATGGTGCTCTATCAGCCAATCCAATCCATTTTTGGGATAGTAATCCCAGGCCATAAAAACTTTTATTTTATTTGGCAAAGCCTCATCGAACAGTTGGAAAAGTCCATGGCTTTCAAAATCTGGGTTTTTCTTAACCAAGTAATGGGCTTTCTTGAAAACTTTAAAAAGTTCTCTGGTACTTTGATTGTGCTTACAATCCAAAGTACACATGGTCCTTCTTGCAGTAATAATTGACTTACAGGGACCAAGTTCTGTCTTAATTTCTCTGATAGAAAACATCCCCTGATATTTTGCAAACTCTACGGTTTTTCTGTGATGCATACCAATTTCATTCTCTGCATCAGCAGGACCGGCTGCACTAAAAATAACTTTAGTATCTGTCATTTTTCAATATTGCAACTAACAATGGCAATAGCAAAACAAAAAAAGTTATTAATTTTTAAAAATTAATATATTTTTTTCCCCCCAAAAAATTATGACAATAAAATATATATAATTTTGCACAAATATATCACTTGTTTCAAACGTTGACAGATCTCAAGCGGTGCCTCCATATATGTCAGAAACATTGACGCATCTCAGCATAGTGTCTACGATATATGTCAGAATGTTTATACTGAAATATAAAATAATTATTGTACTTATGGAAATAGGTAAATCTTAATTTTGGAGATTTCCAATTTCCTACGATATCAAGAAATTCTAAGTTCTTTTATCAATGCTAGTTTGAAGACAAGTAACACAAATGAATATTGCTTAAAATATTATATATATTTATTAACTAAAGTACAGTGCAAATTAAAATCAGGTATAAGTCGTGATGAAACAAATGAATGGATATACTTCTACATTCAGAGATAAATGATGATTAAGGTTCAGATAATTTTTACATACATTTCTATGCAAGCTCTATATGACACTATATGAATATATCACAGTTCAATACTTAAATGATACTTGTACATCTAACACTTGGTAGCTTTTGAAATGTAACCTTCCGTGACTTCACGGCTTTAGATAATCAAACTTGTTTACATTATGTTATCTTTCTCAAGACAAACAGATCTCCTAATTACACTTCTTGAAAATACGGACAATATGTTGTCCTGTGGACAATTCTTGGTAATTTAGTTAAGAATGTCTATTTAAACACTAAGCTATCTCTAATGCATTGCTTGTTTAAACAGATCCCAACATCAGGCCATTCACTAAGGTTCACAATAATACTGTGATATATATAAATATGTATTTATATATGTTTCTTCTTTAATTGCCTCCGTAAGATGTCATACTGCAGTTAGCCATCTCTCAGAACCAATTAACGCTTACTAACATAATAGAGTGGCTGCATTTGGTATCTGTTCAAACCATCTATTGCATGTAGGATAAATGTTTTATACGTTACCAATAACTGAGAGTTCTGTCTGTTTGAGAAGCGAAGTCCCAAGAGGGACTTCTTTCACCATCGCTACATGTTTGTGTTAAGATCTCTCTGTAGAGCGACCTGTTCCCTCAGAGATCTCCTCAGCGAACCCCCCTCCAAGAGCTCCCTTCTTCTCGTCTCCAGGTCTTTTCTTTCAGTTCCTCGTTCAGTCCCTTTTTCTTATCTCCGCTGCTACTTTTATCTGACTCCAAAAGTGGGTGTGTATGTTATCACTAGGTAACTTTTTTTTGGAAGGTTGTCTTAGCAACCACATATACGCCATCTTGAACAATGTCGTTTTTAACCTGTAGGGGCAGTGGTGTTTAAGAAATAATTTCTAATGTTATTTTCACAGAGGCCAAAGGTAATTTACGACTACCCTTTGATCTAACTTAGTAAAACACACTTAATTGTCTAAGGGTGTCAAAATGTGTCAAGTATACCAGACATTTCGGCGAATGGCTCAGAGTAATGTCTTGGGAAAATCTTCCCACCTCTCTGCTAATGGGTTGTTAACATTCCTCAAAGCTGAAGTCATTTGGAATAACTTTTAACTTACTTTTGACAAATACAGCTCCTAGTATCAATACCGCTAGGATGTCACATTTTGTAATAATATATATATGTGGATATGGGTTTATACATATATATATATATATATCCAATACATAGATATACTATAAGAGAAACACAACAGGAATTTTGAATAAGCCCTACAGTTTTGTAACTTATTCTGAAATACTACTTTAGGTTTTTATACTCCCTTGAAACAAGAGTCCCTTATCTTGTTTATTTTACCAAGTGTCCAAACCTTTGAATTACCACCCGGGGAGGCTGGTATATTTTCTTAAATTGAGTTTATGGATTGGGAAAACAATGCCTTCTTGTGAGACAGGAAATAAATTTAAACATAGCAAATGTGGGTTAACCTCTTAAAGAGAAAGTAGAATCTAAAGTGTTGTTCATAGCATCTCGTGAGCTATTTTAAACTTTAGAGACAAGATGGTCTCCCTCTTGTTCATAATATACATGAATATGAACAATATGAAAAATACGTAATATGCATAATATAAAGGCCTATATGTAATTGTTTTTAACCCCAAATGTTCTGACATAACCCCCCCACGCTTCTTATATTCTGACGAATAGTCACGGACATACTAAGAAACGGTTCTGAAGAAATATCAGTTGTTTAAAAGCTATGGCCATATTATTATTTTTCTTTATACTTGAAGAACGTTCCTCTCTTCATCCATATGATAAAGAATGTTCTTGTATGACTTGGATCTTTGTTGATGAGTTCAAGTCTTTATAAAAAAAATGAACTGTTGCAGTGGTGGTGTCACCCCCCCATTTCAAATGTCATAAAAACAAGGCTGGTGAACCAGCAATTGAAGAAACTCTTCAGTGAATCCGCTCTTGCAGTGTTACAAGCTGAAAATGGGATTCAATATCCCTTCTTTTAATGGATGTCTTCATCAACAATTCTTTCTTTCCGGCAATACGAATCCTGGAGCGTCTTGCTTCATGACTCCTGATGAAGGATTCAATGTGGTGACGGGTTCCATCCGGAACTGGGCATCACGGATTAACATCATCCAAACGATCGCTGTGTCTTTTGGTAGTTCACTTCGCCTTTACCAATCAACAATCTGGTCTGGAGTGTCAATCACTTTCTATTTGAGTAAATAGACAGTATGAATACATATTCTTATTAATTACTACTTACATTTTCTAACTATGCTATATATATATATATATATATATATATATATATATATATAAATATATATGATATAGCGATTGGTTAACTATATTTTAATTAACTAAAATCATCAATGATCTACTGATGATATTATTCTGCCATGATTGGCAGGATCAACATTAATGCTGAAGTATAGGATTGGAAGGTCTGTAAGTTAGGAGAGAAATATCACAATGTCATGTTATCACATTACATTCTCTTGATCCTTATAAGTCTCTTCTTATACATTACCTTCCAGCATTCTTAGTTGGAACCTAGGATGACAAGCATACAATTGAATATTTTATACCATACCCAAACATGTCCTCAATTCACTGATATTGGCAGATACTCTTGACCTCATCACAGTCTCCATTTTCTTCTTGTGGTGAGACTTAGGCTGCAAACCTTAGGCCTCAGGAGATGAACCTTGGAGCGACACCATTGGTCTTCCTAAAATGAAATTTTAAACACCCGCCTCCCTCAACTGGTTCGGAACATATCTGAACTTTGGGATATGCTTTTCAAACATTATGCTATTCAACAAAAATATCATCCACATATGTTAAACTTTTTCTTGAAGGTACATCAGGCAATGGCCTTATGTAAAATAACAAACAAAAACAACATCAAATTCAAACTTAATTTATCTGACCAAATTAACATTCTGTTCCAGTTGTACTATTTCTTACCACCTTTAATTGTCAGCTTGTATGGGTCTTCAGGACTTACCTGAATGTTCCACCATCATCGAGCATCATTTAGTGTAGTGAAGTACTTAGCGCTTTGCATTTTTTTTTTTATATCAAGCATCGGTCAATATATGGCACAGCTTAGCCGTACATATATACTCGTTTATTTAGCTGTCTTAGATCAGCATATAAACACAATGACCATTTGGTTTAAGAATATCAAGTATAGGATTATCATAAGATCCGGTGCACTGATCCCACAACACCCCTCTCCTCGAAACTCTTAATGGTCTCCACTAGCGAAACATAGCATGCTAGGGAAAGACAACAATGTTTGATTTAAAACACAGGGTGCGTTTTCACTTGGATCAGATTGAATCTTGGCAATGTGTATGTCTATTTTACCACATCACAGGAATCTTTTCACAAACATATTTTTGAACTCCATGAAAACTTTTATATTTCATGAATGTGATTTACTGAAATCTTTTCTATATACATCCTGTCTGCGAAACATTTTACTGCAGCAGGGTTCTTTAAATTCTGGCCTATTTATACATGGCCGGGTAATATTTTTTTTTTATTATTACCTGTCTGAATAATGACCTATGTGGTACTAATATGTTTACTGCATATGGCAGTAACCAAGATTACTTGAGGGCTTCATGGTCATTTATGAAACTACTTGGGTTTTATTTTAATCTGGACCACAGTGGTATTTACCAGATCCGTGTGTATAGCATAGTGATGTAATATATCGTTGCCAATGTACAGATAATATTTTGGGTCATTGATTATCAGGAATAAATGATTGACTGATTATTTATTTATCCTGATGGGTTGAATACCTAAATATTTACTTTAGGACTGATCAACTATTTTAATTATTTTCTACTAATGTGATTATATTCCTGGCATAAATATGAACCTTATTAACATTCCCCAGGTCACTAACCTGTTAGGGAACATACCATACAATCCCAGTAGGAATTACGTATAATTACTAAGCTCAATGGAGTCAGCATACACTGTATGGATGTGAGCATTGAGAATATCACCTTCCAAGCATATCTCTCAACTATTTTCCAGGGGACATACCTTTTGTATGAACCTCCTGTCTAACCCTTTCTGGGGGAAGCGGAGTTGCCTGTACACAAGGTGCCATCTAGAATTTAATTATTCCTGAGATGGATCTCAACTATACTCACTATTTGTGAGAGAACTGAGAAGGTTCATATATATGGCCTTGTCACTTGAGACCATATAACATTTAAAAATAAAATCACAATAGGATTTAATAAACATTTTTTTTTTAGATCGATACCAATACATAATCGATCGTTGGGCATATTAACTATAAATGCAGAAATGTAAATTACTTTATTCCCTTTTAAGTTGAAGTTCAACTGGGCTTTTTATTTTTATTTGATTTCAGGGCAGCGCCTAAAATATTTACAACGTCAGCTTTTAAAATAAATTTTAGCTGATGTTATTTTTCAGAAAATAAATTCTTGGATTTATTATAAATGTTTCTGAAACAAAATAATTGCTTAGATAATTATCTAATAACTTCTTATGGTATCCTATTTTTATGAAATACCTGTAAGGAAAACAATATATAAAACCAGAAAAACAATTTAAATGACAGGTAACAGTTTTGGTTACACTTTGTCAGCTGTGTGTTTTTGTATAAACAAGAGCACGTAACCCCAACCTTTGCATCACACAGGCACATTCCTAAATCCTGTCAGCTCTAAACAAGGTTTTGGCTACAAAGATAAAATCAGTCTCCTCCCACTTTTGTAAGGGAGGGGCTGGAACTCTTTTTAGAGTAAAGAAAAAAAAATGTCTTTAAACACGTTACTCTGCTCATGTTTTTTTTTTTCTTGGTCAATTACAGACATTTAAATATTTGAACACCATCAGCTAGATTTCACTTTTTAGTTTTTAAAACTGGGTGTAACTTTTGATTGGGGGAATTGGAATTTTTAACAATTCCAGGCTAATTATATTTTGTAGCTTCAATTTATCCCTGCTCCTTTTTAAGCTATAATTTGAGCGCGCTATTTAAATGTATTCTTGAAGCTTCTTTACTGTTCTGTAGAACAGCAAAACGGATGGTGCTCTATCAGCCAATCCAATCCATTTTTGGGATAGTAATCCCAGGCCATAAAAACTTTTATTTTATTTGGCAAAGCCTCATCGAACAGTTGGAAAAGTCCATGGCTTTCAAAATCTGGGTTTTTCTTAACCAAGTAATGGGCTTTCTTGAAAACTTTAAAAAGTTCTCTGGTACTTTGATTGTGCTTACAATCCAAAGTACACATGGTCCTTCTTGCAGTAATAATTGACTTACAGGGACCAAGTTCTGTCTTAATTTCTCTGATAGAAAACATCCCCTGATATTTTGCAAACTCTACGGTTTTTCTGTGATGCATACCAATTTCATTCTCTGCATCAGCAGGACCGGCTGCACTAAAAATAACTTTAGTATCTGTCATTTTTCAATATTGCAACTAACAATGGCAATAGCAAAACAAAAAAAGTTATTAATTTTTAAAAATTAATATATTTTTTTCCCCCCAAAAAATTATGACAATAAAATATATATAATTTTGCACAAATATATCACTTGTTTCAAACGTTGACAGATCTCAAGCGGTGCCTCCATATATGTCAGAAACATTGACGCATCTCAGCATAGTGTCTACGATATATGTCAGAATGTTTATACTGAAATATAAAATAATTATTGTACTTATGGAAATAGGTAAATCTTAATTTTGGAGATTTCCAATTTCCTACGATATCAAGAAATTCTAAGTTCTTTTATCAATGCTAGTTTGAAGACAAGTAACACAAATGAATATTGCTTAAAATATTATATATATTTATTAACTAAAGTACAGTGCAAATTAAAATCAGGTATAAGTCGTGATGAAACAAATGAATGGATATACTTCTACATTCAGAGATAAATGATGATTAAGGTTCAGATAATTTTTACATACATTTCTATGCAAGCTCTATATGACACTATATGAATATATCACAGTTCAATACTTAAATGATACTTGTACATCTAACACTTGGTAGCTTTTGAAATGTAACCTTCCGTGACTTCACGGCTTTAGATAATCAAACTTGTTTACATTATGTTATCTTTCTCAAGACAAACAGATCTCCTAATTACACTTCTTGAAAATACGGACAATATGTTGTCCTGTGGACAATTCTTGGTAATTTAGTTAAGAATGTCTATTTAAACACTAAGCTATCTCTAATGCATTGCTTGTTTAAACAGATCCCAACATCAGGCCATTCACTAAGGTTCACAATAATACTGTGATATATATAAATATGTATTTATATATGTTTCTTCTTTAATTGCCTCCGTAAGATGTCATACTGCAGTTAGCCATCTCTCAGAACCAATTAACGCTTACTAACATAATAGAGTGGCTGCATTTGGTATCTGTTCAAACCATCTATTGCATGTAGGATAAATGTTTTATACGTTACCAATAACTGAGAGTTCTGTCTGTTTGAGAAGCGAAGTCCCAAGAGGGACTTCTTTCACCATCGCTACATGTTTGTGTTAAGATCTCTCTGTAGAGCGACCTGTTCCCTCAGAGATCTCCTCAGCGAACCCCCCTCCAAGAGCTCCCTTCTTCTCGTCTCCAGGTCTTTTCTTTCAGTTCCTCGTTCAGTCCCTTTTTCTTATCTCCGCTGCTACTTTTATCTGACTCCAAAAGTGGGTGTGTATGTTATCACTAGGTAACTTTTTTTTGGAAGGTTGTCTTAGCAACCACATATACGCCATCTTGAACAATGTCGTTTTTAACCTGTAGGGGCAGTGGTGTTTAAGAAATAATTTCTAATGTTATTTTCACAGAGGCCAAAGGTAATTTACGACTACCCTTTGATCTAACTTAGTAAAACACACTTAATTGTCTAAGGGTGTCAAAATGTGTCAAGTATACCAGACATTTCGGCGAATGGCTCAGAGTAATGTCTTGGGAAAATCTTCCCACCTCTCTGCTAATGGGTTGTTAACATTCCTCAAAGCTGAAGTCATTTGGAATAACTTTTAACTTACTTTTGACAAATACAGCCCCTAGTATCAATACCGCTAGGATGTCACATTTTGTAATAATATATATATGTGGATATGGGTTTATACATATATATATATATATATATATATATATATATATATATATATATATATATATATATTATATATATATATATATATATATATATCCAATACATAGATATACTATAAGAGAAACACAACAGGAATTTTGAATAAGCCCTACAGTTTTGTAACTTATTCTGAAATACTACTTTAGGTTTTTATACTCCCTTGAAACAAGAGTCCCTTATCTTGTTTATTTTACCAAGTGTCCAAACCTTTGAATTACCACCCGAGGAGGCTGGTATATTTTCTTAAATTGAGTTTATGGATTGGGAAAACAATGCCTTCTTGTGAGACAGGAAATAAATTTAAACATAGCAAATGTGGGTTAACCTCTTAAAGAGAAAGTAGAATCTAAAGTGTTGTTCATAGCATCTCGTGAGCTATTTTAAACTTTAGAGACAAGATGGTCTCCCTCTTGTTCATAATATACATGAATATGAACAATATGAAAAATACGTAATATGCATAATATAAAGGCCTATATGTAATTCTTTTTAACCCCAAATGTTCTGACAACATTCATCATCATCATTATTTTTATTTTACTTCCCCCACCCAATTCCAGCAGCGATCTTTTCTCTCTATAATGTCGAATCTTTTCTCTCTATGTAGAATAATCTTGGACTTATAGAGTTAAGGGTAGGCACATTCGACCACAGGTTCGATGGACACAGATTGTTATTGTCAGCCTCATGTCGAATCTCCTATCTATATCGAACTGTTGTTGCAACGAAAATGAAAATTAAGCATTTGTCTATGTCAGATCTTTCGGTTTTCGGATTCTGCATTTTCGTTTTCGTTTGTTAAAACGATAACGAAAATACCTGAAATTCGGACGAAAATGCATTTGGACAAAAACGAATGCACATGTCTAGGAGCCGTGCCGGCCGGATCGGCATAGGTATAGCAATATACTCAGTCATACATTTACACAGGCAGGCAGGCTGAGGCAGCCAATCACAGAACAGAACAGCCGGGATGTTAAGCAGAGGCCCGAGCGGCAGAGCCAATCTGATGCTCGGGCTGGGGGTGAGGAGGGAGGGACGGATCTGTGTCTGTATGTATCGCAGTGAATAAGTCGGAACAGAGAGCAGCCCCAGCCCCCAGGCTAGCAGGCAGCAGCAGACTTAGAAAAAAAGTCCACGGCTACAGTGGAGGCGGCCGCGGCGGCCATTGCAACACAGGGGGCAAGTCAAGTGTTTTCTCTTACGATTCCAGGGGGGGTGGCAATCGCCCCCCCCTTGCCCTATGGAGCGGATGCCAATGGTAACTGTATGGGTATTCTAACAACTCCATGTGTCGGCTGTCAGAATACAATAGCTGTCAGGGGGATTTGTACATTCACACTGTTTAGCATGGATGTGAGAATCAATGGATTTATTTCGTTCAGCCTCTTACAGTGAATAGCCAACTTAAGAAGGGAAAAAAGGTTGCCTTTTAGCATATAGAATATAGTGAAGGTCACACCCCTTCCACCCCTTTAGCTCCATGAACCAATGAACATTGTCGCTTTGCAGGAATATTGTGGTGGGGAACATAATTGCACTGTTTGTGCCTGCACAGTAGATCCCTATACACTCCTACGGGACTTCAGGCTTGACCATCATATAAAATAGGCTGCTACCTGCCTTTTGCTCTGCTGAGAATGTGGTTGCTGGAGCTGTCTGTAATATGGTCTTATAACCAGCTCTGTGAAAATCATCCTGTAGATGACTTGCCCATGGGCAAACTCAATGTGCAGCACTCTTCAGGGGTTCAGAGGCGAGGAAACACACCCCCCCAACCTTCAGCTACACTGTTTATGCAACTTGTTGCTTAACCAACTAGTACATTACAAGGTGAGGTATCCGTGTACTCCTGTAAATGTGTGAGGTAGGGAAAAAAGGGACACTGATGGACACTCAGGTCCCTTTATATCCTGCTTCAGAACTGGATTTTTTCTGACCTAGCAACCAGTGTTAACATAGCCTCCTCTCACGGGGTTCCTCTTTGGTGCTAGGCTCTGAAAGTAGACAAGCAACTTCAGCGGAAGGTGCTGACAGGCAGGCTTTTTTATGGCAGAAGATGAAAGAACTGTATATGTGTCTTCTCTCACAGATGCTGTCCATTTGCAGCTCAGCAAGATTTTATGCTGGGACAAAGTAACTCTTGTAAGCATGTGTGGGAGTTATAGCATTTTGGCCCAGGCAGTCATGATGGCTGAGGATTCTAAACCCAGAAAAACACTAGGTGAAGATAGAGAAAGAAGTGGTTTGAGGCTATTTTGGACTTTCATGGTACCGTACTAGGGAAGAGCCGAACACCCCCCGGTTTGGTTCGCATCCAGAACATGCGAACGGACCGAAAGTTTGCGCGAACTTTCGAACACCGTTAAAGTCTATGGGACTCGAACGTGAGAAATCAAAAATGTGAACTTTAAAGGCTAATATGCAAGTTATTGTCCTAAAAAGGGTTTGAGGACCCGGGTCCTGCCCCAGGGGACATGTATCAATGCAAAAAAAAGTTTTAAAAACTGAAGTTTTTTCGGGAGCAGTGATTTTAATGATGCTTAAAGTGAAAAAATAAAAGTGAAATATTCCTTTAAATATCATACCTGGGGGGTGTCTATAGTATGCCTGTAAAGTGGCGCGTGTTTCCCGTGTTTAGAACAGTCCCTGCACAAAATGACATTTCTAAAGGTATAAAAGTCATTTAAAACTGCTTGCGGCTGTAATGTATTGTCGGGTCCAGGCAATATGGATGAAAATTATTCAGAAAAACGGCATGGGTAACCCCCCAGCCCATTACCAGGCCCTTTGGGTCTTGTATGGATATTAAGGGGAACCCCGCACCCAAATAAAAAAAAGAAAAGGCTTGGGGCCCCCAGGCCCTATATACTTTGAACAGCAGTATACAGTAGATCCAAACAAGACAGGGATTGTAGGTTTGTTCTTAAGTTGAATCTTTTTGTAATTTTGAACAGGTACATTTTATAAGTGTAGCTCCAACCAAAACCAAAAAATCTATTTTTAAGCTTTTTGGAAAACATAGGGAAGGGTTGTCACCACTGTAACATTTGCTTTGCTGTCTGTGCCCCTGTTCAGAAGATTTCACCTCACTTTCTGTCCCAATGACAATTGGATTTTGAAAATTTGGGGTTTTTAGGGAAACAAGGATTGATGATAAAGCATCAGTGGAGGAGACACCTTTTTTCCATATTAACTCTTACAGGAGAGAATTTCCTTTCCTAGGGGTAGATTTCCTCTCACTTCCTGTTGTCTCCCTCCATTTGTAAGTAGGAGTCATTTGTAAGTCGGATGTTTGAAAGTAGGGACCTGCCCTATATACTGCAGAAATTTGGGCCTTAGGTGTTGGTGGTACCAGAACACTGTAAGCCCTCACAGTTACTCTAGGTGGGCGCTGGAACGGGCCCTGCTGTGAAATATTATATCAAGAATTGTAATTACATGCCCCTGTTGAACAGGGTCAGAAAAATTGGGCCTTTGGTGGTGGTGTGGTGGTGTTGCCACAACACTGTAAGCCCTCACAGTTACTCTTGGTGGGCGCAGGAATGGACCCTGCTGTGAAATATTACAGCAAAAATTGTAATTACACGCCCCTGTTAAACAGGGGCAGAAAAATTGGGCCTTAGACACTGGTGCTGGTGCCACAACACTGCAACCCCTCACAGATACTCTAGTTGAGCGCAGGAACAAGCCCTACTGCAAAATATTACACCAAAAATTTTAATTACACGCCCCTGTTGAACAGGGGCAGAAAAATTGGGCCTTAGGCACTGGTGCTGGTGCTACAACACTGCAACCCCTCACAGATACTCTAGTTGAGCGCAGGAACAAGCCCTACTGCAAAATATTACAGCAAACATTTTAATTACACGCCCCTGTTGAACAGGGGGAGAAAAATTGGGCCTTAGGCACTGGTGCTGGTGCCACAACACTGCAACCCCTCACAGATATTCTAGTTGAGCGCAGGAACAAGCTCTACTGCAAAATATTACAGCAAAAATTGTAATTACACGCCCCTGTTGAACAGGGGCAGAAAGATTGGGCTTTAGGCACTGGTGTTGGTGCTACAACACTGCAACCCCTCACAGATACTCTAGTTGAGCACAGGAACAGGCCCTGCTGCATAATATTGCAGCAAAAATTGTAATTACACGCCCCTGTTAAACAGGGGCAGAAAAATTGGGCCTTAGCCACTGGTGGTGGTGCCCAGAAGGCCAGAACCAAAAATGTTCTTACAAGCTATCAACATGAACATTGAGGAGGAATAGGATAGTCACTCAGCATAACAGGATAGTCACTCAGCATCAGCATAGGCAGTCTTGAAGGGATCTCACATTCATAAAAAACATATTCGGTTACATCAGCATCAGGTGCTTGGTAGATGGTGATCCAAGACTGATTCATTTTTATGAAGGTGAGACGATCAACCGAGTCGGTGGACAGGCAAAATCTGTGATCGGTTATAAAGCCTCCAGCAGCACTGAATGTGCGTTCCGAAAGAACGCTGGATGCAGGACAGGCCAGTAGCTTAATTGCATACTGTGCAAGCTCTGGCCAGTGATCCATCCTTAAGACCCAGTAACCCAGATGATTTTCGGTTGGAAAGTCTGATCTTGCCCCTAGGTATTCCTGCACCATGTAAATCAGACGCTGGCGATGGTTGCTGGAACCGATCAGACCTTGGGGCTGCGGACTAAAAAATTGTCTGAACGCATCGGTCAGACGGCCACCTTCTCCACCGCTCCTTCTGTGACTGACCGAAGCCTCAGCAACACGTTGTCCAGAACCAGGAATTTGTAACCTGGAAACGCGTTGCACAAACCTTTCTGCAAGGCCTCCCGAAGATGTTTCATCCTCTGCTCCCTCTGCGACGGCTGGATAAGTTCTGCAACCTTACCCTTGTAACATGGATCAAGGAGGGTTGCCAGCCAGTAATGATCCCTCCCCTTGATACCACGAATCCAAGGGTCCTTTCGCAGGCTTTTCAGGATCAGGGAGGCATTCGGTCCGGAGTCCTCTGGGTCACTAAGGACGACATGATCCGAAGCCACCTCCTCCCAGCCACGTACAAGTCCATGGGTTTCTGGGGACTGTAAACGATCCCTTGAAAACTGCTGCTGATGCTGAGTGCTAGGCTCCACCTCCATGCTGACACAATCATCCTCCTCCTACTCCTCCTCCTCTTCCTGTGTGATCGGCAGGCCACTGTCTGGATAAAGGGGGCCTTAAGAGGTAAGGAAGTCCTCTTCTTCCTCCCTCTGTTCAGCCTCAAGTGCCCTGTTCATTATTCCATGCAGCGTGTGCTCCAACAGGAAGACTGCTCACCATCCTTGTGGCCTCCTCAAATGGTGACAGGACAGTGCATGCATCCTTGATCATGAGCCACTAGCGTGGCAAAAAAAAAACAAGCTCCCCTGATCCTGTCCTGGTGTCATAGTCGCACAGGTACTCATTGATGGCCCTCTGCTGCGTGTGCAGCCGCTGCAGCATGGCCAATGTTGAGTTCCATCTGGTGGGCATGTCACAGATTAGGCAGTTCTTGGGCGGGTTATTTTCCTTTTGGAGGTCAGCCAGCCGAGCACTGGCATTATATGACCGGCGGAAATGCACACAGACTTTCCTAGCCTGCCTCAGGAGATCCTGTAAACCCGGGTACCTGCACAAGAACTGCTGCACCACCAAGTTAAGGACGTGAGCCAAACAGGGCTCATGGGTCAGGTGTCCCTGTCGGAGGACGGGGAGGAGGTTGGTGCCATTGTCGCAAACCACCATTCCCTGCCTTTGGCCAATTAAAGAAGAGAGAAATCACCCTGGGACTTTGAGTGAGGTGGGAGAGATTAGGCACATGTTCACACAAATTGGAATAAAATCAGTTTATTAGTTGCAACAATGCTGTATAATAAAAGCGGAGACAGCAATAAATGTGCATCACCAGGCATAGTAGCCGAAGTTCACAACATGGGTACAAACAAATATTGATACATTACAAATGCAATACATCCGAAAAACAACAGTGGTGGTAGTAGTGAATTACTGGGCCAGTGGAATTGTGCACACAATATAAAGCTCATATGGAATAGGGTTGCATGTTAGTACAGTATGTGAGCATCCAGCAGACGATATGGATCCTCAACAAGAACAGACATACAAAGGCATCAGTGTTTCCCTACGCGTTTCGCGAGCTCCACTCGCTTCCTCAGGGGCAGATGCATACTCATTGTATCTGTTGTAAAAATAAAAATAATAAATAAATTACACTATTGCATAGGGCATGGGGGATGGTGGGAGAGGTCAGACCAAAGGAGGGACCTCATACTCACCAAAAATCCTGGGCTAGATGACCAATCTGTCCGGTTCGGGGGCTGCCATGCATAATGGGGAGGTGATTCTGACCTCCTGCTGTTCCTGCTTGTCTTTGTGGATGGGCGTGGCCACCTACGCATCGGCGCCATGTTCTCCACGCCCACTCCGCGACATCCTCTGACGTTGTGCTTGTGGGCTGTGTAAAAACATCCTGGATGGACGACGGCTGGCGTCCTTTTGATCCCAGTACTTTGACATCCGTACATGGTGCACGGGGCGGAGCTTCCGGACCCGCTGTGAGTATATCCGGATGTTTGCCATGGCTGGGACTCGCATAGCGGTCTGGAAGTCTTGCGCTTTGGTTATACTTTTTGGAGTGTACCTCAACGGCTGTGGCGTTTATCATTTTTTCTTATCAAGGTAATCTTTTCATCTACCCTATATGTGTGGTTATACAACTGCTAAGACACATTGGACATTCATAATATATATTTAATTACCTCTTACCTGTTTATAACTAGACCATTACCACACTTGTGGGGCACACTTCAGCTATGAGTAAGCGTCAAACACTGACGTGAAACGCGTTAGCCATCCACCCCTGCATGACCACTGTTCGTTTTGGTTGTTTTGGATTTATGGAATAATTTTAAATATTATTTTTGAAAAATAAAACTGTCTATACAGAGTGCGGCAGTCCAGGGCTTTTTTCTTCCCGTGCATTAGTGCAGAGCCAGCACCTGTGTGAATAACAGGGCGGGAGCAGCTATTTGGAGTATCTACAGCTTTGAGCGGTACGTTTCTTTTCTATTTAATACACGTTGCTACCATTATGTCATCTGATATATATGTACTGTCATATACACTTTTTATAGATACACCATTTTTTGGGGCCATCATGACCACTGGCCAGGTACTTCCAACAGACCCTGCCACTCATCCGGACCTCTCAACGTGGCGGTGTCCATCAGCCTCGCCCCCTCAGCTCCCGAACCGGATATACCATTTGCCGCCACCCTGGTACGCAGTGATTGGTCATCTAGCCCAGGATTTTTGGTGAGTATGAGGTCCCTCCTTTGGTCTGACCTCTCCCACCATCCCCCATGCCCTATGCAATAGTGTCATTTATTTATTATTTTTATTTTTACAACAGATACAATGACTATGCATCTGCCCCTGAGGAAGCGAGCGGAGCTCGCGAAACGTGTAGGGAAACACTGATGCCTTTGTATGTCTGTTCTTGTTGAGGATCCATATCGTCTGGTGGATGTTTACATACTGTACCAACATGCAACCCTATTCTATATGAGCTTTATATTGTGTGCACAATTCCACTGGCCCAGTAATTCACTACTGCCACCACTGTTGTTTTATGGATGTATTGCAATTGTAATGTATCAATATTTGTTTGTACCCATGTTGTGAACTTCGGCTACTATGCCTGGCGACGCACATTTATTGCTGTCTCCGCTTTTGTTATACAGCATTGTTGCAACTAATAAACTGATTTTATTCCAATTTGTGTGAACATGTGCCTAATCTCTCCCACCTCACTCAAAGTCCCAGGGCGATTTCTCTCTTTTTTGGTTCACTAATAGGGATGGAGGTGCTAGAGTGGTCACACCAGACCTGATTTCTCTTTTTTACCTTTGGCAAATTATGTCTCTCTGTGCTAACGGCGCTGTGATTGGACAAAGCATGCGGGTCATAGTGCATGCTTAGCCAATCATCAGCCAGCAATGCACTGAGATGACACAGTGAATTATGGGCCGTGACGTGCCGCTCGAATTTGGCGCAAGCGGCCCATAATGTTCGATCTTCGTTGAACGATCGAACAGCCGATGTTCGAGTCAAACTCATGTTCGACTCGAACTCGAAGCTCATCCCTATACCGTACAACCAAGGTATATATATATATATATATATATATATATCTATATATAGATAGAGATATATATATAAAAATATTTATTTTATTTTATTAAACAGATCTTTAAAACATACAAAACACCTAAAAGATATAGACTGGAAAACATTTCTTGCACATTCAGCTCTACAGAATTACAGATGGGATGATCAGTAGGGATGAGCCGAACACCCCCGGGTTCGGTTCGCACCAGAACCTTCGAACGGACCGAAAGTTCGCGCGAATTTTCGAACCCTATTCGTTATAATGGACGCGAACGTTCGAAATCAAAATTGCTAATTACAACGGCCAATATGCATGTTAATGTCATAAAACAGGTTTGGGGACCCGGGTCCTGCCCCAGGGGACATATATCAATGCAAAAAGAAATTTTAAAAACTAAAGTTTTTTCGGGAGCAGTGCATAAAGTGAAAAAAAAAAAAGTGAAATTTTCCTTTAAATATGGTACCTGGGGGGTGTCTAAAGTATGCCTGTGAAGTGGCATGTGTTTCCCGTGTTTAGAACTGTCCTTGCACAAAATGACATTTGTAAAGGAAAAAAAGAAGCCATTTAAAACCACTTGCGGCTTTAATGTCATGTCTTGTCCTGGCCGCCATATGGCTGAAAATCCTTGAGAAAAATGGCATGGCTACCCCATCACCCCCCCCCACCCCAGCCCCTTTGGGTCTTGTATGGATACTAAGGGGGACCCCGAACCCAAAATAAAACCCTATACCTACAACCCTATATACTCTGAACAGCAGTATATAGGTGGTGCAAACAAGACATGGACTGTAGGTTTGTTCTTAAGTAGAATCTGAACAGGTACATTATGAAGTGTAGCTACATCCCAAAAAAATCAATTTTTAAGCTTTTTGGAGAACATAGGGAGGGGTTATCACCCCTGTAACATTTGCTGTCTTTGCACATCTGTTCAGAACATGTCACCTCACTTTCCGTCCCAATGACAAATGTTTTTGGAAAAGTGGGGTTTTAATTGAAACAAGGATTGGTGATAAAGCATCAGTAGAGAGGAGATACCTTTTTCCCAAATTAAATCTAACAGGATAGAATTTTCCTTCCATGGGGTAGATTTCCTCTCACTTCCTGTTTTCTCTTGCCGTTTGCAAGTAGGAGTCGTTTGTAAGTTGGATGTTTGAAAGTAGGGGCCTGCCGTATATACTCTGCAGAAATTTGCCCTATTAGATGTTGGTGTAGCCACAAGACTGGTGGGCACAGGAATGGGCCCTGCTGTGAGTTAATAGATCAAGATTTGTACTTGCATGCACCTGTTGAACCGGGCAGAAAAATTGGGCCTTTGGTGGTGGTGGTGGTGGTGGACGGTGTTGCCACAAGACTGTAAGCCCTCACAGGTACTCTTGGTGGGTGCAGGAATGGGCCCTGCTGTGAGTTATTAGATCAAGATTTGTAATTGCATGCACCTGTTGAACAGGGCAGAAAAATTGGGCCTTTGGTGGTGGTGGTGGTGGTGGACGGTGTTGCCACAAGACTGTAGGCCCTCATAGTTACTCTTGGTGGGCGCAGGAATGGGCCCTGCTGTGAACTATTAGATCAAGATTTGTAATTACACGCCCCTGTTAAACAGGGGCTGAAAAATTGTGCCTTAGGCATTGGTGCTGGTGCCACAACACTGCAACCCCTCACAGATACTGTACTTGGAGCACAGCAGTCACACCTGTTGCGAAGCATCTTTTTAAAAAATTGTAATTACACGCCCCTGTTATACAGGGGCTCAAAAATTGTGCCTTAGGCACTGGTGCTGGTGCCACAACACTGCAACCCCTCACAGATACTGTACTCTGAGCACAGCA
Source organism: Rana muscosa (assembly GCA_029206835.1). NCBI lineage: Eukaryota > Metazoa > Chordata > Amphibia > Anura > Ranidae > Rana > Rana muscosa. Next base: position 456,702,325 of record CM055116.1, on the reverse strand, counting down.
ATGAGACCTGTTGCAAAGCATTGCCTAAAAATTGTAATTACACGCCCCAACAGGGGCTGAAAAATTGTGCCTTAGGCACTGGTGCTGGTGCCACAACACTGCAACCCCTCACAGATACTGTACTCTGAGCACAGCAGTCACACCTGTTGCGAAGCATCTTTTTAAAAAATTGTAATTACACGCCCCTGTTATACAGGGGCTGAAAAATTGTGCCTTAGGCACTGGTGTGGTGGCATGGATCATTGAGGAGGAGGAAGAGGATAGTCAGTGAACATAACAGGACAGTCACTCAGCATCAGCATAGGCAGTCTTGAAGGGATGTGACATTATAAATTATTCCGTTATATCCGCTTCAGGTGTCTGGTAGCTGGTGGTGATCCAAGACTGATTCATTTTTATGAAGGTCAGTCGATCAACCGAGTCGGTGGACAGACGCACCCTATGATCGGTGACAAATCCTCCAGCAGCACTGAATGTGCGTTCGGAAAGAACGCTGGATGCAGGACAGGCCAGTAGCTCAATTGCATACTGTGCAAGCTCTGGCCAGTGATCCATCCTCAGGACCCAGTAAGCCAGAGGATTTTCGGTGGGAAAGGTGTCCAAGTCTGACCTTGCCCCTAGGTATTCCTGCACCATGTATATCAGACGCTGGCGATGGTTGCTGGAACCGATCATACCTTGGGGCTGCGGACTAAAAAATTGTCTGAACGCATCGGTCAGACGTCCACCTTCCCCACCGCTCCTTCTGCTACTGACCGAAGCCTCAGCAACTCGTCGTCCAGGACCAGGAGTTTGTAACCTCCCAGTTTCTGGGAACGCGTTGCACAGACCTTTCTGCAAGGCCTCCCTGAGATGTCTCATCCTCTGCTCCCTCTGCGACGGCAAGATAAGGTCCGCAACCTTACCCTTGTACCGTGGATCAAGGAGAGTGGCCAGCCAGTAATGGTCACTCTCCTTGATCCGAAGAACACGAGGATCCTTCCGCAGGCTTTGCAGGATCAGGGAGGCCATGCAGCGTAGGTTAGCTGAGGCATTCGGTCCGGAGTCTTCTGGGTCACTGAGGATGACATGATCGCCAGCCACCTCCTCCCAGCCACGTACAAGTCCACTGGTTTGTTGGGACTGTACATCATCCCTAAAAGACTGCTGCTGCTGATGCTGAGTGCCAGGCTCCACCTCCATGCTCACACAATCCTCCTCCTCCTCCTCCTCCTCCTCCTCTTCCTGTGTGATGGGTGGGACAGAAGGAACATTGTCTGGATAAAGGGGGCCTTGAGAGACAAGGAAGTCCTCCTCTTCCTGCCTCTGTTCTGCCTCAAGTGCCCTGTCCATTATCCCACGCAGCGTATGCTCCAACAGGTGGACAAGAGGTACAGTGTCACTGATGCATGCACTGTCACTGCTCACCATCCTCGTGGCCTCCTCAAATGGTGAGAGGACAGTGCATGCATCCCTGATCATGCTCCACTGGCGTGGGGAAAAAAAGCCAAGCTCCCCTGACCCTGTCCTGGTGCCGTAGTCGCAAAGGTACTCATTGATGGCCCTCTGCTGCGTGTGCAGTCGCTGCAGCATGGCCAACGTTGAGTTCCACCTGGTGGGCATGTCACATATTAGGCGGTTCTTGGGCAGGTTCAGCTCCTTTTGCAGCTCAGTCAGCCGAGCACTGGCATTATAAGATCGGCGGAAATGCACACAGACTTTCCTGGCCTGCCTCAGGACATCCTGTAAGCCTGGGAACCTGCCCAAGAACCGCTGCACCACCAGGTTGAGGACGTGAGCCATACAGGGCACATGGGTGAGCTGCCCCTGTCGCAGGGCGGAGAGGAGGTTGGTGCCATTATCAGAAACGACCATTCCTGGCTTAAGCTGGCGTGGCGTCAACCACCTCTCGGCCTGCCCCTGCAGAGCTGCCAGAACCTCTGGCCCAGTGTGGCTCCTGTCCCCCAAACACACCAGCGCAAGCACGGCATGGTATCTTTTTGCCTGCGTACTCGCGTAGCCCCTTGTACGCCTACGGAGCACCGCTGGTTCCGAGGACAGAGCACTCGAAGAGGACATGGAGGAAGAAGAAGAGGAGGGGGTGGAGGAGAGAGGTGTCTCACAACCAGTAGTAGCATTTTGGAGGCGTGGTGGCGGAACAACCTCCAACACTACTGCACCTTGTCCTGCATCCCTCCCAGCTGCCAATAGAGTGACCCAATGGGCCGTGAAAGAAAGATAACGTCCCTGTCCATGCCTGCTGGACCATGAGTCAGCGGTAATATGCACCTTACCGCTGACCGCCCTGTCCAGCGAGGCATGGACATTGCCTTCCACATGGCAGTAGAGAGACGGAATCGCCTTCCGTGAGAAAAAGTGGCGTTTGGGAACCTGCCACTGAGGAACCGCACATTGAACAAACTCACGGAAGGGGGCCGAGTCTATCAACTGAAAAGGCAGCAGTTGAAGTGCTAGCAATTTAGCCAAGCTAGCATTCAACCGCTGGGCATGTGGATGGCTGGGAGTATACTTCTTTCGACGGTCCAGCAGCTGGGGCAGGGAAATTTGCCTGCTACAATCGGACGTCGGTGTACTGCAAGTACTTGGTTGTGACACACCTAATTCTACACCTTCAGTCCTCTCAGAGCAGCTTTCAGAGAGGACTGAAGATATAGTGGGGATGGAGATCCCAGCTGATGAGGAGCAAGGAGAGGTCCGCTTTGTTCTTTGGTGTGGGTCTTTTATGTGTGCTTGCCAACGAGCTGCATGGCAGGTCGACATATGTCTGCTCATGCTTGTGGTGCCCAAGCGGCTGATGTTTTGGCCACGCGAGATACGCTTGAGACAAATATTGCAAATAGCAGTGGTGCGATCTGATGCACTCGTCTCAAAAAAGGCCCACACCAAAGAACTTTTGTGATAACATGCAGAGGCAGCGCCCTGCACAGGCGGAGCTCTGCGGTGTGGTACAGTTGCTGTGCTGGCCTCTAGCTGGCCTCCAGGGGGCATCCTGCCTCGTTGGACATGTGACGCTGCATCCTCCTCCTCCTCCTCCTCTCTCCCTTCAGGCACCCATGTGGAGTCAGTGACCTCATCATCCCCTCCCTCTTCACCACTAGAGCAAACCTGGCAGTAAGCTGCAGCTGGTGGAACACTACTGCCAGATTGCTGTCCTTCAGCATCCCCTCTCTCTGCGCGCACACTACTGACTTCCTCAAGCTGGGTATCATCATCCGAGCCTTCGAATCGTTGGGCATCCTCCTGGAGCATGTACCCAACACTGTGCTCAAACAGTTCGGGGGACTCCTCAGGAGGACATGGTGGTTCTAGGGAAGGGGTGGCTGATGATGCCATTGAGTACGCGTTGGCAGCTGCTCTGCCAGTACCCTGAGCCTGGGTGAGAGAGGATGAGGAGGATGAGGAGGGCTTGGTCATCCATTCTACCAAGCCTTCGGCATGATGCGGCTCCACATGTCCAGCTGCCGAAAACAAAGACAAGCGTGTCCCATGGCCACGTGCTGATGACGATGCACGACCACGTCCACGGCCAGCACTGTTGTCTCTAGAAACAGAGCCTGCCTGCCCTGTGTTCTTGCCTCGGCACGCTCTGCCTCTCCTTGGCGGTCTTCCAGCCATTGTAGTCGGTAGTGTATATAGTATAAAAAATAGAACTCCTATGTGTGCTCACAACACACTGTAGGTCCTATGGGTGCTGACACTAACACACTATAGGTACTATGTGTGCTGCTGAGAAGAAAATATAGGAGCTCTGTTTGCTGCCACTAACACACTAGAAGTCCTATGGGTGCTGCTGAGAAGAAAATATAGGAGCTCTGTGTGATGCCACTAACACACTAGAAGTCCTATGGGTGCTGCTGAGATGAAAATATAGGAACTCTGTGTGATGCCACTAACACATTAGAAGTCCTATGGGTGCTGCTGAGAAGAAAATATAGGAGCTCTGTTTGCTGCCACTAACACACTAGAAGTCCTATGGGTGCTGCTGAGAAGAAAATATAGGAGCTCTGTTTGCTGCCACTAACACACTAGAAGTCCTATGGGTGCTGCTGATAAGAAAATATAGGAGCTCTGTGTGATGCCACTAACACACTAGAAGTCCTATGGGTGCTGCTGAGATGAAAATATAGGAACTCTGTGTGATGCCACTAACACATTAGAAGTCCTATGGGTGCTGCTGAGAAGAAAATATAGGAGCTCTGTTTGCTGCCACTAACACACTAGAAGTCCTATGGGTGCTGCTGAGAAGAAAATATAGGAGCTCTGTGTGATGCCACTAACACACTAGAAGTCCTATGGGTGCTGCTGAGAAGAAAATATAGGAGCTCTGTTTGCTGCCACTAACACACTAGAAGTCCTATGGGTGCTGCTGAGAAGAAAATATAGGAGCTCTGTTTGCTGCCACTAACACACTAGAAGTCCTATGGGTGCTGCTGAGAAGAAAATATAGGAGCTCTGTGTGATGCCACTAACACACTAGAAGTCCTATGGGTGCTGCTGAGAAGAAAATATAGGAGCTCTGTTTGCTGCCACTAACACACTAGAAGTCCTATGGGTGCTGCTGAGAAGAAAATATAGGAGCTCTGTTTGCTGCCACTAACACACTAGAAGTCCTATGGGTGCTGCTGAGAAGAAAATATAGGAGCTCTGTGTGATGCCACTAACACACTAGAAGTCCTATGGGTGCTGCTGAGATGAAAATATAGGAACTCTGTGTGATGCCACTAACACATTAGAAGTCCTATGGGTGCTGCTGAGAAGAAAATATAGGAGCTCTGTTTGCTGCCACTAACACACTAGAAGTCCTATGGGTGCTGCTGAGAAGAAAATATAGGAGCTCTGTGTGATGCCACTAACACACTAGAAGTCCTATGGGTGCTGCTGAGAAGAAAATATAGGAGCTCTGTTTGCTGCCACTAACACACTAGAAGTCCTATGGGTGCTGCTGAGAAGAAAATATAGGAGCTCTGTGTGATGCCACTAACACACTAGAAGTCCTATGGGTGCTGCTGAGAAGAAAATATAGGAGCTCTGTTTGCTGCCACTAACACACTAGAAGTCCTATGGGTGCTGCTGAGAAGAAAATATAGGAGCTCTGTGTGATGCCACTAACACACTAGAAGTCCTATGGGTGCTGCTGAGAAGAAAATATAGGAGCTCTGTTTGCTGCCACTAACACACTAGAAGTCCTATGGGTGCTGCTGAGAAGAAAATATAGGAGCTCTGTTTGCTGCCACTAACACACTAGAAGTCCTATGGGTGCTGCTGAGAAGAAAATATAGGAGCTCTGTGTGATGCCACTAACACACTAGAAGTCCTATGGGTGCTGCTGAGAAGAAAATATAGGAGCTCTGTTTGCTGCCACTAACACACTAGAAGTCCTATGGGTGCTGCTGAGAAGAAAATATAGGAGCTCTGTTTGCTGCCACTAACACACTAGAAGTCCTATGGGTGCTGCTGATAAGAAAATATAGGAGCTCTGTGTGATGCCACTAACACACTAGAAGTCCTATGGGTGCTGCTGAGATGAAAATATAGGAACTCTGTGTGATGCCACTAACACATTAGAAGTCCTATGGGTGCTGCTGAGAAGAAAATATAGGAGCTCTGTTTGCTGCCACTAACACACTAGAAGTCCTATGGGTGCTGCTGAGAAGAAAATATAGGAGCTCTGTGTGATGCCACTATCACACTAGAAGTCCTATGGGTGCTGCTGAGAAGAAAATATAGGAGCTCTGTTTGCTGCCACTAACACACTAGAAGTCCTATGGGTGCTGCTGAGAAGAAAATATAGGAGCTCTGTTTGCTGCCACTAACACACTAGAAGTCCTATGGGTGCTGCTGAGAAGAAAATATAGGAGCTCTGTGTGATGCCACTAACACACTAGAAGTCCTATGGGTGCTGCTGAGAAGAAAATATAGGAGCTCTGTTTGCTGCCACTAACACACTAGAAGTCCTATGGGTGCTGCTGAGAAGAAAATATAGGAGCTCTGTTTGCTGCCACTAACACACTAGAAGTCCTATGGGTGCTGCTGAGAAGAAAATATAGGAGCTCTGTGTGATGCCACTAACACACTAGAAGTCCTATGGGTGCTGCTGAGATGAAAATATAGGAACTCTGTGTGATGCCACTAACACATTAGAAGTCCTATGGGTGCTGCTGAGAAGAAAATATAGGAGCTCTGTTTGCTGCCACTAACACACTAGAAGTCCTATGGGTGCTGCTGAGAAGAAAATATAGGAGCTCTGTGTGATGCCACTAACACACTAGAAGTCCTATGGGTGCTGCTGAGAAGAAAATATAGGAGCTCTGTTTGCTGCCACTAACACACTAGAAGTCCTATGGGTGCTGCTGAGAAGAAAATATAGGAGCTCTGTGTGATGCCACTAACACACTAGAAGTCCTATGGGTGCTGCTGAGAAGAAAATATAGGAGCTCTGTTTGCTGCCACTAACACACTAGAAGTCCTATGGGTGCTGCTGAGAAGAAAATATAGGAGCTCTGTGTGATGCCACTAACACACTAGAAGTCCTATGGGTGCTGCTGAGAAGAAAATATAGGAGCTCTGTTTGCTGCCACTAACACACTAGAAGTCCTATGGGTGCTGCTGAGAAGAAAATATAGGAGCTCTGTTTGCTGCCACTAACACACTAGAAGTCCTATGGGTGCTGCTGAGAAGAAAATATAGGAGCTCTGTGTGATGCCACTAACACACTAGAAGTCCTATGGGTGCTGCTGAGAAGAAAATATAGGAGCTCTGTTTGCTGCCACTAACACACTAGAAGTCCTATGGGTGCTGCTGAGAAGAAAATATAGGAGCTCTGTTTGCTGCCACTAACACACTAGAAGTCCTATGGGTGCTGCTGAGAAGAAAATATAGGAGCTCTGTTTGCTGCCACTAACACACTAGAAGTCCTATGGGTGCTGCTGAGAAGAAAATATAGGAGCTCTGTTTGCTGCCACTAACACACTAGAAGTCCTATGGGTGCTGCTGAGAAGAAAATATAGGAGCTCTGTTTGCTGCCACTAACACACTAGAAGTCCTATGGGTGCTGTTGGGGTGCAATGCTGTGCTAACAGCACTGCGGTTGGTACTACTGCAATACTGTACTAATAACAGTAAGCACGCACCAGACTAATCCCCAGCAGCAGCTAATAACACACTAACTGTGCAATCAGCAGCAATGAACGATCAATGACTTAGGTAGCAATGGTTTAGCAAAGAAATAGCCAATGGTTTAGCAAAGAAGAGCAAATCTTTCAGTATCAAGCAAAGACAGAATCAGCAGACTAATCTCTCCTAAAGCCGGAACTCATGTGACCGGGGCCGATGGCGTGGCGGCCTTTTAAATGGTGGGGCGTGTACTAAAGCCCCTGAGCTGTAATTGGCTACAGGCGTCCTGCCTGTAGCCAATTATTGCTCTCCGAGTTTCGGGCGCTGTGATTGGCCAAGCATGCGGGGTCACAGTGCATGCTTGGCCAATCATCAGCCAGCAATGCACTGCGCCGGCCGCGCCGGCCGCAATGCATTGCGGGGCCGCTCGCATCACACGAATGTGATGCGAACGGCCCAAATAGTTCTGGGCTCGACGAGCGAGCGAACGCCCGATGCTCGATTCGAACATGGGTTCGAATCGAGCACCGGGCCCATCCCTAATGATCAGTAGAAGATGACAGTTATCAACCAAACCATATACCATCTGTATATTAGATGCTCAACATGTTTTGTATGTTTTAAAGATTTGTTTAATAAAAGAAAAAATTCTTTATATATATATATATATATACGTTGGTTATGTCTAGGCTTTGTACAGTACCATGAAAGTCCAAAATAGTCCCAAATCACTTCTTTCTCTATTCGATAGGACGTAGGTGCCACTTCTCTATGTGTTTTATATTTGGCACCCCTTTTTTCCGAGGTGAAGATAGATTTATCAGCCATGAAGGAGAATGTGTACATCCCAACACTGGAGGGGAATGCTTTGCTGGGTAAGTGTGTTATAATGTGCAAATATGCTGCGCAAATTTCACATTATGGCAAAAAGCTTCTGGTAGCTAAAAATGTATTAAATGCATTATTTAATTATGGAAAGTGTTAAACTACACCAACATTTCCATCCAAACTCTCTATTATTGCATATGTTATTTTGAAAAGCCAGTGTAAAGGAAAAGTAGTGGTAAATAAGTACTTGTCAGCATAATCAATTATTTTTCACATATGAATTATTTTTGATTTACGTAACTGGGGGCATAGCAGGTGTGTGTCCTTTGTCTACCTACTTCGTGCTCATCTCAAAATGTTGGAAAGTATGGGCACTAATAGTTCCAGTGAGTGCCAGGAACAAAATGTTGGCCTCTCTGCCAGTACTAAAGCATTACAGCTCTGCCTTTCTTTGTTTTTGTAATCAAACCCTTCCTGGAAGCTCTGAGGAAGTGCTAAACTATTACTTAGGAGTCATAATTAAGTGAAAATCAATTTTACAATATTTTATTGAACGTAGGAATTTGCTTTGGTTTGCCATGTTTTTAAGATTTTCCTGTTTAACTAAGGTCTAGGAACATTAAGGTAAAAAGCATTTAAAGCAAATCCCTAAGTTTATGCAGGGGCATAAAAACCTTTACAGCTGTTGATTTAAATATTGTATTCAAAGTATTATTGCCTCCAGTGTTATTTTTATTCTGTCACATAATTCAATTATATCTAAACTCATTCTTTAGAATGTCATATCATTTTTAAGATGTCGATGTCATTTTTAAAAGTTATTTACAATCTTATTGAATCTGCAGTACCTGGTGGTCATGCCAGTGAAGAACTTTGGCACTTCCTGTCATGAGCTGAGAACCGTCTGCCAGTTGTGCTATCGCATTGTCACCTTATCAGATGCACCCCATGTGGGTACTACAAGCAGTTGTGCCAACATACATTATGCAGGCATTTTCAACTGCTGTCACTATCAGGAAGCTGATACAGAGAAATTATGTTCAGGTGTTACTAGACTTTCAGGCAGTGCTGAAAGAGATTGCAGGGGGTTAGCAAAACTGAGATATCACAAAAGGATAAAAAAAAAATGCAGTATTTAAAAAAATTAAACAATTGCTAATGTTTATGATATACACCGTGTTTTAACATATTATATGTCATCCAGTTAGAGTTTATTCTATCTCTATTTTGAGCAAAACAAAATCTACACATTTAAAAGAAGAAGAAACACCCTTATAAAACCAATACAGAAAAGTTGCAGAAATTTGAGTGCTAATAGTAGTTTCTGTCGGATATTGGTGCCCAGCCCAGTGTACAGATTTATTTGGAGTATCTTTAATCTTTGTACATTAAGTCATAACCTTTTTGCTTTTTAACTGTTGCATTTATTCCTTAAAATCTCTTAACATATTATAAGAATCATATCTCTCCCACCCTCCTTAATCAGAGGATTATATTTACTACAAAACAAGTTCATAAAAAGGAAATCTGGGGCAGTCATTACTTATCTATTTCAGATGATTCTGCTTACTGGTAGTCATGCTGATACTATGGCTGTAAAGCTACTGTCAGGATGCCAACCATTACAGAGATTCATGTGTGCCAATACGCAGATTAAGAACTTCTGATAGTTACCTTTGTGGGCATGCTTGTTTGCACGGAAATGCATGCATATGTTTTGGACTGACTCTAATTGCAGAATTGACACCGATTTCAATAATTAAAGGAAGATGTGATGACAGATGGTTGTTGGATGATCTTCAGCTAGTCTGTGAACGCTTCTTTGTATCCTGCCCTGTGCATATCCTGATTTCCTTTGCCTTTGGATTCTTCTCTGTCTGATTCTTGGTTGTCACCCTGGCATGCTTAAGGACTCTGCTTCTACTGATTATCCATGTATGACCCTGGCTTTGGCTACTGACCACTCCGTTATCTTCAATTCCAATGACCACCCCTGCATGATCTTAGCTTGGCCCTGACCTCTCACTTCTACTCCAGTTCTTTCCTGTTGGTCATATCCTACATCAACTCTGCCTACAGCGGGTTTTGTCATCCTGCCAGCTGATGGGCCTGACCTGCTGTTCTATAATGTCTTTTCCTGATCCTTCCGAGACTTACCTCCTGGCTAGAGAGCTACCTTGCTGATCTTCTTCAAGAGAAGCCACTAGAGAACTGGTCTCACAACACCTTTGCCACTTTTTGCCTTGCATTACCTGTCATCACCGCTAGGGATGTTTCAACCAAAGCTGCAAGAGAAAACATTTCGCAGCTTCAGGCTCTAACCATGTACATGTACATGATAGCTATCTACTGATTAATTTTCACAGATCATGGCAGAGGATAGAACCCCCCCCCCAAAGAAATGGGCTATTGCAATTGCAGAACTCAGAAGGAAGTCAGCATAGGCAGCATGTATTTTCTAATGTATTGCCCATTGGCAGACAACTTTTTAGCCCCATCCCCTCACTTTCATTCAAGAATTAAATAAAAACTTTACAATGCTTTTGTAACCCACATGAGTCCAATATCTGTGCCTTTTAAATGAATGAAGACCAGTGATGTACTGCTTCAGTTCACGTCCTTCAACAACCGGTCATGTTGCCTTCCCTTGTTGTGATGTCATCATGCCCTCACTGGAGAATTCCACCACTGAACCCAACTAGAAGTGCCCACATACCCATGCGCCCACTTTGGCACCTGTAGAAAGATCTTTTCACTCTTTAGTGCAGAAGAGAAAAGACTCACAACCCGGTGTGTTACATGGCAACCAATTCTGCTTAATATTCAGACCATCCGCTGACCACTGATGCACTGAATAGTGTACTCTCCTACTCAACAGACGTTGATTGTGTAATAGACTTCTGTCAAAGAAACAAGTTGGAAAAGTATCCATCGATCAGAGGCTGCAGCCAATTGGCTACAGGCTCTGATCAGTATATTCTGATAGGGAAAGTGAATAATGAAATGGGAGGTGGCAGTATGCCTCCATCCACCCCATTAGAATGGAAAGAGTAATCTGTTGTTCTTGTCATGAAAAACGGCCATGTGTAGGCTTTAACAACGTGAAAAAAACACGCATGCTCAGAAGCAAGTGATGAGACGGGAGTGCTCGTTCTGGTAAAACTAGCGTTCGTAATGGAGATAGCACATTCGTCACACTGTAAGGGACTGAAGAGCACGAGGCTGAAAAGCGCGAATCGTCTCTCACCAAACTTTACTAACACAAGGATCAGCAAAAGCAGGCCAAAGGGTGGCGCCATCCGAATGGAACTTCCCGTTTATAGTGCCGTTGTACATTTCGCGCTTTGCTCAAGCATTTTTTTTCATGATAGTGTGTAGGCAAGGCAGGCTTGAGAAGAATCACGTCGAGAAAAACGTTTTTTTCAATGACATTAAAAACGGTCGTGTGTACGCGGCATTATTCTTGCTTCACTATATAGTTACATAGTTAGTCAGGTTGAAAAAAGGCACAAGTCCATCTAGTTCAACCAATAAAAGTCGCTGAGTCACAAAAGTGAGTCACTGACCAAGCTTATGTGTCCATAACACATATGGGCATGTGTAAATCTGCTCAGTGTTTCACCAAATGGTGAAGAAAGAATTAGTGTGATAGCACTAGACTAGAGCAGGCACCTTTAAAATAAATCAGCAGCGACTTTTTTTATATTTCTATCCTGAGGTTTTTTTTTTAAAGTCCTACTCTAGCCATTGAAACAAGAGTAGCGTATTAGAGTGTCCCTTGCCAACAGTAGGACACTGACTGAGAATTTTAAACGTTTGTCTGACAATGTTTTAAGGGGACATCAGAAAGTTTGAAAAGTCAGAAATAGGGGTAAACTTTTTGGAAAAGTGGAGTTGCACTTAAAGGAATCTGTAATGTAGCAGTATTCACAGATCCATAATTCTGTAGGGGAAGGGTTAACTGGGCTCTGGCACTATAAATTTATATTTTCTCTGCATCCTGTGCCCCTCTTATGCTTTACATCACCGTCTTTATTTAAAACATCTCAGTGAATTTGGAAGCAATTATCAAGCATTTTCATAGGTTTACTTGCAGTTCAGTCTCTGCATGGGTCAGAGACTTCCAGTAACTGTTTTGTATGTTAAGATTAGAAAAACCTGTTTAACAAATAATAAAAAGAAGTACGAAATCTCAGACAACATAGTTAATGAGTAAAGGTATGTAAGGAAAGAGGAGTCTTGGAATACAAGGCTGATACTCCAAAGTTTATTTTTAAGGCATACATCAATGGAATGTTTTCATGCATGATGGGCTAAGAAAATACATACTAAAGGGTAGATTTGGCATTAAAAAAGAAAGATAGCAAAAGTTATGTTTTAGATTACAACTGCCTAAATGCAATTTTAAATCTGAGCTGTCACCAAAGCAGAAAGCTAAAATTTACTGCAAGAAAATGTTTTATTCAAAGGTTTATGTTTAACTATAGAATTAATCATTTTTATAAGCAATTCAGATTATGATACAGGAGAAATTTACCAGTTAGAGAATTGCGGTTTAAGAAGTTACTTCTAGCAAGAAGAGTTATATGGACGCAATAGAGTGGATTTACTAAAGGCAAATAGATTGCTTTTATTTTGCTAGAGAGGTTGCACTTTGCAAGGGAATTGTCCTTAACCACTTGCCGACTGCTTCACGAACATATACGTCGGCAGAATGGCTTGGCCGGGCAAAGCAACATACCCGTACGTCGCTTGAATTTCCCGCCGTGCGGGTGCACGCGCCCGCCGCAAGCTCTGTGGCCGCGGGACCCGCGGACTCGATGTCCGCCGGTGTCCCGCAATCATGTCACGGAGCTGCAGAACAGGGGGATGCCTGTGTAAACAAGGCATTTCCCTGTTCTGCCTTGTGACAGGACACTGATCTACTGCTCCCTGTCTTTGGGAGCAGTGATCAATGTCGTGTCACAGATAGCCCAGCCCTCACACAGTTAGAATCACTCCCTAGGACACACTTAACCCCTTCCTCGCCCCCTAGTGGTTAACCCCTTCCCTGCCAGTGTAATTTACACAGTAATCAGTGCATTTTTATAGCACTGATCGCTGTATAAATGACAATGGTCCCAACATAGCGTCAAAAGTGTCCGATGTGTCCACCGTAATGTCGCAGTCATGATAAAAATCGCAGATCGCCGCCATTACTAGTAAAAAAAAAAAAAATTATTAATAAAAATGCCATAAAACTATCCCCTATTTTGTAGACGCTATAACGTTTGCGCAAACCAATCAATATACGCTTATTGCAATTTTTTTTTTACCAAAAATATGTAGAAGAATACATATTGGCCTAAACTGAGAAAGAACTTTGTTTTTTATATATTTTTTGGGGATATTTATTATAGCAAAAAGTAAAAAATATTGCTTTTTTTTTCAAAATTGTCGCTCTTTTTTTGTTTATGGTGCAAAAAATAGAAACCGCAGAGGTGATCAAATACCACCAAAAAAAAGCTCTATTTATGGGGAAAAAAGGACGTTAATTTTGTTTGGGTACCACATTGCACAACCGCGCAATTGTCAGTTAAAGCGACGCAGTGCCGAATCGCAAAAAGTGCTGCTCTGGTCAGGAAGGGGGTAACTTCTTCCGGGGCTGAAGTGGTTAAAGCTTGGTGAATGGAGTGAAGCTCTGCTGACTTATTTTTTTTCCCTTGCACTTCACTAAGGATGGCCATACATGTTCAATTTTCTTATACAATTTTCCTTTAGATTTACCTTAAATTATGTAGTGCAGGGGCCTGCCTAATCGGATCAGATTGGAAGTTGTTTCGTTTGTTTGACTTCATATTATATGCTTTTTGGTAAATCTAAAGGAAAATTGTGCAAGAACATTGAACATGTATGGCCAGCCTAAGCATTCGTTGCAAAGGGACATTCCACCGCATTCACTAAACTCCAGGGAAAGTTCCCTTTCAAAGTGAACAGCCTATTTGCCTTTAGTAAATAAACCCCTGTATTTAAATCTAGCTGGAGTTTGCAAAGTGATTACATTATATTCAGATAGGGTAAGTATTTTTTTAGTTCCTGAAACTTCTGATGGCTTTTTGGTATGCAGCGGGCCTCACCCTCTCTCCAACTTCTTCATCTGTTACACGCCAACTCATGTCTAGGGGTTCCTGGGTTGTGAGAGTGAGATGCGCCACAGCCCATGTCCTCCCCATTGTAGTAGGGAGGTGAAGGCCACTTACTGATGTTTCCTCGGGCCGGTGTGTTCTGTGAATGCACTGAGTCTGTAATTACAAGCTCACCAGCCTCCCCTTTGCTTCCAGTAACTGGAGTTCACACACCGGAGAAAGGTCCAACACTTGTTTATTTGACACTCCAATACGCAAAGCACAATAAACAGTTCTTTTGCAGCAAACTGGTTGGGACCTATAACCTTGCCAACGGTGGGCCGAGCAGATCGAGGCACTTCCTAAGGTTTAAGTTCTATGCCACTGTACTATGACCAGCGGCGCCTAAGCCAATCCGGCTGTTACAGAACAGGAAGGATGGGGTCTCTTCCAGCAACCCCTATGAACAGCAATGGAGCCCTCTTCGATGTGCTGTGGCCCCTATCAGGGGGATGTGTCCCCCCAAGAGAGTTCCCAGAGGCCCACTGTCACCGGGTTGGTGCTGCTCCGGGTCTCCAGTGGGTAACCTCTCCGGCCTCCTCACCTCAGGTACGAGTCCCTCCGCTCAGGGACCCTCGGACAGTCCACCCTAGCGGGACCCAGTCGAAGGTACTGGGCCCCAGGCCTCCTCGATAGTACCTCACCCCAGGCTGAAGGTGCCTGGGATGGACGCCAACGTGACTCCGGACCAGGCCATGGGCACCTGGACCAGACTCCTGGATCTCCAGCACCCAGGCCTAAGGGCCCTGGGTGCGGACCGCAACCCTCCTCCTCCGAGGACCTCCTTCTCCGCAAGACCTCATGGTAAGCGCGTCTCCCCCTTTTATCTCCTCCCATCAACGGCCCGGCGGGTTCCCCGCCCCAGCCATACCATCTCCAGGAAGGGACAAAACAGGGAGCACTGCGAAGATGATTCTACCTGAAGCCTGTGGGTACCTCGCCACCCACAGGCAAAGGAGAATATTACATCCTCCAATCCTCCACGAAACAAAAAGGGGTCTGAATCCTAACACAATTATACACCTGGGTCACACTATTGCCCAGGTGTATCCCATCAATTTGAGGACCCCGCTACACACTCCCCCCTGTAATTTGACGCTGGTCCCCAGCGTCAGGTGCACACCCATACCTCCCATAAAGTGGTGGCATGGAGTGAAACCCCTGAAGCAATTCCTCTAAATTTTTTTCCCAAGTGCCAAGACCTGCTCAGGGAATGGGGAACATATAAAACAACTTATGTCATAAAACATTTTTAACATCTGCATAATCACAACCCCTCTCCCACACTGTCTAAGAGCCACCCACTCTCAATGATCTTGACTGACGATTCTCCTGCAGGGGAAAGAAAAACAACATCCTAACATAATTTTGTGTCATTTGGGATGAGTGGGCCCGTCAGCCGAGAGACCCACTCACTCCAACAAGCAAGGTGATGTGTGGGTGAAATATTTTCAAACATTTGTTGCGCAACACTGCCACCTGGTGACAGCGCCGCGGTCATGACACTCAACGAATCTTCGTTCTTCCAGCTTTTCCTACTCTGCCACTATTCCCAAATGTCCTTGCCTTTGGCACATGAAGAAAAGGGGAAACACGAAAACACAACAGTCCCCAAGTCTCCAACGAGAAAAAGAAAAGCCCAAACAAAAACAAAAACAGGGCACAGTCCTGCGTGTCTGGGAATGGCTCTTCCAGAAAGTTCAAGTGCACAAAAGAAATAAACAGGAGTTCTTTTCTCCTATAAGTAAAACTTTGGATCCGGCAGGTACAGGGGTTTCAGGTGTTTGTCAAATGCCTCTATCGAATACTCGACATCTTCTCCTTCTCTTCTGCAAATGACTATCTTGTCAGCATGGATATGGCGCCCCAATTTCCATTCAGCTTTGCAGTCCTCAAACCTCTTAGACACTGCCGGCACACATTCCAGGTACCTGCGAGCATGGGGCACCTTCAACTTGTCCCACACAAACTCGTCATACCATCTTGTTCTCCAGACTTCCACCTCATACAGCAAGTCCCGGGGTAGATACGGGTACTCCCACCCATATTCCCGAGCTACTTTATGGCAAAACAGTCTCTGCAAGCGGGCCAAAGGTGGCATAGTGGCTTTCTCTCCAGTTCCAGGCAGCACAATAGCTTCCGGATGCCGAGGTACCTTTACCAGCTCCCTGGAAATGACTTTCGGCGCTCTCAGAGAAGCGCGGGGTGTCCCCACAACCAAAGTAGGTGAGGTAACAGTAGCTGAGGACACAGGTGGAGGGGTAGGTTCCCTCGTAAGCTGCGGGTCTTCCACCCGAGGCGTGCTGTCTCCTGTGTACATAGGTGAATCCCGTACCGCACGGGAAGCAAGAAGTGGCACTCTATCCCAGCCCTTGCGGCTGAACAGTTCGTCTATCTCGCCATCATCTCCGCAATCAGACAGCGACTCTAGGTCGGAGGTGTCATACATCTCCGCAGGCAGATATCTTCCGGTGGACACAGAATCAACCTCCCTGGGGGGCTCCACCTCCAATGGGCCCCCGACACCTCCAACCACCACCACAGTCCCAGCCCCTGGCTCACCTGACCCTTGTAGACTGGGATGTCCGGGACTTCCTTCTCGACCGGCGCCATCCAGGCCAGGCAAGCAGCGGGGTGAAGCTCGACCACGTCCATAGGATGCCTGTACTAGGCCAACTTTCCTCTTCGGGGGTGGGAGCAGAGAACTTGTGGCGACCGAGGCAGCATCCTCGGATTTTTCTCTGTTGGGCAGTCCATCGCCCTGGTCAGCGCGCACGGGAACCTCGACAGAGGCCTTGACCTCCCCTTCCGGAGTAGCAGTACCCGTGAGGTGGTTGAGGCGAAGGGCCCGGGGCCTTGCTGTGGACGACTCAACCTCAAAAAGGAATTCTCTGCACTCCTCACATCGCCCGAATGGCTTCAGGGTGACCACCAGTCCCGAGCAGCCGGGACAGATCACACCGAGGGCCTCCGTGTCTCTGCAAGTGTACAGAGCCAACCGCCCTCGGGGCCTAAGTCTTATCCCCGTGTCTGTGATGGGGGCAGCAAAGGAAGTCATTCTCGTGGGGTGAGGAACCATAATCCACGGGGCACTTGAGGTCATCCCGACTATCTGCTGCTCCATCATGCACTGACCCCGCGCCGGAGTCTCCACGTGTATCCCCACACTTGGCCAGACTCCTCCCATGAGCTGTACATTTTCGCGGGCTTCCTCTTGACTCCGCCCACGAACGATGTCGCCATGGGGTGCCTCGTGGCGCAGTGCGTTAACAGTCCCCACGTGCAGTACGTCACACGGCTGGACCTCTCCCTTTTTTCCGCTCCTCCGCATGGGCCTTTCCCGTGTTAGGGTCATTTCCACAACTCCGAGCAGGGACGCACTTTGGCCAGTAATATGGCCGATCTGCTCGGAACTCCTCTGGGCAGCAAAGTTCAAATGTAGACATTCTCAAGTCCATCTTTAGAACACACTCTATCCCGGACTCACGAGCCCCCACGTGTAGCGGGCCTCACCCTCTCTCCAACTTCTTCATCTGTTACACGCCAACTCATGTCTAGGGGTTCCTGGGTTGTGAGAGTGAGATGCGCCACGGCCCATGTCCTCCCCATTGTAGTAGGGAGGTGAAGGCCACTTACTGATGTTTCCTCGGGCCGGTGTGTTCTGTGAATGCACTGAGTCTGTAATTACAAGCTCACCAGCCTCCCCTTTGCTTCCAGTAACTGGAGTTCACACACCGGAGAAAGGTCCAACACTTGTTTATTTGACACTCCAATACGCAAAGCACAATAAACAGTTCTTTTGCAGCAAACTGGTTGGGACCTATAACCTTGCCAACGGTGGGCCGAGCAGATCGAGGCACTTCCTAAGGTTTAAGTTCTATGCCACTGTACTATGACCAGCGGCGCCTAAGCCAATCCGGCTGTTACAGAACAGGAAGGATGGGGTCTCTTCCAGCAACCCCTATGAACAGCAATGGAGCCCTCTTCGATGTGCTGTGGCCCCTATCAGGGGGATGTGTCCCCCCAAGAGAGTTCCCAGAGGCCCACTGTCACCGGGTTGGTGCTGCTCCGGGTCTCCAGTGGGTAACCTCTCCGGCCTCCTCACCTCAGGTACGAGTCCCTCCGCTCAGGGACCCTCGGACAGTCCACCCTAGCGGGACCCAGTCGAAGGTACTGGGCCCCAGGCCTCCTCGATAGTACCTCACCCCAGGCTGAAGGTGCCTGGGATGGACGCCAACGTGACTCCGGACCAGGCCATGGGCACCTGGACCAGACTCCTGGATCTCCAGCACCCAGGCCTAAGGGCCCTGGGTGCGGACCGCAACCCTCCTCCTCCGAGGACCTCCTTCTCCGCAAGACCTCGTGGTAAGCGCGTCTCCCCCTTTTATCTCCTCCCATCAACGGCCCGGCGGGTTCCCCGCCCCAGCCATACCATCTCCAGGAAGGGACAAAACAGGGAGCACTGCGAAGATGATTCTACCTGAAGCCTGTGGGTACCTCGCCACCCACAGGCAAAGGAGAATATTACATCCTCCAATCCTCCACGAAACAAAAAGGGGTCTGAATCCTAACACAATTATACACCTGGGTCACACTATTGCCCAGGTGTATCCCATCAATTTGAGGACCCCGCTACAGGTAGTTTGCCAGCTTTTCACAGCTGTTAACCACCGAGCTTACATCCTGTTGCCACAGGCAGAGAGTAACACAATCAGAGAGGAAAAAAGGGTAAGGTGGCTGTAATATTCTATAGTATACCAAGCGAAAGAATACAAAAGGAAGTGAATCACAAAGAACTGCATTGAGCTCATATGACTCCTGTTGCTTGTTCATTTTGAGTTTCAGTACATATCAGTGTGGAAAGTTTGAAGTAATAAAGTAACCCTTTATTTGCTGACATAAAGTGTATGAAAAGGCAAAACTATAAAAATAGCGAAAATCCTTAGAGATGCTACCAGAGCAAAAGTTGAAGCCAAATCTTTCAATGGGGACACCTGCTCTAGTTACATCTGTCAAAGAGGGGAATACCTGTAATTTAGTGAGATTTCCTGTCACTTTATCTGGTGTTTCCTGGTTGGAGTTTTAAATACAGATGCACCGATACTAGTTTTTTTAAGACCAAGTAAGAGTACTGATGTGCGGGCTTGTTCTGGAGCCAGACTCTGTGTGCCTATAGACAAACAAGGTGAACTTACCCTTTAATTTACATTGTCTCTTCTTTTTTTGTATGTGGATAATGGCACTGTAATTATTTTAATAAAAAAAAAAATCTAAGTACCTTTTTACTAATCAATATACAGATGTCACATAACCTAGTAGACATGTGCAAAAGGAAAAAAATTGTTTAGATTCGTTTAGTTTTAATTAGTTAATTAATTTCGTTTAGTTAGATTCGTTAAATCCGTTAAATTCGTTTTCGGATTTCGTTCAGTTTTCGAGTGAATTCGTAAAAACGCTCGAATTCGAAAATATTTCGACCGGATTCGAAATCATTTCAACATGATTCGAAATCATTTCAACCGCATTCGAAAACAATTAGGATAGAATCGAAAATATTGGAAATAATCAAATAGAAAAACAATAGAACAGAATAGAATAAAATACAATATATATATTATATTTTATTCTATTCTATTTTTTTTCTAGTCTATTTTCTATTTCTATTCTAATCTTTTCTAATTGGAATTCAAAAAATCGGTCGCATTCGAAAATATTTCAACCAAATTCGAAAATATATCTACCGGATTCGATAATATTTCAACCAAATTCGATAATATTTCAACCGGATTTGAAATTATTTCAACCAAATAGAAAAAATTATAATAAAATAGAAAAACAGATAATAGACTAGAAAAACAATAGGACAGAATATATTATATTTTATTCTATTCTGTTCTATTTTTTTTCTAGTCTATTTTCTATTTCTATTCTAATCTTTTCTAATTGGAATTAGAAAAATCGGTCGCATTCGAAAATATTTCAACCAAATTCGAAAATATATCTACCGGATTCGATAATATTTCAACCAAATTCGATAATTTTTCAAACCAAATTCGATATTTCAACCGGATTTGAAATTATTTCAACCGAATAGAAAAGATTATAATAAAATAGAAAAACAGATAATAGACTAGAAAAACAATAGGACAGAATATATTATATTTTATTCTATTCTGTTCTATTTTTTTCTAGTCTATTCTTTTATATTCTATTCAAATCTTTTCTATTAAAATCAAAATCATTATATACTAAATTCGATTTTTTTTTCCGACATTCGAATTTCGTATAGAATGAATTCTAATTTGAATAGAAAAGATTAGAATAGAAATAGAAAATAGACTAGAAACAGAATAGAGTATAGATACTATCTATTTAATTTTTTATTTTTTTGCAGATTACTATTTGTTTCCATAAGATCTCCTGCAGACTATAAGCATCTATTTAATATAATATATTGTATTTTATTCTATTCTGTTCTATTGTTTTTCTATTTGATTATTTCCAATATTTTCGATTCTATTCTAATTGTTTTTCAAATTCGATTCGACTAGAATTCTTTTCGAATTCGATTCGAATTTCGTCCGTGGTTTTTCGATTCGAAACGTTCGGATTTGGTTGAATTCGTTAGCATTGTAATTCGTTAATTCGGATGCATCCGAACGTCCGAATAATGAAAATTCGTCCGAATTTCGTTTCGGAGCGAAACAAAATGCACATGCCTATAACCTAGATCTTTCCCAGCCTGTCTGCAGGGAAACATAATACGCAGGTGGAGTTTCTAGTCCTCTGCTGGTGGTCACATGTTCAAACTAAAAAAACAAAACTGCCTTTGGAACACCGAATAAAAATAAACAATTATTAGAAGTCAAACTTCGTCTTACACTTTATAATCAGTTGCAACAAACAGTTTTTTTCTTTTTGGCATAAATGTTATACATACACAGATACAAGTTGATCATTTTAATAACCAGTGTTACGTGGTTTGTTTCAGCCATGCAAACTGGTACATTCTGCTGGAGAGCTTGTTCTTTTGAGAAAAAAAACAACAGACTTGCTGGTTGGATCGCTAGATGAAAATAGAAGAAAGCCCAAAAAAGAAAATGAATGCAGGGCTTTAGAAAATATAACTTTCTTTGCAAATTAAACAACCTGTTTAAAGTGATACTAAACACACGCTGTTTAATTATTATCAAGAAACTGTTTTAAATTGTCATACAATTATATATTTGAAATCAAATCTTTATTATTTTTTGGCAATAACATGGTGTGGGCGTATTTCTGTCAGACACAGGCTGTATCACGCCCCTCCAGCCTGTGTCTTAGAATAAGAAGGAGGTGAATCCTCCATCAATCTACATGTAATATCCCACACCCATTGTGTTTAGCTGGTTAGTGGGCATAGAGGAGGAGGGAGGGATCAACCAGGTGTTTTGCAAAATACCGAAAATTTGTCTCATAGGGCTTTATTTACTAAAGCTGGAGAGTGCAAAATCATTCTCACTTCTGCATAGAAACCAATCAGCTTCTAACCTCAGCTTGCTCAATTAAGCTTTGGCAATAAAACCTGGAAGCTAATTGGTTTCTGGTGCAGAAGTGAGCCTTATTTTGCACTCTCCAGCTTTAGTAAAAAAAACATGTAGTGACTTCGTATGAACAGCATACAATACACCATTTATTCATAATTTTTACGATGTGGGTTTAGTGATACTTTAATTTACTAAATCAACCCCGCTATGTACAATTATGTTACTCCCAAAAGATGAAGCCAGCTCACAGTTTGCTCACACCCCTTTCTTCCTTCATACCATTCAGCAAAGTTTTGGAGCTGTACGCAATTTCCATAGGGTAAAATCATCTTTATTATTCAGAACAAGAACAGATATTTGCACTATGATTAAACCCCAGTAAAGGGTGAAACACATTACAGGGAGGATCATGAGTGGAGTGTCTGTTCTTGTTTCTGAACAGTTAAGATGATTTTACCCTTTGAAAGTGTTTTTCGCTGCAGAACTTTACCGAGTTATGTACAACTTGCCCCCCTTTGGGGTCTGGTAATTTTCTACCCCTTCACTGGTAAACTGTCAAAGAGATCTTTTTACTTGAGCAAAGAGGAAAAAAGGCAGACATTTAAAAATGCAACAAATTTCATTGTAAATATATTTTTTTAAATCACCATGCTACTATTACCATGCTCTACCTATCATAATGACTCTCAATAAGATCCATGCAATCTGGTGAATTAAGTCCAGAAGGAAAATGTAAGTGAGTGAGGAAGCTTTCCTCCTCAAAAGCTAACTTTTTATAGGGTTATGAAATAGTTTTATTTAAAACATATTCTATTATAAATTACCCTTTAAAATGCCCCTTTTACTAGTTCACCAAGGCAGGGCTAGAAAAGTAAATAGGAACTTCATCACTATCATACAAATGACAACAAAGGTACCTTTAGAAATTCATAGTAATGACGTTTTTCAAATAGATACAGATAATTGCAGTTTTTTTCATTCTTTGCATAACTTATTAGTTTAGGTCTCCCAAATATTTCTGCCTACTATCATGCTGCAAACCTTGCACATTTACCAAAATACCATGCGATCCAATAAATTCCTTTATGGGTAACAATTGAGTCTATTGACTGTGACCTCATTTCAGTATCTAACATATTATGGTTAAGACCAACTAATCATACCTTTGTGAAGGAATGTGATGAGCATAATGTTAAACTAGAAAATGTCTATTCTCTATGCATCTTCACTATACTATAAAGTCTATATTGATTTTTCATGTACACCACTGCTGTAATTCTTCCTTACTCAAATCAATTTCTAACAACAACCTCCCCCCCCACCACCGAAAAGACTGGAGAAGACACAGAAAATGGCGGATACCCCCTTCTCCCACACATCTTTGGAATGCAGATATGAAGATAGGACCAGAGGACAGCCCAGCTTAATCATCACGTTTCTGTACTCTTTTTGTCTTTCAGCCAATCAGATGTGGTTTGCAGTCTTACATTAACATAATAGTGACGTATCATGCTATGTGTAAAAAGTTTAGTACTGCCTGTAATAAATCATTAGATACGGAAGTAACGGATCTGCACGGATGTGTCGGTGTCTTGCTTTCAGCATGCATGCAATGTTATCTAAGCTTTACAATTCGGAACAGTAGTAGAATCCATATTAACCCCTTTGTGGTTAAATGACCATTACAAATGGTGCCCAACGTGGGGCTCCAGGTTTTTGACCGAAGGAAGACCGCAACCTCAGGGCTGAGTTGCCAATCGGGACTGACCGAATACAGGGACTTGCGCACCCCTGGGGTACGGTGAGTACTTATATACTTACCACTGTACAAATTAGTTCTGTCTGGGTTGGCAGCTGGCTTTGTCGGCTTCTAGAGGCAAACAAAGAGGCAGGTAATTTTTATATCTCGCCTGAGGCTGTTTTAATGAACCTGCTATTGGATCTCTACTGACTGTATTTGTTTGGTGTTCGTATTTGTTCAATGTCTGTTGTCCTAGGCATGGCGGCTCCTTGTGGTAGACTGAAAGGTTGTTGCAATTAGTACCCTGACTCAGGTAGAGCTGTCTGCCCCTGAGAAGATGGGATGTGTCCAGAGGTGAGCTGTCTGCCCCTCTAAAGGACGGTGTAGGTTTGCAACAAAGGTCACTCAGGGGTTACGGTGTACCGTGTTCTGGTTCAGGTGAGCTGTCTGCACCTGCAGAAATGGTTAACCCCTGAGGGGGTGGTTCAGCTGCTGAGGTTTTGCAGTGCCAGGGGCTGCAGGTGTGGTTATGTCCTGTTCTCAGTGTGTTTGTGGATTACTGTTTGGCATAAATAAACGGGGTTGGGGACTGGTGAACGTTAAAGAAGGCAGCTACCTGAAGGAACAATTGGGTCACAAGCCGCTGTTCCCCTTCACCCCTGATGTGTTAGTTTTGAGATTAAACGTTCATTACCCAGTGAAAGAGGGGATAGGAAAAAAGCTTGTTAGTATCCCCACGCAACAATACAAGCCCCCACCCTCGCGTTCTTGTTTTAGAAAGAGAAAGGGAGGGGGAGGATGGGTTAGGATATCTCATGGACAGATTCCTGTGTGAGAAACGGTGTTTAATGAATGTTAACCCTTGCTAGATATGAAATCACTAGTGTAGCATATGATGAGATGTAAGGAATCAGCAAGGAAATGGTTAAAGAACTTGAAAGTGAAATGCACTAGAAGTGGACAGAAGATTAGAAATATTAATAAGGTTTGTTGGATGTGAAACAAGAACATTGTGAAGAGGACCGAAGTTACTCAAGCGTTGTTGTAGCGAAAGTTTGTGAATTTGAAGACTGTCAGATAAGTGGCACATGTTGATAAGACGGAACAGAAAGTAATTCTATGTGATAAAAGCTTATTGCAAGTGTCAGAATCTTGGTTTCGTGCTGCTAAAACATTGCATGAAGAAGCGAAGAAAGATGGCGATTGTATTGTATATGTGTACTACAGAACTGATAATGTGTGTGTCCGAAACCCCTCCCCCTTATGGGATTTGGAACAAAGGAGGGGAGGGACATTCCTGCCCTTCCCGGCTCGAGAACAACGCACTGTGCACTTCCTCCCGGCAGCCATCTTAGTGCACCCATGCCCTCATTTCCTGCCCAGCCCTGTGCACTTCCTCCCGCAGCCATCTTAGTGTACCCATGCCCTCACTTCCTGCAAGTGGCCATCTTGGTACACCCAGAAGGCTCAACCAAGGCCTATATCCAGTTCTCCCTGTTTTTAAACCAGGATGGTTCCTACCACACTCCTGTCTTCCCCAATACGGAAGTGCCATATATTAATGATGATGAAGCGTCCAAGTGCAAAGACCACCAGCAAGCATCAAGGCCCCCCGCTGATGTAACCCCCAATCCAGCTCCAGACTCACAGTTCCAAATTAATCTCGAATGTATGCTGGCAACCATAAAGAACAGTGCCCCTTGTCAGCCCCCGCCCCAACAACAATCTCCGTTGCCAGAATAGGCACAGGTGATGTATGTCGCTTTTACCCCATCACAAGCAGCGGCCTTAATGACAAGTCTGCCTGACCCAGAGAAACAACCAATGGCCTTCTACCGCAGGATGGTGCAGATACAAGAAACTTATTCAGCTGCTTGGAGAGATTTGATCAGCTTATGCCAAATTAAAGCAGGACATGTCTTTTGGCTGGTCATGCAGGCGGCCTTCAATGATGCCTGCTTGACAAGTGCCACTTCCTATTCCTCGGGTGTGGAGTTCTGCGCCCAACTCCACGAATGGGCAAAGGAGAAACTGGTGGATCAGACTACCACAATCCAAGATACAATCCAAGATAAGGGGGAGTCTGGAGAAGTATCATGCCAGACTCACCCAGGCCTTTGAGGATCTGGGCTTCTCTCACTATGAAAAGGCACACACTCATATGTTATCAACTGCTTTTGTCTCAGGGCTCAGAGAAGATATCAGAAAAGGCCTGATGGTGGCTCGCCCCGAATACTGCTCTATGAAAATGTCCGATCTACTGCTGGTGGCCAGGGGTATAGAAAACCAAAAAGTGAAAAAACCAACACCCCTCATGGTAGCTCATGATGATACTTCATGAAGCGATAACTCCAAGTTACATTCCACAGGAAGTACTTGACAGAATTCCTGCATGCCTATGGTCCACGGGACCGGAAGACATCGGTCACCTGAAAGTGCCACCAGTTTTAGTCAAGCTCAAAGAGGGAGCATCATTGCCCCGAAACCACAATACCCCTTGAAGCCTGCTCAATCCGCAGCCATCTCAAGACAGGTCGAGACACTTGTGTCCAATCGAGCTCTGATACCCTGTACTTCGGAATGCAATACACCCTTGTTCCCAGTGAAGAAACGGACCCCAAGAAGAGAACCAGAAAATAACAGAATGGTCCAAGACCTCCAAGCAGTTAACGAAGCCACAGTGTTGGACACCCCAATTGTGCCAAATCCACATACCTTATTATCAGGTTTACCTCCAACGGCTGAGTACTTCACTGTAGTGGACCTGGCTTACTGCACGCGTGGATCCCTGATGCATCGATCCTCATGCAACCGCTCTATGATGCTCTCAAGTCTGTGCCATTTACCCTGTCAAGCGAGGCCCTGGACAATTTCTTTCTGCTGAAGCAAGCAATATCCACAGCTCCTGCTTTGGGCCTCCCAGATTATGGAATACCCTTTAAACTGTTTGTGTCGGAAATAAATGGCCACGCCACAGAGGTCCTAGCTCAATCACATGGAGGCTGAACTAGACCCATTGGGTACTATTCATGCCGTTTTGACCCCGTGGCTAGGGGTGGCCCTTCCTGTTTAAGAGCGGTTTTTGCTGCCCAAGCACTGCTGGACAAAACTTCTGACCTCGTTCTAGCACACCCCCTGCCTCTTTTGGCACCACATGACATTGCTGCCATCCTGAATCAGGTGCAACCCCGCCACCTGTCCACCGCCAGACATCTTCGGTTACATATCTCCCTCCTCCTTCCAGACAATGTGACCCTCCAAAGGTGTCTCACTCTCAACCCGGCCACTCTTCTGCCATTTTTCGAGGGGGGACAAGAAGAAGAAGGAGATGGTGAAGAAAAAGACCCCTGTACTGCTCCACATGACTGCCTTGAAATGATGCGCATGGAAACCACACACTTACCTACAGCAAGTGAAACTCCTCTGGAAAACCCTGACTACACACTTTTTGTGGATTGCTCCAGATATGCAGATGAAGGAGGCAAGTACCACACAGGTTATGCTGTGACCTCTGAATTTGAACTTCTTCAAGCAGGAGCATTACCACCAACTGTATCTGCTCAGGAAGCGGAGCTCCAAGCCCTCACTACAGCATGTAAGATAGCAGAAGGTAAAAGAGCCAAAATTTACACAGACTCAAGGTACGCCCTGGGAGTGGCTCATGACTTTGGTGTCATCTGGAGGGCTAGAGGATTTCTGACAGCGGCCGGTACGCCAGTGAAACCACGGCCCAGCCATCAAGGAGTTAATGGATGCACTACTCCTGCCTGACAAAGTGGCTGTCTTGAAGGTTAAAGCACATGGCAAACTGAATTCTCAAGAAGCCAGAGGGAACCACCTGGCGGATATAACTGCCAAACAAGCAGCGAAAGACCAACAGAAAACGGCTGAAGTGGCTGAAGAGGAGAGTGAATCTTTAGCGCAGATGCCTGTGGCGGTCCATGTGCCATCTGACAGGCAATACCTAGCCTCTATGCAAAATGCAGCTCACTCACATTCGGAATGGATCGATAAAGGAGCAGAATACGATGGAGATCTATATCTGATGAGAGGGAAAACCTGTTTACCAAAACATATGTATCCAGCAGTCGTCCAATGGGCACATGGACCTGCACATCTCTCTAAGAACTTAATGAATTCACTGATCAGCAAGTATTACTGAGCCCCAGGGATAACCACCCTAACCAGAAATTACTGCGCCTCATGTGCAGTATGTGCAAAATGCAACCCGGGGAGAACAGAGAAGACACCACAGAAACATTTGGCGAAACCTCTCTATCCATTCCAGAGGATACAGATTGATCATATACAGATGAAAAAAGTGGCCGATATGAATATGCCCTAGTGATGGTGGACATGTTCTCCGGCTGGCCAGAAGCCTACGCTGTTACAAACATGACAGCCAAAACCACGGCTAAGAAACTACTGAGCGAGCTAGTATGTAATAAACACATTTGATGAGAAAATAATAGCTGGTGTTACTGTCATAAAGGTCCTTGTTTCAGCACAATCACCAAGCTGCAAAACCATATTGTCATATGCTTTCCCAATAAGAAGCCACAAGCTGCTGTATTGAAGCACACTGCACGGGCATATTCCAATGTTGTCACTATTTTGAAACATCTCCTGTAAAACACAACATATAGCCATCAACCATTATGAAACATGCCCTTTAAAAAAACATGCCTATTTTCAATGTAGTGCATGTGGACAGGGACAAGACATCAGCATTGAGATGTAACCAAGTATGAAATAAGTAAAATTTTCTATACCCCCCCCCCATTCCTTAAGATACACAAGTTAGATGCCTTCATGACATATACTGTAGCATGAGTTTACATTTACTTTAACATACTTATCAGTGCCTACAAGCCCTACTGTTCTGTCTCAACTACAAAGCGATAAAGTTCATCTCCAGGTTGATGTAGGCCTTACACAATAAAAAAGGAAAAAAAACTGCGCTATCTATGAACAATACAATAAAAGCAGCAACTGTGATATGTGATGGCATATAGGTGACAAAAGGTATAAAATAAACAGATGCGCTAAACAAAATTATATATTATGTGCAACTAGCAGTGATACTGGCAATAAAATGTCCACAAAAATACACATGTGATATAAGTCCATAAATGAATAAAATGGTGACAGTGTAACAAAGTGTCCTATGAAGGATTGAAGACCAAGAAGGAAGGTAGACCGTGGGGGGATAGGCAGTAGAAAAACCAAATCCACTGGAAAAAACACCCGTGTCCACCACCAGTATATAGGCTGCTTACCAGAGGTAAGAATCAAATGAACTCATCTGCAATTCCAGAAGGTGAAAAACCAGATCATCTCGGGGTCCAACCAGAGACTGAATCTCAACAGGTATTCCCCAGAAAGAAAAAAGGAAGCTCGATGGTGCATTACCAAATGACAATTTATTTAAAAGGAAAAATTAAAAACACTTACAAAAATGAAGTGGAAATAAGACAAAGCGGCCGTCCGGTCCGCCGATACCTGTCCCGTAGTGATGACATCAGCACGTACACCTCCCGATGCACGTTTCGTGTTCCTACACGTCGTCAACGTAAATAAATTGTCATTTGGTAATGCACCATTGAGCTTCCTTTTTTCTTTCTGGGGAATACCTGTTGAGATTCAGTCTCTGGTTGGACTCCGAGATGATCTGCTTTTTCACCTTCTGGAATTGCAGATGAGTTCATTTGATTCTTACCTCTGGTAAGCAGCCTATATACTGGTGGTGGACACGGGTGTTTTTTCCAGTGGATTTGGTTTTTCTACTGCCTATCCCCCCACGGTCTACCTTCCTCCTTGGTCTTCAATCCTTCATAGGACACTTTGTTACACTGTCACCATTTTATTCATTTATGGACTTATATCACATGTGTATTTTTGTGGACATTTTATTGCCAGTATCACTGCTGGTTGCACATAATATATAATTTTGTTTAGCGCATCTGTTTATTTTATACCTTTAGGCCTTACACAAGCTGGTTTGATATTCATCCCTTGCATCGATACAGGCAGTTTAACTCAATGAATAAACTCACAGTTAGGACGACAGACGATGAATCCTTTCGAATGTTCCGTTTAATGATGGATATTCATAGGTAGAAAAACGTTGCAGTTGTAAGCCACATGTAAGATGTTTAGCATTGAAGAAATACAGCAGTAATGACAGAGAGTCAGGAAGTGGAGCAGAAATATAAAGAACTACGGTCAGAGAGAGAGTTCAGCTAGAAAGAAGGGGACAGATCTTAAAGACACAGAGCAAGAATAATCACATAGTGTAACACAACACTCCCCGTCTGAAATCTTTAGATTTCATAACCTTAAACTAAAATATATATTTTCAAAAAGTCCAATACTGACAAATGTCCTGGAACCTGTAATAAAAAACATGCAACAAGCAAATATTAAACGTAAGTTCAACAGGATGAAGAACATAAAGTCACAGTATGATGTCTTCAAAGAATTCCAAAGTTCTGAGTAGAACCTGTAGATGGCAGCAATGTACTCCCCGCCGTGCCAACAGCATGGCTAGTCCTTGCACAAGTCACTCACCTGGCAAAAGGAGTACTAACTCTGTAATTGGTCGACGAAAGGTTTGTGTCGATCCTCCCTTGGTTACCTTGACTTCTACCTTCCGGACTTTGTTATCGTCGCTGTGCATAACTTTAGTAATAAGACCCATAGGCCACTCATTCCGACAAACTTCCTTGTCTTTTAGAAGGATGAGGTCTCCAACCTTAAGATTCGGCTTAGATGTTTGCCATTTGTTACGACCTTGAAGGTGGTGAAGATACTTTTTCTTCCAGCGATGCCAGAACACATTGGCTAGATGCTGCACCTGCTTCCATTGATGCTTGTAACGGTGTGACCGCAGCTTCTGTTTTGTACTTACAGAAGTGTGGAGTAAGGTGTTCACAGTTCTTATTTCCTTATTATCTTCAGGGTTTACTAGCCCATAGGTGGTGTCAATAGGGAGTAAGTAAGAGTCCTCACACAGAAACCTTGGAGGTGACAGCCATAAGCTGTTCTGAAGAGCGGCAGGTGACACGGCTCTGGTCCCACAGTCAGCTGGGTTGAGTTCAGTGGGAACGTGATGCCATTGACTTGGTAGAGAGAATCTCTTGATACGTTCAACCCTGTTGCTGACATACACATAAAATTGTTTTGTTTGGTTGTTTATGTAACCAAGTACTACCTTACTGTCTGTATGGAAGGTGAAAGAATCAATTCTAGTGTCCATTTCACTTCGTATGACCTCTGCAATTTCTACTGCTAGCACGGCTGCACAAAGTTCAAGTCTTGGTATGGTATGTGCAGGCTTGGGAGTGAGTTTTGCCTTGCCTAGGACAAAACTACAGTGTGATTCTCCATTCAGTTCAGAGGTCTTCAAATAGGCTACTGCAGCAATAGCTTCAACTGATGCATCAGAGAAAATATGAATCTCTCTCCGGTTAGCAGTTGAAGTGGAACCTGGAACATAGCAATGGGGAATCTGTAGTTTTTCTAGTGACTTCAAAGAATATCTCCACCTTTCCCACTTGTGTTGATTCTCACTAGGCAAGGGAGTATCCCAGTCTATGTTCTCAGTAGACAACTGTCTTAGTAAAATCTTACCTTGAATGGTAACTGGAGCAAGGAAACCCAGTGGGTCATAGATGCTATTTACCACGGACAGGACTCCTCTCTTAGTGAAGGGTTTTTCACAAGTTGACACTTGGAAGGTGAATTTGTCTTGCTTGATGTTCCACAACAAACCCAGACTTCGCTGTACAGGAGGCACATCTGTACCTAAGTCAAGGTTTTTTAGACTAGTGGCATAGTCCTCAGAGTGAAAGGCATTCATAAGTTCCTGGCTGTTGGATATAATCTTGTGCAGTCTAAGGTTTGCTACAGACAGCATCTCCTTTGTTCTGGTGAGAAGATCAATTGCTTCTTTAGCTGTTGGAAAGGACTTAAGTGTGTCGTCAACGTAGAAGTTTCTTTCAACAAATTGACGGGCATCAGATCCATATTCAACTTCTCCAGTCTGAGCTGTTTTCCTTAGCCCATAAGTTGCCACTGCTGGGGAAGGACTGTTACCGAAGACATGTACCTTCATGCGATAATCTATAACTTCCTTATTGAGGTCATTGTCCTTGTGCCATAGAAACCTGAGGTAGTTTCTGTTGTCTTCTCTGACGATGAAGCAGTGAAACATCTGTTGAATGTCGGCCATTACTGCTACAGGCTCTTGTCTGAAACGAATCAAGACTCCTATTAGACTGTTGTTCAAGTTGGGTCCCATAAGGAGCATGTTGTTAAGAGAAAGACCTTCGTGCTGAGCACTGGAATCAAAGACAACTCTGATTTGGTTTGGTTTGCGTGGGTGATACACGCCAAAGGATGGAAGGTACCAGCATTCTTCTCCCTCCTTTAGTGGGGGAGCAGGCTCTGCATGATCTCTGTCAAATACATTTTGCATAAAGTCCACAAAGTGCCTTTGCATCTCTGGTTTCCTGCTTAAGTTTCGTTTTAAGGAGGAGAATCTACTGATAGCCTGCTGTAAGTTGTTGGGCAATCTCTCTCTTGGGAGACGAAAGGGTAGGGGTGCTACCCAGTTATTGGAGTCATCTTGAAAGAACTCATTGTCCATAACCTTGATGAATTCTTTGTCTTCCATTGAAGGAGCCAGTATGTCATCTTCACTGGTTGCATTAAACACTGTAGAGCCGAAGTCGCCATCATGGCAGGAGAAAGGGCTTGTGTCACCTGAGATACCATGTTGCCATTCGTGGCTGGCTATCTTCTCTTTCACCCAGTAGTGATGTGGGCATGGCTCAAAGTAAGTGTTTCGGCCATTTGGCAAAACATTTGTCTTGAATGACGAAATGTTGGTAGGTCTTTTCATTTTGCCTATACAGACATTGCCTATGATGACCCACCCTAGATTCGTGCGCTGGGCAAATGGGGCATCTGGGGGTCCACTGACTTGTCTGTGTACCTTGTGAACTCTTAGAATGTCTCTTCCTAACAGAAGAAGGATCTGAGCATCTTTGTCAAGCGGCGGTATCTCATTTGCTATTACCTTGAGGTGAGGGTGATGGAAATCAGCAGCTGGAGTAGGGATTTCTTCCCTGTTAGCAGGTATCTGATTGCACTCAACAAGTGTAGGTAAGGGTAATTGCAAGTTACCTTTGAGAGAAGATACCATGAGTCCATGAGCCCTTCTTCCAGAAACCTCTATAGTTCCACTACAGGTACCCAAGGTGTAAGGATGAGCTTCGCCTTTTATTTCAAATAGACTGAACAATTCAGATTTTGCAAGTGATCGATTGCTCTGATTGTCTAAGATAGCATATGCCTTTAGAGACTTTTCTGGTAGATCTGTGTGGTATATGTTCACCAAGCATATCTTAGCACAGGACTTACCACAGCGGTCTTCTCCACAAACTTCAGTGCAGGATGAAGAAATGATGGTAGAATTAGGCACTTGGTCTGTATTCTCCCCGCCATGCGTTAACCTGGGAGGAGCGTTGGCAGGTTGTGCAGAGCTGGGCTCAAGAGGATGGAGGGCTTGCACATGTTCTTCAGAGCCACACTCTATGCACTTGATGGACACATTACAGTCCCTTGCAAAATGTTCTGTAGAATCACAGCACCTAAAACATACCCTAAACGTCTTTAAAAGCTCCTTGCGCTCTTCCAGAGGCTTTTTCCTAAAGCCGATACATTTATTGAGGGGGTGTGGCTTCTTGTGTATGGGACACTCTCTGTTAGGGTTTTCAATCTTCCTACTCTGTTTGTTCGTGGCCACAACTGTGGTAGGAGTGGGAAGGATGTCAGTCTTTTTCACAGACACTGGGCCTCTACGGTTTCTATAGTTGCCCTGAAGACTGGTACTCTTAGGAAAGGGTGAGAAGAGACTGTACTCACCGTAGGAAAAACTTGGATCGTTCTTGGTCTCTGCAATTTTCCTGATGAATTCACAGAAGAAAGAGAATGGAGGGAAGGAAACCTTGTTCTCTCTTTTGTATGATGACCCTAATGCAGTCCATTTCTCTTGCAAACCATACGGGAGCTTGGAGACAATTGTGTTTACCCCTCTTGGAGTGTCAAGGTAACTGAGTCCAGGTAGTTTTGGGTCTGTCTTGGCTAGCTGAAGCTCAAGGAGAAGGTCACTCAGTCTCTGGAACTCCTTGTTGTCCTTACCGGATATCTTTGGGAAAGTTTCCAGACGCATGAACAAAGCATTTTCTATAGCTTCTGGACTGCCATAACTTTGCTCTAGTCGCTCCCATGCAGCTGTGAGGCCTGCAGTAGGATTGTCCATGAAAACCGATCTTAATGGCTTAACACGTGCAGCAGATAGAGGACCAAGCCATTTGATCAACAGATTCAATTCTTGATCAGCTGTAATGCCAAGATTGCTAATTGTAGTTCTGAAGGCACATTTCCAACTTCTGTAGTTCTCAGGTTGGTCATCAAAACTTGTAAGACCAGTCTTTGTGAGCTCTCTGCGAAGCATGTACCTCACAAACTCTTCTGTCTCAGTTGTCTCTGCCTTTATGTGAGATGCTGTTGGCTGTATGGTGCTGATTGCGTTATCTTTGACATTGTTGTTAAAGGACACAGGGAAATATGGTGCAGCAGATGCATCCAGGTGAGTTGCTTGCTTGAAATCAGTTGTTCCAATGGTACGTTGATTCAAGGCTGTACCGATGACCGGAGATTGATGACTAGCTTGAAACTTGCGCTGATGCTCTGTAACGTATGAAGGCAGGCAAGGTAGGCAGGTAGGAAATGCAGTGGAGTGATTTTGTGTGCAGGAAGTTGCTGGAACCTCTTTAACTTGAAGCTGTGAAGGAGTCTCTATGTAGTCGGGAGCATTGAAGACGATGGAGTGTGCACTGCAGTGGCTTAGGACATAGTCTTTAGTGCGTTTGAGGGGGTCTTCCATATCTGCTATGTTTAGGTTAATGCTGTCTTTCTCACTTGCACCTTCGTCTGCACTGATAGCTTGCTGTAGAACCCTTAGCTTTGCCATAGCTGCGTCATGTTTACACTGTTCATTTAAGGTTTCCATTGTTGCTCTTTGACGTGCTGACTGCGCTTACAACTCTGCTCTTTGACGTGCTGACTGCGCTTCCAACTCTGCCCTTTGAGCTTCCAACTCTGCTCTTTTTTCTGCATATGCCACCTGCACTTTGCTGGCTTCCACTTCAGCGCGGGCATTAATAAGTCGCTCACTGAGTGTTGAGTATCTTGAACTATGGGATCTTGATGAGTTTTTAGAACGTCTGGTGGAAACAGATCTGTGAGATGCAGTGTCCTGTAACAGCTTTATCTTTGCTTCTGCCTTTAATCTGGTTTGCTGGATAAAACTGTCTCTTTCAATATTGAGAGCATTGACGCGCTTTAATTGCATCATCGCATTTTCTGACTTCATGTTTTGTAAGACATTAGTGAATTTGATACTGGTAAGCTGATAAAGCTCATATGAGGCAGAAAGTTGTTTAATGGCGCCCTCTAGTGTCAGTAGTTCACGTTCAACAGACACTGTATTAGCTTCAGCAAGGATTTTCTCCCAGACTATTTCCAAGCTATTTGACAATTCAGTCCTTGAAGCTTCATAATTCTCCATTACTTTCCAAGTGGGTTTAACTGAGCATTTGGGTAACTCAGTTTCTTCAGGAACTTGTGGGGAGGTAGATGTGAGTTCACATGCAGAAGCTTGGTCACTCATGATAGCAGACTGACTGTGAAAGCAGGCAGGATCTGTGTGCTGAAATATGACACCGTGCAGATTGTCTCAGACTATAAGGCTGCCATGTGCTGCTTTGTCCCTTCTTTTTTGCTATGAGGGCAGTAAATCTTGTCTGTATCAGTACTGACATGCAGAAATCTTGTAATTAGGCTGTGAAACTCAGTTTTTCTACTGTTCTGTCTCAACTACAAAGCGATAAATTTCATCTCCAGGTTGATGTAGGCCTTACACAAGCTGGTTTGATATTCATCCCTTGCATCGATACAGGCAGTTTAACTCAATGAATAAACTCACAGTTAGGACGACAGACGATGAATCCTTTCGAATGTTCCATTTAATGATGGATATTCATAGGTAGAAAAACGTTGCAGTTGTAAGCCACATGTAAGATGTTTAGCATTGAAGAAATACAGGAGTAATGACCGAGAGTCAGGAAGTGGAGCAGAAATATAAAGAACTACGGTGAGAGAGAGAGTTCAGCTAGAAAGAAGGGGACAGATCTTAAAGACACAGAGCAAGAATAATCACATAGTGTAACACAACACCTACACTAAACTCAGCAGTTTGTCAGCAGCACTTATTCTTTTTCTAGCACAAATAATGCACATTGTCAATATAAATATTAATAATTCAGCGCCACAAAATTTTAATCATAATACAAATCAAAAGTGCCAAAAAATAAACCGTTCTTTCCAATTCAATATATTAGAAATAACCTTGCATACCTTCAAAACTAAAAAAAAACAAAAAACAAATGAACAAAAAAAAGCTGCTCCTTAATAGTGTAGGAAATACCTAAACTGTAACCAATAGAAGTGTGAGGGGGCACTAAGATACAAACACTAATCATATACTGTTGAACAATTGACAATAAAGTGCAAAGTTCAATAAACCATCCAGTCCATGTAGTGGCAATGAAAAAAAGTTCTTATAAATAAAGTTCATAAAAAATCTTCTATATGAGTGGATTTCTTCTTCAACGTGAAATACTGTTGTAAACCATCACCAGCTATTGCTTATTCAGCTGATAGTGCCCAACTGGATGTACACTCACCAGATTGCCATGACCTCTAGGTCAGAAATCGGCTGGGTTGGTAAGTCTCCTTCCTGATGACATCAGACAACGAAACGTACGTTGAGGCATAGAATATCGGTCATGTCACTTCCGGGTCCCTGCCTTCCAGTTTTCACCAATTGGCCAGTGGAACGCATGCTGGCTCTAGAGCGTGAGCAGAGCGGTGGCGTCTCCTCCAAACTTTTTATGCAGGTTATCCTAGTGTCCGGGAGGGCACGCTACAATGTAAGCAGCTTTTTACTTGTTTTATTTTTATGAGAAATAAACTGTATTACACTATATCGGTTCCATTTTTTATTATGCAGTGTTATGGTTGGGAGGAGGAGAGGTGCTTAGGACCCCCAACAGGTGTAAGAAAATCCTGAAGGAGACATACCAACCCAGGCGATTTCTGACCTTCTTTTTATTTAAAGAGGTCATGGCAATCTGGTCAGTGTACATTCAGTTAGGCATTATCAGGTGAATAAGCAATAGCTGGTGATGGTTTACAACAGTATTTCACGTTGAAGAAGGAAGGAATCCACTGATATAGAAGATTTTCTATTAACTTTATTTATAGGAAACTTTTTTTCATTGCCACTACATGGACTGAATGGTTTATTGCACTTTATTGTCAATTGTTCCACAGTATATGATTAGTGTTTGTATCTTAGCGCCCCCTCACACTTCTATTTCTTTCCAAATTAATGTCTGTGTAATTCTCACCATTAGATGTATATCCACTTGAAATTCATATATTCTCAGTCACCCAACAGATTGCACCAGAAAAAAATTGCTGCCAAGTCATAAGAAGTAAAAACAGCTGATAGTAATTTATAATGTTCTCCTTTAAATCTGCTTCAGCCTCTGTTCAACTCATCCAGGTATTTCAATTCACCAACTGGGGGCAGTATTGCATCATAATGCTGTATAGACAAAGCTCACAGACCAGAGCAAAATAGAGAAGGACCACAGTGTAGTATTTTTATTAAAAGTGAGCGCTCACAAATTACACACTGCTCGCCAGATTGTATGATGGAGTACAACCACCAACCTAAACTATTAAAACAATTATTTTTTAATTATAAGCAGTAAAAATGCCTTTTAAAATACGTAAGGCAGATCAAGGCTCTCTCCAGCCCCTCCAGGTACTCCGGTCCACCTATAAGGGCAGTATGGTATCGAGTAGCTGTATGAACAAAGCTCACATGCTGGATCAACATATAGGGACCCTAGTGTAATATGTTATAAACAAATATTCATTTAGTATATAAAATGCTCACCAAACAAACAATACAACTGCAGCTGTGTATGCAAATATGAAACAACTGGTTAAAATAAAAACAAAGCCTCTCTACAGTGTACACTGACATCAGCAGCTGCCACACAAGATCTGATGTGGCAGCAGGATGTCACACATGAAGCTCCACCCAGCGCATTTTGCACAAGTGCGCATCCTCAGGGGGTTTAAAGGGTCCCTACAGTATATTATGTTTTACAGTAGGTAGAGCCCCTACTGTAAACCAACGTCCTCTCAGGCAGATCCCTATGCTGAAAGGAAAATAAAGTATTTTTTTCCTAATGCTCCATGTTCCAAGAGTAAATCTCTCCAAAGCAGCAGCATAGCCTCTCTTAGCTGTCCCTAGGACAAGTTTTCCCATTGGAAGATTTTCCCTCCCCTTCTTCCTAAATGGAAACTCAAAATTTTTAGATTTCTCTAGTGGTGTACCTAGCACATCTGGCACCCGGGGCTGGTTTTTTTTTTGAACCCCCCCATCAAATTGTGTGTGTGGTCAACTTGTGTCAGTGGGAGGGGCTTACAGGGTTTTTGCTTTAATGATTGTGCCACGAGCAAGTGCGTAGCAGACGCGCACAAACCTCACACACTGATTTTAATAAAATTCTAAACACACTACCGTAATGATGAATTATTTTTATTTTGAGTGCAGTAGTCAGGAATATGAAATTTACAACACTGGAGCAGACAGCATCTGAAGCAGCTGTGCATGGCCGGCAATCAGCTTCTATCTTCAGCTTGTTCAGTTAAGCTATGAAAATGAAAGCTATGAGCTGATTGGTTGCCATGTACAGCTTCTGCAGATTGTGGCTGCCCCAGTTTTGATAAATTCCCATGAGTGTCTATAGTGCAGGGGTCAGGAGTGTGTAATGTGCAGGCCAGTTTACAGTGCACAACAAATACTACCTCCTCTTCCCAGTACATATCATCCTCCCCACCAAGCTCATACAGTTCTCCCCTAACATCACATAACACCCCCTCAGTACAGATTTCCCTTAATAATCCCTAAATCCCCACTCCCAACCTACCCCTTCCATACAGCTCAACCCCTCTGTAACGGGAAGGCCCGGGGGAATCAGAAACGCTTAGGAAGTATGAAATACCCTTGCGCCAGCTTCCCCAATGGCTCTTATGTGTCAATCACCCTGTGTCTCTATTAGGGGCACAGGGTGAATGAAAACCCCAATATGGTCTATGATAGCCATATTCAAGGCTGTATATACATTGTATATAGATTGGATGTATACTGTATGTGGGGGTTAAGTATCATTGCTGTGAGGAATTAAGTTGTTTTGCATTTCTATTGTTCAGTATGACTTGGGAAGGTCTGGTGTGAATAGAAGTAATTAACCCTATACTTGTGTGTATTGTAAAGGCAGACTGGGATTTACAATACAAAGGGATTTAAGATGTAAAGGGTTTAGAACCTGTTGTCGCCAGACAGACTGGCTGCCAACCCTTTGTGGGAAGATGTGTATTGGAGATCGTATATTCTATTGTGTTGGGATCTTTTGAAGCCTAGCAGACGTCAGGATGAGGTGTTGAGTTTTGGGATGTGTGGGTGGAGCTGGGCCCTTGTTCATGTTAAATCATGTGCCCTGAATTGTGTATAAAGTTACAATGTTTGTCAATAATAAATTCATTCCTACTACAGAAGAGACAGAGTGCGTCTCGTCTTCTTCCAGAGGGGTCGGGTCCTATCGGAAAGGGTCGTTTAGCTGTGGATATCGGTAGCGAGTGGATGTGTGCCTAGGAGAGGGAACATCGTAAACGGCGTTAATACCCCTTGAGATTGGGGTGCCGTTACATTGGTTGGCAGCAGCGGGATTTTCCCTCCAGTTCCTGGGACACTCCAAGCCACCACAGTGAATGACCAAGCTATGCAGCCTGCAGGAAAGTCACGCTGAAAGACTTACTTGAGAGCCGAGATGAACCAGAGGAATGGTGATGCAGGACCCCGGTCAGTTGAAGATTTGTTTCAGCAACGAGTTCGAGAGCGCTTGGCATTATATGGTGCTAACCCATCAGAGACCGCCATACAGGAAGCCATTAGAGAAATCGAGCGGCAGGATGAGCGACAACATGAGCAGAGAATGGCGGAAATACGGCAATCAGAGACAACACCTAAAAAAGCAGCACCAACTGAAAGGAGAGGAGAGATACAGATACCAGCCGACATGGAAAAGGAATGCAGAAGGAGGTTGCGAGAGATGCA
The DNA here is from genome assembly GCA_029206835.1 of Rana muscosa. Taxonomy (NCBI): domain Eukaryota; kingdom Metazoa; phylum Chordata; class Amphibia; order Anura; family Ranidae; genus Rana; species Rana muscosa. The sequence continues at coordinate 456,662,626 of CM055116.1, read as the reverse complement.
GATACAGCATAGAGGACCAGTATCAGAGGAGGTCCTGCTGGGATGGTCGGATTCGATCCGCTGCGAACTCTGGAAGAAAGTGCTAGCCCTCGAGCAGCAACACCAGGGAAAAGTTCTCCCCTCCATCCATGTAAGGTACTGGTCGCAGTATGAAGTACGAATGCTGTTATTGGGGGAACAACCGAAGCAGGAGTGGACAGCTGAGTTAAGCAGGCTGATCCGGGCAGAGATACGGTTGGACGAGAGCTACAGAGCCCTCCGGTGGTATGTAGCCCAAGAGTGCCCATGGTCAGCGGATGACAGCCCCAGGGAAGGCTTTGACTATAATGGCCTGGGATTGTTGTATTGGAGGCTGTCCGAGGACCCTGACTTTGGGAGTGATCAGGAGTGGCGTTTGGAGGAAATAATGGAGCACAGAGAACAAAGACTGAATGTCTCGGAAGGGCACTGGGCACAGGAAGATTTGGAGTTTCTGGCCGTTCAGGAATGGGAGCTGGAGATTGCCTACAAACAGCTGCTAGACTCTGCTCAGCAGCAGGGTGGGGCTCCCTTTGCCTGGGACTATCAGGAATTACCAGTTGACAACTATGAAATCCTGGCTGAAGAATCAGCAGTGGAAAATCTGAAGATTGCCCTCCCTAAAGCCGAAGTGAATGATACAGAGTTCCAGGGAGCTAGCCTGGCTGAAGAATCGGCAGTGGAAAAGATGAAGATTGCCCTCCCTAAAGCCGAAGTGGATGATATAGAGTTCCAGGGAGCTAGCCTGGCTGAAGAATCAGCAGTGGAAAATCTGAAGATTGCCACCCTTAAAGCCGAAGTGGATGATATGGAGTTCCAGGGAGCTAGGGCAGTTGGCTCATCTCCCCAGCCACAGATTACAGAAGGTATGGACTTAATGGACTGTGCAGAGGATGTTATGAATTATGTATCGCCCGCTCAAGTACTGGCAGCAGGACAAAGTACTGCAGACCCCTGCTCTACACCCGTGGCAGTGTTGGAGGCCCGAGTTAAGAAGGTGATGGTTCCTCTTTCTGAGTGGATTTCAGAGATGCAGGGAGGAGAAGCAGCCATTTTCCCTCCCCAACAGGTAGCCAGAGCAGATGGTCTGGAGTCCCCAGCAGAAGTGCTGGCAACAGGGCAGAGTGATATCCACCTCTGCCCAGCACCGGAAACCACTGTGGAGTTTCAGGGAGCTGGGGCAGTTGGCCCCTCTCCCCAGCAACAAGCTGAGGCAGTAAAGCTTTTACTCCCAGCTGAATCACTGGCAGCAGGGCAGAATGCTACTGGCCGCTGCACACAACTGCCACTTGAGCGGATATCGGTGGATGGGACTGCGGTCTCCACTCACAGCAACCCAGCAGAAGAGCTGGCAACAGAGCTGAGCGCCACGGGCCTCGGCTCCCAACTAACAGAAGAGGGAGTTCCTGTGGTATTGGATGGGACTTCAGTCCTCACTGACACAACCCCAGAAAATGGTGTGACACTGAGACAGGAGGATGTCAGCCTTGCTTTGCAAGCACTGGGAGATTTTTACCTACCACAAGTGGATGGGACTTCAGTCTCCACTTGTATACCACAGGGATGTCGGGCAGTCGACCCAGATCCCCAACAGCATGACGGACTGAGCTCAGTCACCCTGTCTTCTCTCCAGCGGCAGAAAGGACTCCAGGGAGAAGGGCCAGTCCAGGCCTCTCCCCAGCGGCGGGTGTGTTCTCTGAGAGAGGCAGAGGTTGGCTGGGTAAGCGATTCTCTGTTTGGAGAAATTTATTTGGGGTACTGTGTGGATACCGGCATTAGAAGAAGGGACCTATGGACTAACTTCGGAGTCAACCCGTCTGGGGTTCCCCCCTCTGTTAGTCTCCTGCCGAAAGGGGAGAGATGTAACGGGAAGGCCCGGGGGACTCAGAATCGCTTAGGAAGTATGAAATACCCTTGCGCCAGCTTCCCCAATGGCTCTTATGTGTCAATCACCCTGTGTCTCTATTAGGGGCACAGGGTGAATGAAAACCCCAATATGGTCTATGATAGCCATATTCAAGGCTGTATATACATTGTATATAGATTGGATGTATACTGTATGTGGGGGTTAAGTATCATTGCTGTGAGGAATTAAGTTGTTTTGCATTTCTATTGTTCAGTATGACTTGGGAAGGTCTGGTGTGAATAGAAGTAATTAACCCTATACTTGTGTGTATTGTAAAGGCAGACTGGGATTTACAATACAAAGGGATTTAAGATGTAAAGGGTTTAGAACCTGTTGTCACCAGACAGACTGGCTGCCAACCCTTTGTGGGAAGATGTGTATTGGAGATCGTATATTCTATTGTGTTGGGATCTTTTGAAGCCTAGCAGACGTCAGGATGAGGTGTTGAGTTTTGGGATGTGTGGGTGGAGCTGGGCCCTTGTTCATGTTAAATCATGTGCCCTGAATTGTGTATAAAGTTACAATGTTTGTCAATAATAAATTCATTCCTACTACAGAAGAGACAGAGTGCGTCTCGTCTTCTTCCAGAGGGGTCGGGTCCTATCGGAAAGGGTCGTTTAGCTGTGGATATCGGTAGCGAGTGGATGTGTGCCTAGGAGAGGGAACATCGTAAACGGCGTTAATACCCCTTGAGATTGGGGTGCTGTTACATTGGTTGGCAGCAGTGGGATTTTCCCTCCAGTTCCTGGGACACTCCAAGCCACCACAGTGAATGACCAAGCTATGCAGCCTGCAGGAAAGTCACGCTGAAAGACTTACTTGAGAGCCGAGATGAACCAGAGGAATGGTGATGCAGGACCCCGGTCAGTTGAAGATTTGTTTCAGCAACGAGTTCGAGAGCGCTTGGCATTATATGGTGCTAACCCTTGAGAGACCGCCATACAGGAAGCCATTAGAGAAATCGAGCGGCAGGATGAGCGACAACATGAGCAGAGAATGGCGGAAATACGGCAATCAGAGACAACACCTAAAAAAGCAGCACCAACTGAAAGGAGAGGAGAGATACAGATACCAGCCGACATGGAAAAGGAATGCAGAAGGAGGTTGCGAGAGATGCAGATACAGCATAGAGGACCAGTATCAGAGGAGGTCCTGCTGGGATGGTCGGATTCGATCCGCTGCGAACTCTGGAAGAAAGTGCTAGCCCTCGAGCAGCAACACCAGGGAAAAGTTCTCCCCTCCATCCATGTAAGGTACTGGTCGCAGTATGAAGTACGAATGCTGTTATTGGGGGAACAACCGAAGCAGGAGTGGACAGCTGAGTTAAGCAGGCTGATCCGGGCAGAGATGCGGTTGGACGAGAGCTACAGAGCCCTCCGGTGGTATGTAGCCCAAGAGTGCCCATGGTCAGCGGATGACAGCCCCAGGGAAGGCTTTGACTATAATGGCCTGGGATTGTTGTATTGGAGGCTGTCCGAGGACCCTGACTTTGGGAGTGATCAGGAGTGGCGTTTGGAGGAAATAATGGAGCACAGAGAACAAAGACTGAATGTCTCGGAAGGGCACTGGGCACAGGAAGATTTGGAGTTTCTGGCCGTTTAGGAATGGGAGCTGGAGATTGCCTACAAACAGCTGCTAGACTCTGCTCAGCAGCAGGGTGGGGCTCCCTTTGCCTGGGACTATCAGGAATTACCAGTTGACAACTATGAAATCCTGGCTGAAGAATCAGCAGTGGAAAATCTGAAGATTGCCCTCCCTAAAGCCGAAGTGAATGATACAGAGTTCCAGGGAGCTAGCCTGGCTGAAGAATCGGCAGTGGAAAAGATGAAGATTGCCCTCCCTAAAGCCGAAGTGGATGATATAGAGTTCCAGGGAGCTAGCCTGGCTGAAGAATCAGCAGTGGAAAATCTGAAGATTGCCACCCTTAAAGCCGAAGTGGATGATATGTAGTTCCAGGGAGCTAGGGCAGTTGGCTCATCTCCCCAGCCACAGATTACAGAAGGTATGGACTTAATGGACTGTGCAGAGGATGTTATGAATTATGTATCGCCCGCTCAAGTACTGGCAGCAGGACAAAGTACTGCAGACCCCTGCTCTACACCCGTGGCAGTGTTGGAGGCCCGAGTTAAGAAGGTGATGGTTCCTCTTTCTGAGTGGATTTCAGAGATGCAGGGAGGAGAAGCAGCCATTTTCCCTCCCCAACAGGTAGCCAGAGCAGATGGTCTGGAGTCCCCAGCAGAAGTGCTGGCAACAGGGCAGAGTGATATCCACCTCTGCCCAGCACCGGAAACCACTGTGGAGTTTCAGGGAGCCGGGGCAGTTGGCCCCTCTCCCCAGCAACAAGCTGAGGCAGTAAAGCTTTTACTCCCAGCTGAATCACTGGCAGCAGGGCAGAATGCTACTGGCCGCTGCACACAACTGCCACTTGAGCGGATATCGGTGGATGGGACTGCGGTCTCCACTCACAGCAACCCAGCAGAAGAGCTGGCAACAGAGCTGAGCGCCACGGGCCTCGGCTCCCAACTAACAGAAGAGGGAGTTCCTGTGGTATTGGATGGGACTTCAGTCCTCACTGACACAACCCCAGAAAATGGTGTGACACTGAGACAGGAGGATGTCAGCCTTGCTTTGCAAGCACTGGGAGATTTTTACCTACCACAAGTGGATGGGACTTCAGTCTCCACTTGTATACCACAGGGATGTCGGGCAGTCGACCCAGATCCCCAACAGCATGACGGACTGAGCTCAGTCACCCTGTCTTCTCTCCAGCGGCAGAAAGGACTCCAGGGAGAAGGGCCAGTCCAGGCCTCTCCCCAGCGGCGGGTGTGTTCTCTGAGAGAGGCAGAGGTTGGCTGGGTAAGCGATTCTCTGTTTGGAGAAATTTATTTGGGGTACTGTGTGGATACCGGCATTAGAAGAAGGGACCTATGGACTAACTTCGGAGTCAACCCGTCTGGGGTTCCCCCCTCTGTTAGTCTCCTGCCGAAAGGGGAGAGATGTAACGGGAAGGCCCGGGGGACTCAGAATCGCTTAGGAAGTATGAAATACCCTTGCGCCAGCTTCCCCAATGGCTCTTATGTGTCAATCACCCTGTGTCTCTATTAGGGGCACAGGGTGAATGAAAACCCCAATATGGTCTATGATAGCCATATTCAAGGCTGTATATACATTGTATATAGATTGGATGTATACTGTATGTGGGGGTTAAGTATCATTGATGTGAGGAATTAAGTTGTTTTGCATTTCTATTGTTCAGTATGACTTGGGAAGGTCTGGTGTGAATAGAAGTAATTAACCCTATACTTGTGTGTATTGTAAAGGCAGACTGGGATTTACAATACAAAGGGATTTAAGATGTAAAGGGTTTAGAACCTGTTGTCGCCAGACAGACTGGCTGCCAACCCTTTGTGGGAAGATGTGTATTGGAGATCGTATATTCTATTGTGTTGGGATCTTTTGAAGCCTAGCAGACGTCAGGATGAGGTGTTGAGTTTTGGGATGTGTGGGTGGAGCTGGGCCCTTGTTCATGTTAAATCATGTGCCCTGAATTGTGTATAAAGTTACAATGTTTGTCAATAATAAATTCATTCCTACTACAGAAGAGACAGAGTGCGTCTCGTCTTCTTCCAGAGGGGTCGGCTCCTATAGGAAAGGGTCGTTTAGCTGTGGATATCGGTAGCGAGTGGATGTGTGTCTAGGAGAGGGAACATCGTAAACGGCGTTAATACCCCTTGAGATTGGGCTGCCGTTACACCCTCCAAGCACAGAGTGACCCCCCCACCACCACAGATTGAACCCCCAATACAGAATGACCCCCTCCAGCACAAACCCTTTAGTCCAGAATCCCCAATCCCCCCCAGCACAGACCAACTTCCCTAGCAGAGACCCCTCAGCAAAGACAAACCCCCTAGAGCACACCCCTCAGTACAGACAGACCCCCCCAAGCACAAAGCACCCAGAACAGACTCCACTACTAGCACAGAATGAACCCCCCAACACAGACCCCTTAGCACAAATAGACTCCCCCAGCACAGACTCCTCAGTAGGGAGCGACCCCCAAGCCCAGATCCCTCAGTACAGACCGACCCCCAGCACAGACCAACCCCCAGCACAGAACGAATCCCCCAGCTCAGGCCTCTTAGTACAGATCGACCCCCATCCCCTCAGGACAGACTGACACCCCCAGCACAGACCGACACTCCCAGCACAGTTCCTTCAGCAATGACCAACCACCCAGCACAGATCCTTCAGAACAGACCAACCCTTCAGCACAGACTGACTCCCCCATTACAGACCCCTTAGTACAAATGAACTCCTGCCAGTACAGACCCCTCAGCAGAGACTGATCCTCACCAGCACAGATGGCCCCCCACTACAACCCCCCCAGTACAAAAACAATCTCCTAGCACAGACCCCTCAGTACAGCCCGACACCCTAAACATTCCTAAATTCCCTCACTAGTACTGACTCCTCATTACATACACATTTCCCCCCCTAGTATTGACACCACTCCCCATAATACACACTCCTCCTAACAGAACCCCCCCCCCCCTTCCAGAATACAGAACCCTCAGTGCAGACGCTCCCTCCCCTCTCTACACTCATACCTCCCAACTTTTTTAAATGGGAACGAGGGACACCTGTTAGCAAAAGTATGTAGGCATAAGACACACCCCTTACCACGCCCCCTTAGAGGAGAATTATAAAAAAAATGATTACTTAAATCCACAATTGCTTCTTTTTTACCACTGCTATTCCTTTATATTGGCTTTTGAAATTTACAAAAGGTTTATCACGGGGAAAAACTTTTTGAAATATAATTAGTGCATTTTATATACAACTATATAGATCAGACCAAAATGAGGGACAAATGAGGAGGAAAGAGGGACCGAGGGACTTTGTTTCAAATCAGGGACCGTCCCTCGAAATCAGGGACAGTTGGGAGCTAAGCTACACTTACCAAATGATATGCAAGAGCTCAGTGTGAGAGGAAATCCTCTGAACTCCTGTCACTGAAGCATCGGCAAGGACTCACTATAGGTGCTCTGCTGCAGCCTCCTTTTTTTGTGTTGTGTAGTCCTGCCACTGTTTTTTTGTTGTGTGGCGCTGCTTTTTTTGTTTATTGTAAGGCACTAGTCCTTAACAGACATTACAAGGGCTCTTTCACTGCTTAATAACTTGTGGATATATTTCACAGCAAACCGGTATGGAATGTATGTTCGTTTTGGCATGTGCACTACATACTGAATGACTTTCTGCTACTGAATAGTTAAACTTCTCATATGTTTTACTATTTGTTGCATGCCATTGTTATGCACTTCACAGATGTATATGCTTGGCAAAAGATCCTTCTAGGGATTTTACAAAGTGAGCTGCAAAAAGTCATTTCCTAGCCCAGGACATTGGTTCTCATTATTATTTTGTTGCTAGGAGATATTTGTCTAACACTGTATGGAGGAAGAAATTGCAGCTTTCCCGGCATCATAAAGTGATAACATTAATACTCATGAGACGGTTCTGATAAAACAAATTAGTTGGATAGATGTGAAATGAGAGCATTATAGCCAAACCAAACATCAACACACAGTTTTGTGAAATGCCTGAACAGGTGTCTTAGAAATCGAATGTATAAGGAATAATACGGACCTGAAAAATCCAAATGTCATTTGCACAGAATCTTGAAGTAGAATTAAAGGCAAAATCATTTTTTACATTTTGGATAGAGTGACAGAGGGTTATAACCCTTGTCTTTTTTTTTTGCCATCTGTGTTCACTTCCTGTCCCATAGCCAGAGGAAGAGAGAGCCAATCCCTGTTTGTCAACAGAGTCACCAGAACTAGTGACTCCATTGGAAGGTTTCTCCTCTATTACTGTTTTGGGGAAAACATAAAAAGTGGGATTTTCTTTCATTTCCAGTGATAACGGTAAACATGACAAATATAGAGGGTTAATCTACCCAATGGGGACACAGTCAGCAATAAAAACCTGATAGGGGTTTTAATCCTTCTTCACTCTGTCCAAAACTGAAAAAAAATTATTTAGGTATCCTTGAAGGACAAGGGGTATATCCACATTTAAAACGGGCAAACTCAATGGACTACTTTTTTTTTTCAAATATTTTATTTAAACCAGGAAAGGCAGATCCAAGTCATTACATCAGTAATGTAGAGTCGTCAATATATCCAATTACATAACACATAACATGTCTAACCATGAAGCAACCGCTGGATATACATAGACTTAAAAAAAAAATCAGCATCAGAAGATATTTCACTTATAGATTTATCGTTCCGTTATAGATTCTAAGAGGCAAACTACTTAAAGAAAGGTTGGCCCTGCCCACTCCTTTTTCCGTTTACAGTAAAAACAAGAAATTAAAGAGAAGGCAAGAGGTTAGAAAAGACTAGAAAAAGAAGGGGGTGGGGGGGCGGGTAGGGAAAAAAGGGAGTTTGGAGGTGGTGATGGTTCATTACAAGAAATGTAGTCAGCAAATAGTACCTGTCGAAAAATTCGAGTCCAAAAAGAGCTGCGCCCTCTTCGGAGAGGACAAACATATTCCATAGCCTCCAAAGCTTGGAGTACTTTTCACTTTTGTGCTGCGCTGTATTAGATCCTCCATCTTATTTATTTATTCCACCTTGTGCAGCCAGCAACTGATGGTTGAAGGTTGTGGGTTTTTCCAATTAAGAGGGATACAGGACTTGGCGGCGTTCAGCAGATGACATATAATTGATTTTTTATAAATTCTTGCAGGAATGGTCGACACATGCAGTAAAAAAAAGGCTGGGTCATCAGGAGCCCCATAGTTAGTAAATGTTTGAGCAATTTCCTGGACTTCTTTCCAGAAGTGTTCTATTTTAGGGCAAAAGTGGAACAGCATTCCTCCTTCCTCCTGGCATCACCAACAACGAGGAGTATACCACCTCGTCAAAATGTTTAAATTGGTTTCCTGAAACTTTGCATAGATAGACGATTTTAAAGAACATCTGATAATGTTTTGTTGTTGGTCAAGTGTAAATGTGCCTCCTCATACAAGGTAGATGTGGTTGTTCGGAAGGGGTAATCAATAGGTTGTAGGTCTTAGATAGGACTTGTGATAATGTCCCTTCATCTGAGCAATATTCCTCAAAAGTCGTCAAGTGCTGATTAAACCCCCATGGACTTGGTAAAGAGTGAAGAAAATTAGGTAGTTAAAAGGGCTCTCCAAAATGTTAGATGAAAGGGACCTGTGTCCTTCATCACAGATGTAATGGTAGGCCAGTGTTCCACCATCAGAAAGTGGGATGCCTGATAGCGATCAGCTTACTGTAGGGTCTGAAAACTCTGGTCACGAAGGCCTGGGGGAAATTGTGGGTTCCCCAGAATTGGGAATAAATGAGAGTCTTTGGTAGAAAGAGAAACCTGTATAAAGAGGTGTGATCATATACGTATAGTGGGTCCTAATTGAGGGTGTGACTTTATGGCAGGGACTACTCATTTGTTTTTCTGCTGTCACTTTTCTATGTTACATTTGGAAATACTCCACATGCATTCTCTATAAGTTATTTATTAGAGATAAATAAGGAGGAACTCCAGCCAAACATTATTATTATTATTATTATTATTATACAGGATTTATATAGCGTCAACAGTTTGTGCAGCGCTTTACATCAGGGAAGACAGTACAGTCACAATACAATTCAATACAGAGGGATCAGAGGGCCCTGCTCGTTAGAGCTTACAGTCTAGAAGGGAGGGTCACATGAAACAAATGGTAGTAGCTGGGGGGGATGATCAGATGGACAAAAATGAAAATACAGTTGTTAGGTGTGGGTAGGATAGACTTCTCTGAAGAGGAGGGTTTTCAGGGATCCAAACATAACAAGATAAACATAATTAGCCCAATAAAAGATAAAATAGAACATAACCAAAAACATAACAAATAATAAAAACTGTTTTTGCTGAACTGTTCACATTCAAGTCATATATTTACCCCCTAGTACTTTTTATAGATATCCTGAGTCTGATGGCCTACTTTTTTCAACTCCCTTCTTCTAAGCCCCGGTCATCTTAGACCCGCCCCTGTACAGTGAAAGGAGGAGCAGCACACTGGTGAGCATCTCTCTCTTTCCAGGAGGGGTTTTCTGATTGAACAAGATGGAGACATCACCATCCCAGGTCGTAATATCCCCACCCCATCTCCCAACCTCATCCAATCAGTGAATGCCTTATATTCATTCAAAAAAATCCAGGGTATTCTGTGAATGGCAGCAGTGTTGAGCATGAGTGACCCCCTGGATTTACTACACTGCTTGGCACACTACCTAGAAGATAGATGCTATCATTATAGTACAGAAACGACTACAGTGATTTGCAGCTTCCAAGTATGAGATATGTAAACTATCATTGGTCCAAGCTCAAACAATGATACCATTCAATAAAATCATACCGAGAGTTCAGTTGCAACAAAAACATTTTTTAAAAGTTTGGATGGGTTACACAGTGCCGATCCGCTGGACAGACGCCGCTAGCGCAGCGGGGGATCGCTCATTTGATCCCCACTGAGCAGGATGAAAGGTCCATCTCTGCTCATTGTGAGGGGATGGACCTGTCAGAGCCCCGCTGTTCTCTATAGGGATATCGGATGAAAACTGACAGCCTGTCTGCTTTCATCCGATCCTATCCAATCCGCTGGATGGATGGATGGATGGCGAATGTATCTTCGTCCATCTGTTTTGAGCGAATCTTGTCAGATCGGATGGCAGGCAGGTCCGCTTGCCCAGTGGCAGAACTTCCAGAGCCGCAGCAGTCGCCCTTGCAACTGGGCCCTGGTGTTTCGCCACTGTGGGGGGGCCCCGCTGACTTCTCTAGTTCTCTAAGACCGCCCACACTGTCTCCGCCCATTGCATTTGCAGCCGCAGGCTGATGATGGGGCATGCAGTCAGGGAGCTGAATCTAGAAAAAACACCGTCACTCATCCCTCCCCCATCCCCCCCACCCCTGCCCCTCATTCCCCCCCCCACCACTGCCACTAATCCCTCCCCCCTCCCACACTGCCACTCATTTCTCCCCCCCAAAACTGCCATTCATCCCCCCCAGCACTCCAACTCATCACACCCCCCCAACTCTGTCATTCATCCCACCCCCAGCACTGTAACTCATAATCCCAGCACTCCCACTTATCCCACCCCCCAACACTATCACTTATCCCATCCCTTCAGCAGGGGCAGATGCCCAGGAGTCGCAGGAGTCACAATTGCATGCTCCAGGGTTCCCATGCAGCCCCCTGTACACCTGGATTGGAGGGGTGGCATATAGAGGAACCAATCCCCTTAATTTTCCTCCTGCAGCCTTTCTATATGCCGCCCCCCTGCTATCCACCGCCTGCTGCCCCAAGCTCCTGTGTACTCCTTGCCCCCCCTCATCCCCCACAGTACTGCCATGTTCACCCCTCCCCTTCCTGGCTGCTGCGGGGGATGCTTTCTGGATGGAGAGTGGGGAAGGGGCTGGTAAATGTGTAATTTACCAGCTTCTCCCTTGTCTTACTGAATAGAGTCTGTGATCTGCAGTGATCACTGACCCAGTTCATTTATAACTGAGGCATATTACACTGTGTTTACTATGCTTCAGTTTGTAAATAAACAGGAAGCTCTGTACAGAGCTATTCCTGTCCATTCATTCTGTGCAGCTGAAGCTGCAGAGATGGAGATTGTGGGCTGTGTCCTCAATCTCCTTTCTCTGTTTCAAAGATGAAGCATCAAAGGTTTGTTTAGACCCCTGAAATCTCACCCACAGTCCATATTTCCATCGCACACATTCCTGGAATTAGCTCTTAAGGTTCTGGGTGCTGTCAGGGGCGGATCCAGAGTCTCTTCTCGGGAGGGGCACTGCCAAAAAATATGTTTTTTTTTGTGGGAAATTTATCGGAAAATGGCTGGTGTCGGCGCTTCAATCATCCCGGCACCATGGTTGTTATGGTGTCAGGATGATTGAAGCGCATTATTTATATTATTACATTGTAATATAAAATTAAATAGTTCAATGCAGAATCAGTGGGAGTCCCCAGTGTGTCACTTGCCACTGTCGCCTGCAATGAGTGGGAGCCCTGAGCGTGTCACTTGCCACAGGTTGCGGATTGTCACTTGCCACGTCACCTGCCACATCTTGTGGATTGTCACTTGCCACACCTTGTGGATTGTCACTTGCCACATCACCTGCCACACCTTGCGGATTGTCACTAGCCACACCTTGCGGATTGTCACTTGCCACGTCACCTGCCACACCTTGCTGATTGTCACTTGCCTGCCACCAGATGCAGATTGTCATTTGCCACGTCACCTGACACAATTTGCAGATTGTCACTTGCCACGTCGCCTGCCACACCTTGCGGATTGTCACTAACTTGCCTGCTAAGGTGTAGTTTTGGGTGTCTCTTGCTGTGTCCCAGAGTCAGGCAGCAGAGAGATAATGTAATCTCTCTGCTGCCTGCACAGTGAGGGCGGAAGTCACTGCAGGAATGCAGGGCAGACACGGGCAGTGAGAGATGATCTCATCTCTCTGCTCCCCCGCTCCCGGCTAGCTGATTGGCCAGCTGCCACACTGAGCCTGCTCTCTCACTCTCACCTGCGCTGCCAACACACTGAGTAGCACGGTCTGCCCACGAACCGCGCCGCCCGCCCTCATACCGCGCCGCAAGCGGAGCCGCCCGCTTTCTTACCCGTCCGTGGAGCTGCACGCTATCGCACCTGCCCGCAGAGCGGCCCGACGTGACTCACTGACATCACTCGTTGTTAGACGCCAAGCGGCCCAGGCGTTAGCAACGAGTGCAGGGAAGAGGCTCCACCCACCTCCTCCTCCGCTCCTGGTATCATGTCAGTGCGCCGCGTAACTACATTAGACGAGTCTCTCTCTCTGCGCCGCTGATCGGCTGATGTGAGAAACTGTGAGAGACTGAGAGAGAGACCGCAGAACAAGTACTGTATATACTCGAGTATAAGCCGACCCGAATATAAGCCGAGTTACCTAATTTTACCCCAAAAAACTGGGAAAACGTATTGACTCTAGTATAAGCCTAGGGTGTCCATCTGCATGCCTCACTTTGCCTCACTGTGCCCATGCCTCACTGTGCCCATGCTTCACTGTGCCCATGACTAGACTGATGTTTAACATGGGAGTCTATGGAAGGAGTGCCCGGTTTGAAAAATCGGTTCTCCCCGGCCGTAGGTCTCCTAGACACCAAACTTTGTACACTTGTAGAGGAGACATGTGACAGCAGGAAGGTAAAGTCACCTGGTTGCATCCAGGGGGGTAGATATATTTCGCCCAGATTCAGGCTTTACGCCGACTTATACAACTAGGTGGAGAGTTGTATAAGCCCAGCTAGGGCTAGTGGGCTCATGGATGACTCATACCTCTAGGGAGAGTGTGGGGCGTCGTGCAGACAGGGAGTTGATGAGACCAGCTGAAGCTTGTCAGCTCATTTAGGCCTCTATAAGAACTCCCAGCTTCATTAGATGTTAGCTCATGCCTGGAACCAGACCTGTGTGGACTGTCTAGGGAGAGTGAACCCCTGTGCGGTGAGACAAAGCCTGTGTGGCTATTTGCTTGGACATTTAAAACCAGGGACTTAGGGACTAGGACAGCACTAGGCTGATCCCAGTTGTTAGTTAGGAAACCTGTATGTTTAGTCAGAGGTCAAGTTGACCAGGATTTATTTTGTTTATGTTTCTTTTGCTTTGCTGTGTTTTGTCACTGTAAATAGAAAATAAACCGCACCTTTTTGATTTTGAAAACCACAACCTCCGTTTGCTGGGCCTGTTTTTGTGTGGGGAGCCCATCCCGGGGGTCACACACACCCGCTGCCGAGCTAACCCCCTCACAGTTGGTGGAGAATGCAGGTAGTTTTTTTTTAAGCCAGCATGGAGGAGATACTGAAACAGCTGGCTCTAGCAAATGCCAATCAACAGCAGACAAATGCAGGTTTGCAAAAGAGCCTTGCAGCTCAACAACAGAACTTCGCAGCCCAGCAGCAAGCTCATCAACAGAGCCTTGCAGCCCAGCAGCAAGCTCATCAACAGAGCCTTGCAGCCCAGCAGCAGACAAACGCAACTTTGCAACAGAGTCTGGAGGCTCAGCAACAAGCCCAGCAGCAATCTGAGGCCCGCTTCATAGACCTGTTGCAGAAGCAAGAGCAGAGACTACAACAACAGATGGAAGCAGTAATGCAGCAACGTCCGCAGACCAGTGAGGAAAGCCGTCCCACTAATACCGCGTCCTTTGGGGTGAGTCGTTTATTGACAAAAATGACTGGAGAGGATGATCCAGAGGTATTTTTGACCACATTTGAAAGGACCGCTGAAAGAGAAAAGTGGCCTGAGGAGCAGTGGGCTGGACTGGTGGCTCCTCTGTTAACTGGTGAATCGCAGAAAGCTTACTATGACCTAGAGCCTAACCAAGCAAAAGACTATCTGATGCTAAAAGCTGAAATATTGGCAAGGCTGGGTGTCACCCTGGCTGTCCGGGCTCAGCGTGTGCATAACTGGACTTTCCAGCTTGGAAAACCCCCCAGGTCTCAAATGTATGATCTCATTCACCTGAGCAGAAAGTGGCTACAGCCAGAGACTTTGTCCGCACCAAAGATTGTGGAACGTGTTGTAATGGATCGGTTTTTGAGAGCTCTTCCTACTGCCATCCAAAAGTGGGTAAGCCATGGAGACCCAGAGACGGCCGATGGTCTTGTGGATCGTGTGGAGAAATACTTGGCTACAGAGAACCTGACGGCCTCTTCCAGAGACACTCGGACTTTCCACCCTAAGACCAGACCATCCCCAGGGGCGGATAAGAGGATTCCAAGGGGTGAGGGTGGAGAGAGTGAGAGGGTGGGAGCTCTACCCCAAGTTTGACGAGAACAGCCTGGGAAATCAGCGGCTCAAGAGGCGGCAAGAAGGATCGTTTGCTACCGCTGCCGGCAAGCGGGACATATTGCAGCCAATTGCCCGGTTGTGGAGGAACCCATGCAGTGTGACTTTCTGACGGGCAGACGTCAGTCGCTGTGTGCGACAGTCGCATGCACTGCCATTCGAGGAACTGAGAAACATTTATGCAAAATGTGTGTTAATGGTAGAAATGTTGTGGTATTGCTGGATTCAGGTAGCCTTGTGACCCTGATAAAGGCTGAGTTAGTTAAAACAGAGGTCTCTGGGAATAGCAAGGTAGCT
Organism: Rana muscosa; assembly: GCA_029206835.1. NCBI lineage: Eukaryota > Metazoa > Chordata > Amphibia > Anura > Ranidae > Rana > Rana muscosa. Next base: position 456,647,506 of record CM055116.1, on the reverse strand, counting down.
GTTATTTGTGTGCATGGGGACACCCGAGAGTATCCAGTGACTACAGTGTGTTTCGAGACCCCCAAAGGTACCCTCTCTCATCCAGTGGGCTTAGTATCTCAGTTACCGCATGACGCCATTGTGGGAAGGGATTTTCCGAAGTTCTGGGAACTGTGGGATGATCCTGAGCCCCCCACTGGTGCCCCTAGGTACCAGGAATGTGATAGCCAGAACTCCCCTGAGAGTGGTGAGGACTCTCCGGAATTTCCCTTATCAGTATTTGCAGGGGAGACTCAAGAAACTGGAGAGGAGCCCACCTCCTCAGACGAAAACCTACCGTCTGTGGAGTTTTCTGATCTGGAGGTTCACAGGGAAAACTTTGCCACAGAACAGTTGAAAGACCCCGCCCTAATAAAGGCACGGGAAAACGTAGTGAAAATAGATGGCGAGTTAGTGAACCCAGATAATACCTGCACTTACCCATACTTCAGCGTAGAGAAGGACCTACTGTATCGGGTGGCAAAAAGGGCAGAAGAAACCGTTGAGCAGCTTGTGGTGCCCAAACCTTACAGGAAGTTGGTGTTGGAGTTGGCCCATGGGCACATTCTTGGAGGTCATCTGGGGACAGAGAAAACCCGAGAGAGGGTATTACAGAGATTCTATTGGCCGGGGGTGATGAAGGACATAGAAAATTATTGTTCCTCCTGCCCTGTGTGTCAGAGGTCGGCCCCGATGCCACATTTCCGTAGCCCGCTGGTCCCTCTACCCATCATTGAGGTCCCGTTTGAGAGGATCGCCATGGATTTGGTAGGTCCTATAATCAAGTCCGCTAGGGGGCACCAGTACATATTAGTTATAATGGACTATGCCACCCGTTATCCAGAAGCGATCCCTCTCCGAAATACCTCGGCCAAAACCATAGCCAAAGAGCTATCTCTTGTGTTTAGCCGGGTGGGTATTTGTAAAGAACTGCTTACGGACCAAGGTACACCCTTTATGTCCCGGGTTATGAAGGAGCTGTGTAAATTGTTCAAAGTGACGCAATTACGTACATCTGTGTATCACCCCCAAACCGATGGGCTGGTTGAAAGATTCAACAAAACCCTAAAACAAATGTTGAAGAAAGTGGTGGATAGAGATGGAAAGGATTGGGACTGTCTACTTCCTTATCTGATGTTTGCTATTAGTGAGGTGCCCCAATCCTCTACGGGATTCTCCCCCTTTGAGTTACTGTATGGGAGACACCCAAGAGGACTGTTGGATATTGCCAAGGAAACTTGGGAAAGTGAGAGTTCTCCCCACAGGAGTGTGATTGAGCATGTCGCCCTGATGCAAGACCGAATTGCACAGGTAATGCCCATCGTGAAGGAACATTTGGCCCAAGCGCAGTTAGCACAGCAGAGAGTGTACAACCGTGGAGCCAAGACCCGTACCTTTTCCCCGGGGGATAGGATACTGGTACTTGTCCCTACGGTTGAAAGTAAATTCCTTGCCAAATGGCAAGGCCCCTACGAGATAATGGAAAAAGTGAGCGAAGTGAATTACAAGGTCAGACAACCAGGAAGGCGAAAGCCCGAACAGATCTATCACGTTAATCTGTTGAAAGCCTGGAGGGATAGAGAGTCCCTAGTCGCAGACACTTGGTCACCAGCTCAAACTGGTTGCGTGATTCCTGAGGTTGGAATAGCAGCCACCTTGTCACAACCCCAACAACAGGAGGTTAAGGAGTTTGTGCTTCGCAACAAGGAGGTATTCTCTGAGCTGCCGGGACAAACATCTGGGGTAGAGCATGACATCATTACCCCGCCCGGTGAAAGGGTGAAGTTAAAACCCTATCGGATCCCAGAGGCCCGACGGGAGGCAATACGGGAGGAAGTACAGAAAATGCTGAACTTAGGGGTGATAGAGGAGTCCCAAAGTGATTGGTCTAGTCCCATTGTGTTGGTGCCTAAACCGGATGGGAGCTGGCGATTTTGTAACGATTTTCGTCAGTTGAACAAAGTTACAAAATTTGACACCTACCCCATGCCACGTATAGATGAGTTGATCGACCGGCTGGGAACAGCCCGATACATGACGACTCTTGACCTCACAAAAGGGTATTGGCAAATCCCCCTGGCCAAGTCGGCCAAAGAGAAAACCGCATTTTTAACCCCAGACGGGGCGTTCCAATATAAAAGAATGCCGTTCGGGTTACAGAATGCGCCGGCCACATTCCAGCGGAAAATGGACCAGATGCTGAGGCCCCATCGGAAGTATGCTGCGGCTTACCTGGATGACGTAATTGTCCATAGCACAGATTGGGCCTCACATCTGCCAAAAGTCCTGGACTCTGTTCGGGAAGCGGGGTTTACGGCTAACCCCAAGAAGTGTACCATTGGGCAGGAGGAGGCCAAATATCTTGGGTACACCATTGGGAGGGGAGTAATAAAACCCCAACTCAACAAAGTCGAGGCCATCCAGAGTTGGCCACGTCCCAACAGCAAGAAGCAGGTACGAGCCTTTCTGGGAATCGCTGGGTATTATCGGCGATTCATTCCCCACTTTGCTTCTAAGGCTGTGCCCCTAACCAACCTGACGAAGGGGAAAGGGTCGGTCATGATTAAATGGACCCCCGAGGCTGAGGCAGCATTCCAATTCTTGAAACAAGCCTTATGTAGCCAGCCAGTGTTGTACTCACCCGACTTCTCTAAAGACTTTGTCGTACAAAGTGATGCGTCAGATGTGGGGTTAGGAGCAGTATTGTCCCAGGTCTGGAACGGGGAAGAGCACCCAGTCATTTACCTCAGCAGGAAGTTGAAGTCCCATGAGGTAAATTACGCCACCGTTGAAAAGGAGTGTTTAGCGGTGAAGTGGGCTCTAGATTCCCTTCGGTACTACCTGCTAGGTAGGCACTTTGACATGGTTACGGATCACGCTCCGTTAAAGTGGATGGCTCAAAACAAGGAAACAAATAGAAGAGTGAATAGGTGGTTCCTGGCCCTCCAGGAATTCAACTTCACAGTAAAGCATCGCCCTGGCGTTCAAATGGGGAATGTGGATGCTTTGTCTCGAGTACATGAATGCCTGATTGCTGGTGTTCCAACCCCGAGGTTAAAACAAGAGGGGGGGGGTATGTGACAGCAGGAAGGTAAAGTCACCTGGTTGCATCCAGGGGGGTAGATATATTTCGCCCAGATTCAGGCTTTACGCCGACTTATACAACTAGGTGGAGAGTTGTATAAGCCCAGCTGGGGCTAGTGGGCTCATGGATGACTCATACCTCTAGGGAGAGTGTGGGGCGTCGTGCAGACAGGGAGTTGATGAGACCAGCTGAAGCTTGTCAGCTCATTTAGGCCTCTATAAGAACTCCCAGCTTCATTAGATGTTAGCTCATGCCTGGAACCAGACCTGTGTGGACTGTCTAGGGAGAGTGAACCCCTGTGCGGTGAGACAAAGCCTGTGTGGCTATTTGCTTGGACATTTAAAACCAGGGACTTAGGGACTAGGACAGCACTAGGCTGATCCCAGTTGTTAGTTAGGAAACCTGTATGTTTAGTCAGAGGTCAAGTTGACCAGGATTTATTTTGTTTATGTTTCTTTTGCTTTGCTGTGTTTTGTCACTGTAAATAGAAAATAAACCGCACCTTTTTGATTTTGAAAACCACAACCTCCGTTTGCTGGGCCTGTTTTTGTGTGGGGAGCCCATCCCGGGGGTCACACACACCCGCTGCCGAGCTAACCCCCTCACAAGGAGACATGGGGCTATATGTGTGCCAAGTTTAGGGTCCAGGGGACCTATGACCGGCCGTTACCTAGTCCGCAAATTCACCGGAGAAATTACCGTTTAACATTGGAGTCTACGGAAGGGGTGCCCAGCTTTAAAAAATCAGTGCTCTCCGGCCGTAGGTCCCCCAGACACCAAACTTTGCACACTTGCAGAGGAGATATGGGGCTACATGTGTGCCAATTTGGGGTCCAGGGGTCCTACGGCCGGCCGGTAACCGGTCCCCAAAGTCCGGGAGATCAGGCACAAAAAAAACAGAGCAAGCAAGTGAGTGTGACAGATGGTCTTGGGGGAGGCAATTGCCCTGTTGCCCCCTCCTGGATCCGCCCCTGGGTGCTGTAGCGATCGTTAGCTGAATACTGGAACCTGTACGATATGTAGATATTCGCCAGCACACCAAGGATCATCAATTTCATCCAAAGTTTTTTTTATTCAAGAAAGATCACATCACAAAACCATGTAGTGCAACATTTCAGAGCCACATGCCTGACTAAGGGGCCCTGCGTGGCTCCGAAAAGTTGCACTACATCGTTTTGTGATGTGACCTTGCTTGAATAAAAAAAAGTTTGGATGAATTTGACGATCCTTGATGTGCTACATATGATATCTCACCCAAGCCCCCTCCCCCCGCCAACGTTTTCCTAAAAATTTGTAAAAAATAATAACAAATAAATCTACTAAAACAAAAAAATACTGACACCAGTGGTGGAATTACCAAAGTCCCAAAGATCACACTTGCGCCTGGGCTCTGGCGTTCTGCTACCATGGGTGTGCCCCGGCTGGGGGTCAGGGGGGGCCCTTTATGGTTTCTTGCACCCGGTCCCTGAAGGTTCTAGTTACGCCTCTGCACCAGCCCATAGAAGTTATTGGGTGGCCCGCTCGGATCCTCCTGAAAAACGGACAGGCGGATCCGAGCGGGCCGATCGTGTGAAAGGGGCCTAAGTTGTTTTAACTGACATCATATACATCGCATGTAACCCATTTCATCTACAAGTAAATGAAACAAAGGAAATTACATGTTGTTAGATTTGTATTTCTCAAACAAGTTTCTAAACTGTGTGCCGAACATTAAGAACATCTTTGTTTTAAACAGCTGCTGTAAAGCAGAGCAAGTCCCAGCTGTCATTTTGATGACCCAAACTAACACTTGGATCAGTAAAATACTGGCAGGATGGCCGACTGCAGTGACTATTTTTTTGTCAAGCGCACAACAATCCCATATAGAGGTTTTTTTTCTCTTTTACAAATTATTACGCATATTGCGGCAGTCCACGTGGCTTAGCTGTTTTAAAGTAATTATGTGTTTTCATACGTAAATTTTTTAAAAAAATTTTCAATATTTTTTTCACTAAAATGTTACTATTCCACTGAGCAAGCAAACTCATTTCCACAAAATGGATGTGTAAAAGTATGCATTTGCAATTTAGTGTGTGCTAAGTGCCCATACGTGCATGTTCTGTGGGGTATTTACATACTTTTGAAAGCATTTCAGTATCAAAGTGGCTAGATAATTATTACATTTTCTTTGTTTTCCAGCTCAAGTTCACTATTGTACACAACTTGACATTTAAATGTATTTGTGTCCTTCAAAATATGTGTAGCTTCTTTTATTCTTTTAGTCCTGGTTCACACTGGGGCAACCTTTCAGGCGACAGGGTGGGGACTTCGGAGTGGCTTGCATTGACTTCTATTACGGAAGTCATTTGCAAGCCGCACTGAAGTAGCGCTTTATGGGGGGGGTTCCTGAGTCGCGTGACTTTGAAGCCGCCCCAGTGTGAACCGGCACTTAGTGTCATGTTTCATGTTGTTCTAGCTGAACAAAGTAGACTATGCAGCATGGACATGTCTCACATTTTGTTAAAGTAGATATGATTTCCAACTAGATGACCCAAATTAAATCAGCAGAGGATTGCACACGACTTTGCATCATAGTGATGTAAGCCAATCAGACACTTTAAATCACTTTAAATCAGACTTTTAAACTTTTGTTTACAGGTGAAGATCCTCTTTAAGTGATTTTTTTTTTCACATGCAAACATTGGTACTTTTCCTTTGAGTCAATCATTCCATATTTGTTTTGAACTTCCAGGCTCTTCGCTGCAGCTAAAGTATTAAAACATTCTCTTAAATGAATAGGAAAGAAAGGAGACAGATCTGTGCATTGACGCAGGAAAGCCCTCCTCTTCAGAGAATAAATCTATTATTCCTGTAAACTTATTAAAAATACATAAAAACACGAGTACTAAGGTGGCATAGTAAGATGAAAAAAGACAGAAAGAAAGAAAAAAGGGTATTCTTTTTGAGTTTCTTAGAAGCACTGCCTTCTATTCTTGCCGTTGGGTGTCACTCTTTGACCTCTTCGCTGCATTCCTTTCCAAAGACAATGGTGACTGAATTATATGATGCATTCGGGACAAAGCATTTTGTGTAAGGGAAATAAGAACTTCTTGCCTGCCTTGCACATCTTGGATCAGCAGTTTATTTTGCCAGTAATTATGATACATTAGCCAACTGCAGACTTCATGGATGCTTTTCCTGCACGCTGTTTGCCAGCTAGCCTCATTACCTGTGCTAGGAAAAGCACTTTTGCAAACTGAAGATTATTTTACCATGTGTAATTCAAGCTATAACATTTGCAACTTTAGACCAAAGTCAGTTTTTCTCATTTAGGTGTCTCATGTTGCATTATTTTGTTTAATATTTGAAAAGCCCGGATATGCCAAAAATGGTGTTTCCGATCGGTGAATTAAAAAGCAAATTATATAACTTTTACTGAAGTGCAGATACATTGATTAGATTTGTCTAATTATCACGCACTGAAGCTATTCTGTTAAATGTTTTTTTCATAAAACGAATTAAGGGATTTTCTATTTTTAGAGACTGCTGGAACCTCCAATTTGAGATGTTGTTGTGAAAAAATTTAGCAGCCAAAAAACAACCAAATAGAGATACCAGAAAATCAGGACAGCTGATTTAGGCTGGGCTCACACTATTGCAAATTGAATGCGGGTTTCCCCACATTCTCAGGTTTGGAATCCCCTGAAAGCAGCCTGAATATAGTATTGAGCTATATTGCTCTTGGTATTAGTTATTATTATTCTGTTGATTCACTTGACATATATATATATATATATATATATATATATATATATATATATATATGTATATACTGTATTTATTGGCGTATAACACTCACTTTTTTACCCTGAAAATAGAGGGTAAACTGTGCCTGCGTGTTATACGCAGGGGTCTGTGGAAAGTTTTTTTCCTGAAACTTTCCTCTTAAAGTTAGGGTGCTTGTTATACGCTTGTGCATGTTATACGCTGATAAATACGGTATATATATATATATTGTATATATTGTGAGGGGGTTAACTCGGCAGCGGGTGTGTGTGACCCCCTGGTTGGGCTCCCCACACAAAAACAGGGCCAGCAGACGGAGGTTGTGGTTTTCAAAATCAAAAGGTGCGGTTTATTTCTCTATGTACAGTGACAAAACACAGCAAAGCCAAAAAGAAACAAACAAAATAAATCCTGGTCAGCTTGACCTCTGACTAAACATGCAGGTTTCCTAAACTAACAACTGGGATCAGCCTGGTGCTGTCCTAGTCCCTAAGTCCCTGGTTTAGTAAAAGTCCAAACAAATAGCCACACAGGCTTTGCCTCACCGCACAGGGGTTCACTCTCCCTAGACAGTCCACACAGGTCTGGTTCCAGGCATGAGCAAACACCTAATGAATCTGGGAGTTTTTATAGAGGCCTTAAACGAACTGACAGGCTTCAGCTGGTCTCATCAACTCCCTGCCTCACGACGCCCAGCACTCTCCCTAGAGGTATGAGTCATTCATGAGCCCACTAGCCTCAGCTGGGCTTCATCAACTCCCTAGTTGTATAAGTCGGCATAAAGCCTGAATCTGGGAGAAATATATCTACCCCCCTGGATGCAACCAGGTGACTTTACCTTCCTGCTGTCACATACCCCCCCCTCTTGTTTTAACCTTGGGGTTGGAACACCAGCAATCAGGCATTCATGTACTCGAGACAAAGCATCCACATTCCCCATTTGAACGCCAGGGCGATGCTTTACTGTGAAGTTGAATTCCTGTAGGGCCAGGAACCACCTATTCACTCTTCTATTTGTCTCCTTGTTTTGAGCCATCCACTTTAACGGAGCGTGATCCGTAACCATGTCAAAGTGCCTACCTAGCAGATAGTACCGAAGGGAATCTAGAGCCCACTTCACCGCTAAACACTCCTTTTCAACCGTGGCGTAATTTACCTCATGGGACTTCAACTTCCTGCTGAGGTAAATGACTGGGTGCTCTTCCCCGTTCCAGACCTGGGACAATACTGCTCCTAACCCCACATCTGACGCATCACTTTGTACGACAAAGTCTTTAGAGAAGTCGGGTGAGTACAACACTGGCTGGCTACATAAGGCTTGTTTCAAGAATTGGAATGCTGCCTCAGCCTCGGGGGTCCATTTAATCATGACCGACCCTTTCCCTTTCGTCAGGTTGGTTAGGGGCACAGCCTTAGAAGCAAAGTGGGGAATGAAGCGCCGATAATAACCCGCGATTCCCAGAAAGGCTCGTACCTGCTTCTTGCTGTTGGGACGTGGCCAACTCTGGATGGCCTCGACTTTGTTGAGTTGGGGTTTTATTACTCCCCTGCCAATGGTGTACCCAAGATATTTGGCCTCCTCCTGCCCAATGGTACACTTCTTGGGGTTAGCCGTAAACCCCGCTTCCCGAACAGAGTCCAGGACTGCTTGCACTTTTGGCAGATGTGAGGCCCAATCTGTGCTATGGACAATTACGTCATCCAGGTAAGCCGCAGCATACTTCCGATGGGGCCTCAGCATCTGGTCCATTTTCCGCTGGAATGTGGCCGGCGCATTCTGTAACCCGAACGGCATTCTCTTATATTGGAACGCCCCGTCTGGGGTTACAAATGCGGTTTTCTCTTTGGCCGACTTGGCCAGGGGAATTTGCCAATACCCTTTTGTGAGGTCAAGAGTCGTCATGTATCGGGCTGTTCCCAGCCGGTCGATCAACTCATCTATACGTGGCATGGGGTAGGTGTCAAATTTTGTAACTTTGTTCAACTGACGAAAATCGTTACAAAATCGCCAGCTCCCATCCGGTTTAGGCACCAACACAATGGGACTAGACCAATCACTTTGGGACTCCTCTATCACCCCTAAGTTCAGCATTTTCTGTACTTCCTCCCGTATTGCCTCCCGTCGGGCCTCTGGGATCCGATAGGGTTTTAACTTCACCCTTTCACCGGGCGGGGTAATAATATCATGCTCTACCCCAGATGTTTGTCCCGGCAGCTCAGAGAACACCTCCTTGTTGCGAAGCACAAACTCCTTAACCTCCTGTTGTTGGGGTTGTGACAAGGTGGCTGCTATTCCAACCTCCGGAATCACGCAACCAGTTTGAGCTGGTGACCAAGTTTCTGCGACTAGGGACTCTCTATCCCTCCAGGCTTTCAACAGATTAACGTGATATATCTGTTCGGGCTTTCGCCTTCCTGGTTGTCTGACCTTGTAATTCACTTCGCTCACTTTTTCCATTATCTCGTAGGGGCCTTGCCATTTGGCAAGGAATTTACTTTCAACCGTAGGGACAAGTACCAATATCCTATCCCCCGGGGAAAAGGTACGGGTCTTTGCTCCACGGTTGTACACTCTCTGCTGTGCCAACTGCGCTTGGGCCAAATGTTCCTTCACGATGGGCATTACCTGTGCAATTCGATCTTGCATCAGGGCGACATGCTCAATCACACTCCTGTGGGGAGAACTCTCACTTTCCCAAGTTTCCTTGGCAATATCCAACAGCCCTCTTGGGTGTCTCCCATACAGTAACTCAAAGGGGGAGAATCCCGTAGAGGATTGGGGCACCTCCCTAATAGCAAACATCAAATAAGGAAGTAGACAGTCCCAATCCTTTCCATCTCTATCCACCACTTTCTTCAACATTTGTTTTAGGGTTTTGTTGAATCTTTCAACCAGCCCATCGGTTTGGGGGTGATACACAGACGTACGCAATTGCGTCACTTTGAACAATTTACACAGCTCTTTCATAACCCGGGACATAAAGGGTGTACCTTGGTCCGTAAGCAGTTCTTTACAAATACCCACCCGGCTAAAAACAAGAGATAGCTCTTTGGCTATGGTTTTGGCCGAGGTATTTCTGAGAGGGATCGCTTCTGGATAACGGGTGGCATAGTCCATTATAACCAATATGTACTGGTGCCCCCTAGTGGACTTGATTATAGGACCTACCAAATCCATTGCGATTCTCTCAAACGGGACCTCAATGATGGGTAGAGGGACCAGCGGGCTACGGAAATGTGGCATCGGGGCCGACCTCTGACACACAGGGCAGGAGGAACAATAATTTTCTATGTCCTTCATCACCCCAGGCCAATAGAATCTCTGTAATACCCTCTCTCGGGTTTTCTCTGTCCCCAGATGACCTCCAAGAATGTGCCCATGGGCCAACTCCAACACCAACTTCCTGTAAGGTTTGGGCACCACCAGCTGCTCAACGGTTTCTTCTGCCCTTTTTGCCACCCGATACAGTAGGTCCTTCTCTACGCTGAAGTATGGGTAAGTGCAGGTATTATCTGGGTTCACTAACTCGCCATCTATTTCCACTACGTTTTCCCGTGCCTTTATTAGGGCGGGGTCTTTTAACTGTTCTGTGGCAAAATTTTCCCTGTGAACCTCCAGATCAGAAAACTCCACAGACGGTAGGTTTTCGTCTGAGGAGGTGGGCTCCTCTCCAGTTTCTTGAGTCTCCCCTGCCAATACTGACAAGGGAAATTCTGGAGAGTCCTCACCACTCTCAGAGGAGTTCTGGCTATCACATTCCTGGTACATAGGGGCACCAGTGGGGGGCTCAGGATCATCCCACAGTTCCCAGAACTTCGGAAAATCCCTTCCCACAATGGCATCATGCGGTAATTGAGATACTAACCCCACTGGATGAGAGAGGGTACCTTTGGGGGTCTCGAAACACACTGTAGTCACTGGATACTCTCGGGTGTCCCCATGCACACAAATAACAGCTACCTTGCTATTCCCAGAGACCTCTGTTTTAACTAATTCAGCCTTTATCAGGGTCACAAGGCTACCTGAATCCAGTAATACCACAACATTTCTACCATTAATACACATTTTGCATAAATGTTTCTCAGTTCCCCGAATGGCAGTGCATGCGACTGTCGCACACAGCGACTGACGTCTGTCCATCAGAAAGTCACATTGCATGGGTTCCTCCACAACCGGGCAATTTGCTGCAATATGTCCCGCTTGCCGGCAGCGGTAGCAAACAATCCTTCTTGCGGCCTCTTGAGCCGCTGATTTCCCAGGCTGTTCTCGCCAAACTTGGGGTAGAGCTCCCACCCTCTCACTCTCTCCACCCTCACCCCTTGGAATCCTCTTATCCGCCCCTGGGGATGGTCTGGTCTTAGGGTGGAAAGTCCGAGAGTCTCTGGAAGAGGCCGTCAGGTTCTCTGTAGCCAAGTATCTCTCTACACGATCCACAAGTTTACCGGCCGTTTCTGGGTCTCCATGGCTTACCCACTTTTGAATGGCGGTAGGAAGAGCTCTCAAGAAACGATCCATCACAACACGTTCCACAATCTCCGGTGCGGACAAAGTCTCTGGCTGTAGCCACTTCCTGCTCAGGTGAATGAGATCATACATTTGAGACCTGGGGGGTTTTCCAAGCTGGAAAGTCCAGTTATGCACACGCTGAGCCCGGACAGCCAGGGTGACACCCAGCCTTGCCAATATTTCAGCTTTTAGCATCACATAGTCTTTTGCTTGGTCAGGCTCTAGGTCATAGTAAGCCTTCTGCGATTCACCAGTTAACAGAGGAGCCACCAGTCCAGCCCACTGCTCCTCAGGCCACTTTTCTCTTTCAGCAGTCCTTTCAAATGTGGTCAAAAATACCTCTGGATCATCCTCTCCAGTCATTTTTGTCAATAAACGACTCACCCCAAAGGACGCGGTATTAGTGGGACGGCTTTCCTCACTGGTCTGCGGACGTTGCTGCATTACTGCTTCCATTTGTTGTAGTCTCTGCTCTTGCTTCTGTAACAGGTCTATGAAGCGGGCCTCAGATTGCTGCTGGGCTTGTTGATGAGCTTGCTGCTGGGCTGCAAGGCTCCTTTGCAAACCTGCATTTGTCTGCTGTTGATTGGCATTTGCTAGAGCCAGCTGTTTCAGTATCTCCTCCATGCTGGCTTAAAAAAAACTGCCACTGGTTCTCCACCAACTGTGAGGGGGTTAACTCGGCAGCGGGTGTGTGTGACCCCCTGGTTGGGCTCCCCACACAAAAACAGGGCCAGCAGACGGAGGTTGTGGTTTTCAAAATCAAAAGGTGCGGTTTATTTCTCTATGTACAGTGACAAAACACAGCAAAGCCAAAAAGAAACAAACAAAATAAATCCTGGTCAGCTTGACCTCTGACTAAACATGCAGGTTTCCTAAACTAGCAACTGGGATCAGCCTGGTGCTGTCCTAGTCCCTAAGTCCCTGGTTTAGTAAAAGTCCAAACAAATAGCCACACAGGCTTTGCCTCACCGCACAGGGGTTCACTCTCCCTAGACAGTCCACACAGGTCTGGTTCCAGGCATGAGCAAACACCTAATGAATCTGGGAGTTTTTATAGAGGCCTTAAACGAACTGACAGGCTTCAGCTGGTCTCATCAACTCCCTGCCTCACGACGCCCAGCACTCTCCCTAGAGGTATGAGTCATTCATGAGCCCACTAGCCTCAGCTGGGCTTCATCAACTCCCTAGTTGTATAAGTCGGCATAAAGCCTGAATCTGGGAGAAATATATCTACCCCCCTGGATGCAACCAGGTGACTTTACCTTCCTGCTGTCACAATATATATATATATATATATATATATATATATATATATATATATACTGTTACTGTCTATTACTTTTCCACAGAAACCTTATAGTAAAGATAATTTCTGTGTTTTATCATAACGTGTGTGTTTCTCATTGGTCCTTGCACTGACACTATTGCCAGGTGTGCCAGGGGGGCTGGGACTGTTATTGGGGTTGAGAGGCAGAGTACAGAACTGAACATACTTAAACGGCTCCTCCGGGGGTAGCGATACATGTCCATAGACACAGACAGTATGGCTTAGCCTTACCCACTGCTCCCTTTTCACAGAATTTGATTGACATTAGCAGGAGCTAATGGCTCCCACTGCTATCACTCTGCCCTGTGAGGAGAGAGAGAGCAGAGATAATCACTGTACTTGGGTACAGTGCTGGGTTGAGATTGGGCTCAGGTAAGTATAGGGAGGGGCTATCGGGAGAAGCTGCACACAGAAGCCGCACACTTCTGCCTTTAGTACCATTTTAAATCATAATGTCCTTGGTCTATTTCTTCTAGAGTTGAGCAGTAATCAAGCTTCAGCTTTAAATATTTATGTTTGTAATGCATTTTTGAGTTTATATAGCCACATACATTTTTCTTATAGGAAATGTAATGTCTATACAATATTCATTTTTGTGGAAAATATTTAGGCATTGGATTCATCCAAATCAAACAATGCTGGATGCCAAACTTTAAAAATAACCCACAACGAGTTATTGGTACTAAGAGGTAAATTAACTCAACTTTATTGGGAATCATTTTGTACATGGCATTTTTCACATATTTAAACTTGAAATCATTATTTAGTAAATGAAAGCACCTGCAAAGACACATTTCTATGGAAATAGAGGTTTTTATGATAATGTTCTGAATACTTATGTGTTTTAATTTTCCAAATAAGGTTTCCAAATGGATTCTTTGGCATTATAAATTAGATTTTAGCTATGTGTGTTTATGCAATGTCCCAACATATACAGTTGTGCTCATAAGTTTACATACTCTGGCAGAATTTATTATTTCTTGGCCATTTTTCACAGCATATGAATGATAACAAAAAAAACTTTTCTTTCACTTGTGGTTAGTGTTTGGCTGAAGCTATTTATTATCAATGAACTGTGTTTACTCTTTTTAAATCATAATGGCAACAGCAACTACCCAAATGACCCTGATCAAAAGTTTACATACCCTGTTTTGTGTTACATGGCTCTGCGTTGCTACACCATGCAACACAAGAAAAAAAAATGTCAGGCGGAAAATGGCTTTGATGTAATTTATATTACTTTTCTGCATTTCAAGAACTAACTGAAGAAATAAATGTATTGTCAAAAGTGCAACTATAGACAAACTATAAAAGTCAGTTGTAGAGCTTGCATAACTATTTGAAGCTTATTTTATTTTTTTGGATAGAGTAGTGTAGGATCAAAACCACTGTCAGCTTCTTATTGTTGCCTGTGTCATGTGGGTAGATTCACCCTGACTATTTTTCTAGATTTCCATCATCCCCAAGACAGAAAGTTATGAGACCTTCAAAATGTTACATTTGTCAGTAAAGGAATTTCTGTCATTTATAATCTGTTACACGACAAAAGATCCTTTAGCAAACATAGTCTCATGATCAAATGGAAAGAGGATCTGCAAGATTCATTCTGAGTTTATGGCAATACGATCCAGTTCTGAAGCCATCCACTGCATTAACCACTGGGAACTTGCGCTTAAGATTAACATCAATGTTGAATAAGGGGGGAGAAGGGACTGTGGGACTTTTCGCGAGGTCATGACCGGGTAGGGCCCTGTACCTCCATCCCTATCACATTGAGAAAGGAAGGGGCAAAACTGGAGCCAGTTAGGCAGCAAAATTGCACCAAGGGGGGAAGGGTGGGACTTTAAATGAAGCTCATGTGAACAAAGAGAACAAAAATAGTGGATGTTAAAATATTTAATAATTCATAATTACATGTTACAATACATTGGATTACATAAACAATACAAAAAATTGCACACTGGCAGATACCAGTTCCTGACACGGTACTGCCAGGCGGCAACATGTCTGTAAACAATGTGGTAAATTGCACACTGGCGAATGCCAGTACCTGACACGGTGATGCCAGGCGGCAACATGTCTGTAAACATTATAAACAAGATAAATAAGAGGGTCTAAGAGCAGAATCTGATTGCAATTTACTTTTGGTTGATATTATATTATTGTTTTTTTGTTATATTAGGTATTTGTATCACATATTCACAGGTGTTATTTAATTCCAACACAGTGGTTAGCGCTCCCTTTAAACACGTACTGGGTGCATGCACAATTTTTTAAATAAGAGGGTCCACCTATGTTCATAAATGGGTAAACATTTTGGAAGCATACAATCTGCAAGGTCTAATATCTATTAATCCCTATGGGTAAAAGTTGGCACATAACATGGTAGACAGGTAGCTCGACGCATTTCGCGGCTTTAAGCCACTCTTCAGGAGCAAGTATATGGAGTTTCTGCAATAAAAAAATTAATTGCTAAGTAAACTGGCTGGTGTCAGTATAAAAATGGATGGGTGCAATCAAGCAGCCATCCCAATGATGGAAGGGTATGACTTACATGTATATGTGCAATAAGTGGCACACCAGCAGGGACTGTGGACCACTCAGGGGGGTCGGTGTCGGGAGCTGAGGGGGCGTGCTCATCGGCGGCGCCCACCGCGAACAGCGCCCCAGGCGGATCCGGGCACAGCGAGCACTCCTGGGAAGGGAGGACAAGATGGTGTGCAGTGAGTGTAAATATTGGACTAGAGAGGAAGATGGGTGAAAAAAGGAATGGAATAAAGTGACACGGTGCAGCAGTGAGAAAAGTGATAGGAAGGGGGTGCGGGTGGAGGGCCATGGAAAAGGCCGACCCCAACACACCGGGTGGCTGAAAAGGGGAAAGTGAAGGAGGGTGGGTGGTGCAATGAAGTGCCAGTGTCAAGAGGGGAGAGAGGATGAAGTCCATCTTAGGAGGGAGAGGTGGGATAATAGTGAGAGGGGGGTGCGGGTGAAGGGCCATGGAAGAAGGCCAACCCCAACACACCTGGGGGTTGGGGGAGGTGAGGGGAAGGAAGGTGAAGGAAAGTGAGTGGTGGAGGGAGTACCTGGTGCTTGGAGGAAGGAGAGAGGTCCAATCCAGGAGAAACGTGAGGAGAGGTGTGCGGTAGGGCTCGGAGAAATCCAGACCCAGCCGGGGGAGCCACCCATTAATGGATGGGGAGGAAGACACCCGGGCGGTGATTCACCCGGCAGTCAGCCCCAAAACACCCCCACCCAAGTCCGTGAGATGGAAAAACGCCGGGGGGACAGCGTCACCAGGACGCCGCACATCCGGCACGTAGGTGTGACGTTGACGCGCAGTGATGGCGCGTCCACCCCCCGATCCCCAATAGGAGGGGGCGGGGGATGGAACACCCACAGTGCGCGTCGCAGCTCCCGAGCCGACATGACAGGGCAGCACACAGTGTCCCCATAGGGGCCATAATGCACATTGTAAACAATAGAAAAGATCAGATGGTAACTTACGCCCTATAAGCTAGCAAAAATCTGCCCTGGCTGCTCATCCCTCTTTTGAAGAGATTGTGGTTGCATAGGTATATTATTCCACATTTTATGGTCATGTCTAAATATCTGCAGATTCTGAAAGGAAGGTTTTCTGCTTCATTTCTGAAATCTCAGATATTCTGACACCCCCTAGTTCAAGTCTTGCCATTTTGAAGATAGGGATTGATTCTTTCCCAGTCCAATATCGAAAAGTCATAGCTAACTTAAGCCCTGTACACATGATCAGATTTCCTATGGATTCTAATCCGATGGATTTTTCCATCGGAAATCCGATGAAGCTGACTTCCATCAGTCTTGCCTACACACCATCAGTCAAAAATCCGACCGTCCCAAACGCCGTGACGTAAAACACTCCGACAAGCCGAGAAAAATGAAGTTCAATGCTTCTGAGCATGCGACGACTTGATTCTGAGCATGCATGGTTTTTTTGTCCGATGGAGTTCCACACAGACGATCGGAATTTGCTATCGTTTTTTTTCCATTGGATAAATTTAAAACATGTTTTATTTTTTAAAGTGTTTGATACTAAAGCGCTAATGAAATAAATAGTGACAAAACAACAATATGATGACCAAATGGTGAAAGCTGCAATCAAACAAAGGATTTCTGTGTCCGTGCAAAATGTGAATAAACAAATAAACAATGCGCTAAACACCAACCAAATTATAAGTGCACAATTGATGATATACAAACAACTCTGTGCTGAATGCTGTCATGAAATATGTGATAAACAATTATAATAAAAATTGCCCCAATTCCACATAATTCATACTTCAATAAATAAAAGTGTCCACGAGTAGCATAAA
This sequence comes from Rana muscosa, assembly GCA_029206835.1. Classification (NCBI taxonomy): domain Eukaryota; kingdom Metazoa; phylum Chordata; class Amphibia; order Anura; family Ranidae; genus Rana; species Rana muscosa. Next base: position 456,630,452 of record CM055116.1, on the reverse strand, counting down.
TTGTAATGTGGAATGACTTATTGAACCTTAATTAAAAATCCCCAGGTTCACATGCATATATACCACTGAACAATACAAATGAAATGAAAGAAATCATATTGGACACCGCTACTGCGGTTAGCAGTGAATGATTCCTCAGACAGATTCCTCCTTCTTACATTCACTCCGGTTCCCGGGATATTACCATGTGAATATAAAAGGAAAAGAGAAACAGATTATTGCGCAATATGCTTTACACAAGACACAACCTGTCACAGCTGTGGCCTGCACTCACATAACCTCCGAAAATAATCAGCGTTTGCTCAGCTCAGTTTTCAGTGTGCTCCTCACTCAGACTGCTGCTGCGAGCGTCACTTAGGCTCCTTCCCCCCCTACGCGTTGCGTCACTGGCACGTGACTTAATCATGTTCTATTTTTTCTCACCAATGGAAAAAAGACCGATGGGGCTCATACACGATCGGTTTGTCCGATGAGAAAAGTCCATCGGACTGTTTTCATCGGTAAAACCGATCGTGTGTACACGGCATTACGGCTGTTAGCAAGACTTACCATCACCCTCCACTGGAAGAGAGACCTGGCTCTCAATCCCTCAGAAGCTGTGCATACTACACACATGCACTATTCTTATAAGAGGGCTCTAGCTAGCCACTCCGACACATTACTAGCCTTTGAGCAAACTTGGAAACCGTGGACTGATTGGTACAAACATTGAGAAATACAGTATCTCACAAAAGTGAGTACACCCCTCACATTTTTGTAAATATTTTATTATATCTTTTCATGTGACAACCCTGAAGAAGTGACACTATGCTACAATGTAAAGTAGTGAGTGTACAGCTTGTATAACAGTGTAAATTTGATGTTTCCTCAAAATAACTAAACACATTAATGTCTAAACCGCTGGCAACAAAAGTGAATACACCCCTAAGTGAAAATGTTTGCATTGAGCCCAAAGTTTCAAGATTTTGTGTGGCCACTATTATTTTCCAGCACTGCCTTAACCCTCTTGGGCATGGAGTTTACCAGAGCTTCACAGGTTGGCACTGGAGTCCTCTTCCACTCATCATGGAGCCGGTGGATGTTAGTGACCTTGCTCTCCTCCGTTTCAGGATGCCCCACAGATGCTCAATAGGGTTTAGGTCTGGAGACATGCTTGGCAAGTCCATCACCTTTCCCCTCAGCCTCTTTAGCAAGGCAGTGGTCATCTTGGAGGTGTGTTTGGGGTTGCTATCATGTTAGAATACTGCCCTGCGGCCCAGTCCCCAAAGGGAGGGGATCATGCTCTGTTTCAGTATGTCACAGTACATGTTGGCATTCATGGTTCCCTCAATGAACTGTAGCTCCCCAGTGCCAGAAGCACACATGCAGCCCCAGACCATGACACTCCCACCGCCATATTTAACTGTAGGCAAGACACACTTGTCTTTGTACTCCTCATCTGGTTGCTGCCACACACGTTTGACAGCATCTGAACCAAATACGTTTATCTTGGTCTCATCAGACCACAGGAAATGGTTCCAGTAATCCATGCCCTTAGTCTGCTTGTCTTCAGCAAACTGTGGGCTTTCTTGTGCATCATCTTTAGAAGAGGCTTCCTTCTGGGATGACAGCCATGGAGACCAGTTTGATGCAGTGTGCAGCGTATGAGCTGGACACTGACAGGCTGACCCCCCACCACTTAAACCTTTGCAGCAATGCTGGAAGCACTCATGCGTCTATTTCCCAAAGACAACCTCTGTATATGACACTGAGCATGTGCACTCAACTTCTTTGGTCGACCATGGCAAGGACTGTTCTGAGTGGAACCTGTCCTGTTAAAGCGCTGTATAATCTTGGCCACCATGCTGCAGCTCAGTTTCAGGGTCTTTACAATCTTCTTATAGCCTAGGCCATCTTTATGTAGAGCAACAATTCTTTTTTTAAGATCCGTAGAGAGTTCTTTGCCATGAGGCGCCATGTTGAACTTCCAGTGACCAGTATGAGAGAGTGAGAGCAATAACACCAAATATAACACACCTGCTCCTCATTCACACCTGAGACCTTGTAACACTAACGAGTCACATGACACCGGGGAAGGAAAATGGCTAATTGGGCCCAATTTGGACATTTTCACTTTTGTTGCCAGCGGTTTAGACATTAATGGCTGTGTGTTGAGTTATTTATTTTGAGGGGACAGCAGATTTACACTGTTATACAAGCTGAACACTCACTACTTTACATTGTAGCAAAGTGTCATTTCTTCAGTGTTGTCGCATGAATAGATATAATAAAATATTTACAAAAATGTGAGGGATGTACACACTTTTGTGATATACTGTGTATGCTGCTGATTTACTGAATTTCAATTTCCGCAGTAAAAGCGTATGGACATTCTCCTTTTTTCCCTTTTATGTATTAGTTGATGCTCATTTTGAACGACATTCCCTTATTAGCACCAAGTTGTAAGTGTGTTTCTGTACATTTTACTTGCTACTGTGTATAATTTATTCATAGCCTATATATTTTACTATGTTCCAGAGGTTGTTCTGTTCCTTGTCTATAGAAACTTAATAAAAACATATGTTTCAAAAGAAAGATTTACATACCCTTCACAAATAAAATGCCAAGGTTGTCACAAATTTTTTTTTTCTTTTACATTTGTCATCATAACAAGAATTGAAGTAAATTTTCCAATGGGGACACCTATTCTGGTGAAACTTGGATATGCCCTTACACTTTAGAAATCTCCTCTCACTTCCTGTTGCATCTCTGAGACAAGAAATAAACAGAACTCTATCCAAAACAAAAAATGTTTGGGTTAACATACACTTTAAGGCCCCTTTCACACTGGGGCGGTTTGCAGGCGCTATTTTGCTAAAAATAGCGCCTGCAAACCGAGCCTAAACAGCGGCTCCTTTCTCTCCAATGTGAAAGCCCTGAGGGCTTTCACACTGGAGCGGTGCGCTAGCAGGACGGTAAAAAAGGTCCTGCTAGCCGCATCTTTGGAGCGGTGAGAGGAGCGGTGTGTTTACCGCTCCTACACCGCTCCTTCCCATTGAAATGCATGGGATACCGCGGTAATACTGCCCGCAAACTGCGGCTGTAGCCGCGGTTTGCGGGTGGTACTAACCCTTTATTGGCCGCTAGCGGGGGTTAAAACCGCACCGCTAGCGGCCGAATAGCTCAATAATCCCGACGGTATAGCGCCGCTAAAAATAGCGGCGCTATACCGCCACCGCCCCCACCGCCCCAGTGTGAAACCAGCCTAATGTAATAGCCACTAAAATTTTGTGAAACCTTATACATTCATTTATTCAATACCTGGTGCTCTCACCAGTCCAGACAATTTGCCCCACAATGCAAAATTTGCAGCATTTTCATGCTATGCAGCCATTTCCTGACATGTGCTGAGGAGAAGGGTTATCAGTGTTGTCACCGCCATCATTTGTCAACTGGAGTTGGGTAGAGGGATTCAGAAGTGTGCCCTACATGTAAAGGATATGATGTGAGGTTCCCTCTTAGATCCCGCTAATGACTTTATTCTTTAACCACTTTGCGCCCGCCGTACGAGTATATACAGCCGCAAGGTGGTTGTCAATTGCCGGGAGGCCGTTATTATACGGCCTCCTCTAATTTGGCCACTGGGGGCGCGCGAGCGCCGCCGCGCGCACGTGCCCGGCGCGCCACTGCAATGCCGATGTGCATGCCTGGCGGCCGCGATGTCCGCCAGGCACCCACGATCGGCTGTTACAGAGGCAGGACGTGGATCTCTGTGTGTAAACACAGAGATTCATGTCCTGTCAGGGAGAGGGGACCGATGCTGTGTCCCTTGTACATAGGGACACAGATCGGTCACCTCCCCCAGTCACTCCCCTCCCCCACACAGTAACAATCACTCCAGGGAACACATTTAACCCCTTCCTCGCCCCCTAGTGTTAACCCCTTCCCTGCCAGTCACATTTATACAGTAATCAGTGCATATTTATAGCACTGTTTGCTGTATAAATGTGAATGGTCCCAAAATAGTGTCAAAAGTGTCCGATGTGTCCGCCATAATGTCGCAGTCACAAAAAAAATCACTGATCGCCGCCATTACTAATAAAAAAAAAATATATATAAAAATGCCATAAAACTACCCCCTATTCTGTAAATGCTATAACTTTTGCGCAAACCAATCAATAAACGCCGATTGCGATTTTTTTTTTTACCAAAAATATGTAGAAGAATACTTATCGGTCTAAACTGAGGAAAAATGTAAAAAAAAAAAAAAAAAAAATTGGGATATTTATTATAGCAAAAATCAAAAAATATTGCTTTTTTTTCAAAATTGTCGCTCTATTTTTGTTTATAGCGCAAAAAATAAAAACCGCCGAGGTGATCAAATACCACCAAAAGAAAGCTCTATTTGTGCGAAAAAAAAGGACGTCAATTTTGTTTGGGAGCCACGTCGCACGACCGCGCAATTGTCATTCAAAGCGTGACAGTGCTGAAAGCTGAAATTTCGCCTGGGCAGGAAGGGGGTATATGTGCCCACTGCCAGTAAGGAAGGGGTTAAGTTCATGCTGCCATTACTCAGTTATCAGCAGTGTGAAATTAACAGAAACCTGCATGTAATAAATTAAGGGGCCCTTGGCACTACTTTGTGTCTGTCCAAAATTGGTATTTTGTTGCCGTTATAATATGTTACATCACTTACATTCAAGTCCAAGTCCATCTTGAGCAAAAAGCATAAAAATCAAGACTCCAGCAGTTCTTAAAAATAAAACAAATCTCTGACTGCTGTACTCATCTCCATTCTGGTGCTGTTCCCTACACAGCGACTTTCGATCAAATTTGTGTTAGCCCAAGTATATTAAGTCTGTGCCCCTGCCCTGGACTCACAATAGAATGCTGCAGGGGATGCTCTCTGTGGCATTTAGGATTAACACCACCACTGAGGACGAAGAGGACCTGTGACATCATTGGATAAGACTGGGGACACATGGTAAAAGGATAAATAAATAGAGGTTCAGTGTTCTCCAATGGGGGACAGTGCAAATAATGGGGGAAAGTTCAGAGCCCAGGGTTTGGCTTTAATTTGCTTAAGAAATGTACTGCTCACCCCTGGAGGGGTTGCAGGTCTTAGAGGACAGATTCTCAAAGTCCTATTTCAGCAATATTGGACCCTTCTGTAGCAGACTCAAAGTAATGCTGGAAGTAGAGGGGACAGCCAGGTTAACCTGAGACTCTATTTGAGCAGTCACAATCTATACAGCAACTTCTGTCATCTAACCCTCAAAGCACTTGCACACCTGAAGCTTTAGAAATCCTACTAACAATGTCCAGAGGCAGCTCCCAACCAGCTCCCCTGAAACACAAATCAGTGAATGTTTTCTGTTCAGGCCAGCTTCCATAGGTAGTGTCCACCAACAAGTCTTCTTCAGTCCAGCTTTATTCAGGCCCTCAGACATAGCACATGCTAAGGCCTAACAGCAGTAACTTTTCTGCATCACACACATGCTGCCTCCCAAGTGAGGGAGAAAACCATCTGCTCAGACCCTCCCAAACATGAATCTTTTCCCCAGCCACACAATCTGGGCCCCTCTCCCAGGGATTGGCTAAGGTCAGGTAAATATTCATAACCCAATGACTAATATTCCACACTATTTCTGGAACATTTTTCCAGAGGTAGGCAGAAGCAATCAGCCACTGGGTGTAGGGATAAAACTGATCAGACCTAAAAAGGAAATTGAAGCTTAGCTGGTTACAGCATAGCCATATACCAAATTTAGTCAGCCCAGGGCAGAGGAGCTACAGAAAGTTATCTGTTTATTACAGGTTTCTATCGGTGCTTATTGGGGCAAACCAGGAAATCAGAGGGGCTGAGGGCATTCCGCTTCCTGTTTGCAGTGCTTTGTGGGGCAGACAGGATACCATTAAATCGTAGAACAGTAGCCATGCAAAAAAAATTGAAGCTTCTATAGCCAAGATGTCCATCGGTGTTCCCATCAAGATTCTTCGTAAAGCAGTAGGGCATATTGTGACCCGTGAAACGAATACAGGCGAGGTGTACAGGGGGAAGCTCATTGAGGCGGAGGATAACATGAACTACCAGATGTCAAACAACTGTAACCTACAGGGATGGCAGAGTTGCACAGCTTAGACAGGTCTACATTAGAAGAACTAAAATCTGTTTCCTGATACTTCCAGTCATGTTAAAAATGCCCCAGTGTTAAAGAGCATGAAGAATAAAATCAGGGTTTAGGTGCTGGAAATGAGAAATCTGCTATTCTCAAAGCTCAAGTGGCTGCAAGAGGAAAAGGACGTGGAATGGGACAAGGAAATATCTTTCTATTGGTTGAACTAGATGAACTTGTGTCTTTTTTCAACCAGACTAACTATGTACCTTAAAATAAATCTATACTGAGATGAATATAATGGGTGCCATTTCCTACCTCCCTTTTGAAAATGCTGCCTGTTCTGCCACTGTCCTGGACCCAGTATGCAGCTAGCAAAGCCAGAGGTAAATAAAAATTACATATTTGCAAATGCATATTTGCTCCAGGTCAAAGTGTTGAAGCATTTGGATCAGCACAGTCAGGCAGCTAGCACTCTCAAGGGTAGAGGTCAGTGTTGACTGTCTGCTTTTTTCCTTTAAGGCTACCAGTGGAAAATTGAAATTGTGTTTATGAATAGGCTAATTTGATAAATGGATGCTGGAGCATGAATATTAAATAACATTGGGAAAAAAATTGTGTGACATGTATAGCACAACCCCCTAGGAGCTGCTGGTTTAAATTTGGGCCTTGCACTTTCGCTCAGTATTCGTTGTCTAGGGGAAGAAAGTTCGCAAGAACTCCAATGTCCACACAAGATGTAAAACCTTAAGCTGTTAGGTTTTATTTTCCTTTGCATAAAACATTTGAAGAATAGTAGAAGGTTGAAGGGAAAGGGTAGGTTCAGGCACACAGTACAGATCACTGGGAAAAAACTCCTCAACTACACAGTCATTCACCACTCTTCCTGGAGTGGGTATTGCTTACCCAGATAGGCCCCTCTCACCTGGCCTAGCAGCCGGAATGATGCACAGACAATGATCAGGACCAGTCTCTGCCACAGACTGGTTGTGCACAAAATTGGATAATCCGGGATCCTCTGCCACAGGACTTAACGCCCGAACTTCCAGCCAAACAGTCAAGAGCCTTTAAGCCGACCCGTCAGACTGCAAGGTAAACTTTAGCTACGGTGCATCCTCCAATAAAATTACCAGGCCCTCCTCAAGACACCAGCCTTCCGCTAGGTCTTTTCCAGGACAGGTCCTCCCCTGGTTTCCTCCATTGAGTGGCTTCCTCCCACAGGACGGACAGCACAGGAGTAGGCGTAGACTTTAAGGTGTAGGCCCCAGTCAGCATAACTGGGCCTACTTGGTAGCAGCCTCGGACCAACATGGTCCCGAGGCCAAAAATCACACAACACTCTCCCCGCACCAGGAGGGCCGCGAGGGAACGAAGGACGGACCCCAAAAAATGGCGTCTGCCCCTTAAGTACCCTTCCCCAGCATGCTCAGTGGGTAGACCACGCCCACAGAGCTGTTCCCGGGGGAAGGTACCCAATGCACTCTGGCTTGTCAGTCTTCCACATTGGCCTGAGGTGGTAACGCCACCTGCAGCCGAACAGTGGGAAGTCTTCCAACACCGCCGTAGCCGTAACATAGGCTGATTTAGAATAATTATTTACAGAGTCTGAGCTAACTATCAGCTCAGACACCCACTAAACTTGACATAGCGCTCAGTCATTGGGAGCAGGGCGCTACACATGCTAAGAAGCAGGATAGCAGAAGAGAGTCCGATTAATAACCTTGCAACCTTGCAATCCTATAAAAAGTGCAAAAAACATTATATTGTCCTTGTAGATTCTAGTACAGATGTGCTAAGATGGTGCTGCCTAATTTTTACTTTCTGCATGTCTTGCTGATCCATATAAATGTTTTGTTTCTCTATGGTTATATAGAATAGAAACAGACGAGACATGGATAATACTGATTAATTATATGTATAGGGAAAAAGAGGATCATAAATCCACCTTGTCTAAGCCTCAAAATGACTGCTATAGTGACAGTAGAGCAATTTAAAACAGATGGTACAGATATCAGACATTCAACAAAACACAAAGGAAACATTTTCCAAACATAATGCAGTTCTTTTTCACACTATTCCAAATGAGGTCTATTTATAAGGCATCTGAATAGCAAACAGTTAAAATGTCCTTGTTGTTTCTTATCTGCTGCATTTATAAGCTTCCACTGTCATGCAGATTTAAATTGACCTTTTTGCCTGTGAGAAAAAGTTAAAAGGAAAACCATCCTGTGAAAGAAACAACATAATACTTCATCAAGCTTCAGAAAATACCACAATGTTCCCTCACCTGTGCTGTGCGGTAAGCCCCAATGTGATAACTGACTTCTATCTTGACATATTTATGTGGACAATGCACACCTCGCTGCCTTCCAAAGACTCCTACTGAAAGCATAGACGAACACAGAGGGCGCGTAGGCCTAGCACAATTATTCACGATACATATCTGTAGCGACCTCACCCCCTTCACATGTTTATCGGTTGTCCGAAAGCTCTTGTCTAGGGGTACCTGGGTTTCGAGAGTGAGGTGCGCTACGGCCCATGTCCTCCCCATGGCTGTGGGTGAGGTGAAGGCCAGCATCAATATCTTCCTCGGGCCAAATGTGCATTGGGTTGCGGAACTTAGCCCTGCTATGCTGGAATCTCCCTTTGCTCCCATCAACAGAGTCCATACACCGATCACAGTCCAACTGTTAGTTTTATTCCGTAGCTCCACAACAAACAATATATGGCAGGATACGGTGGGATGAGCAGGCCGAGGCACTATCCGGATTGTAGTCCCTACACCCCCTGTGCTATGACCAGGGGTTGCAGGAGTCTTGATTAGAACAACTTTGCTGCGCTGCGGCCCCTATCAGGGGAAGATGACACTCCAAGGGAGTTACCGGAGGCCCGTCCGTCACCGGGTTGACACTGCTCCGGAGTCTTCAGACGGGTGACCTCCCCAGCCTCCTCACCTCAGATGCGGGTCCCCTCGCAAGGGGCACCCTGGAATCACTTCACCCTCGCGGGACCCGGTCGAAGTCACCAGGTCCCAGGCCTTCTACAAAGTACCTCACCCCAGGCTGAAGGTGCCTGGGATGGACTCCAACTCCAGCTTAATTCCGGCCAGGCCTAGGGTGCCCAGGCCGGAACCTTGAACCGCCCGCACCCAGGCCGAGGGCGCCTGGGTACGTGAAGAGATGATCCCCCAAAGACCTCGTGGCGAGGGCGTCTCCCCCTTTTATCTCCTCCCATCGACACCACCGCGGGTTCCCCGCCCCAGCCGTACCATCTCCAGGAAGGGACAAAAAGGGTAACACTGTGGTAGTGATTCTACCTCGAGCCTGTAGGTACCCCGCCACCCACAGGCCAAGGAGAATATTGCACCACCCAATCCTCCACGAATAACAAAAAGGGGTCTAATCCCTGACATAATTACACACCTGGGTCTCTCTACCCCCAGGTGTATCCCACTAACTTTGAAGACCTCGCTACACACTCCCCCTTGTGATTTGACGCTGGTCCCCAGCGTCAGGTGCACACCCATGTCTCCCAAGGAGTGGTGACATGAAGTGGGCCCCAGAGGCTATCCCTCAAATTTTGGATACTGTGTGTGCCAAGACCTGCTCCAGGGAAAGGGAACTATAAAACATTAAAACTTTTGTATAAAACATCTGTCATGTACACATATACAATCCCTCCCGTCACTGTCTAAGAACCACCCCATACTCAGTAGTCTTGACCGACGAATCTCCTGCAGAAGGGAAACAAAAAAAACCACATCCTAACACTCTGTGTTAACTTGGCATGAGTGGGTCCGTCAGCCGAGAGACCCACTCACTCCAATAAGCAAGTAATGCATGTGGAACATTTCAAACAACCGTTGCACAACACTGCCACCTGGTGACAGCGCTGCGGTAATGACACTTGGTGAGATCTTCATTCTTCCTGCTTTCCTACTCTGACTCTACCCCAAAAGTCTCTGCCTTTGGCACATGAAGAAAAGGGAGAAAAAAAAACAACAGCTCCCAAGTCTCCAGTGAGTAAAAGAAAAGCCCAAATCAAAACAAAAGTAGGGCACAGTTCTAGGCGTCTGGGAATGTCTCTTCCAGAAAGTTTCAACAGCAACAAGATAGGAGCTCACTTCTCCTATAAGTAGAACCTTGGATCCGGCAGAAACAGGGGCTTCAGGTGCCCGTCAAACACTTCCACCGAATACTCGACATCCTCTCCTTCTTTCCTGCAGATGAGCACCTTATCGGCATGGATATGGCGTCCCAGTCTCCAATCAGCTCTGCAGTCCTTGAACTTTTTAGACACAGGCGGCGAACATGACAGGTATCGCCTGGCATGGGGTACTTTAAGCTTTTCCCATACAAACTCGTCATACCACCTTGGTCGCAGGACCTCGACTTCATACAATAAGTCCCGAGGCAAGTAGGGGTACTCCCACCCATATTCACGGGCGACTCTCTGGGAGAAAAGTCTCTGCAACCTGGCTAGAGGCGGCATCACATCTCGCTCACCTTCTCCTGGCTGCACGATGGCCTCCGGGTGCCGAGGTACCTTCACCATCTCGGGTTGCTTTGTCTTTGGTGCCCGCAACGAAGCACGCTGCATCCCCACCATCAGAGCGGGTGATGTAGTTGAATGAGGAAAGTTGGCCCGAGGACTAGATTTCCTCGGGAACTCCGGGGCCTGCGCCCGGAGCGTACTGTCTTCTGACAATGACTCTAGGTCGGAGGTGTCATACATCTCAGCGGGAAGGTAGTCTCTAGTAGACGGAAGGCTACCCTCCCTTGCGGGCTCCACCGACTGTGGACCCCCGACACCTCCAACCAACACCACAGTCCCAGCCCCTGGCTCACCTGGACCTTCTGAAGAACTGGGATGTCCGGGACTCTCTTCTCTACCGGCGCCATCCAGGCCAGGAGAGCGGCGGGGTGAAGCTCGACCACGACCATAGGATGCCTGTACCAGGCCGACTTTCCTCTTCGGAGGTGGGAGCAGGGAGTCTGTAGTGACCGAAGCAGCGTCCTCGGATTTTCCTCTCTCAGTCTCTGATTGGGCAGTCCCATCGCCCTGGTCAGCGTGCACGGGGACCTCCGCAAAGGCCCGGATCTCTCCCTCCGGAGTGGCGGTTCCTGTGATGCAGTTGAGGCGAAGGGCCCGGGGCCTTACTGTGGATGATTCGACCTCAAAAAGAAATTCTTTTGCACGCTTCACATCGCCCGAACGGCTTCAGTTGGACCACCAGTCCCGAGCATCCGGGACAGATCACACCGAGGGCCTCCGTGTCTCTGCATGAATACAGAGCCAACTGTCCTCGGGGCCTGAGCCTTATCCCCGTGTCTGTAATGGGCGCAGCAAATGCAGTCATTTTCGTGGGGTAAGGTACCGGCATCCACGGGGAGCTTGAGGCCATCCCGACCACCTGCTGTTCCATCACGCGCTCACCTCGTGCCGGAGTCTCCACGTGTATATCCACACGTGGCCAGACTCCTCCCACGACTTGCACGATTTCGCGGGCTTCCTTCAGTCTCCTCCCACGAATTGCGCAGTCATGGGGTGCCTCGTGGTACAGTGCATTAACAGTCCCCACATGTAGTACTTCACACGGCTGGACCTCTCCCTTTTTCCGCTCCTCCGCGTGGGCCTTTCCCGACTTAGGGTCATGTCCACAACTCCGAGCAGGGATGCACTTTGGCCAATCACATGGCCGACCTGCTCGGACCTCCTCCGGGCAGCAAAGTCCAGACACAGCCGTTCCAACCCTTAGGATCAATACACATTTCATCCCGGACTCACGAGCCCCCACGTGTAGCGACCTCACCCCCTTCACATGTTTATCGGTTGTCCGAAAGCTCTTGTCTAGGGGTACCTGGGTTTCGAGAGTGAGGTGCGCTACGGCCCATGTCCTCCCCATGGCTGTGGGTGAGGTGAAGGCCAGCATCAATATCTTCCTCGGGCCAAATGAGCATTGGGTTGCGGAACTTAGCCCTGCTATGCTGGAATCTCCCTTTGCTCCCATCAACAGAGTCCATACACCGATCACAGTCCAACTGTTAGTTTTATTCCGTAGCTCCACAACAAACAATATATGGCAGGATACGGTGGGATGAGCAGGCCGAGGCACTATCCGGATTGTAGTCCCTACACCCCCTGTGCTATGACCAGGGGTTGCAGGAGTCTTGATTAGAACAACTTCGCTGCGCTGCGGCCCCTATCAGGGGAAGATGACCCTCCAAGGGAGTTACCGGAGGCCCGTCCGTCACCGGGTTGACACTGCTCCGGAGTCTTCAGACGGGTGACCTCCCCAGCCTCCTCACCTCAGATGCGGGTCCCCTCGCAAGGGGCACCCTGGAATCACTTCACCCTCGCGGGACCCGGTCGAAGTCACCAGGTCCCAGGCCTTCTACAAAGTACCTCACCCCAGGCTGAAGGTGCCTGGGATGGACTCCAACTCCAGCTTAATTCCGGCCAGGCCTAGGGTGCCCAGGCCGGAACCTTGAACCGCCCGCACCCAGGCCGAGGGCGCCTGGGTACGTGAAGAGATGATCCCCCAAAGACCTCGTGGCGAGGGCGTCTCCCCCTTTTATCTCCTCCCATTGACACCACCGCGGGTTCCCCGCCCCAGCCGTACCATCTCCAGGAAGGGACAAAAAGGGTAACACTGTGGTAGTGATTCTACCTCGAGCCTGTAGGTACCCCGCCACCCACAGGCCAAGGAGAATATTGCACCACCCAATCCTCCACGAATAACAAAAAGGGGTCTAATCCCTGACATAATTACACACCTGGGTCTCTCTACCCCCAGGTGTATCCCACTAACTTTGAAGACCTCGCTACACACTCCCCCTTGTGATTTGACGCTGGTCCCCAGCGTCAGGTGCACACCCATGTCTCCCAAGGAGTGGTGACATGAAGTGGGCCCCAGAGGCTATCCCTCAAATTTTGGATACTGTGTGTGCCAAGACCTGCTCCAGGGAAAGGGAACTATAAAACATTAAAACTTTTGTATAAAACATCTGTCATGTACACATATACAATCCCTCCCGTCACTGTCTAAGAACCACCCCATACTCAGTAGTCTTGACCGACGAATCTCCTGCAGAAGGGAAACAAAAAAAAACACATCCTAACACTCTGTGTTAACTTGGCATGAGTGGGTCCGTCAGCCGAGAGACCCACTCACTCCAATAAGCAAGTAATGCATGTGGAACATTTCAAACAACCGTTGCACAACACTGCCACCTGGTGACAGCGCTGCGGTAATGACACTTGGTGAGATCTTCATTCTTCCTGCTTTCCTACTCTGACTCTACCCCAAAAGTCTCTGCCTTTGGCACATGAAGAAAAGGGAGAAAAAAAAACAACAGCTCCCAAGTCTCCAGTGAGTAAAAGAAAAGCCCAAATCAAAACAAAAGTAGGGCACAGTTCTAGGCGTCTGGGAATGTCTCTTCCAGAAAGTTTCAACAGCAACAAGATAGGAGCTCACTTCTCCTATAAGTAGAACCTTGGATCCGGCAGAAACAGGGGCTTCAGGTGCCCGTCAAACACTTCCACCGAATACTCGACATCCTCTCCTTCTTTCCTGCAGATGAGCACCTTATCGGCATGGATATGGCGTCCCAGTCTCCAATCAGCTCTGCAGTCCTTGAACTTTTTAGACACAGGCGGCGAACATGACAGGTATCGCCTGGCATGGGGTACTTTAAGCTTTTCCCATACAAACTCGTCATACCACCTTGGTCGCAGGACCTCGACTTCATACAATAAGTCCCGAGGCAAGTAGGGGTACTCCCACCCATATTCACGGGCGACTCTCTGGGAGAAAAGTCTCTGCAACCTGGCTAGAGGCGGCATCACATCTCGCTCACCTTCTCCTGGCTGCACGATGGCCTCCGGGTGCCGAGGTACCTTCACCATCTCGGGTTGCTTTGTCTTTGGTGCCCGCAACGAAGCACGCTGCATCCCCACCATCAGAGCGGGTGATGTAGTTGAATGAGGAAAGTTGGCCCGAGGACTAGATTTCCTCGGGAACTCCGGGGCCTGCGCCCGGAGCGTACTGTCTTCTGACAATGACTCTAGGTCGGAGGTGTCATACATCTCAGCGGGAAGGTAGTCTCTAGTAGACGGAAGGCTACCCTCCCTTGCGGGCTCCACCGACTGTGGACCCCCGACACCTCCAACCAACACCACAGTCCCAGCCCCTGGCTCACCTGGACCTTCTGAAGAACTGGGATGTCCGGGACTCTCTTCTCTACCGGCGCCATCCAGGCCAGGCAAGCGGCGGGGTGAAGCTCGACCACGACCATAGGATGCCTGTACCAGGCCGACTTTCCTCTTCGGAGGTGGGAGCAGGGAGTCTGTAGTGACCGAAGCAGCGTCCTCGGATTTTCCTCTCTCAGTCTCTGATTGGGCAGTCCCATCGCCCTGGTCAGCGTGCACGGGGACCTCCGCAAAGGCCCGGATCTCTCCCTCCGGAGTGGCGGTTCCTGTGATGCAGTTGAGGCGAAGGGCCCGGGGCCTTACTGTGGATGATTCGACCTCAAAAAGAAATTCTTTTGCACGCTTCACATCGCCCGAACGGCTTCAGTTGGACCACCAGTCCCGAGCATCCGGGACAGATCACACTGAGGGCCTCCGTGTCTCTGCATGAATACAGAGCCAACTGTCCTCGGGGCCTGAGCCTTATCCCCGTGTCTGTAATGGGCGCAGCAAATGCAGTCATTTTCGTGGGGTAAGGTACCGGCATCCACGGGGAGCTTGAGGCCATCCCGACCACCTGCTGTTCCATCACGCGCTCACCTCGTGCCGGAGTCTCCACGTGTATATCCACACGTGGTCAGACTCCTCCCACGACTTGCACGATTTCGCGGGCTTCCTTCAGTCTCCTCCCACGAATTGCGCAGTCATGGGGTGCCTCGTGGTGCAGTGCATTAACAGTCCCCACATGTAGTACTTCACACGGCTGGACCTCTCCCTTTTTCCGCTCCTCCGCGTGGGCCTTTCCCGACTTAGGGTCATGTCCACAACTCCGAGCAGGGATGCACTTTGGCCAATCACATGGCCGACCTGCTCGGACCTCCTCCGGGCAGCAAAGTCCAGACACAGCCGTTCCAACCCTTAGGATCAATACACATTTCATCCCGGACTCACGAGCCCCCACGTGTAGCGACCTCACCCCCTTCACATGTTTATCGGTTGTCCGAAAGCTCTTGTCTAGGGGTACCTGGGTTTCGAGAGTGAGGTGCGCTACGGCCCATGTCCTCCCCATGGCTGTGGGTGAGGTGAAGGCCAGCATCAATATCTTCCTCGGGCCAAATGTGCATTGGGTTGCGGAACTTAGCCCTGCTATGCTGGAATCTCCCTTTGCTCCCATCAACAGAGTCCATACACCGATCACAGTCCAACTGTTAGTTTTATTCCGTAGCTCCACAACAAACAATATATGGCAGGATACGGTGGGATGAGCAGGCCGAGGCACTATCCGGATTGTAGTCCCTACACCCCCTGTGCTATGACCAGGGGTTGCAGGAGTCTTGATTAGAACAACTTTGCTGCGCTGCGGCCCCTATCAGGGGAAGATGACACTCCAAGGGAGTTACCGGAGGCCCGTCCGTCACCGGGTTGACACTGCTCCGGAGTCTTCAGACGGGTGACCTCCCCAGCCTCCTCACCTCAGATGCGGGTCCCCTCGCAAGGGGCACCCTGGAATCACTTCACCCTCGCGGGACCCGGTCGAAGTCACCAGGTCCCAGGCCTTCTACAAAGTACCTCACCCCAGGCTGAAGGTGCCTGGGATGGACTCCAACTCCAGCTTAATTCCGGCCAGGCCTAGGGTGCCCAGGCCGGAACCTTGAACCGCCCGCACCCAGGCCGAGGGCGCCTGGGTACGTGAAGAGATGATCCCCCAAAGACCTCGTGGCGAGGGCGTCTCCCCCTTTTATCTCCTCCCATCGACACCACGGCGGGTTCCCCGCCCCAGCCGTACCATCTCCAGGAAGGGACAAAAAGGGTAACACTGTGGTAGTGATTCTACCTCGAGCCTGTAGGTACCCCGCCACCCTCAGGCCAAGGAGAATATTGCACCACCCAATCCTCCACGAATAACAAAAAGGGGTCTAATCCCTGACATAATTACACACCTGGGTCTCTCTACCCCCAGGTGTATCCCACTAACTTTGAAGACCCCGCTACATATCTTTATTAAAGGGGTTGTAAAGGTTCGTTTTTTATTTTCTAAATAGGTTCCTTTAAGCTAGTGCATTGTTGGTTCACTTACCTTTTCCTTTGATTTACCTTCTAAATGTTTTTTTTTCTTTGTCTGAATTTCTCACTTCCTGTTTCTCCTCACTAAACTTCACACCATCATCCGAGTGGTGTGGAGTCAGCCAGAACAGCTTACTGAACAGCTTACTGAGGATAAACAGGAAGTGAGAAATTCAGACAAAGAAAACAAAGAAAAAAAATATTTAAAAGGGAAATCTAAGGAAAAGGTAAGTGAACCAACAATGCACTAGCCTAAAGGAACCTATTTAGAAAATAAAAAAACGAACCTTTACAACCCCTTTAAATAAAACAGAGGTGAATGTACTCACAAACCAGTGCTTGCATCATAGCTTTAACATAAAATCATCCGTTTAAGTCTGTGTAGGAAAAAACATCACTTGCAGACACATCGACTAACGCGTTCCAAGGTTTCCCTCTTCTTTAGTGCCTTGTCTGGATGACTTTTTATATGGGCAACTTCTTTGGTCCAGATCAGTGGTTGTCTGTTTGGTACCGCTCGAGTCCCCTGAAACGCACGCAGACAGATGTAAGGAAGCTCTGAATAGGATGAGGTTTAAACGGGGTCGCTTTAACAGGATATCATTCTTTGTGTGTGGTGAAGCTTTGGGCCATTAAAGGAAACCTATAATGAATTTTAATTTATTTTAATGTGATATTAGTCTAAAGATTTATATCCTTGTGCACAGTATATATAGTGTCAAGATGTTTGCTGGTTTCCTTGCATGAACTACCCATATTAACCCCCCCCACAACATTTCAATTAGATTCCAATCAAGGCTTTGACTAGGCCAGTCCATAACTGTTAATTTTTTTTGAGCCATTTATTGGTGAATTTGCTAGTGTGCTTTGGATCTTTATAATTTAGCAAGAACCTTTTTTCCTGAAATTCTGTCTTCAGTTTCTGCCTAGCAAGTACTGTGGCCAAACATCTCTATCCTTGATTCAAAAGTCCACAGCTCATTATTCCAAAAGACCTGCCCTTTGCTTGTACACTATATTACCAAAAGTTTTGGGACACCTGCCTTTACACGCACATGAACTTTAACTTTAATAGAATCCCAGTCTTAGTCCGTACGGTTCAATAATGAGTTGGCCCACCCTTTGCAGCTATAACAGCTTAAACTCTTCTGGGAAGGCTGTCCACAAGGTTTAGGAGTATGTCTATGGGAATGTTTGACCATTCTTCCAGAAGCGCATTTGTGAGGCCAGGCACTGATGTGGATGAGAAAGCCTGGCTCGCTGTCTCCACTCTAATTCACACCAAAGGTGTTCAATCGGGTTGAGGTCAGGATTCTGTGCAGGGCAGTAAAGTTCCACCACCCCAAACTCGAACATACATGTCTTTATGGACCTTGTTTATGCACTGGTGTACAGCCAGTTTGGAACAGGAAGGGGCAATCCCCAAACTGTTCCCACAAAGGTGGAAGCATGAAATTGTCTAAAATGTATTTGTATGCTGTTGCCTTAAGAATTCCCTTAACTGGAACGAAGGGGCCAAGCCCAACCCCTGAAAAACAACCCCACACCATAATCCCACCTCCACCAAATGATTTGGACCAGTGCACAAAGCAAGATCCATAAAGACATTGATGAGCGAGTTTGGGATGGAAAAACTTGATTTGCCTACACAGAGTCCTGACCTCAACACATTTGGGATGAATGATGCCCTGTACAAGTTCCGATGGACTTGTTTCATCAGAAATTCCGATCGTGTGTGGGCCCTATCGGTGTAAAAAAAATAGAACTTCTTTCCGATTCTCTGTGTGGAACTCCATCAGAGAAAAATCCATGCATGTTCAGACTAAATTAGGAGACGGGAGCGCTCGTTCTGGTAAAACTAGCGTTCGTAATGGAGATAACACATTAGTCATGCTGCAAATTATTGCATCGTTAAATGTAGCGCATTCTTTTCTTCTTTCTAATGCTAGAACTAATTTTATTTTTCGCTGCGGATATTCACACCGAGTTCTGACAAACTTATTTCTTTGTTTCTTGTGATCTCATGAATCTTCGTATTTTATTTTAAAGCCAGGTCTCCAAAATATCTTAATATTAAATTTTTTTTGTTGGTGATTTGAATTAAGATCTCCTGATTTTTTTGGTGGGGTTTTAATATTTTCTTATGTTCTTCATTTTTATTTTCTGGTCAAGTTACCCCAATAACATTATTATCTTGTATTTTTTTCCCCTCAAGGATGTTGGTGTTGGTGTCCCTTATTAATTACACATTGTATTTATGAAATGTAATGCCTACTCACAAGAAAAACACATAGGCAAGTATTTGAATTAAATCAAATATCCATTTATTATGGTTAACAAAATAAAGAGGAAAGGCAACAATGGAGAAATTTGTACAATTTATGCAGCCTTTGGACCCCAAGGCAGACATCAAAGTGTGTTATAACGAAACTTAAATATCTTGAGGAGTCCCTCTAATTGGGAGCACAATCTGGTCCCCAAATCTCAGAAATTAGGAGCAGCAGCAGATGTCATACATGGCCAGGGATTCACTTTCTGGTCTTCCTTGTAGCCTTCCCTCCACGGCTCCCTGCAGCGTTCCTTCCATGCTTCCCTGCAGCGTTCCTTCCACGGCTCCCTCCATGCCCCCTTGCAGGCTGTGGCTCTGGTGTTGGTAATGTGGCAAGAGGAGGAGGAGAAGGAGGAGAAGAATGGGCGAGATCACACAGATGGGTGGTCTCAGTCAGCCCCTCCCCGCCTTCTGAGGGATCCTAGAAAAAAGCTCCTCAGAGAGTCTACGTTGTCGATCCTCCACTTTCTGGAACTTATCGGCCAGATAGCAGCTATAGGCCACTACACGGTTGAGGGGGGCTCTCATTATGTCGGCTGCTTCCCTTATGATCCTCAGGGATTCCTCCTTCACCTGTGTCATCCTCCTTGGCCTTTTTGGTCTGACATGGAGGGGAGGCACCTGTGACTGGGTGCTGCCACTTGGCCTGGGCACCTGCTGGTTGCCACTTGGCCCGGCCTCCTCCTGGCTGCCACTCACCCCTGCCTCCTCCTGGCTGCCACATTCCCGAGCCTCGTCCTCCTGGCTGACCTCATGTGTTTAAAAAAGGGACATAGTTTTCGTTTTTGGTTCATCAATCACACACAATTTTCAGCTCATGACTGTTGCAAATTGAATGTTAATAAATAGAAAAGACTCTCATTCTGACCCCAGCATTTTTCATGCTTGTCCCAATCAATTCTGGCCACTACTGTCTATTGATATGTAAATAATTTTGTGTTTTAATTCTTAATTTGTGAATAATAACATCTAGTTCCCAACAATAATTCTAGGACAACAAATATGTTGTAAAATACTATACCTGGCTATAGATGTGCAGATCCGGCTCTTCAAGGTCAGCTAGATCCTCGGGACCCTCTGCAGGGGTGGAGGGAAGGGTGGAGGGAAGGCTGGAGGGAATGGTGGAGGGAAGGTTCGAAACTGATTCCCTGGCTTCAATCTGTTCATCCAGAAAACGCAGGTGTTTGTAGTACCATAGCTTGGGGACATGTACTTGGTCTGCTGCTACTCCTGATCTCTGTGATTTGCCGACTTCTTTGTACTGATTTTTGTACATATTTCTCACGTTATTGATTTTATTAATGAACATGTTATAGTCTGCCTCTGGGATCCAGGTCTTCATAAATTCTGCAAATTTCTCTATTGTTGCCCTCCTAACATCACGGTTATGATACAAACTGTTTTTAACCTCCCACAAGTTTCTCAGCTCTCTATATTTATCAATAAAAGCTCTCATGATCACAGGATCTTTAAATTGCTGCATATTTTCTGCAAAATAAAACACAAGACAAAAACACTAGGTCAGCTTAAACTGTCCTAATCTTATCCCAATATAGGCCTTTATAATCATGAATCAGTATAGGCCACTGATGCCCCAACTTTCATTTTTACCTTCGTTAGTGACGTTCGGAACTTCCGGTCCTCCTTACTCCGCGCACACAACGTAGTTACGACACATGCGTGTTATCATTCTATACCCTGCGCATGCGTGAAACTCCGCCCGCGTCGCCCAGCCCTGACGTTCTTTCTAGTTTATTCCCCGCCCCTTCTCGTTCTGCGCACAGTAGGAGACGACATGGCGGTGATACAGCAGGCGCGTGTTATATTAAGTACCGACGAGGAAAGCCCCTAGCCAGAAACGTCCTGATCCAGGAGAAGATACCAGGCCAGTAATATGTCCTTTGCTGAGATGGCGGAGATGGTGGAGATCTTGCGGAGTAGAGATTATGATGGGAAGCATGGGCCATACAACACCCCTAATCTCAGGAAGGCCAAAATAATGGGCAAAGTGGTGAGGAGCCTGTACCATAAATTTGGGGTCCGGAGATCCAAAGAACAGCTGAGAAAAAGGTGGTCTGACCTGAAGTTGAGGGAGCCAGAGCAGTACAGGAAGATCAAAAAATGCTAGCAAAAAGTAAGTATTTCTCCTGTGTTATTACTAATTTGATTATTATACTTGCATGTTGCTCCATGTGCTTTGATTGACTGGTTGGACATTTGAAAATGGCAAGTTTCAGGGTAGTGGCCAAAGTATAATCATTCATAGTAAACATCCATTGTCAAAAATACGCTGTTTTGCGCAGATACAGGTAAACCACATTTGGTCATCCCTATTTGTATTAAAACAACGTTTATAAACATTGTTGTCTAGATGATGTGTTTTTTAACTACAATGTGAAATGCAAACTTGATTCAGTGTAAAGGAGAGGACACTCAGCAACTGTTTCAACAGCTGTACTCAGGAGCACCTGTGTGGGACACCAAAACAACCTTTTTAGGGTGTCCCACACAGGTGCTACAGTGGATACTTGGGGTGTCTCCATGTGTGTAACTTGGACAAAAAAGGTATATATTCCAGCTTTGTAAAAATCCCCAAAAAATTTCATCATCTTGGAACTCTGCCAAAACAGACAATTGTACCCCACTTCCAAGCAATGTTTCATATTCCGATTTCTGCCCTCAAATATCTGTGTGCTAAAGTATACCTTTTGATTCATTCTCATAGGGGAGCGAAGACTCTGAGCACACCACTCTGAGGAGGCCAGAAACCCCACACCTCAGAAAGAAGGGGACCAGAGAGAACGAAGAAGAGGTGGAGGAAGAAGAGGTGGAGAAAGGAGATGTGGAGGAAGTGTGCGAGATTGTCACCACAACCGGTCAGTGTCATACACCACAGATTCAGGGAATAGATGCATGCATGCATGCATATTTATAAGACATGCGTTATTTGTTTTTTTTAGGTGATGTGCTGCTTGTTGAAGAACAATCTCCTCCTTTCTCAAGTGGTAGCGCACAAATCACAATCCAGGATCTCATGGTTATGAGTCGTGAAATGGATATTATAAGGCACACACTATATCGTTTTGACCAACAAATTAAGAACATGATTGATATTTTGGGGAGAGTGTAAAAAGATGTTTTTAATGCCACCATTTCACGTTTTTGTGACCTACTTTTCCTAATTTTTGTGTAATTTAACAAGGCAAATTTGGAAGATGCACACAGTGGGGGTGATTTACTAAAGACCTGCGCCTGTGGAGCAGTGGAGAAATTGGAGCAATTGCACAAAAAAAAGGGACTCAAAACATTTATCAAAAATGATGGTGCACTTATATGCACCAAACCATATTTACATAGGAAGCGCTGTTGCGCACTTGCGCAATCTTTCGCGCCTACCATTAGCAAGCGCAGCCAATGTAATCTTCAACATTTTTGTCTGAATACTGTAGATAACTTTACTAGTTTACCATCTTCTGTTACCAGGCTAAAAAGTATGTATATAATATTGTTTAAATGCACAAATTCTGTCCAGAGCATATAGATCTGTCTTACAACTAATCAAGCCTTTTTACACCCTTCTTTCAGCTTACTCAACTGCACATGTGCATTGACAAAGCACACCATTTTATGCTCGCCTGACAGGGCGCACACGCTTTAGCTTGTTAAATATGTGTGCTGCACACAAGCGCATCTGCGTTCTCCAGAGTGCACAACTGCTTATACATTGAGCTTGTGCTCATTGTAATGCTGATCATGTTAATGAGCTTTTCCTTATCACATGAAGAATATTGCTTCCACTTTTATTAATTTCATTCACTTCTTTTTGAAACAACTCAATAATCATTCTAGAGATCTTCCTCCTATCAACAACTGTGCAGATGTTTACTGGACTTGTAATTGTGCATTTTATGGTGATAGTCTATAATCATTGGTGGAGCCAAAACTTCCATGAAAACATCTTCACAACACATGTCTGTGTATTGTGCATTCTGGACAATTCTTTCCCATATACTGTGCAATCTGATTGCACAGTGTATGGGGAAATGAATTGCTCAGAGAAATGAGTGGATGTAAATGTCATCCAATCAGATTGGACAGTGTATGGGGAAAGAATTGTCCAGAATGCACAATACACAGACATGTGTTGAGAAGATGTTTTCATGGAAGTTTTGGATCCACCAATGATTATAGACTATCACCATAAAATGCACAATTACAAGTCCAGTAAACATCTGCACAGTTGTTGATAGGAGGAAGATCTCTAGAATGAATATTGAGTTGTTTCAAAAATAAATGAATGAAAGGAATAAAAGTGGAAGCAATATTCTTCATGTGATAAGGAAAAGCTCATTAACATGATCAGCATTACAATGAGCATGTGCCCAATGTCTGTTTCATATTTAAGAATGTGTATGCGCCCGTACGCGCAACGATTCCACGAATTTGGCGCAAGTCGACAGCATGTGCCATGTCGCAATAATTATTCCTGCCCGCGCAAATGCGCCAACATTTTCTTAAATCAGCCCCAGTGTGTCAACATGTGCTATCTGCCATCAGGGGAAATCAATGTACGTGTTTTGAGGGTGCAACCCCTTCCTCGCAGCTCAAGTAGGTGAAAGGAAGGGTTTACACACCCAAAAAACGTCCATTGATCCCCCATGATGGCAGATAGCACATATTGACATTAGGCATGGGATCAGGAAGGAAATCCCCATTTTGAAGCACAATTTGTGTGCATCTTCCAAATTTGCCTTGTTCAGGGGTGACATCACCCCATCTCATGAAGGCAACAGCAACACATTTTTGAAACACTATATAATGTCTGATATTGCCTTCAGTTTTTCAAAGGTTGAACTTTGTAAGTTCCATAGTTTTGATATGTTTTATTGTTTGAAACATGCCTGTTTATGCCAAACAAAAAACAAAAAAAAAGTATATTTTATAACGCACAAGTTGTGCACAGAGTAAAAATTGTTTTCTACTCAACAATCTGTGGCTTCTTTCTATGCTCAATACCAGTTTGAAAATTAAGTTCTTGTTTACTGTGACAATGGTGGTTATTTACTGAAGACAAATCCACTTGGCACTACAAGTGCACTAGGAGAACCTGGGAGACAGATAAAAGAAACACAAGCAATAATGACAAATCAAGTTTTTCACAGAAATGTTTTTTTTGTTTATTTTTGAGTCATAAAATCATAGATTGTCTGGCATAGCAATGGCCCCCCTACCCGTAAAGTACTCAATGTATTTATCACGCACTTCACGGGCGCTTTAAGGGGCAAAGCCAATACGGCCAGTATCCAGGCCCGTCAGGGGAGTGTCTGAAAGTCCGGCCTCAGGCCCAACTATTGTCATATAATTAGGTGCATTTATCCTCAAAAACTTGTGCAGTATGCAGCAGCTGAAAACGATATGATTCAGTTTGTAGTCCGCCATATAGATAGAGGTAAGGAACAGGCGGAACCGGCTGGCCATTATCCCGAAGGCATTCTCAACAACCCTTCGGGCTCTGGCCAGCCGGTAAGTAAAAACCCTCCTTTCCGGGGTGAGGGTCCTCAGGGGAAATGGCCTCATCAGGTGTGGTGCCAGTCCGAAAGCCTCATCAGCAATAAAAACAAACGGAAGTCCCTCCACATTGTCTTCATCAGGTGGCAGTGCCAGGCCACCAGTCTGGAGACGTCGGGCAAATTCCGTCTGTGCGAACACACCACCATCCGACATCCGGCCATTCTTCCCCACGTCCACATACATGAATTCATAGTGTGCCGATACCACCGCCATCAACACAATACTATTAAAACCTTTATAATTATAATAGTAGGACCCTGAATGGGGTGGTGGCACTATGCGGACGTGCTTCCCATCAATTGCCCCTCCGCAGTTGGGGAAGTCCCTCGCTCGGCAAACTGGGATGCCACAGTCTGCCATTCCTGTAGCGATGAAGGAAACTGTGGAGTCAAACCAGAAAAATAAATGAGTACTTTTGCACATAACATTGCAAGCAGATTACACAAAAACATTCTTGGCCAACATCAGTATAACATTCATTTTTAGGAGTATTTAAACACAAAAATAGAAGGCACAATTATCACATTCCTAAACCCCTCTGATGGTTGTAAAAAATGTAGGGGGGGAGGGGTTCTAGCTGAGTTTGGGCCCTTAAAAAAAAGCCTCTGCTACTCTGCCTTAATATAATGAGAAGCAAAACATTTTTACACATTTTAGGGGGGGGGGGGGCAAAGCACTACAATGGAGCTGACAAAATACATTCTTAACAGACTAGGCTAGGTGTGTTTGGGCCCAGGATAGCATGCCGGAGAGGTTAGTTATGGAAAATATGCATGTAGGCCAAAAAAGGAGCATTAAAAGCTTACAGCATGCATGAGGACAAAGGGGACATTCACAGCATATTACAATCATGGTAATTAGGGAAGGATGAAATAAATACAATACATTAGCAAGCATTAAGGTACATAGAATGTGATGTTAAAGGAGAAAACTTACCTTAATATAGTCCTTCTGCATAAATTGAATTATAGCAGAACAGGTTTCTGGGATAATGATCCCCAGAGCCTGGGGGGAGATGCCGTGAACTTGAGGTCCTGCAGGCTTCTCCCAGTCGCCAGGTATCGCAACGTGGCAACTAGCCTCTGCTCGGCAGTGATGACTTGGCACATCACAGTGTCCTGCCTCGTGATATAGGGGGACAGCAAATCCAACAGACGGTGAAAAACGGGGTCTGTCATCCAGAGATAATTCCTGAAGTCATCATGATTATTCTCCTGGATTTCCTGCAGCAGAGGCATATGACAGAATTGGTCCCGCTGGAGCAACCAATTCTTGGTCCATGAACTCCTCCTCACCCTGTTCATGGACTGAGCTTGGATCAAAGTATTAACCACAACACCAAGCATACGCAGCACAAGCTCTACAATGAGAACGTACTTCCAACATGGCTAGAAACCGGCCGGCTGGTCAGAACAAACTTAAACAGAACGCACTGAGGAACAGCAAGGCTTATGAAGAACGACCTGAAAAACAGTAAACAATTTGGTCTGATGGTGTGTATGCAAGACAGCTTTGAACGGAATTCCGACGAAAAAATTCCATCGGATTTTAGCCCATCGGAATTCCGATCGTGTGTACAGGGCATAAGAGTGTAGACTGTGAGCCAGGCCTTCTCCAGTGCCTGAACTTGCAAATGCACTTCTAGAAGAATGGTCAAACATTCCTATAGACACACTCCTAAACCTTGGGAACAGCCTTCCTAGAAGAGTTGAAGGTGTTAAAGCGCAAAGGGTGGGCCAACTCAATATAGAACCCTACGGACTAAGACTGGGATGTCATTAAAGTTCATGTACGTGTAAAGGCAGGTGTCCAAATAATTTTGGTAATATAGTGTATGTTTAATAGCAAATTGTAGTCTTGTCTTAGGTTCTTTTGTGAGCAAATGCTTTTTTCCTGCACACCTCCCATACGTTATACTGGTGCACTCTTTCTGATTGTAGATGCACTTTCATGAAAACTATTGCAACCTGCAAATCTTGCAATTGAATTTTGGGGTTCTTGGAGACTTCATTTTGCATTAAATAATTAGCTCTTGGGCTGCATTTGCAGCTCTTACCAATCCTGGACAAATTAACAGTTGCTTTAAATCAACATTACTTGTAGGTTACTAGGGTTGATTTCATTGCTCTCAAATTTCTACTGTGTGCTGAAGTGAGTAGTCTGATATAGAAAATTCACTGTAGCTACACTCTAACTCTTGAGGAAGGTAAATATTGGCAGAGCAGGTCAGGTAAGAATAATGTCTCTTCTTTACGTGGTCAATTTTCTACTTTTAGTTTTTGCAACAAGTTCTATTAAAACTTCTAAAGTGAGTCGCAAACCTAAATTCAATATTAGCATTGTTTGTATTTATTGCTCCATTTAATGTGAGATTTTTAATACATGTTTCAGCAATGCTGAGCAATGCTAAGCAATACCTCCAGATGGACACTGATCATTCTGCAATGATGGACAAGGCTGCAGATGGACACTGATCATTCTGCAATGATGGACAAGGCTGCAGATAGACACTGATCATTCTACAATGATGGGCAAGGCTGCAGATGGACACTGATAAGGCTGCATTGATGGGCATTTAAATGTTAGTTTTTTTCCTTAAACGTCCCTCCTAAAAGTTTTTTTCCTTAAAATTCCCTCCTAAACTTGGCGTTACACGCCGGTGCGTGTTATACGCCGATAAATACGGTAATAATAACTTAACTATTACTAACTATTAAATTATAGGTATTATAATTTCCTTTCAAACATAACGAATATGAATTTATACGAAGTTATGAATTATCCGAAATAACGAATGCCGTATCTAAATGAATGGAACATCCCATCGGCAGCGTCTACATCACACCTTTTAGGTCTACCCCCGCTATATCTCATGACCTCTCAACAGCCTCCACTGACAAGGATGATGATATAGTGAAGTCCTTGCAGCAAATTTGCCAGCAGACCACCAGCTGTAGATTATAACAGGCACATTTCTGTGCCCCAGCTGTTGCAGCAAAAAGAAAATACAGTCACTGACACCCACATGCTCAGCATCTAACTTCAAGCTCGTCAAAGCTGCTGGCTTTACAACACTTGCTTTTCCATCTGGTGGATTCTGCCCCCTTCCGTGATTTTGCAGAATGCGCGGTACAACAGTGGCATGTTCCCAGTCGCTATTTCTTTGCACGTAAGGCCATTCCAGCTTTGTGCCATCACGTGGAAGACAATGTTGTGGCATCATTGTGCAAGTCAGTCAGCCACAAGGTCCACATTACTGCTGACATGTGGTCCAGCAAGCATGGTCAGGGACACTTTATTTAGTTTACAGCACACTGGGTAACTCTGCTTGCAACTCAGAAGGATGCAGGACAGGGCTCAGTGCTACAGCTTGTTTTTCCGCAACATCTCCATACAGCTGGTGGTGATAATGCAAGATTTGTCAGCTCCACTCCCTCCTCCTCCATGCCCTCCTATTGTCCTATGAACCACCAGTACCCCCTAAGCGTTCAAAGGGCTTTTCAATGAGTCAGGTTAAAATATGCCATGCAGTGCTTCAGCTGGTCTGTCTAGGGGACAGGAACCACACCAGAGCAGAGATTCTTCCAGCTCTGCAGGGGCAGGCCCAGTGGTGGTTCGCGCCACGCCCGCTGGAGCCAGGAATGGTGGTGTGCGATAATGGCACTAACCTCCTGTCCGCTCTTAGACAGAGAAAGTTGACACATGTGCCATGTCTGGCACATGTCCTCAATTTGATGGTGCAGCTTTTCTTAAACATGTACTCAGGTTTGGAAGGTCTGCTAAAGTAGGCCAGAAGAGTCTGTAGCCATTTCAGGCGGTCATACACAGCCAGTGTGGGCTGAAATTCAATGGGAAAGCTGCAGCGGCCAATGGCTTCTGATAAAGGATGCATGCACTGTACTGTCACCATTTGAGGCAACAAGAAAGGTGAGCAGTGACAATGCATGCATCAGTAACACAATCCCTGTTGTGTTCTTGCTGGAGCAGACTCTGTGTGGCAATATGGACAGTACTCTAGCGGCAGAGCAGCAGGAGGAAAAGGAGGACTTCCTTTCCCCTCAAGGCCCGCTTTATACAGACACCATTCTTGCAATGGAAATATAAATGTAGCGCTAGTGGTTAGGAGAAAAAACAATATCTCATTGAGTGAATATGATAACTGGGTGTGAAAAATATAAACTATACAACCAAAAAATTAAATAAATGTGCTAATAGGTCCACATAAAGGGGAATGAATGTCCATCAATGTAAAATGTGGAATAACGGTGAAGAAGATAATAAACGTGTAGCCACATAGATCATCATGGGGAACTTTCTTCAGACTAAATGAAAGTAGATGGAATACGCTTACCAGAACCAATGGATCTACCTGTCAGCGACAGTAGATCATACAGGCATGGGAAATCCCAAAGCAGATTGACTCAACTTAGCTGGCGACTCTGAATAGTTGGAATCACGAACCTGGCCAATAGGACCCGAAAGTCCACGGCTGGAGATCCTGGATGGATGGTCTCCTAGAAGGGTGGAACAGACCAGAGCTCACAGGGTATTCACCCTGTTTAAACGGATGTTGCAGTGATTTGGAATGGAAAAGGCCCCTGGAAGGGTCAGTGAAGGCACGATGAAACAGCTCCAAAAACTTGCTCCAACAAACATGCAGGGAGAAAGAAAAAGACGGTTCTCCGATGCAGGTCAAAAGATGATTTGGGTTTTATTGTAATAAAACCAACAAAAAAACACTGACATTTAAAAGTGATCACGGGGGAACAATAAAAAAGCAATATGGGGAGTGGCGTACCATTCTTGCAATGCCACAGAACATACAAGAGGAGGAGGATGATGGTGGTTTTGGAGGCAATGAAGCAGAGGAAGACATACGTCAAACCTTAAAAGATGGTTTTCCATCCCCTGAAACCTTGGGAGTAGTATGTGACTGGGAGGAGGCAGTTCCATAAATTTTAATCCTCAGTGATCCCGAGGACTCTGCTTTTAATGCCTCCGCGAATTTGCGGTGCATGGGCTCCCTTATTCTTCAAAGCCTGCGAAAGGACCTGAGAATTTGTGGCATCAAGGAAAAGGATCACTATTGGTTGGAAACCCTCCTTGACCACTGTTACAAGGGAAAAATCACAGAACTCATCCCGTCTTCACACAGGGATCAGAGGATGAAATATCTTGAGGACACCATAAAGATAAGTTTATGTAATGTCTTTCCAGACTCTGCTAGGTTAC
Organism: Rana muscosa; assembly: GCA_029206835.1. Lineage (NCBI taxonomy): Eukaryota > Metazoa > Chordata > Amphibia > Anura > Ranidae > Rana > Rana muscosa. The sequence goes on along the minus strand of CM055116.1, from coordinate 456,600,971 downwards.
AGTCTCATGGAAAGGCTAGTTTTCGTTCAAAGATTTTTATTTAACAGTATCACAGTATACAGCAACAAATAACCTCTATTTGAAATGTAGAACATAACATATGATGCATCTAAAGAGAGTTTTGTAAGAACTTAAACGTCCAAACCGGGATAATGTTCATGATAACGAGCCAGATCTTAGTGGAGGCAGAGTCTATAAACACAGTATCCATGGCTTGGGGGTGATTGTAATAGGAGGGGAGGAAAAAAAGAATCCAGTCCAGAAATAGTACTAAACAAGAATTTTCTTCTACAGGACTAGAGAATATAACCCATAAATACGTCTAGGTAATAAGCCCCATCCTTTCTATAGAGATTATGGATAACACAGTTCAGTCATAAAGGAAAAAGAGGTAAAAATTAAGAAGAGGAAAAGAGCAGAGAGAAGAAAGGGAGAGAGGAAGAGTGCAAGAGAAGTGGGAGAGGGAGAAGGAGTGTCGGCAGGATCACACGAGCCCCCAGAGGACACAAAGGCAAACAAGGGTGAACTGTGGGGTTTCACAATTTGAGCAGATTAGCGTCAAAATCTGAGGGAAGAAAATTCTCCACCCAGGGTGTCCAGACTTTGCAGTGATGGGGAAGTCGGTCCAAGATGGTAGCCTCAATCTTACTGTGTATCATAGCCTGGGTTACTCTATTTTTCACTTCTGCAATATGTAAAATTGGGGTCTTCCAGGCCCTAGCTATAGTCTGTTTGGCTGCCGGGAAAGGCTAGTTTTGAGGCTTCTGTTGGTCAAGAGAGGAGCGGTGGAGAAGGGGGCCACCTCAGATGCATTTCAAAATGCTTTTAGTCCTCAGCACCAAGGGCTGTCAGCTTTCACATCCCATCGGCAGCATCTGCATCATATGGTGGGAGGTTATCTATGGGCAAAAACAGACATGGAGAGCTTTCCAGTTGATGATCCACTGGGTTACTGGGTCATGAGAATATACCACTGGCCAGAACTTGCCCAGTATATAATTGAGCTGCTGGGCTGCCCTGCATCCAGCATGCTTTCTGACATTCAGTGCTGCCAGAGGTTTTGTGACAGATAAAGGAGCCTGTCAGTCCACAGACTCTATTGACCGGCTGACATTTATTAAAATGAATTATTCCTGGATTAGTAGCAGCTGTAAGTCTCTAATGCCGATGATGCTGATTAACTGTTTTTGGTACGTGTAATCTGTGCAAGACTGCAGTGTCATTGCAGCCTTGCCCAGTGTCATTGCAGCCATGCCCAGTGTCATTGCAGCATGATCGTTTAAAATTACCGCCGCTGAGATAGACAGAGCCGGATGTCCTGTGTACTCGACTCCTCTTGGCTCCTCTCGGCTCCTCTCGTGGTCCCGCCTCTTGGCCAGGCTCCTATGATGGACATAACACAGGTCCAATCGCGGGACTGGGCATTACTGCGAGCGGAGCCGAGCCTAGTCGAGTACACAGTACACTCGGCTATGTGTATATCTGCAGCGCTCGCTCCTCTTCCCCTCACAGACAGCGGGGATCGGCGTATAACACGCACCCATGATTTCCCCCTGATTTTAAGGGGAAAAAAGTGCGTGTTATACGCCGATAAATACGGTAGTTATTACTTCAGATTTTAGAATTTCCTGGTTTTTGGATTTTCGTTCTTTTGAATTTTCGTTCTCATTTTCGGATTTTCTAACTTTTTAATTTCCGAATTTTCGGATTTCAGATTTTCCGAATTTTCAGATTTTCACATTTCCGAATATTCAAATTTACGAATGTTTGAATCTACGAAATTACAAATATTCGAATTTAAGAATGTTTGAATATTCAAATTCATGAATATTCGGAAATATTTGTGAAACGAGTTTTCATTAATTCGGATATTTTCGAATTAACAAATTTGTCGAAACAGCACGTAAGGCACTAAAATAAACGCCGTTAATCTTGCAGTAACGCACTGAAATATACTGTGCTAAATGGTCGCTACACTCAAATTGACTGAACTGTCACTAGATTTACTAGATTCACAATAAAGTGACACTATAGTAAAAATGAATGGTCACTCACTACACTCACGCTGACTGAACTATCACTAGATTCACACTAATGTAAAGATGAATGGTGGTCACTACACTCAGGCTTCGTTCACATATGAGCTGCATGCGGCTCACAGTAGGGGTCCAGTGCATCCTGGTTCACCGTTTCAGGTCCGATTTCAGCCTGAATTTTGTACTGAATATGGACCTGAAACGGACCAAAAGACACACAGCATTTTTGTGCAAAACGCACTGGACCTGCTTCGGAGATATGTGAACCGGCTCCGTAGAGAGCCAACCAAAATCTCCTGCTATTGCAAATTGGATGTGGTGATCCAATTCGCAATGATGTGAACCCAGCTTCACACTGACTGAACTATCACTAGATTCACACTAATGTAAAGATGAATGGTGGTCACTACACTCACACTGACTGAACTATCACTAGATTCACACTAAACTGATATTCTACACTGATAATAGAATGAAAGTAGGGGTAATGCAATAGTGACCCCTAGCTATGGGTACTTTAATGCACATTTATTTGATTGGTTACTTACCTATCAGGTGATTTTTCAAACTTCTGGAAAGTTCTGTGGTTTGTCAGGTGATTCAACAGACCTATAGGATTAAAGAAGAAGTTATAAAAGACATTCGACCAATGGTAACAGATCAGATCACTGGCTGCAGCAGAAGAAGACGTATCTCTGATGTGGCTCTCCCCCTCACCATGGATTCTTAGCTGTGTCAGATGGTTGAACTGGCCTCTGCTCCCGATGGGGATGCCTGGATGCGGCTGTGCCTTTCTTCCCTTCCTCCCATTCCTTCTCAGCAGCCTATCGTACGTTCTCTTTCCTCATCTACCCCATTTCTGCACCATCCTGCTTCTTCTCTATCTCTTTCACCTTTCACTCCGCCTGCGTCATATCCTGTAGTTAACCTGGTCCCCCTTTCATTGTCTTCCTCCTCACTTCCTCCTGTTCCAGCTCCTCCTTCAGTCCGTCTCCTCAATGCTCCCTCTACTTCGTCATCAGCCAGCCACTCCTCTGCTCCTCTGTCAGTGGCTATACCCCCGACCTCTTTACTTAATAAGGAGATCGTAAGCTATGCGGAAGCATGCGCTGTAGCTTCAGACTGTCAGCCTAAAACACAGAAGCAGGTCCGCTGGATTGAATCCTGGGGACCTCCAGCATCTAAAAAAAGCACAGATGGGTAATAGTGGTGAGTCGGTTCCTTTGTCTTCCTTAGTACATTGGTTGCATGGGCGTCCGCTGAACTTTTTTCAGGGGGGGCATCATTTTAAGGCCATCCATGTATCTTTGGGGCAGTGGAACAGCGCTGTATAAACCACTCCTCCACCACCCCTGTCCATTGAAATACCGGCTTCGGCAGCGGCGATACACAGTTGCATTTAACCCTAAAACTATCGGCACTTTACCAATATCGGTAAATACAAAAAGATGTACACAGTAGTGTCGTGGCATGGCACAGGCACTGCTGTTACCTGTAGTTCTTCAGCGATAGGCCCAGGGCAGGCACTAGCAGCGTATTCTCTCGTTTCGGCCACTGCACGCCACGCACCTGTGGGAGGAGCTGGCGCATACATTTACACAGGCAGAGGCAGGCTGAGGCAGCAGCCAATCACGGACCAGCCGGGTCACGGACAGCCGGGGCAGAGCCAATCCGATGCTCGGGCCTGGGGTGAGGAGGGAGGGACGGATGTGTAGTCGGAAAAGACAGAGCAGCCCCAGCCCCCAGGCCAGCAGCAGACTTAGAAAAAAAAGTCCACAGCGGCCATTGCAACATGGGGGCAAGTGTCTTCACTCTGACTTCCGATTCCGGGGGGGGCAATTGACCCCCCTTGCCCTATGGAGCGGACGCCCATGATTGGTTGAATTCTTTTACTTCATTAACGGACTATTTTAAACATTGTCTTGCTGCGGGTGTACCTAATTGTTCTGACCCTATTTTGCAAGCCTGGACTGAACCAAATCCAGTGATTCCTCCTGTTGTGGCTTAAGGTGCAGTTTTACCTCTTGTACCTCCTATTTCTTCTGTTCCTGAAAGCTGTCTAAAAGAAGCAATGACATGTGCATGGTCTCCTTTGGGGTTTCACCTGTCCACAGCTGTCAAAGAGAAGATTTGGAGAGGTGATTATATCAATCTCCTTTCTCTCCTTCCTTCATTTAAGGATAATCGCTTGGACAAAAAAGATTTGTATAAGTCCGAATACGATAAACGCAAATCGGCCCCACGCTCTTTTAACCATTGGCTTCAAGCCTTTTGCATTTTTGCTAGCATTGTGGGCGAAAAACATGCTGAGTTATTATTAAATTAAATTATTCTGAAGGCATACAAAAATAAATCTGGATTGGCAAGTTATCGGTTCACAAACGCCTGAAATGGGGGTATAAAGACGTGGTATTTTGGCTGAACCTTCTAATCCCTAGGAAAGAAACAGCTGTTGCCACTGCAGCCTTCTCAGCTTGCCCACTTTAAAAAAGGTTTATGTTTTGGTTTCAACGAAGGGCAATGTAAATGTCCTCATTCTTGTCGATGCAAACATGAATGTGCCACTTGTTCTGGAGCTCATCCTGCAATTCGCTGTTTCAAAAAATTATCTTCGGCTTCTTCATCCCATACTAGGGATAATTTTCGCTTTGGCAATAACCCCAGTGCAGTTAACTGCCATGTTGCCATTTCTTCAAATTTGGCCAGACTGTCTGACAGTGGATCTAAGTTTTACCGTCGGTTTTCGATTGGTCGAATTTACTGGTGAAGGTTGTTTTTGCTTTCACAACCTTCACTCGGTTCGTCATTTTCCGGCAATCGTTTCGGAAAAGATTTTGATGGAAGTTAGAGAAGGTAGGGTCGCAGGCCCCTTTTGTTCCCCTCCAGTATTACATTTTAGGGTTTCGCCTCTTGGCTTGATTCCTAAGAAAGAAAAAAACTATCATCTGATACATCACTTGTCATATCCTTCTGGATCGTCTTTTAATGATACTATTGATCCTGTTTTAAGTTCTGTATCTTATACCTCGTTTGACGACGCAATATTTAAGATACGTATTCTTGGTAAGTCTGCTTTGCTTGCTAAAGCAGATGGTAAGTCTGCTTTTCGCTTATTGCCAATCCATCCTTTCGGCATATAATTCTCTAAGTTTTTATTTTAATGGAGCCTATTACTATGATAAATGTCTGCCCATGGACTGCTCCTTGCCTTGCAAGTACTTTGAAGCCTTTGCTTCATTTTTTGAATGGACCGTGTCGTTTCAAACGGATTCTACTCACATCCTACACTATTTGAATGATTTCCTATTTATGGGTTAGGCTGATTCTTCACATTGTCTTTATTTGTTCAGTGAATTTCAATTCATTTGCAGACATTTCGGCATTCCTTTGGCTGAAGATAAATCAGTTTGGCCTACTACATGCCTTGAATTCTTAGGCATTACCATTGATACGACCAAGATGGAATGTCGTCTCCCTCCTGAAAAAATATGCAGTTTGCGTACTTTAGTCTCCTTAATTCTTTCCAAACCTAAAGTGGCTGTTCGGACTTTACAATCTTTATTGGGTTTGCTAGAGTTTGCCACTCTAATCATTTCGATTGGTCGGGTTTTTTCTAAGAGGTTACTGTATATAAAGCAATAGCTGGTTTTAAATCTCTTTATCATTTTGTATGTATCACGTCAGACCTAGTTTTGGATCTTTTGGTATGGTATGAATTTCTAACATCTTACAACGGTTGTTCGTTCTGACAAACCCCTTTTTGCAATGCCTCCGCAATTTCTTTATTTACAGATGCATCTGGATGAATAGGTTACGGCACTTTTTGGCACGGTCATTGGTCTATGGATTATTGGCCTACTTCGTGGATTGAGAATGGTTTGATGAAAAATATTGTATTACTTGACATCTTTCCTATTTTAGTAGCCTTGGAGCTTTGGGGTGATCAATTACGTTATTCCCGTCTCTTGTTTCATTCGGATAACAAAGGCGTTGCTTTTGCCATAAAATGTATGTCATCTAAGTCATTACCTGTTTTAGCCATATTGAGACGTTTCGTTTTCAAACTTTTCAAAATGTAATTTATGGTTAAAAGTGAAATATATTCCGGGTCATATTAACATCATCGCTGATTCTTTATCCCGATTTTAGTTGGATCAATTTCAGAAATGTGTGCAGGATGCAGATCCCCTTGGATCCCCATGCCAAAACGGTTATGGTCGGTGGTTTGGTCTTGTTAAATGCGGCTATTGCGAATATTTTGGCCACTTCCACGTGGGCGAACTACAAAGCTGCGTGGTCATTGTGGTGCTCTTTTTTACACTCTGTCTATTTGCCAACTCTATCGTTTTCTGAACAATTGGTTTTGTCTTTTCTGGACTCTTGGATGCGGAATTCCTATTCTTATTCTCATTTAGTCAAAATTTTGGCGGGTGTTTCCTTTTTTACTAAAATGCAAGGTTTTCCTCCTTGATCACATTTCTTTTCTGTAAAAAAAGCCCTTAAAGGGTATTGTAAGCGATATTCTTACGTTGATGATAGAGTGCCGATTACATCTGCTATTTTACATCGCCTATTAGTTGCTTCTACGTCCATTTGTTTTTCAGATAATGATGCTCTTCTCATTCAAGTTTCTTTTAGCCTCTGTTTCTTTGGGGAGTTCCGTATTTGTTTGCCAAATTCTTCTTTCTCCAAGGGGAGCTTTTTAATTTCAGATGTCGTCATGGGCAATCATTTTGTGCAGATCTTCCTACGTTTTAGCAAAACGGATCAATTGGGGAAGGGACGTTGGATTGTTATTCTTCAAATCCCAGGATCCCCAATGTGTGTTTTTTCGTTATTATCCAGATATTTACCTTTGCGCCCAGTGTCATCTAATCTTCTTTTGGTCCAAAGCTCTGGCCTCCCACCTACTAAATACCAATTTAAGGTGGTTTTAAAAAAAAATCTTTTCCATCTTGATTTAGGACATTTACATATAATGTTGCATTCTTTTCGAATTGGCACTGCGACTGAAGCTTCTAGGTTGGGTAAGTCATCCTCAGCTATCATTGGTCTGAGTGGCTGGAAATCTGATTGCTTCCGGTCATATGTCAGGTCTAATTTATGTTTTTTCAGATTTTTAGATAGTCCACATTATATTTGGATTATCAGACATTCGTTCGTTTATTAGGCGAACATTCGAGCTTCAAAGAATTATGGACTTAATTTAGGTCTCAACAGTGCAGCTTTTGAAATCTATTGGTATGGCTGCAGAGGCATGTCCTGGTTTGATCTTCGTTCTTCTTTGACTAATTTGTATTCTACCTGGCCGCCTCCTGTGGTTGTTATATTGCATTTAGCTGGTAACGACTTAGAATCCTGTAGGACTTTAGATATAATTGCTCAAATTAAAGTTGATTTTTTGCACCTTCATGTGGTTCTGCCATCCGTGGTTTTGATTTTCTCTGAGACTGTTCCGAGGATCAAATGGTTAATCAACCCAGAACTTTTATATCTGGAGAAAATCCGTGAACGGGTAAACAGAACAATAGCAAAGTTTATGCCTTCTATTGATGGGCTGCCTTTCCGTCATGTGGATTTGGAAGGCGGTTTACCTGGCTTTCATCAATCAGACCAGGTCCATCTATCTGATATAGCTAATGATATTTTAAACCTTGATTTCCAATCTTGTATAGAGTTGGCCGTGGCCCAGGTCGGGTGCCAGGCTCATTTAAGTTTAGCCTGGCATGTGGGGATAGTGGTGTTACAGTTGTAGTAATGTTGGTTCAAGCTTTAATGGCTGAACCATTGGTGTGCTATTAGTGTGTATGTATGGTTATGAATAAACATTTTATAGTTATAAATAAATTGGTTTATTATTGGTAAATTGTATAGTCATGCCAATAATAAAGGGCTTTGGCCATTTATACCACAATTTAAGTCTACTGGTATTTATTATATATTAATAGTATTTATATTAGAAATAAGAATATTTGAGTTTCGTCTCCAGTCCCATGAAAGTAGGGGGAACGCAATAGTGACCCCTACCTATGGGAATAAAGAACAATTCAAATAGGCAGTTTTATTGTACATTTATTTGATCGGTTACTTACCTGTCAGGTGATTTTTCAAACTTCTGGAAAGTTCTGCGGTTTGTCAGGTGACTCAGCGGACCTATAGGATTAAAGAAGAAGTTATAAAAGACATTAGACCAAGGGTAACAGATCAGACCAACGGCTCAAGCAGAAGAAGATGCATTCCTCCCCTTATCCCAGTCCTTCATTATGTGGCTTTGTCCCTTCTACAGAAGGTGATAGTGGTGTTACTGCTGTAGTAATGTTGGTTCGAGCTTTAATGGCTGAACCATTGGTGTGCTATTCGTGTGTATGTATGGTTATGAATAAACATTTTATTGTTATAAATAAATTGGTGTTATTATTGGTTAATTGTATCGTCATGCCAATAATAAAGAGCCGCGGCCATTTATACCACAATTTAAGTCTACTGGTGTTTATTATATATTAATAGTATTTATATTAGAAATAAGAATATTTGAGTTTGGTCTCCAGTCCCATCAGAATAGCATACTATAGCACACTAACTGTCTAGTAGCACTGATATTTAGGGTCCACTCTAAATTTCATGGCCGCGACATAAAGAGGTTTTTTCCTAAATGCCACTGATTGTCGATTGGTTGTGACTGTGCGTCGGTGTTCGCTGAGCGCAGGGCGCCGTCTCACCCACCTGGGGCAGCGTACTGCACTCGATGAACAGCTGGTCCGGGTCTCCCTCTGGCCGCACATGCGCGGTGACCTCTTTTCATCACTAGGTGTGCGTCATGATGGCGCGCTGCCACTGCGTATGTGCGGGCGTCATCTAGGTCTTTATCAAAGCAGTTCGCGGCATGCAAACACAGCTGCGACGGCTCTGATCCCAGGCACGCTCAGCATTATGGATTAGTGAAGGTAAGCTGCAATACCAAAAGTACATACTTCCCTGTACTTATTCATTTGCCATGATCGCAAGCTCGCCCCTGACACTACCATCTATATGCATCTCCACAGGTATACTCCTTGGATTGGGGAATCATAGGAACTCTCCAGTCCTTTTGTGATTTGCTTTAAATCAGATGGTTTACTGTCCTGGGTGACCTTTCTTTCTATGCTTCCCATGTATGCTGGCGCTGTCTTGGTAAAAGACTTAGTATCTTTTGTAGTATCTCTACACATAACATCATATTGCTATATTTTGCTTTTTATTTCAGATCATTCTGATCTGATTTCTTTCTGCTGGGGACCTTTTTTGGACCTTCGTTGAGATATCCATTTTTGCTTTGAGGACACCTTTGTGATTAGTGAATACCCGTCCAGCCTCTTTTTGTTACATGGGACTCCTATAGATCCTATATTTTTATATGGGTTCTTGATACTCTTTGGTACGTGATCTATTTTGCACGTGACTGTGCTTCTAATTTTCTTTATTTATGTTTAAATTTTGTTATATATATTATTATTATTATAATGACATATGCTTCTTTAATAGACACCTGGCTCTATATCTTTACAAAACCCCTGCAGAAGGGCATCAAGCCGGAAACGTTGGGTTCACCTGAGAGTTTACATGTGTCTGCATATGTATCATAACCTTTATATTTTATGAAATTGTACATTACTGTTTTCTATGACTTAGTTTTTACAATTAAATAATTTCCTTTGTAATAAATAAACATTTTTTTACAATACTTATATTGTTTTTGGTCACTTATAAAGTCCCATCCTTCAAGGGGGTTTTTGTTTTTTCATATAACTCAGGGATGTGGTGACCTAAAACTTATTTCTGTAGATCTTGGGGTTCTTTTTCTATACCTATTTAAAAGGTTTATTATGTTTTTAATGGACTTTGGTGAATCAAAGCATTTACCTTGAAAGCCCTGTACACACGATCAGATTTCCTATCGATTCTAATCCGATGGATTTTTCCATCGGAAATCCAATGAAGCTGACTTCCATCAGTCTTGCCTACACACCATCAGTCAAAAATCCGACCGTCCCAAACGCTGTGACGTAAAACACTCCGACAAGCCGAGAAAAATGAAGTTCAATGCTTCTGAGCATGCGTCGACTTGATTCTGAGCATGCGTGGGTTTTTTGTCCGATGGAGTTCCACACAGACGATCGGAATTTGCTATTGTTTTTTTTTCCATCGGATAAATTTAAGTCATGTTCTATTTTTTCTCACCGGTGGAAAAAAGACCGATGGGCTCATACACGATCGGTTTGTCCGATGAGAAAAGTCCATCGGACTGTTTTCATCGGTAAAACCGATCGTGTGTACACTGCATAAGAGTCAACCATTTTTACAATGTAAGAATTTTAGCAGCTATTAGTGCATACATTTTTCTTAATTATGTTCTGAAGATATACTGTAGATGTCATGCCTGTCAGCGCTTTCCTCAAAAAACAAAAAACAAAAACTGGTAAGTTAAAGGATCTGTCATCATTATAACCACCTGATCAGTTTCAGTGTTGTAATTAGATAAGCTGCAACTCACAATCCTTTTAAGTAAGTAAGAACATTTTTAAATATTTTGCCAAAGATAGAGCTTCTAGCAATGCCTGTAGTTTGATGTCAAGCTCATGTTATAAGTATAGTTATTCCAAAATTATGTTTGTGAGTCATAGTGCATTTTTAAGTAATTATGTTATTTGTATTAAAACATACAGCACAGTTTCCAACAAATGTAATAAGTAAAAAAGTACACATTTTCATTTAATATACAAGTCCTATGTCCTTAAATTAAATTTCCAAAATCTGAACTATAACTTTCCTTAAAAATATGCATTTCTCTGAATATTTCTTAATGCTGGTTTAATATTTGAACAGGTGCAGTTCTCCAACCAGCAGCCCTGCACAAGTGGAATATATAAATATTAACATGTGCTACTGTGTCACTAATGCATAAACTGGGTGTGATGTTTCAAGCTGTTTAATAGGTTTTACTAGAATTAGTAAAATGACTGCCAGCGCAACCGGCCATGCTAAAGTAATTTACCCCTAGCAGACTAGTGAATCATTAACTGGGCTTTCTTGCTTGTGTTTTTTATACTTCCTCACACTGTATATTTAGTAGCCTAGTATTCACATACTTCTACAATTGGAATGATTGATATCTCAAATGTAGACTAAAATCTATAAAGCAGACCTTGCATTATAATGCCAATAAAACCTTCAAATACCGGTACATTGAAATATAACACTACATCTAAATATAAATATAAATACATACCAATTTTGGACGTACCTCACTAGTCTATCAAATTCTTTACATTTTCTGTGTAGGAGTATATTCTTGAGTAGACATATTTATTGGCTTTAAACTGCATAGATGGAGATTGCTCCTTAAATCCTGTTTCGTGGCTTCTGCTCTATGAAACTGCAGACACGCTAAGCTCTGCTGCAGGTACTATTCGGGAGTATGCTGAGTGTATTGTTGGGTGACCTCTTCATGCATGTGACATATTACATGCTGCCTTGTTTTGGTACAATGTTTTTTATTGAGATATGAAAAAAGGGGAAAGCAGACAAATTCCCACGCAGGGGATATGGACATGAAACATAAAGAAGTACAAGTTAAAGTACATGATAAAATATGTATTATAAGTGTACATATTATAAACTGACACCGACCCACCGGCCAGGGCCGGGGGTCAGTGCGTTATGCCTGAGCCTTGAGACCCAGGACATGCTGCCTTGTTCTGTACATATTACACACCAATCCACCTTGAGTGCTATGCCCTGCTTTAAATTTTAAATAACACTGATCAACATAATATAGATATGTTAAAGTGGTTTTAAACCAATTCTTTTACATACTGTATCTGCTCTGTGTAATGGTTTTGTATAGAATTGCCCTAAAACTCCTCTTTTGCAGTCCCCGTCGAAGAAGGGAGAAAAGCTGCTGCAGACCAGACAGCAGTGGATCGAGAGAAAACGCAGGTAAGTGTTTAAGGAGGGGGGGGCTGCTGGGGGGAGCTCCTTTTAAACGTTTTTTTTTACCTACAGTGGGGAGAACAAGTATTTGATACACTGACGATTTTGCAGGTTTTCCTACTTACAAAGATTGTAGAGGTCTGTCATTTTTATCATAGGTACTCTTCAACTGTGAGAGACGGAATCTAAAACAAAAATCCAGAAAATCACATTGTATGATTTTTAAATAATTAATTATCATTTTATTGCATGACATAAGTATTTGATCACCTACCAACCAGTAAGAATTCTGGCTCTCACAGACCTGTTATTTTTTCTTTAAGAAGCCCTCTTGTTCTCCTCTCATTACCTGTATTAACTGCACGTGTTTGAACTTGTTACCTTATAAAAGACACCTGTCCACACACTCAATCAAACAGACTCCAACCTCTCCACAATGGCTAAGACCAGAAAGCTGTGTAAGGACATCAGGGATAAAGTTGTAGACCTACACAAGGCTGGGATGGCTTACAGGACAATAGGCAAGCAGCTTGGTGAGAAGGCAACAACTGTTGGCGCAATTATTAGAAAATGGAAGAAGTTCAAGATGACGGGCAATCTCTCTCGGTCTGGGGCAACATCCAAGATCTAAAATTGGGTGTATTCCTGTGCTACTATGGAGAGGGCTAGCTAGTGATATAAAACTGCTGCAAGCACCAATTTTCTGTGCAATCGCCCTGCAACATTTATAATTTAAAGATGCATGTTACAATTTCACCTGGTTATCCTAGCTCGTGAGGATATTCAGAGACCTGTCGCACCGTGCACTTTTTAAAGTGCAACATCCCCTCGGATTGATTTATGCGTTTATGCATCTTTTGCACTGGTTGCACGTATGCTTTGCATTTCACATTTTTGATTTCATTGTCTATGATTTACTGTCACAGTTCATTATTTATTTTGCGATTTGCACAATCTTGATTTCTTGACACAGTGTTTAGACCTGTTGCACATTGTTTACTATTTTAGAAGATAGTATTTTATGGTCACCACTTGAAGATTATTTATTGTGTGTTTTTCACATCTTGCTATTTTATGTGCGTTTTGCAATAATTGTTTATTTGCATTTGTTTTATTATCTTACACAAAGTTTTAGAAAAATTTCACTTAATTTATTTCACTAAACAGCGCAGCACCACCCCCCTCTTTAAACATGCAAGATCTCACATCGTGGGGCATCAATGATCATGAGGAAGGTGAGGGATCAGCCCAGAACTACACGGCAGGACCTGGTCAATGACCTGAAGAGAGCTGGGACCACAGTCTCAAAGAAAACCATTAGTAACACATTACGCCGTCATGGATTAAAATCCTGCCAAGCCATCGCATGTTCAGGCTCGTCTGAAGTTTGCCAATGACCATCTGGATGATCCAGAGGAGGAATGGAAGAAGGTCACGTGGTCTGATGAGACCAAAATAGAGCTTTTTTGTCTAAACTCCACTCGCCGTGTTTGGAGGAAGAAGAAGGATGAGTACAACCCCAAGAACACCATCCCAACCATGAAGCATGGAGGTGGAAACATCATTCTTTAGGGATGCTTTTCTGCAAAGGGGACAGGATGACTGCACCGTATTGAGGGAAGGATGGGTGGGACCATGTATCGCGAGATCTTGGCCAACAACTTCCTTCCCTCAGTAAGAGCATTGAAGATGGGTCGTGGCTGGGTCTTCCAGCATGACAACGACCCGAAACACACAGCCAGGGCAACTAAGGAGTGGCTCTGTAAGAAGCATCTCAAGGTGGAGTGGCCTAGCCAGTCTTTAGACCTGAACCCAATAGAAAATGTTTGGAGGGAGCTGAAAGTCCGTATTGCCCAGCGACAGCCCCGAAACCTGAAGGATCTGGAGAAGCTCTGTATGGAGGAGTGGGCCAAATCCCTGCTGCAGTGTGTGCAAACCTGGTCAAGAACTACAGGAAACGTATGATCTCTGTAATTGCAAACAAAGGTTTTTGAACCAAATATTAAGTTCTGCTTTTCTGATGTATCAAATACTTATGTCATGCAATAAAATGCAAATTAATTACTTAAAAATCATACAATGTGATTTTCTGGATTTTTGCTTTAGATTCCGTCTCTCACAGTTGAAGAGTACCTATGATAAAAATTACAGACCTCTACATGCTTTGTAAGTAGGAAAACCTGCAAAATCGGCAGTGTATCAAATACTTGTTCTCCCCACTGTAAGTGCAGAGAATGCCTAAAGTTTAAAAAAACTTTTGCTTTAAGAACCACTTTCAAAATTATTTGCACCACTGGGACTACTTATTGAACTACTATTCAATAAACAGGCAACGTTTGCTAGTCTTTAGTAAAAAGAATCCCTCATAATTGCATTTTTTCTTAGGCTGCAGGTACACATATAAAATGTATAATGCTTGATGAAAGTGTAGTTGTACTTTAAAGTAGATACTGTATATACCCAATCTCTAAAATCGTATATAAGCTGTAACATTTTTATCTATTTGTATATCCAAACCTCTTTTTTAAAGTTTTGGATAGACTAGTGAAGGGTTTAAACCGCTTTGATTAAAGTGGAGCTCCAGGCTTCTTCAGAAAAAATTAAAAGTCAGCAGTTACAAATACTGTAGCTGCTGACTTTCAATATTAGGACATTTACCTGTCTACGAATCCAGTGGTGTCCTCACCCAAGCCGATTTTTCAATCGGCTCTGGGGTGCTGTCGCCGCCATCCCCACTAAGAGAAACCGTCAGTGAAGCCTTGCGGCTTCACAGCCGGTTCCCTACTGTGCATGCACAAAGCGCGCTGCACTTTGTGAATGGCCCGGCGGCGGGGTAAGGAGGAGGGTGGCCAAACTTCCTGTTTATTTTTACCACGGCGAGGTCAGCCAGAAATGGGAGTGGGTACCTGTTAAAACAAGGGACCTGCTTCCCCCCGAAAGGTGCCTAATGTGGCAGCGGAAGGGGGGGGGGGGAGGAGGCAAATAAGCTGAGCTTCCCCTTTTGGGTGGAGCTTTGCTTTAATTGTTATTTTCCTTTGGGGACATTTATCTTATTTCCTGTCCTGTAGCTACAACAGGAAGTGAGAGGAAATCTCTACAAAAAGAGTGAAATTCTGTTTCATAGACAATTGTTACTGGAACAGGCATTCCCTGTGGAAGATTTACCTTTATTGTTTCTGGTTACAATTAAAACATTAAGCATTTTCTACCTCCATCTCAGAGATAGCTGTCCTCAGGACTAATGGTGAGTGTGAATATCCGCAGTGGAGATACAGGCGACAATATAAATCTGATGGGGGTTCTAAACCTATGCACTCTTTTTTAAATTAAAAATAAAAATATTTTTACTACACATACATTTCATGTAATTTTAACCTTTTGTAGCGGCCTCACCCTCTCTCTCTTCTTTAACGGTTACTTTGGCTTCGGTCTAGGGGTACCTTGAAGGGGAGAGCGAGATGCGCCACGGCCCATGTCCTCTAGATTGCAGCATGTAGAGGTGAAGGCCAGCATAAAATTACATTCGGGCTGTGTATACGCTCAGAGCCAAGTCTGTTCTGCTGATAACCCCCCTTTGCTTCCAGTAATTGGAGTACCACACACTAAAAAAAGGTCCAACACGTATTTATTCCATAACGGCAAACAAATAGTCCTTTGCGAGCAGACAGTTTGAGATCCATAGAACAGTTCAGTATTGGTGGGGAGTAGGTCAAGGCACAATCCTGAAAGAAACTAAACCGTTGAGGTTTCACCAATGGTTGCTAAGCACAGTGGCTGTTAAATGGACTTTTTGGTGCAGAGTCTCTTCCAGCGACTCTAGTGAACAGGAACTGGAGTTACCTTCGCTACATTGCAGCCCCTGTCAGGGGGAAGACATCCCTCCAAGGGAGTTACCAGAGGCCCCGCCGTCACCGGATTAATGCTGTACCGGGCTATTCGGAAGGGTTACACTCCCCGGCCTCCTCGCCTCAGATACGGGTCCCAACACCTTAGGGCCCCTTGGACTCCTCCACCCTCGCGGAACCCAGTCGAAGTCCTGGGCTCCAGGCCTTGGCCGTAGTACCTCATCCCAGGCTTAAGGTGCCTGGGATGGACTCCATCCCTCGCTCCGGCCAGGTCAAGGGCACCTGGGCCCGGATCTCCGGTACGCCAGCACCCAGGCCGAAGGTGCCTGGGTGCGGCCGCATCCTCCAACTCTTAACCCCTAAGTAAGGGCGTCCTCTCCCTTTGCGTCACAGCGGGTTCCCCGCCCCACTGTACCAGCGCCAGGAAAGGACAAAAGGGAACAGTCTTGCGGTGCAGGTTCAACTCCGACCCAGGGCGACAACGCCACCTGCAGGCCACAGGGAACCTTGCACCACCAGAGTCCTCCAAGAACCACAAAAGGGATTCTCAGATTCCCTAACAATTAGTACATCTGGGTTAAATAACCCAGATGCTCCCCCCCAAATTTAAATACCCGCTACACTTTTATTTAAAAAAATGTAATATGCAAATTTATTCGAAAACCTGGCAATTAGGGATAAGCTTGTGTTTGTTCCAAACAGAGTTTGGGTCTGAATCCAGACATTCCCTCTATTCGCATGTCAGGACAAGTCTGATCATTGAAGGAGAGTACACTGAGTTCCCAGCATAGCTAGAGAACTGACCACAGTGTGCTTTCCTGCTTAGTGTGGTCAGTTTTTAATAGGAAAGCAGAGGAACTAGCAGGAACACCAGGGATTTCACACAAAGGAAGCAATACAAAGAGAACAGGATACTTTTTTGCTACAATCACATGACAGTGTTGCTAACCTACTAGATTGAAATTTACTGACAGTACACCCAAAAATTAATGGCACAGCCATGTTTTTACTGGCAAAGTTACAAAATTTATTTTAAGTGCAAATTTCAGTACTTAGGCTACAAAACAAGTATAATATGCAATTCACACTGTGATGTAAGGTAGATATTAAGGCATGAAAAATATTTCTTATTTTATTTTTGATATAGTAAGTAAGTAGCTCAGGGGCAGGACTCAGGAGGGAAAGAAATTAGAATGGCCAGTCCCACACACATGAAATTGACTCTCACAGTGACACCGACAGCAGTGTGCAGCAGCACAGATGATGATGATGACACCTCATTGATATGGCATGTCCCCATCTGAGTCACAGTGACAGTCTCTTTCCACGCCAGGTGGTCCCTTCATTCCACTTCAGTCCATGCAGCACTGATAGTCCCGCTCCTGGCTTGCCTTGCTCCTGTCCCACAGATGTGCACACTAGGCTCTGGCTACTCCGCTCAGCTCCCTTGCACTATGACATCACACGCTCAGGCACCGCCTCTGCTAGCACTGACTGAACACACTGTAGCAGGCACTCTGCTGGCTCTGGACCGGAACTGCGCATTCGCAGCTCCGAACTGAGCGTCACAGCCATATTCTTTACTGGGAACCTTTTCCTGTCACTGGCATTTACTGGCAGTAGAAAAGTGCCCATTTTTTACTGGATGCCAGTCAAAAATACTGGTGATTGGCAACACAGACACATGGTACAGAATCCACATATCAAGAAAATGAAAGGTTGGGGTAACAAACACTTTAATATCACCATGTAGCCAGATTAAGTGAATCATGTTACAAGCATTCCCGTCGTTTTTCTATGGCAGCTATGGGAAGGAAGCTCATTGGCCTGCACCTCATTGGCCCAGGAAGGAAAAAAAACTGATCCGGTTCAGAACAAACACAAGCTCATCTCTACTGGTGATCTTGTCATGAGGGTCCTTGCTCAGGTTTTTCCTATGGTGTGACAGCTGTCTCCCATGTATCCTCCTGCATTGTCACCCTGTAATATATGCTCCTAATGTTAACTACAAACAGCAGAGATGACACACATTATGCAGTCATGGTCCACTATTATCACTCACTATCAGTAAATTGTCTCAGAGCAAAGATTTGCTGGAGCAAGTGAATGTAGACAGGAGGTGGTTGAAAAAGGTCGGAGAAAAATCAGTAACACTGAGCTGCAAAAAAAACAAAAAACGATAAATACAGTAAAAAAACTATAACAGTACTTTAGTATACTAAATGTTATACAGTTTAGATGAAACATCTGAAGGAAAAATCACTGAAATAGCTTTTTCTCCACAAGCAAGGGTTCATAATGAAGCAAGTAATACTAAATAATATGAAGTGTGCTTCTATTATATACATATTTTTTGCATGAAAGGAATTGTTTACTTGGGCTTTTATTAATACATCTTGAGTGTTTTTTAGCTCATTTCCCCATGCCTGACTACGCCCAACATTCACTTAGTCCCCCATTTACACATTTTCAGCTCATTTCTCCACGTCTTACTATGCCTGACTGCGCCCAATATGTAGAATCTCATTCTTTATAATTGTCCCTGTTCACACTTGTACACTCAGTCGTCGCTTTACACCCTATGCTCAAAAAAGTACATGAGCTTTTTTTTTTTGCGTGCTCAGGCATTTCTAGCCCCATAGACTTTAATAGGAGCGTCTGTAAATGTGCAAAATGCACAATTTTGTGCTTGAAGAATTTCTCTCCTCCTTTAGAACTGCTTTCTTCCCCTTGCCCACCCCAGGAAACAAATGCCTAAAGCTTGATACATGTGCAAGCACTGTTGTATAGGGATGAGCTTCGTGTTCGAGTCGAACATACGTTCGACTCGAACATCGGCTGTTCGATCGTTCGACGAAGATCGAACGATTTGGGCCGTTCGCGCCAAATTCGAGTGACGCGAACGGCCCACAATGCACTACGCCATCGCAGTGTCATCCAGGCGCTGTGATTGGCCAAGCATGCACTGTGACCCCGCATGCTTGGCCAATCACAGCGCCGGCAGCGAGGAGAGCAATGATTGGCCACAGGCAGGATGCCTGTGGCCAATTATTGCTGAGGGGGTTTAGTACACGCCCCACACTATAAAAGGCCGCCAGCGCGGCGGCCTTGTGTAGTGTGTTCCGGAGCAGGGAAAGAGAAGCATAGGCAGGGACAGTGTCATTTTTTTCCTTTACTAATCCTGGATTCCTTGTGTTTAGGGACAAATAAGGATAGGTAGGGAGAGTGTCAGTGTGTTATTCTGTGCTAAACCTTGTTTGTAGGGACAGAGAAGGACAGTGAGGGAAAGTGTCAGTGTGCTATTCTGTTCTAAACCAATCTTGCTGAACCATATTTTCAATCCTTGAGTTTAGGGACAGAGAGGTACAGTGAGTGAAACTGACAGTGTGCTATTCTGTTCTAAACCAATCTTGCTGAACCATATTTGAAATCATTGAGTTTAGGGACAGAGAGGTACAGTGAGGGAAAGTGTCAGTGTGCTATTCTGTGCTAAATCTTGTTTGTAGGGACAGAGTAGGACAGTGAGGGAAAGTGTCAGTGTGCTATTCTGTTCTAAACCAATTTTGCTGAACCATATTTGAAATCCTTGAGCTTAGGGACAGAGAGGTACAGTGAGTGAAACTGACAGTGTGCTATTCTGTTCTAAACAAATTTTGCTGTTCCATATTTGAAATCCTTGAGTTTAGGGACAGAGAAGGACACTCGTGGAAACTATCAGTGTGCTATTCTGTGCTAAATCTTGTTTGTAGGGACAGAGTAGGACAGTGAGGGAAAGTGTCAGTGTGCTATTCTGTTCTAAACCAATTTTGCTGAACCATATTTGAAATCCTTGAGTTTAGGGACAGAGAAGGACACTCGTGGAAACTATCAGTGTGCTATTCTGTGCTAAATCTTGTTTGTAGGGAGGGACAGAGTAGGACAGTGAGGGAAAGTGTCAGTGTGCTATTCTGTTCTAAACCAATTTTGCTGTTCCATATTTGAAATCCTTGAGTTTAGGGACAGAGAAGGACACTCGTGGAAACTATCAGTGTGCTATTCTGTGCTAAATCTTGTTTGTAGGGAGGGACAGAGTAGGACAGTGAGGGAAAGTGTCAGTGTGCTATTCTGTTCTAAACCAATTTTGCTGTTCCATATTTGAAATCCTTGAGTTTAGGGACAGAGAAGGACACTCGTGGAAACTATCAGTGTGCTATTCTGTGCTAAATCTTGTTTGTAGGGAGGGACAGAGTAGGACAGTGAGGGAAAGTGTCAGTGTGCTATTCTGTTCTAAACCAATTTTGCTGAACCATATTTGAAATCCTTGAGTTTAGGGACAGAGAGGTACAGTGAGTGAAACTGACAGTGTGCTATTCTGTTCTAAACCAATTTTGCTGTTCCATATTTGAAATCCTTGAGTTTAGGGACAGAGAAGGACACTCGTGGAAACTATCAGTGTGCTATTCTGTGCTAAATCTTGTTTGTAGGGAGGGACAGAGTAGGACAGTGAGGGAAAGTGTCAGTGTGCTATTCTGTTCTAAACCAATTTTGCTGTTCCATATTTGAAATCCTTGAGTTTAGGGACAGAGAAGGACACTCGTGGAAACAATCAGTGTGCTATTCTGTGCTAAATCTTGTTTGTAGGGAGGGACAGAGTAGGACAGTGAGGGAAAGTGTCAGTGTGCTATTCTGTTCTAAACCAATTTTGCTGAACCATATTTGAAATCCTTGAGTTTAGGGACAGAGAGGTACAGTGAGTGAAACTGACAGTGTGCTATTCTGTTCTAAACCAATTTTGCTGTTCCATATTTGAAATCCTTGAGTTTAGGGACAGAGAAGGACACTCGTGGAAACTATCAGTGTGCTATTCTGTGCTAAATCTTGTTTGTAGGGAGGGACAGAGTAGGACAGTGAGGGAAAGTGTCAGTGTGCTATTCTGTTCTAAACCAATTTTGCTGAACCATATTTGAAATCCTTGAGTTTAGGGACAGAGAGGTACAGTGAGTGAAACTGACAGTGTGCTATTCTGTTCTAAACCAATTTTGCTGTTCCATATTTGAAATCCTTGAGTTTAGGGACAGAGAAGGACACTCGTGGAAACTATCAGTGTGCTATTCTGTGCTAAATCTTGTTTGTAGGGAGGGACAGAGTAGGACAGTGAGGGAAAGTGTCAGTGTGCTATTCTGTTCTAAACCTATTTTGCTGTTCCATATTTGAAATCCTTGAGTTTAGGGACAGAGAAGGACACTCGTGGAAACTATCAGTGTGCTATTCTGTGCTAAATCTTGTTTGTAGGGAGGGACAGAGTAGGACAGTGAGGGAAAGTGTCAGTGTGCTATTCTGTTCTAAACCAATTTTGCTGTTCCGTATTTGAAATCCTTGAGTTTAGGGACAGAGAAGAACACTCGTGGAAACTATCAGTGTGCTATTCTGTGCTAAATCTTGTTTGTAGGGAGGGACAGAGTAGGACAGTGAGGGAAAGTGTCAGTGTGCTATTCTGTTCTAAACCAATTTTGCTGAACCATATTTGAAATCCTTGAGTTTAGGGACAGAGAGGTACAGTGAGTGAAACTGACAGTGTGCTATTCTGTTCTAAACCAATTTTGCTGTTCCATATTTGAAATCCTTGAGTTTAGGGACAGAGAAGGACACTCGTGGAAACTATCAGTGTGCTATTCTGTGCTAAATCTTGTTTGTAGGGAGGGACAGAGTAGGACAGTGAGGGAAAGTGTCAGTGTGCTATTCTGTTCTAAACCTATTTTGCTGTTCCATATTTGAAATCCTTGAGTTTAGGGACAGAGAAGGACACTCGTGGAAACTATCAGTGTGCTATTCTGTGATAAATCTTGTTTGTAGGGAGGGACAGAGTAGGACAGTGAGGGAAAGTGTCAGTGTGCTATTCTGTTCTAAACCAATTTTGCTGTTCCATATTTGAAATCCTTGAGTTTAGGGACAGAGAAGGACACTCGTGGA
Organism: Rana muscosa; assembly: GCA_029206835.1. NCBI lineage: Eukaryota > Metazoa > Chordata > Amphibia > Anura > Ranidae > Rana > Rana muscosa. Next base: position 456,579,172 of record CM055116.1, on the reverse strand, counting down.
AACTATCAGTGTGCTATTCTGTGCTAAATCTTGTTTGTAGGGAGGGACAGAGTAGGACAGTGAGGGAAGGTGTCAGTGTGCTATTCTGTTCTAAACCAATTTTGCTGAACCATATTTGAAATCCTTGAGTTTAGGGACAGAGAGGTACAGTGAGTGAAACTGACAGTGTGCTATTCTGTTCTAAACCAATTTTGCTGTTCCATATTTGAAATCCTTGAGTTTAGGGACAGAGAACGACACTCGTGGAAACTATCAGTTTGCTATTCTGTGCTAAATCTTGTTTGTAGGGACAGAGTAGGACAGTGAGGGAAAGTGTTAGTGTGCTATTCTGTTCTAAACCTATTTTGCTGTTCCATATTTGAAATCCTTGAGTTTAGGGACAGAGAAGGACACTCGTGGAAACTATCAGTGTGCTATTCTGTGCTAAATCTTGTTTGTAGGGAGGGACAGAGTAGGACAGTGAGGGAAAGTGTCAGTGTGCTATTCTGTTCTAAACCAATTTTGCTGTTCCATATTTGAAATCCTTGAGTTTAGGGACAGAGAAGGACACTCGTGGAAACTATCAGTGTGCTATTCTGTGCTAAATCTTGTTTGTAGGGAGGGACAGAGTAGGACAGTGAGGGAAAGTGTCAGTGTGCTATTCTGTTCTAAACCAATTTTGCTGTTCCATATTTGAAATCCTTGAGTTTAGGGACAGAGAAGGACACTCGTGGAAACTATCAGTGTGCTATTCTGTGCTAAATCTAGTTTGTAGGGACAGAGAAGGACAGTGAGGGAAACTGTCAGTGTGCTGTTCTGTGCTAAACCAATCTTGCTGAAGCATATTGCAAATCCTTGTGTTTAGGGACAGAGAAGGATAGGCAGGGGACAGTGTCAGTGTCATTGTTGCTAAGCCTCCTGCACAGTATACACCTGAAGGTAGCCCTTATTGCTCTTTTTCCCATCTCCCTGCAGGCCATCCATTAAAATGTCTGGAAGGCAAACAAGGAGAGGCAGACAGTCAGGAGGCAAAAAAAGAGGGCAAGCAGGCTCTGTGTCTGGGGGCAACAGTGCTGGTCGTGGACGCGGTGCATTGTCATCAGCACATGGCCATGGGACACGCTTGTCCTTCTTTTCGGCAGCTGGACATGTTGAGCCACATCATGCCGAAGACTTGGTAGAGTGGATGACCAAGCCCACCTCATCCTCCTCATCCTCTCTCACCCAGGCTCAGGGTACTGGCAAAGCAGCTGCCAAAGCGTCCTCTTCTCTGGTATCATTATCTTCATTAGTCAATCCTTCCCTAGACCCACCATGTCCTCCTCCTGAGGAGTCCCCCGAACTGTTTGAGCACAGTGTTGGGTACATGCTCTAAGAGGATGCCCAGCGTTTCGAAGGATCTGATGATGATACCCAGCTAGAGGAAGGCAGTAGCGTGAGAGCAGAGAGAGGGGATGCTCAAGAAGGACACCAATCTGGCAGTCATGCTCCAGCAGCTGCAGCATACTGCCAGATTGGCTCCAGTGATGAGCAGGGAGGGGATGATGAGGTCACTGACTCCACGTGGGTGCCTAATAGGAGAGAGGAGGAGGAGGAGGATGAGGAGGAGGCACATCTCCAACGAGGCAGGATGCCCTTGAGTGGCCAGCGTATGGGCAGCACACCGACGGAATCACACCGCAGAGCTCCGCCTGTGCAGGGCGCTGCCTCTGCCCGTCATTCAAAAAGTTCTTTGGTGTGGGCCTTTTTTGAGGCAAGTGCATCAGATCGCACAGCTGCTGTTTGCAACATATGTCTCAAACGTATATCGCGTGGCCAAAACATCAGCCGCTTGGGCACCACATGCTTGATCAGACATATGTTGACCTGCCATGCAGCTCGTTGGCAAGCCTACCTTAAAGACCCACACCAAAGAACAAAGCTGACCTCTTCTTGCACCGCATCAGCTGGGATCTCCAACCCCAGTATACCTTCAGTCCTCTCTGAAACCTGCTCTGAGAGGAATGAAGGTGTAGAATTAGGTGTGTCACAGCCAAGTACTTGCGGGCACTCTGCTAGCAGTACACCAACGTCCGATTCTAGCAGGCAAATTTCCCTGCCCCAGCTGCTGGACCGTCGAAAGAAGTTCACTCCCAGCCATCCACATGCCCAGCGGTTGAAAGCTAGCTTGGCTAAATTGCTAGCGCTTCAACTGCTGCCTTTTCAGTTGGTAGACTCGGCCCCCTTCCGTGAGTTTGTGCAATGTGCGGTTCCTCAGTGGCAGGTTCCCAAACGCCACTTTTTCGCACGAAAGGCGATTCCGGCTCTCTACAGGCATGTGGAAGGCAATGTCTTGGCCTCGCTGGACAGGGCGGTCAGCGGTAAGGTGCATATTACCGCTGACTCATGGTCCAGCAGGCATGGACAGGGACGTTACCTTTCTTTCACGGCCCATTGGGTCACTCTTTTGGCAGCTGGGAAGGATGCAGGACAAGGTGCAGTAGTGTTGGAGGTTGTTCCACTGCCACGCCTCCAAAATGCTACTACTGGTTGTGACACACCTCTCTCCTCCACCCCCTCCTCTTCTTCTTCCTCCATGGCCTCTTCCTGTGGTTTGTCCTCGGAACCAGCGGTGCTCCGTAGGCATTCAAGGGGCTACGCAAGTACGCAGGCAAAAAGATGCCATGCCGTGCTTGCGCTGGTGTGTTTGGGGGACAGGAGCCACACTGGGGCAGAGGTCCTGTCTGCTCTGCAGGGGCAGGCCGAGAGGTGGTTGACGCCACGCCAGCTTAAGCCAGGAATGGTGGTTTGCGACAATGGCACCAACCTCCTCTCCGCCCTCCGACAGGGACAACTGACCCATGTGCCCTGTATGGCTCACGTCCTTAACCTGGTGGTGCAGCGGTTCTTGGGCAGGTACCCGGGCTTACAGGATGTCCTGAGGCAGGCCAGGAAAGTCTGTGTGCATTTCCGCAGATCTTATAATGCCAGTGCTCGCCTGGCTGAGCTGCAAAAGGAGTTGAACCTGCCCAAGAACCGCCTTATATGTGACATGCCCACCAGGTGGAACTCAACGTTGGCCATGCTGCAGCGGCTGCACACGCAGCAGAGGGCCATCAATGAGTACCTGTGCGACTACGGCACCAGGACAGGGTCAGGGGAGCTCGGGTTTTTTTCACCACGCCAGTGGGGCATGATCAGGGATGCATGCACTGTCCTGGCACCATTTGAGGAGGCCACGAGGATGGTGAGCAGTGACAGTGCATGCATCAGTGACACTGTACCTCTTGTCCACCTGTTGGAGCACACGCTGCGTGGAATAATGGACAGGGCACTTGAGGCAGAACAGAGTCAGGAAGAGGAGGACTTCCTTGCCTCTCAAGGCCCCCTTTACCCAGACAGTGTTCCTTCTGTCCCACCCATCGCACAGGAAGAGGAGGAGGAGGAGGAGGAGGAGGAGGAGGAGGATTGTGTCAGCATGGAGGTGGAGGCTGGCACTCAGCATCATCAGCAGCAGTCTTTTAGGGATGATTTACAGTCCCAAGAAACCAGTGGACTTGTACATGGCTGGGAGGAGGTGGCTGCGGATCATGTCGTCCTTAGTGACCCAGAGGACTCCGGACTGAATGCCTCAGCTAACCTACGCTGCATGGCCTCCCTGATCCTGCAAAGTCTGCGGAAGGATCCTCGTATTCTTCGGATCAAGGAGAGGGACCATTACTGGCTGGCCACTCTCCTTGATCCACGGTACAAGGGTAAGGTTGCGGACCTTATCTTACCGTCGCAGAGGGAGCAGAGGATGAGACAACTCTGGGAGGCCTTGCAGAAAGGTCTGTGCAATGCGTTCCCAGAGACTGGGAGGTTACAAACTCCTGGTCCTGGACAACGAGTTGCTGAGGCTTCGGGCAGTCAAAGAAGGAACGGTGGGGAAGGTGGCTGTCTGACCGATGCGTTCAGACAATTCTTTAGTCCGCGGCCCCAAAGTATGATCGGTTCCAGCAACCATCGCCAGCGTCTGATATACATGGTCCAGGAATACCTAGGGGCAAGGTCAGACTTGGACACCTTCCCCACCGAAAATCCTCTGGCTTACTGGGTCTTGAGGATGGATCACTGGCCAGTGCTTGCACAGTATGCAATTGAGCTACTGGCCTGTCCTGCATCCAGCGTTCTTTCAGAACGCACATTCAGTGCTGCTGGAGGATTTGTCACGGATCACAGGGTGCGCCTGTCCACCGACTCGGTTGATCGACTGACTTTCATCAAGATGAACCAGTCTTGGATCACCACCAGCTACCACACACCTGATGCTGATATAACAGACTAATTGATTTTAAAATGTCACATCCCTTCAAGACTGATGCTGATGCTGAGTGCCTGTGCTGTTATGTTGACTGGCTATCCTCCTCCTCCTCCTCAATGATACGATTAATGATGATAGCTTGGAAGATCATTTTGGTTTATGGGTGACGCCACCAGTGGCTAAGGCCCAATTTTTCAGCCCCTGTTTAACAGGGGCGTGTAATTAAAATTTTGGATGCAATACTTTGCAACAGGCCTCATTGCTGTGCTCCAAGTACAGTATCTGTGAGGGGTTGCAGTGTTGTGCCACCAGTGCCTAAGGCCCAATTTTTCAGCCCCTGTTCAACAGGGGCATGCAATTATAATTATTGATCTAATAATTCACAGCAGGGCCCATTGCTGCGCCCACCAAGAGTAACTGTCAGGCCTTACAGTGTTGTGGCACCAGCACCACAATCACCACCACCACCAAAGGCCTAATTTTTCAGCCCCTGTTCAACAGGGGCATGCAATTATAATTATTGATCTAATAATTCACAGCAGGGCCCATTGCTGCGCCCACCAAGAGTAACTGTCAGGCCTTACAGTGTTGTGGCACCAGCACCACCATCACCACCACCACCACCACCACCACCAAAGGCCCAATTTTTCAGCCCCTATTCAACAGGGGCATGCAATTAGAATTATTGATCTAATAATTCACAGCAGGGCCCATTGCTGCGCCCACCAAGAGTAACTGTCAGGCCTTACAGTGTTGTGGCACCAGCACCACCATCACCACCACCACCACCACCAAAGGCCCAATTTTTCAGCCCCTGTTCAACAGGGGCATGCAATTATAATTATTGATCGAATAATTCACAGCACGGCCCATTGCTGCGCCCACCAAGAGTAACTGTCAGGCCTTACAGTGTTGTGGCACCAGCACCAACATCAAAGGCCCAATTTTTACTACCACTGATCAACAATTATATGTTATTACAATTCCTGATATAATAGTTGACAGCAGGGCGTTCCAGCACCCACCAAGAGTAACTGTGAGTGCTTACAGTGTTGTGCCAACACCAACACCTAAGGGGCCAATTTCTGCAGAGTATATACGGCAGGTCCCTACTTTCAAACATCAAACTTACAAACGACTACTACTTGCAAACGGAAGAAGACAACAGGAAGTGAGAGGAAATCTACCCCTTGGAAGGAAAATTCTCTCCTGTAAGAATTAATATGGGAGAAAGGTGTCTCCTCTCTACTGATGCTTTATCACCAATCCTTGTTTCAATAAAAACACCACATTTCAAAATGTAGGTAGGGGGGGGGGGGGGTTGATGGGGTAGCTATGCCATTTTTCCTAAAGATTTTCATCCATATTACCGGGACCAGACATTGCATTAAAGCCGCAAGCAGTTTTAAATGGCTTTTTTTCCTTTAGAAATGTTATTTTGTGCAGGGACAGTTCTAAACACGGGAAACACGTGGCACTTCACAGGCATACTTTAGACACCCCCCAGGTACAATATTTAAAGGAATATTTGACTTTTTTTTTTTCACTTTATGCATCATTAAAATGACTGCTCCCGGAAAACGTCCGTTTTTAAAACTTCTTTTTGCATTGATACATGTCCCCTGGTGCAGAACCCGGGTTCCCAAACTCTGTTTTGGACAATAACATGGATAATAGTCGTTATAATTAGCACTTTAGAATCCGAACGTTCGCATCCATTGTATTTAATAGGGTTCTAATGTTCGTGCGAACTTTCGGTCCGTTCGCGGGTTCTGGTGCGAACCGAACCCGGGGGTGTTCGGCTCATCACTACTGTTGTAAAATGCTTGTAAAATGTCTGATAAAAAAATGCCTAAAAATCACCACTTTGCTTACGCTTGCAGGTGTGAGTGCAAGCTTACAGTATATGACTAATAAAACAATAAATTCTGTTTTTGTTGCTTCTGTTTATATTATACCACCATGCTATCTCCTGACTACCAATATTGTTCTCAAAAATGTGTGATACAAATCCTACAAATGACTGTTGAAGTGGAATAAAAAATCAGATTGAATTTCCCTCCATTCTAGGAATGTATATTATCTCATACATTAAAATTACAAGATAGAAATCCAGAGAAGACATAAATAGAGGCTGTTGTAAGTCAGAATGGATGTGGAAATAATGAAATGTGTCAGGCTTTCCTATTAGCATGATGACATTTGGCCACACGGGAGTGACAGGAAAATCTAGACAAGGATTATTTGAGCTGGGATTGTGATCACCCTTTCCAACTTAGTGTTAGGCGTGCCTGGTGTTCTGCTTCACTTTTCTTCCTACAATATATCCATTATAACCAACTTTGACATCCCAAAAAGAGGGTTTTAAATGCCTTGGAAGGCATTACTGTTTGATTGTGTAATGTTAACACAATAAAAACTTTTTTTTTTTTTAATACTGTTCCACTAAATTTAAATCTAATTTAATGTTTACCAGTCTACAGAATCCCAAAGGGATCTCTCATCATGCATCTTTGCTTTGATCGGCAAAATAATAAAAGCAGGATTGGTATGGTTGCTGCCAAGCCACATAATTTATTAAAAGCAAATATACTCACACATATAAAAACATCTGTACAACTGACGTCTTCAGTCCTATTGTTTATCCCCTGAAGACATCCATTGTACAGATGAAATGTATGTAGGGTGAAGCCAGTGGCTCATGATGTTACACACCTGCTGATATCCTCTGATGTGATTTTTACTTTTTTTTGATTATGAGATGCTTTTATATTGGTGAGTATATTTGCTTTTAATAAATTATGTGGTTTTAAGTAATACTACTCTATCGTCATTTGCTTTTTCCTCCATGTATCCATATTCTGAGGAGTGGTCTTTGGATAACCAGTGGAGGACTCTGAAGATTCTGTAGTCTGCAGTATTTTGTTTGGTGGCCCTTGATCGAATGGTTTCTGCGCTGTTGATCTCTTATAATTTGGAGATCATTACCATTTGGTAAGGGAACTGGCATACTTGATTTCACGGTGGTTTGGGACTATTGCACATTGAATATACTGTATGTTTCTTGAAGCTTACTCTTTTATTATACACAAGTTTCAACTACTGTATATGTTTTAAGATGGCCACTTCACCTTGTATTTTCGATATACAGTATATTGTGCATGCAGTCTTTAATTATGAATTATGATCATATATGATTTGTCATTGAGTTATTGATATATTGGTTTTGTGCACTTTCTAAGTAGTTTTTTTTAGATGTTCCTTGTGTCTGGAATACATAAGTGCAGCATTAACTTTTTGCACTTAGCACAAACTTCTTTTATGTTTAATATCACATAAATGGAGAAAAAGGAAAAACTATTCAGGGACAGACTCGGGGTAGTCTTAGAGAAGACGTGGTGGAACACACATACAGTGTAGCAGCTGCTGTGGGGTCATTTTGCTTCAGTGCCAGAGATGCTGAGAGGCTGAGTAGTGGACATCTCCTGGTTTGTGTGAACATCATTCTTGAGCTTGTGTCACTACCTGATTGTGGAGAGGATGTCACTGCACCTGACATTACTGAGCCCTGGATGTAGTTAGAATAAAGGTATGGATTAAGGAGAAAGGTTATCACCCTAGGAGTTGGTAAAAGATGCTGGCCATACCCTACCACACCCTACTTAACCCCTAGGTGCCCCTGGTACGCAAATATGCGGCATCCCGGCGGGTGGGCCTTGGTGCCGAGAGGCTGTATATTTGCGTACCAATTAGCAAACACAGCTGTGCTGAGAGCATGCACCCTGCACGCTTCCGACACAGTTATCGGCAGCTAACAGAAAGCTTATGATTGTTTCTTGCGATCAGGAGCTTTCCGATCATGTGACTGTTGTGACAGCCAATCATGGCGGTCACATGATCATAAACTCTGCCTTGCCTCCCGGCATCTGAAATCTCTTAAAGGCCCGGGAGGCCCTGGCACAAAGGGGTTAAAGGAACAGTATTGCTTACTTTTCAGGTTTGGAATCATGCATCCGAGTTTCAGACTGCCTGAAACCCGGACACATTATTCAGGCCGGACTATGGTTTCCCAGCAGGGTTGCTGGCTGCAGTTGTCTAAGCTGAGAGTGTCTGTTACACTCTCTTTCACACTGCCCAAAGCCAGCACTAACAACCCCCCCCTCAAACACACACAGAGACAGCAGAGGAGAGAGGCCTCGATCTGCACCTCTTCCTCCCGCCCCTACCCCTCTGTGTCTGCCCACACTCCAATCCCCAGTGCCTAAGAAAAGGAAAGCGAGGGCCGGAAATTTAAAGTTCCGGCAGCCTCAGATACATCTGGATGAGAGGTGCTGACTGCCAAGGGGTGAGTAAGCTCACCATCTATCCCTGTCTGTGACTGAAGTCTCCCCCCTTCTCTCTCCTGCCTCTGAGTGAGTACACTAAGGTAAATCAGGGTTCTCAAAGAACTCCTTACATCAGAGTTCCCCTTTACACCAGAGGCCACAGTGTTCCCCCTTACATCAGAGTCCTCTCCATACATCAGAATTCTCAGTGTTCCCCCTTAAATCAGGGTTCCCAGAGCATCCCTTATGTTAGAGGCCCCAGAGTTCTCCCTTAAATCAGAGTCTGCAGAGTCCCCTCTTACAGTGAAAGGGAACTCTGCGAGTTCAGATGTAAAAGGGGAACTCTGTGAACTCTGATGTAAAGGGGGACTCTTGTTACTAACTTCATATGATTAGAAATGTTATTTAATAGCAAAATATGTGTATAGTATATACTACAAAAAAAATTGCTGTGCAAAGTGTTCGGGTTTGACTTGAAGAAAAGGTGGCAACCCTAGCTCCAATGCCAGATTTGAGCCCCAAAACACTGGGCAGTAGTGTGATTTGCGAAAGACTGCTGGACCATTATCCTAGGATTGTCCCTTAAAGAAGACCTATCATATTATAGGAATAAGGGGTCAGCCACTGGTCTGCTAGTTTATTACCAAGTGTATATGTTATTTTACAACTATTTTCATACTGTACTTTTTGAAGTGTTTGTTGTTGGTTTTTTTTTCCTTAATTGTTGAATTTTTGTGCATTGTTGCAATAAATATCAACTCTTTAGCCCCAGTGTGTCAGAGAGCATGGTATTGCTTGGAAAGTGATGGGTAATTGGAACAGGGGACCCTGGAAAACAGCAGCTCCTTTGGGGAGAGTGCTATATACCCTTTGGGATGTCATGTTTTGTAAGGCCAAGTGACTGCAGGGCAATACAGATCGCCAGTAGATGCAGTTAGCGAAAAAATGCTGGAGTTTCTCTTTGAAGAAATGTCAATGTGACAAGGCCCTAAAATACCCCTGGTAGAATGTGTAAATGTTACTATAACCTTTCTGTAAAGACATTTATATTTTTGGGTTTAATGGTCTAATAAACCATAAAATAAAACAATAAATAAAATTACACTGGGCACATTATTGCTTTAAACAAATTACTGCTTTGAAAATTAATCGAAATGATTCACAGGCAGAACAAAAACCTGAACTGGAATGGAGAAACATGTGTGAAAGTCATTGTTTTAATGAAATAACCTCTTGCTCTATATGACTGGCGCAGAAGAGGATAAATAAGTGCCATAAAGCGTAGGCCCCAGGCACTCAATGTCCTTCTAAGCTTGTAAAGTTCAAGCTCCATTAACTGTTTCACAGCTGGAATTAGCTACTGTCTAATCTGGAACAACGCAGCATTGATTACTGTGGTCAGTAAGAGGTTATCTAATCCATTGTAATGCATATTGGCTGGCCAATGCTAGAATAATACTGTATGAATAAAATAAATACCTTTGCTAGCATCCATGACCGCACATTAAAAAGTACTTAGTATTTATACTGGTAAATCATTTGCATTAAACCCACTGGTTGGAAATTGTGCAGAAATGCTTTTATCAGCCTCTTGCTTTTACATGCTATGTCTTCCAATTTTGACATGGTGGAAAATCATCCCACCTCAACCTACTGAAATATAGGTGCACTTAAGGGCATGGTTATAGCACTAACTTATAAACATTTTTAAAGAGAAATCACAGTGTATTATTACTGTATGCATATTATTTATTACTTAAAATGGCCCTGTCACCTCAAGGTCATGTAGCGGGGTTTCCTTTAAGACACTCTGGACTACCTTACCCAGAACCCCATTTGGCACCCAGGGTGCATTGTTGCCACCGCAGAGACTTATGGGTGGGGCTATAAAGGGAAGGGGCGAGGCTAAACTCAGCCTCTTTGGGACACGAGACTTCGGTGAACAAGTCCTCCTGTGCGGATCTGCTGGTGTGCAAGGCCTGAAGCCTGGGGCCTTGCGCAGCTACCAAAGAGCCTTCCACCCTACTGTGAGCCTGGGTGGCATCAGACTTTGTTATCCTCAACCTTTGTTGGATCGGAGACCTGACCGCTGCGGACGCTGTGTGTGGAGACACAGCAGGTGGAAGTCCCGGACTGGGATCGCGTCCGGAGGGGTGAGCGAGCATATGCTCAATCCATATACTTTATACTGTTGTTAGGCCTACAGACTGCCGTGGCCCACCCGTTTATATTTGAGACCCCACTGGAGGGCTATAACAGAACTGGGTCAAGGGGTCTCCTGTGAAGTGTTCCGTGTTGTTACTTTGACCGGTGGATAACAAATGTGTAGCTGAATGTGCACCACCATTAAAGACTTGCATGCAAAGAAATCATCTCCTAGAGACTGAGTTTTAGAGTCTGGGTCAGGCCTGACCAAGCGTTAGAGTTTAGTTGCTGCGTCACAGGGTGCTTAGTTAACGGCCATTACACGTGGTATGCCATTACTGTATTTCACTAATGTGTAGTATGCTATTCACTGCAGGGCTCTGCGAGAAGCATGTGTGATCTGTTATAACTGTTGATCTATTATACCAAGAGAGAGTAAACTTGTTATTCTTTAATTGCTTTGCATTGTTGTCTGAATTCTATTATAGAGTATAAGAGATGTTACCCTAGACTAAATGTGCCAGAGTGGGTCGAGTAAATTGCCGGGGGTTGGCGGTGCTGTGTTAAGGGCCTGAGACCAAATTCAGCGTCTCTCTTAGTTGGGGGTGCGCTACATGTGGGGGCTCGTCCGGGATCCTGATACAGCAGGTGAACCCGCCAGAGATACCGGCATGGATCCGCTAACAGTAAAAGCGTGGTGCGAAGCATCTAGAGCAGAGCCAGACAAGTCGGTAGTCATCAGCCTCCCGGGGGAGGAGTGGTCAACAGAGACAGTAGAGCAGCTAATGATGTCCGTGTCCCCAGATCATACACCGTGGGTGACGGAGATAAAATCAGACCCAGATATCTCGTATCAGTATGCACTAGTGGAGTACTGGGGCGGGATGCCAGAGACTTTCAAGCGCAACTGTGTGCGGATGCCAGACAACAAAACCTATAGGTTGGCGCACGCAATGACTATAAAGAAGGAGCCATCACCAACGGGATCACCGCAGGGGGCAACCCGTGTCTCACCTGAAAGAAGAGACAGGGTGACGCCTCCGGCGGCACCTGCACCTGTCACTGCCATATCACCAGAACTGATAAATGCTATAGGGGATCTGCTAACAAAGTGCCAGAAGACAAGCACGGTACATGTAGAAACTAGCTACCAGAGATTAAAGACATTCTCAGGGAAGCTCCCTGTCCCTGCAGGGGAGGAAGATTTTGATACTTGGGTGGAGCAGGCATTACAAGCAGTAGAGGCATGGGAGGTGCCTAAAGGCAACGAGTGATAGAGAGCCTGAAAGGCGCAGCTGCAGAAGCAGTGAAAAGCTTCCGGTTTGGGAATACAGATTGCACGGCTCAAGACTGCCTAGCCATGTTACAGGAGGAGTTCCGTCAGTTAGAAAAGGTGACAGAGATGATCTACCAATTCGAACATACTTTCCAACAGCCGAATGAGAAGCTTTCGGAGTATGTCAGAAGACTGAACAGGTTGCTGTGCAAAATTGTATTGAAGAAGGGAATGATGCCCAAAGATACAGATGCGGCCAGAATGAAGCAAGTCTTGAAGGGAGCGTTGCGCTCGGATCCAGTCTGGCTTCACCTGAAAACCTTGGGAGGAGGAACGTCACTGACCTACTCTGACTTGATAAAAATCATCAGAGATGAGGAGGCACTACAGAAGGACCAGCAAATGATTAAAACAAATGTCGCCCCTGCACCAGTGATAGTCAACTCAGTGATGACCCCTGAAAGAGACTCAGAAGTAGACACTTTAAAATCACAAATGTCTAAGGTGTTAGAGATGCTGACCTCTCTGATAGCAAAATATTCAGAGGGTCCCGAGAGAGAAGTACCAAGGAGGGAAATATTCCCAATTGCCTCAGCACCCGCATCTCTACAAGAATGGGGAGATATAGTCTGTTTTAACTGTGGAGGAATTGGCCATATTGCAGCTGTGTGTTCCAGCCCCAAAAAGAAGAAAATAGACAATCGCAGGCCGGCGGGAAACTTCAGAGGGCCCCGGTGAAGGAGTCAACCGGGTGCCCATCATCTCCAGTGAGCTCCAAACTGAACGAGAAGCTAAGGAAGAGAAAAGACAAAACTCCTCAGAGGAAACACAGTATCCCTCAGCAGGGATACACCCCAAAGAGAGAAGAATAGACCCCTCAGAAGAGGCACAGCATTCCCCAAAGGGGATGCACACCTAAGAAAGACAATAACATCCCTCAGCGGGTCTGTACACCCATTAAAAGGAGGGAAATCAATGCATATCAGGCCCAAGAAAGACTAAAGTTCAAAGGGAGTTGGACGAGAGAGAGTCCGAAGGGCAAGGACCAGAAAAAGGTGACCTCTGCCAGGCCATATCCAGAGAAGCTGGTGGGCCCATCTCCTATAGTACCCATTCAAGTGGAGGGAGTCTACACAAGGGCCATCTTGGATACTGGGGCACAGGTGACCCTGCTGTATAGGGATTTCTATGATAAACACTTAAGTCATCTACCCATCCAGAAGATAGAAGAGCTGGAAATATGGGGAATCGGCACCCAGAGTTTCCCTTATGATGGCTACCTGCCCATCAAGATGACCTTTGACCCATCCGTGGCTGGGAAGGCCGAAGTGTTCGACACCTTGGCAGTTGTGTGCCCTCGGCTGCCTGGAGCCTACAAGAGTTCCCTTATAATAGGGACGAATACGGATTTGGTCCGGAGACTCCTGACCCCTCTAGTACAAGGGAAGGGCCCTGCAGTCACCAAAATCCATCCCACGCTGAAGACGGCCTACCAACGACTGGTCTTGGAGCAAAAGACCCCAGAAGAGGGGATAGGGAAGGTGTGGAGACTTGGAAGAAAAGGGGTAGTGTTGCAGCCCGGTGAAGTAACCTGTCTCAGAGCCACTGAGAAGCTTAATTGGGAACAACCTGGACCCTTTGTCATGCTGGAGCCCGACCCAAGGGAAGAACACTCGGGTTTGGAAGTGATCCCAGAAGTGGTCCCGCTGAAGGCCCTGAAAAAGGCCCATTGTAGAGTCCCGGTGAGTGTCAGGAACACTACAGGTGGCCCCATGGAGATCCCCACCAGAATGCTGCTGGGCCAGGTGAGCCCTGCTGCCCCGGTTGCCCTGTCAGGAGTCAAGGGGACGGGTGAAGGAGGAGATGTTTGGGAGAAGCTCTCTATGGAGAATCCGAATCTACCCCGGGCTTGGAAGGAGAGAACCAAGGCCCAGTTGACCAGATGGGAGAAGATTTTCTCTAAAGATGAATTCGATGTGGGGTGTGCAAGGAGTGCCACCCATCGAATCTGCCTCCAGGAAGACAAGCCCTTCAGAGAAAGGGTTAGGCGGGTCCCACTAGCAGATCTGGAGGATCTGAGGGAACAACTCGCAGAACTCAAGAGGACTGGTGTGATCCGGGAGTCTAGAAGCCCCTATGCCTCCCCGATAGTGGTGGTCAGGAAGAAGAATGGGTCATTGAGGCTATGTATAGACTACAGGACTCTCAACAGGAGAACCATTCCTGACCAGTACACCACTCCCAGGATAGAGGATGCCCTACAGAGTTTGTCTGGAGCGAAGTGGTTCAGTGTTATGGATCTCAAAAGTGGGTACTACCAGATCCCTATGCATCCGGAAGACAAGGAGAAGACAGCTTTCATAACCCCAGTGGCGTTCTTTGAATTTGACCGAATGCCTCAGGGACTGTCTGGAGCTCCCGCCACCTTCCAACGTCTCATGGAGAAGACTGTAGGAGACATGAACCTTATCAAAGTCCTGGTGTATCTGGATGATGTCATTGTCTTTGGAAGAACCTTGGAGGAACACGAGGAGAGGCTGGAGAAGTTATTGAGAAGACTCAGTGAGGAGGGGCTCAAGCTTTCGCCCGAGAAGTGTCAGTTCTACCAGTCTTCCGTTAACTATCTGGGACACATAGTGTCTGAAGAAGGGGTGGCCACAGACCCCAAGAAGTTGGAGGCAGTTACCTCCTGGCCACGGCCCACTACAGTGACAGAACTCAGATCCTTCTTGGGGTTCTGCTCCTATTATAGGAGGTTTGTAGAGGGATTTGCCCGAATTGCCAGACCGCTGAATGAACTACTCAAGACAGAAGGGGAAGAGGATGACTCAGGGCCCAGGAAACCGGGAGAGTCAGTCAAAGATCAGTGGAACCAGAAGTGTGAAGAGGCCTTCCAGGCGTTGAAGAAGAGCCTAACCACTGCCCCAGTCTTGGCCTACGCAGACCCAACAAGACCCTATGAGCTACACGTAGATGCCAGTCATGACGGTCTGGGAGGAGTGCTCTACCAAGAGCATGAAGGGCAACTGCGGCCCGTTGCCTACGTGAGCAGGAGCCTGACCCCCTCTGAGAAGAACTACCCCACTCACAAGTTGGAGTTCCTGGCCCTTAAGTGGGCGGTAGTTGACAAGCTTAAAGACTACCTGTATGGGGCAGAGTTCACTGTGAAGACAGACAACAACCCCCTTACTTACCTCTTCACCACAGCAAAGCTGGATGCTACAGGACACAGATGGCTGGCCGCCCTGTCTGGGTTCAATTTCAGCCTGAAGTACAGGCCAGGGGCCGGAAATCGAGATGCGGACGCCCTGTCTAGGAGATCTCATGCCCACACCAGTGAGACAGAAGACTGGACCCAAGTGGCACCTGATGGGGTGCGGGCCCTTTGTCAAGGGGCTGAATTACAAACCAGAGGAGGCTCAAGGGCAGAAGAGATAGGAGTTACCATGGTAGGAGTTCCCAAACAATACTGTGGAGTAACTCAACTGGAGGAAAACAATCTGCCAAAACTGTCAAAGAAGGAGCTGAGAGGTGACCAACTGGAAGATCCTATGGGAAGATTGGTCCTGGAGGCCCTGGAGAATCAGGATCCAAATAGACTCCTGTGTCACCCCTCAAGGGAAGCCCGCCTATTGAGGAAGGAGTGGGACAGGTTGCAGGTACATCAGGGAGTGGTCTACCAAAGGGGCCCCTCTGATGACCTGGAAGATAAATGGCAATTGTTTCTTCCCGAAAAACACAGAGAGACTGTCCTGGTCGCCCTACATGACAACCACGGCCACCTGGGGGCTGAAAGAACCTTTCACTCACCAGAAGTCGGTTCTATTGGCCCTGCATGAGGGCTGAAGTGGAGGAGTACTGCCACTCATGTGCACGCTGCATCCAGCGGAAGACTTTGCCCCATCAAGCTGCCCCAATGGGCCATCTACAAAGTCAAGGCCCGATGGATCTGGTATGCATTGATTTCCTCTGCCTCGAACCCGACCTGAGTGGACTAGGAAATGTTCTGGTGATAACCGATCATTTCACCCGGTATGCCCAAGCTTTCCCAACCAAAGACGAGAAGGCTTCCACGGTGGCCAAGGTACTTATGGAGAAGTATTTTGTCCACTATGGGCTACCGCAGCGACTCCATTCAGGTCAAGGGAGGGACTTTGAGAGTCGGCTGATCCGGAAACTCCTGGATTCTTTAGGGATCAAGAAAACCCGAACCACCCCTTACCATCCACAAGGAGATGCTCAGCCGGAGAGGTTTAACCGAACCCTGCTCAACATGTTGGGGACTCTGAATAGCGAGAAGAAACAACATTGGAGCAGACACATAGCAGCTATAGTACATGCTTACAACTGTACCACTATTGATGCTACAGGTTACTCCCCGTACCGACTCATGTTTGGGAGAGAAGCAAGGTTACCCGTAGACCTGGCCTTTGGCACTTCCTTAGACCATTCCTCAGCTACATCCCACAAGGGATATGTGGACAGACTCAGACACAGCTTGAAGTTAGCCTATGAACAGGCCCAGGCGGCCTCGGATCAAAGGGGAGCCCGCAACAAAAGAAACTTTGACCCGAAGGTCCGGATCCAGGACCTGCAGCCTGGGGACCGAGTACTGCTACGCAATCTGGGGGTCCCTGGAAAACACAAACTTGCAGACAGATGGAGACCTGAACCCTATGTCATTTGTAAGAAGTTGCCTGGCCTACCTGTCTACAAGTTGAAGCCAGAGGGGAAGGTGGGGACATTGAAGACCTGGCATCGGAACCATCTGCTCCCACTTGCCAAAGCAGTCAGGATACCTCCAGTGAGGGACTCCCCTGAACCAGCCTCCATCCTGGATACTCCCAGGCCAAACACTCGGTCCCAGACCTCTCGAGCTGAAGATATTGAGGCCTCTGAACTAAGTGGAGATGAAGGAAAAGAGCTTGATTGGTTGTGGCCCTCCCCAACTCCAGGAGCTTCTGCTATAGATCTTCTAACCACTGAGGACACTATAGACAGTACACTGAATGCAGAAGCTACTGAGTTCATCCCATCTAGTCCTTTATCAGATCACTGGGAGGATGCCTGTGACACTTGCTCAGAGGAGGACCCCAGAGACTCTATATATCTTCCAGCTCCTGAATCAGATGTTCCAGAGCCCGCCGTGTCCCTCGAGCCTGCTCCGGAGGAAGAACCTGTGGCGCCAGAGCCAGAAACCCCAAGAGAGCAAAGGCTCGAAGAGTCATAAGGCCTCCCAAAAAGTTGACCTACCCACAAATGGGGAAGAGCTCAGAAGATTCTGTGGTCACTGCCAGGAGGAGTGCAGAGAATCTGGATCCCTCCACTGTTCATTTGGTGGAGGGCAACCCCAACTCACTCTCTGGCACAGTTAGGCAGGCCAATCATGATAGTGTGACCTGTGGGCAAGGGAATCCAACCCCTCAGTTTTGGTGGGAATTCCCTTTGCCAACATCATACGCTGCCTTATCCAGGGTTGTCCGTAGAGTATGTTAAATTTATCTTTGGGGACCAAAGTATTTAAGTGGGGGGAGTGTGTAGCGGGGTCTCCTTTAAGACTCTCTGGACTACCTTACCCAGAACCGCATTTGGCACCCAGGGTGCATTGTTGCCACCGCAGAGACTTATGGGTGGGGCTATAAAGGGAAGGGGCGAGGCTAAACTCGGCCTCTTTGGGACACGAGACTTCGGTGAACAAGTCCTCCTGTGCGGATCTGCTGGTGTGCAGGGCCTGAAGCCTTGGGCCTTGCGCAGCTACCAAAGAGCCTTCCACCCTACTGCGAGCCTGGGTGGCATCTGACTTTGTTATCCTCAACCTTTGTTGGATCGGAGACCTGACTGCTGCGGACGCTGTGTGTGGAGACACAGCAGGTGGAAGTCCCGGACTGGGATCGCGTCCGGAGGGGTGAGCGAGCATATGCTCAATCCATATACTTTATACTGTTGTTAGGCCTACAGACTGCCGTGGCCCACCCGTTTATATTTGAGACCCCACTGGAGGGCTATAACAGAACTGGGTCAAGGGGTCTCCAGTGAAGTGTTCCGTGTTGTTACTTTGACCGGTGGATTACAAATGTGTTCCTGAATGTGCACCACCATTAAAGACTTGCATGCGAGGAAATCATCTCCTAGAGACTGAGTTTTAGAGTCTGGGTCAGGCCTGACCAAGCGTTAGAGTTTAGTTGCTGCGTCACAGGGCGCTTAGTTAACGGCCGTTACACATGGTATGCAGGGCTGGCCCAAGACATTGTGCTGCCTGGGCCCAAGAATGAAATGCTGCCCCCCCAAAAAAAAATCCTATGCCCATCCAGCAAAAGAGACGTTTCCATAAAGCAAAGAGACAGCCCAATATATTCAGCAAAGAGACATGCCCCTTCTAGGGTGACCACGTGTCCCGGATTGCCCGGGACAGTCCCGCATTTTGCAGATCGGTCCCGGGCACCTTCATTCCAGGACAATACAGTGTCCCAGGCCAATCTTATGCCCCCAAAAAAGGCCGCCACGTGACCGCTTTACTCACCAACAGTACTTGTCCTGGCCGGGAATGCCTAGAGAAGCACAATCCCCTCCCCCTGCTTGTGATTGGAGAAATCATAAATCCCGCCTCTTGTGTCCAATCACTGTGCTGTGATTCGTTACAGCACAAGCTGATTTTTGGGAAGGGAGGGTGTCCCTGAATGGTAGTTTGGAAATGTGGTCACCCTAGCCCCTTCCTGCAAAGAGTATTGTGTAGCACCACAAAAGCTCCCCCCTTTCTCTCCACTGCCACCGACCAGCTACGCTCTGATCCCAGCTCAGTGATGCAACATGCTGCAACAACAGCGCTGCAGTGGCGGCTAGGGTGACCACATTTCCAAACTGCCATTCAGAGATACCCCCCTTCCTTCCCAAAAAAAGATGAGGGGGGGTGTAGTCTCGCTGACAGGGAATTTGGCAGCGGTGATTTGTCGGGCAAATGGCTGGTGTTAGCACATAAATCATCCTAACATTATGATCGATATGGTGTCAGGATGATCAAATCACATTTATATTACTACATTGTGTTGTGGAATTCCAGGCTGTTTGCAGAGTACACAGCCTATAATTCCTGTGCTATCTAAGCACACATCAGTTTTCATCTTTTCGCAATAATGCTATCTGTAAGTTTGCTAAAGTCCACTCACCGTTCATTCCATCATTCATTCAAGAAAGGCAGCACCACAAAAGCTTATCTTCTTATCAGGCCATTCCAGCAAAGACTGACTAGCCGACGCCTAATCATAGGCTTTTATTAAACTCAAAAGATCTCACACAGGAGGTGATTGGCTGCAGCAACCAATCCCCTCCCCCATGGGCGGGAACCTCACAGGATGTTCCCTCCTCACAGGAAAATGACAATACTTGGACATTCCTTCCAACAGGAGATGTCATACATGAATACAATAACGTAGGATGGCTAAAGTTACCGTTGATAGGAATTCTTATTCTGCGCTATTCCATAGAATAACGCATATTAAGATTATACTATTATTGAATGGGGGAGGGAGGCTAACTGCAGACGCACGCTACGAATTCCAACCAATGTTGATCAGACATAGCAGAGACAAGAGCGCCCATCCGCCTATAACCAATGATGTCATTGCAGAGCGAGCATATCCCCTCCTTAACGATCGTCCATGCTAATGCACAGAGGGCCCCCGTTGGTGGACATATCCGCCCCCTGCAAACATCACACTCCAACCTCAAGACGTTTTCCCCTATCAGACGGGATTCAACCAGCCTCAGACTACCCCAATCAGCTCTTTTAGAGCGGGTTGTGGAAGTACTAACACTGGGTGACACTATGACAATACATATTAAATACATCTCCATAAAAATCTCCACAACAGTCCTCCCTTTTTTGTCATATGCACCCTATGTGTCCCTCGATGAGAGTTGATATGCTTCTTACACCTGGAAATGAATCAGTTCTTAGTCCATAAAAAGGAAAACACGGCTTGACATGTAGACTCTACTCTTCAGGGGCATGACTTATAAAGGAGGACACGACATGGTGAGCTGTAGTAATCACCGATCCGTCTGTGATTCTCTGTCTTGTATGTGGGTCCGGCTTCGGGGCGTCTCATCAAGGAAACTCTGGTCACGCGTCAAATCAGGCAACAGGAGCCTCTCGTCACGACATAGAAAGAATAGAAATAAAAACGACATGAGTATATATATTCCCACTTCCTTTAACCACGATCCGCTGTAAAATAAAAAATTAGATCCCCAAAGATTCCCAGACCCTTAAAAAGGACTCCCAACCTTCACTTAGCTACAGCTCTGGCTTCAACAATTACATGAAGAACCCTATCCTTAACGGATGAGAATTGTTCAATCGTATCCCAAGCCCGAGCCCCCCCCCCACCTTGTACATGCAGGACCCCATGCCCAGACCTGGTCGGGATTGGTGAACAAATCCCTTCTAGCTGTCCCTGCCATTCTTAATTTCCTGCGCCATCAGATCCTTGCGATCGGCCGCGACCTAAAATGTTGGGACAGCTTCACCATCGCGCATGAACCTCTTGCTTTGGGGGAATTACCTTTATAAGCTGCAGATCCACATAAACACCAAACTAAAGTTCAAACACACTTGTGGGCTGCCTAGATACCCAAACCGACAAGAGGCAGAACCATTAAAACTAAAACCAATTTTACCCTCTAAAAAATGCATCGTTAGATTCCATTGACAAGTGTCTGTTTGGAGTCTTCACTAGTTTGTCAAAACTCCTCATACCCATAATAACATCATAAATGACATGTACCGCTGTCATTGCTGGGGACTAAAACTCCTCATACCCAAAATAACATCATAAATGGCATGTACCTCTGTCATCGCTGGGGACTAAAACTCCGTGAAGGCTCAGAACAGACCATCGGTCCTGTTCGCTTTCTGAGCTAGTCAGGACATACACTTTAAATAATAACTTGGGGTGCTTTTCACCGTTACCCTCGCTAAAATTTACTAAACAACAAAAATATAAATAAACAAAGATACTCCTCATTCTTTGGTGTGGTTGAGCCGCTTCTTGCAGTGGCTGGCGTGGTCTCATCCCTCAAGCTTCTTTACAACGACCCAGTCACCTGGTTGGAAAGAATGTAAACTGATTATTGAGTCGGGTCCAGGAGGGACTCGTGAAAACCTATTGGTGGACATTTTGAAGTTCATGTCACAACGATCGCACCCACCCCATCAGCCGAGAATATAAGTGACAGCTAATGAGGAGAGTACGACCCTGATTTTGATTGACCTCCAAACAACCCTCATATGACAATAACCCAGACATCGGGACTGTGGTCACTGCATAACCTGTGCGTGGCTTACAATACCTGGAGCCATTGATAAAAGGTTCTTAGCCTCTGGGATGGGAACCTACTTCACCAGACTGCTGCTTGCCGATTCAAATT
This sequence comes from Rana muscosa, assembly GCA_029206835.1. Lineage (NCBI taxonomy): Eukaryota > Metazoa > Chordata > Amphibia > Anura > Ranidae > Rana > Rana muscosa. The sequence continues at coordinate 456,557,739 of CM055116.1, read as the reverse complement.
CTATTAACCACTTAAGCCCCGGACCATTTGGTAGCTAGAGGACCAGAGGTGAATTCAGAATTTAGCACTGCGCTGCTTTAACTGTAAATTGTGCGGACATGCAATGTTGTACCCAAACGAAATTTGCGTCCTTTTCTTCCCACAAATAGAGCTTTCTTTTAATGGTATTTGATTGCCTCTGCGATTTTTATTTTTTGCGATATAAACGGAAAAAGACCGAAAATTTTGAAAAAAAATGATATTTTCTACTTTTTGTTATAAGAAAAATCGAATAAACTCAATTGTAGTCATACATTTAGGCCAAAATGTATTCAGCCACATGTTTTTTAGTAAAAAAAATGTCAATAAGCGTATATTTATTGGTTTGCGCAAAAGTTATAGAGTTTACAAACTAGGGTACATTTTCTGAAATTTACACAGCTTTAAATTTATGACTGCCTATCTCATTTCTTGAGGTGCTAAAATGACAGGGCAGTACAAAACCCCCCAAATGACCCCATTTTGGAAAGTAGACACCCCAAGGAAATTGCTGAGAGGCATGTTGAGCCCATTGAATTTTTTATTTTTTTGTCCCAAGTGATTGAATAATGACAAAAAAAAAAAAATTACAAAAAGTTGTCACTAAATGATATATTGCTCACACATGCCATGGTTATATGTGGAATTTCACCCCAAAATACATTTTGCTGCTTCTCCTGAGTACGGGGATACCACATGTGTGGGACTTTTTGGGAGCCTAGCCGCGTACGGGACCCCGGAAACCAAGCACCGCCTTCAGGATTTCTAAGGGCGCAAATTTTTGATTTCACTCCTCACTACCTATCACAGTTTCGAAGGCCATAAAATGCCAAAATAGCACAAAACCCCCCCAAATGACCCCATTTTAGAAAGTAGACACCCCAAGGAAATTGCTGAGAGGCCTGTTGAGCCCATTGAATATATTTTTTTTTGTCCCAAGTGATTGAATAATGACAAAAAAAAAAACAAAAAAAAAAAATTACAAAAAGTTGTCACTAAATGATATATTGCTCACACATGCCATGGTTATATGTGGAATTACACCCCAAAATACATTTTTCTGCTTCTCCTGAGTACGGGGATACCACATGTGTGGGACTTTTTAGGAGCCTAGCCGCGTACGGGACCCCGAAAACCAAGCACCGCCTTCAGGATTTCTAGGCACAAATTTTTGATTTCACTCCTCACTACCTATCACAGTTTCGAAGGCCATAAAATGCCAAAATCGCGCAAAACCCCCCCAAATGACCCCATTTTGGAATATAGACACCCCAAGCTATTTGCTGAGAGGAATGGCGAGTATTTTACAGCTCTCATTTGTTTTTGAAAATGAAGAAAGAAAATATATATATATATATATATATTTTTTTTTTCAATTTTCAAAACGTTGTGACAAAAAGCGAGATCTGCAAAATACTCACAATACCTCTCAGCAAATAGCTTGGGGTGTCTACTTTCCAAAATGGGGTCATTTGGGGGGGGTTTGTGCTATCTGGGCATTCCATGGCCTCCGAAACTGTGATAGGCAGTGAGAAGTGAAATCAAAAATTTACACCCTTAGAAAGCCTGAAGGCGGTGCTTGGTTTTTGGGGTCCCGTACGTGGCTAGGCTCCCAAAAAGTCTCACACATGTGGTATCCCCGTACTCAGGAGAAGCAACAGAATGTATTTTGGGGTGTAATTCCACATATGCCCATGGCATGTTTGAGCAATATATCATTTAGTGAAAACTTGTCGTTTTTCCGCAACTTGTGTCAACATATAAAATATTCCATGGACTCGACATGCCTCTCAGTATATAGCTTGGGGTGTCTACTTTCCAAAATGGGGTCATTTGGGGGGGTTTTGAACTGTTCTGGCATTTTATACACAACATTAGGAAGCTTACATCCACTCTTCTAACCACTTGAAGACAAAGCCCTTTTTGACACTTTTTGTTTACATGAAAACATTTTTTTTTTTGCAAGAAAATTATGTTGAACCCCCAAACATTATATATATTTTTAAAGCAAAGGCCCTACAGATTAAAATGGTGGGTGTTGCATTTTTTTTTCTACACAGTATTTGCGCAGCGATTTTTCAAACGCATTTTTTGGGTTAAAAAATACACTTTTTTTTAATTTTAATGCACTAAAACACACTATATTGTCCAAATGTTTGATGAAATAAAAAAGATGATCTTAGGCCGAGTACATAGATACCAAACACGACATGCTTTAAAATTTCGCACAAACGCGCATTGGCGACAAACTACATACATTTTTAAAAGCCTTTAAAAGCCTTTACAGGTTACCCCAGTAGATTTACAGAGGAGGTCTACTGCTAAAATGATTGCCCTCGATCTGACCTTCGCGGTGATACCTCACATGCATGGTGCAATTGCTGTTTACATATGACGCCAGACCGACGCTTGCGTTCGCCATTGGGCAAGAGCAGGGCAGGACAGGGGTGCTTTTTTTTTTCTTTTTTTTTTATTATTAATTTTGCTTTTTTATTTTATTTTTAAATTGTTCCTTCCAAGTATTTATTTTTTTTATCATTTTTATTGTTATCTCAGGGAATGTAAATATCCCCTATGATAGCAATAGGTAGTGACAGGTACTCTTTTTTTGAAAAAACTGGGGTCTTCTAGACCCTAGATTTTTCCTCTGCCCTCAAAGCATCTGACCACACCAAGATCGGTGTGATAAAATGCTTTCCCAATTTCCCAATGGCGCTTTTTATATCCGGGGGGGGCATTCCCTCCCACTGCTTGTAAAAGCAGTCCAGAGGCTAATTAGCCGCTAGAATTGCTTTTACATGAAAGCCGGCCGCAGGCTGAAAAGAATGATACCAAGATGATACCTAAACCCGCAGGCATCATTCTGGTATAAACATTCAAAGTCCAGCAACATACCAGTACGTTGCTGGTCCTTGTTGGACATGTATTTTAATCTTTTTATTTCATGCAGCCGGTTGGCTGAACGAAAAAAGAGATTGATCGGTGGGTATGCCCACCATTAGAATACCGCCCTTCATCCACCCACTTCCAATGATGGGCATACACGCACCATTTATATATGCCGAAGCATGGGGGCATCCTCCCGCAAAAAAGTTATGCCGCACACACATGGTCGGACTTTTCCACGGGCAAGCCTCCGTCGTATGTACGCGGCATTAGGAGCAAAATCGCTCCTCCGCCCCTGCTGCCCCAATGCTTCGGCATATTTGCTTTTTTTTTTTAACTGTGGTGGTGAAATCACCTCCTACAGCACTGGAGTCGCAGGGATCAGGCCTGTCTCTGCGAATGCTGCAGTTATGTGTGTTTTTGTTTTGTAAGTGACAGTGATCGATCGATACTGCACTTGGGTGGCCTGGGCTGGACGGAGGGGCAAAACGCAGGTGCCAGCAGGTATCTGGGCTGATCCCGCTAACACTGCGTTTTTGGGAACCCTAAACTGCTGGGGACGCTAGTATAGATCTGATCAGATCAGATATTGATCTGTTCAGATACTATACCACTAAGGGGGGTGTATGCTTCACGCGTGGGTGTTAGCGTTACTGGCACTAACCTGACGCTGCCTGGGGTGTGACGCAGACCCTCTCTGACGCTAAAACCTAATTGATCTCACCCGCCGGGCGATCAGGGGGTTAAACCTTTATTGGGTTATATACACGGCGGGTGCCCTGACACTATAAAAAGCAAACTAACTAACCAGCGTCACCCGTAACACTTATATGGTGATCACTGGTGAAAGGGTTAACTAGGGGCAATCAGGGGGTTAAAACCTTTATTAGATAATATATGGGGGTACCTGACGCTATAAAAACCTGCGGCGAACCTAAAAAAAATTACCAGCTACCGATCTGCATCACCGACACTAAGACAGCGTTTAGAAAAACGATTGCTTAGCGACAGTGGTGATGGGGGTGAAAGGGTTACCTGGGGGGGCGATCAAGGGGGTTAAACCTTTATTAGATAATATATTGGGGTACCTGACGCTATAAAAACATGCGGCGAACCTAAAAAAAATTACTGGCTACGATCTGCATCACAGACACTAAGACAGCGTTTAGAAAAACGATTGCTTAGTGACAGTGGTGATAGGGGGTGAAAGGGTTACCTGGGGGACGATCAAGGGGGTTAAACCTTTATTAGATAATATATTGGGGTACCTGACGCTATAAAAACCTGCGGCGAACCTAAAAAAAATTACTGGCTACGATCTGCATCACCGACACTAAGACAGCGTTTAGAAAAACAATTGCTTAGCGACAGTGGTGATAGGGGGTGAAAGGGTTACCTGGGGGGCGATCAAGGGGGTTAAACTTTATTAGATAATATATTGGGGTACCTGACGCTATAAAAACCTGCGGCGAACCTAAAAAAAATTACCGGCTACCGATCTGCATCACAGACACTAAGACAGCGTTTAGAAAAAAGATCGCTTAGTGACAGTGTTGATAGGGGGTGAAAGGGTTACCTGGGGGGCGATCAAGGGGGTTAAACCTTTATTAGATAATATATTGGGGTACCTGACGCTATAAAAACCTGCGGCGAACCTAAAAAAAATTACTGGCTGCCGATCGGCATCACTGACGCTAAGACAGCGATCAGAAAAATGATCGCTAAGCGACAGTGGTGATAGGCGGTGAAAGGGTTATCTGGGGGGTGATCAGGGGGTTAAACCTTTATTAGGGGGGGTTAGGGGGCTACACTGGACCTAAGACTAAACTTTGGTGACACTTTTACAGTCACAAATGTCACTGATTGCAGTGATCACTAAATAAATGGTCACTGCAATCAGTGACACTGTGACTGGGGGCTGGGGGGGTGATCTGGGGGGTGATCTGGGGTGATCTGGGGGGCCTGGGGGGGCGATTTATGTCCCTATGTGTCCTGGTGTCAGTGTAGTGTTGTGTGCACTGACCTGATATCTTCTCTTGTACGGCGCTCGGTATATGTGAGCGCCGCACCAGAGATGACATCACTTTCTCCTGCTCCCTCTGTCTGACACAGACAGAGGGGGCATTTCCATTCGCCGGGAGCGATCGCGAGGGGGTGGCCAGAAACGAATGGCTGCCCCCTCATCCCGGAACGCTCCCGGACACTTAGCCACCGCTCACTGTATAGGAGGGGGGTCCGATCGGACCCCCCAACTGTACAAAGGCAATCACGTATGCTCTACGTGATTGTGCCTGTCGGTGCCATTCTGCCGACGTATATATACAGTGAGCGGTCGTTAAGTGGTTAAAGAAAGACAGTCTTGGCACAAACTTGGTTAGAATTACAGAGGTTATTATTAGTTTGACAAAAAAAAAAACTGTCACTCTCACATTTATCATTCTCCCCCCTTTTCTTCCTTATTACAGACTGAAGGAAGAAATGCGTGGTGCAGGAAAAAAGAAACAATGAAATAGCCTGTGATACTTTTACCTCCCTTAGATTTATCCATATGTACAGCTGTCTACATACACCTGTTCTCTGTGTACAAACTCCTTGGACCTGAAAAATACTTATAAACAAAATCATTACTCTATTCTTCATATTTAACCTGCAAAGAATGGTAAAATAATAATGACATTCCTGTACATTGGTAAATTGTCAATGACATTCTTTCAAAACCGATTCAAACAAAACCCTCTGTAACCCTTACTTTTCCCGTTCCTACAAAAATACAACAGCCGCGACACATCGAAGGATCGCCGCGGTAAGTTCGAACATATTCACGTTACTGCATATAAACACTCAGATACAAACGTGGGGGAGATACGTCATAGTTTCCAAAACCAAAAATTAAAAAAACAAACAGCCAGAATTCTCCCTTCACTCTTTCAGCAATAGGAAAAAATACAATGGGAATATGAGAGCAGCTCGAGAAGCTTGCATGGACCAGCCATACAAAGTTCAAACAAACGGGCATGAGACTACACCTCCATCAACACTCATCATTACAGATTTCTGAAGCCGCAGCTTAAATACATCCATTCCAGAGGGATACCCAAAATAGTATCCTTGGACCACCTATGTTAATCTTTTTGAGGTTCAAAGGCCTTTGCCCCAAAACTAGGCTTCGTGCACTGTGTGACCGTCTGACTATGGGAAGCCTCCATTCCTTCCCTTTGCACAGACCTCCTTGTGTCCATGGCGATTCGAATCGGCTTATCGTCTTAAACCTGCGTCCAGGTTAAACCGTTGCACCCTATCGGAGATCACCGCCCGGTGTCTTCTTATACGGTGAATTGTAGAACTACAACCACTATATGGTCAAGTCCTCCAACTAGAAACCCTAACCGAGGCATCAACTCTATGGCTTGTTGTCCCAACACTTTTGGAACTACAGCAACAACCACAGATCGACCCCCGAATTAGGCCTCTACCCCTCACAGTGCATGCATACACAAGCATTTTCCGCTATACACCCATACACTGCGTTGTCACACTAAACCACACAGAACACTTACGCCAGTTTACCACCTGCAGAACAATGTGGCTTCTCTCCGTATCTAGATAAAATAATGGTGATACCCCCTGTTTGCTCTCTACCCAAAACTGTATTACAGTACAAAACTTCACAAAACTGGAACGAAATATAAAACACTTTTAAACACCAAAATGCTTTCCATTTTCCTTCCAGACACAAATCTCATTGCTCACCTTTAAAAACCCCAAGCTCCTCCCACTAACTTTCTGCTGATATATAAATGCTGAAAAGAAACTTCCGGTTACATGCTCAGCTACTTGGTTTATTTACATATCAATTGTTCAGGAAGAGGGAGGGGGAGGGGAGGCCTTAGCCTTGTCTATCAAGACTCCAAAAAAATCCATGGCTACACATTATATATTTCAACCATTTAAAACCTTGTCAAGGAAATGATGGAGTAAACCCCCCTTTGCAAATGGGAGGGAATCCCCCCTGACCCACATTCCCTGGAAGTCAGACCATAAGTTGGGACTCAAAATACAAACTCCTGCCAAAAGATGGCTATACAGTACAAGTTCCAAAAAATGAATTGCCCTCTGGGAAACTCCCAAATATTTAAACATAAAAACACATCATTGTACAAAAACTCTGTTAGTCTTACAATCTATCAAAATTCAGTGTAAAGTGAAGTCCTTCCCACATTCGAAACAGAGAAATCCCCCCTCCTAGCACCACCTGCATGGAGTTTGCATGTCCTCCCTGTGTCTGCGTTGGCCTCCTCCCACACTCCAACTGCTGGTAGGTCAGCCAGATCCCATCCCTAAATAGGCCCCAGCATGTGCGTGTGTCCGCAAGCACGTTGTGGCCCCTCGGGGTAAGACCGCGCTATTTTAAGATACCACTCAACTCAAAAGGCGATGCTTAGAAAAACAATTTAAACCAGCAAATTCATTAAACAAAAACCAGTCTCTCAGTATGTCCCCCTGGTGTCTCACTACTCTTCCCAGCAGTGCACAGGTCAAACTGTAAGCGCATAAAACATAAGAAAACTGCGCCGATCAACAAATGCCAATACAGCATATTCAGGAGTCGTGTTTGCTAAACTGGAACTTCCTATCTCAAACTGTAAACGTCTCTCAAAATGGCCGACAAGCCAGGACTACAAAATGGTGGATGACCACCACCCCCACCTCATGGACAACAACAAAAATGGCGCCATGCAATTTTCCCGCCAAAACCAGCATCTCTTTAAAAGAAAATCAAAAATGTTTTTCTCCACAAAGACAGACTACACAGTTGAGGTTTTTCTAAATTATCATCAAAATCCACTGAAAAGGGTGTCAGCTACACTCTACAAGGACCACATGTACACTTACAAACTTAGCCTCCCTTTTGCCAACTAAACAGCACATTCAATAAATGTGAGTTACATGACAATATTAAAAACATATTCATTTCTCTAAGTTCATATACTCTGAGATATTCACCACTTTTCTCTACCTAAAGTTCACACACACAGTGGCCTCAGCTTCCATAACAAGCCATTGCAGAGACATACTATGTCTGCCTTCTAGCAATGCCTGGCCACTTGGATATGCGGCGGGAACTTTCAACTCAAAAACCAAACACTTTACTTAAAATATTTTTACACTTATGGGGACATGTGTCTTTGTCCCCTATAAAGGCAAAAATCACAATTTATCCATTTCTATTTTTCATAGAAATCACAAACACCACACACATACAGTATATTGTTGCTTGTAACATTTGCTTAGAGTTTCTTTCCCTCAGGGCACAGCCTCTGCAACACAAAACAGTGGGCAAGCCCTTCCCCCATTCAAGCACATATCTCACAAACAAACCTCTGAGAAATACAAAAAGCTCACCCAAACACACACATTGCAGACTGAATAATCCCACATCTATACCTTCATTTCATACACAATATACAGTTTCCATCAGCATTCACACAGGCACAAACACTACACACAACTTTGTAATGAAAATTGGAAAGTCAATAGATACACAACTTTCAAACATGTTGGCAGTGATAGCCATGTTGCCTGCCCCGCCCCCGCTAAACCTCATGGGGGCAGCCATTTTCAGATTCTCTTACACAAACATCCAGGCACACCCAGGCATACCCACACACAATCAAATTCACAGGCATACGATCCATGACAAAATCACACACACACATGCACACGCTGCAAACTTAAAGCATGATTTCAAAAAGACAAATTTTTTTTTTTTTCGTTTCAAAGTACAGCCTCTTTACGCATCAATCACATCGCAGGTCCACTCTCCTCCTCTGCTGATCTGATGCTCAAAGAGGCCGCAATTGGTCCCAACCGTGAGTCGCCATTACTGTTGTGGAATTCCAGGCTGTTTGCAGAGCACACAGCCTATAATTCCTGTGCTATCTAAGCACACATTAGTTTTCATCTTTTCGCAATAATGCTATCTGTAAGTTTGCTAACAGTCACCGTTCACCGCACTCACCGTTCATTCCATCATTCATTCAAGAAAGGCAGCACCACAAAAGCTTATCTTCTTATCAGGCCATTCCAGCAAAGACTGACTAGCCGACGCCTAATCATAGGCTTTTATTAAACTCAAAAGATCTCACACAGGAGGTGATTGGCTGCAGCAACCAATCCCCTCCCCCATGGGCGGGAACCTCACAGGATGTTCCCTCCTCACAGGAAAATGACAATACTTGGACATTCCTTCCAACAGGAGATGTCATACATGAATACAATAACGTAGGATGGCTAAAGTTACCGTTGATAGGAATTCTTATTCTGCGCTATTCCATAGAATAACGCATATTAAGATTATACTATTATTGAATGGGGGAGGGAGGCTATCTGCAGAGGCACGCTACGAATTCCAACCAATGTTGATCAGACATAGCAGAGACAAGAGCGCCCATCCGCCTATAACCAATGATGTCATTGCAGAGCGAGCATATCCCCTCCTTAACGATCGTCCATGCTAATGCACAGAGGGCCCCCGTTGGTGGACATATCCGCCCCCTGCAAACATCACACTCCAACCTCAAGACGTTTTCCCCTATCAGACGGGATTCAACCAGCCTCAGACTACCCCAATCAGCTCTTTTAGAGCGCGTTGCGGAAGTACTAACACTGGGTGACACTATGACAATACATATTAAATACATCTCCATAAAAATCTCCACAACAATTGTAATCAGGGATGAGCCGAACACCCCCCTGTTTGGTTCGCACCAGAACCTGCGAACAGACAAAATGTTCGTGTGAACTTTAGAACCCTATTAAATACAATGGACTCGAACGTTCGAAATCTAAAGTGCTAATTATAAAGGCTAATATGCAAGTTATTGTCCTAAAAAGGGGACATGTATCAATGCAAAAAGAAGTTTTAAAAACGGCCGTTTTTTCGGGAGCAGTGATTTTAATAATGCTTAAAATTAAACAATAAAAGTGAAATATTCCTTTAAATTTCGTACCTGGGGGGTGTGTATGATATGCATGTAAAGTGGCGCATGTTTCCCGTGCTTAGAACTGTCCCTGCATAAAGTGTCATTTTTGAAGGAAAAAAAGTCATTTAAAACTCACTCGCGGGCCGCGGCTATTAATGAATTGTCGGCTTTTATCAATACATACAAAAGTCATTGATAAAAAAGAAAAAAAAAGCGTGGGGGTTCCCCAGAATTCAATTACCAGGCCCTTCAGATCTGGCATGGATTTTAAGGGGAACTCCACCCCAAATTTAAAAAAAAATGGCGTGGAGTCCCCCCAAAAATCCATACCAGACCCTTATCCGAGCACGCAACCTGGCCGGCCGCAGGGGAAAAGGGGGTACGAGAGCGGCCCCCCCTCCCTCCTGAACCGTACCAGGCCACATGCCCTCAACATGGGGAGGATGTCCCCATGTTGATGGGGACAAGGGCCTCATCCCCACAACCCTTGCCCGGTGGTTGTGGGGGTCTGCAGGCGGGGGGCTTATCGGAATCTGGAAGACCCCTTTAACAAAGGGGACCCCCAGATCCCGCCCCCCCTGCAGAGCGGGGTCAGTGCATTTCACTGGAAACCCCCTGTTGAAGATGAACTTAATTTATACTTTACCCTTTCAGATGCTCAACGTCCTTTAAGTTAGCTGTGGCTCCGTGCTCAACCAGATCTCCTTGTCGGGATGGAATGTCTCACTGTCTGCTGGTCTTTGCGCATTTGTTTGTTGTAAATCTGTAGCAGCGTGAAGAGTTCAAAGGTTTGCGCTGTTTGCGTTACGTACGTTCCGACCAGGACTTAACAATCCACTATGCCCCGCGCTGCTATCCGTTACTGTCCTCCGTACACGGATCTCCGCTGTCGGGCCGAGGGGTTGCGTTGCCGACGTCACGTGACCTCCGTCACCAGATGCAGCCTGTCACTTGTCACCATTGACTGTCACCAGATGCAGCCTGTCACTTGTCACCATTGCCTGTCACCAGATGCAGCCTGTCACTTGTCACTATTGCCTGTCACCAGAAGCAGCCTGTCACTTGTCCCCATTGCCTGTCACCAGATGCAGCCTGTCACCAGATGCAGCCTGTCACTTGTCACCAATGCCTGTCACCAGATGCAGCCTGTCACTTGCCCCCATTGCCTGTCACCAGATGCAGCCTGTCACTTGTCACCAATGCCTGTCACCAGATGCAGCCTGTCACTTGTCACCATTGCCTGTCACCAGATGCAGCCTGTCACTTGTCACCGATGCCTGTCACCAGACGCAGCCTGTCACATGTCACCGATGCCTGTCACCAGACGCAGCCTATCACTTGTCACCGATGCCTGTCACCAGATGCAGCCTGTCACTTGTCGCCATTGCCTGTCACCAGATGCAGCCTGTCACTTGTCACCAATGCCTGTCACCAGATGCAGTCTGTCACTTGTCGCCATTGCCTGTCACCAGATGCAGCCTGTCACTTGTCACTTATGCCTGTCACCAGATGCAGCCTGTCACTTGTCACCGATGCCTGTCACCAGACGCAGCCTGTCACTTGTCACCGATGCCTGTCACCAGACGCAGCCTGTAACTTGTCACCATTGACTGTCACCAGATGCAGCCTGTCACTCAGCCTGGCTCTTTCTCCCTCCCCTTCAGCTTGGCATGCTGGGGGCTGCAGTTTCCCCCCTAGAATTGCAATGGGCCAGCCAGTTATTTGCACTACATATCCCATAATCCTCTTTTCTCCTTTTTGTTTTTTTCCCTGGCCAATGGGAGAAAAAGGGGGAAGAAACATAGCGGTGGCTGTCCTGGGAACAGCAGCATGAGGAGGAGAAGGAGGGGGGAGAAGAGCCCGCAGCTGCTCTCTCTCCTCACACACAGCCGCTCCGATCTCATGCTGTTCTGCTGCCTGCTAACAGAAGAGGGAATGGGCAGGAAACAACAGAGATAGTAGCACCTTGAGGGAAGAGGAGGCAGGCAGCACTGATCCTCGCACCGCACGCCGCTCCTAACTTGCTGAGAGGAACACATACAGGGAGGAGGTGGGTGGAGCTAGCGGAGGAGGAGGAAGTTAAATCCTCCTCCACAATGAATAGTGGGTCTCTCTCTCCTTCTCTCCTGACGTCACTGGTTGCTAGACACAAAGCGGGCCGCGGCTAGCAACCAGTTTGGGCAGGGAAGTAGGGGCCGCTGGTGAGACCCTTGAAGTGGGTCTTGCCACTGCGGCCAGTGACAGCGGCGCCGGCGATGCAGTACAAGTATGACACTGCACACTAGATGGAGGGAAACCCAGGTCCTCCGGCAGTGCGCCCCTGTTGCCGCCCCTCTTAAAGTGCTGCCTGGGACCATGGTCCCACCGGGTCCCATGGTAGGGCCGGCCCTGATGGTATGCCATTACTGTATTTCACTAATGTGTAGTATGCTATATACTGCAGGGCTCTGCGAGAAGCATATGTGATCTGCTATAACTGTTAATCTATTATACCAAGAGAGAGTAAACTCGTTATTCTTTAATTGCTTTGCATTGTTGTCTGAATTCTATTATAGAGTATAAGAGATATTACCCTAGACTAACTGTGCCAGAGTGCGTCAAGTAAATTGCCGGGGGTTGGCGGTGCAGTGTTAAGGGCCTGAGGCCAAATTCAGCGGCTCTCTTAGTTGGGGGTGCGCTACAGTCATTTATACATAATGCCCAGGAGGTAAAAGAACAGGCTCTACATTTATCTTTACGGTGTCCCATGTGTTGAAATATTGTGTCTTTGCTGCTTCCTGTGTACATTGCAAGTATTCAATCCTTTGTGTGTGTGTTGAATACCTGTTTTCCTGCACATGTTGTAGGTTCCTCAGCTGGCTTGTACATTCTTTAGTGACCTTTGAGCCAATGGGAGAAATCATAACATGTGGCAAAGGAGTACCTCTTTCACTTAGCAGGAAGTGTGGAACATATACAGTGGCTGGGGAGCAGTGAAGAGGTTGTGCCTGTTCTTTTACAGCCCACGCATTGCGTATAAGTAACCCTACAGTGACAGGGTCACTTTAAAGCTGAACTTCGGGATAAATAAACATTATCTAAATACAAGAGGCATGTGTATTCTTACTTGAATTGTGGTGCACTCTGTGTACCTCTTTTAGATCTGTGCAGCAATCCTTTGTGCAGGAGTTTCCTGTATTAAGAACTGTTTGTGGGCATATGCAGCCTATCCTGACTGACTACCCCAAGTTGTGGGCGGGGCCACTCACCCTGCATGCGGAGGTACCTTTCACATGGAGTGCACTCATCAATGCCCGGGTCCAGGCAGGGACCGCAGCCATGTTAGAATTAAACATTATGTCGGATCCCTGGCTTAGAGATGAGCTTCACACGGTGTGCAGTAGGTAATTACACATAGTCCTTCTGTAGAATGCTGTCCCACATCACTACACACCTTAGCTTGGTAGATGTAACATTAAGGAGGGACACTGCTCAGCCCATGCCCTCTCCACCAGTCCAGCAAGCCTCTGCCACTTCACTCCCAGTGACAGAATGGGGTCCCGCCCTTCACGAAATGTGTGCATGCGATGCGTGCACTAGCTAATTGGGTGAAGCAGTCCCCCTCAGTGCCCCATGGTGGTCACAGCATCTTCTTGCGCAGGGAAAACAAGAGCCCCTGAACCCCCTCCTTTTATGTAACAAGGCAGATAAGCAGGGCCCAAAAAGGAACAAAGGTGCAGAATATTAACCCCTTCCCCAGCCTGGGTCAGCCACTGTCTAACTCACAAACTGTAGGCAGTCGCAGCCTGCCTACAAGTTACTGCTGATCTTACTCCTTGTGCAAAGTAACTCATCTGGTACTATCCCTCCGCTGTATTTCTGCAGGCTGTCTTAGCAAGTGGACCTTTTAGGTTCATCCCATAGCTGTGCTCCTTACATCACAGTGATGATGTCAAAATTACAAGGTAATACCTATGTTTGCAAAATAAATTGGTACGCGCAAAGTTGTGTAGCGACCTCACCCCTCTCACCCCTTCTCGTTCTCGGCTTCTTGATCTTGTCTAGGGGTTTAGTACTGGGGGGAGGGATGCGATACACCACGGCCCATGTCCTCCAGAGAGACTGAAGGTGAAAGCCAGAACTATCAGGTTTTGTGTGTGTGTCCCAGAGTCAAATCCTTTCTTCGAATTGACTCCCTTTGCTCCTAGTAACCAGAGTTCCACACACTGAAAAGGTCCAACTCATATTTATTCTCTTCCAGCAATAAATAATCATACAGCACAGACAGGTTGAGACCCATAAAACACTTCAGTATTTGTGGGGAGTAGGTCAAGGCACAATTCTTTAAGTAGAGCTAACCACTGTGGTGTCACCAATGGTTATGATGTATAGTCACTGCCACCGACTATATAGAACAAGAGCATGAATTACCTTCGCTATCACAGCCCCTGTCAGAGGGAAGACATCCGTCCAAGAGAGTTACCGGAGGCCTCTCCATCACCGGCAAATGCTTCGCCAGACTTTCCGGAGAAGTTCCGCTCACCAGCCTCCTCAATCTCAGACACGGGCACCCAAGGCGTTAGGGCCCCCTCGGATTCCTCCACCCTCGCGGAACTCAGTCGAAGGTACTGAGTCCCAGGCCTCCGCATTAGTACCTCACCCCAGGCTAAAGGTGCCTGGGATGGACTCCATCTCCCGCTCTGGCCAGGTCAAGGGCACCTGGGCCTGGAACTCCGGAACACCAGCACCCAGGCTGAAGGTGCCTGGGCGCGGCTGCGTCCTCCGACTCTAAACCCCCAAGGTCAGGGCGTCCACCCCTTTTATCTCCTCTCCCTTTGCGTCACAGCAGGTTCCCCACCCTGCTGTACCAGCGCCAGGAAAAGGACAAAAAGGATGCAGTCTTGCAGTGAGTGTTCAGCTCCGGCCCAGGGCGACAGCGCCACCCGCAGGCCGCAGGGAACTTTACACTACCAAAGTCCTCCAAGAACCACAAAAGGGTCTCAGATTCCCTAACAATCAGTGCATCTGGGTTACACTACCACCCAGATGCCTCCCCTAAATTCAAATACCCGCTACACTTGCTTTATAGCATTTTTGACTATTGGAGAATATATTTTAATGAAAGTTTTGTGCCCGAAGTTCAGCTTTAAAACCTATTGTCAGCCACAGTATTTTAGTTTAGTTAGAGTAGAGAAGAGTTAACATTTCTCTCAAGTTTTTATTTCTGTTGGTTAAAGCATTAAGGGGATTTTCCTTCACTGCTTGTTCTTGTGACACCCATACAAAAAATAGGGGATGCAGTTCTCATTGGAGGAAGAAGGCATAGACAACAATAGAAACATTGCCACAAGTTCTTACCCATTCTCAAGCAGATATTCCCCCTCACTTCTTGACCTCACATTCAAAACAACATAAAAATGTTGGCATTGTGTTAGACTTTTAAGAGAATCTTTAAAAAAACTGCAACAAGGGAGAAAGAGACAATAAAACAGATCCCAATATGCATGATACGGGTTGAAGTTCCCCTTGAGGGGAGGAGGAAAATACCCAATGTAGGAGATTGGTTACCTCTGAAGTGTGAAGCAAGAATAAAGGATAACTAAACTCCTAATTAGTTCTGCTTCTATGCTCCTCCTCTGTGCAAGTAGAATTGTGGAAAATATTTAGTCTTTTTCTACGTATTCTTTAAATTTTTTGCCTCACCCTCCCTCCAATATTCCAGCCAAAGCCAGAATGACATGTACCTGGTCATGCAGCCTCCTGGTTACTTATGTAGCACACAGGCATCTTCCCCTACCTTCTCTTTGGCTCACTGGTAGGAAAGACACACCATGCTACCTGCCCGTACCCTCTTGTATGAAGAGGTTGAGTGGTGTCACAAACTAGGGTCCTGCAGCAAGGTTCTCCCTTTAGTTGGTTCTCATCTCTCACCGATATTTAAGGACAAGTCTTTATATCCCCAAGTAACTCCAAGGTCCACACCAGTAGTAAACTCCAACATAGAGTTTATTTCTTTATATGCAAAGTCAATGAATAAAAAGGGTGGATAGAAGACAGGACAGTAAGAGTTTGGATATAAGTCCAGGCACAAGACAACTTATGAATTCACTACTCGTTCTTCAAGTAGGCTTAGCTCACCCAGATAGTTCCCTATGAAAGCGGATCCTAGCAGCCGAAGTGATGCTCGAACGTTTCTTTTGTTTTTCCCATTTTAGATGCGACTAGGAGATTCTCTGCCACAGAACCATTAATCCCAATCCTCTGGTGTTGGATGGATCTAATCCCTCCGGAGAGTTACCAGGCCCTTCTTTCTCCGTGAACTTTTCACCGGTCCTTCAGAAGGGTTCTCCCCCGGCCTCCTCATCTCAGAACGGGTCCCCATGCCAGAGGCACCCTGGGATTTCTCCTTCCAGGACACGGGCCCCAGCTAAAGGTGCCAGGCCCAAAGTTGTTGCTTCAGCCCCAGGGCTAAAGGTGCCTGGGACCGATGCACACGTGGGCCCCCGGCCAGGAGGGCCAGGTACCACGTACCAGGACTCAAGAACGAAAAAAAACCCCAGAAGCAGCGTCTGCCCCTTTTATATCCTCTCCCGGTGTGCACAGCAGGCCGACCACGCCCACCACACAACCGCCGAGAGAGGACATCCAAGGCACAGCACTATACCAGCAGTTCAACCCTGGCCCATTATGGCAGCGCCACCTACAGGCCACAGGGAACTACGCACCAGTATACTACCTGCGGTATAAAACAGAATGTCCTAACAATTAAGGTGGTGTGAGGGGGCTAGCTCGGCAGCGGGTATGTGTGACCCCCGGGATGGGCTCCCCACCCAAAAACAGGCCCAGCAGACGGAGGTTGTGGTTTTCAAAATCAAAAAAGGTGCGGTTTATTTTCTATTTACAGTGACAAAAACACAGCAAGGCAAAAAAAACAAACACAAAATAAATCCTGGTCAACTTGACCTCTGACTAAACTTACAGGTTTCCTAACTAACGACTGGGATCAGCCTAGTGCTGTCCTAGTCCCTGGTTTTAAATGTCCAAGCAAAATATAGCCACACAGGCTTTCTCTCACCGCACAGGGGTTCACTCTCCCTAGACAGTCCACACAGGTCTGCTTCCAGGCATGAGCCAACATCTAATGAATCTGGGAGTTTCTTATAGAGGCCTAAATGAGCTGACAAGGTTCAGCTGGTCTCATCAACTCCCTGTCTGCACGACGCCCAGCCCTCTCCCTAGAGGTATGAGTCATCCATGAGCCCACTAGTCTCAGCTGGGCTTATACAACTCTCCACCTAGCTGTATAAATCGGCGTAAAGCCTGAATCTGGGCGAAATATATCTACCCCCCTGGATGCAACCAGGTGACTTTACCTTCCTGCTGTCACATACCCCCCCCTCTTGTTTTAACCTCGGGGTTGGAACACCAGCAATCAGGCATTCATGTACTCGAGACAAAGCATCCACATTCCCCATTTGAACGCCAGGGCGATGCTTTACTGTGAAGTTGAATTCCTGGAGGGCCAGGAACCACCTATTCACTCTTCTATTTGTTTCCTTGTTTTGAGCCATCCACTTTAACGGAGCGTGATCCGTAACCATGTCAAAGTGCCTACCTAGCAGGTAGTACCGAAGGGAATCTAGAGCCCACTTCACCGCTAAACACTCCTTTTCAACGGTGGCGTAATTTACCTCATGGGACTTCAACTTCCTGCTGAGGTAAATGACTGGGTGCTCTTCCCCGTTCCAGACCTGGGACAATACTGCTCCTAACCCCACATCTGACGCATCACTTTGTACGACAAAGTCTTTAGAGAAGTCGGGTGAGTACAACACTGGCTGGCTACATAAGGCTTGTTTCAAGAATTGGAATGCTGCCTCAGCCTCGGGGGTCCATTTAATCATGACCGACCCTTTCCCCTTCGTCAGGTTGGTTAGGGGCACAGCCTTAGAAGCAAAGTGGGGAATGAATCGCCGATAATACCCAGCGATTCCCAGAAAGGCTCGTACCTGCTTCTTGCTGTTGGGACGTGGCCAACTCTGGATGGCCTCGACTTTGTTGAGTTGGGGTTTTATTACTCCCCTCCCAATGGTGTACCCAAGATATTTGGCCTCCTCCTGCCCAATGGTACACTTCTTGGGGTTAGCCGTAAACCCTGCTTCCCGAACAGAGTCCAGGACTGCTTGCACTTTTGGCAGATGTGAGGCCCAATCTGTGCTATGGACAATTACGTCATCCAGGTAAGCCGCAGCATACTTCCGATGGGGCCTCAGCATCTGGTCCATTTTCCGCTGGAATGTGGCCGGCGCATTCTGTAACCCGAACGGCATTCTTTTATATTGGAACGCCCCGTCTGGGGTTACAAATGCGGTTTTCTCTTTGGCTGACTTGGCCAGGGGGATTTGCCAATACCCTTTTGTGAGGTCAAGAGTCGTCATGTATCGGGCTGTTCCCAGCCGGTCGATCAACTCATCTATACGTGGCATGGGGTAGGTGTCAAATTTTGTAACTTTGTTCAACTGACGAAAATCGTTACAAAATCGCCAGCTCCCATCCGGTTTAGGCACCAACACAATGGGACTAGACCAATCACTTTGGGACTCCTCTATCACCCCTAAGTTCAGCATTTTCTGTACTTCCTCCCGTATTGCCTCCCGTCGGGCCTCTGGGATCCGATAGGGTTTTAACTTCACCCTTTCACCGGGCGGGGTAATAATGTCATGCTCTACCCCAGATGTTTGTCCCGGCAGCTCAGAGAATACCTCCTTGTTGCGAAGCACAAACTCCTTAACCTCCTGTTGTTGGGGTTGTGACAAGGTGGCTGCGATTCCAACCTCAGGAATCACGCAACCAGTTTGAGCTGGTGACCAAGTGTCTGCGACTAGGGACTCTCTATCCCTCCAGGCTTTCAACAGATTAACGTGATAGATCTGTTCGGGCTTTCGCCTTCCTGGTTGTCTGACCTTGTAATTCACTTCGCTCACTTTTTCCATTATCTCGTAGGGGCCTTGCCATTTGGCAAGGAATTTACTTTCAACCGTAGGGACAAGTACCAATATCCTATCCCCCGGGGAAAAGGTACGGGTCTTGGCTCCACGGTTGTACACTCTCTGCTGTGCCAACTGCGCTTGGGCCAAATGTTCCTTCACGATGGGCATTACCTGTGCAATTCGATCTTGCATCAGGGCGACATGCTCAATCACACTCCTGTGGGGAGAACTCTCACTTTCCCAAGTTTCCTTGGCAATATCCAACAGCCCTCTTGGGTGTCTCCCATACAGTAACTCAAAGGGGGAGAATCCCGTAGAGGATTGGGGCACCTCCCTAATAGCAAACATCAAATAAGGAAGTAGACAGTCCCAATCCTTTCCATCCCTATCCACCACTTTCTTCAACATTTGTTTTAGGGTTTTGTTGAATCTTTCAACCAGCCCATCGGTTTGGGGGTGATACACAGATGTACGTAATTGCGTCACTTTGAACAATTTACACAGCTCCTTCATAACCCGGGACATAAAGGGTGTACCTTGGTCCGTAAGCAGTTCTTTACAAATACCCACCCGGCTAAAAACAAGAGATAGCTCTTTGGCTATGGTTTTGGCCGAGGTATTTCTGAGAGGGATCGCTTCTGGATAACGGGTGGCATAGTCCATTATAACCAATATGTACTGGTGCCCCCTAGCGGACTTGATTATAGGACCTACCAAATCCATTGCGATTCTCTCAAACGGGACCTCAATGATGGGTAGAGGGACCAGCGGGCTACGGAAGTGTGGCATCGGGGCCGACCTCTGACACACAGGGCAGGAGGAACAATAATTTTCTATGTCCTTCATCACCCCAGGCCAATAGAATCTCTGTAATACCCTCTCTCGGGTTTTCTCTGTCCCCAGATGACCTCCAAGAATGTGCCCATGGGCCAACTCCAACACCAACTTCCTGTAAGGTTTGGGCACCACCAGCTGCTCAACGGTTTCTTCTGCCCTTTTTGCCACCCGATACAGTAGGTCCTTCTCTACGCTGAAGTATGGGTAAGTGCAGGTATTATCTGGGTTCACTAACTCGCCATCTATTTTCACTACGTTTTCCCGTGCCTTTATTAGGGCGGGGTCTTTCAACTGTTCTGTGGCAAAGTTTTCCCTGTGAACCTCAAGATCAGAAAACTCCACAGACGGTAGGTTTTCGTCTGAGGAGGTGGGCTCCTCTCCAGTTTCTTGAGTCTCCCCTGCCAATACTGACAAGGGAAATTCGGGAGAGTCCTCACCACTCTCAGAGGAGTTCTGGCTATCATATTCCTGGTACATAGGGGCACCAGTGGGGGGCTCATGATCATCCCACAGTTCCCAGAACTTCGGAAAATCCCTTCCCACAATGGCGTCATGCGGTAACTGAGACACTAAGCCCACTGGATGAGAAAGGGTACCTTTGGGGGTCTCGAAACACACTGTAGTCACTGGATACTCTCGGGTGTCCCCATGCACACAAATAACGGCTACCTTGCTATTCCCAGAGACCTCTGTTTTAACTAACTCAGCCTTTATCAGGGTCACAAGGCTACCTGAATCCAGCAATACCACAACATTTCTACCATTAATACACATTTTGCATAAATGTTTCTCAGTTCCCCGAATGGCAGTGCATGCGACTGTCGCACACAGCGACTGACGTCTGCCCGTCAGAAAGTCACACTGCATGGGTTCCTCCAAAACCGGGCAATTTGCTGCAATATGTCCCGCTTGCCGGCAGCGGTAGCAAATGATCCTTCTTGCCGCCTCTTGAGCCGCTGATTTCCCAGGCTGTTCTCGCCAAACTTGGGGTAGAGCTCCCACCCTCTCACTCTCTCCACCCTTACCCCTTGGAATCCTCTTATCCGCCCCTGGGGATGGTCTGGTCTTAGGGTGGAAAGTCCGAGTGTCTCTGGAAGAGGCCGTCAGGTTCTCTGTAGCCAAGTATTTCTCCACACGATCCACAAGACCATCGGCCGTCTCTGGGTCTCCATGGCTTACCCACTTTTGGATGGCAGTAGGAAGAGCTCTCAAAAACCGATCCATTACAACACGTTCCACAATCTTTGGTGCGGACAAAGTCTCTGGCTGTAGCCACTTTCTGCTCAGGTGAATGAGATCATACATTTGAGACCTGGGGGGTTTTCCAAGCTGGAAAGTCCAGTTATGCACACGCTGAGCCCGGACAGCCAGGGTGACACCCAGCCTTGCCAATATTTCAGCTTTTAGCATCACATAGTCTTTTGCTTGGTCAGGCTCTAGGTCATAGTAAGCTTTCTGCGATTCACCCGTTAACAGAGGAGCCACCAGTCCAGCCCACTGCTCCTCAGGCCACTTTTCTCTTTCAGCGGTCCTTTCAAATGTGGTCAAAAATACCTCTGGATCATCCTCTCCAGTCATTTTTGTCAATAAACGACTCACCCCAAAGGACGCGGTATTAGTGGGACGGCTTTCCTCACCGGTCTGCGGACGTTGCTGCATTACTGCTTCCATCTGTTGTTGTAGTCTCTGCTCTTGCTTCTGCAACAGGTCTATGAAGCGGGCCTCAGATTGCTGTTGGGCTTGTTGCTGAGCCTCCAGACTCTGTTGTAAAGTTGCAAGGCTCTGTTGATGAGCTTGCTGCTGGGCTGCAAGGCTCCTTTGCAAACCTGCATTTGTCTGCTGTTGATTGGCATTTGCTAGAGCCAGCTGTTTCAGTATCTCCTCCATGCTGGCTTAAAAAAAAACTGCCACTGGTTCTCCACCAACTGTGAGGGGGCTAGCTCGGCAGCGGGTATGTGTGACCCCCGGGATGGGCTCCCCACCCAAAAACAGGCCCAGCAGACGGAGGTTGTGGTTTTCAAAATCAAAAAAGGTGCGGTTTATTTTCTATTTACAGTGACAAAAACACAGCAAGGCAAAAAAAACAAACACAAAATAAATCCTGGTCAACTTGACCTCTGACTAAACTTACAGGTTTCCTAACTAACGACTGGGATCAGCCTAGTGCTGTCCTAGTCCCTGGTTTTAAATGTCCAAGCAAAATATAGCCACACAGGCTTTCTCTCACCGCACAGGGGTTCACTCTCCCTAGACAGTCCACACAGGTCTGCTTCCAGGCATGAGCCAACATCTAATGAATCTGGGAGTTTCTTATAGAGGCCTAAATGAGCTGACAAGGTTCAGCTGGTCTCATCAACTCCCTGTCTGCACGACGCCCAGCCCTCTCCCTAGAGGTATGAGTCATCCATGAGCCCACTAGTCTCAGCTGGGCTTATACAACTCTCCACCTAGCTGTATAAATCGGCGTAAAGCCTGAATCTGGGCGAAATATATCTACCCCCCTGGATGCAACCAGGTGACTTTACCTTCCTGCTGTCACAGTGGTCTGAGCCCAACTACAGCTCAAACCTTCCACTAAATTTAGGTAAAGCGGGGTTAAATTTGGGGACCCTACACTTACATCACATCTTCCAGGAGGCGGCAGGATCAGCACAAAGAGCAGGCCGGGGGTTGTGTTTGACACATTATCAAAGCTATCTGCCTACACCTGGAAGAAGCAGCCAGCTGAAAAGGACCTAAATGGTGGCATGGGACCTGCTGCGTGACAACTGAACGAGAGAATAGTGGATTCATTGTGCAGATGTGTATGTGCTTTGAAGAGCACAACAGTACTACAGGTAAGTGAGAAAAAACATGGGTGGGAGTTGAGTACAGGTTTTAACAATAAGGAACTATGTAAGCATAACTGTTTATCACATTGAGAATGGATGATCCCTGTTGAAACAGTTGTGTTCTATTGTTGGAAACTGTGTTGTACAGTAAAGAGTTTGTTTTTATTCAGCATCATCCAGGTGTACTGGGGCTGAGGGTGGGTTAACAATACAGTTGTTTAAACTGCTGGAGAATTGTGAAATGCCTTTAGAGGGAAAGGCCACGACTTTAGTGGTTGTCCTTTGGTGCTTCCCAGTGACAGATGTGTACAGTTTATGGGTGCTGGTTCACATTCTCACTGAGGCTGTGTGTGACTTGGTCCTTGTGTCTGTGGTATTGACCTTGGAAGATGGTACCTTCTGTGTCTTCGAAAGCTGGATGTGGGGATAGAACTGTATCTCCTGTGTCTGTGAGAGAATGACAGCTATGGTTGACTTGGGAAGGCTCGGGTTCACGTCCCTGTATCTAGAAAACGCTGGGATGACTTCAACTGCATAGTACTAATAATTAAAGAAACATGCAAGCAGTGGTTGGCCCCTTATGTCAAATTTATGGGTTCTCTGTTGCATAGTTAAAGAGGAAGTAAACCCCCCCCAAAAAATGGGATAAAATAAGACCCTGCAAGAGAAAGACATAATGAGCAAGTATGCATAGCATACTTGCTCATTATGTGGCACTTACTTGAAATCGAAGCCCCCAAAGTCCTCCTCGTTCCCCTCCGCCGCCGCCGCCATGTCCCCTCGGAGCTTCTTCCTGGTATCGCCCGCTCCGGCACTGTGATTGGCCGGAGCGGCGATGACGTCACTCCGCACGCGGGAGCCGTAAAAGCCGGCTTTATCATTCATAAAACCGGCATTTACAGTGCGCCTGCGTCGTACACATCGGTGTACTCTTTTTTTGCAAATATCTCCTAAACCTTGTAGGTTTAGGAGATATTGCAAACACCTACAGGTAACCCTTAATCTAGGCTTACCTGTAGGTGCAAGTTGCAAGAGTGGGTTTACAACCACTTTAAGCTGACAGTACTGTTTGGATGGAGGATTGAGCTGACAGTACTGCTTAGATGGAGGGTTGCGCTGATGGTACTGCTCAGATGGAGGCTTGAGCAGATGGTGTTGCTCATATTGAGGTTTGAACAGATAATATTGTATATATAGAGAGTTCAGGCGATGGAATTGCTCAGCTGATTGTACTGCTCTGATGCAGGACTGTTGGAGGATTGATTTCCCATGCAATAGTGTGTCCTTGATCATTCTAGATAGACATGTGCACTGCCGAAAAAAATTTTTTTCTTGTTTTCGTTTCATTTCTTTTTTTGTCTTTTTTCGGAAATTCAGGAAATTCGAAAAATTAGTTTTTTTCGTTTTCGTTTCATTTTTTTTTTGCTTTTTTCGGAAATTTGGAAATTCTAAAAATTCAGTAATTGGAAATTCTAAAATTCGGAAATTCTAAAAATTCGGAATTCGGAAATTCGGAAATTCTAAATTTCGCAAATCCGAAAATCCGAATATTCGGAAATTGAAAAATTCGGAAATTTCGGAATTAACTAATTTGCCAAAATTCTTTAAAAAATGAATTGCACATGTCTAATTCTGGAGCAGCAGAGCCTCAGATAAGAAGCTTCCGACTCCAATAGTTTTACCTGTACTACCATTGACCACCAATGAAATTCCAACACCTCACCACTGAGCACCAGTGTAAGAGGGCACTACACCCTCAACCACCAATGTAGGAAGGCACTTCACCACTGACCACAAATATAAGAAGGTTCACCACTGACTTCCAAAGTACGAGGGCACTGTACCGCTGACCACATATGTAAAAATACTCTATACTACTAACCACCAATTGTTAGAGGCCACTGTAGCAATTACCACCAATGTCGTTCCTCTCTCCTGAGGAAGCAGCAGTTCATTCCCTTTTTCTTGATGTGTGAAGGCATCATGCAGCTGTATGCACAACCTCTGGCAAAGTGCTCAGGTTGGAAGGGGCACTAATGATAGCATTTGGGGAGATATGGAAAAACAGAAAAGGCACTGGAACACAAACTGGTAATAGGATAGCAACTATGGAACTTAAGAATTTAGTTATGGTACAAAGTACAGTGGATAGGAGATGTAGCACATGATATTGGAAAGGGATCAAGGTGGAGAATGGTGTGAACAGGTGCAGACATGATTGAGTTCTAGGTTAATGCCTAATATATGGCAGATAGAAATTATTTGTATGGTTCAACCGAACAATATAAAATTAAGAAAAAAAATATTTGTTTGGCTTTGTTATGAATGTGAGACATGCAGATTCCTTCTATTTTCAAAAGGCTCTACTGTGTTTCACACTGGTTTAGAAGAAATCATTTTGCTTGCTAATAGTCTGTCAGTTTATACATCTTATGTACTTCTCTAAAACATTTTCCCCACATATTCTGTTGCTCTTTTTACCCTGGTGTTAAATGGAAATTTACATTTTTTATTTAATTTTTTTTAATATATATTTTATTTAAGCTTTGAGTTTTTTAACTGGCTATATATCTTGCTTTGTATGTAATTACATTTTAAAACAGGGTGATCCAATGGCACTAGTATCAAAGAATATTTTTGGTTTTCAAAAGAGAAGGCACAAAAGACATTGCTTGCTTTCACACTGCCTCTTGTGTAGCACTACCCCCACAGGAGCTGCTGGTTTATTTTTGGGCCTTTGCCATTGCCTTACTGTTCCACCGTGTCCATCATAGGGGTCCCATTGAAGAGTTGTTCACAGATGTCAGCACCAACACACAGTCTCTTTTTCCAATGGTTTTATTCAACAAAGTCAGTTAGAGGGATGGAGGGTTAGGGGAGATTCAGGTACCTTGTATTTGCGGATCACGGGTACTTCTCTTGATCCAGAGGACAAACAGTTTCCACCTTGGATCTAGCAACCACCGGATAGGTCTCTCTTACTGACCTAGCAGCCCGTGCGGTGCTCGGTCAAAAGTCTCTGCCACAGACTTGAAGAATACACATAGTCTCTGCCACAGACTTGAAGAATACACATAGTCTCTGCGCAATCCTCTGCCACAGGATTGTATGATCCAGAACTTTTGCAAAGTCTAAGTACAGTCACACAGTACCAGTTTCTTTCAGCCAAGCCAGCAACACTGTGAGATAGATGGGCCGGGATGCGTCCTCCAATTGAGTCTCCAGGCTCTTCCTGAGATACCAGCTCTTTCGTTCGGTCCTCTCTGAGAAAAAGTCCTCCCCTGGTTTCTCCAATTGCTGGGCTTCTTCCCGCAGGCAAGACAGCAAAGGACCACCCCTGGACCAGTAGGCCCCAGAAACTCCTGGGCCTACTATCAGCAACGAAGCCTCGGGCCTGCAGGCCCCGAAACAGAATACTGTCACGGCACACTTTAGGCCAGGAGGGCCATCAGGTCATAGAGACCAGGAAAAAGGTGTCTGTCCCTTAAGCACCCTCTCCCAGAATGCACAGCGGGGGGACCACTCCCACTGGGATAATTCTGGGTAAAGAATACTCAATACACCCAGCCTGCTGCATTTCCAACCTTGACCTGTGGTGACAGCGACACCTACAGTCAAGTGGAAAATGCGCAACACAGCTGAACTGGAACAGAAACCAGCAATTTAACACAATCATTCTTAGCCAAACTACAGCTCAGATAACTTAAATTTAAACATAGCGCCTACTCAATAGGAGCAGGGCGCTACATATGTAATTTAAAAAAATGTATTTAAAAAAGTTATATTTTGAAATAGATAAATAAATAAATCTACATAAACACATTACCTTTACTACTAAATGCTTAGTGTACCTAAACCCAAGTTGAAAAATACAGCAGGATTAACAGGTAAAAAAACTAACTTGCAGGAGGGAATCAGAAAAGCAACTACTTTGTTAATGCTAGTGACAGACCACATCTTTATGTCATCTTTAATTTAGCCTTTAGTACCACTTTCATCTCTAGGAAAGAAGGATCACCAGTAAGGATAACCATTATCACCTGTTTCCGCCCAGAATGGTTGGTCCTTAGAATTCTGTGTGTAGGGATGCTGCAGCACATGCCTTGTCATATGACTGTCATGACCTCTCTGTGAGTGCCCCCAAGTTACAAATGTAGAGAATTACAACGCAATGGTTACAGCTTTATATTATATATTGTATACATTTCTTCTATACAATACTATTGTTTTTTTTACTGGATTCTACTTTAGTAGAGCTGCAGTTTCAAAAATATTCAGCTTAAGGGATCATAAGCATTTCAAAGCACAAAAAAGGATTAACACATTTTTTATTGCAGAGCTCGATGGCTGTAAGTAGTCTTTATAAAGTAAAAATATCATTGCTAGACATTAATTTCAGACATAGGAGTGACTCGTCTGTCTGAATGTACAAAAGAATATTTTTCACATTTGTTAAGCCAAAAGATAAATTTTCCCTCTACATAATTAACATGTAATTTCACATGTAGTTTATAATAACAATGCTTACACATTATTATATTTTCTTTTTATATATTACAGTTTACAGTTTCCCTTATCAATTTTTTTTATACGTGAATTGTTTTTATTAAATTACAATTTATACTTACAATGAGAGTGTATTTTTGTCCTCTAATAGCTGAACAGTCTTACCACCTTGGGTTCAAAGGACCTCTGGAACACCCCCACCCCCCATCAAAAATCCCAGCACTTACAGCAATATGAAAGCAATTATGACAGTATGAAAATACTTGTAGAAACATGACAGAAGTGCTAGCAACATGGAAACATGGCATTGAATGTCAGAACATTAAAGGGTAACTGCACTTTCTTGGGAAAAAAATAGCAAATAAAGAAAAAATAATATAGCGTGTACAATTGCGATACAAGTCATATTGTAATTGAATGTTATTAAAAATTACTTTTCCTTTTCAATCTGCAGTCGCTATAATTTTCTATAAATGTGTAGCACACCCCCGTAGGAGCTGCTGGTTTAAGTTTTGGCCTGTACTCTTACTTGTGGGCCCCTAAAAGGCTATAGAGGGTCACAATGATACCACACAACATCAAATGTAGTTAAATACTGTTACCCTAATGTGGTTCACCTGCCACACGGCTGCAAAAGACAGAGTCCCACACAAGATGTAGTTCAACCAAAAGGTAATATGTTTACTTGGTATAGGAATTAGAATAGAGGTTACACATATAACATTTGACTTAGACAGATCCCGTGAGAGTCTATTGACATACATGTACATAACAGTTTCAGGGTTTCACTATTCAAAAGGGACCCAGTGTACACAACTTAGTGTCAGACCAGAGGAAGTGCATGGTGGAGGAATCTCCCAATGCAATGATAACAGCAATGGGGTACTTCTCCACCAAGTTCACAGAAATAGCAAAATGACAATTAAATAGATGCAAACGGTTAGCTTACACATATGAGTTCAATAAACTATCTGGCTCCCCCTTGTGGGCAGCTCAACTGGTGCGCGTCCGTTGTATCAACTTAAGCAATGAACTGAACTGATGATTGTTCATTAAAGTTTCCAGTAATCTTCTGCTAGCTTTTGTTGGTGCATTTTAAGTACCGTATTTATCGGCGTATAACACACACTTTTTTCCCCTTAAAATCAGGGGAAAATCGTGGGTGCGTGTTATACGCCGATACCCACCTATCCCCCGTCGATCTCCGCTGACTGTGAGCGGAGCGGGGGGTTGGCCGCCGAGATACACATAGCCGAGTGTACTCGGCTCTACTCGGCTTTTCTCGGCTCCACTCACAGTCATGCCCAGTCCCGCCATTGGACCTGTGTTATGTCCATCATAGGGTGGGACTCGGCGTGACTGTGAGCGGGGCCGAGAAGAGCCGAGTAGAGCCGAGTACACTCGGCAATGTGTATCTCGGCTGCGTTCTCGGCGGCGTTAGCCCTGCTCCACGCAGTCTCGGCGGCGCCAATTTTAAATTGGCAAGGCTGCAATAAACACTGGGGGCAAGGTGACACTGTGGCAAGGCTGCACGGTGACAAGGCTGCACGGCTGCACTGTGACAAGGCTGCAGTGGACACTGGGGCAAGACTGCAATGGACGCTGTGACAAGGCTGCAATGGACACTGACAAGGCTGCAATGGACGCTGTGACAAGGCTGCAATGGACACTGTCAAGGCTGCAATAGACACTGGGGCAAGGCTACACTGTGACATGGCTGCAATGGACACTGATAAGGCTGCATTTAAATGTAAGTTATTTTTTCTTAAACTTCCCTCCTAAAAGTTTTTTTCCCTAAAATTCCCTCCTAAACTTGTGGTGCGTGTTATATGCCGGCGCGTGTTATACGCCGATAAACACGGTATTTGTAATCCAACAAACAAGGTGAAGAACGAGCGGCATGGATAAGCATCGGGACACCCGCCTTTTTTAAAAAAGCATCTGCCCCCTTGCTGTATTGAGTGAGCGCGGCCAGAGCTGTTCTATCGAGATGGGTCCCCCATCTGATAGAACGAGCGGTGTGGATAAGCTTCGGGAGCAAACGGCGTGTTATCTGCGCATGCTCGAACTACAGCTGATGGAACAGATGTTCAGTCTCTGAGATTTCCGTGATCTCCGATTGCGCATGCGCAGTCCAGCCCGGGCACTATCTGATAGGGGACTCATATTGATAGGACACCGGCAGCAAATTACATGGACGGAGGAAAAATGGATATACAGAACGCTTGTGTGAAAGGGGCCTTAATGTGACTTCAAAGGCAACACAGGAAAAAACTGAATTCTTTAAACTTCATGTGTATAAGATGCCTTTAAATTATATGGGAACAGTATGATTTTCACCGACAGAGTCAGTGAAACCATATTCTGGCATCACACATTTTGGATGTGTCATTGATTTTTTAACATTTACATTATTGCTAGGCTTAAATACAGCACCAGTGTCCAAATCTGATTCATTACAACATAAATATAAAGCTTTTTTTAAGGTTGTTTTTGTCACAACACCTGACTTTTTTACTTAGCGGTAAAAGTCCTGAATTAACAAATGGAAATAGCAGTCATAACAGTTCTAAAAGCTATAGAAAAATGTACTTATAAAGTAAAAAAAGCCAGAACCTTCAATTTAGAACAAACTGAAAAGTGGCAGAACAGTTTCCGTTATCTTAAATTAAACATTCGAGTAGTGGTGCAACGGATCGGTGGTGATCCGTGATCCGAACGGGTCACCCTGTTCGGATCGGATCACCACGCGATCCGCGGAGCGCTCCGGAGCCTCGGCCATAGGAAAGGCCGTGGCTTCGGCCTAGCTCCGGAGCGGCGGCTATCTTGGTACACCCGGCGGCGGCCGCTGTAATGACGTTTTGTCGTCGCCATCTTGCTCCACTCACACTCCTGCACAGTAATGATAGTAAGAAGGGGCCAAGCGGACATCTTGTTACACCCAACGGAGTTTTAAATTTCACAGTTATTTTCAACACAAAATGGAGTTTATATGCTTAAATACATTATTTGGAAATCCAACAGACTGTTTACATGTTAAATTTTAAAAGCAGCAGCAAACCTGCTGACCTTACATGCTTGCTAATGTGACAGAACACCTCTGATTTTCACATTTAACATTTAGCTAAATGTGAAAATCAGAGGTGTTCTGTCACATTAACAACCATGTAGGGTCAGCAGGTTTTCTGCTGCTTTTAAAATGTAACATGTAAACAGTCCGTTGGATTTACAAATACTGCATTTAAGCATATAAGCTCAGTTTTTGTGTTGAAAATAACTGTGAAATCGAAAACTCCGGTGGGGGTAACAAGATTTGTGGTTTTTTTTGCCGATCCGAAAATGATCCGATCCGTGACTCCGAGGATCGATCCGATCCGTGAGTTTTTTGATCCGTTGCACCCCTACATTCGAGTGTGATATTTCAGAAGATAATAGCCACAAATATTGTACAGTGGCTGGACAATATGTAAGGAGCTTGATTAGGCTGCAGTTTAAGAGGGAGATATGAGGCTGGCTTTAACTTTAAATAAACATTAGAGTTTATTATTTCAGAAATAATAGCCACACATATTATACAATGGCTGGACAGTATGTCTTGAATTATTATATATCTGTACTGTCTCCATTTATTTTGTGCTGAGTAAACTGTTGGTGCTACATAAATCCATAATAATATATTACTCTGCACTGAGCACCAAAATAGTCCACACAATTGTAGACACAAACAACATTAAGGAACAATGCAGGATTTAAACTGCAGCAAATATTAAAAATGTTGCAGTCGAGCCACAGCTGTGTGAACATGTGCAGCAACTTTACAGATCCTCCTGCCACCACTGGTGGCAGGCCAAGTTAGGTGGCAGTGGCAGGAGTTGGTAATGGTGGCAAACCATGAGAGGTGGCAGGAATTGGTAACAGTGACAGGCTAAGAGACGTGACAGGGGCTGGTAATGGTATCAGGTACCATTTTTTTGGGCCGGGTGATAATGAAAAATCGGTAGCAAAAAGTCGGTAGCATCAGCAGCAGGCAGGGAGGGGATAGGAGAGGTTCAAGCCTATGCTTTATGGTGCAGATTCATGTATCTTTTCATGCATGTGGTACCCAAATGGCTGGTAGTTTTACCATGCCTGGTACGCTGTAGGCAGATGCTACAGACCACAATGCTGCTGTCAGCAGCAGATGAGTGAAAAAAGTGCTAGACTGCACTCTGTGTACCAGTTCTGGAGATAGCAGTGGCCTGTACCCATAGGTCACTGCTGTCCACTGTAGTAGAATAGGATGGTTTCCCTCCAGTCCTCTGCAAGCTGCCTCTGCCCTTGGACAAAATACTCCATTGCTGCTGTTTTTGCTTCTCCCTCACTTTCCTCCTCTCCATTCTCTGGTACTTATATACAGTCTGCCACCTTCTGCAGTCATCTTCCACCCCTCATTGCTGGAGCCCACTGGGCATTACCATGCAGCCGCACAAAAATCACTGCCTTATGCCGCACCCTGCTGACCCTCCTCCTTCTACCTGCCTGGTTGGTTCTTTTTTGAAATATGCTACAGGCATTGCCTGCAGACCACAAAGGTGCAGTGGGCAGAAGATACATCAAAAAGGCCCACACTTCAGAGCTCTGTGTACTGGCCTTGGGGATAGCAGTGACCTGTACCTGTAGAGCAGTGCCACCAGATAAACTACTCCCTCAGTCCCACAAAAGCTGCCCTTCCAATTAACAAAATCTCACCTGCTGTCCTGCCTTTCCCCCAGAACTTTTCTCCTCCTGGTGGCAGTCAGTGGCACCCATTGAAGGCCTTCCACCTCATCATCCACCTGTCCCTCATAGCTGCAGACAACTTGGCATTAAGCTCCAGCTGATGGAACAAAGTGGCCCTCAAGGCAGATGTTTGCTGCTGTTTCCTCTCTTTATATCAGTGGCGGCCCATCCATATGGGGTGCAGGGGCGCCACCCCCCTAATCCATGCGTCCAGCCCCTAATCTACGCGCAGGGCGCTGGACGCATGAGTTACAATGGGGTTTTCCTTTTTTTTTTGAACCACGTAATTAGAGCTGGTGGCTTTAAAAAAGTTGGGCTAGGGACGCCCTGAGCCTACCCAGTTGTGTGACCTTAGCGAATTAATATTCCTAATTCTACTCCCCCTGAGACTTGATTGGCTGAGAGGAGAAGCAACCGTATTGGCTGCCGAGGAGGAGAAAATGCAGGGGAAACCACCATGAAGCTGCCGAAGAGGAGACACAGGAAGGATCCAAAGCTGCCCACGACCTAGATGGGGTAAGTGCGGGGCTGGTGGGTGGACAGACGAGCGAGTGACAGGAGGATGGGGGGGGCCGACTACCAACCCATCGGGGGGGGGGGTGGCGGGTTGGTTTGTTTGCCACCCACGCCCACCCCCCCCCAAAATAGAGCACCAGCTGCTACTGCTTTATATACTGCATTATCCTGTGGGAATCTTTTGCCATGTATTAAAGAAAAAACGAATGGCTTTGGGTTGATTTTATTTTTTGTAACCTTTTTATTAAGTTTAGTTTTACCATAAATGCATAGCTACATAGGGAAAGATTTTTTTTTCAGTTTTTTCTAAGTTTATATGTTTTTAAATATTTAGTACAGTGAATAGAATTTTCAGAGCTCTATGGTTTAGCCAAAGAGACAGTTTGGGAGCTGTTGCTGTCTTAAGGATCTCTTTTTCAAA
Organism: Rana muscosa; assembly: GCA_029206835.1. Lineage (NCBI taxonomy): Eukaryota > Metazoa > Chordata > Amphibia > Anura > Ranidae > Rana > Rana muscosa. The sequence goes on along the minus strand of CM055116.1, from coordinate 456,525,014 downwards.
TATGGGTCTCAGTAGTTAAATTTTTGCAACATTCATTTCTTATGTCTCAAAAATTTAAAAACAAGCAAGTGCCTACAAGTATGAAGTTACCACCTTATCTGAAGGATTTTTTTAAATCCATAAAAAAAAAAAATGATGTATTCCAGAGGGTGCTGCTAAAAGAATGTTGATAGCAGAATTATAAATATTATATTTCTTTGGCTTTTCAGTCCTGATGACATCCAGATGGCTTTTTTACTTTAAAATACTGTATATATAGAGCCAAAGCATTTTTTTCTATCTTGGATAAAGTATGGAAGGGTTAAAAACTCTGTCTTTTTTGTTGCCATCTGTGTTACATCTTGAAGACACATCGGAATCGAAACAAAATGTTTGCAAAGAGAGGGAACAATTGTTAAAAGTGTCCCCATCTAAAGATTTCCTTTGTATTCCTTTTTAGGGAACAATTCAAAACATTTTGGAACTCCCCTCACTAGGAGATTCTGAGAGCATAAATCTCCCAAGTGGAGACACATAAAGTAATAAAAACCTGAAAGGGCTGTTAACCCTTACCCACTCTATCCAATTTTTTTAAACTGCTTAAATACAGTTTAACCACTTCAGCCCTGGAAGATTTGACTGCTCAATAACTGGGCCATTTTTTTGCGATACGGCACTACGTCGCTTTAACTGACAATTGCGCGGTCGTGCGATGTTGTACAGAATGCCCAAATGCTGTGGCAAGTACAAAAAGTGTATGTTATTTCCAGGTCCCTAGATTAACCCCCAAAAATCTGTTGATTTCCATTACCATTTTGTAAACTGTGCTGTACATTCCCTATTCCACATTGTCCTATTCAATATGCTGTGCGTTACCCTTTCCACACTGTCACATTTGTATGCTGTGCTGTACATTTTCTTCCACACAGTCCCATTCTGTACACTGTGCTTTGTGTTTTCTTCTCCACACTGTCACATTTTGTACAATCCTGCGCGATATGCTGTAAATTCTCCAGTGGCATCATTAGAGTTGGTGTCACCTGGTGCAGTAAAACATGGTGTCCCCCCCCCCCCTTCCTGGATATCAGACCAGCTCAGGTTGGGCGGCTCAGCTACTTTACCTATATACTGTTTAATATAGCTGTGTTCAGCAGCAGCACCCCACCCCCTCAGTTATACAGCTATATTATATATAGGTAAAGTAGCGAGGGGAGTCACCCACCCTGAGCTGGTTTGATAACCGGGTGGGGTGGGGCGCTGCTGCTGGACATAGCTATATTATGTATAGTTATAGTAGCTGAGCCCTGAGAGCTGGTCTAATAACTATCATCCCCCTACCCCCCTGTTAACACTGCAGCTTACTTCGGGTGGGGGAGGACCCCTCCATCATAACCTGACACCCCCCGCCCATTACCACACCACCTCCGGGCCAGGATGGGTGGCTCAGGTACACGGTACACCTGGGTAGTAGCTGGAGAGGATACACAGTATATGTATATGTAAGATTACATATAGTGACAGGCACAGGCTCAGAAGCACAGTAGTAAGAGAGGAGGAGGAAAACGCATAATTCCTGGGCTAAGTCCCACCTTTATGATTGTACCCTGAGTGTCCTCAATTGCCACTGACATGCTATCATTAGTTACAATACTACAAGTACAGAAAAATACATTTTGATTCCACCACACATCTAGTGAGCACCTAACTTTCTTTTGTTGGCTGACACTGCAGCTTCAGCTGCACTAAAATTCCAAGGAGTGTTGTTAGCCACGTCTGTGACCACAACCACCCCTCCTCCCAAGCCAGCGCTGCTGCCTTGACTCTCATACACTATGGGGTTGATTTACTAAAGGTAAATATATTTTGCAAGGAAATTTAGTACGTATTGTGAATTAAGTGAAGCTCTACTATCTATCACTGTTTTCTTATTTTCTTTGCACATGATTGGGTATTCTCTTTCTTTGGGGAAAATTTCCTTGCAAAATGAGCAGCCTATTTACCTTCAATAAATCAACCTCTGTGTGTATAGAGAATTCTCTGGGGAGATGTAGTTTTGAGGGTATAACTACATCAATAAGAAATTACCTAGGTTATGGTGCTGATCCCTGCTCCCAGCAGCTGCCCCTGCAAGACTTTCACAAGCCTGGTGATGACATCATAAGCAATATTAAAACCATGTTACCTGCCAGGGGAAGGGGAGTCTGTTAAGGGAAACTGTCCCCTTAAAGACTCTGTTAGTTCTGTCTGGGAAAGGTAGGTATCTGATTTGACTGCAAATTCTGTGAGAGTTCAGGTGGGCATCTTAGCGAGAGAGTCCTTAAACAAAGGATCCCACATCATTTGGGTGAGCTTTGAGTGAGTGGTAGGTTAGGGTGAGAAAACTGCTGGCAAGGCACAGTGCGTAGAGCAGGGAAAGGTTCCTGGCGAGTAGGGAAGAGTAAGGGACACTGTCCAGTGCCGAAAAAACTTCCAAGGATCCCTTTTAGTGGGCCAGTACTGCGTGGTTAGCCACAAAACCGGCAACTCTCCTGCAAATGCTGCCTTCTGGTAACACTAATGTAAATCCTATTACAGAGGGCTGTATTGTTACTCTCTTGTTCAGCAGTGTACCATAATGTTCTTCCATTGTATTTACTATGACTTTGAACCATTGCTATAACATTTCTACAGTTACTATACCCCTGCACGTTTATTTTTTATGCATAAGAGGGATTCTGCACTATGTAATAAATGTCAGTTAAGAGAGGTAACTTTCCTTTAAATAGTGTAGGAATGTTCCAAGGTTGGGCCCTTGTGGTCTATGGTAACCGAGATCATTGCTGATAAGTTTGGCGTGACCAATGTATGCACCCCCTTGCTCTGCCTATTGGGAGTTATTGAGGATGAGGGGATGGATGCGGTTATGACATTTTTCCTTAGACTTCTTTTCTTTTATGTCCGCAAGATCATAGCGAGGAGGTGGATATATACGGAAAACTTTACTTTAGCGATGTGGTCGAAATTAGTTAATGCAGAATTTTTGCTTTATCGGATGACATACGAGGGGGATGGTGGATATTTGAAGGTTTCTGAGAAGGAAAGAGATGGAATACTTATTCGTGTGATCTGTTTGTTATAGATATGGTATCTCACACTTGACGGACCTGAGGTGAATGATATTTATTTTCGTCTGATTTTGTTTCTTGTTCTATGTTTATATGTTAAGGCTAGTCGTGGCTTTTTTTGGGGGGGGGTGGAAACAAATATTAAAAAATTCTACATACCAGGCTCTGTGGTGCACTGTTGGTCTGCAGTAGGGATTGGGGGAGTACAATTGGGGTTATATATTTTGTACAAACTGTGTGTCCGTAAGTATACTGAGTTCCGAGTACTCGCACGGATCTTTTCATGTACTGTTTTGATACTGTATGTAGCCTTCATTGTCTGATAATAAAAACAAAAAAGCATTTCTACAGTGGAAAGACTCTCCGTGTGTGTGGTCGCTCCTGAGCAGGCACCTTGTTTGAGGCCCCACCTACGGTTGACAACTGGCTCTTAGTTGTACTCCTGAGTTGTAACTCTATCACATAATGAATACTAGATGCGTCCTTGTTTCCCCTTTGGTACTATCAGGAAGCTGGTCCAGAGCAATGATATGCAGCAGATGCTGGTGTGAATACATGTAGAGCTAAAAGAGGCTGGAGAAGATGCAAAAAAAGGTTGATAAGATGGAAAAAACAGAACTTAGCAATTTTAATAAATACTTTAGCAAATAAAATGTCATCCAGTTAGAATTAACATCGACTTAAAGCATCATGCCAAATATGAGATTGATTATGTAGGTGTCTTCTGCAGAACCCTGTAAGAAGCTCCTTTTTTCATACAAAGTAGCTTATATGTTAAATGTAAGGATTCTTTAAGAAGTTTATATCTGTCATGTATGTGTTTATTTTGCTTCTGTCTGTTTACACCTTGATCCCCACCAGATCTTTTAACAGCCGCAGAATGTGAATTGGAACTTTTCATCTGTAAGTGTGATGACGGATATTCTGAAACTGCAATGCATGCACACACATATCGTGTACACATGCTTTTGCTATCTCAGGAACCTGGTGGTCAAGGCTAGTCCACACCACAGGTCTAGGTTGTACTTCTAAAGATAAATCCACCACTGTGTATTAATATTTTTAAAAAGGTGAAAAGTTAAGCTATTAGACTTTCTGTACATGCGGTTTCTTGGTTGCAAGGGTGCCAAGGTCAACACAAACACTGAAGAGTTCATGTTTCTGTCTCGTCTGTGGTGAACTATTGAAATTGTACATGGGTGCAACTTTGCAAGCAAGTGAAGTGCAAAGATGTAAAAATCTTACCACAAGGATTAAAGACGCATAAAAGATGTGTATAGTTTCATAAAATTTAACTCTAGGCAAGTATAAAAGACACACATTAATGCAGCTCTGTATTCATGAATTAAACATTAAATTTACTTTTTAAATGCAATTAGTGTCAATAACTGACTTTGACTTGGTATCAGTTACCTGACTTGCAACCCCTTTAGCAACAGCACTCAGATTCGGGGTGAGAGAGTAAAGCCCCGTACACACGATCGGTTTGACTGATGAAAACCGTCCGATGGATGGTTTTCATCAGACCAACCGATCGTGTATGGTACCCATCGGTCTTTTTTCCATCGGTTGGAAAAAATAGAACATGTTTTAAATTTTTCCGATGGATAAAAAACCGATCGAAAACTCAGATCGTCTATGGGCAAGTCCATCGGATCAAAAACCCACGCATGCTCAGAATCAAGTCGACGCATGCTCAGAAGCATTAAACTTCATTTTTCTTGGCTCATCGGAGTGTTTTACGTCACCGCATTTGGAACGGTCGGTTTTTTGACTGATGGTGTGTGGGCAAGACTGATGAAAAACAGTTTCATCGGATTTCCGATGGACAAATCCATCGGACGAAAATCCATAGGTTATCCGATCGTGTGTACGGGGCTTTAAGATTGGAAGCCAATTGAGGGTACTGCATGCAAAGGTACTAACAAGTAGTAATGAACCAAACTTTCCTGGATCTAGATTCAGTATGCTGAATTCACACGCAGTTTTGTTAGCGTGCGTATTTCTTGCTACCTAATACTACAAATGAGTTCAAGGTTTTGTCCGAACCTAAGTTCAGACCAAACTTTGGCTGTTTTGCCATTTAGCCTGTTTGGCAAGAGCTGAACATCATATATATCCGAAAGTAAGACCTACAAGACCTACCCTGAAAATAAGACCTACTGTGATATTCGGGGAGGGCTGCAGTATAAGCCCTACCCCGAAAATAATCCCTAGTTTAAAGTGGTTGTAAACTGCTAGAATCTTCTCTATTACAGTACAGTAGTATATAATGTAAAAGGTGTGTGTTTCTGTAATCTAATTGAGTCAAATACCTACAGCGCCGCTCGGCGCTCAGTGCTCAGCTGATCTCCTGCTGCTCTCCTCCTCTTCTCCCAGTTGTCAGTGGGGGATTTCAGCCCCCTTACCTCTGCAGTGCTCGGAGCGGGGAAGACAGCTCAGACGGGCCATGGAAGCGCCGAGCGGCCTCAGCTGATCTCCCGCTGCTCTCCTATTCTCCGCTTCTCCCAGCTGTCAGCAGGGGGAGCTCGGGCCTCCCTCCCTCTGCAGTGCTTGGAGCGGGGAAGAAAGCTCTGGCGGGTCACAGAAGTGCAGAGTGGCGCGATAAGAAGGTATTTGACACAATTAGATTACAGCAACAAACACTTTTTACTATATTTACTACTATAATAGAGAGGATTCTAGCATTTTACGACCACTTTTACTATGTTCACACTGGGGGTTCCTGACAAGCAGGGAGGGAGAGGGGGACAGAAGACAGCACATTAAATGGCAAACCCTGTTTTTGGTTGCCAAAATTAATACAATGCCGCGTACACACGATCATTTTTCCCGTCGAGAAAAATTTCATTTTTTCCTTTGGACGAGAAAAACGATCGTCTGTGGGCTTTCTGTCGTTTTTCTCGACGGGAAAAACAGCATTAATCACGACGAGAAAAATTAGAACATGCTCTAATTTTTCTCGTCGTGATTCCCGTCGTTTTTTTCCGTGGCAGTTTTTTTCGACCAAAAAAAAAAGTCATTTAAAAACGGCCGTGTGTGGGGGGAACAAGCTGTTCCTCGTTTTTCACGTAGATTTTCTCGAAAAAATCGATCGTGTGTACGCGGCATGAGACTCTGGCCTCGTACACACGACCGATTTTCTCGTCGTAAAAAACACGTCGTTTTTTTCGATGAGATTCTTGTTAAGCTTGTCGATTTTCTCGTCAAGCTTTCTATGCGTACACACTGTCATTTTCCAATTTCCTCGTGGTTCTCTGCGCTCACGTCCAGCACGTACGACGGCACTATAAAGGGGAAGATCTTTTTTCTTGGCGCCACCCCTTGGGCTGCTTTTGCTGATCTCGTGTTACCGCGTGTGAAGTAAAAGTTTGGGAAGAGACGATTCGCGCTTTTCAGTCTTCGTACTTTTCAGATCGTTTTCTGCCGTTCAGTTTGTGCTTGTGGGTTCGTATCTTGACTTTCAGGGCGTCTAGGCAGGTCGTATCTGTTTTACAGTGCGTTCTTGCCTGTTCGTTTCTGAATTTCAGTTCGTTATTCATAGGCCTTGCTGTTCTAAAGTGCGTTCTGTTCTGTACGTTCTGATTAGATGACCGTTTCCTAGCCATGTCGCCTGGACGTTCTCGTCGTCAAGTTCGTGCTGTGCGTGCGCTTGGTGTTGGTCTGCTTGTTTTGGACCAAGACCAGTCCATGAATGGTGTGAGGAGGAGTTCATGGACCAAGAATTGGTTGCTCCAGCGGGACCAATTCTGCCACATGCCTCTGCTGCGGGAGATCGTCGAGAATAATCCTGAGGACTACAGGAATTTTCTGAGGATGTCTGACCCCGTTTTTCAGGAACTGTTGGCTTTGGTGTCCCCCTATATTACCAGGAAGGACACCGTTATGCGGGAAGCCATCAGTGCTGAGCAGAGGCTCATCGCCACGTTGCGTTACCTGGCGACAGGGAGAAGTCTTCAGGACTTGAAGTTCACCACAGGCATCTCCCCCCAGGCTCTGGGCCTCATAATCCCAGACACCTGTTCTGCTATTATACAAGTCCTGCAGGAGGACTATATTAGGGTAAGTTTTCTCCCTTAACATCACATTTTATGTATTACATGTATGCTAATGTATTGTATTTCTTTCATCCTTCCCTAATTACCATGATTGTAATATGCTGAGAATGTCCCCTTTGTCCCCATGCATGTTGGAAGCTTTAGATTGCCCCTTTTTTATCCTCCCTAAATATTTCCCCTCACTAACTTTTCCAGCAGGGGCGCCTGTTGCTCCAAATGTTGGGGGGTTCCAACCCCAATTTCGGAAATAAACTTCCTCCTTTTTTGCTCTGTTGCCTAATAAACGCCCCCAGTTGTCCCCTCCAATGCAGCCATTTAGTCCCCTCTAATGCAGCCAGTTTCCCCCCAGCCCTGCACTTACCTTCTTGTGGTCAGCGCCATCCTTCTTCTGTCCTTGATGTCTTCTCCTTCCCTTCATGTTGCATCAGCCAATCATGTTACCATTAAACAGACTTGGTGAACATGATTGGCAGAGCAGCCTGTCAGTGTTTACACAAGGAATGCCCCCCTCCTTGCGTCCCCGATTTTTCTTTGAGGAAGCCAATTACATCCCTCAGGTTGTAATTTGCAAGACTATTTTAATACCTGTTTCTGCTCTGCAATTTTAACCCCCTAAATGCCGCAATTATTCATATGTCGGTCGCTTTACAAGAGGCCATCCACCTGAATAGTGTGCGGCATAGACAATACATAGGTTCATGCAACGCATGAACCTATGTATTGTTCTGAGTGATGGGCACAGGAGAGAGGGGACAGTGCTCCAGCGCCCACTCTGGACGCACCGCCACTGCAATGCTATCCTGTGGCCAAACACATCTCCCCCCCCCAAAATAATTTAGTAATGGCCCATCAGAGGGGGTGATGAATATGATAAATGAGCCTTCCATTATACTTTTTTTACACACCTTAATAAACATATAATTAGATTGATGTTGGTCTCTAATTTTTTGGGATAGAATTTCCTTGTAATGTATGCCTTTGTTTTTCTAATATTATTTCATCTTGTTTCACTCCACAGCTTCCTTCCACGCCACAGGAATGGCAGACTGTGGCATCGGAGTTTGCCACGCGGTGGGACTTCCCCAACTGCGGTGGTGCCATAGACGGGAAGCACGTCCGCATCGTGCCGCCACCCCGTTCTGGGTCCTACTGCTACAATTACAAGGGGTTTCATAGCATTGTGCTGATGGCGGTGGTGTCAGCACGGTATGAATTCCTCTATGTTGATGTAGGGAAGAATGGCCGGATGTCCGATGGGGGATCCTTCATCCAGACGGAGTTTGCCCTCCGTCTCCAGAGTGACGACCTTGCATTGCCACCGGATGCAGGGAATATTGAAGGACTCCCCTTTGTTTTCTTGGCTGATGAAGCCTTCGGACTCGGACGGCATCTTATGAGGCCATTTCCACAGAGGACCCTGACCCCAGAGAAGAGTGTGTTCAATTACCGGCTGGCCAGGGCCCGAAGAGTCGTTGAAAATGCCTTCGGCATAATGGCCAGCCGATTCCGCCTTTTTATGACTTCCATCCACTTGGCGGACTACAAAATAAACTATGTAGTGTTATGCTGCTGTGTGCTACACAACTTTCTGAGCCAAAAATCTAATTCCTATATGGCCTCAGTTTTGCCAGAGGCTGGACTTTCCCCTGCAAATCCCCTTCCGGGCCTGGAAGCTGCCCGTCTTGGCTTGCCCCCCCAAAATGCCCGTGTGGTTCGGGACAAATACATGGAGTATTTCACGGGTAGGGGGGCAATTCCTATGCCAGCCTATGTCTAAGTATCCCAATAAAAATCTTGTTTAAACCTTTAATTATTTGTTCTTTCCTGTCTCCTAGTTTGTCTTTGTGCATTTGTAGTGGCAAGTGTATTTTACTTTAGTAAAAACCAACCAATTTCACTATGTTACCTTACAAAAGAACCAAATAAGCTTAGAGAGTATTATAAAAAGAAGCTACACGTTGTTTGTGGTCAAATATTTTACTCTCTGCACATTTTTTTTTGTTTTACTTTGGGGTTGGCCTGGCCACAACCCGGCAAATTTTGGCTTATGAAAATACAAAAATACCACTTGCATTTCTAAAATGACAACATTGGATACCTCTGAGCAATCTGAGACATTCAGTTACACAAACTATGTCTCTATGTGCCCGTCCTAATATGGGGTCCTGCCACCCCTTGCCCAGCCAAAAATTCAATATGCACACATTTTTACTTTTTTGCAAATGGGAAGTTTACAATCCTGATCCCTATTGTCAACATGTGCTATCTGCCATCAGGGGTGATCAATGGACGTGTTTTGGGGGTGCATCCCCTTCCTCAGTTCACCGACTTTTGATATGAGGAAGGGGTTGCACCCACAAAAGACGTACATGGATATCCCCTGATGGCAGATAGCACATGTTCACACACTGTGTGCATATTCAATTTTTGGCTGCTTTGTTACTCAAAAAATTAGAAAAAATATAAAAACAAACATGTAAAAACAAATGTGTTTGGATGGCTTATTGAATTCTCCCCAAAACATCGAGAATGTCTTTAAATGTTTGTTCCATCACATGGATTCTTTGTTTAATTAGGTCCAGTTCCGTGCTACATTCCATCACTTGCTGGATGAGGCGGAGGGCACTGTCAGCAGAGAACCATGTGCTATCCTTCACAACATTTCCATCCCCTAAAAACCATAAAAAAAAATTAATAAAACTCTGCAGGCCTACCTCGCTTACCTTAAGCTGTGGTGTCAGATACTGACCTGTTGTGGTGACCAGATCCACAACGTCATCCACCTCTCCTTCCTGCACTTCTCCTTCCTCCACCTCAACTTCCTGCACATCTTTCGGTTGTGGATCTTTGGGAGTTTGGGGTTGCTTGGAAGTTGTGGGGTGCATGTGCTCCCTGGAGTGTCCTCCTCCCAGTCTTCTCTCCCCTATGAGAATAAAACCAAAGGTCTATTTATCACACTGTAAAAATCTCATTGTTAAACTAAAAACAGGCTAAATTGTTTGGAAGTGGGGTACAAGTGTGTGTTTGTGCGGAATTTAAAGAAAAATGCATTATTTATGACCCCAAATATGTTTAGCATTCACATTTGGATGTAATTTTTTGGACATGGAGGCACCACAAATAAACTCTGATGCACCTGTGTGGGACACCCAAAAAAGGCGGGTCTGGTGGCCCACACTATAGTGCTCCAAAGTAAAGATGTGGAAGCAGCTGCTGAGTGTCCTCTCCTTTACACTGATTAAAGTTTGCATTTCATTCTCCTTACAAACACATCATCTAGACTTAAAAATTATCCACAATACTTGATCAAAAATGGCAGATGTCTAATTACTTTTGTGGCTCTTAAATAAGCCAAAACCGCGGATAGTGGCCGAACGAAGTGTCGGTAACGTAACGAACGATTACTGTGCCCAATCTAGTTCAAAATATTACATTTTGGAAGGGAGTCCAATATGATAAAAAAAAAAAAAATGTCAGTTTCTAAAAAGATTAATAGCAGAAAGGTCGTCATTTTACTTACTTTTAGCGAGCATCCTCTTTATGATCCTCAACTGGTCTGGCTCCCTCAGTTTGAGGTCTGACCACCTCTTTCTGAGCTGCTCATTTGAGCGTTTCACCCCGAACTTCGCTCTCAGACTCTTCACAACTTTAGTGAGGATTTTGGCCTTCCTTCTATTTGGTTTGCTATACGGCCCATGCTTGGCATCATAATCAGCCTTGACCAAGATGTCCACCATCTCCGCCATCTCCGCCAAAGACATATTCGATGCCTTGAATCTCCTCCTTGATCGTGACGTGTCCTCGGTCTCCGGGCTTGTCTCCTCGCTAGTTGCGGAATTATCAGACACCTGCTGTAACTCCGCCATATCTGTCTGCGCGCCGAAGGAGAAGGGGCGGGGAAAAGATGTTAGTTAGAACGTCATGGGCGGGCGACGTGTGCGGAGCGACGTGTTCGAATTTGGACGCATGCGTGGTGTGTATATAGCAAACACACATGTGACTATAGTACGTTCGGTGTGCGGAGAGAGGAGTTCAAGTGACGGACGTGCGAACGAAGGTATGTGATTTTGTGAGACTTGTAAAAATTGTTGGCCTATACTGTCTTGAGATTGGTGGAGGATATATATGGTGACTAGGATGTGAAGGAGGTTAGACTGTTTGCCTCACATTATTTAAATATATATTTTTTTACTTGCAGATACAATATGAATGTCTTTATTAGCGACAAAGAGTTCCTGGCGGAATTTATTGACCGGGTAAGGGAGCTGCCGGCTCTGTGGGAGACCAAAAACCCCATCCATAAAAAAAAGGGGTGAGAAAAGCAGCGCTGGAGAAGCTGCTCCCATTTGTGCATACCAAGGTGCCCACAGCCACAGCAAAACAAGTGGACACTAAAATTGGGAGCTTGAGAGGTACCTACAGGACTGAACGCTCTAAGGTGCTGGCTTCTCAGAGGTCAGGAGCAGCAGCAGATGATGTTTATGTCCCGATTTTGTGGTACTACAGCAGGATGTCCTTCCTGGATGACCACATTGAGCCAAGGCCATCACTCTCCACTCTTCCCCCCAGACTTCCCTGCAGCCAACCTGAGCCTTCTCTGGAGCAAGAGGAGGCAGCCATCCTGGATGATCCTGATTTGTCCATCTGGAGCCAGGTATAGTATTAACTGAAAATGTAGTGGGATAAAATTAATGTTTCCCAAATATGTCAGGATGAGAAACATACATTATTTTGTATTCCACAAGTGAAATCATGATCTGTAGACATTATTCTGCACTTAATTGTGTGGTAAATAGTCAAGCTGATGTAGTGGTAAATTTAAAGCAAGGATTTATGCATTTACATTCTAATTGCTTCCATCAGGATTACAAAGTTTGATGCAAAGATTAAACCAACATATTAAACTATGTTCCTTTTTCATACACAGGATGAAATCAGCCAGGAGGAGGGTCTGGAAACTGTCAGGCAGGAGGAGGAAGGGCCCAGTGGCAGCCAGGAGGTGGCAGGGCCCAGTGGCAGCCAGGAGGTGGCAGGGCCCAGTGGCAGACAGGAGGTGGCAGGGCCCAGTGGCAGACAGGAGGTGGCAGGGCAAAGGAGAAGCACCAGATCCCAGGTGCCTCCCATCCGGCTTCACAAAAGAGGCAGGAGGGACAGGACCACCAGTGAGGCAGCAATGGCCCTTATTAAAGAGGCCCATGCCACCCTCAAGGAGCCCACATCCCCTGAAGAGGCCATTGCCGGCCTAGTGGAGGCTAAGTTCAAGGTGATGAGCATGGAGCAACGCCTCCTATGCGAGCCCCTGCTCATCACCTTGCTCAACAAGGGGGTGATGGAGAAAATTACCCCCAATACCGCCATATGTGAGGTGGCCCAACTGACCCAACCTCAACCTCCACCTCCACCGTCCTCTTCTGCCCCACCCCCTTCTGCTACACCTCCACCTTCTGCCCCACCCCCTTCTGCTACACCTCCACCTTCTGCCCCACCCTCTTCTGCTACACCTCCACCTTCTGCCCCACCCCCTTCTGCTACACCTCCACCTTCTGCCCCACCCTCTTCTGCTACACCTCCACCTTCTGCCCCACCCTCTTCTGCTACACCTCCACCTTCTGCCCCACCCCCTTCTGCTACACCTCCACCTTCTTCTTCTGCCCCACCCCCTTCTGCTACACCTCCACCTTCTTCTTCTGCCCCACCCCCTTCTGCTACACCTCCACCTCCTCCTCCTGACAGGAGTACCCCTCCAGTGGGCCAGCCTCCAGCCAAACGAAGAAGGAAGGCTGCAGGAAAGGCTGCAGGAAAGGCTTCAGGAAAGGCTTCAGGAAAGGCTGCAGGGAAGGTTGCCAGGAAGAAGAGGAAGTGATGGCCTTGCTTCATTGTGGTTGGACAGAAGGCAGCCTGTTGTAGTACCACACACTTGGGACATATATCTCACCTGCTGCTGTTCCTGACCTCTGGGAGGCCAGCATCAGATTGTGTTCTGAAATGTGGGCCTTCTCAAGCTCCCAATTTTAGTGTCCACACAGGGTTGCTGTATGCTCTGGGGTCCCTGGGATGCACAAATGGCAGCAGCTTCTCCAGCGCTGCCTTCTCTTTATTTAATTTATAAACATGAATAAATGTGTTTTTTGTTTAAGTTCATACTTGACTATGTGTATTTTTAAATAAAAAAAAACAAGCTTTGGAGTAAGCAGATACATTTGACTGACAATAAAAGGCACAGATATCACCCCCCCAAAAAAATAACTAAATCTGATTAGCTCAAAAACATGGTGTGAAATTTTAAAAATATAGATTCGAAAATTAAATGGGAGATCGCTATCAAAACATTGAGAAATTATAATTAACATCATTTTGAAAAATCTAACCATTTAAATTATTCCTAAAAACTTGCACGATATAATACACATAAACCTTATAAAGAGTAGCATGAAAAAGGTTAAAAATAAGGCAGAACTCTGTGTGAATATCAGCAGCAAAAGAAGGTCACTCGTTTTGATTAATGTAACATTCTAACGAAGAATTCAATGCAGAACATTTAAACGATGAAATATTTATGAGCGTGACGAATGTGCTCTCTCCATTATGAAGGCTTGTTTTACCAGAATATGCGCTCCCGTCTCATAGTTGCTTGTGAGCATGCGCGCTTTTGGAAGAGTCGTAAAAGCATACACGCGAACCATTTTCTCGTCACAAAACAGGCCGACGAGAAACACGACGAGGAAATCTGGAATCCTGACGAGAAAATAGAGAGCAGGTTCTCTATTTTCTCGTCGAGATTCTCGTCAAGTTTCTCGTCATAAAACCATACACACGAACGTTTTTCTAGACAAAAAAACTCTCGCGGCACTTTTCTTGACTGTTTTGGACGAGAAAATCGGTCGTGTGTACGAGGCCTCTGGCTTATTTTTGGGGAAACACGGTAGTAGAGGTATTTCCACCACTACTATATACAGTATATAAGCTTTCTATCTGTCAATTGTTGCTAAGGAATTGACAGATGATGTCATTGTGCACTAGTCAGCGATGGGATATGTAAATCGGTCATAAGGATTTTTTCTGTCGCTGAGCATTGTATGTTGTTCATCGTGATTGATGTGGATTTTCATCACTGGATGACATGATTTATGATGGATGTATTATTGTATTATGATGGATGTAAATCTTTAGACATTCTTTTAAAATTAAAGGACTCATCAAAACTGTGTAAGTTTCTTTATCTATTGTTTACTTTATTTTGCATGAATGAGAAGGTTTTTTTTTTTTTGTGAGGGGCTTCCTGATATCAAACCCTTTAGGTCTGGTATGGAATTGGGGGGGTTTCACTGGATCTCCCTGCCCACATGTTTACCTGTCAGTCAGTGTGTGACAATACACTCACCTTAAAATCCATATCAGAACCGAAGGGCCTGGTATGGATTGAGGGAAGACCCCCCCCCTCCCCCAAATCTGAGTTTTTAAAAAAAATATTTTACATACAAGATTTCATACATAGATGGTATATTATACCACCAGTCACAATACAAAACAATACAATAAACTTTTTTTTTTTTAGTATGCCTGTAAAGTGGCGCATCACATTTTCACATCACCAATTGCTGTCACCCTGCTATTTAAAAAAAAAAAGAAAGAAAAAAATGGCGTGCCTCCCCCCTTCAGGTCTGGTATGGGTTTTAAGAGGAATGCCAAAATGTAAAAAAAATTGCGTGGGGTCCCCCCCCAAAATCCACACCAGACTCTTATCCAAGCAAACAGCCTGGGAGGTCAGGAAAGGGAGGGGGGATGAGTAAGTGCCCTGGGGGGGACAAGGGTCTCTTCCCCACAACCCTGGGCTGTCTTTGTGGGGGTCTGGGGGTGGGGGCTTATCTGAGTCTGGAAGCCCCCTTTAACAAGGGGACCCCCAGATCCCAGCACCCCCCTAGGTGAATGATTATGGGGTACATAGTACCCCTACCCAGTCACCAAAAAAGTGTCTTAAAGTAATAAAAACACAGAGACAGTTTTTGACAATCCCTTTATTAAAAAATAAAAAAAATGTGTCCCCCTTGTAAATCCATCATCAATCACGATGCCCACTGCACGGCCAACCCGAAAAAGATAAACGATCTGCCCGCCATATGGGCAAACTGCCGAATAACAGTTCTTAAACTGCCCCCCTTGTGACGTCACCAACTGATGCATGCTGGGTCGGTGATGTATGTACCCCATACTCATTCACATAGGGGGTTCCAGATTCAGATAAGCCCCCCACACACAAACCCCCACAACCACAGAGACCCTTGTCCCCATCAACAAAAAAACCCCATGTTGAGGGCATGTGGCCTGGTGGATTTTAAGGGAATGCCAAAATGTAAAAAAAATAGCGTTGGGTCCTCCCCAAAATCCACACCAGACTCTTATCCAAGCAAACAGCCTGGCAGGTCAGGAAAGGGAGGGGGGATGAGTGAGTGCCCTCCTCCTCAACCATACCAAGCCACATGCCCTCAACATAGGGGTGTCTTGGAGCAGGGGGGCTCTGGCCCCCACCCCAAAGCACCTTGTCCCATGTTGATGGGAACAAGGGTCTCTTCCCCACAACCCTGGGCTGTCTTTGTGGGGGTCTGTGGGTGGAGGGCTTGTCGGAGTCTGGAAGACCCCTTTAACAAGGGGACCCCTAGAACCCAGCACCCCCCGATGTGATTGACTATGGGGTACATAGTACCCCTACCCAGTCACCAAAAAAGTGTCTAAAAGTAATAAAAACACAGAGACAGTTTTTGACAATCCCTTTATTAAAAAATAAAAAAAATGTGTTCCCCATGTAAATCCATCATCAATCACGATACCCACTGCACTGCCGACCCGAAAAAGAAAATCGATCTGCCCGCCATATAGGCAAACCGCCGAATAACAGTTCTTAAACTGCCCCCCTTGTGACGTCACCAACTGATGCATGCTGGGTCGGTGATGTATGTACCCCATAATCATTCACATAGGGGGTTCCAGATTCCGATAAACCCCCACACGCAGACCCCCTCAACCACAGAGACCCTTGTCCCCATCAACAAAACACCCCCCATGTTGAGGGCATGTGGCCTGGTTTGGTTCAGGAGGGGGAAACCCCCCTTTCCTGACCTGCCAGGCTGCATGCTCGGATAAGGGTTTGGTATGGATTTTGGGTGACCCCACGTGTTTTTTTTTTACATTTTGGCATGGGGTTCCCCTAAAAATCCATACCATTGACAGCTGATGACTCATCCGTTGTTAAGGATGCAGAGTCCGGCTTCTCGGGCCTGCTTCTTAACAACCAGATTTTACTGCGCAGTGCATTGCAGGGCGTTCGTGGGGTAAACACCTGCCAAATGTCCTGCAAATTCAGGTGTTCTCCAAACTCATGCTCGGGCTGAACCATTCGCCCAACACTACTATAAGTGTAGCGCCCTGGGGTTTAGTCAGGGAGCTCCTCGCCAAATTCTTTGTCAGAAGTAGCTACTGTATGTAATTGTTAGGGATCCATTGACTTCTCCCTAAGTTTGGCCTGGTTGTACTTTCCTCTTCTACCACCAAGTGGCTGGGCACTTAGAGGTATTAGATTGAAAAGGACAACTCAAGGTCAGGTTATGGGTATATGGGGTATCTTAGCCAATGGGCAGGGATTTTGTTGAATCTCTTGGCCTGCTGGCAGAGCCTATATATTCGGGTGAGGTCAGGTGATCCAGGTTCTTGTGTGCCACCCAGACTGCCGTCTGGGTGGACGGGTGTCATCTGCCCCGGGCTGCTAGGCTTGAGATTGGGCCTATCCCGGGGGCATCAGGCTGCCAGACTGTGTGAGGGCCAATCCAGAAGTAAGAAGGCAGCGCAGGGTTGGGATTGTGGCTTGCAGTCCAACCAAACGTGACGGTTCTGCCGGCCGGAGAACCTGTCGTGGTCGGAGGTAGAAGGGAAGCTGTCACCACTAAGGGACCAATCGCATTTACCAGGGAGCACAGTGAATTACGGAAGCAAATACCGGAGCAGTATTCTCACCGAACGGGCACGGTGGAGAAGCGGGAAACCGAGCCGGTCAGCAGGGGTGAATCTTGAAGGTATCCGAAGTGCCAAGCTAGGGACCTATCAGGGAAGCGTGGGTGATGCATGTGGGAGATACCACCGCAAAGGCCTTGAGGAGCTCACAGGATTCAGAGTCAGTGAACCAGAGGGTCTAGGGAGAGACCAGGAGCTCAAGCAGGGGCGGATTCAGAGTCTTTTCTCGGGAGGGGCACTGCCAAAAAATATGTTTTTTTGGTGGGAAATCTATTGGGGAAATGGCTGGTGTCGGTGCTTCAATCATCCCAGCACCATGGTTGTTATGGTGTCAGGATGATTGAAGCGCATTATTTATATTATTACATTGTAATATAAAATTAAATAGTTCAATGCAGAATCAGTGGGAGCCCCGAGTGTGTTACTTGCCACCGTCGCCTGCAATTAGTGGGAGCCCTGAGCGTGTCACTTGCCACACGTTGCAGATTGTCACTTGCCACGTCACCTGCCACACCTTGTGGATTGTCACTTGCCACATCACCTGCCACACCTTGCGGATTGTCACTTGCCACGTCACCTGCCACACCTTGCTGATTGTCACTTGCCTGCCACCAGATACAGATTGTCATTTGCCACGTCACCTGACACAATTTGCGGATTGTCACTTGCCACGTGACTCACTGACGTCACTCGTTGCTAGACGGCAAGCGGCCCAGGTGTTAGAAACGAGTGCAGGAAAGAGGCTCCACCCACCTCCTCCTCCGCTCCTGGTATAGTGTCAGTGCGCCGCGTAACTACATTAGACGAGTCTCTCTCTCTGCGCCGCTGATCGGCTGATGTGAGAAACTGAGAGAGAGACTCAGAGAGGCAGCGGCAGCCGCAGAACAAGTACTGTATATACTGTATATATAAGCCGACCCGAATATAAGCCGAGGCACCTAATTTTACCCGAAAAAACTGGGAAAACGCATTGACTTGAGTATAAGCCTAGGGTTTCCATCTGCATGCCTCACTGTGCCTCACTTTGCCTCACTGTGCCCATGCCTCACTGTGCCCATGCTTCACTGTGCCCATGACTAGACTGATGTTTAACATGGGAGTCTATGGAAGGAGCGCCCAGCTTTGAAAAATCGGTTCTCCCCGGCTGTAGGTCTCCTAGACACCAAACTTTGCACACTTGTAGAGGAGACATGGGGCTACATGTGAGCCACGTTTTGGGTCCAGGAGACCTACAACCGGCCGGTACCGGGTCCGCAAAGTCACCGGAGAAATGACCATTTAACATTGGAGTCTATAGAAGGGGTGCCCGGCTTTGAAAAATCAGTGCTCCCCGGCCGTAGGTCCCCCAGACACCAAACTTTGCACACTTGTAGAGGAAACATGGGGCTATATGTGTGCCACGTTTGGGGTCCAGGGGACCTATGGTCGGCCGGTACCGGGTCCCCAAATTTCGGGAGATCAGGCGCAAAAAAAAAAAAACAGAGCAAGCAAGTGAGTGTGACAGATGGTCTGGGGGGGGGGGCAATTGCCCTGTTGCCCCCCCTGGATCCGCCCCTGAGCTCAAGGGGCTGAAGAACTACAAGTAGAAGTTTTAGTACAGCTGAGAGAACTGTTACTTTGAGTTAGGAACTGTATAAGTACTGTTACCATAGGGGACAGCAATCCTGCATGTGCAGAAGTGGCACCTTGCTGGGGCCGTACCCTGTATGGCTGTCCTCTTGTTGAAGTCTCGGAGTCTGCCATTTGAAATTGCAACTACTTAAGGGTGTCCTGGCCCTAACCCTCTTTCCCTTGCAAAATATAAAAAGGACTGTCAAAGAAATAAAACCTCTTTTACATCCAAGAAGTTTCTGGTGCCCAATGACTTTTACCACCTTTGCACCCACTATGCCTCACAACACACCATATATTGAAGGATAGAAACTAAGGGGAGGAAAGAGGGTGCGGACAGTTGCTGAGGCTGTCCTCTGACACATTCAAACCAAGAGGAGGGGCTTGTGGACTATCGGTACTGATAGGCAAACAATCAACTTCAGTAAAAATTTGCATTTATTACATATAAAAAACATACAAATTAACAAAATCAATGTTTCAATAAAAGGGGAAATTAAACCTTACAGTATACAATTACTCATAGGTTTTTTACCCAAGGGGAGTATCTGGTAATGGAATTATCCTCACAGATTAGGGATCCTCTACTAGTTGCGCGGTCTTAATGCCGCTTCATCAGGAGGAATAATCTATAAAAACAGGTAATTTATTTAGAACATGTATACATACAGCATATAATATTATAATTTTGTAATATTTAACTGTTGGTCAGGAAGTCTCTCACGCCCAAGCTTGAAGTCCCACCACTGCGCTCATGCAAATAATATTCTAAACTAGAGCTGCCACTTGGAATGATAATGAAATATATAGGTATATTAAATGAAAAAATAGTGGCGCTAATGTCACAATTTTATAGTGAATCAAATACTAAAACAGTGCACTTACATAACTACAATAACACCATGTGATTAGTGAAAAATTGTAATTATAAATCGAAATAAAATAAATAAATATAAATATTCCAGAAAATTTCTTTAAGATACTAATCATAGAAGAATTATCATCGAGTCAACCACTTGAAGTTTATCACTTTTATGGACTTTATTCTATTGAAATTTCTTTCATTCATTTCATTATAATTATGATTTTTCACTAATCACATGGTGTTATTGTAGTTATATAAGTGCACTGTTTTAGTGTTTGATTCACTATAAATTTGTGACATTAGCGCCACTATTTTTTCATTTAAAATACCTATATATAATATTGTAATATTACCTACAAGCCCAAAGCCAAAAAGGTCCCAAACCACCAAATAATTCCCCACACGGTGGTAGATGTGGAGATATACAAGGTAATGGGTAAGTAATATATAGGGCTCCATTAGGGTAAAAGACAGAGGAGAAAAAGAAAAAAGGAAGGAGGAGGAGGTGAAGAGAAGGAGGGGAAGGGAAAGGGAAAAGGAAGGAGAATGTGGTGAAAACAGGGGTGGGGGGGGTGCGCGGCCGGGGGGGAGGGAAAGAAGGTGAAGGGGGGAACAAAATAAAAGGGGGGGAAGGGAAAGGAGGGGAAAAGGCGGGAAGGGGAGGGAAGGAAAAGAGGGGGAGGGAAGGAGAAGGAGGGGAAAAGAAGGGAAGCAAAGGGGGGAAAAAGGAAGGGAGGGAGGGAGTATAGGATGAAAAAAAGGGGTAAGGAGGCTGTCATTAGTGCAATGGAAAAGCATAATGGAGACTAATTAGAAGATAGTATACATTGATGGTCCGGATAACAGAAGGCAACCTACCTGATGGGAGCACTCCGGGACAAAAATTCACAGAATGTTTAACTTCTGGAGGAGGGGGCTGGTGATGATCACCGGAGGGGGCCACAACCAGAGACTAGGTACAACAAGGACTAATCGTGCTAGCTTGGATAGCGTCTATGAGATGCTAGCGTCAGGGGTTAAAGAACCTAATGCGGCGCTTCACTGAAAGGTCTGCTGTTCAGAATTAGCAGCTAGTGCAATTGCAATAGTCCAGTCTGCAATTGAACAAACAGCCACATTTCAGTGGGTAAGGGTCAAGTCTATACGAGTAATTGTATACTGTAATGCCGCGTACACACGGCCGTTTTTCTCGTCGAAAAAAATGTCATTTTTCCCATTCGACGAGAAAAACGATAGTCTGTGGGCTTTCTGTCATTTTTTTCGACGAGAAAAACGGCATTAAAAACGACGAGAAAAATTAGAACATGTTCTAATTTTTCTCGTCGTTTTTTTCGACATGTTTTCCGCGGCAGTGTTTCCCATAGGGAAACACTGCCGCGGAGCCCACAGACGGTCGTTTTTTTCGTCAAGAGAAAAAATGACGTGAAAAACGACCGTGTGTGGGGAACAAGCTGTTCCCCCGTTTTAAATGACATTATTCACGGCGTTTTTTTAACCGCCGTGAATAATGATCGTGTGTACACGGCATCAGGTTTAATTTCCCCTTTTATTGAAACATTGATTTTGTTCATTTGTATGTTTTTTTATATGTAATAAATGAGAATTTTTACTGAAGTTGATTGTTTGCCTATCACAAGCCCCTCCTCTTGGTTTGAGTGTGTGAGAGGACAGCCTCAGCAACTGTCCATACCCTCTTTCCTCTCCTTATTTTCTATACAAAAATTGGATGATGGTACTTTTTATACTGTAATTCTTGAAACTGTTTATCTGAGGCTATGCTCAAAATTCTATTATGCAAATTGAAGGATGTCAGCTATCTTTGGCCTGTAAGGTTCTCATTAGGCTGGAAGAGGTCAGAGATTCTGCTACATAAGCTTTAACCAGTCACTGATAGAAGTCACAAGACTGCTCTAACTGCTGATGAGAAAGAGTATTTAGCAGTTTATACTTACTAAAATAATTGCATTTCCATGTTCTGTGTACTGTGGGAGACCAGATATAGTGAATGTCGTTCTACTCCTTAACAGCTGGCTCTTCCCAATTAAACAAAATTAACGAATGCATTCCTTAATTTCTTTTCATCTTTTTTCAGATTCGTTTACATTCATTACTATATCCATTTGGAAATTTGAATATATCCAAATCTCCAAAAATGAAATTTGTTGATAAAAAACGAATGTAAATGGACCGAATCACACATGTCTAGCCCTGACCAAACCTAAAAAATTAATTGCAGCTCAGCTAACTACAGTAGAGCTACTGTATATACTAAATTTAGCCAGCCCAGGGCAGAGGCGCTACATTAGCTTTAGTATTTATATGTTGTAAAACCCCCAAATTCTCTATGCTTTTGTTTCTAGGTTACAAAAGATCTTGACAAATGCTAAACACATAATTTGAAGCACCCCAAAACAGATTCAGTGGTTCCCACCTCACAGGATGCATTTCTGTTTTAGAACTTTACTGTAAATATGATCAAATCGGTCCTCTGACACTTACAAACTATTTACAATTATATACAGTAGTATTCATAGCAATGTCTTTCACATTTTAACAGATATTAGTCATAGCTACCTTTGATGTCAGCGGTAAATAGGGCTGAGCACATACGCTAACACTTCGTACACATCGTTTTTTTATTGCGAGGAAAATAATTCAGTTAAGCATTAATGCAGCTTAATTACAGCACTTCAAAACAATGACACATTTGTACAGGACGCATGAGTAATATATGACAATATTTAGCATCGCCTGTGTCAGGAAACTCTGTTAATAAGATAACTTATTAAGATTTTGTGATATTTTCACTCCACTTTATCTCTAAATGTTTTGCAAAAACCAAGCTTATATCAAAAGATGAATCAACATAAACACTCTTAATAATAAATATAGATCTGTGTACCTGCGCTTAGGAGTCAAAGTGATAAATATACAAAGTGTGAACAAAGGAGCTGCAGCCCCCCCTATGGGACCCTTTAAAGGAGTCCTAAATATATGGTAAAAATGGTGGGGTGTGGCGCTGCTCACTGGTTCTAACTAAGACCAGTATTAAATATAAAATATAAAGTGTATATGTGTCAGATAGTGACAATTCTAAATCAAATGTAATCGTGTTACCCTAAGTGGTATAGTGATGTCCTTTCCACATGGAGACTGCTAGCTACTAGTACCATATACTGTAGTAGTATAAAGTGACTAATTGTGGCTCGTGTGGTACAAACCATACAAATATGAGCAGATATCATCCAGTGAAAAAATAATAATAATAGATAATAAAGTAATGTAAATAAAGTGAACAAGATATCTGTAAGCTGCAGAAAAGGCTAACTCATAAATGTCCAGTAAGGTGTCTCTAATGGAGTCACAGATATGTGCCCTCAGTCTGGACTGACTGTGCTAATGACTCCTATAGACAGTCTATAGTCACAGGATCAGGGCCGATCCGCCCTATACGCGGACTACGCAAGCTGCGTAGGGCCCCGAGTAATACTCGGGCCCCCTGCCGCCGCTAGAGGTCTATAATGTCTCCGCCGGCCGCCATTTTCCCGAAGACCAGGATTAGAAGAAGGGAGGATCCTGCCGAAATAGCCCTTGCGGCGCCGCCCGCCCCCGGTCCGTCTGTCATCTGAGACTGTGACCTGTGGGGGGAAAGGGGTGGGCGGTGCAGCAGCTCACTGTAGCCGGCCGGCTCCGCCTCCACCTCTAATTTGTTCCCCCTCGCGGCTGCTGAGCTATAGAAGGGCTCAGCCGCCCCCCTCCTCAATGTCAGCCTCCCCCCCTCCTCAGTGTCAGCCGCCGCCCCCTCCTCAATGTCAGCTGCCCCCCCCCTCCTCAATGTCAGCCGCCCCCCTCCTCAATGTCAGCCGCCCCCCCCTCCTCAATGTCAGCCGCCCCCCCCTCCTCAATGTCAGCCGCCCCCCCTCCTCAATGTCAGCCGCCCCCCCCCTCCTCAATGTCAATCGCCCCCCCTCCTCAGTGTCAGCCGCCCCCCCTCCTCAATGTCAGCCACCCCCCTCCTCCTCAATGTCAGCCCCCCCTCCTCAATGTCAGCCGCCCCCCCTCCTCAATGTCAGCCGCCCCCCTCCTCAATGTCAGCTTCCCCCCTCCTCAATGTCAGCCGCCCCCCCTCTTCAATGTCAGCCGCCCCCCCTCCTCAATGTCAGCCGCCCCCCCCTCCTCAATGTCAGCCGCCCCCCCCTCAATGTCAGCCGCCCCCCCTCCTCAATGTCAGCCGCCCCCCCTCCTCAATGTTAGCCGCCCCCCTCCTCTATGTCAGCCGCCCCCCCTCCTCTATGTCAGCCGCCCCCCCTCCTCAGTGTCAGCCGCCCCCCCCTCCTCAATGTCAGCCGCCCCCCCCTCCTCAGTGTCAGCCGCCCCCCCTCCTCCTCAATGTCAGCCGCCCCCCCCTCCTCCTCAATGTCAGCCGCCCCCCCTCCTCCATGTCAGCCGCCCCCCCTCCTCCATGTCAACCGCCCCCCTCCTCCATGTCAGCCGCCCCCCTCTTCAATGTCAGCCGCCCCCCCTCCTCAATGTCAGCCGCCCCCCCTCCTCAATGTCAGCCGCCCCCCCCTCAATGTCAGCCGTCCCCCCCTCCCCAATGTCAGCCGCCCCCCCTCCTCAATGTTAGCCGCCCCCCCCTCCTCTATGTCAGCCTCCCCCCTCCTCTATGTCAGCCGCCCCCCCTCCTCAGTGTCAGCCGCCCCCCCTCCTCAATGTCAGCCGCCCCCCCTCCTCCTCAATGTCAGCCCCCCCCCCTCCTCCTCAATGTCAGCCGCCCCCCCTCCTCCTCAATGTCAGCCGCCCCCCCTCCTCCATGTCAGCCGCCCCCCCTCCTCCATGTCAACGGCCCCCTCCTCCATGTCAGCGGCCCCCCCTCTTCAATGTCAGCCGTCCCCCCTCCTCAATATCAGCCGCCCCCCCTCCTCAATGTCAGCTGCCCCCCCTCTTCAATGTCAGCCGTTCCCCCCTCTTCTCTGTCAGCAGACCCCCCCCTCTTCTCTGTCAGCATACCCCCCCTCTTCTCTGTCAGCAGACCCCCCCTCTTCTCTGTTAGCAGACCCCCCTCTTCTCTGTCATTTCTCTCCTGCCTGCCTTCACTCTGGGACACAGCAAATGGCAATCTGCTACATGTGGCAGGTGAAGTGACAAGTGACAATCCGCAATGTGTGGCAAGTGACAAAACGCAATGTGTGACGTCGTAGCAACCGACAATCCGCAACGTGTGGCAGGTGAAGTGGCAAGTGACAATCCGCAATGTGTGGCAAGTGACAAAACGCAATGTGTGACGTTGTGGCAAGTGACAACCCGCAACGTGTGGCAAGTGACAACCCGCAATGTGTGGCAGGTGGCGTCGTGGCAAGTGACAATCCGCATCTGGTGGCAGGTGACGTTGGCAAGAGACACGCTCAGGCTCCCACTGATTCTGCATTATGGTGAGTTGAACTATTTTATATATTATATAACAATGTCATAATAGAAATGATGCACTTCACTAATTTTGTTTTGCGATACGGCACTGCGTCGACTTAACTGACAATTGTGCGGTCGTGCGATGGTGTACTCAAGCAAAATTTACGTCCTTTTTTTCCCACAAATAGAGCTTTCTGTTAGTGGTATTTCTATATCAGTTTAGGCCAATATGTATTCGTCTACATATGTTTGGTAAAAAAAAAATGCAATAAGTGTTTATTGATTAGTTTGCAGAAAGGTTATAACGTCTACAAAATAGGGGATAGACTTATGGCATTTTTATTAATATTTTTTTTTTACTAGTAATGGCGGCGATCTGCGATTTTCAGTGAGACTGTGACATTGCGGTGAACAGATCGAACACTTTTGACACATTTTTGGGACCAGTGACATTTATACAGCGATTTGTGCTATAAAAATGCACTGATTACTGTGTAAATGTTACTGGCAGGAAAGGGGTTAAATGTGTTCCCTGGGAGGTGTTTCTAACTGGGGGGATGGGACTGACTAAAGGAGGAGAGAGATCTCTGTTCCTAATCACTAGGAACAGCAGATCTGTCTCTCCTCCCCTGTCAGAATGGGGATCTGTCTGTTTACATTGACAGATCCCCGTTCTGGCTCTCTGTGGAGCGATCGCGGGTGCCCGACTGACATCGCGGCCACACACAGGTCCTTTTATACTCCTATATACATGTATGGAGCCATGACAGGTCCTCTTTATACTTCTACATACACGTATAGTGCCATGACCGCTATACTCCTATACATGAATAAAGCCATGACAGGTCCTCTTTATTTTCCTACATACATGTATAGAGCCATGACAGGTCCTCTTTATACTCCTATACATGAATAGAGCCATGACAGGTCCTCTTTATTTTCCTACATAAATGTATAGAGCCATGACAGGTCCTCTTTATACTCCTATACATGAATAGAGCCATGACAGGTCCTCCTTTATTTTCCTACATAAATGTATAGAGCCATGACAGGTCCTCTTTATACTCCTATACATGAATAGAGCCATGACAGGTCCTCCTTTATTTTCCTACATAAATGTATAGAGCCATGACAGGTCCTCTTTATACTCCTATACATGAATAGAGCCATGACAGGTCCTCCTTTATTTTCCTACATAAATGTATAGAGCCATGACAGGTCCTCTTTATACTCCTATACATGAATAGAGCCATGACAGGTCCTCTTTATTTTCCTACATAAATGTATAGAGCCATGACAGGTCCTCTTTATACTCCTATACATGAATAGAGCCATGACAGGTCCTCCTTTATTTTCCTACATAAATGTATAGAGCCATGACAGGTCCTCTTTATACACTTATACATGAATAGAGCCATGACTAGTCCTCTTTATACAGCTAAATGCATGTATAGAGCCATGACAGATCCTCTTAAGTTATCAGGATATAAAATTATATCCTTTTGGTGGGCATAATTTTTTTTTGGGGGGGGGGGCAGCATTTAATTCTTGGTACCAGGCAGCACAATGTCTTAGGCCGGCACTGGGGGGGGGACACCTGAAATGTAAGGAAGCACTCCGCTGGCTGGGGACACCTGAGATGTAAGGAAGCACTCCGCTGGCTGGGGACACCTGAGATGTAAAGAGGCACTACGCTGGGGACACCTGAAATGTAAGGAGGCACTCCGCTGGCTGGGGACACCTGAGATCTAAGGAGGCACTCCGCTGGGGACACCTGAGATCTAAGGAGGTACTCCGCTGGGGACACCTGAGATCTAAGGAGGCACTCCGCTGGCTGGGGACACCTGAGATGTAAGGAGGCACTCCGCTGGCTGGGGACACCTGAGATGTAAGGAGGCACTCCGCTGGGGACACCTGAGATGTAAGGAGGCACTCCGCTGGGGACACCTGAAATGTAAGGAGGCACTCCGCTGGGGACACCTGAGATGTAAGGAGGCACTCCGCTGGCTGGGGACACCTGAGATGTAAGGAGGCACTCCGCTGGCTGGGGACACCCGAGATGTAAGGAGGCACTCCGCTGGCTGGCGACACCTGAGATGTAAGGAGGCACTCCGCTGGCTGGGGACACCTGAGATGTAAGGAGGCACTCCGCTGGCTGGGGACACCTGAGATGTAAGGAGGCACTCCGCTGGCTGGGGACACCTGAGATGTAAGGAGGCACTCCGCTGGCTGGGGACACCTGAGATGTAAGGAGGCACTCCGCTGGGGACACCTGAAATGTAAGGAGGCACTCCGCTGGGGACTGCTGAGATGTAAGGAGGCACTCCACTGGCTGGGGACACCTGAAATGTAAGGAGGCACTCCGCTGGCTGGGGACAGTGACATCAGGGCTCCCACTGATTCTGCATTATGGTGAGTTGAATGATTTCATTTTATATTACAAAGTAGGGATGAGCTTCGTGTTCGAGTCGAACATACGTTCGACTCGAACATCGGCTGTTCGATCGTTCGACGAAGATCGAACGATTTGGGCCGTTCGCGCCAAATTCGAATGACGCGAAAGGCCCACAATGCACTACGCCATCGCAGTGTCATCCAGGCGCTGTGATTGGCCAAGCATGCACTGTGACCCCGCATGCTTGGCCAATCACAGCGCCGGCTGCGAGGAGAGCAATGATTGGTCACAGGCAGGATGCCTGTGGCCAATTATTCTTGAGGCGGTTTAGTACACGCCCCACACTATAAAAGGCCACCAGTGCGGCGGCCTTGTGTAGTGTGTTCCGGAGCAGGGAAAGAGAAGCATAGGCAGGGACAGTGTCATTTTTTTTCCTTTACTAATCCTGGATTCCTTGTGTTTAGGGACAAATAAGGATAGGTAGGGAGAGTGTCAGTGTGTTATTCTGTGCTAAACCTTGTTTGTAGGGACAGAGAGGTACAGTGAGGGAAAGTGTCAGTGTGCTATTCTGTTCTAAACCAATCTTGCTGAACCATATTTGAAATCCTTGAGTTTAGGGACAGAGAGGTACAGTGAGGGAAAGTGTCAGTGTGCTATTCTGTGCTAAATCTTGTTTGTAGGGACAGAGTAGGACAGTGAGTGAAACTGACAGTGTGCTATTCTGTTCTAAACCAATTTTGCTGAACCATATTTGAAATCCTTGAGTTTAGAGACTGAGAGGTACAGTGAGGGAAAGTGTCAGTGTGCTATTCTGTGCTAAATCTTGTTTGTAGGGACAGAGTAGGACAGTGAGTGAAACTGACAGTGTGCTATTCTGTTCTAAACCAATTTTGCTGAACCATATTTGAAATCCTTGAGTTTAGGGACAGAGAGGTACAGTGAGAGAAAGTGTCAGTGTGCTATTCTGTGCTAAATCTTGTTTGTAGGGACAGAGTAGGACAGTGAGTGAAACTGACAGTGTGCTATTCTGTTCTAAACCAATCTTGCTGAACCATATTTGAAATCCTTGAGTTTAGGGACAGAGAAGGACACTCGTGGAAACTCTCAGTGTGCTATTCTGTGCTAAATCTAGTTTGTAGGGACAGAGTAGGACAGTGAGTGAAACTGACAGTGTGCTATTCTGTTCTAAACCAATTTTGCTGAACCATATTTGAAATCCTTGAGTTTAGGGACTGAGAGGTACAGTGAGGGAAAGTGTCAGTGTGCTATTCTGTGCTAAATCTTGTTTGTAGGGACAGAGTAGGACAGTGAGTGAAACTGACAGTGTGCTATTCTGTTCTAAACCAATTTTGCTGAACCATATTTGAAATCCTTGAGTTTAGGGACTGAGAGGTACAGTGAGGGAAAGTGTCAGTGTGCTATTCTGTGCTAAATCTTGTTTGTAGGGACAGAGTAGGACAGTGAGTGAAACTGACAGTGTGCTATTCTGTTCTAAACCAATTTTGCTGAACCATATTTGAAATCCTTGAGTTTAGGGACTGAGAGGTACAGTGAGGGAAAGTGTCAGTGTGCTATTCTGTGCTAAATCTTGTTTGTAGGGACAGAGTAGGACAGTGAGTGAAACTGACAGTGTGCTATTCTGTTCTAAACCAATTTTGCTGAACCATATTTGAAATCCTTGAGTTTAGGGACTGAGAGGTACAGTGAGGGAAAGTGTCAGTGTGCTATTCTGTGCTAAATCTTGTTTGTAGGGACAGAGTAGGACAGTGAGTGAAACTGACAGTGTGCTATTCTGTTCTAAACCAATTTTGCTGAACCATATTTGAAATCCTTGAGTTTAGGGACTGAGAGGTACAGTGAGGGAAAGTGTCAGTGTGCTATTCTGTGCTAAATCTTGTTTGTAGGGACAGAGTAGGACAGTGTGTGAAACTGACAGTGTGCTATTCTGTTCTAAACCAATTTTGCTGAACCATATTTGAAATCCTTGATTTTAGGGACAGAGAGGTACAGTGAGAGAAAGTGTCAGTGTGCTATTCTGTGCTAAATCTAGTTTGTAGGGACAGAGTAGGACAGTGAGTGAAACTGACAGTGTGCTATTCTGTTCTAAACCAATCTTGCTGAACCATATTTGAAATCCTTAAGGTTTAGGGACAGAGAAGGACACTCGTGGAAACTCTCAGTGTGCTATTCTGTGCTAAATCTAGTTTGTAGGGACAGAGTAGGACAGTGAGTGAAACTGACAGTGTGCTATTCTGTTCTAAACAAATCTTGCTGAACCATATTTGAAATCCTTGAGTTTAGGGACAGAGAAGGACACTCGTGGAAACTCTCAGTGTGCTATTCTGTGCTAAATCTAGTTTGTAGGGACAGAGTAGGACAGTGAGTGAAACTGACAGTGTGCTATTCTGTGCTAAACCAATCTTGCTGAAGCATATTGCAAATCCTTGTGTTTAGGGACAGAGAAGGATAGGCAGGGGACAGTGTCAGTGTCATTGTTGCTAAGCCTCCTGCACAGTATACACCTGAAGGTAGCCCTTATTGCTGTTTTTCCCATCTCCCTGCAGGCCATCCATTAAAATGTCTGGAAGGCAAACAAGGAGAGGCAGACAGTCAGGAGGCAAAAAAAGAGGGCAAGCAGGCTCTGTGTCTGGGGGCAACAGTGCTGGTCGTGGACGCGGTGCATTGTCATCAGCACATGGCCATGGGACACGCTTGTCCTTCTTTTCGGCAGCTGGACATGTTGAGCCACATCATGCCGAAGACTTGGTAGAGTGGATGACCAAGCCCACCTCATCCTCCTCATCCTCTCTCACCCAGGCTCAGGGTACTGGCAAAGCAGCTGGCAAAGCGTCCTCTTCTCTGGTATCATTATCTTCATTAGTCAATCCTTCCCTAGACCCACCATGTCCTCCTCCTGAGGAGTCCCCCGAACTGTTTGAGCACAGTGTTGGGTACATGCTCCAGGAGGATGCCCAGCGTTTCGAAGGATCTGATGATGATACCCAGATAGAGGAAGGCAGTAGCGTGAGAGCAGAGAGAGGGGATGCTCAAGAAGGACACCAATCTGGCAGTCATGCTCCAGCAGCTGCAGCATACTGCCAGATTGGCTCCAGTGATGAGGAGGGAGGGGATGATGAGGTCACTGACTCCACGTGGGTGCCTAATAGGAGAGAGGAGGAGGATGAGGAGGAGGCACATCTCCAACGAGGCAGGATGCCCTTGGGTGGCCAGCGTATGGGCAGCACACCGATGGAATCACACCGCAGAGCTCCGCCTGTGCAGGGCGCTGCCTCTGCCCGTCATTCAAAAAGTTCTTTGGTGTGGGCCTTTTTTGAGGCGAGTGCATCAGATCGCACAGCTGCTGTTTGCAACATATGTCTCAAGCGTATATCGCGTGGCCAAAACATCAGCCGCTTGGGCACCACATGCTTGATCAGACATATGTTGACCTGCCATGCAGCTCGTTGGCAAGCCTACCTTAAAGACCCACACCAAAGAACAAAGCTGACCTCTTCTTGCACCGCATCAGCTGGGATCTCCAACCCCACTATACCTTCAGTCCTCTCTGAAACCTGCTCTGAGAGGAATGAAGGTGTAGAATTAGGTGTGTCACAGCCAAGTACTTGCGGGCACTCTGCTAGCAGTACACCGACGTCCGATTCTAGCAGGCAAATTTCCCTGCCCCAGCTGCTGGACCGTCGAAAGAAGTTCACTCCCAGCCATCCACATGCCCAGCGGTTGAATGCTAGCTTGGCTAAATTGCTAGCACTTCAACTGCTGCCTTTTCAGTTGGTAGACTCGGCCCCCTTCCGTGAGTTTGTGCAATGTGCGGTTCCTCAGTGGCAGGTTCCCAAACGCCACTTTTTCTCACGGAAGGCGATTCCGGCTCTCTACAGGCATGTGGAAGGCAATGTCTTGGCCTCGCTGGACAGGGCGGTCAGCGGTAAGGTGCATATTACCGCTGACTCATGGTCCAGCAGGCATGGACAGGGACGTTACCTTTCTTTCACGGCCCATTGGGTCACTCTTTTGGCAGCTGGGAAGGATGCAGGACAAGGTGCAGTAGTGTTGGAGGTTGTTCCACCGCCACGCCTCCAAAATGCTACTACTGCTTGTGACACACCTCTCTCCTCCACCCCCTCCTCTTCTTCTTCCTCCATGGCCTCTTCCTGTGGTTTGTCCTCGGAACCAGCGGTGCTCCGTAGGCGTTCAAGGGGCTACGCAAGTACGCAGGCAAAAAGATGCCATGCCGTGCTTGCGCTGGTGTGTTTGGGGGACAGGAGCCACACTGGGGCAGAGGTCCTGTCTGCTCTGCAGGGGCAGGCCGAGAGGTGGTTGACGCCACGCCAGCTTAAGCCAGGAATGGTGGTTTGCGACAATGGCACCAACCTCCTCTCCGCCCTCCGACAGGGACAACTGACCCATGTGCCCTGTATGGCTCACGTCCTTAACCTGGTGGTGCAGCGGTTCTTGGGCAGGTACCCGGGCTTACAGGATGTCCTGAGGCAGACCAGGAAAGTCTGTGTTCATTTCCGCAGATCTTATAATGCCAGTGCTCGCCTGGCTGAGCTGCAAAAGGAGTTGAACCTGCCCAAGAACCGCCTTATATGTGACATGCCCACCAGGTGGAACTCAACGTTGGCCATGCTGCAGCGGCTGCACACGCAGCAGAGGGCCATCAATGAGTACCTGTGCGACTACGGCACCAGGACAGGGTCAGGGGAGCTCGGGTTTTTTTCACCACGCCAGTGGGGCATGATCAGGGATGCATGCACTGTCCTGGCACCATTTGAGGAGGCCACGAGGATGGTGAGCAGTGACAGTGCATGCATCAGTGACACTGCACCTCTTGTCCACCTGTTGGAGCACACGCTGCGTGGAATAATGGACAGGGCACTTGAGGCAGAACAGAGGCAGGAAGAGGAGGACTTCCTTGCCTTTCAAGGCCCCCTTTACCCTGACAGTGTTCCTTCTGTCCCACCCATCGCACAGGAA